>OX422207.1:606009855-607431729 GCA_949130495.1 Sambucus nigra | reverse complement strand
GTTTTTGAGTGAAGTATAATGGCAAATACTTTCCTTCCGTTGTGCAGACTGAGATGAGGCGGAGACTATTGAATCTCAAGAAGGAAAGTATGAATGTTGCAGAGTATGAAGAAGAGTTCACGAGATTGTTTACTATAGTTACAGATGAGGTACCTACCGAAGAGAAGAGGATTCGAAAGTTCATGGATGGATTCACTTGGAAGATTCTCCAGCACGTCTTGGGTAATCTGTCGCGAGGTACTTATACTAATGTACTCAATGCCTCTCTACTGCATTGCGAGGACCACCGCTTCCATCAGAAGGGGAGAAAATGAGCTGGGGAGTCTAGCCAGCAGGGCCGAACAGGAGGTAGTTGTTCTAGTGGGGCACTAGTAGCTCAGGAGTAGGTCCGTCAGGGTGAGCAGAGTTCCCCTCAAGGGGACCTTTCTAAGCAATTCCGATCTGATGACCCTAGGAAGGGACATGGAGGCTATAGACAAGGCCAATAGGGACAGTCCAGTCAGAAAGACCAGAATCATTACCAATATGGCCAAAAGAGGTATCGACAAGGCCATCAGGGCCAACGGAGGGGTGATAATGGCCATCAGGACCGAGGACAATAGTGGCAGAGGGGAGGTAAATTTAGTGACACGTGTTTTTCTTGTGGCAAGACTAGCCATAGGAAATAAGATTGACCCGACAAGGGAAAGTTTCCCCAGCATCAGGGTGCCCGATAAGAGCCTCGGAGACCCATTTTCCCTTTCACCCTACCAGCAGTAGAACTAGTCCCAGCTTTGCCTACACCCCCGATTCAGCAGATACAATTAGAGTATGGACGTGTTTATAACGTCCACCAGGCAGCAGCACCATAATCACCACCCTCCATTGAGGGTTTGTTTTATATCCATGGTACTATGGGGCGCATTTTATTTTACATTAGCATCACACTACTTCATAGCCACTAGTTTTGCATGGTCCACGGGGTTGTTAGACACGGAAGAGAGTATAGTGACATGTGTATACTCACCGTGGGGTAATAGGTCATTGATTTTATTTATATACCGGGGAGTAGGTATAGATATTAGGAGTTTGATTTTGCCTACAGGTATGCTAGTCATAGATATGCGCGAGCATGATCCCATTATTAGCATGGATTGGCTTGTATCATATAGATCCATGATAAACTCTTTCGGTAAGAGTATTATTTTTGTAATTCTAGGCCAGGAGATGTTTCTGGTGACGATGCCTCATCCTGAGGGAGGATCATCCAACCACTTATATTACATAGAGGAGGAGACCTCTAAGGAGATAGTGATTCACATTAATTCAATTCCTGTAGTTCTCTAGTTTTTTGATGTGTTCCAGGAGATACCGGGGTTACCTCCGAATCGAAAGATAGATTTCATTATATATTTCATGTTGGGAACTCGACCGATAGCTCGTGCACCATACTGTATGGCTCCAACTGAGATGAGGGAGTTACATAATTATATTGAGCAACCCTTTGGACAGGGCTTCATCCGTTGGAGAACCTCACCTTGGGGTGCTACCGAGCTATTTTAAACAAGAGAGATGGGTCATTGAGGTTGAGTACGGGCTGTCGCGAGTTGAAAAAAGTCAGGATATGGAATAAGTATCCATTGCCCCAAATCGATGACTTATTCGACTAGTTAAGAGGTGTTGCCATTTGGATTTTTGAGGAAATAAAATGGATGTAAATTAGGAAAATAAAATAAAGTGTATATGGGTAAGAGGGTAGTCGATCAGTTCCAAACCAACGAAAGAGAAAGAGTGAACCACATAGAAAGAGAGGAGAGAACCCATAAGTGTTTCTTGGGGCAAAACCCATCATCTTCCACCACCGTAACCATCTTTGCATAGATCGGAAGACGAGAAGCAAGCCCAAACCAATTTCATCAATGGATAAGAACATCAATTTTAGGTAAGTGTTTATTACTTGATTTCCTTTGTAATAATTGTGTTCATGTTAGACAAGGTATATTCCCTTTGTTATAAAGATTAAATTTTGGGGAAATTTTGGGAGAATTAGTCATAAATTGGGTATGATCTGAATAAATTTTGATTCCCTTATGTAGATAGGTTTATGTCCTTGAATCTACGATAATTTTTGGATTGAATCTAAGTTTAATTTAGAGTTTTGCATGTAAATTTTATAACTAGGGTTCTTGACATTTAGATTTGGGGATTTCGAATTTTGATGATGATTAATGATGATCCAATGATGATATATTATTGGAAATCATATATAGATGTTAGGTAGTTGATTGGAATTGAATGATTGGTGTTTGGGCTGAATATTTTAGAGGTTTTAGGCTTAAAAATGGTGGAAAATGAAACTATTAAGGGTGTAGAACATAACAAGTCTGTGGGGAAGAATACTGCTCAATCTAGTTCGAACGAGATTGACCTTCGTTCGAACGATAAAGGATCTCGCGAGATGTCGTTCAAACAACATCTGACCTGGTTCGAACGATGGGTCCAAAACTTGAAAAATTGCATTTTTTCCCCAATTAGGTTTACGCAACTGTTTTGAGATAGGGAACTGTCATTTGGAGATTGTAGCATAGTGTAGAATTGCTAGGAAATATTCGTAGAGTAATACCTTAAATATTTGTAAAGGTTAATTAACCTTGGAAATTCCGAGAGAGGGAATAACGAAAATAACTATATTATAAGTAGTAATGAGAGAATACTACGTATGGAAAATACATGTAAGGGTTGGGTGAATACCTTGAATTTTAATGGGATGTGGGAATGCCTATTATTTGATTACTATTATTGTGTGTATAGCGTGCCTACGCTGCTTGCTATCGGGAGGAGGTTTTCACGTTGACAGTCTTATACTTGGTGAACCAATGGGGAAATATTTGACTTGTACCCGGAGTATATGGACTTGGTTATTTATTAGGTGCTCAGCCACAGGGTTACCAGGCTTAGACGCGTGGATCGTTTAGCGAGCTGCATCAATTGTGGGAGTTGCAGGTCTTTGCACTTAGACACCTCTATCAATTCCTTTTGTTCCTTTTCAGATATTCATTTAGGGATTGTTTTGCCCATTCTCAGTCGTTTAGTAGATATTTTACTCAGTTTACTTTAGCATATTATTTCCATTCCACTTGAGGATTTCATGGTTTGTTGGTTTGAGACTTTGAACTAGAATGTTTAATTTAGTCATATTTATTTCAGTAGTGTTCAGTATGTATTATATTCTTATGGAATGTGAGTAAATTATGTCTTAGAGAATGGAAACTTATTAATGGATTAATTAGGTATAAATAAATAGGAAAAAGTTTTGACACTAGGTTAATAATATTAAATGTTTTCGACACTGATACTAAGAATAAACCCACCGAACATTCTGTTTTAATTTTAATAAAGGACTGATCACCTGGTATTTAATTTGGCGTGGTGTCGCGTGTTCTTCAAAGTCATTCCTTGGTACTTACAAAGGATTAGTATGATTAACTAAGACACTGATAAGCATATTAGTGAAATTGATGTTACTTATATTCGTCTCTTCTCTACTCAATCTACTTGGAATGCCATAAGGACTTCTAATCCTTCCTCATTTCTTTGCAAGTATATTTGGCAATCTCCGTGTCCTCCTAGAATGAGGATTTTTCTTTCGAAATGTTACCATAACATTGTTCCTATACATAAGAATATTCAAAATATGGGGACATTATTAGCTTCTTAATGCAGGTGTTGTGATGAATTTGAAGAAGATTTCAATCATCTGTTCATACATGGCCCTATAGCCTCTAAGGTATGGAGTTTTTTTATAAACCTTCTTTGTGTTAAGATCTCTTTCATCTGCATTAAGGCTATACTCATGTCTGGGTGGTTTTGAAAGTCTAGTGTAGACTTTCACGTTCGAAACAAATCAGGAGTGATTGGGGGATTGGGTTTAGAATTGTAACTGAAACATAAATATATGTATATATATATTGCGAAAACAAAACATATTTAAGAGTTGCATTTCTTAATATTGTATGGTATGGAATTAGAAGTTTCTTACATCAGAAAATAAATCACCACTTTATTACATATTCTCATAAGAGAGCAAGCGTAAAACTGGGAAAGAAAAGTGCGACATAAGTTTACCACTACACATAATACGACCACTTATACGTACTAACATTAGATATTAAAACAGGAGCTTCATTTCCTCCATTAATTTTATGGGTGAACATAATTCTTAAGGAAATGAGAGAATAAGCATTATTATTGTGTGGAGTAGTATTGTCTGCTCTATCCCCCGAATCCATCTGAAATTTGAAAAACATAAGAAAATTTGCCAAGTACATAATTGTCATTCTATATAGTTAAAATATGATTTGAGAGAGTTGGTATACGAGTTTCCATAAGAAAAAGATTCAATTAAATTGATATAATAATATGTTTTAGGAACAAAATATAAGAACATCGGGATAGAGTTGGTAAAGTTTATGGATGGTTTCGTAACAAATATCCCATATTATCTGTTTAAAGGACTTTGGGTAATAGAAAATACATACAACTAAAATCAATCCAATTAAATTGAAGATAATCAATCCAGATAACTGGAGATAAAATTAACCGTGCAAAACCATATGTTAGGTAATAACCAGGCCCTCAAACATTTGAGTCCTTCAGGCCAAATAATACAGTCGTGGGCATAACGAAAGATTATTCCCTGATTGTAATGCATGTTATAAATAAGTAATCGAGTTAACAAGCATCATATGAAATAACATGATCGCATAATCATTTCAAAATATGAATCAATTGTACATAAACATTTTGTACTACTGAAATGAGTTCCACAATAAGAATAAGAAATACTGGGTCTATCACAAAGTGATATCAACGATTGGCAAAATTTAATAGCATTGCGAGAAATAGTATTAAATAAGAAATCACCTACTTAGTGTTTTGAAATAGGCCGTCAAGTTCTTAGTAGACAGTAAGGTATTCAGTGCAAGTCTAATTAGAATGAAAATATATATAGTGTAAGCATGAAGTGTATGACTTGTGTTTAAAATATGAAACCACTTATAGTTGCGAACAAATAAGTTTTCGGGGTCTAATATATAATTAAACTTAAACTTTTATTTCACTAAGTTCCTTAGCTTATTTAGGCATGTTCTAGAAGACTTTTTCATTGTAAATAAGGTCTAAAAGATGTAAAAAGTTTGGGGTAAAATTATGAAGGTTAGAAATTTTAGGGGTTTAAGTGTAAACATTCAAAAGTTAAAAGTTAAACTAATGCCTGTGTCAATTTTGAGTTTTTTACATCCAAACATGGTGTTACAATATTCATTTTGATCAGAAAAATAAAATAAAATTTTTGTAATTTTTCTCAAAGTTTTTTAATTGGTCACGCGCTCGCACGAGCCAGGTCATAGGTCTCAAGCGCTGGATTTGACCTTAGTCGCGCGCGTGGCCTTCCCGCATATTCAACCTCTCGATATTTGACCTAAGGTTTCAAAAACTTTGACTTCAAATTAAACCTCCTACACGAAACCATTTTACTTCATTCAAAAGCCATTTTCTCTGAATTTTTACAAGGACTTCATATATATACTTTTTAGGTATAGAAAGATGTTGTAGAGTATACTTCTATGAACTGGAAAAATAAAAAAAATTCAAAAGAACATTGATGGATTTTGGTTCAAATTCGAACAATGACAGTGGCAAAATTTTGTTCGTGGGTGGTTTTAGAATAAATTGGTTTTGGTTTGGAGAATTAATTTATCCTGAGTAAAGGGAATTTTGTTTCGGAAAATTTTGTGGCCGAAACTGAAAATATTTTATTTTGAACAGTTAAGGATAATTTACTGGAATTAACTTCGGGGTTTGGATACTATGATCATAAGGAGAATTTTTCTTGCTTTAAAACAGGTTTAAAGTCCAAATTTTGAATTCCACCATGGGAGCTCAGGCTTTCATGGAGATTTTTGGATTTTGGTTCTTAACTCAAGGTTTTCACGTGTACAGAAAGCATAAGAGAGTTGATTCTAACTCTAAACTACTATAGAAATGTAATCAAAGAAAAAAATGAAATTTAAACATAAAATTACAGAATACGAGAAATGGCAGAAATTTGAAACTTCATTTTTCTAAATGTATTGCGTTTTATTCTTCCTCCTAACGTGGGCCTTTTATAGGGTGGTTACCAGGGGGCTAATTGGTTAATTCAGGAGGTGATTTTGGGTTGTCTAATGAGAAGAAACTTGGTATGACCTATAGGAGAAAAAAAATCTTAAGGTTACAAGGCCTTGTATTGGCTGTTTTGGAGGCGGTTTGGAGCAATTCTTACTAGTTTATCTAATAGAGAAGATAGGTTTACCCTTAGTTTTGGTCCTTGGGGAGTTTTTTTATCTAGTTTTAAGGGTACACTATACTTTCAGAATTTAAGGGGTTTTGTGGAATTTTTATAAAATGTACGATTGGGCTGATTTATAATTTCAGAAAGTAAGAAAGGTTTTTGTAAGAAAATGTGGGGTCAAATTGGATATTTTAATAGTTAAAAAGTCATTTAAAATCTTTAGGGGTGATTTTGTAATTATGTAAACCTTAAGGATAACTTTGAAACTTCTCATTTCCTAGTATTTACGGTAATAATACTTAATAATTTGTTCTCAAGTCATAACATAACTCGTTCCTCATTTACGTAGGTTAACGGAATAAATTTAAATAAGCTTATTTTTTTTCTCGGACCTTAAAATTCTCCCTACAAAAAAGAAATTTCGACCTCGGATATTGTTCATATATTGCATCTCATAGTTCCCACGTGGCATCTTCTTATCTGTGGTGTTGCCAAAGAACTTTAACTAACAAAATGGCATTTTTACAAAGTACGCGATCCTGGGTATCTAAAATTTGAATGGGTCACTCTTCAAAATCATGGTTAGTCTGGATTGATTGTCCATCCCATGAAATAACCTGATTTAGATCTGCAATATACTTCCTTTATTGAGATACATGGAATACAATGTGTAGTTGAGGTAGATTATGGGGTAATATTAGTTGATATACGACTGGTCCCATACGGTTAGAAATAACCAAAGGTCATGTGTACCGTGGTGCCAGTTTTCCCTTTCTTTTAAATCAAATAATTCGCTTTCGATGTGATAGCTTAAAAAAACTTGATCTCCCTTTTGAAATTCTAGGCAGCGTCTGCGATTATCAGCATAACTTTTTTGTCGGCTTTAGGCTTCATTTCAATCTCTCTTTGATTAAGCGTACTTTCTCCGTAGTTTTAGCTATAATCTTTGTCCAAAAAATATGACTTTGCTCAGACTCATTCCAGTAAAGGGGAGAACGATAAGGTCTTCCATAAAGTGCTTCATATGGAGCGGTTCGAATGCTAGCTTGATAGCTATTATTATAGGAAAATTGTACTAGCGCTACATGATCACTCCATTTCCCTGCTAAATTTAAAGTACATGCTCTAAACATATCTTCATGAGTTTGTATCAATCGTTCTGATTGACCATCTGTTTGAGGATGATATGCGGTACTGAAAAGGAGTTTGGTTCCTATAGTTGTTTGTAATGCTTGCCAAAAATGTCCCGTAAACCTTGGCTCATGGTCAGATACAATAGATAAAGAAATTGCATGTAATCTAACAATCTCTTGTAGATATAAGTTACTGAGTCGTTGCAAGGAATCAATAGTACGTACTTTAAGAAAATGATCTGATTTGGTTAATCGATCTATAATCACCCAAATTGAATTATAGCCGTGAGCTCTAGGGGGTAATCCACTAACAAAGTCCATAATAATATGATCCCATTGACAGGTTGGTATAGTAAGAGGTTGTAAAAGTCCACCTGGTTGTTGGTGTTCAATCTTGACTTGTTGACATGCTAAAAATTTAGCAATAAATGTTCGAATTTCATGTTTCATTCCTGCCCACCAAAAGTGCTTTTTGAGGGTTTGGTACATTTTGGTGTTACCTGAATGAATTATAAATTTGGAATGATGACCTTATCGTAAAAGTTCCTCATTTAGTTTGGGATGTGCAGGTACACGTATACAATTTTGAAATCGTATCCCTTTAGAAGGGTGGTATGTCCATTTTGGTTTCGTTGTCCCATTTTCAATCTTTTGTTGTTAGTTGGTAAGAAATTTATCGATAGCTTGTATCCCAATGATTCTGTCTTGAAGAGATGGATAAGCTATGATATTTTGAAAAATAGTAGAATCTTTATATTGCAGGTTGTAGTCAGTCAATGTGAGCATGAGTTGATAAGCAAGTAGTCCTGTTGATCTTTCACTATTTTTATGACTTAAAGCATCAACTACTTTGTTGCCTTTCCCTAGATGATAGTGTACTTGGAAGTCTAAATCTTCTAAGTACTCCATCCATCTATATTGACGTAGGTTTAGTTCTTTTTGAGTAAAGATGTATTTTAAGCTTTGATGGTCGAAAAATAGTTAAAATTCCACTCCATACAAGTAGCAGCGCCAAATCTTCAAAGCAAAGACAATAGCAGCCAGCTTAAGATCATGTGTTGGATAATTTCATTCATGACCCTTCAATTGACGTGATCCATACCCAATGACCTTTTCGGCCTGCATAAGTTCACATCCTAATCCTTGTAAATATGCATCTGTGTACACGTCATAACCTACATCACTAGAATGTATGGTAAGTAAAGGTATAGTGGTTAAGCATTATTTTAAGGTTTGGAATCCTTTGGTACATTCTGGAGTCCATTAGAAGTGTGTGTCCTTTCAAATTAATTTCATAAGAGGTAAAGAGATAGTAGAAAATTCTTTTACAAATCTTCGGTAATATCTAGTTAATCCCAACAAGCTATGGACTTCAATTATTGTTGTAGGTTGTGACCATTCCACAACTGCGAGAGTTTTTGCGGGGTCTACTTGAATTCATAATTCGATAATTACGTGTCCCAAAAACTTCACCACTTTCATAACAAAATCACATTTTCTCTTCGTAGCATACAAGTGATGACATCGTAACATTTCTAAGATGATTTATAAATGATGATCGAGTTTTTCTACATTTTGTGAGTATATTAGGATATCATCGATGAATACTATCACAAATTTATCCGAGAATGGTTGAAACACTCGATGCATTAAGTCCATAAAAGTGGCTGGAGCATTAGTAAGTCCAAATGACATTACTAAGAACTCAAACTGTCCATATCAGATTTTAAAAGTTATTTTAGGAATATCTTCTTCCCTGACTCTAAATTAGTGGTATCCTGAAAATAAATCGATTTTTGAAAATACTCTAGCTCCTCGTAATTAGTCAAATAAATCACAAATCCTAGGTAATGGATATTTATTTTTAACCATGACTTGATTCAACCTACGATAATCTATACATAATCGAAATGATCGGTCATTTTTCTTTACAAAAAAAATTAGAGCACCTCGTGGAGATGAACTAGGTCTAATAAATCCTTTAGCCAATAAATCATCCAGCTGAATCCGAAGTTCTCGTAATTCCAAAGGTGTCATGCGATAAGGTGGTATGGAAATAGGGGTAGTATTAGGGAATAAATTGATTACGAATTCAATTTCTCGATATGGGGAAACTCCAGGTAGATCTTCAGGAAATACGTCATGGTAATTATCCAGAATTTTTAACACATAAGAAGATACGTTAAAGGGTCCTGAAATATTGACCTTGAAATTTACCGTCTTCAATAACAATATTTCGAAATATAACTTTTCGTGATGCACAATCAATAAAGGCATTGTTGGTAGTTAAGGAGTCTAGTCAAATAATTAGTTCAAACCCTACTACATCTAAAACTACCAGATCAATGATGATGTTTCCAACATCAAGCTTGATTTTATAATTTTTACAAATCTGCCATGTTGTAGCGATAAAACCGTTAGGCATACTTGTGGAAATTGGGTGATCCAAAGTAATAGGAAAAATACCTTCTAAAGTCATAAACCTTGTACTAACAAAAGAATGAGATGACACTGAATCAATTAACATATGTACTTTACGGTTACTAAGGAGAACAGTACCTTCGAACACGTTGTGGTTGTCTATTTGAGTTAACAGTGCAAAAGATCAGCCCTTCGTGAGTGGATTAGACGTAGATCCTTGTTTGAAATTCCCTGGAGGAGTTCTTGGATTAGCCGTAGTAATTATCGTTGGATATTTTTTCGTGTTTCATCATGGGACCTGATTTTTCCCACTATTGGTAGGGGTTCATGGATTGGACTTACGAATTTTTGGACATTAAGGCCTAATATGACCAGGAGCATCACATTTATGGCATCGAACAGTAGAATGGTGTTAAGTTGAATTAAAAGATCGTGCCTCATTCTTAAAATTAGGGCGATTCTGAATGGAAAGATTTGGTTTATCCCAATTTTAATTGTTTTGAAAAGAAGTGTTACTGCGGTTTATTCCACTAGGAGTCGGATCCTTCTTAATAAGGCTGTCTATATCAATCATTTTCCCAAAATCACGAATATGTAAGGGTGTGAGAAAAGACTTGATACTGGCTTTAAGACCTCGTTCAAAATACTTTCATTTCTTAACGTTGTTGTCGACATATTGCTAAGCGTGACAAGAAAGTTCTGTAAATCGTGACTCATATTGTGCTACGACCATACTTTACTGTTGAAGTCCTAAAAATTGCACTACCAATTGGTCACATAATGCTTCTGAAAAATATTTTCTGAAGAATATTTCCTCAATTTGTAACCAGGTATAGTTTTCCACATTCTGGGTATGTTTTACCGCTTACCACCAATAATCTGCCTCACCTTGAAATAAATATGTTGCCAAATCTACTTGAAGTTCAGGTATAATACCTACTCCGTTCAAAACTTTCAAAATTTATCAAAACCAGCGTTCTGCTTCTATAGCCTCGGATTTCCCATAAAAAGTTGGGGGTCGTTGTCATAAATTTCCCTTAATGCGTTCATTCATCGAACTTGTGTTGATATCTCGGCTCTGGGTGTAGGAATTTGTCGAATTTGTGTAAGTCATGTGAGTTCTTGTAGACATATAGCTATGAGATCCATAGCTGTGGATGGAATAGTTGATGCTTCTACGAATCAGTGTGTAATGTTAATGTTGCGTGTATACACCATCCTATATAAAATAGACAATTATTAAAGCGTAATGCAATAAGGACACAAATAAAATATATTAGCATATAAGGACTTTCAACTTTATTCTCTTGGGAAAATTGGAACAGGATACTTAACCCAGTCACATAAGCAATGTAGTTCCTAGTTGATATATAATATTAACGTAAAATTCTACTTAATGTAACACTCTTCTTAAAACCTCTAGCGCACACAAATTTATTTATTTTACAACAGTGCTAGTCCTTTTAGGTAGTAATAAGATGTCTTTCTTCTTCCCCTCCTTCCTCATTAGAGTCTTGTGAACTTGAACTTGTCGAAGTAGTAGCATCGATAATTGGTAAATTGGGATCGTAATCTTTGGGTGATTCTGGCGAAGTATTACGAAGTTTATTTATTGGGGAGACATCCCATGCAAACAGAATTACAATATGAAGGATCTCGTTATCCTCTACGAACCTTCGGGCTTATTTTGTTGCTTGTTCATCCCCGAGTAAGTGACATGTCAGTAATTGATGTTTAATATTAGGAGTAGAAATAGCCCATTCTTGGTTAATATCCCGAACATCCTTACATAACTTATTGAATCCCTCCTCTCAAACAGAATCACCGAACCGATCCTGATTTGTACCCTCTGGGTTCAAATAGATATTATGCCACATGTTCATGGCTGCAAGACATGCAATTAGTATGGAACATAATATTAAGAAGTTACGAAAATTGTCCCGCAGAGGAGTAAGAACCTAGTTTAAATCTAAATGATCTGATAGCATTTTGTCACGTCCCAAAAAAAACAGGAGTGATTAGGGGATTGGGTTTAGGATTGTAACTAAAAAATAAATATATATTTACTGCAAAAATAAAACATATTTAAGATAGTGGCATTTCTTAATATTGTATGGTATGGAATTACAAGTTTCTGACATCAAAAAATAAATCACCAATTTATTACATATTGCCATAAGAGAGCAAGCGTGAAACTGGGAAAGAAAAGTGCGACATAAGTTTACGATTACACATAATAAATCCACTTATACGTAGTAACACAAGATATTAAAACAGGAGGTTCATTTTCTCGGCTGATTTTCTGGGTGAACATAATTCTTAAGGTAATGAGAGAAGAAGCACTATTAGTGGGCGGAGTAGTATTGTTTACTCTATCCCCCGGATCCATCTGGAATTTGAAAAATATAAGGAAATTTCCCAAGTATATAATTCTCATTCTATACAGTTGAAATATGATTTGAGAGAGTTAGTATAAGGGTTTTAATAAGAAAAATATTCAATTAAACTAATATAACAATATGTTTTAGGAACCAAATATAACAACATCGGGATAGAGTTGGTAAAGGTTATGGATGGTTTCTGAACAAATATCCCATACTATATGTTTAGAGGCTTTAGGGTAATAGAAAATACATACAACTAAAATCAATCCAATTAAATTGGAGATAATCAATCCAGATAACTGGAGATAAAATTAACCGTGCAAAACCATATGTTAAGAAATAACCAGTCCCTCAAACATCTGAGTCCTTCAGGCCAAAAATACAGTCGTGGGTATAACGAAAGATTATTCCCTGATTGTAATGCATGCTATAAATAAGTAATCGGGTTAACAAGCATCATATGAAATAACATGATCGTATAATCATTTCAAAATATGAATCATTTGTACATAAACAATTTGAACTACTCAAATGAGTTCCACAATAAGAATAAGATATATTGGGTCTATCACAAAGTGATATCAACAATAGGCAAAATTTAATAGCATTGCGAGAAATAATATTAAATAAGAAATCACCTACTTAGTGTTTTGAAATAGTCCATCGAGTTCTTAGTAGATAGTAAGGTATTCCGTGTAAGTTTGTTTAGTATGAAAATATATATGGTGTAAGCATGAAGTGTATTACTTGCATTTAAAATATGAAATCACTAATAGTTGCGAACAAATAAGTTTTCGGGGTCTAATGTATAATTAAATTTAATGTTTTATTTCACTAAGTTCTTTAGTTTATTTATGCATGTGCCAGAAGACTTTTTCATTGAAAATAAGGTCTAAAGTTGTAAAAATGTTTGGGGTAAAATTATGGAGGTCAGAAATTTCAGGCGTTTAAGTGTAAACATTCAAAATTTAAAATTTAAAGCTTATATTAATGCCTATGTAGTTTTTGGGTTTTGGACATCCAAACATGGTGTTACAATATACCATTTCGACCATAAAAATAAAATAGAATTTTTGGAATTTTATTCTTAATTTTTTAACTGGTCACGCGCTCACACGCGCCAGGTCAAAGATCTCACCCGTTGGATTTGACATCAGTCCCACGCGTGTCCTTCATGCGTCTTTAACCTCTCAACATTTGACTTAGGGTTTCAGAAACTTTTACTTCAAATTAAAACTCCTACACGAAACCATTTTACTTCATTCAAAAGTCATTTTCTCTGAATTTTTATAAGGATTTGAAATATATACTTTTTAGGTATCGAAATTGCTGTAAGTATACTTCTATGAACTGGAAAAATACAAAGTTTTCAGAAGAACATTGATGGAATTTGGTTCAAATTCGAACAACGGCAGTGGTAAAATTTGGTTTCTCGGTGGTTTTAGAATAAATTGGTTTTGGTTTGGAGGATTAATTTATCCCGAGTAAAGAGAATTTTGTTTCTGAAAATTTGGTGGCCGAAACTGAAAATCTTTTATTTTGAATAGTTAGGATAATATACTGGAATTAATTTCGGGGTTTGGATACTATGATTATAAGGAGAATGTTTCGTGCTTTAAAACAGTTTTAAAGTTCAAATTTCGAATTCCACCATGGGAGCTCAAGCTTTCATGGTGATTTTCGGATTTTGGTTCTTAACTGAAGGTTTTCACGTGTACAGAAAGCCTAAGAGAGTTGATTCAAACTCTGAACTACTCCAGAAATATAATCAAAGCAAAACAAATGAAATTTAAACATAAAATTACAGAATACCAGAAATGGTTGAAATTTGAAACTTGAAACTTGATTTTTCTAACTATATTGTGTTTTATTCTTCCTCCTAACATGGTCCTTTTATAGGGTGTTTATTATAGGGTTGATTGGTTAATACAGGAAGTGAGTTTGGGTGGTCTAATGAGAAGAAACTTGGTATGACCCATAGTAGAAAATAAGCTTAAGGTTGCAAGGCCTTGTACTGGCCGTTTTGGAGGTGGTTTGGAGCAATTCTTATCAGTTTATCTTATAGAGAATATAGGATTACCCTTAGTTTTGGTCCTTGGGGAGCTTTTATCTAGTTTTAATGGTTTTATACTATACCCTCAAACTTTGAGGGTTTTTCTGGAATTTTCAAAAGTTATAAAATGTAAGATTGGGCTGATTTATAATTTCAGAAAGTAAGAAACGTTTTTGTAAGAAAATGTGGGGACAAATTGGATATTTAAATAGTTAAAAAGTAATTTTAAATCTTGAGGGGGTGATTTTGTAATTATGGAAACCTTAAGGATAGCTTTGAAACTTCTCATTTCCTAGTATTTATGTTAATAATACTTAATAATTTGTTCTCAAGTCATAACATAACTCATTCCTCATTTACGTAGGTTAACGGAATAAATTTAAATATGATTATTTTTTTCTCGGACCTTACATAGACTATCTGCAATATTGATATTAAATTAAAAAATGAAGAAATTAGATTAAAAATGAAGGCTCTAAAATTTATATTAGCCTCATCATTAATCAGGTGTTTAAGCTCATCAAAGTTTGTTCCAGTTCTCAAAGTCCTTTCAAATCAAAAAGTAATCACAATGAAGATATTATTCAAAGGTTCAACTTGCAAATTGCTAAAATGGATCCTAAGGTCTTCCATTTGGTAAGGTGGATTAAATCTATGCAAGGCTTCATAAAACTTAACAGTGATGGTGCTTTTAAGGGTAACCTAGGGCTATTTGGATCAGGTAGTATCATCAAAGATCATAAGGGGGCTTTATTAAAGATTTTATTCTTTTGAAGGGATAGGTACCAACAATAAGGTTGGGTGCTTAGCTATTCTAAGAAGTTTGAGACTATATGCTTCTCTAAATCTTAGCAACGAGTGTGTGGAATCAGACTCTCAGTTTATTATTAATGTGCTTAAAGGGAAAATTAAGAAAACTCTTTAGTTTCTTATAGATATTTTCAATATTATTAGGGACATTGGAATTCAAATCTCGTTTTCCTATATTCATTGTTAGATAGAATCAAATGGAGTAGTCGATTGTCTTGTTAACAATGGCATTCAATGTCTCAAATTCTGAACTTCTAATCAAGTTAGGGAGCTACCTAAACATTCAAGAGGTCATTTTATAATGGACTTTCAAGGTCTTCATTCTCTTACAGTAAAGAATAGCATAGTTTCCACTTCATTTCCTTTTTAATTCTTCTGATCTTATTATTGTAATAGTTTCCCATTATAAAGTCACTCTATTTTTTTAGCGTAGTTTTAATTATTTTCCTTACCTCCTGTAAAGGTTATTTATCATAAATTCATCCTTTTTTTTTACGTGGGCCACCATAATAGGTTTATTCCACGTATATATCTAATAAAAATGAGGGGTACTATCCATCTTCCCCCTAAAAAAGTTCTTCTCCTGATTTAGACCAAACATGGGTATCTGGTGGTAGACATTGTATGGATCCATAAAACTCATGCATTGAAACCCTGTTATGGAATCCATGAGTTAATCTCTCCAGGGAAGTGGAAAACTATCCTTAGGGTAGCGTCTATTTAGATCGATGAAATCTGTGCAAACCCTATATTTACTGCTCTTTTTCTTGACGACAAGAGTGTTGGATATCCAATTTTAGAATTAGACCTCACTGATGGAGCCGACCTAAAGTAGGTTGTCAACTTCAGCTTCCACATCCCTCACCTTCTCTAGGGCTAACTTCTTAGGTTTATGTTTAAATAGCTTGATGCTCAATTTTATGTGCAATCGATGGAAAGTAAATCTTCGGGTTTATTCACGGGAGATCATAGGGCTGCCAAGTGAAGCCTTCTGCATTTGCTCTAAGGAAGTGAGAAAGTTGATCTACTTCATTTTTTGGAAGCTTCGATCTAAAGAGGATAGTCTTTTATGGCTATGATGCATCCATGGGAACAAAGATAAGTTCCTCTAACATGTGTTTGACATGATCCATTAGGGTTTCTTTAACTCGTTACCTAAGGCCTTTTGATTTCTACTTGGGTTGATCGTCCTTTAAGTTATCCTTATCCTGATATTCTTAGACTGGTCCTACTTTACGTAAATGGCTAAAACAAAATAGCTTCATGTTGATGCTTAATCTCCTCTGATTTCTATCACTACCTGGTCGAACACAATGTTGAGCTTCAGATGAATTGAAGATCGAACAACCATCATATAATATAGACATACATTACCCTGTATGTCATTATAGGGTAGGTCCGATTAGATCACATGGAATTATACTTCTTTGTTAGTCGAATCGATCTTGACTGGAAACTTGATTTTCCCTTGGGGTCTCTATATTTCCATTAAAGCCGATCAGTGGGTCGACGTTGGTATCTAGGTTCTTGATGCTATAGCCAATCTTGTAAGTTACTGTCAAGTAAATGATAAATATCTTCCATTATCTACCTGCACTCTTCTTACGTTAAAGTTTCCAACTCACAAGGTGAGTGAAAAGGCATTATTTTGAGGAAAATTCATATCGATCAGTTCATTATCGGTGCACACAATGGCATGATCAGTAACTAGGTCCTTTATTTCCTTCATGGATTGAAGTCGCTTGGATAAGTCCATATGGAATGCTTATTGGATCCTAGTGGCTATTTTTACCTTGTCCCCCAGCTAATTAAATGTAATCTAATCCAGGTAGGTGTAGCCGTGGATGGCACGGACTAATCCCGCTGGTAAAAGATCACCCTCTGCTTTCTAGACCATGTTTATCTTTGTCATTAATTTTGGCTTTTTTGTCCTTATGTACTCCTTAAGGTTCCCAAGTTGGATAAGTTCCTCCAGGTGTTTTTCTGAACATTTTGCAATCATCTATGAGGTGTCCATAGGCTTGGTGATATTTACACCTAAGAATGGCATCCTTATCACCTGGATATCTGACCATATTGGGAGGCATCTTGAAAAAGGGCTTGTCCTTGATCTGATGAAAAAGCTTGTATGGGCTCCTTAAAGACTATCTCTAATGACTTATAACTACTCTCACTCGCTTGAGGTCTAGGGGGACCTTTAAGGCTTCATTCCTAAAAACCCTCTTGGTTGAAGAAGGTTGATTTCTCCCTTTAGGGTCCTTCTTCTTATCCTTAGTTAGGGGAAATGTACTGAATATCTCATCATCCACCTTGGCATATTTTTCAATACGGTACATAAGGTCATCCATTGAAGAGGTTGACTTATTCTTTAGCGACTGTAGAGATCATCTGATTGCCCTAAACTGAAATTGAAAGAAAAGATCTCCACCTGATATTTTCAATTGGGAATTTTTTTGTACAGGTCTCAGTACCTGTGGGCACACCTCATAAGAGATTATCCATTCTTCCTCTTCTTAAGAGAGATCGACGAATTGACCTCCTTGATTACACTACTACACGTGAATCATATTATGAACTGTGCGACTAACTCTCTAAAAGAAGAGATTGATCTAGGGGATAATTTCACAACCCACTTCAGGATGATCTCCCCTATAATAGATGGGAATACCTTGGACATTAGGGCATCATGATGGATTCAAAGATCGATGGACTATCGGTAATGCCTGATGTGATGAGAGGGATTTTCCTTTCTATCAAATGTCATAACTTTTGGCATGGAAAAATTCTTTGGGGGATCAAAAGACTTTATCAGTTTGATAAAGGGTGAAGACGAACCATGCCTCATAGCCTTTGTGTCTAAGTTTTTAGGAGTCTTGGCAAGGTTTGGGTTCATCCTTCCTTCTAATTCCCTCAAGATGAGTCCTCTTAGTTCGTCATTTTTGACGTTGTTTGGTTGTACCTATAGACCAACATGACTACTTCATTGAGATGAATCCATAGGTTGGGGTTAGTGGTGCCTACAGTTGATATAATTCCTTCAGGAGAGTGATCTCTTCATTGGTGATGATGCATTATACGAGGACTCCTTGATCGGGAAGCCCTATGAGGTTAATTCCTTAGGGAGTGAGGTACCATTATATGATGGTGCCGAGTCCGAGAATTTTATGTGTGATCTTCTGACTGTTGGGTCAACTGCCTCCTCAAACAGGAGATCTACTGATCATAGTCATCAAGCCTTTATTCATAAAGGTTGGTTAGAAGTAAAATATTTCTTCCATGTAGTTGATCGATCGATGGTGCGTGATATTCCCGACTAGGTCCAAATCTCCAAAGTGATCATCCTCTAGACTTTGAATGTCACTGGAGAGATGGAAGATGTATAAGAGTTTGATCCCTCCATATGATACATATTTCAGACCGATTTTAACTCCTTATATGGGTAGGATAAGACTAGGTTGCACTCATTATGAACTACAAGATTTTTTGTCTTTAACAACAGTGAGAACCTTGAGTTTTCCACAGACGTTGCCAAATTATGGGGGTTATTAACCCACAATAACTGATAGAATTATATAATGGTCCCAATAAGATTATGAATGCAAAAATAGTAATAACACACTATGTACGTTGTTCAGCCATGAGATCGGCCTACGTCCATGGGGGAAGAAGGGGAGAGTTTTTATTAACGTCAAACAATGGTAATAATTGGAGTGCGAGGGATGCTAAATGAGAGTCCAAGTTATCACGTCCAATTTACAGTACCCTTAATATGAGTTAGATCTCCCTTATTTATGGACATATGTCTCCTACATTCTAAAGCCTATTTCTACCTACCTTGACTATGTTCAAGCATCATATTCACAATGGTCTTTCATTTAGATTATATTAATCGATATGATCTTCGACATTTTATCTTCTCTCTTAAAGTATGCGCTTTCTAGGATGATTACTCATCGCATGTTCTTACGTGATGTGCCACGTGTTTAGCAACAGTTAGATCTCATTTCCTTCATCTCCATAAATGAGAAATGATATCAGGACTTTGATTTGAGAATGCAAAAATAATTTGAGATGAGTATAATTGGGGAATTCACTTTCTTTCTTGGTATAGGAGGGTGGTTGTACTGGGGTCCATAAAGAACTGGAATGGGTGAGGCATTACCCACTCCAATGGACTCTAGTTTCAAGGCCTTCAAAGTCTCAAGAGAAGCTATGGGAAAAACTTTCCACTTCTGGTAATAATGGAGTAATGACAGTGACCTTCTTCCTAAAAATACATTGAATAATTTCAAGTTTCACAAGTAATAATGATGTCTCTGAGAGCGAGACCTCCTGAGCATAATGGATATAAAAGGGGAGTGAATGGACAAGGACATTGACACTAAAGTAGAGAATACTAGTTCTGATGTTATTTTGGTAGAGTAATAGTGTAACTTTAATTTTCTATCTTGTTCTTGACCTTACCAAAGGGTTATTTTTATAAGTGTATACTAGGGCTGACTGGCATTTTGGGAGCCAAAAATGAGAGGGAAATTAGGGATAACGTCTGTAATGTACCTTTTGTCCCTATCTGTTTGTTAGCCACCGGTACCCTCTGACGCTAGACACCCAGTGCACTCCAAAGTCAAAAAGAAAATATGTCGGCTAATAGTGCCAAAATACATGATTTGGTAAATATCATTTCCAATGGTAACTTATTGTACAAACTTTTATAAAAAATTGTGATTGGCCTTAAGGGTCACTCTTTCATGGTCATTTAAAAAGTGGTATTGTGCGTAGCCTCTTGGCTACTCACTTATTTATTCTAAGTGTTGGTTGTTTGAGTTCTTGAGTGACTCCTAGAGTCCTTCCACTAGTATATTTTTTATCTTAAAGTGTCAAGTGGTTGAGATTTGTCCTTGACCAACAAACCTTGTCTCTTATCCACCAAACCGAAAACTCCGAGGAGATCCTAACTTGCCTGCTTGAGCCTTGCTTGCTCAATTAAAGATACTTGTACACGAAACTAATCATTAGTAATTTTTTAGTTTCTTTGTAACAATCTTGGGTATGGGACCACTCATGGTGGAGCCCCTCGACCTAAGTCATTTATGGGTGCCAATTTGGGGACAGGGACACTCGAAATGGATCCCCTTGCACTGAGACATTTTCCTTATCATCAACCTTGGTTAAAGGGGCCACTCAAGGTGGATTTCCTCACCCTAGGTCTTTTTCTGTGATATGCCAATACTTGGCTATGGGGGTCACTCAAGGTGGATCCCCTTGCCCTAAGCTATTTTCTGTAATATGGCAATCTTTAGCAGTTAGGAAGGGGGCACTAGAGGTGGATCCCCTATCTTTAGGTTATTTTCTATAATATGCAAATCTTGGGTATGGGGGGGGGGGGGGGGCACTCTAAGTGGGTCCCCTTTCCCCAGGCTATTTTCATGTCAATCTTGAGTAGTGGTTCTTCCTCCGATGCAGCCTCAACGGAGGGGCCCTAGTTTGGATTGATCCTTTCAAAATCACATAAGGAGTATTTGGAAAACTACTTGAAGATGGACTTGGGCTTGTATCGTCTTGCCCCTTACTTTGGTTTGAATGATACATTCATGCCTTCACTTTCTGAATTTGAGGAGGAATTCGTTGCTAATATCGTCGAGCGTCCCAAGTGAGCATAAGTGAGTCCACTGATCTCCCTATCATTTTTGCTAACAGTATCCTTAGGGTTAGAGTGGATAGGGTTGACTTCCCATATTCCAACATTAATCTCAATGTTTTAGGAGGTTCCTTAGACAAGTGGGACCTCTAGGTAGATTATATCCTCGCCACCCCTTCTCATAAGGCTATCATTGAGGGGATGGGGCTTAACAGTTTAATTTCAAGAACCATATCCAAACATGCCACCACATTCAACTTGCTATCCTCTCATTGGATTAGAGACCCTCACACCTTTGTAACTGGTTGGGGTGAATTCACCATCACCTTAGAGAATATCAGTGATTTGACGGTTCTTCCTTATTTAAAGAGCCATATTTTTATAAATGGCTTCAAGGATGCTGAGGAGGAGGAGGTGTGTAAGAACTTCATTAATACATTTGTAAATCCTCTCAGTATGTTGCTATCGACAAGACTGGTTCCACCAAGCACTCAATTACAAAGTGGTGGTGGTACTGGTTTAGGGATATTGAGCCCCTTCCCAAAGGGGAATGTTCGAGCAAGGGGGCCAAGAGATATGATGGGCCCAAGATTAAGTCCCCTTCATACTTGGCTGCATTTTTTGTCACCTTTTTTAGCAGGTTCTTATTTTAAGGGAGGCTAGATAACTCCCCTCGAGAGTTTCTCTTCGGACTGGCAGTCAGACTTGCTCAATGGAGGAATGTTCCCCTCTTAGGACTGACCCAGGGTCTATATACACTTGTCTATACCATTCTCACATCGACATGGAATGATCTTGTGTTTGTCATGATGTTACAAATTTTTCAAACTCTTTCTTTTAATGGCTTTTCTTTTTTAGAAGTTTCCTAACATGTCCCAAGAGGCGAGGGCCTGTCAGAGTGAGTCTCCTCGAATTTCAAGATTGCATAGGAAATACCCCAAGACTTCCTTGGGTCCTTTAATTGAAAATGTTGATGAATTTTGTTTTTTACCTTATTATAAGAGAGTGGGTGGGTTTTTCACTTGGGGATCTTTCTCATCTTCTGGAGGTACATTTTACTGTCCTACTGATGTAAAGTATGTTTATACTTTCCCCCACATCTCTATGATGACTATGTTTTTTCCCTCCACTCTTCCCTCATTGACTGAGTTGGGTCAAGGTATGGAATTTTACCATTACGAGAGAGTGAGGAGATAGGTAGGTTAATATCAATGCTTCCACTCTCCTAGATATCCTTCGAGCACTTCCCTTTTAAAGTTGTACTTTGATGCCTATGATAATTTTAGTTTTGAGGGGATGTCTTATAAAACTGATGGCCTTGGTGGACTTTTTGTACCTATTTGAGATTACATTCCTTCATTGAGTCATTTGTAGTTCAGTTTGTGATAGACGCAGGTAACCTTGATCCAGAATTATGTGGTGGATTTTCCTTAAGAGATAATCCCCACGAATATTCCAAACAATAACAAGTATTTGGAGCTATAGTATCGCAGCACAGTTAAGAAGACAACTCTGGAGCAAGTTACTCCCATATTATTGAAAAAATTTCTCAATGAATCTATCCATGTGAAGCATCCCGAGCCTCAGCCAGTCAAAGATAAGGAGAAAAGGAAGTTAAATTCTAAGGCCCCTCAAAAAGAAAACATCCAAACACTGATGTGTCAAATTTTATTCCTGGCCCTATCATTACTCTTGCTTACTCTCCTTCTCCTGTGAAAACAAGAGCCAACAAAAGGAAGGATAAGGTTGGTGTTGAGTCTGATGCTCCTCTTCTATTACAGACCAAGAGTTAGACAACGATACCCTTGGGCTTGAAGAGACTTAACGAATTGTGTACGAGCGAGTCCATAAAGCCTTGGGTATTTCAACACAGGAACCGTCCACTTCATCCATCCCTGTTGTTGAAGGTACTTTAGTAACTCCTTTTTACTTAGTGAAACTTCTAGTCATGAGGTTTCACCTGCCACCTCCCCTTTTTATTTACTCGAAGAGGAACTGGTTGATTATGGAAGCACCCTTACTATGATGACAATAATTCTTATTCAAATAGCATTTGTGTCATTGATCCTCATCATGGTCACTAGTCTAACACTTTTGCTTTATTTCCAGTTTTGAGGGGTCCGAACATCAAGGATGATGTTATTATTGATTCCCCCTCTACCTCCAACCCCATTACTGGGTAGCTTTTATATGGGCAAGACCTTCTCCCTTCTACTATAAGTACTTTTACTACTCCTCTCTTTTTTTTACATCAACTTTGGTTTGTTATGCTTCTTTAACTTGATTTTCCTTTTTTTGGAGAAGGCTAATTCTCCAAATATGATTGTTCCTCGGGGGTGAGGACCACCCTATAGTCTTCTCATGTCTTTATTTATAAAACCCCCTTTTTCCCTTAGAGGAAGTCCATGGTGGTTTCCTTATTATGTCTTGCTCGAGAAGTTTTCTTCTTTTAAGACTGGAGCCTGTATTTATCTTTTACCTATTTAACTGTCTCTAACATTCCTATTTTTATTTTCTTTTCAACTATCCACAATGTTTCCCACTTCTACAAAGGGGTCTCCTGTTACCTCTCGCACTATGTAGGTACTCACTATCTCCTATAATACTTGTCTTATTTACTTTCTTCTTTTAGTAGATTGTGAATTTTCTTTTCAACTTATTTGTACATTTGACCACCTATCAGGTGACCATAACTCCCAGTCCACCTACCAAGACACCCCTTAGTTTTTCATAAGGAAGCTCTATTACTGGTCCATCTTTTACCCCTCCCGTAGGGGTATATTTTGATGTTTTACTTTAGATGTGTGTTGGCTCCTGTTTATGACTTATCTTATCCTACCTTTGTCATATCTGAATTTGTGCTGTAGGGCTCCATTTCAAACAGCCTTGCACCTAGTAGAGAAATACTCCTAACCACAGGAGATATATGAAATGTTGTATTATTACATCTGAGAGGAGATAAAATGTTGTATTATTACATATGTGATTTAGTTATCCTACCTTTGTCATATATGACTTTTATATGTTCATATATAGTTTGTTTTAAATGTTGTATTATTACATATGTGATTATTGATAGGTTAACTAAATCTGCTCATTTTCTTGCCATTAACATTACCCATTCTTTAGAAAAGTTAGCTAAGTTGTACGTGTGGGAAATTATTAGGCTTCATGGAACCCCAATTTCAATTGTTTTTTATCGTGACCCTAGATTCGTGCCTCACTTTTAGAAAATCCAATAAGCAGCCATGGGAACACAATTGAATTTCAGCACTTCTTTTCATCCTAAAACAGATGGACAATTTGAGAGAACCATTCAAACCTTAGAGGATATGCTTAGGGCATGTGTAATTGATCTGAAGGGGGGTTGGGATTATCATTTACCATTATTAGAATTTGCATATAATAATAATTATCAATCAAGTGGCTCCGTATGAGGCACTCTATGGTAAAAGGTGTTGTACCACTTCATATTGGGTAGAATTTGGAGAAATAAAATTATTGGGACTAGAATTGATTCAGATCACAACAGAGAAGGTGAAATTGATAAAAGACCGACTTCGAATCGTTCAAAGACGTCAAAAGAGTGATGTCAATAATCACGACCGGCAGTTGGAATTCCAAAATGGAGATTATGTGTTCTTGCGAGTATTACCAGTAAAGGGAGTAATTCGATTTGGAAAGAAATGGAAATTGAGTCCCAGATACATATGACCATAGGAAATCCTCGCAAGGATAGGAGTTGTTGCATATAGAATAGCATTACCCCCTGAACTCTCTAGTGTATTGTGTTTTACGTGTCAATACTGAAGAAATATGTCCCATATACAACACATATCTTAAGTCATGAACCTCTTGAAGTTAGAGAATATTTAACCTTCATTGAGCATCGAGTAGAAATTTTGGATCATAAACATCAAATATTAGAAACCATGGTAATTCCACTTGTCAATGTATTGTGTTGTAATCATTATGATAAAGAAGAAACATGGGAGAGGGTAGATGAAATAAAGGAGCGATATCCATACCTGTTTGAAAATTAATGTAAGTAAAGTTTGGGGACCAAACTTTATATAAGGAGGGTAGGATGTAATGACCCCACTTTTACATGTTCATATATAGTTTTTTTTAAATGTTGTATTATTACATATGTGATATGGATAACGTGTTACTAGTGTACATAATTCGTTATTTTTAGTCTAATCCTCCCTTCATAAATGACGAAATGTCAAATTAGTCACAAACATAAAATTTTAAAGTTTTCGGTAGGAATATTGATATTATAGACTAGTTTTGACAATTATAATATAACAATTCACTTGAGATAGAAAAAACTAAAAAGTTGTATATATATGAATTAGGTTTGTAACACAACAAACGGTGTGTTAAATGGAGGTCCGAGCAAGAAGTTATATCGAAATTACGAAATAAGGGTAAATTTTTCCATCCTTTAAGTCGTTTTTTGTCTTATTACCACACCATGTATTATATTTTTATTGGTTGGAAGGGGAGGATGGCTTGGCCGACTTAAGCACCTTTAAATGACCTTTTTTCTTTAGGAAAATGGATCAAATCAAAGTCTAATAGCATATCCGAAGTTAAAAGATAAGTTTCGGGGTAGAAAATGTAATTTTATGAAACTTTAGGGAATTAATTTTGAAATAATGAAAGTTTCAATGACTAAAATGACAGTTTATAAAGGACAATTTTGTAAATAAAATGTTTCGAGGACCTCTAAGAACTATAAAAAATATATGGTGTAATGTTACTAAGATACTCTTCATATGTAAAATGATCCTTTTACCCTTAATAACTTGACACCTCGTGCTTGGGTTTAACACATCCACTGCACACGTCTCACCTTGATAGGAAAAGATAAAAAACATCAATGGTTGAGATTGATTCTCCTGTCGCGATCTAAGGGTGCCATATTGTGCCATGTCATAATTTAAGCATTGTGACGTGACAAAGATGGAGATAACCAAACCCTTTCTCTTATTGTATCCCATCCATTTCATTTTAGCAACCCAAATGGAACCCTCACTCACTCATCCCCCTTACTCCTTGCTCCTGCCCCATCCCCGCTGCCACCCCGTTTCCCAGCCTCTGCCCTCTTCCCGCTACCAACCTCACCTCTAACCTCTTCTACCTACTGCCAATAGGTACAAATTATGGCTTTTCCCCATTTTGGGTGGTTTTGATTTATGGGTGTTGTTTCTATTTAGGTTTCAATGTTTTTTTAAAGAATTGTTTCTATTTAGGTTTTTGGTTTAATCTCATTCAACTCTTTTATGGGTTTTGGATGCATCATCTTTGTATATTGTTTTGCAGAGTTTGTAGATCTTGGAGATTAACTTACATAACTATGGTTCAAATCAGGTATACTATGTTTATTTTTAGTATTTACCCTATGATGTGTTCGTTCAAACATGGCATTATGGTGGGGTTTGTGATCTTTTCTCATTCATGGTTTCAACATCTACAACTTTGAATAAAGTATTTTTAGGGTTCATTTGTTCTTTATTTTGTACATATAACATTTTTTGGTTCGATTTTTCAGGTATAGTAGACATTCTCTCCATCCCTCTCCTGATTTTAACGGATATTTGTGTTCTTTTTTTCTTTACAATGCATTTGTATGACTTCATTATGTAACTTTTCTTGGTGTCTTACTTTTAATCTTACTATAAATGATTGTTTAATGTAAGAAAATTTTCTTTTAGTCTGTAATTTTAATCGTATTTAATTCATGAGGAAAGATTTGGGTTTCTTTTGTATTTAGTTCATGATAAACTTTGATATATTTTTATTTGTGGTCTAAAACCATTAATCCCCTCTAAATGCCTTTTATTTACTAATTGTGTTTTGTGTTTCTTTACTAGCAGATACGCTATCTTCTAACTCTCACATTCTCAGGTATACCTCTCAATTTTGTTTGACTGTTTGCCTTTCTTCCTTTACTGTTTTATAAAGGTCTCAAAATATCGATTCAGGTTTGGTTTTACACTTCAAAAGAGCATTTTCAACATTTATTGTTTTACATTGAAGTTACTCTCTCTCTCTCTATCCCTTATTTATATCTTGGGTCTTTGATGTTATTACAAAACGTGATGTATCTTTTTCTTCTTGAAATAGAACACTTTGGCAATTAGACATTATGCATTTTGAAATTGATCACTTTTGCAAGAAAGGAATCGCGAGCTGTTTTCTTCCATTTCTGGTGGTTTTAGTTTTTGTACTACTGTGATTTTTACACTTTTGAAGGTTATATACCATATGTAAAAGTTTTTTAGAAACTCGGAATGGTGTATAATATCTTGAATTATTTTTATATCTACTTGATGGTGGTGGTAAAGTTTTGATGAGAAAATATTAAAAGGAATTATCTGTGAGACTAAAGAGATGGTAGAGAACATGAGCGGGTGGTAGGTGACCCTATAGTCTATAGATTGGTTCCGATTATTACTTATTATTTGTTTTTACATTATATCTGGGTTAAATAGCTACAAATGTAGTTATAATTTTATTGTCTCACAAACTCACTATAGCTATATATTCATTTTGTTGTGTGTGCTGGCATGATATATTTTCAGCTTGGATATATATTTTGTGGGGGTGGTGGTGGGATGGAGGGGTGATATATTTACTATTTTTAGTTTTTATGTTATATTTTTCATGTTTGGTCATAAAGACAGACAACAAATACAATCATTCATAATATAATAATAATCGAAGAAGCTATCGGTTAACATACCACTACAAGTGGTTACACCGAGTATTAAAATAAAGATAAGTATCGTAGTATATAAGCATGTATAAAACATGGACAACACGCCCGAATGTTTAAACTGATCATAACTAGAGTACACAAAAGATAAAGGCATCTATAACAAATATCCTACAACATCCACAAAAATGTTATAGCTCTAGGACACTTGGATGGAAAGTTCAACACGGGCGTCCTTGCGGCGGAGCACCTGGGCGTAAATAGAATCCATGCAAAACAAAGAGATAGAACTGGGTTAGGGCCCGATTTATTATGATAACCATGTGAATAAAATGTTTGACAGTTATGAACATCTAACATCATGAACAAGTTTATCTCGCTCTCTGCAATACAATCATCCTCGCCTCTCTTCTAAATGCAAAACCTAGCGAAAAGTCAATTATAGTAAAAAACTATGCACCAGTGCAAGATAAATAAATAAATTTCAAATTAATAAGCTTTCCATTCAGTTTTGCATAATATGACATTACAAGTTCAATTTCTCATTTGGAACTTATTAGTAACCATTGATATAGTAGTCATAAGAATAGCTATAATCACAATATATAACGATTCTAAGACCATCCTTCCTGGAGTCATCCCACTGGATGCGCCCCTAAATATCTATCATCTTCTAGGGCCTATCACCAACACAATCTGGGCATCCTAATTCGCGTCGCGTGGGAAGCGTCCATATACCTTCGACAATAAGTCATAACCATACTCGGAATTACCTCACTTCGAATAAAATCGCATCACAATATAACGACTGGTCCTATGTTCGAGGACTATATTCACCCTACATTCAATAGCTAGGGGACTTCACCTCATGTGCGTAACTTCCCTTATGATAGCATTTAAAGAGGTATGTATATGCAAATCAATATTTTCAGAAAATATGCCAACTTAAAATGTACATTACGTTATATCCGGAGCCATATGTGTTTAACAACGTAAAACTCAATATCCAATTATCTTCATATTAATCTCCATGAATTAACAATAACCCTATAAACCATAAATTGATAATGCCTCATAAAAATCTCTAAAAGTTCAAAACTAGATAAACATACTTTCCCCTCATCCTAGGCTAATTTACTAAATAAATGTACTACTTTAACATCCAATATATATAGCCCCCGAAGTAAGCCCAATAACCCCCCTTATAAGCTAGAGTATTCATTTTCCTAATACAAGACTCTAGTACTCTATTTTACTTCATAATAGAAGGTTCCTAGGCCTCAAACTTAAAAGAAAATGGGTACAAACTAACCTAAAAAAACATCCTAAAATAGCAGGATTCTGAATCGATTCGCCCTTAAAAGCGAATCGATTCGGCTGATAATACCAAACTTCCCGTCTCATGCCAAATCGATTCGGACTTAACCCGAATTGATTTGGTTCCCGAGACCTATAGCCTCCCTTCTTAGCAAATCGATTCACTTGGGAGGGTGAATTGATTCGACCTGACAGATTTGCTAAGTTGGGGACTACGGGTTATGAACCCTAATTTACCCAAAACTCATACTTCTCTCCTCAAATCACAACCAAATCAACTCAGTTTAACCCCAAATCATTTCTAAACCAACAACACATACTAAAACCAATGTAAATAAAATCTAATACCATATTTAAGGGTTTAAACACCAAATTTCTCAAAACCCACAATTTGTTCAATCCTTCCAAATACACAACTATCAATACAATTTATTCACGATAAATCATAAATTTGCATGTTAGAAACTTGCCTTAGAGTTGTAATCTCAGATTTTCTTCTGGTAGAAACAAATCCAAAGCCCAAATCTTCACTTCTCTTCCTTGTTCTTCTTTTCTCTCAATTTCTCTTTCGCTCTAGGTTTAAGACATATAAATGAGATTAAAATGTTGCTGGAAGACTTAAATGCCCATTAACGCTAAATTCCATCTTTAAATATTACTACACCATTAAAAATGACTCGTAACTACATAATTAAATCCTAACCGATCAAAAGTGCTCGGAACCCAAAAATATAACTTGACACTTATTTTGAGTATCACAACGATTTTCGAACTAACAACGCCCTCTAAATTGGCATTCGGAATAACATAAATTATTTCATGTTCCAACATCATTTTAAATCATAACCGTCGCTTTAGGAACCACGATGCAACAAAGAATAATATGATGCTATTTACATTCACTTAATAGTAAATATGCAAAACTCAGTAAATATTATCTCTTAAATCACTTAAAATAATATTTATTCCAAATTCTTTTATATTATATAATTAATCTGCATGACAATTTAATATAAAAACAATTGCTCAAAAATAAGGGGTATTACATACTATTTTTACATTTAACGTTAAGGAATTTTTATTTCACTTCCTCTACATTTTTTTATAATTTGTTATTATTAGAATGTGTGTAATGTGAAGATGAGATAAGCAGAAAACTAAGTTTGTTTAGTTTTATTTGGTGTTAATTCTATTAACCTTTAGTAAAAATCTTTTGTTATTTCGTGACGTGACAGAGTTCATTATTTTTCTTTATTCAATTATTTTAACAATCGTATGGGTGTGGGTGTAATCTATAAGTGCCATGATTTGTTGAAACATATATGTTTCACTGTTTTTCAACTTCTCCAAAGTTAATACACCTTTTGCTTTCCTACTGAGGATGTGTGAATGTTGGTGTGGGTATGGGTGTAGGTGTGGGTGAGAGAGGGACTGGATGTGAGGGAGACTACGAAATTTCATTTTTGGCACCTCACTCACAATTTGTCAATATCAATTCTCATCTCGCATCTCCCTCATAATTTGGCATATTGTTCGTAGCTTATTTGGATTATGGTGACATTGAGAATTTATAGTTTTTTTTATATTTAAGATGCCATTGTTTTCTGTTCATTTCACATATTCAACTAACAGATTAGTGTCACACATGTGAAGGCACTAGGCCATTCTCAGATCTGTAACGATATACAAATTCACATTTGAAAGTACAAACAACCCTCCCTTTTAGGAAAACCGATAATGTATACATCAACGGAAATGCAAGCATCACCACTGTACAAACCACCATTTATGGATTGCTCTGTGGTCATACATTTCAGGTACTATTATGTTCAAACCTCATTTATGGTCTAATCAATTAAAAATTCTTATATCTACACCAAAATATTTGCTGCAATGTTTTTCATTCTACTTTTTTGTTCAAATCTTTTGTGGTTTTGGTTTATTTTGAGATGCTAATGTTTTTATATATTTTGTAGGGGTGTTGATGCCATATGGTATAGTAAGTGATGCACATGAAGTGTTTCATCAAATTAGATCTTAGAATTATAACCAAGTAGAGGCTAGCAGCAGTTCATCTTAAACATGTGAGCCATCCAAATTATATAGAACTGAGAGGTGCAGTGGAAGGTATCCTGAAAATGGCAGAGATTATTGACATGTAGCACAAGAAGGTGAGAGAATCACTTATGCAACCGATTGAGGAAGATTAGGCACGTGTGTGTGACCCTAACTAATGTGACCAACAATCCATAGGAAACATGTCAAAGATAGACAGTAGTAGAAGCTCAGTAATTACTGCAAAACAATGGTTAGTGTAGAGCCAATGCATCAAAAGGAGGGCCACAACAGGTGTTTGACTTTTAACATCCGAGTTTGATCATCACATTTTATTTTATCTTGGACCTTTCATTTACTTATGCTCTTAAATAATATGTTTGATTTTGGCATTTGTAAATGAAACTTTCGTTCTCACAATGTTTATTCTATAACATTTTTCTTATGCTTTAATTTCTAACATTTATAGATTGCATACAATTTTTATCAGGTGCTTTTTTTCAGGTTTTTATTTACATGTCCCAAGATGGGGATGAGCTATTTTTAGTTTTAATAGCGTATACTATCAAATTGGTATCTCTTTCTTAATGTTGTCGGACCTCAACTTTCTTCTTTTGCCATAAGTAGTGATATTTACAGTTAAACGATTCAATGAGATGATTGAGAAATTAGTTATGTCGATCCGGATTTAATTACTTGTTTGTATAACATTATCATTTTGTCAATGAGAAGGAAATAATATTTTATTTTGATTGATAAATTCAGTATGTTTGAATATTGTGGTACTGTTTTTTTTTTAAAGAGTGGTGGATAGTTCTATTAATAAAGGGAATTCCTTCCAAATTTGATGAATTTAGACTATTTGAAAAAATTTTGTTGAACTATTTGTTATTTGTTGAGCAGGATGGATAGTTTTATAAATAAAGAAGACTACAGTCATTTTTTTTAAATTACACTTTATTTTGTTGAGGTACGATATTTTTGTTGTTTTGCAATTATGTACTTTGAAAATTTTCATCGTGCTTTCAGGAACGGGCATTCTACTAGTGTATATATATATATATATATATGTCACTCGCTATATAGGTATAACCTATTCCCAGAGCTTGGACCTCATGGATACATCCATCGTGTGCTATCCGGCTCCTGGCATCACATTCAGCCACCAGATCGAAATCTCACCACCGGTTCTAAATGTAAACACAAACAACGAAGGTGGTCATAAACATACGTCCGAGGGTTGTAACAATACCACATCACATCCACTTGATTTCTAAACCAATATCTATCCTCACACATGGATAGTGTCCATGCAACAGTCCTATGACTTGGTCAATCAATCCAACTCCTACTGGTCAATGCCAAGGTGAAATTCCCACTACGCAGAACCTCCTACGATATCACTATCGAGTAGGTATATTTAATATAACAAGTAGCATACACACATAAATATTTATATACACGTCAACCTAATATGTAGTTATAGAAGGTGTTGAACTCGTACGCATATCCCACAATGCATGGTTCACCCAATCTCGAAGTTCGAACCAACTTCCCAATTAATTATTTAACTAGTCCCTCACTTGAATTCTCGATTCTCGCCCTTTTCTCAAGAATTAACACCCTAGTTAATTAATTAATTCAGTAAATAATGAATATCGACACAAAACTATTGTTAATTAAATATCCACTCACTTGGATAACCTCTCACATACTCACTTGAGTTCATAAAAATTCCCTAAAAGTTTCCATGACCTAACCTTGGCACAACCAAGCATCCAAATTGATTCATCTTCCATAACCTAAATGATTCCCCCTAAAGGCTAAATTGATTCGAAATGCGAAAGAAGCCCATATCTGCTTGTTATCTCTACACGAGTTTTATTCTCAAAAAATTCAATTTCGTTTCTAAGGTTCTTCCTACTTAAATTCGAAGAAATGCAAGCACATTATAATCAAGAAAAAATGATTACATCCTTGTAAACTCAATCCCTGCTTGTAACACCTTATAAATTCAAGAAATCAGATCTAAACATTACAGGCTGTCTAACCCAATTCAAGATCATATTTTTAATCTAATTGATTTACAAAAATTAGACCTTTCTATCAATGTTCTACATGTTTATCCTTTAAATCCTAAAATTAATTTTCAATTACAACTGTAATTAATCTCAATTACTAATCAATTTAAAATCCGTATTCCAGATAATTTAGATCTCTACACAAATCAACCAAAGTTTAAATTTTCAATGCTTTTAATCTCATATTTCTATGTTAAATCATGTAAGTAATTAGCTTCACTTAATTTCTGACATAAAGAAAGTAACTACTTACCTTAATGGATTAGAATCTGATAGTATCTACATGTTTGATGACGGGTTGAATCCTCTCTCTTCTCCTCTCTAAAATTTTTCTTCTTTTCCTTCTCTCTCTCTCTCTCTCTTTTCTTGTACTCTCTCTCTCAATCTCTTCTGCGCCATATAAAAGGTTGCCTGCCATCCACCTTCCCAACCTTTTAAATACCTCCTTAATTACCCTAAACCCATTTTCCACTTAAAAATTATCGTGAAATGACCCTCCTACCCTCATACGGTTCATGTTTCGTCTAATAATTCTCGGAACCCTATCATAACACTCGTTTATCGATTCTGGGCTATTTCAACCCTTCCTAATTCACTGGTGCACTCGAAAAGGTCACCCGAGTCACCCAACTACAAATATGCTAACATCTCATTAAAAGGGCCCGATACGTGTGTACCGTGTGCATCGCCCATAAATTATACTGACTCGTCGATGTCATACTCTATTGACATATAGTAATAAATCGTAGCTTTTACAGGTCTTGTTATGTCTAAAAGTTCCTCGAAATCCAATCATAACACCTAGAAACCTATTCTAGACTATTTCAACCCTTCTCGGATCTCCGGTGAACTCGAAAAGGTCATCTGACTCCCCCAACTACAAATATTCAAACATTTCATTAATAAATCACATAAACCCTCTCTTTCACTCAAATGCGAAATATAATAAATCACATAACTATTTACTTACCACACGCAAGTAAATAATAATAAAATAAATATTAACCCTTTATCTCGCTAATTAATATTTACTAAAATCTAGTTTAATTCCACCCAATTAATTTATTACTATAAAGCACATGAAAAGTAATTAATAATAAAAGTACGGGGTATTACACGAAGTATGATATATGATAGTATGTGAAATACCATACCTATAAGAAGAGAATGCACAATGATCATATACAAGTGTACATCATATGAATCTCAAAGCAGGAAGTAGTAGATGAAATATATCAATCAATTAGCATAAGTGCATGATATGTGATATACAAACAATGTAACTAGAATGAGATCATATACGAAACATGGATTTAGATCATGGATATGTCGATATAAGCAATAGAAAATGATACCAAGAAAGAATCAAGATACTAGCTGAGAATGAACCAATTGAGGATGGAAATCCACAAAGCTAACATACTGTAACATAAAAACGAAGATAACTCAAAAAGAGTTGAAGATGGGTGAAAATGACATACAATATATGTCTAAAGATGGGGTAAGCTAGAGAAACTCATTGGAAAAGGATTTCTCAGGATGCAATTATGTGAAAATAGTAGTCGCTGGAGAAGGGGGATTTAAAGATAGAGGGGTTTTCTCTCTCTAACCTCTAATGCATGGGCAAAATGAAGTTAAAAGACTGAGATGTTTCAGTTTTGGGGATTTTATACACTTTTGGGGGAAATAAAATCTCCCACTTATAAACATGACGTCATACATGGAAAAGCTAACACATGCAGTCAGCCTAGCACATGCACTGCCCCAAACGCATGAAATGATTATGCTAGATGCCAAATCCCATTGCCTAACACGTGTCAAGTTCAATCCCAAATGAAAATTTTACAAGTATTTCTCCTCAGCGGGCATCAAAAAGAATTCAAGATGACCAAGATTGCTGAAGCTGACAACTTTCCCATCGTTTAACACTTTACTCGCTCAACCTTCTTAGGACACACTTAGAAGGCATAATACCCCAAAGACAGACTTGCATCCCTCAATCACAAGCTAAATATTTGGTGATTTTATTGTACCATGAATATGGTGCGATTCAGGAACTAATCAGAGCGCATCAACTGGACTCATCCATTCCCTAGTTGACCTATGCAATTTTGGTCGTCCCCAGCATCATAGGCAATGTCTTATCTCAGCTAACTCACATCAGTTAACACCGTTATATAACACCATCAGAAGAAGCATCCATTATATGACATCAGTAGCTAGCACATCGCACTCACATGTGAGGAGATATGAAAATATCCACGTCCATGTGTGTGCAACAACATCATGATTATCCACCTTACTTATACGTAAAATGTGTAACTACTTATCCTATAATGGCATGACACGTGTCCCACTACACTCTCTATCCTCTAAAATCCTATAAAGAACATAATCCCTCATTGTAAGGGATCGATATATTTTTCCCTACTGTTATGCTGCCTAATTCTAGAGTGAACACAAGAGCTTGTAAATTTCATTAATCCATGTCCTTTGCCCATTAGATTCAATACAATCAACCCTACACATGTGAACATAGGCAGCACTTTCGGTCTAACCACATAAATTTAATTTCCTTCTCTTTCTTTCATCTCTCTTTAATATTTTCTCTAGATTGATATAACTACAATTTATATCTCTTTATCTATCATAGTTTATGATTAGTGTATTCCTTCTAAGACCCAAATCCATGTACTAGCTTTAGACAATAACAGATTGGTACCGTCTATGGAAAATCGAAAAGCCATTTGTTATTTTATACTATTTTTTATTCCTTTAACTAGAAGATACCTAATTCTGAGAAAATAGTGAATCTCAATCCAATTAATCTTTTCCATTGGGTTAGAGTCTACTAATCTGCAATTTCCCTCTAATTATGTTTAAATCCCTAGAATCCTCACTTGAATCTACTTTTTCTATCTTCGGGTTCATTCTTTCATAAATTCGTTCATCATTTTGGTGTAATCTATTTTAGTATTACCAATAACTAATTTCATTGAAACTCGCAAAACATGGATGATAACCTAGAAAGTAGTTGCACTACAGAGGGAATTCCTCCCTTAAATCCCATTAGTATGGGAGGCCCTCGGGCGATCTTGATGATCCTAGCTAGAGTCCAGGAGGCGATACAAGAAAGAATGAAACAATTGATATAAATATTCTTGGTTGGGAAGAATAGACCCAAAACGAACCTAGTTACCCCAGCAGGGGGTGACAACTCGTACAAGAGGCATGATTTTCCACATTTTGCCCCTTACAAGGACAGGAGACATGCTCACTATGACAGGACATTGGAGAATCCCAGGAGGTTGATTTTTGGATCATGAGATAAAAACAACAAATATAAACACTTCAAATTACGTGATGACACATCATATCGCCCTTGGATGACATCCACCATCAGGACGACAGGTTATGCTGATGAACAAACTTATTATGCGTAGATAACAAGTGTTCTAAAAAGGCTTATCAAAGGCTATGCATTTAATTATCTGGAGCCAAGGACAGAGAGGGCACACCAGGATAGGGAACTAAGAGAGTTGAGAGTGCACAAATAAGAACCCAAGAGATTTGAGTTGATAACAACAGAATGTTTAGCCAAATCTAAGACTAGCGTGAGAGGGTTGGCCCAGGTCTAGTTGAATTCCTAAGAAGAGAGCTTAACTAAAAGTTAAGGCCCAACAAGAAATTTTATTATAGTGAAAACTATGAAGTATGAATATCCCTGAAAGGGTCCATACAGCGGTTAGAATATCGGTTGGGAGGGATCACAAAGACAAGAAACCCATTTCAGAGGGATATTATTGAAGGATCATTGTTTACCTCATCAATTGTGGGCCATCTAATGCCTGCGAAGTTCAAGGCACTTGTAATCATGCCCAAGTACGATGTTGAGTCTGACCCCATGTTGCATGTGGAGTAATATCAAGTCGTCACTAATATATACTTCATTCACGATGATATGTGCTGTAAATGATTTTCCAGCACCATCATTGGGTTGGCTAAAATATAATACAATAGCCTCTCGAGAGGGAATATTTTAAACTTTTAGTAGTTGGCCAATCTCTTTATTAGTAATTTTTGCTTCGGGACAAAGCTTGGTAAGAGGGTTACCCACCTACTAAGTGTCCATTAAAAGAAGAATGAAAAAATTAAAGAGTTCATCACTGGTTTTAACATAAAAGATCTATTATTAATTAATTATGATGAGAAGGTTTCATTCACGCACTCATGAGCGATCTGTTGCCCCAAAAGTTATATTGGGTATTGGCTAACGAGTCACCAAGAACAATGTCGGAGTTATTATCTAAGGTTCGCATGTAATGAATGCTAAAGAAGAAATGGAACCAAAGGATTTGAGGCATTCTAAGGTCAACACTAGCAAGAGCTCGAAAAAGAACAAACATTCCAAGGAGAATAAAAATGCATATAGATCGAAGAGTTTTGACGAATATATCCCACTAACTATGGGATTACACCACATCTATGATGAGATTCGAGGGAGTAGTGACCTGAAATAGCTCGAAAAGCTGAAGGCTCCTCCTATCATGAGGAATAAGAGTAAATACTATGAGTTCCAAAAAGGTCACGACCATAACAGTGAAACTTTTATCGCCCTGAAGAATGAAATTGAGAACCTCATCAGATGAAAACTGGAAAAGTACGTTGGTAAAGTTAGCTGATCAGATAGACGGGACAAACAAAATCCTAAAATTTGATCAGAGCCCCCTTGCAAGAAGGGGAATGTAGAGAATAGGGGGGAGATGAAGATTCAGAGGATTATCCAGACTTGCCCAAGAAGCCTAAGGAACTAGTGCATGAAATCAAAATAATCTCTTTTGGATGTAACTTCATAGTAGGAGATGATACTAATGGTGGAGGTGAACTACTATAAATAAAAGCCTACCTTTACAAGGCAAAGGATTGTTCTCATATTCGACAGATATGCCGCAGAAAAGTGGACAAATATCATCTTATTGTAGGTTTTTCTAAATATGACCTATCAGGTGTGCTCTACCCTCATGACACCCTATGGTCGTCATCATGATAATGCGTGAGTGTAAGGTGGAAAGGATTCTAGCAGACAATGGCATCTTAGTCGATGTCTTATTTTATAACTATTTCAATAACTTGAGGTTGAAAGTTACCAAACTTAAAGCATACCATAGATTTATCATCAGTTTTTTGGTGGAGAAAGTGTTCCTGTTAGGGACAATTGAGTTAGATGTTGTTGTGGTCATCTGGCCAACATGTTAGATATGAACCACTTTTTTGTCATCGATAAGAACGTCTAGTCTGTGTATGAAATCATATTCGAAAGGGTGGGTTTGAAAAAGTTCAAAGTTGTTCTTTCAACCGTTCTCGAGTGTCTGAAGTTCCCAATGAACTAAGGGGTCGTCATGGTGAAAGGAAATAAAGTATAAGCCCGAAACTCCTACTACTCATCGACGAAATAGAAAGAGTGGAAGAAATTTACCACTACTTATTAGATCGAGAAGTTGGATCCTCATGATGAAGATAAGATAGTCAAAGGAAAAATAGTTGTGGAAATAGATCCAGTGATTTTGGATGCCAAGCAAACATACAGGATATCCCGAATAGGATCATCACTAAATCAAGCTCTTAATAAATTACTAACAGAGTTCTTAAGAAAGATGAAGAATGAGTTCGCCTAAAGCCACGAAGACATGCCGGGGATAGATCTAGAGTTCCTTTGACATGAGCTCAGTATAGCGAAATATGCCAAACCTATGAAGCAGAAGTGTCGCATGTTCAATCAGGAGAAGAACGTGGCAATACAGCAGGAGGTTGACAAACTATAAAAGGAACATTTTATCAAAGACATCAAGCACCCGTAATGACTCTCATATGTGGTTATGGTCAGAAAGAAGAATGATAATTGGAGTATTCGCATTGGCTTCATTGTCCTTAACAAGGCCTGTCCAAAGGATCACTATCCTCTTCCCAGTATTAACCAACTCGTCAATACTACTATCGGTATGAACATCTTAGCTTTTTGGATGCCTAATCAAGGTATATTCAGATCAAGATAAAGTCAAAAGATCATGACAAAGCCTCGTTTATCACTAGCATGGGTACTTACTACTACAACGTTATGCCCTTTGGGATAAAAAATGATGGACATATACATCAGATTTTAGTGAATAATTTTTTCAAGGATCGAATTGGAAAGAAAATGGAAGTTTAGATTGATGACAAGATGATCAAGAATAATAAAGCAGCTGACCACATCGCAGATGTAGGATGAACTTTTGATTAGCTGAAAAAGAACCAAATGAAGCTCAACCTCAGGGTGCGCATCTTCGTGGTCAATGAGGGAATGTTCATGGGCTTCATAGTCAACCAGAGGGGAATAGAATCTAACCTAAATAAGATCGAGTCACTGATCAACATGTGGCCTCCTTCGAGCAAAATAGACGTTCAGAGGTTAGAAAGACGTGTGACGGGGCTAAACAGGCTTGTGACAAGAGCCACTAATAGATGTGTTCCTTTATTCAAGGTGCTTCGAGAGACCTTTGAATGGAATTATGAGTGCAAAGAAAAAAAATTAAAAAAATTTCAGTAGTAGTTAGGGTTTGCGTCGTTGTTCTGAAGGCTCGTCGTAGGTTAAAAAGACTCTACTTATACTTGGTAGTATATAAGTCGGCCGTCGTCTCAACATTGATCCGATAAGAAGAGGGAGTGTAGAGACGAGTCTATTACATCAGTAAGACATAATGTGGAGAAGAAATTTGATACTCCAGGCTGGAGAAGTTAGCCTTGGCATTGATTGATGCTTCCTGCGGAATGAAGCCATGCTTCAGGCACATACACTTATCATTTATGCAGACATTCCGCTACGATAAGATATTAATAAACCTCATAAATTAGGCAGACTCGTGTCTTAATAGGTATAACTAGGAGAGTACAACATCCGGTATGAACCAAGAACTGTAAGTAAATGACGAGGGTGGGTGATTTTATTGTTGAGTTTAGGTATAAGGAGAAAACTTTCGAGAAGACTTCCATGGAAGATACCTCACTAGAAGGAACAAAAAATAAAATTTCTATGGAATAGATATCGATTACAAAGACATCCAAGAAGACTTCCCCAAAATAGAGCTCAGTGGAAAATATGATCGAGTAGACTCCTCAGGGAGAGATCTCAATAAATCCAATTGACTTGATCTCTAATAAGACAGGGTCACTAGCTCGGCTGTAAGAAAGGTCTAGAGATCTAGAATAAATGAAGAAATTCTTCAACAATGGATGTTTGGTTGAAGGCAATTTTACGAAATAGCCTCCCATGTGTCAATTATTAGTAGATGGATCACCATGTGCAAGGATAGTGGAATGAGATTAGTAATCACGACACCTGACGGGACTGATGTGGAGTACACCCTCAGGTTCCATTTTCAGGATTCTAACAATGAGGCTAAATACAAGCCCTTATAAAAGGATTGGGATTAGCGTCATCACTAGGTACCAAACAACTACTGACACATAATGACTCATAGCATGTAGTGAACCAAGTTCTCAGAGTGTATGAGGCAAGAGAATAGTCAATGATGAAATATTTGGCAAAGGTGAAAGCGTTGTTATAAAAATTATCATCAATACAAATGATTAAAATTCCAAGTGCTAAAAATGCACATGCCGATGCACTTTCTCGTTTGGCATCAGCCACAAGAATGAAGCTGAGAAGAACAACACATATAGAGTTCTTAATGCAACGTAGTATAGAGGAAGAATGCGTCTCCGTGATGGAGATAAACTTGGGACCATCCTTGAAGGACACCCTCAGGGAATGTTTGGAGACTAATGCAGCTCCAAAAGAGCCAAAAGAAGCGCGAAGACTTCACTATAAAACAACAAGGTATGTGTTGGAAGATAAAATTATGTTTATAGGGGGGTTCATCATATCACTTCGAGGATGTTTCCATCTTTCCAAATTTGATAAATTGATAAAAGAAGTTCACGAGGTATCTTCTGTGGCCCACTCAGTGGGTAGATCATTGGTGAACCGAGTGGCCCCTTAGGGATACTACTAGCGCAATATAAAAGAAGAATGTGCGAACTATGCGAGAAAGTGTGACAAGTGCAAGAAGTATGTCATGATCTAGAAGGGTTTAAGAGCCTCATTGACAATGATCACATCCCTTTGGACCTTCGTCATGTGGGGGATTGACCTAGTAGGCCCACTTCTAAATACGAGGGGCAAATTAAAATACCTAGTCCTAGCAGTGAACTACTTTACCAAATGGGTGGAGACTGAGCCCCTGGTGGATGTACAGTATGCAAATATTTTCCATTTTATATGGAAAAATACTATTTTCTATTACAGTATTATCTATGCCTTCATCACTGGCCATGGTACCCAACTTGCTAACAAAGAGTTTGAGGATTACTATATATGCTTAAAGATCCAGAAGCTTCACACAGCACCCAGTCACCCACAATGCAACAGACAAATAGAGGTGACAAATTAAAATCTTGTTGGACAAAATAAATAAAAGGATGGTTAATCCCAAGGGAACTGAATCAATGAACTAAAAAGTGTTTTATGGGCATATGGGATGATACCAAGAATGGCAACAGGCGAGACCCCGTTCATGTTGGAATTTTGCACAGAGGTGGTAGTGCCCACTGAGATCGTCTTACCCAGCTACCTGGTACTCAATTTTAACTCACCAAAGAGTGATTTTACGAGGAGACTTAATCCGAAACTCACGGAAGAAGTGAAGGAAAGTGCAACACTATGAGTAATAGTCTATCAGTAGAGAATTTCTTGATTTTATAATAAAAGGTAAAACCTAGAACTCTCAAGGAAGGGGACGACATGCTTAGGAAGTTCATTCAGAAAAGGAACAAATTTGAACCTAATTGGCATGTCCCGTATAGATTATCCGTTGTCGTATGACTTTGAACATACATAATTTAGGCTTTAGAGGGGGAGCAATTTAAGAACCCATGGAATGTTAAGCACCTGAGAAAGTATTAATAGTGATGAGTAGATTACAAATTATAAGGGTGAAACACTGTGTAAATACTTTTTTATTTACCCATAACACATCTTCAAGTAATGAATGAGAATTAGAACTTCGTCCTCTACATATGTTCTCATTTTAACTTTTTCTTCATAGATTTAATAATTGTTACAGTGTTGAGCATATTAAGCACAATCCTAACCAGATCGTAATCAAAATATTTTAGCCAAATCTAGTAAATCCAATGCAATCATATGGACGAAAATATTCGACCATAAATTACTAACGTTAGGATAGACCACGGTGCATTTGGTTGACTCTAGTAGCCAATGATAACACATAGCTAGGATGATAAGATCCGTTCATGCGACCAGTAATTTAGCGTGACCATTGGTAGATCCTAAGTCTGGATAACTTAATTTCTTATAAAGTTGGTAGTTAGTAATGGCGATTAGGTTGACCAGATTCAATTATACGATCATAAGTATAAATTACTAGTAAGACTTCCTCAACACCTAGTAAATAGTAAGTCAATAAGCAAGTGCATATGATCCCACCATGAGTCCATACTAGCTGAACAAACAGCAAGGCCGATTATATTCGACCACATTAACTTGTATAATATATTATTACAAATAACACTTAACTATAAGTGTTGGATAAGAATTTAGTTAAGCAAATTGGCAAAGTCAAAACATACACATACAAGCAAACAAGAAGTAAACTTATAATTTGATTTCAAATTAATATATAGGCATAATGACATATATTCAGTACAAAAAGTCAATCATTACAAATCTTCACAAAATTAAAGCTTCAGAAGGATTAAGCCAAAGGAGCATCTCCAACTTTAGGGGAAACTACAAGAGCCTTATTAGCTTTTAGGTCAACTAAAGGAACAACAGTTATAGGGACATCTCCCATGATGGTATCCAGAGTAGCAGGAAGCGCAGTCTCCTTAGTGATGGTTTGATCGGCTTCACCGACCTGATCATCCTCACCAGCAGACTCATCAATGTCCATCATCATCTCAGCGGCCAAAACTGTGGCCTCTTTATCTTCACCTTCCCACTTGTTAGCGACGTCTACAATATCAGGGTAGTGCTTCATGGACATTTTTTTATATGCTCATAATCGTCAGAAAGAAGGAAATGGTTTCAACATTATAGTTGGCACATGACTTAAATGTTTCCACTACGGTCTCATCAGCCTTGGACAAGGATTTGTTAGCTTGTATAAACTCGTGGTTCACCTTGGTCAAATTCTTGTTTGGACCCTATCATCTCGCCACTGGCCTTTTATAGGGCCTCTTTAAGACTTTTGAACATGATGACATCAGTGCTGGCATGTTCTTTCAACTTGAGAACCTCCTCATCTACCTTACTGAGGGACACTCTCTTCGCGACCACCAGTCCATCCTGATCTTTAAGCTCACCACAAGTGTTTTGAAGATCATCAACAATTTTATTTATCTCATCCTTGAATTGATCCTTCTCCTTGGTGGTCACAAAAATGGTGCTTTGCTCTTCCTCATAGGCCACATGGTTGGTCACGACCTTCTCCCTCAAAATGGTGGCAGACATCGCACTCTAATAGAAAAATAAGATGGGTCGGTAAAAAATAAAATTTAGAATACAATTAGACAAGTATAATCTTAACAAACTTACCACATCCAGATGATGTTGCATCTACCTCTATATGGCATCAGGGTCGTAACCTCTCAAAAACTAAAAGTCCTTACTATGCCCATAATAACCAAGTAGATTTGGGGCATTTCTCATGTGATGGAAAATTGAGTTTGAATCATTTCTCATATCATCGGTCATAATGGGATCATTGGGGTCAAACTTCAAATCCTCAACCTCTCCATAACGGGAGGCTGAACCCTGACCATAAATGAGCCAATGAGAGGGTCGTCCTTTGATCTGGATCCTCTCAATAACAGACCCATCTGACATGGATTCAGTCACCAGTGGGACCTGGGTATCACCTTGAGTTATGCGGCCTTTAAAAGGCATATTATCCCCCATATCAGTAGGAATAGAGGACCTGTGAGCTTTCCTCTTTAATTTGACCCGTACAGTATCTTCGGATTTAGCCTTATACTAAGAATTTATCTCGGCTTGCCTTTTATCTACAACATTAGCCCTATTTTGGGCATCAATCTTCTTCTTATCCCTGGCCTAAGCTTCAACCTTCTTCTTTTTCTCGTCCTCCACCTTCTTACAGCGAGGAAGTTCCATAGCGGCACGATCAATTCCTTGAGGAGACATACCAATGAATATTTAGTAATAAAACCTAAAGTAGTGGCAATGGAAGCTACAGAAAATTCAACAATTAGTCATGTTACAATGGTTAAATAAGAGACAAATGAAACGATGAAGTCTTGTTACATACTTCAACTTCGGCCTCAATACTCCATTTAGGCTTAACATCTTAATCAACTTCAACTGGTCACTCGACTACCAATGGAAGCAACATCTATAAAGGGGAAGTACCCCTGAGGGTGTGTGATACCTAGAACGAATGAACTTGGGCACTGATAAAAGGTCTTCAAACTTTGCGACGTCGGGCATGTAGTAAGCCTCCACCAAATCTAACATCACGTTAGGAATCATGGCACATTTCTTCACTAAAAAGATCAACAAAGGTAAGTACATCACAAATCAAAGGGACATAAGAAAGAAAATAAAATCATAAGTTCACCAATTTTGTTTGGCCCATCCCACTTATGAGGAACCTTATAGAACATTCTCGTTGACTCCGAATTCCTTGTCCCCCTTTATAAACACGAATTGATTATTTTAACTATGGTTATTGATATGGATGGCCTTAACCACCCTTGAGAGGGATTTCCTAGTCACGAAGTAATAATACCCTGGGGCTTTGGCATTATCCTTTAGGCCATGGATGAACCTAAATATGTCCCCGGTAAGGTCAAAGATATGGGGATATTTATAAAGGAGGGTTTTATAATTGTTCAATTTATTTTTCATTGGTCTTATCTCATTACACATACACTACACCATTATAAATTATTTTACGTATTTAAAGATAAATTTGAAGACTATTGGAAGATTGAAGAATCATTGGTCTCGATAACATTCAGAAGAGTTATAGTAATTTGGTAAAAAATGTTACTTTTCTAATGGTTTGAATCTTTTTAAGAATTTGAATTTCAAAATGTTTTTAAACATTTTTCAAGAAAAAATTGACAACTCGTTAAAATGAGATTCCTAGGTGTTTGAATAAGTTACCACAGTGTTGTTCGAACGAGATTCCATTGTTTGAATGAAATCAGGGACGACGCCTTTGGATCTATTCTGGAATGTCGTTCGAAGTTTCGTTGGAAGTCATTCGAACAAGATGGGTATGTTAATAGGATGAAGGTTACCCCAATCAAAGGAGATGAATTTTCATTAAGCACTAGATTTTCGTTCGAAATATCATTGAAAACCTGATCGAACAAAAATGGGTGTGTCATTTGAACGAGGTACCAAGTCGTTCCAATGAGCGTACGAGTTTTTATTTTTTTAATTAAATCCGATCCAAATCTCTTATACTTATCCCTTTGCAAAAAACTTCCTTATAAAAAGAGATGGGGAATTAGAGTCTTTTAGAACTATTTTTAACACTTTTCGAAGCCCTTTTAGATTTCCTTTTGTGATCAAACTCTATCAATTTTCATCCAAACCCCTTGGAGATTTATGGATCACTTTATCAAATTAAGAATAATTGTAAGGAAATATTTTCCATAGGCCTGATGTTACATTATCTCGTATACGGCGACAACCGTCGAAGGAAACTCATGATCATTTGTTCAACGAAACATATTCGAATATCAAGTTTCTTCAAGAACGGGCATCCATGAGATTGATTTTGGTAAGGATTGTGTTTTAGTTTCGAACTTGGTTTATGACAATATTGGGATATTTTTCGAAACTACTTTTTATCAAAATGAGGCATTTTTCTAAGAAAAAATATTTTTTGGAAAAACTATGGGCGAGCTATTTAAAAATATTATTTTTTTGATTTTTTTGTTCAAACAACAATATAATGTCTTCCAAACGAAATTGATATGTCGTTCAAACGAACCCTTCTAACGAAATTAATGTCGTTTGATAGGTCGCAAGATAGGTCATTCCTTTTTTGCTTCAAACAAACCTACATTGTTTTGGTTTTTTTAAGGTCATTTTTAGAGTTATTCAAACGACATCTAATGTCATTCAAACGATATCAAGAAGTCGGTCGAATGACCTGTGCCGCCTCAAGTATTTTTCTTTGCTATAAATACCTATTTGGAAAGACTTTTTCCTTAAGACTTTTTCCAAATGAAAACTGTAAATCTCCAGAATTTTAGTCTTCACTTTTAGCACACAAAACTTTATTTTTTATTCACAAAATTCTTCCCATGTACTTTGGTGAACCGTTTTGGAACCCAAACACTTTTTGTCGAAGTTCCTCTTGTAGTGAGGAGATCTCAACTACTGGATTGATAGTTCATGTGGGGGCTATTTGCTGATGACCACGGTCATTGGGGATGCTCTAGGGTATTCACTGCTAAAGAAGTCATGAAGTTCTTGAGGTTATTGAAGGAATCTTTGCTAGTGCTCGGCTGCAGTCTGCATGGATTTTCTGTGGAAAATTCATTGCACTTTTCTCTATGTGATTTTTAAGTTGCGATTTACGTTGTATAGTAAAAAAAAGGTTTTATTAGAAAGGGTTTTATTCCTGAAATTTTTTTGTCCCTTGATTTGTGACTGCATGTTTGATTTTCCCACAGAGATGCATGATTAGGGTTTAATTAATTTGGATTGAAGATTGACTCTAATTAAATAAGTTTAAAATTGGAAATTTGTAAATCCCAAAAATAATTAATATCACGCATCCTCAAATTGGTATCATAGTTTTTAGCTCGGTATTTTTAACTCTACAAATTGATATTAGATCCGATTGCTCTAAATTATCGATTGATTCTTTTTCCAAAAAAATTATGTGATATAGATTTTTCTTAAACTTGTTGAAACACGAGGCCGCCAATTTTAAAATCTTGACTACAAAAAGTAATTTCAATTTCCTTTTTAAAGATGCGAAAGTGAGATGGTTCGAATTAAAAAAAATTAAGAAATTTTAAATTATTTCACAAATTAAAATTAAACAAAGTTTAAAGTGAAATTAAATAAATTAACAAATTCATATTTCACTTTAACATATTAACTGAACTCAAGTCCTAGAAATTGGCCTAAAACATATTTTCAATATTCCCAAATTAGGCCAAATCAATTTTATCAAATTAAGTGATCACTTGAATTAAATTAACATAAACATTACCCAAATTAATTGAGCACCAAATTATACAAGTATTGATTTAAACCAAATTTTATCTTTTTACATAAGCATGCGTTCTAGGTGATTTTACAAAAGATAAAATAAAAGAAGAACCACTACGCTGCGATGTACGAGGAAAAATCCCCAAACGGGAAACAACCTCGGACGGCCCTAGCCATAAGTCCACTAAGTATGTTGTTTTATAAGTACAGGAAAAAAGACTTACAACACGCGACTCGACTCCCTTCAAGCCTCGATGCTCCTTCTTGTACCGACCTCCGCTTAGTTTCCAATCCCGGACTCCACCAGAACTTTCGAATTCATGAATGAGGAAATAGGAAGCAACCGTCAACAACACATAGTGCCTTTCACCATGTGAGAATGACGCAGCCAAAACAAACTTCTTCTTCTTTAAGGGATTTAAAAGTAAACCCAAACACTCTTCCAATAATAGAGATAGAAACCGGTGCAAAAATTCCAAGCAATGTATATATATATATATATATATATATATATATATATATATAGGAACTTGGATAAATTAAAAAAATGGGTGTAACACAAGTGTTTTAAAGATTTTTCTTGAAAAAAAAACTCAAACATGAACTTTTTCTTTGTAAATTGAAGCTCTGTAAAAATCTCTCTAGAAGATGAAAAGTTATGAAAAAGTTGGTTCTCAAAGTTGGTTCCCGCACCTTATCAAATCTGGTAAAACATAGTGGGGAAAAGTAGTGGGAAAAGTGGGAAAACCGTCAAAAACTACCCAAAAAAATTTCCCTCCCAAACTAGTTCGAACGACTTTTTCGTTCGAACAGATTTACTAACGAGGTTCCAGAATGCAAAAAAAGGAAAATTGTCTGAAATCTCGTTCGAACGAGATGTCAATTCGTTTGAACGACCTAGAAATCTCGTTCGAACGAGATTCCAGTGTCGATTGAACGACGTGTCAGAAAAATAAAATATTAATTTTAAGCCCAAAACTTTTATGGAAAGTTCTAAAAAATATTTTTCTGAGCAAAACAAAGTCGTTTAGAAAAATTATAAATTACAACCAATAAAACTTTTTCCAAGAACGTATATAAATATATAATGCATTCGTACCTTATGAGAAATGGAACCATGTTAATGACGTAGAAACGAGGCATGATACACACGACATTTGATGAAGCTTTAATGTCTTGGCCTCTATGTCTTCAATTAACCCGTCATAGGCTTGAATGAATACAATTTAAAACTATCCTATGGCTTACACATTTTTTGTCCAGAATTGAGCCAAAACTACATTAAGACTTAATCAGAGAATTGTGTCCTTACAAAATTCGATTTTGAAAAATTTTGCGATTTGTTTTATGGATAACTTATTTAATCGGATGCCCGTATTTGATGTCACATATTATGCTTATTGGAAAGCTCGCATGAGATCGTGTTTTGAAGCTATTGATGAATGTGTTTGGCTTGTTTGTGAAGGAGGGTAGACTACTCCCACTGCCATCGTTGAAAATGTCACCAGTCCATAACTTGTGTCTGACTGGACTAGGGATGATTTTAAATGGAGTACCTATAACATCATTGCCTTAGCATTATTTTTGGAACCTCTTCCGTTGTATTATGACGTGCATCACGTCTAAAGAGGCATGGTATATACTATGATTGACACATGAGGGTACCAACGCGGTTAAGGCATTAAAATTACAAAATTTGACTACCGATTTTGAGACTATCACTATGTCGGAGTCCCAGTGTTTTGATGAGTTTTATGCTAGATTGTCGAACATAGTTAACACGAGTTTTAATTTGGATGAGAAAATTGAGGAGACGAGAGTTGTTAAAAAGATTTTGAGGTCATTCCCATCTCGTTTTATTCCTAAGGTCCCTATTTAAATTCTTTGGTGATATTAGATATATTTAGGTTAGAAGAACCCATAGGAGACCTTAAAAATTATGAGATCGACATGTTTCCCAATATCGTTAGGCCTGAGGATAGAGGGATTGCCCTTAAAGAAAAATCTTGAAAAGGTGAGGAAGTGTCTAAGAAGAAGACGAAAGAGAGAGTTTATGAGTCTAAGTCTGAGTCTGAGTCTAAGGGAGAGTTTGATTTTAATGATGTGGCCATGTTTGCTAAAATTTTTAAAAAGTTTCTCAAATTTTCCAAAGAAACTTCTTCCAATAAAAGGATTTTTGCAAAAAATATAAAGAAAGAGGAGGTCAAAGAGAGCGGTGAGAAAGAGGAAGAGGCAATATGTTTTGAATGCTAGGCCAAAGGGAAGAAAACGATTGAATGTCTTATTATGCTAAAGATAAAGGGAAAAAATGCTATGCCAGCCACTCTTAGCGATAGTGACATCAAGGTGAATGATTTTGTGGATGAATCATCACATGGTATGTGTGTTGCCTTTATGGATAGTGACATAATAACATCTAGTTTGTCCCATGACGATGATGAAACTTGTATACATGAGATCCCTGATGATGATTTGAGTGTTTCTAGTGACTGTGAGAGTGACATTGAAAGTGAAGGTGAAAGCGATCTCCAAAAATCGCTTAGGGATTTATACGCCGAGACCTTAAAGAAGAAGAAGTCGAATAAATAGTTAGGTCTTAAGGTGTTAGAATTGAAGAGAGAGAGAGAAGTTTTTAGGGGATATGATGCGTCGGCGAGTCAACTCAATAAGCTGAAGGTTTCATTTAGAGAGAAATTAATCGTCTTAGGCCAAGAAAAGAGTGAACTTGAATCCCATGTGTCCCAAATTAAGAGAGATCTCGAACGTACCCGGGAGGTCAAGGTTACTATAGAGGATACATCTAAGAAGGTTGAAAATATTCTCCTCAGTTGCTCTTTGGGTAATGTTGAGAGAGGAATAGGTTATGATGGTGTGTCTACTTTCCATGTCGCACCCGAGCCAGTTTTCGAGTTTGTAATAGATCCATATGGCTCTCAACCTAACCCGCCTAGACGTTTGTTTCTTCATAGGAGAGCGTGTCCTAGTCATTTTAAGAGAGGTGTTCCTACACCCGTTTATGTTTGTTCCCATTGCAAGAAGAGAGGACACCTTAGGGAATTTTGCTTTATGTTGGGTAGTGTGCCTCATAGGTGTTTACCTCTTTATGCTATTACACGTGTTCCCATACACACCCACACATGATACTTCACATGCTCCTGCACATCACGTGAAAGATTTTGAGCACTTTAGAAAGAAAGTTATGTATTTATTCAATACTTCACATGATTTGATGGATATTTTTCATAGGATGTCACCACCTTTGGAAAACTCCTCCGCACCTAATGGTTAAGGTTTAGACTTGTTTGCTAGCATAGAAAGATTTTCATGATGATATTTTATGCATATTGCTAGTGTACCACTTTAGTATTTATTTTTTCCATTTTGATATATTTTTCGAAAAACCCAAAAATATTTTGTTTTTGATTTTTTTTTTGAAAAATACAAAAATATTTTCTGTTTTTTTATAAAAATTTGAAAAAGATTTCATTTTGATATTTTTTTTTAAAAAATGCTAAAAGATTTTTGTATCTTATTTTACGCCATTTATGGATGGACATTTAGGATGACCAATTCACAACATCATCCCATATCCATGTGACTATTTGATAGTGTTTTGGGACGATACATCATTTCATCCATGTGCTTTATAATGTTTGGAGTCATTCAGATGAGATTTATGATTACTTTATACATATGTTTCATGATTTCCTTTAATTCACACCTGCACGAATTTATTTGATTGTTGTGTTTGTCTATCACATGATGGTCAAAGTGTTTTCATCTCAATCATGTCTTTAAACCTAACCATATGCGATAAAACTTGATAATGAAAGTAGTGCATGCAAGAACCGTTGCCCATGAGGAATTTGTTTAATATGAAAAAATGATGAGTATACACAGGAATAGGTTACAAAAGGAGAAAATAATCTTTGTGTGAAAGCCACCATTTAAAATAGCCTAAAAAGTGTGGCATTGTAAAAAGTAGCCAAGGACAAACGAGTTTAGTTTAAAATGATCATTCAAAAGAAAAGAAAAGAATAGAATAGAAAAATATTATCATTATTATATCTGAGGGAACGGGTTTGCATGTCCTGACAAAGTCTTGAAAAAACATTACATAGTTTTAGATGTTAATTGTGTGGAAAACATTTTAGACTTTGATTGTTGATTAAATTGAGTCGATGTCATTTGAATTCAACATTTTTTACTCCTAAGGACGATTTTGAGTTCATTCGTTAGAGTATCCATATTCATCGTCCACATATATCATGTATGTTTGAGTTGATTTTCCTATCGAATTTATTCACACCCTTTCATTCCATTTCCATGATTTGGTTTTCTTAGTGTAAATCCATGGTGTGTGTTGTTTTTGTAAATTATTATTACTTGAAAATTTTAAGAAATCAAAACGATATTGTGATAGCCTTTTGAGTATATCCCCGCATGAGCGTAATTGGTTAATATTTTCTACTTGTCGTGAAACTCTGTATTTATTTTTGTTTATTCTTTTCCTTGTCTATTTTGGACAAATAAAAAGGGGGAAAGAAAATTATGAATTATGGGGGAGATTTGAGAATAGCGTATTGATTGATTTACTAGATTTTATTTTTGTTTATCCCATTTCAAACTCAATACGTCACGACAGTATTTGTTTTGTTTATTGTGTGTAGGACTTAGATGATCATTTGGAAAGCACACAAAAGAGGCGCAAGGAAAGCAAAGAGATTTGATTTGAAGATATTTAAAGTTAAAGATTTTTGAAGACTTACATTTTTTAATATCTTTTCACTTTTTAGTTCATGGGAGGGTATTAGATTTGTACATGAATTTGATTGATAATTCGAATTGTGTTTATTTTGTACCGGCATAAACATAGGGGGATAGTTATAAGGACATATTTTCCATAGTCCTGATTTTACATTGAGTAAGTCGTATACCGCTACAACCGTCGAAGGAAGCTCACGATCATTTGTTCAAGGTGAGGGATCCGAATATCAAGTTTCTTCAACAACGGACATTTATGAGATTGATTTTGGTAAGGATTGCGACTAAGTTTCGAATTTTGTTTTCAATACTATTGGGATATTTTTTAAACCTGCTTTTTATCAAAATGAGGAATTTTTCTAAGTAACAATATTTTTTGGAAGACCTATAGTCGAGCTTTTTAAAATATAAATTTTTCACTTCTGTCATTCAAATGACCCCTTCTAACGACATCACATGTCATTTTATAGGTCGCGATATAGATCATTCTTTTTGTGCTTCAAACAACCCTACATTGTTTTGGTTAGTTTAAGATCGTTTTTAGACTCGTTGAGATAACATCTAATGTCATTCAAATGACATCAAGAAGTCGTTCGAATGATCTGCGTCGCCTCAAGTTTTTTTCTTTTCCATAAATACTTGTCGTGGAAGACTTTTTCACTAAGACTTTTGCGAATTGAAAACTGCAAATCTACAAAATTTTAGTCTTCACTTTTAGGATACAAAACTTTGTTCTTGATTAAATAAATCATCTGATATACTTTGGTGAATCGTTTGGAACCCAAACACTTCATGTTGAAGTTTCTCTTGTAGAGAGGAGATCTATACTACTGGATTGATAATTCTTGCAGGGGTTATTTGCTGATGAGTGCAGTCATTGGGGATGTTCGAGGGTATATACTGTAGAAGAGAGTTGCGGTTCTTTAGGTTCTGGAGGGAATATTTCTTGGTGTTAGGCTACGGTCTATGTGGATTTTCTATGGCAAATTCATTGCAGATTTCTCTATGTAATTTGTAAGTTGCGATTTACGTTACATAGTGAAATAAAATATTTTACCCCCTTTATTTGTGACTACAAGTTTGGTTTGCCCACATAGATGCATGATTTGGGTTTAATTAGTTTTGATTGAAGATTGACTCTAATTAAATAAGTTTAAAATTGGAAATTTATGAATCCTAAAAATAATTAATATCACGCATCCTCAAATTATTATTAGATCTTTTAGCTCAGGATTTTTACTTCTATAAGAATATGTTCCTTGTTCAAAGATTCTTGTAGAATTCATCTCTACTACAAAATTCGTGGAGAAGAGCCTCTACTTCTGAATAATAAGGTTGATCGTTCGATACTAAGGAAAAACTATTGCTTGTGGGAGGTGATAGACTGTGCCGTTGTTATATAAAATTTAAAGAACTGCACATTATACTTAGAGATCTAAGTAGTCTGTAACTCATCTAGTGTCTGTCAAATCTTGTACAGTGATGAAATAGAGGTTTTTCCCTAAAGGAATTTTTCCTTACTTCTTCGCATGTTTACATGTTTATTTTGGCTTAATTAATTTGGACTTTATTATTGCATACATGTTTAATTAATTCAATATAGAATTTGTTAAAAATTTAATTTTTGTTTGTTTGACTTATGATATGAATCAATCCATAGAATCAACTTTCTTAGTCTTTTCTAAACATCATCGCCCCAAGAATCATCTAATAGGCGTTGGGGGGATGTTGGGTAAGAGTAACATCGTATCCCTTCAAAATGGACTAAATTATAGGGTGAAAAGTTAGACGAAGTCCAGCTTGAATCCCTCAAAGTAAGACAAACCTCATCCGAGTTCAGAGTATCATAAACTTACTCATCACAGTCAAGTAGCCTTGTGGAAACGCTAATAGGGATGTTGTATTTCTTTCTGAAAGCATCCAACATGTTCTCTAACGCATCATAGTCATGCCATCTGGCATCGAAGTTAGAGGGGTTGTAGGACCTAGTGAAACTCCAAGAGGTACTCTCCTCACCAGATGGCACCTCAATAGGAGAGGGGGAGGGCACATGTCTCTCAAAAATAGATCTTTCGATTGATGCTTCCAAGTCGACACTGGATATTTTTGAGATTGTGTTCATAAAATTGCTAACATCATGTTGGTGTTTAGCTTAGTCACCCACTTCAGGATCTATAAATTGAGGACCATCAAACTCCACACCTCTACGTAGAGGTGCAGAACCACCAGATGATGTAGCCGTAGGAGTATATCTAGGATGGACAGGCTCGTCTTCCGGTCGAACAATGTGGAGCGGTTTTGGAATCCTCCTGGGAACGATGTCTAGGAAAGATGATTCTAACTCGATTAAATATTGAATCCACCTATGGATGTAAGGTTCGTATCTCATCAAGGAAAAATAGAATTTTAGGCATACCAAGGCTTGAGGTATATTCAGTGTTAGAAACCAAAAGCTTGGGCAAGACTAAATCGTACAAAGCTTAAAAAATCCCTAAAATGAAGAAATCCTAAGCCAATCAGCTCAATGGCCACCTACGATGAATAAAATCCAAATAAATATTTAAATCAGCAAACCACTACACCCAATAACAACAAATTGCACCCATACAGGAAGAAATAGAAGAAAAACTTGAATCATAGCCCTAAAAGGGAAATGGTGTACCTATAAACCTAAAACATTTCAAGATATGTGAAATGGCACGCAATCTTTGTCTTAAGATGGGGAAGTCGGAGAAACTCATAGGTAAATGATTTCTCAGGAAGCAATCAACTGGAAATAGCAGGTTTTGGAGATTTAGAGACATGTAAATGATATAATCAACTGGAAAGATCATCAGAAAATAGGTGGATTTAAAGACACGTGGGTTTTTTCTGTAAAAGCTGACGGGTAAAAAAATGAAGTGGGAAGTTTGCCACATTTGATTTTTGTGGATTTTATGATTTTTTGGCAGCAATAATTACCCCTACTTATAACACATGATGTCATTCCTGGAAAGGTGGACACACGTAGTCAGCCTGACACGCCCATTGTCCTAAATGTGTGAAATGATTATGCCAGATGCCGAACTCCAGTGCTTGCTATGTATCAAGTTAAATCCCAAAAGAAAAAATTTAGAATTATTTTTGCTCGGCGTGCAATGAGAAGAATGCGAGATGACCAAAATTGTCGAATCTGACAACTTTCCCACTGGTTAACACTTCACTCACTCAATTTGTTTAGCACACACTCCAAAGGCATAATACCCCCAGAGAATCTGTTGCATTACTCAATCACACACAAAGTATTGGAGGATTTTATTGTACCCTTAATATGGTGCGATCCAAGAACCAATTAGAGAACGAACTAAACTTATCCATTCCCTAAAGGGAGTCGACTCAGTTCCCATTCTGGTCGGCCTATACAATTCTGGTCATCCCTAGCATCATAGGCAGTCAAATTATCTCAGCTAACTCACAGTACTTAACACCATTATGTAACACCATGAGAAGAAGCATTCACCGTGTGACAGAATGACATCAATAACTAGCACATCCCACTCATATGTGGGGATATATGCAAATAACCCCCTCCATGTGTGCATAGCATCCCTATGATTATCCACCCCACTTGTATGTAAAAGGTGTAATGGCTTATCCTATAAAAGCACGACACCTGTCCCACTACACTCTATCTCCTCTCATAGCCTATAAATAGAACCCAATCCATCATTATAAAGGATCGATATATTTTTTCCCTACTGTTATGCTGTCTAATTCTAGAGTGAACACTAAAGCTTGCAACTATCATTCATCCATGGCTTCTACCCATTAGATTCAATATAATCAACATTACACCTGTGAACGTAGGCACCACTTTGGGACGATTAACGTAAATTTAATTTCGTTCTCTTTCTCTCGTTTATCTATAATATTTGCTACAAATCGGTATAACTAAAATTTATATCTCTTTATCTATTATAGTTTATGATTAGTGTATTCCTGTTAAAACCCACCCAAATCAATATACTAGTTTTAAACGATAACTGGAAGCCTCTAAAGTTTTCTTTTCTCCCCTTTTTGTCATAGAATATATCATAGAAAAAAAATCTAGCATAGAAAGAAAAAGCACGATGGAAAATAGAACTAGCAAAGTAAGATCTAGGAAAGTATGTGAAATACCATAGATATAACAAAAGAATACGCAATGATCATATACAAGTGTACATCATATTAATATCAAAACAGGAACTACTAGATGTAATACATCAATCAATAAGCATAAAAGCATGATATGTGATGTACAAATAATCTAACTAGAATGAGATCATTTACGAAACATGGATATAGATCGCGGATATGTCAATATAAGAACAAGAAAATGATACCAGGAAAGAATCAAGATACCAATTGATAATGAACCAATTAAGGATGGAAATCCACAAAGCTAACATAGTGTACCATAGGAACCAAGATAACTCAAATATATATAAAGAGTAAAGGTACATCACTCATCCATACAATCATGCAAATATCAAATAATCAAGTGCCAAAGAATAAGGTATGCATATCCAACAACTAAGTACAAAAAGAAAGTTAAAACAACATCTCAAGAATGGACAATCAATGGATATAGAGATATGTAGAAAAATTTATAATCCTCCTCAATCACATGTGTGACATTCGTAATAAGAAGTCACACGAGATCAATGATAAGAGAAAAAGAATCAACGATAAAGAACAATAATCATCCTATACCAAAACCCATCATACAAGAAAAATATGCTAGAAACAATCAATAAGTAGCATGAAAATAAATCCACAATCAAGTGATATCTCAATCAAATAAATAAAACTTCCCTAAACAAATACATGACAAAACATTCATAATCAAATGACATCTCAATAAGTATATGTAATCTCCCTAAGTGCTAAACATAATCCCCTTAAAGATATGCATGCAAGTAGAAAATAATGAAGAACGTGATAAAGCATTGCATATGTAAGATTGTGATCAAGAACTAGTCAAGACAAGAACACCAAGAAATCAGTAGAAACAAGTAAAACCTACAAGGACAAGATCTATTAAAGATTGATGAAGAAAAATAATAAACGTGATAAGCATAATCTCAACTCACAAAGTCAATTAACAATCACATGGATACAATACAAACAATGATTAAGATCTTATCACTTACTCAAACTACCTAGGGTATACAAATTTCAAGCAACGATAGACGACAATAATCCTAGAGTACACATAAAGCTTTAAGTACATCCAACCAACAATCATATGATCATATAATATCTATGAAGGGATAATAATGTTACAAGCTTTAAGGTAGAAGGGTACAACACAACTTAGAAATATAAGAAGGATCAAGTGTACAAACATAATAAAAGTTGCTTATAAACCAAAACAATTCTACCAAAAGCAGAGCATCGTGTGCATAGTAGTGAATTGTACCCGTGCGAACGGGCACCGTGAACACGGTAGCCTTTTTAACGCGTGCAGAAAAAATAGAGCATATTTCAATTTATGTCCAAAACTCTAGAATTTCTCAAATCAATCTTCTAAATCTCAGTGACATGAATAAGTACAATTGCATAGAAAATCATTCAATTTGACTTTAACAAAACGAGTTTAGGAAAATATGCAAAAATAGTGGAAATCAACAACTCACATACACATATATATATAAACAAATATGTAAATATGAGATTGTGATTAGGCAACTTTTGATTCAATTATTTCACATAAGGATTTCATTTAAATATTGATTAAAAACATATTTTAACTCATATTCAATCAATTCAATATTAAAGGCATAAAATTCTTATGAAAACAATATTTTAAAACATTGAAATATACTTCTAGGTGTGATTTATATGGCAATTAAAATTACATAATAAACACGAATATGAATAATCAAATCATGTAAACATTACAAATAATGATTAAAAGGCAATCAATATATTAATATCCGTTTGAACTCGATATCATCATTTAAAGGCATTTATCACCCTCAAGCATAGCTAGTAAAAAAATCTTTTGAAATGCCGCCTAAATGAATTTTTTTTTTTAGAAATTCTTAGCCCTAATTTGTTTATCATGTCGTTTCAAGCTCTTGGTTTATGGCTCTTTTTCAACACATTTTGGCTTTTGCCATTGATTGGTTTACACCTAGATTACACCTAGCCCAAAATATTCCAAAATCGGTGTAATCACTCCGAGCGTTATCCCTTATCAATGATTTAAAATAGATCCTTTTTCTAACCCTTCATATAAGGAAGCACTCAAAATTTGGCATATGAACCGAGAATGACATATGGACCAAGAAAACAACAATAAGTTCTTGAGGATTTGATTATGATGAAATTAAGCATAATAATCAAGATCAACATGATAAAGATCATATGAAACAAGTGATATGCACATGCAAGTAGTGTGAAATCAAATACCATGAATCCTAAGAAGTATAGCAATCGTGATTAATCAAATGAATTTCAATCAACAATTAAATCTATCAAGCATTATGCATAAAATGGTTTAGAATTAACTTTTTAATCATCATTCAAGTTAAATCAATCATCAAATCATCATAAATTAAACACTTAACCATATATATTTCAAAAATAATAAACATAACATGTTTTTGTCTTTTTGATAAAACAATGATGCATAGATTTTGTAAAACTCATGCTTAGATAACAAAACAATGCATAGAAAGAAAATGCATGTGGAAGGCACATATGGAGAAAAATATCAATAACCCATGAAAAGAGATACCTATCGAAGTCACTTACCCACAAAGATTTGTTTCCCTTGTACATTAAGAATGAACTAGATGGAAACCTACAAAAGCCTACTCATCCTAAGAAAACTACCTACCAAGGTAGAGATGGATGTTGTATCCCCCGAGTCAATGGGATATTCATACTTAACCTCTTTCATATCGACCATCTTTTTATTTCCTACCAAGTCAAGCTTGACTTTAGGTACATTCCTAGGCAATTTCCTAACAACTTTTGGAAACCATCTATCATTCCTTCTACTATTATTATGCCTCGTCCTTGTAATTTAAGCATATGGTCTTGTTCCAGGTTTAGGAAACTCTCTATTAGCCTCACATCTATTTTTAACAAAGAAATTCATTAGTATTCTCAACTCACTTTTTTCACCTCTAAGACCATTAATAGGATCTCTACAAAAAACTTACCTCTTATTCTTCATGAACCTATTATTTCTCTCTCTTAATAACTAACAAATTTGATTAGTATGGCATTGTACCTTATGTAAAGTATGAAAGGCACATTTCCTCTCACAGTATTCTTCATATTCCTTCTCACCTATTTTCTCTCATGTTGATATTTCAAACAAACTTTTGTAATCCTTTTTCTTTTGAAACAAAAATTTGAAATAGGGTTTGATTTTCCATAAAAAGTACAATCAAACGTTTTTCTTTTAAATCTCGAAATTAGGTTCAACCTCCTTCTTTTAAAGAATAAGAGTTTGTACATTATCCTCCTTTTACCATTTGAACTTTCAACATTTAATTTTGTTTTTGCAATCTTTTTTCTGAATCTTTGAATCAATGAAACATATCCCATATTTGTTTGGTTGTGGTTGATCATTACTCAATAAATGCTACCAATTTACTTTTTCCATCGTAAACTTTAATTTTCAAATCATTTGCATGCTCTAGTTCTAGTTTCAACTTTTCATTATCAATTTCCAAAACTGAATTTTCGAGTGAAATCTCTTCTTTTTTCTTTCAAAATGGTTGCATTTTCAAGTTCTAAATATCAAAATACTTCGATTGACCTTTTCAAGTTTTTCTTCTTTCTTCTCAAGTCGATTTAGTAAAGCTTTCATTTTGTTCAAAAAATTGAGATTTGATTCTTTAAGCTTTGAGAATTCTTCTTAAAGCTCATTAAAACTCTTTCGAAGGTCATTCTTACCACCATCACTATTATCTCCACTACAAGATGAAGAATCACTAAGCAACCTATTTCTAGAGGCTTTGATCATATTCTTCTTCACTTCACTCTCATCTTTCTTCACCATGAGAATAAAATGTCTTTCATTTTCTTTCAAAAATGAGAAATTGTTTTCCTTTAAATTAGGTGATGAACAATCACTCAAAGAGTCAACTTGAGAATAAGATGACTTGATTTTCAAACTTTTCAATGAGTCAAATTTATATTGTAAGGACTTAAATCTCTTCTCAATATAACTTTTATAAACTTCATAAACAAGAAATTCTTCTTTAACTTTTTCAATCTTAGGAGTCAAAGCACTTTTCTCTTTATCAATAAACTTGAGTTTTTTTCCCAAATCAAGTTTAAAGAACTATTTAATTTTCTCAAATCTAAATTTTGTTCTCCCAATGTATAGATATATTTAAATAACTCACCATTCTCTTTTTCAAATAATTTTAACTTTTCACTTGTGAGTTGGCTAGGAATTTCAAACTCCTTAAAATCTTGTTTTTCGTGTTCATGGAGTTTGACTTGATTAGCTAATTTAACATTCAAATTTTTCATTTTGAGAAGTTGAGCATTCAATACATCTTTATTTTAACTCAAGAATTTGAAATTTTTAATTCCATCATATTCATTAAAATCAACATCAGCAGATTTCGATTTATTTTGAGAAAGATATTATTTCACCACATTCTTATCAAATTAAACATGCAATTGATCTAACTTTTCACGTTGACTCAAAATCATAGATATAGCATCTTAAGTATTAATACTAGAAGGAAAAACAACATCTAGTATCATAGCACCCATAATCATAACAAAAAAACTAGATCAATGAGAAAAAGCAACAAACACACAACAAGACAAGGTTCAACTCAAGTATCTTAATGCTATTCAAATGAGCACTTGGCTCTGATAGCAATTGAAAGAGTGTGTTAAGTGCACTAGGTAAACACGTACAAGAAACCTAGAGGGGGCAATATGTTTTGTACGGACACATTTACGAATTGAGCCAATTTTTATGTGTAGGCACCCCATTCTATTACCCCTTAAACTCTCCTTAGGTCCGAAGAACCTCCCTTCAACACCATAAACCTAGGTCATTACCCGAGTACTAACTAGAAGCCATCGGGTGCTCCTAGGCTCCGTTTGACAAAAAATCAAACTCTTCAGCTTGATCAAGACTGAATGAATCTTCAAAGGGAACTGAATCCCCTTTCCAACGGTCCATCCCGTACGTGATTCGGACTTACCATGCGGATGAACGATCTATTTGTGTCTGACGATTCCTTATCCAAAGGACAGACGAGCGCTTCCGAGCCACATTTGACCCAAAGTCAACTCCCGAACCCAGGAGAAATCCAAAGGACTTTTGAAGGTATCTAAATTAACTTTCCAATGGTCCACCCTGTGCGCGATTCAGATTAACGGTTTGCACTCTGCAGTTGATTTTCTGAAAGGTCGGAAAGAGACTGCCAAACGGCAAGTCCCAGACCCTACCTATCGGCAGTATGCCTAAACGCACCTGCCGATTGGCAGGACTAGGTCTATGCTGATCGGCAATGCCCTGTGCCTATAAAAAGGAGGGCTTAACCTCATTGCAAGGGGAGCCCAAATCTGATAGACATCACTCTGAGCAAATCCAGAAAACCTCTCTCGAAGTCAGCATGATTTCCACGTCCAAATCGCTTTCCAACCTTCACTTTTCATCATCCTTTTCATCAAACTTGGTCAATTAACTACCCTCCATCATCATCCGAGTGCAAGGGTTTCTCTCCAACATTCATGATCAAGCTCAAGATCTTCAAGAAGGTCCAATTTTCTCAATTCTCTCGTTAAATTCTTATAAATTCGCATTAACTTGTTTTATTACTTAGCACTTTTATTCTCTCATCTCACATATCCTAATATACTTTTTACTTAGTTTTATTCCACATCTCTTATTTTCATACAAATAAAAAACCCAAAAAAATAAGAAAAATAGGGTTTACTCCTAAATTCCAAATGGGAATTCTCACACTTTTCTCACAACTAAAACACTTTTTACACACACAGCACACAAATAAGAGAAGTCCCCGGTTGGATTTATGGGATAAACCCCACCCCTCATTTTGCATGCGAACTACTTGGACTTTGATGCCTCTATAGGCTACATAGGCATCTCGGGGTAAAACCCGAGACTCGAGTCCTATTCTCACTTTTTCTCTTATTTTTTATTTTCCCTAAACTCAAATCTCTTAGATTACATATATTCATATACGCGTATATTTGTTCTTAGTGGCGTATTATTCCACAAACGTTATCGTTCCATTATAACGATCAACGTTAGGATAATCCAATTTGCTAATATTATTTTTATGAACATTTCTACGGATGACTCGCTTAATCTTTTTCATGGTACAACTCGAGGATTCCTATCTCCACTATATATACACATGCACACATATCACGGGGAAAATAAACGAAAATAGAAAAAACCCATGAGAGACCGTAAGGGCTGAATGGGTGCCTAACACCTTCCCATTTCGTAACTTAGCCTTCGGACCCTTTTCGAATCATTTTGGTTTCGTATGCATCAGTATGTGTTTGGATTTTGTCCTTTGGTATGGCTCCCTTTCTTCTGTGTGTTTTGAGTAAAATAGACCGGCGACTCCATCTCTCTACATTTTTCACCTCATCAACGATGCCGGCCGAAGCGTTCCCGAGAGGGACGCGCGGGACCTAGGATCCTCACTCTTCCCACCCATCGTGAGGATCGGGGATGGCCACAGTGGCGATTCCGCTGGGGATCTTCTTTTTTTAGGGATAGACACTATTTACATGGGTGTTTTATTTTCTTATATATCCCCCCTATTTGCATGTTCCCCTTTACTACTCATGTGTATCTCATGCTTATGCTTCTATTCACGCATTTGTAGAAAATTATCCATGGAAACTTCGCACCACTTGCACCTAGGATCACATATATCCACGTGTTGCACGCATCACCCATCCATACATGTGTACATGGAGAATTTTCTAATTTTCTAATATTATTTTTATAAACATTCCTACGGATGACTCGCTTAATCTCTTCCATGGTACAACTCGAGGATTCCTATCTCCACTATATATACACATGCACACATATCACGGGGAAAATAAATGAAAATAACAAAAACCCATGAGAGACCGTAAGGGCGGAATGGGTGCCTAACACCTTCCCATTTCGTAACTTAGCCTTCGAACCCTTTTCGAATCATTTTGGTTTCATATGCATCAGTATGTGTTTGGATTCTGTCCTTTGGGATGGCTCCCTTTCTTTTGTCTTCTTTGAGTAAAATAGACTGGCGACTACATCTCTCTACATTTTTCACCTCATCAACGATGCCGGCCGAAGCGCTCCCGAGAGGGACGCGCGGGACCTAGGATCCTCACTCTTCCTGCTCGCCGTGAGGATCGGGGATGGCCACAGTGGTGACTCCACTGGGGATCTTCTTTTTTGAGGGCTAGACTCTATTTACAATGGTGTTTTATTTTCTTATATATCCCCCTATTTGCATGTTCCCCTTTATTACTCATGTGTACCTCATGCTTATGCTTCTATTCACGCACTTGTAGAAAATTCTCCATGTACACTTCATACCACTTGCACCTAGGATCACATATATCCACATGCTGCACGCATCACCCATCCATACATGGTATACCATTGGTACTCATACTTTGCTCCCTGTTTGGCATGATTAAGAAAAACACTCTCATCATAAGATACTAATAAGAGGATCATGCATGATTCACACGATATCACCAAAGAGATTTGTTATTGACCAAATTTTGTCCAGTAACTGGAGGGTCACTTCGTGATGAGTGCTGGTCCGGCAGGGCGCAGTTAGCCTAAGAGATATGACTCTCACCATGCATTGGCCAAGTACCTTTGACGTATATCGAACGGTTCCCCCGCATCGTACCTCTTGACTGAAGTCATGACGGGAGGTATATCGCAGGGAACTTATTCACGTATTCTGAGTATATCGAAATCGCTCTCACACGTATCGTCGCCACGAGGTATATAGTGAGGCAATTCACGTACACTCAGGTATATCAAATGGCTTGTCCATACGTACCGATTGCCCGCAAGAGCAAGACGCATATTATGGAAGTCACGCCAAAGAGGGGAACCCTTTCCGATTCACCCAACCAACTGCATACCCGCGTATAGATGTCAAGCCTAGGACACACATATAAGATTGTCGGTTTCAATCTGAAACTCTGTCGAAATTCTGGGTCGGCCTGCTGCCCGAATTTTTGCTCATTTTTAAAACGGTACCCTACCCGTGAGCCTAGTCACAAGTCCAGCCATAGCTTTGCATATATTACAAACCCTATTTTTCCAGGCTCGTGTCCCATCCGACATTTCATTTTGCACTTAGCAGAATTTAATACAAGTGAGAACATAATAATCATAATAAGCATGCTGAGACAGGCTCGCAAAAAATAAAAATAAAACATTTCTCCTTTCTTTATCAAAAAAAAACATTCTCCTCTATTTATCAAAGGACCAAAAATATTTTGTCTTTCAATCTCAAAAAGAAAAAAAAAATTATTAAAAATATTTTCATCCTTTTTTTCTCAAAAATAAATCCCATTTTACGCCTCCTTGGGTCAATCGCACGCCTTTGGCCTGGATCCTTATTGGCTTCGATCTTCAGTCAAATACCCCAGAGTTATGTCTATTCCCCTACTACATCTTCTGAATCTGTAATCCATATGCTTTCCATGGAGAATACAGATCAAGTATCAGTTGAGTATCTGGGTTTGACGGCAGTTTAGGCTCAGCTCGTGCCCAAGATTGGCAACCTCCAAACTGAGGTCCAAGAGATGCAATGAAACTAGGTTCCTGTTCCTCAAGAGCTCAAGGCCCTATTTCCTCGCGATATGGGTCCACCCGAGCCTATCTATGTTCCTGAAGAATATCAGCACGCTCCATGTGCCCTTCCTACTAATGGGTTGTCGCCTGCCTAGCTTCCATTGTCGAGCCTTGCCCAGCATGGGTCCAACGTGCCTATGATCATTGATCCGAAGGAGGAGGAGTTGAACAAAGTCAAATAAGACCTTAATATGCTCAGTAAAAAGTTTGACCTAGTCAGAATCTCGGGGAATTACATGTACTACCCCCACATGTCCGCTTATCCTAAAGCGAGGTTACTAGAGAAGTCCAAGATGCCAAATATCAAGAAATTCGGAGGAAGTGGACCCCCGATTGTTAATCTCCGTAGTTATCACCCTTCTATGACTCTAATAGGGGATTCTGAATAACTGATGGCCCAATTGTTTCAGAAAACTTTGAAGGATAGCGCCCTCCGATGATTTTTATCGCTCGAAAAGTCTAGAATCCGTAGCTGGGAGGATGTGGCTCGAGAATTCATTTCACAATACAAATACAACGAAGAGCTTAAGGTCACCCATCGTGATTTAGAGATGCGCAAATAGAACTCTAGGGAATCAATTAGTAACTTCATAGCCCGATGGAGGGAAAAAGCAGCAACCATGACCAATCGACCTTCCGAGGAAGAACAAGTCACCGTAGTGAAGAAGAATTTCTTACCCCATGCCCGAGAAACTATGGGAGGACAATACTATCCCCACTTTAAAGCTCTCAAATAAGAAGGAGTAGAGATTGAGGAGAGTATGGCTAAAATAGAAATTGAACCAAAGAAGGTGTCCGGACAGTTCACCACTAAAAAATATGACAAACCTGTTGGTTCTGCAATCTCAACCATAAACAACATCCCTCAACCAACCACCTCGTGGACGCCAAAAAGTCATCCTATCCCAGTCCTAAAAGAATACACCGAGATACATGCTCTTTCTCTAAAGTTTATCACGCCTTATTGAGATGAAACCTTATCAAACCCCTGGATCTCCATACTTTGCCAAATCCTATCCCAAGAAACTTCACGACGGATGCCCATTGCCCCTTTCACCAAACCACTAGCCAATCCACGGACTAGTGCTTTCACCTTCGAAACGTAACCCATGGTCTAATTGACCGAGGTACCGTTCCCCCACCAGTTAATCCTAAGACAAAAACTACTCACAACCCACTCCCAAATCATACCAATGATATTATCCTAGAAATGAACCCAAGATTTGATCCCTCAACCAAAATCACACCCATACACTCTCCCAAACCTCTCCAAACCTACCCACATTTCCTCCTACACCCTTCTAGCCTCGCTGATGAGGCACTGTCATTCCTTACCAGAGGATGCATCGATGTCCATACCCATTCTGAAAATGGAGGTATGGAATTATCAGAAGTGTTAAACCAACTATTAGAGTTCGGACTGAAATTCCCCTCACAGATGGCCATTGATTAGTAGAGGTTCAGCATGTTGTTCTTGAAGCATGAAAATGGGCTCGAGAGTCAGATGATTGGGTAGTACCGACCGATGAAGTCAGCCTAGATGATGTCGTCTAGATTATGGAAGAATTATTCAGGCAAACCAACGACATTTGCAGTATAATTGAGTTACTTAATAATCTGAAATTACAAGGGCGCCTGGTCCCTTCACCCCCACATATCCCCACAGAATGGGAAGACATATATGAAGAAGATGTCGAAGTTATGGAATGCATTGAATTTACATGGAAAGATTTAATTATTGCCACCGGATGGGGGGAAGAGTTCAAAGATTCGAATGAAGAGAAAGCTTCAGAGAAAACTAGCCCGGTAGCCGACATGTGTGGGATGATATCATTTAAAAAACTCCTTGGAGAAATAAATAAGGTGGCAGAATAACCCAAGATTGATGAGGAAATGGGATTCATGTTCTTCCCTTCTTTAGTAAATCACATGACCAGATCAGGGAGGCATTACCATATCCCTAGCTCACTACCAGCCAATGATAAAGGGAAGGGAGTTAAAAACCTTCCTATGCTAGAAATGACCATCGAGAAGAGAAAGATATTAGATCAACTGAAGAAAACTCAAGCTAACATGGGGGATTTTCATGTCTTCCCAGTTGCATAGAAATGCTTTAATCAAGTTGCTCATGGGAGCCACATTTCCTCCCTTTACCACACCAGAAGAAGTAGTAAATTTGGTTGGATCCTTAACCTCTACTTATGCTATCCTTTTTCGAAGAAGAAATCCACAGAATGGGGCCAAACCATAATCATGCACTCAACATCTCCGTCAAAGTTATGGTGAAGTTTATACCACTCTCTCTTGTTGATAATGGATCTGCCTTGAATGTCTTCCCACTAAGAACCTTTTAAATGTTTAGCACTGAAAGAAAGTGACCTCACTTCAACTTCCAATGATGTACGTACCTACGATAATACCTGTCGGGAGGTGATGGGATCCATAAAACTTATAATATGGGCTGGCCCTATAAACCCCATCATTGAAATCTAAGTTATTTACATTCCAGCTTATTTCAACCTATTACTCGGATGACCTTGGCTCCACAGTATCAAAATTGTGTCTTCCTCACTCCATCAGAAATTGAAATTCTTTGCCAACGAACGGGTCATCACCATTTTGGGCGATGACGATAATACCGAGGGTGCAAGTACTAGCAGTGCAATCATTGAGATACAGAATGGGTCAAATGATATGCTCCTATACGTATTTCGAGTTGAACCACTTCTACTCCTGATAAGGGACGACTTCAAAAAAAGGGTTTGTCCATAATACGACCCTCATGGCAATGTCAATGTGATTCAGATGTTCAGAAACATGCACTTCATGCCCAAAATGGGGCAACGACAAAGACAACAATGGATACTTGATCCTATTGAACTGAAGAAAGCTTTACCTCATTGTGGTTTGGGGTATCAACCATCAGAATAAGGGCCCAGAATGATATGCCAGTCTCGACCAAAGAGAAGATTATACTGAATCGATACTATCCCAGGTGACTCCTTGAATGGATGATTCATCAAAGAGGGTGAAGACTTCACTTTTGCGACTTTCTAGAACCATGATATGACCATACATACAAGAAGATGAAGCCTGGAATGGAGATATTTTTCCAAGATAGCTACCCATGGGACGAAAGTTCCCAACATCGTGTACAAACGCTTATCAAAGATACCGAAGATTCTGAGGAAAGGGATTCCGAGGACTAATTCAATTTATAGACACTAGGGCTGACACTCTGCATGGTTCACTCAGGCACTACATCACTGGATCCATCCCACATGATTAAAGATGCTAATACACCTCTCCTGAATTGGTATGTTGTACCAGCTCTACCTGTTCAAATCCCCCTTAATCCCAATGTTTACCCCATTTCTTCTTTTGTTATCCATCCTTGCTCAAATGTAATTGAGACCTCCTTTGATGAGCTTCTCAATGTTGTTTTTCCTACTAATGAAATAAACGAATATTTTGAGTATCTTGTTGTGCCTTACATTAACTGCTTAGATTCTAATCAAAATTTTGATGATGATGATTTTGCAAATGGACAATTCTTAACTGATCTAAATAAGGTTAATAATAAACAACATAACCGCGTTCAAGTTAATAAAGAAGAGACCGCTGTTGTTAACCTCGATTCTAGTAGCTAATATCGTGAGATTAGGATAGGGGCTACCCTTGACGAGCATGAACGTGCACAACTCGAAGAATTGCTAAAGGAATTTGTGGATGTCTTCGCATGGTCCTATGACAATATGCCCGACATTGATCCAAAAATTGCTCATTATGAGATCCCCACTCTTCTATATTACAAGTCGGTTAAACAAAAGTTGAGAAAGCTTCGCACCGAATGGTCGCTCAAAGTCAAAGAAGAGGTGGTCAAATAGTTGAACGTAGGCTTCATTCGTGTGATCGAATATCCGACATGGATGGCTAACATAGTGCATGTGCCGAAATCAGGAGGGAAGGTTCGGATGTGTGTAGACTACCGGGACTTAAAAAAAGACTCTCCAAAGGATGATTATCCATTACCCAATATCGACATGATCGTGGACAACACAACTAAGCATGCTCTCAAGTGATTCCTCAACGGGTTTGTCGGATACAACCAAATCAAAATGAACCCAAACCATCAAGAAAAGACCGCGTTCATCACCCCATGGGGAACCTTTTATTACACAGTTATGCCAGTTGGTCTCAAGAACGCTGGGGCTACCTACTAGAGGGTTACCACAACCATCCTGCACGATCTGATTAATAAAAAAGTTGAGGTCTATGTGGATAATATGATCATCAAATCCAATAATAGAGAAGGTCATGTTCCCTCTCTTCGAAAGTTCTTCAAACGACTGTGGCAGTATCAAATGAGACTCAATCTGCAAAAATGAGTCTTCAAAATTACAAAAGGAAAACTCTTGGGATTTATGGTCTGTGAGAAAGGGATAGAAGCAGATCCTGCCAAGCTGAAAGCCATACTTAAGATGCCACCTCCCCGAACAAAGAACGAAGTCCAAAGTTTCCTTGGGAAATTACAATACATCATTCGGTTCATCAGCCAGTTAACTTCCATCTGCGAACCCATTTTCAAATTTCTCTGAAAGGATTCAACTAAGGTTTGGAATGGGGCCTGCCAAGAACCCTTCGATCGAATCAAATAATACCTGACTCAACCCCTGGTACTCACACCATCACAACCTGGTCTCCCCTTGCTCCTATACCTAACCATAACTGACACTACAATTGGGTATTTGCTATCCCAATACCTTGAAGATTCCCGTAAAGAAAGAGCCATCTATGATGCCAGTCGTAAATTGGTCGGATACGAGGTCAACTACACTACTTTGAAAAAGGTATGCGTCACACTTATTTGGGTCATCCAAAAGTTGCGGTACTGCATGCTCGCCTTCCCCATCAAACTTGTATCCCGAATGGACCCCATCAAATACCTACTTGAGAAACCCGCCTTATCTAGCCAAATGGCCCAATGGTTGATGCTCCTAGCTGAGTTTGATATCGTGTACATCATACAGAAAGCTATGAAAGGAAGAGCCATTCTCTGACTACCTCGCTGATTACCCCATGGATGAAGCTGATGTCTGGATCTCTGAATTCCCAAATGAAAACATCCTCTACACTGCCCAGGACAATCTCTTATGGAAAACGTTCTTTGATGGTGCTGCCAATAAAAAAGGGATATGGCATTGGGATACTTCTGATTGCCCCAGATGACTCCCACACTCCCATCGCCACCAAATTGTATTTCCCTTGCACCAACAACATGACTGAATATGAGGCATGCACGTTAGGACTTATGGTTGCTCTTAAGAAAGGTATTTAATGCCTAGATGTCTACGGGGATTCCACCCTCATCATCGTTCAAGTGCTCAGAAAATGGAGAGTCAAGGACGAGAAGCTCCAACCCTTCCATGACCACTTAGAAGAGCTAGCCACCCGGTTCTAAGATATCACCTTCCACTTCCTACCTCGAGCAAAGTATAACCTACCTAATGCCCTTGCTACCTTGGCCTCCATGGTTGACATGCCCGAAGGAATAACAATGGCCCCCTTCCAGATTCAAAAGCAAGACAAAGAAACCCATTGCTACCACATTGAGCTTGTCTCACAGAAGATCCCAAGCCAGCTAATTGTTGGTACTATGATATCTGGCACCTCCTCAAGCATGGTTGGTATCCCGAGGGTTCCAATAAGAAAGATCGAGCAACCCTTCGAAGACTGGCTACCCAATACATCATCTGTCACAAAGCACTTCTTAAGAGAAACTTCGATGGAACCCATCTACATTGCATCGTAGGGGTTGACATTAAAAAGATAATGCAGAAGATCCACAATGGGGAATGAGGACCCCATATGAACGATCACATGATAACCAAGAAGATCATTCGACAAGGTTAGTACTGGACTACCATGACCCAGGATTGCACCGCCTATGTTCGGAGATACCTCAAATGCCAATAATTCTCTAACCTTCAACATCTACCTCTGCATGAATTATAAAACATGACATCTCCCTGGTCGTTGTCCACCTGGGGTATCAACATCATAGGGAAAGTTACACCAAAGGCATACAACGGGCATGAGTTCATCTTAGTTTCCATTGATTACTTCACCAAATTGGTCAAAGTTGAGTCATATGCAGTGATAAACACCAAGAAAGTGGCCAAATTCATCAAGAAAAACATCATTTGCCAATATGGGGTCCCGCACGAGCTAGTATCAGATAACGGCTTGCATTTCGAGGCAGAAGTTACAGAAGTGGTCAACGAGTATGGGATTCAGAGACACAAATCTTCTCCCTATCAACCTCAAACCAATGATGCAGTAGAAGACGCCAACAAGAACCTCAAAGCCATCATCAGTAAGATGACTGAAAGCTGTCGAGATTGGGCTGACAGAATCCCTTATGCCCTCTAGGGCTACAGGACCTCAATCTGAACCTCTACTGGGGCTACCCCTTACTCTCTAGTCTATGGTATGGAATCAGTCCTACCCATGGAGCTAGAAATAGCCTCGTTGCGCATCATGCTTGAAAGCAAGGTCAGTGAAGAAGAACAGTGCCAAAGCCGTCTTAACGAGCTAACCCTCCTAGATGAAAAAATATTTAATGCACTATACCATATATAATGGTACCATCATCGAATAGCGCGATCATTCAATAAGAGAGTCAAGGACCGTGGTGTCCGAGAAGGGTATCTAGCCCTCAAAGAGATAATAGAACCCATCTGAGACCTCATAGGGAAATTCAAGCCCAATTGGAGTGTCCCATACCATGTAAAGAATATCCTGTCCAATGGTGTCTCCATGCTCACCGACTTAGATGGGGAGGAGATGGCTCACCCAGTCAACTTGGATCGTATCAAAAAAATTTACCCCTAGTTCGAAATTTTGGCGCGCTTCTCATGTCCCTTTTATTTAAAAAAAATCTTCATTTACCTCTACCCAGAACTACGTGGGCCTGATCCTCTGTAAAAACCATTTTCAAACAAATTAAAAAATTTTAAAACCCCAGAGGTACGTAGGCAACTCATACATTTTACATGATCACGGACCTTTCCTTTTCACAAAAACTATTCTTTTCTTATCTCCGAGAACGACAGTTCATTCTAACATATAGTTGAACAAAAGGATTATGTATGCCTTAGAGATAGGTATAGATAATTCAAAAATGTAAAACTCATCGAAGGCACAGCTGGATCATAAAAAAACTTGTTTATTTCACTAATAAGAAATTATGGTACAATTACATAAGAAAAGGAACGGCTCCATTCCCCCTACTTTCCAAAAAAGCAAAATAAATCCCCATATTTATTTCCCATTAAAAAATAAACTCTCCAAGAGTCCTATCCACAGCTACCAAAGGAGCCCGCTCCATCATCATCATCTAGATCCTGGGGTCCCAATCTTCCCCTGCCTGAACAGACTACCGCAGGTGCTCCATGGACCGATAAGCCCGAAGCAGCTTCAAAAAGACCACAACACCTCCCTCCATGGTATTAAATAAGACAAGCCACCTTTGTCCAGTCTCCACTGCCAATATCTTGCTAAACACTCTCCTCCACAACCACTTCATATAATCCACAGAGATATGACAAACTCTCCCAACAGACTGAGAAGGATGGGTCGACGGACGCCGATTCTCCCACATAGAGCCAAGCTGCATGCGCAGACGCTCAGTCAAATCTTCTACCAGAAAGAAGTCTAGTGTCCGAGGTGGTACGACCTGTTCCTAGCCAAATTAACACAAAAGCCACCAAGGGAAATAAAAAGACAGTTGTCTGAGACCGACCAGCCGGACATACATGTATTCTCCCAGCTCCAGAATAGAAGCAATTGTCCCCACCAAGGCACTGACGAGCACAGATTTAAAGCCCCATGATCCATAAACCAGTTCTCCCAACTCCTGATGTCCAAGACCACGCTTATGAAATAGCACAAAATAAGTTGGGTACAACCGACAAAGGGTATTCCGGAGGAGTCACCAGGCGGAGTCTATCAGACAACCACATGAATAGCATCACAGAGCTACCCCTTAAAAATTTAGAATGACCTTCTTGCTAGACATCCAGATCCTTCAAAGTCTCTGCCAGTATCACTTCCACAGGATTGAGACGGTATGACATCCATGAAGTAATGGCTATAAGTTGTGGGTCCACCAGCAGTTCCCCAGTCACCAGCCGTAATTTTTATACCAAGACCAGAACAACGGCTCCGTCGTATCCATCATCGCCAACCTCCTGCAAATGCATGGACTGTAATATTGCCGAAAGGGAGATCATTCCCCCAACAACCTGTGGTCTAGCCTCTGAAGGCAAAATATGAAGAAACCTGGCCAACAAATACCTAGGAGAACGGGAAAACTCAGGCCGAGCTACAGCAACACTGGGACTTATCCCTAACATGGAAGAAAATTCCTCGTAGGTAGGGCAAACATCATAAAATCCAAAACAGAATACATGGTCTTTGGGGTACCAAAATTGTACCTTCGCCATCAACATCTTCCAGTCAATGGGCCGGTTGCCCCACAAAGAAACTCGACGCATATTGAAAGCATCGTAGTCGACATTATAAGATTACATTACTTCCAAGGCTTTGAGGTAGTTAGCAAAGTCATTCTACCAGGGAGAGCCATCTTGCAAGACTAAGAAATAGTAGGCAAGTAAGTATGAATGTGAAGGTGTGATGAAAACACTCCACCCTTACCCCTTTTTATAATTGAAAATCCTCACAAAAAACATGACCCTTGCAAAAATTGGAGGAAATCCTACCCCATAAAGTACAAGAGGTTAAAGAGGGCAGTAATCAAAGCTTTGAATTGATGGGACTGGACTTGGCTGCCAATAGGCAGGACAAGGGTCTTACCGATCGGCAACCCCCTATTCTTGGAAATTTCCCTTTTTCCTCTTTTTTCAAAATTAGCAGCACAATAAAAAATAAAAGTATATTCTCAACAGAACTTCAAAAATCCTCTTCCACCCCTAAATAATTTCTCATTTTTAAAACTTTCCTCCAAAATCCCAAAAATATCTTTTTTTATGGTCTCAGCAGCAAAGTAAAAGCTCATGTTCATGCATTCACCATTAATAAAAGATAATAAAAAAACCTCATTGCATTGCATATATATATATTCTTCTGTGTTACATTAAATTTTTCAAGAAATAAAAGAAAAGAAAAATCAACGGGACTCAGCCCGAACCCACATTCTCTCTCTCTCCCTCTCTCTAAGAGCTTCCACCCCTATGGCGCGCTTTCTTTCCCTTACGGAGAGACTATGCACCACCGCTACCCGAGCTAGAGTCCTCACCGAATGAAGCAGATGGAACCAAGAAAGAAGGAATCAAGACTGCATCCCGAATATGGGCAGTCGTCGAAGATATCCAGTCCCTCAGCCAAGTGGTAGACAGCCGGACTTGCTGCAAGTAAAAGGCAAAATTAGTATCAAAGCAAAAAGGATCAAAATAAAAAAGAAACCAAAAAGAGGAAAAGAACATAAACGTATACCGCAGGATGAAGAACCTCCTCTGTCAAACCCAGCTCCTCCGGATCCATCGCATGAGGAGGGTGCAACATGGGGATCATCCCTTCATTAGCTCGCCGAATGTTGTATGAAGGAGTATGTAATGGAATAAAGGGAACCTTTGAAGTTGCAGCCGTCGCAGACACCGACGGACCACCGCCGCTGTGGAAGACCCCACCGCCCGACTAAAACTTGCAGGAGGGAAAGGCAAGGCATCATATATGCTGACCGCCATCAACCAGCTCATCACAAAGTCCATGAAATCAAACGGCACAGCCATATTAGTGTACAACATCTAGGACTCATCGATCATCGTCGCAATCCTTGCGTCCTCCGACAGCAGTCGCTCCCGCCTCATAGACATTAGAGACCTCGCAGGTGGCACCACCACTTCCTCAGCAATCTATCGGACCACCCTCTCCACAAGATACCAAGAATGGACAAACTCATGCGCCAGCAAATGCCTCATTTGCGCATTCACCCCAGTCGTCCTCGTATCCTGAATGGTTGTCCCCCAAGGGTAAAAAGTCACCTGAAAATCCCCAGTAGGCATAAGTCAATACATAATCAGAACATGCAAAAACTAAGACTAAAGAAGAGACAGTCTTACCCTACCACTGGTCAGGCCATTTAAGACCTCACGCACCGCCTCCAGAGAAAGAGATCCCTTCGAGTGTCGATTGGCCTTTCGCCATCGATATAATCGGTAAAAGTCCCCAATAGTCTCGTCCTTCAAGGCAATCAGTTGGGTATTGCACCCAATCACCTCATAGAACCACATCTGCCAAAGATAAGAATTCACAATCAAAAAGAGACGCATAAGGAAAATGCGAATCCATGAGAGGAGAATGCGCAAATAGAAGAATACCTCAAGAAGATACATGGCTCCAGTAAAAGTTTATCGGCAGCACCAGCTGAATGCATCCAAAGAAAAATAGAGGGTCTCTAAATTCAGGCTCCCCCAATCATAGAGAGGGATGTTCGAAAACATCCTCAAGTACGGCAAGAACCACAAATGGACGACATCGCCGCTCGACGTCACCATGAAACCTCCCAGCACCAATAATATGAACAACTGGGCCATCTACCTCACCTATAGTGCATCCTCCACATCAACCACCCTACTCGGTAAAACATCCATCAGCAAGAACAACAGAAATGGAATCCCCTAATACTATCCTCCCTACATCACTGAGCATCGCCCGTACCGCCTCCAGCCTGACACGTGGGGAGAGATCCACCTATATCTTCTCTCTGTCACAATCCAGCCTAACAGCTGCTGCACATCTATGGGAGTCACAATCATATTCCCAAAGACGAAATGGAAGGTATGGGTAGTATACCACCATCTCTCCCCCAGAGCACATAAGATCGCTGTCAAACGGGGCATCTCATCCAGCGCAGACTCCAACATCCTAAAACCCCTTGATGATACCACCCAACGCACCACAGGTTGAAGATTCTCCCAGACATCCTTAAGCCCCATCGTCCCACAAGCATGCATGTTCTTCAAAGAGATATTAGACTGTCAAAAGAAAAAAACCTTGTCAAACATTCAAGAAGGAAGGAAAAATCACCAAGAAAAAAGAGAAGAATGCTAAAAGTCGGGTTACTTACATAACCGATGGGGCTCACCACCCTCGAAGAATGATGACGCGATAAGTCCCGTAGCAAGGTCCGCTCATCTGCAACCGACTCGAATGCGTAAAAGTAATTCTCACTCCCCAAAGCAAGAGGCGACCTGTCCCTCCACTCCCGGTTCGCCCATTCATCAACAGTCAACCATTCCCTATGCGCTGCAGTGCTCACAAAGGCGGCCATTTCCTAGATATTGGAATGCTAGAAAGATTTATGGTGGAAAATCACAGAAAGAGAGAAAGCAAGAAGCTGTGAAAAATAAAGGGTATTCACCCCCTTTATATAGGATGCCAAGGGTCAAGACGATCGACATTGACACCCCAACCACCGATCGACAATGCCTCTTTACCATCCCGAGGTAGTCCAAAAGTCCATGCCGCTGCCGAATGGCACCCTCTGCACCATGCCGATCGGCACTCCCTTAAAATTTGAAACAAAAATTCCCAGAAAATACTAGAAAATCTTGAAAAATCCTCAGAAAATTCCTGAAAATCCCCAAAAAGATTTAGAACATTTTCACTAAGAAATTTCGCATTCCCTTAAGCGAAACCCCTATTTCCCCACCAGAATTCTCAAAAGCCAAGTGAATCTCCTCCCGAAAAAACCCCCTGAGGATCTTTAAGGATCACCTCTTATGCCCCAAGGGTCTCATACCTCCTCGAGCAATACGTCCAAAACTTGGACCACTTAATCACTTCCCCAATGGAATTTTTGTTGTCCCTCCACAAAATCTCCAAAATCACAAGGATTTCCCCATCCATCGACTCCCCAGCTCAAATCAAGATCACAAGGTAATTTTCCCCAGCAAAAATCCAAAAGAATCATTCTCCATAGGTAAAGTCTCCAAAAGACACAAGGATTTCCCCAGCAATCGGCTCCCCAGCTCATTCACTATTCCCCAACGGAACCCAAAATCCAATTTTTATCCTCTCTTAGGTCAGAATTGACCTCGGTCTTGGATCATCACCTTAATTAGGTCAGGATTGACCTCGATCCTCGATCGTCACCTCTCTTAGGTTAGAATTAACCTCGATCTTGGATCATCACCTTAAGCTCATAGAATTGGCCTTGACCTACAGAATTGGTCATCTCATCTTTAAGCATGCATAATTGGATTTGACCCGCATAATTGGTCATCTCATATTCAAGCCCACAGAATTGGCTTCGACCTTCACAATTGTCTTCATCCCACAAAATTAGTCATCTCAACTTAAGCTCATAGAATTGGCTTTGACTCATAGAATTGGTCATCTCAACTTAAGCCCATAGAATTGGCTTTGACCCGCAGAATTGGTCATCTTAACCTAAGCCCGCAGAATTGGCTTCAACCCTCAGAATTGGTCATCTTAATCTAAGCCCACAGAATTGGCTTCGACCCGCAGAATTGGTCATCTCAACCTAAGACCGTAGATTTGGCTTTGACTTGCAAAATTGGCCATCTCAACTTAAGCCCGCAGAATTGCTCATCTTAACTTATGCTCGCAGAATTAGCTTCGACCCGCAGAATTGGTCATCTCTACTTAAGCCCATAGAATTGTCTTCGACCCACATAATTGGTCTGATCATCTTTAAGCCCGCAGAATTGGGTTCAACCCACAAAAATTGCCATCTCTACTTAGATTCGCAAAATTAGCTTCGACACGCATAATCGATCACCCTGATCTTCAAGCCCTCATAATGGGCTTTGAGCCGCAGAATTAGTCATCCCCAGCATGCTCCTTAGGTCCATAGAATTGATCTCGTCCCTTTGAATTGGTCATCCTTGTTCCTTAGGTCCTCAGAATGGGCCTCGAACCTCTGAATTGGTCATACTCTTTCAGAAGGCATCATGCGGTGTCTATTCGACAGCTATCATTTGTTCCAAACTCACCCGTTGAGGGGATCTATAGACAACCCATTCTATTAACCCGTAAACTCTCCTTAGGTCCCAAGCACCTCCCTTCAACACCATAAACCTAGGTCATACCCCGAGTACTAGCTTAGAAGCCATCAACGGCTCTTAGGCTCCGTTTAACCAAAAAATCAAACTCTTCAGCTCGACAGATACTGAATGAATCTTCAAAGGGAACTGAATCCCCTTTCTACTAGTCCATGCCATGCATGATTCAGACTTACCATGTGGATGAATGATCCATTTACGTCCGTTGATTCCCCGTCTAAAGGACCGACGAGCATTTTTTAGCCACATTTGACCCAAAGTTAACTCCTGAACCCAGGAGAAATCCCAAGGAATTTCAAAGGTCTCTGAATTACCTTTCCCATGGTCCACCCCGTGCGCGATTCAGATCAACAGTTTTCACTCTGCGATCGATTTTCTGAAAAGGCCTAAAAGAGACTGCCAAATGGAAGGTCCCAGACCCTGCCTATCGACAGTATGCCTAAATGCACCTTTCGATTAGCAGGACTAGGGCTATGCTGATCGGCAATGCTCTGGGCCTATAAAAGTTAGGGCCTGACATCATTGAAAGGGGAGCCTAGATCTGATAGACATAACTCTCAGCAAATCCAGAAAGCCTCTCTCGAAGTCAGCGTGATTTCCAAATCCAAATCCCTTTCCAATCTTAATTTTTCATCATCCTTTTCATCAGACTTGGTGAATTAACTACCCTCCATCATCATCCAAGTTCAAGGGTTGCTCTCCAACATTCAAAATCAAACTCAAGATCTTCAATAAGGCCCAATTTTCTCAATTCTCTCCTTAAATTATGATAAATTCATACTAACTTGTTTTATTACTTAGCACATTTATTCTCTCATCTCACATATCCTAATATACTTTTTACTTCATTTTATTGCACATCTCTTATTTTCATACAAACAAAAAACCCAAAAAATAAGAAAAATAAGGTTTGCTCATAAATTCTAAACGGGAATTCTCACACTTTTCTTACAATTTTCCCACAACTAAAACAATTTTTTACACACACAACACACAAATAAGATAAGTCCCCGGTTGGATTTATGGAATAAACCCCACCCCTCATTTTGCATGAGAACTATGTGGACTTTGATGCCTCTATAGGCTACGTAGGCGTCTCGGGGTAAAACCTGAGACTCGAGTCCTATTCTCACTTTTTCTCTCACTTTATATTTTCTATAAACTCAACTCTCTTAGATTACATATATTTATATATGCATATATTTGTTCTTAGTGGCGTATTATTCCACATACATTATCGTTCCATTATAACGATCAACGCAAGGATAATCGCGTAAATCCTATTTTCTAATATTATTTTAATGAACATTCCTATAGATGACTCACTTTATGTCTTCCATGGTACAACTCGAGGATTCCTATATCCACTATATATACACATGCACACATATCATGGAGAAAATAAAGGAAATAGCAAAAACCCATGAGAGACCGTAAGGGCGGAATGGGTGCCTAACACTTTCCCACTTCGTAACATAGCCTCCGGACCCTTTTCGAATCATTTTGGTTTCGTATGCATCAATATGTCTTTGGATGTTGTCCTTCGGGATGCCTCCCTTTCTTTTGTCTATTTTGAGTAAAATAGACTTGTGAATCCATCTCTCTTCATTTTTCAGCTCATCAACGACACCGACCGAAGTACTCCCAAGAGGGACGCGGGGGACCTAGGATCCTCACTCTACCTACCCTTCGCGAGGATCGAGGATGGCCACAGTATGTATTGAATTTATTCCGTGTTTCAATAAAACTTATTTATGTCATAGGTTGTTAGGATTTCAGTTTTTGCTTCAAGCCTATAATGTGTGATTGAAGACCATAGTGGCTAAGCTAAAGCGACACAAGTACAAATTGGGTTTCATGACTAGCTTCGTATCCAACATTTGAGAATATTGATGAGGAATGAATGCACATTTAGGTTTTTCCCCATATATGTTTGGGTGTTTGTTTATAAAATGTTTTTAGGCATTTTTTGTAAAATGGATTTAAAAGAGAAAATATATTCTTTCCGTTTAATTTGGTTCGAATGAGTTTTTGTCTCATTCAAATGGTGTTACCTATTTTGTTCAAACGAGTTATTCACTTCGTTCAAACGATTTTAGGCATATCATTCAAACAGATTTCAAACGACATTTTTTTTCTTTTCAGAACAATCTCGTTCAAACCTCATTCGATCTCTATTCAAACTAGAATAACTATGTCATTCGAACAACCTTATTTTGGTTTTAACGAGATTGCTATTGTCATTGGAAAAAAACTATGCATATCATTCCAATGACCTTCCTTTAAAAATTTATCCCCTTAAAATTAGTGTTTTATATAAATACTCAGATTTGGCATCAATTTTCAATGAGGGTTTTGCAAAAATTAAATTTAAGAGTATTAACTAAAGCCTCCCAAACCTTAAATTACAACTAAGTTTGAGATCCAAGAATACTACATTTATATGTCTATTTGAGATCTTGTTTGTGAAGAACTGTAGTCATTTTCTCATCATACTATGATCATTTTGAGAGGTGGATACCGGGTTTTAGGTTGTGCGATGGTTGCGCTAGTGTGATTGGGTCGTACCTATAGTGTAGTGGACTTGTGTGATTGGGTCGTCTAAGATTTTTTTTGTCATGGTTTTTCCTCATACATTGTCGTGTTGTGATTTACTATCTTATTATTGATTATTCTCACCTGAATGCATGCTTAGGTCAAGACTAAAATTGTTAAATTTTTTAACACAACACTTTTATTGGTGTGTATATAAAAATTAAAAATTAAAATGTAGTGGTGTTTTCGTATAACACTATGGCACTAGCATTTTTCCAATTGGCATCAGAGCAGGTTACAGTAATTTGTTGTATTTCATCCCTGTCTTTGTGCACATTTAGGGTTTAGATGGATTTTAACCAAGAAGGGGGTTATGTTTCCCGACCTCCATTGTTTGATGGGATAGTTTATCCCTATTGAAAGGGGAAGATTTATTGAAATATATTGACGATAATGTTTGGAACTCAGTTGAGTAGGGGTGGACTTCTCCCACCAAAGGTGGTGCTCCAAAAGTGTTCAACTCTTAGACATTAGCTAAAAAAAATGCCTCGGCATTTAATTCCAAGGGAGTAAATGCTTGTTGTTACAATCTAGGATTTTAGAAGGATTATTAATTGCTAGAGAGCGAAGGATTCTTGTATTATTTTACGATCCACACATGAGGGTACAGATACTATGAGGGTTTCTAAGTCACAAAATTTGATATCTAAGTTTGAGACGAATAAGATGTCAAATAATGAGTCTTTTGATGAGTTTTATGCTAGTTTTTTTTTACATTGTCAATTCCTCATTTAACTTAGTTGAGCCTATCCCCTAGCCTAGAGTTATGCAAAAAACTTTAAGATCTTTTCCTAAAAGAGTCATTGTCAAAGTCACAATCCTAGATTCCCTAGGTGGTATCAACACTATGAGACTCCAAGAACTTTTTGGTGATCTTCAAACCGATTAGATGAACATGTGTCCTCCAAATAAAAAGAATGAAAATAAAGATAAGGTTATTTCTTTGAAAACCAGAAAAGAGAATGTGTTTTGATAGTGACGGTGAACTTGATGTTAAAGAGATAAATGGGTTTTTTAGGAAGTTAAAGATGTTTATAAATCTTAGATAAAACAATACTTTTGATAAGAAACCTAAGAAATTTAATGACCGTGATAGAAAGAAAATGGATGGTCCTAAGAAGGTTTTGAGAATTATTATAATTAAGGTCCAACTAGATTAATGAAGGAGGGCAAGAAACCAAAGGTATACAATGCAACCCTTAGTAATAGTGAGTGAAAAGAGGAATGCGATTCCCCCGTTGAGCGTAACTACACCACATTCACAGCCAGTCATGTGGGCTTAGATAAAATGTCTTTTATCATTCAAAACGATCATTTGAACGATGGTTATGAGGCTCGATCTTGTGATTACCATCTTAGGAGTGATGAAGAAGTATACGAAGTTAAGGAAGAGGAGGAGGAAGAGAGGAATCTTCAAGTTAATTTTCAAGAGTTGTATACCGAGTCATTGAAGATCAAGAAGGGAAACTTGCCTCTAGAATTTAAGATACAGGAACATAATGCAGGTAATGATGATGTTAAATTATTTGAAGATTTGAGGGGACGCGAGAAGACTCTTCGGGAGAAGCTCCAGAATGTTAAGGGTGAGAGTTATAACCTTCATGTCTTGATGAAAATTTAAAAAAGGGAGTCCCTTGAGTTATAAAATTCTAAGCATTTAGTTGAGTTAGGATTATGGAGTTAAAGAAGAAGTTGAGAGGGTCGAGTCATGTCAAATTTCATTTGTAATGTAGGTCGAAGATACTAGATAAAATGTTAAGAACCGTCTAAGTTAAATTTGACAATTTTGGAATTGGATTCAATGATACAATTACTTTCGCTGATAAATCCAAGACCAATGTTTTGAAAGAGTAAACTACTGCTAGGGACATTAGAAAAGGTCAATCCAAAGGTAACATTCCTTGTATCTTCACTTGAACACATTGCGATAGGAAATGTCACCTTAGACATTTCTTTTATGATCTTAGAAAATATCCTAGGAAGTCTAAAATTAGTACCACCAAGGTTCCCTGGACCCTAGATCGTCACATTATACCTATGTGGGTTAAGAGATCCGATTTGGAAGTACTTAATGGGAGGCTTCTTGATTCTTTTGTGTTATCACATAATTCTTCACATGCTATATCTTATGAGTTATTGTGTTTGCATATTTTTTATACACCAGATTTTGTGCTTGTTATCATATGTTTTTCCTAGTTGTTTGATGTTTATCCTTTGTATTTTAATTTTCCATTTTATGAGTTTTAGTGAGAAAAATACAAAAGATTGTGTTTGTCTTTTCAGTCATTTTTAAAATTGTTTATAATCAAAAAATATTTTTGTTTTATGTGTAGCTTAATTTTAGACATTTTGGGTAGCATATTGGTGTGTTTGAATCCCATTCGTTGCATATTTCCATCCGGGTCGGACATTTGATTATGATTTTCAATGCTTAGGATTGTTCTTCAACATAGTCTCATGGAGTGGATTGACTTTGATTTTCTTAATGGCTTCACTTTGCACATGACTATGTACACACTTTGCATAAGCTCTTTTGGATTATAACTGCATATGTTAGATGAGCTAAGTGAGGTGTTCTCTTATCAATCTTGTCATATACATAATATATTTTATTATGGGGGATTTTTTTCATGTAAGAATGATTACGTGAGTTTGATCTTAATTGATAACAATATGAGTGTGCAATTGGAAAGGTATACGGAAGGAAAAATATCCCTTGTGTGAAAGACCACCATTGGAAAGAGCCTAAAAGAAAATATAGGCACAAGAAATGAAAATTTTCCAAGGCTAAATTTTGCATTGATTCTTCAAACTTTAGTATCTTCAAAAGAAAATGAGAGAAAAATGATATATATATATATATATATATATATATATATATATATATATATATATATATATATTTAGGGTGTTATGTTTATGATCAATCGATTTGCACAATGAGTCCTAGTTGAGATTAATATTTTGATGATATTGATTCGATAATCGTCAAGATTTCTATGCTAGTGTGTATTTTGTATTTGTACTTTATGATTTCTTTACTTATCATCTTGAGGATAAACCAAAGTTGATAAGTTTTGTGGTCAAATATGACTCATTGGACATTTTTGAGTGATTGGGTGATATCTCTTTTGTCACTAGTTCACGCCCCTTCACTTCGTACCACTTTTGTTTATACACATCAATATTTTTCTAGTGTGTAAAAATTTTATGTTTTGTGTCTTAGTTGTTGTGTTGATACCTATATATCTTGATGTGCATCTTTGGTATATGTTCGGATATATATATATATATATATATATATATGGTATGTCTTGTTTTGAGTCTTTGCATTTGCATTTAATCCATTTTTTTCATATGCTTAATCCCCAATTCATAATGTCATTGTCTATGATCACTTTGGTATCTTTTGTTGGTTGTTGTCATTGGTATCTCATTATGCAACAAAATTGCTATCTTGTGTTTGTTATTTGGATTATGTGTGCTTATGTTTTTGAGTTGTTTGTCGTTGCATGTTTCAGCTCTCATCATCGCATGATATTACTTGATTTCCTTTATTCTTACATGTGCTACATTTAGGGGTGGTAATTATTATGCATCTTATTCTTTGTCCATTCCTGAAAAAAATATGGAAGAAACAATATTTAAATCTTTAATTCAAGGGGAGATTTTTACCTTAGGGGGAGACGTTCTATCTTAGGTGGATATTGTTAGACAAATGGGGAGGGTTTTTCATATGCAAATTTATATTGTTATATTCAAATTGAATTTAAAATGTGTGTTTATGTGTGCAAGTTTAGCAATGATGGAAAAAGTTTCACAAGAGCAAAGCTACTCAAGTTTGTATCACTCAAGCGTTTGTACTTTTTTTTTTGGGGGGGGGGGGGGGGGGATGGAATTGAGTGTTAGTGAGCTTGACGGGACAATAGAGTTTTAAATTTTATTTTTGTCGTGGAATAGCTAAAGTTGGAGATTTGTAATGAAAATTTTCCAAATTGAGTCAATTTGTATGTATTGGCTTTATTCCATGTTCGGACAAAACTTGTTTGTGTTCTATGTTTTTACGATTTTGTTTTCTCCCTAAATCATGTTATGAGTAATTGCGGACCGTAATGGCTAAGCTAAAGCTACATCGAGTACACATTGGATTTTGGGTTGAGCTTCGTCTTCAACATTCAAGGGATCTCGATGAGGTATGAAAACATATTTATGTTTGATCCATATACGTTTGGATGTTTGTTTACAAAATATTGTGAGACATTTTTTCTAGAATGGATTTTAAAGAAAATATATTTTTTGGGGTTTAATTTCATTGGAATGAATTTGTGTGCCATTCAAACGAGGTTACCATCTTTGTTTAAATGAGTTATTTATTTCGTTCAAATGATATTTAAACGTACTTCAACGAAATTTTTCTGTTTGTCAGAACAATCCTGTTCAAAGCTCATTCGATCTCTGTTCAAACAACAATAGTTATATTAGAATGACCTTTTTTTATTAGAACAAGATAGCCATTGTCATTCAAATGAACGTATGTTTCTCATTCGAATGACCTTCTTTAAAAAGCGCACCACCTAAAAATTATTATTTTGTACAAATACTTTGGTTTGGCGTCAAATTTCTTAGAGGGTTATTACAAAAATGAAATTTAGAGTCTTATCTAAAGACTTTTAAACTCTAGTTTACACCCAAGGTTTAGATCCAAGAATCCTACATATATATGTTTATTTGAGATCTCATATGTGTTGCACTATAGTTGTTCATATTGTGAGCATTCGAGTAGTGGAGACCTTTGTTTGTGTTATGCGATGGCTGGACCCGTCCCATGAGAAGTAAAATCGATGGGATACCGAGATATGGTAAGTGTTGGCATTGTGTGGATGTAGAAATATGTCCAATAGTGGTTGCAAAGAAATTTACAAGGAACAAGGAAGTGCGTCAATGATTTAAGCCATCAAGTATGTGAGTAAGTTTAAATTATTCTTGTAAATCTACCTATATCATAGTTGACTTGTGTGGTTGGGTCGTCCGAGGACTTTCCACTTTTGGGTTTTCCTCATAAATCACTGTGTTGTGATTCACTATTTTATTCTTACTTATTCTAACATATATGCATGCTTAGGTCGAGACTAAAATTTCTAAATTATTTAACACAACATTTGGTATAATTGGTGCGTATATAAAAATTAAAATTTAAAATTTGGTGACGTTTCCATACAACTCTAGGGCACTAGCATTTTCGAGTTTGAAAACAACTAATGACCAATTTTTTATTTCAAACAATTTTACTTGAACATTCCAGTTACTCAAAACAAGTTTTACCAATATGATTATTCAATGACAAGATTAACACAAACAGTGATGAAATTAGGTGAATCTATATGAACAAAACTAGATCTAATACACCTAAGTCAATTTTAGTTCAATTCACTAGATTCAATTAAGATATAAGTGATTTGTGTGATAAAATGTGTGCATATAATTATAAATCATTCACACTCAACCATAATACGGATTTACTAGGGAAAATCCCCACCTAGGGGTAAATACCCTCTATGCACTCCATTTCTTATTTCTACTAAAAAGAAAATTTTCAAACGGAAAAAAGGTAACTTTCACACAATCCCTATCGTATAGTCACTTATAAACCTTTGAATTCCTCCCCATAGTCAAAAGGAATCAACGATCTCTATGTGGAGAATAGAGAAGTCAATTCTCTTCCTTGAAATCGCTCCACACTCCAAATTCTTCAATAATCCAAAGTGTCCACTCTTTTAGATCTTGGAGTGATGGATCGTTATAGTTTAGAAAAAGTAGATTAAATTAACCAAGACTAGTGTAAAGATCTGAGCTAAAGCACTTTCAATTCTCTCTCAAATACATAGATCAACTATAGATATAAGTTTTACCAATTTTGGAGGGAACGAGTGAAATTGGAAGGAGAGTCAAAGGTGAAATTATCTCAACCACAAAAATACTTTTAAAAAGGTACCTAAGTTATGAGGTTTTTAGATACCAGGAAATGGGAGCGAAATGGGCCTTTAAGTAGGTTTTTTACAAAACATGATGTCAGGCGTGTGCACGCTTATATATGGACGTGTGTACAATTTTGTCTCATGTTAACATCGTGTGAAACACGTGCGCACGTGCCTAAATCATAACCATGCAAAAAGTTAGGCCAAAATCATTTTCTCAAAAATAATTTATATAAGACCTAACAATGTTAAAAGATCAGTCTAAAAATGCAAAAATTTCTAAATCCCAACACTTTGTATCCAAGGAACATGAATAAATGAAAATGTATGAAAAACATTCAATTTGACTTTAATAGAAAAAAATTGGGATAAAATGCACAAAAATAACATAAAATTAAAAACTTACACACACACAAATGTAAGAAGAAAACATGTAAAGTGAGGTAGATATAAAGCATCATATGACAATTTGATTTGACATAAATATTTCATTTAAATCTTCATTAAAAATATGAATTAAACAGCACATTTAGCTTGAATTTCAATCAATTCAACATTAAGGGCATAAAATTCTTATCAAATCAATATTTTCAACTTTGTAATATCAATTAAGGTATGATTCATGTGACAAAATAGGAATTCAAAATCCATATGAATACACATAATCAAGTCATGAAAACATTACAAATGATGCTTAAAATAAAATAATTATATCAATATCCTTTTGATCAAAGGTAGTACTTCCAAGCCATTTACTCCCTCCAGCATATGGTGATTAGGATCTTTTGAATGCCAACTAAATAGAAATTTTTATTTTTGAAAGTTTATGCCATATCTTGTTTTTCGTATCGACTCAATTTTTGGCGTATGGATTTTTTTCAACATATATTTTTGCTTTTGTCATTGATTCGCTTTTCACACGCCTATATGCAACCTACCCTAAAATATTTTAATTTCCAAAATGGTTGTAATAACTCTAGCAGTATCCCTTATCAATACTTTTGAAAACGATCCATTTTCAACTCCATCATAGTAAGAAACTCACAAAATCTCACATGTGGACAAACGAAACACTAATAAGATTTTGGGGCATGATCATGATCAAGTTAATAACTAAAAGAAATATCCACTTCATAAACATCATATGAAACAAGTGATATGCATCTGCTCAAGTAGTGTGAAATTGATACCATAGATTTTGACAAATTTATGAATCATGATTTATCAACCAAATTTCAATCTAATGATTAAATCAATCAACATATTTAATCAAATGGTTAAGAATTCATTTTTATTCATCATTCAAGTTAAATCGATCATCAAATCAATATAAATCAAAGACTTGACCACATTCACAAAAAAGAATAAACACAAAATCTTTTTGGATTTTTGAATAAGAACGACGCATGTACTTAAAAAATCGTGTTTAGTAAGAAAACATAGCATAGAAAGAAAATACATAAAAAATGATCATATGCATGAAATCCTCACCAACACTTAAGATTGATACCAACTAGAAACTCTCACCCATAATTACTTGTTTCCCCACAAATGAAGAATGAACTAGGAATGGAAACCTACAAAAACCTAGTCATCCTAGCAAATTATCTATCTAGATAGAGATGGGTGGTTCACCCTTTGGGTCAGCGGGACAAACAAGAATAATATATTTCATTTGAATTTCTTTTTCATGTGCATCCATCTCAACCTTCTTTTGAGAACTAACCAAATTACCTTCATTCTAGGTGCATACTTAGGCAAACCTCTATCTACTCTGGGTATCCATCTCTCATTCCTCTTAGGATTCTTTTGCCTAGTCCTTGGAACTTGATCATGGTGTATAGGTATTGGAATATTACATCTAGCATTATTATTATATTGCACTAGAAAAGTCATTTTTCTCACCAATGCATCAACAAGTCCTCTTAGTCCATCAATAGGATTCTGTTTGTATATGTTTTCCTATTTCTAACAAAAATTTGATTTCTCTTCTTCAAACACCAACGACCTTGATTTGGTTGACCATGTACTTGACAAAAAGTACAAAATGTCACATTCCTTTTCTCAACCCTTGTCACATTTCTCCCCAAGTGTTTCTTCTCGAATCGTGCTTTTCGACCAACTCTTTCTGGCCTTTTTCTTTTGAAGCAAAAGTGAACAACGTGGTTTTACTTACTATAAAAAGTACAACCAAATCCATTTTTAGCAATCTTGGATTTAGGGTCAACCTCCTTATTTTTCAATGTAAGAGTTTGTTCCTTTTTTGTTTTGATCATTTGAACTTTCAACATTCAAATTTGATTTTGTATTCATTTTCTTGCGTTTTGAATCATTGAAACCAATCCCTTGAATGTTAGGCTTAAATTGTGCATGACTCAATAAAATCCTATCAACAATATTTTTTCTATCACATATTTCAATTTGCAAATCTTTACCATGCGCAAGTTCAAGTTTAAGCTTATTAAAATCAACTTTCAAAATTGAATTCTCAAGATCAATTTCTTCTTTTTCTTTCAAAATGATTGCATTTTGTGATTTCAAAGACTCATGTTGCTTTGTCAAAACATCAACGACTTCTTCAAGATCAAAATACTTTTATTGAACATCTTCAAATATTTCTTCCTTTTCATCATGTTCATTATGAAAAAATTTCATTTTCGATAAAAGCTTAATGCTAGACTTTTTAAGTTTTAGAGACTCTTAATAAGGTTCGTCAAAAGCCTCTTTAATGCTATCAACTTCATCATCACACTAACCTTGTGATTCTTGCATTGAAGTGTGTGAATTCTTCCTAATACATGAAAACGAGTCATTCAAAAACCTATCACTCGTATCTCTCTCAAGATTTTTCTTCACCACATTATCTAATGACACTATCTCATCACTTTTCCTATCATTTTATTCTAGACTAACCTTAAAAGATATTTCTCTACCATGCTCATCACTAGATGGACTATTATCACTCTCTCATTTGGAGTTGCTTAAGCTTTCCTTGTACACTTTCTCTTTCTTCTCAATACTCTTTGTTTTCTCAAGATGTTTCAAGTGAGTGGGACTATATTTAATTTGATGACCAATACCACCACAACTAAAACATTTGTATTACTCCATAGACTTATTTTTCTTATAATCTCCCTTTCTCTCCAAATGAGGTATGGCCAGTAGACTTATATGGTTTTGCTTCAAATTTGATATTGTTTTTTAAAAACATTTTGTTGTTCTTATAAAACTTGCTAAACCTTTTCACAAACAATGCCAAATTTACATTAACATTCTCTTTTAGTTTTTAACACTTTTCTCGAAAACATTTTCACTTGACTTAACAATAAATGACAAGTCCTTTTTTGTTTTTGGAATCACCACACTTTCCTCTTAATCACAAATTTGAATTGATCAAACAATATCTTTCGAACAGCAAGTGTCGATATCGTTTACTTCATTAAATATCGCCATTTTTATGCTAAATCTAGAAGGAAGAGTTCTAAAAAGCTTTTTCACAACCTTATTCTGAAGAATATTTTCACTTAAGTTGAAAGACCATTCACAATCTCCATCAACCTTATGTAATTTTCATTGAAAGACACATTCTCCTCAATTTTAATCATTTCATTTTTTTTGGTTAAATGTTACAATTTATCATGTTTCACACTTGATGTTCCCTCGTGTGTGACTCACAAAATATTCCATGTCTCTTTAGCTTCCTCGCAATTGATAATGCAATTATACTTGTGTGTGATCATGGAAGCTAACAAACCATTCAGTGGAACTCGATTTCTTTACCCTAACTCCATCTTACTTTATGTATGGGTAAATCCAAACTTATTCTACACTCATCAGCACACACTCATGTTTCCACCTCGAGTAAGTTATCATTTTATCTTTCCAATTGACATAGTTAGAGATCAAATAATGATTGATGATTTTTGGAACTTAAATCACGGTATTGATCCATAAAGAAAAATAAGGACAATTCACAATCAAGAAAATAATATGACCAAATAAAAGTAACACACAAAAAACAGAAGATCATCTCAAGCACGTTAATTCTACGCAAAAGAGAACCTTTCTCTCATAGCAATTAAAAGATTGTGTGTTGAATACTCAAATAAATCACCTACACTAAACCTAAAAAGTGGGTGCATAGGTTTGTAACCATCATAAGGTCAATTTTTTTTATTTTAACAAAATTTCTTGCAAAGTTCTTTGTAATTGTCTTTATTAACCCCCACAATAATAAATTTAAGTGAATCTAGAGGTGAAATCTAGATGTAACATACATAATTCATTTTTAAGCACATTAACTAGATACATGTTGGAGCTAATTAATTGTCCAATCAAATGTGTGCATATGAATATAAATCATACACAAACGTACATGTGACAAGGTTTATGAGGACCCCCCCCCCCCCCCCCCCAACTAGCTGGAAAAAACCTCGATGCATTCCAATTTTCATTTCTACTTGAAAATGTATTTTACACAAGGCAAGAAGATACCTCTCACACAATTACTCTCGTGTAGTTACCTATGAACCTTCCAAATTTTCCCCATTGATGATGAAAATCCATAATGACCTCCACACCGTGAATGAAAAAGTCCACTCTTTTCTTTAAAGTCAACACCACACTTTAATTTTCCTAATTAATCATAATACCTCCAATTTTAAATAAATTAGCAGGAGATCATAGCAATTCAGATGTATAATGATGAATTGATATAGGCTAGTGAAAATATGATAAGAAAAACACTCTAAATTCAATTACAAAACTTTGGATGAAGCCAAAAATCAAAGTTTTAGAAACGCTTATGATGAACTGGTGAGATTTTATTTGAATAGAGATAAAAAGAGCTCTCAAACATGAAAAAACTCTCAAGGAGGTTTCTCAATTTTTGAAATTTTAGATCTTTTGAAATGGGAGAGAAAATGGCATATTTACGGATATTTTTTAAATTAGATCCCACCATGTGCACAATTTCAACCAGTAAGGAACATGCCAAAGGCCATGCGAATGCAATTCTGCACACAAGTTTAAAAGTAAGTTATGTAAATGATTAAGGTATCACAACATACAAAAATTTCTAACATGTTATATCACAAAGCCAAACTCGTAAAAACTTTTTCAAATATCCTCTGAGATAGTTTCAAAACACTTGTTTCATAATAATTTATTACCCTCGCACATTTTAAAAATGTTTGTGCACGTGTGTGTGTTTAGGCATAATCATTTATCAAACTATACTAAAAGGATATAGTCATAAATCCAATATGAATGTATAGAAATGGAAGTTTTCAATGAGAGGCTTTCAATACTTTCATTATTCAAGGATTCATCGAACACAAATGACCACACCTCTTTGATATGAATCAAGAATATGTGACTTCAATGACTTAAATGTTTTATCACGAGAATCTAACCAACTAATATTAATTAAAAAATTACATCTTCAAAACTAATTCTATTTTCGAAATTTATGATTCTCAGATTTTCGGATGGGATCACCATTCAACCCACTTGCTTAAATCTTAAAGGACAATAAGTTGATTGGAATGAACTATATATCCCGTAAATACAATATAAACATTGTCCTAACTACTAAGGACATTAAGTTTGTCTTGACAGAGATCTGGTCTACCAAAATAGAGTTAGGTGATTAGAGTAGTATGTCTATGAAGTATTAATTTGGTGATAAGGAAGTATTAGGTTCCTTGGTTAGGTATTTACGGGTGGTTAATAATGATGATGTGATTAGGTGAACATGATCCTTGAGGTAGTATCATGTCGTAAACATTTGACAATTCGGTAGACTCGTGTTGGTCATTACTTAAGGATGTCCACTCAGGACTTAGTTGATAAAATACTATCAGTATAGATTAGGGCCTTAGTAATTGTCAATTGATGCATGCATAACATACGTTATAATTTTGGTTACGAGTCATTGGCAGTAAGTGTGTTACGCGTATAACGATGATGATTTGAAGTAATATAGGAACAAACCTTAGGTAGATTTCTATGATGAAGTTTTGGAAAATATGATGTGATATTTGAGGAATATGATCCCTTATGACGATGGTAGTGTGGACATAAAGGATTATAGGTTTTACACAATGTCCTATATCCTGCCAGAATCCTTAGTAGTGTCAGCTGGGGGTTTAATACGTAGTATATGGGATATTGAAGTATGATTAAGGTATCCACATTTGTCGAACACATAAGCTGGAGTAGCCCTAGTAGGGGAAGGATTAGCTCTTGGCATGTCTAGCCAGACTTATACAGATTAGGAGGTGTAGATATGTGTAGTACTTGTTATCCTTATATTGCTAATGAGGACCGATGTGGCAATCATGAAGATTCAGTTTGGGTAGAATTTTGAGATAGTCTCCATAACGACCTTGTGTTATTAGAGGTCATAATAAGGTGAGTGTTGGCATTGCCTAAGGAGATGCTGGGATACAATCTCCGCATAATAAAGTAGATGGTAACCTAAATGTGTTAGGTTGGTCAAGAAGTCTCGTTGACTAGAGAAATGGACAAGAACAACATTGACAAAGTTGTTTGGCATTTGTTGATCAGAGCAGTTTGTGTTTGTAAAAAATTAAAGGAGGAAGCATTACTCCTAACTAAGGAAGCCCAGCATTGACTTCCTAAGGGACAATTGGTTCGTATGCTACATTCATCTCATAGGGTTTGACAGTTCTTGATCTGATTCATCATATTTGGTGACTCAATCCAAGGTGTACGGCTAGACTAGGATTTAATGATAACGTTTAGGAGGAGGAGTGAACTTCAAACATATGGCGTGAGGGTCCATCCCTCCCCCCAGGGGGCTTTCAGGGTTTCCTCCTTTTCTCCTTTTCCAATCTCAGGGGTCGATGCTTGCGTGCGTGTGTGTGTGTGTGTGTGTGTGTGTGAGAGAGAGTGAGAGAGAGAGAGAGGGGGGTCTTGCATCCTTTCTAGTAATGCATCGACCATCGTTGATGTGATGTAATGTAAAGACATAGAGTCGCCAACCAATTTTGCACAAAATAGGCAAAATAACATGTTGCTGACTAGAGAGAGAGAGGCATATAAGAATAAATGATTCTTGCAAAACTAATTAGATCAGAGGTTCGGGGGATAAGTTAAGGAATGGAAAGGTGTTAGGCACCCATCCCACCCTTTCAGTCTCTCATTGGCTTATGATACTATTTTCCTTAATTTTTTCGTGAAGTGTGTGTGAGTGTATATAAAAATGGAGATCGGAATCTCTCGACTCTCATCATGGAAAAGACGGAGTGAGGTTATCCATAGGAATGTTCTTAAAAATCATAATTAAAAATATGATATGTGCAATTATCGAGATATTCATCATTATAATGAAACAATAATATGTGTTTGATAAAATGCAAATATGAATCACCCACATGAATAATATAAAGATAAAATAGGAAAGAAAAGAGGGAAAGGAAAAATAGGAAAATAGGACTCAAGTCTCGGGGTTTATCCTGAGACGCCTACATAGCCCATAAAGGCATCAAAGTTAACGTAGTTCGCATGTGGCATGAGGGTGGGGTTTATCCCATAAATTTAAACAGGAATTTTATTATATGAGTGTGTAAGAAAAAGGTGTTTTTAGTTTTGGGAGAATGTGGTGACAAATCACTTTGGAATTTATAACTGTAACCCTCTTTTTCTTGTTTTGGGTTCTTTTTGTAGAAAATGTATTATGTGAAATATAACTAATAAAGGGTTAAAGATTAATATGTGTATGATCTAAGGTAAAAGCTGAATTTATAACTTATATAACTAATGTGAAAATAAAGTAATTTAAAAATAAAGAAGAATATTTGGACCTTCTTTGAAGATTTAAAGATTGATCTTGATTGATGATGAGCTTCCATGCAAGTGAATGAAGAATGTAGGGGATATTTCTAAATTGGGTATGAAAGTGGTCGGATTGGAAGGAGAAAAAAAGTTTCAAACAAGGAAACCTCACTAACTCAAGAAGAATACCGTTGAGATCACTGAAGTTGATTTTGTGAGGTGCCTTAGAAGGTGAGCTCATTCTCTTCTTATTTAGGGTCAAGGGATGACCGATAAACACTATTCTTTCCCTGTTTGTCAACGGGAAACCCTAGACACGCTGTCGAAAGGCATGGAAATAGACCTGCCAATTAGCCATCTCATATAGTTTTTTTTAAAAGGGCCATAAAATGCAATACATAAGTCTATATCACACACGGTGTGTACCGTAGGAAAGTTATTCAGAGAACTTTGAATTCGTTGGGCTGGTCCCGGGTTCGGGAGTTGACTTCGGGTCAAACGGGGCTCAGTAGCGCCTACCGGTCCTTTGGACATGATATCCTTGAATGAAGATGAATTGTGCGCGAGGCAGATTATTATAAAGGTTATACGAGGCACTTTGATGTTCCAAAGAGCTTCACTCGATTCAGAGAGTTGACTTTGGTCAAACAGGACTCGAAAGTACCCAGTGACCTTCCGGAGTAAAACGGATCATTCGTTCATACTCTAAGGCTAATTTATTCATGGGGTGGACCATTGGAAAGGGTATTCAGTTCCCTTTGAATATTCATTTAGTCTCATGCCAGATGAATAGTTAACTTTGGTCGAACGGAGCCCGGGAGCACCCGATGACTTCCAAATTAGTTTTGGGAGAAAATGGATCGTTCATCCAAATGGTTATGCCATTTCAAACACAGGGAGGACCATTGGGAAGGTGTTTCATTTCCCTTTGAGAATTCATTGAGCTTTCGCTCTGATGATGGAGTTTATTGGGGTCAAATAACGGATCGAGAGCGCCTAGTGGCCTCCAGATCGGTCTTTGGTAGTGAAATGGTCCGTTCATCTAAGTCGTTATGTTAATTTGTGCATGAGAATGATCATTGGAAAAATAGTTCAAATCCTTTAGAAGATTTATTAAGCTTTTAATTTGATGATGAAGTGGATCGGAGTCAAATGAGGCCCAGAAGTGCCCGATGACCTCTAGATCGGTACTCGGAGTATGACCTAGGGTTTATAGTGAATTAGGGAGGTGCTAGGGACCTAATGTGAGATTTAGGGGGTCTTATAATGTGGTGTCTATAAATTCCCTCAGTGAGTGAGCTCGGAACAAGTGAAAGTCATAGAATACATGCCACATGATGTTTAAGAAAAGAGGCCATTTATGCGGATCAAAGGGATGAGGATGACCATTATAGAAGGTTGAGGTACATTCTGAGGACCTAAGACAATGCAGGGGATGGGGGAATCTGGGGGCCGAGGTAAATTCTGAGAACCTAAAATTAGGGCGACCAATTCTCATGGTAGAGGTCAGATATGAGGACCAAAATTTATGGCGAACAATTCTACGGGTCGAGTTTAATTTTGAGTAATTGAAGTTATGTCGAGCAATTTTGTGTGTTGAGGTCAATTATAAGGACCCGAAGTAGGAATAACCAATTCAGCAGTCAATTTTAAGGACCTAAAGTTATGGCGACCAATTCTAGGAGTCGAGATCAATTCTGAGGACCAAAAGTTATGGCGACCAATTCTACGGTTCGAGGTCAATTCCTAGGGCCTAAAGATGCGATGACCAATTCAGGGGGTCGAGGTCAACTCTGAGGACCTGAAGTATGGGTGACCAATTATGTGGGTCCGGGTCAGTTCTGAGGACCTAAAGTAGGGGTGACCAATTTTGTGGGTCGAGGTCAATAATGAGGACCTAAAGTTACGATAACCAATTATGTGGGTCGAGTTCAATTCTAAGGCCCTAGAGTTGTGACGACCAATTCTGCGAGTAAAGCTCAATTCTGAGGACTTGAAGTAGGGGTGACCAATACTACAGAGACGAGGTAAATTCTAAGGATCTAAAGTTGTGGCGACTAGTTCTGCGTGTCGAGGTTAATTCAGAGGACCTAACGTTATGGCGACCGAATCTACGAGTTGAGGTCAATTCCGAGGACCTAATTTTTGTCCCCCAGGGGGGTTTGTTCTTTGGGGTGTCTTTATTTTACCTTTTTTTCTATTTTTGGACTCTATTGGGGAAGATACATCTGTCTAGGGATTATGTCCCTTTGAGAGGACATATCTTTGTTAGGGGAGGTAAAATTCTTATAGTGGATGGATCGGGGTAAAGCTTATTTTCTAAATTTCTCTGGGAAAACAGTTGATGTCTTGATGCTTTGGGATTCTGCTGAGGAATGTGTTTTTCTAAGACACTATTGGGGAGAGATATCCGACTAGCATATACCTCCATTAGAGAAGTTGGATTTGGAAGTTCTGTTGGGGAATTTGTAGTGGATTCAAGGGATGAGCGTGCGCCTTTTGGGGGGATAAGAATGTAGTTTTAAATCGATGGGAGACTTCATGATCTTTCAAAATGGGTTTCTTGGTGAAGAAATGTTCCAATTTTTATTTAGTATTTTTAGAAATTTTTCAAAGAATTTTCTGATATTTTCTTGGATTTTTAGTACAAAAATTTAGGGATTATGCCGATCGGTAGGGGGAAGGGGCTACCGTTTGGCAATGGCACGGACTCCTCAGTTGCATTGGGAAGGGTAAGAGGTAGGTGCCGATCGGTTGGGGTTAAGCAGCTACTGGGGATAGATTACAAGGGTTTGCAGATAAATGTGGATCGTATTGCGAAGGTGATGCCGAAGGTGATTCAAGCGACATTGGGCAATGTGGATGAACTTTTACCCTTGGGGGATGGATCCTAGGGATACGAGGGTGACAGGTGTGCATGCACAGATGCGAGGATTTATTTCACACGAGTTTGGGTACGGCTAGTACCTAGGAGAGATGGTTGTGGGGCAAATGAGGTTGTAAAATGTAACTGTTTGATAATTAATTAAATTCACAAATTTCCAATTTGTCACACTTATTTAATTAGAGTCTATATAAACGAAATTAATTTAGCCCCTAAACATGCAACTATGTGTGTGCATGTGTTAACCCACAAATAAATAAAGAATTTGACACAAATATTTAGGAAAAATCACCGAAGGGCAAAACCTTTTATTTCTAGAACTTTGAAGAATTCATAAGACCATTGACTTACATACAACCTGATAATCGCCCACAAGTGTAACGCACGGTGTCTTCGTCAAACCTTTAAAGCAACGACTAGAAACATCGTCGGCTGGAATCTCCTGCAAGAACTCCAGGTGGTCAGCAATGAAGAAGAAAATGGCTTCTCCACAAGTGTGAACTTTATAAGGACTCCCTCCACAATAACACGTAGCTCTCCGGTTGTAGAGTTCTCCCCAGAAAGAATAAACCATAGCAAAAGTGTGTTCTTCAACACGAAAACAATTCACCAAAGCATATTGGGATTTTTGTGAAATGTAAACAAAAAAGGAATAAACCCTAAAAGAAGAAGTCAAAAGGATTCTGCTATTTCCCAATTTTCTGTCTTTCAAAATGCTGGGACTTCTTAATGAAAACGAAACCATTTAATGAGTATTTATACGAAAACACACTGCCTTGGCATACGATCTCGTTCTAACGAGATAAGGGTCTCGCGAGAACGATGTATAGATGCCGTTTAAACGACATCGCACGACACTGCCATGTCGTTAGAACGACAGTACAAAGTCGTTTGAATGACTATTGCGTCAAAAAATTAATATTTTAATATCTGCTCCAATACTTAGAAAAAAATACTCATTCTCAAATTCTGACGAAAAAGTCTGCTCCAACACTTAGAAAATATTTTTAAAAAATATCTCAAAAGCTCTAAGTGGAAAGTTAAGGTATTTAAAACAAAACCTTACCAAAGTAAACTTTTCGGAGTCTTTTTGATGAAGAACCTTGATATTTTGATTTGTCTTTGATGATTGAATGTTCTTGAATGCTCTTCGACGGTGTAGCGGTATATGACATACTAAATTGATAACGAACTTATAAAAATATTTCCTTACAAATCTCCCCTTATGTCTATGCCGGTACATACATAAAAACATCTGAATTATCAAATACCAAAATGCCTATATAAATCTACCATCCCATTGAATAAATTTGCAAGATCTCAAACAGTTCCTAAAAAATTCTTCATCAAATCTTAAAGCTTTTCTCATCAGGGTGTTCAACATAATGATCTTCAATATTTGTACCTACACACATGAGATAAAGCAAAAACCTTTATGATGCATCGAGTTTGAAATGATATAAGAATAAATCATTAATAAATCAAATCTCCCCCATAATGCAAAAACTCCCCCATAACATGATAATTCTTTCTCTCCCTTTTTATGATGTCCCCAAATAGACAGATAAGAAGAAATAATCAAAACATGGAGTGTCACGATAAAATTGCAAAGCAAATATGGATCAAACTACGCGCATGCAGAGGAATATCCCAAAAACATTCACAAACAATTTTTCGATTTTTCAATATTTCATACGAAAATAAGATACCAAAAATCACACCAGGGATTTAAACTCAAACAACCAAGTCATGAAAATGGAATGAATGGGTGTGAACACATTCGATATGTAAATAAACTTAATCAATCATATGTGCATGATGCATACATGTACTCCTAATGAATAAACATCAAAAGTATCTTTAGGTGTAAAAATTATTGAATTCAGATGACATCGTCTTAATCAACTCAACAAATAAAAGTCAAAGTGATTTCCACACCAATAACGTCCAAAACTATTTAACACTTTTTCAAGACTTTCAAGGACGTGCAAACACATTTTAATTCTCCATCCTAACTCCCTCATATATATTTTCTTTTAGAGGTGTATAAACTAAATTCTCAAACTTTGGAGAATTGGTGCAAAAATCTAATGGCCCCTTTTTCGCATGAATATATTTTTATTGCCTTTAAATTTTTCGGGCTCTTTTAAACCTCTTTGGACTGCGAATAATAAAATTCCTCAATTTTTTAGGTCCATTTAAACGGTGGCTTATTCACAAAAGATAAATGATAATCTTTCGTAGCCCTTCACCGTTTTCAAACAAAGCACACAAATTCACAAATGCCTCTTACATGCACAACTTTCTTATCAAGTTTTATCACGCTTGGTTCATTTTAAGGACATGATTGTAGTGAAAACACCCTACCAAGATGTGATAAGATAAGCACAATAATCAAAAAAATATGTGCATGTGTGCAATAAAGGAAATCATGAGTCAAACATGTAGGAAGTAACACTTAATTACATCTTAATGAGTTCACACATTATAAAGAACATGGATGAATTAACATATTGTCTCAAAACACTATCAAATAGTCACATGAAAAATGGAATGATATTGTGACTCGGTCATCCTAAGTGTTTATCCATTAAAGGTGTAAACAAAATACACAACTCTTTTTGGATTTTCAAATTTGAGGACACTAAAAAAATAGAAAATCTTTTTGCATTTTTCAAAAAATTTCAAATAACAAAAATTTATACATAAAGTACATGTCACAACGCTAGAAAATATATATCATGAAACCACAACTAGTGTATGACAAACATGCGAACACATTCATCGATATGATATGGCAAGAAAAGAGTCATGTGCAAGAAAATGAGAATCAACTTGTCTAAAATCTAGTGCCACTAAAAGTGATTTCCTAACCCAAATAGATGTGAAATGTCATGTGGAGGATTTAGGAACCAAGGGAACACTAGACATAAACTTCCTAGGAGTTCTACCAAGATCAAAACAAAATCTCCTAAGGTGACCTTTCCTACCACAATATGAACATGTGTAAACGGGTGGAATGGAACCTATGGGTTGACCTTTTCTAATGTCAATGGGAACGGTTGACCCTATAAAACAAATAATGGTATTGTCTTTAACACTAGAAGCATGAGAACAAGATGATCCATTACCATCACTATCAAATCTACTCGAGTCCGTCAAATCATTTTTTAACTTCAAAATTTTTTACTTAAGAAAAGAATTAGACTCTTCCAATTTAAGGGACGCCTTTTTCAAATTATCAAAAATTCCTAAAAGGGTATCTCTCTCTCCCTTAATTAAAGCAAACTTTTCCCTAAGAGTCTCTTCACATGCCACAAACTCATTGACTAAAATATTTTTATCCCCTTTGGAACAAACACAAACCATAAAATTTTTAAGGTCCTCCAATTCTTTTTCTAAATATACGACCCTATCATCACTGTCCTTCTTGGATAATTTTTAAGCAACAAAATCATGTTCCAAAGAAACAAGTTTCTCACGATAAAAATCTCTTTGATTTTGAAACGTTTGCAAAATATCCATCGCGGAATTAAAACGAGAATTTTCTTTTTCCAAAACTTTAATTCTTTTTGCAAACTTCAAATTCAAAAAATTTAAATCATTAAAACTTTGACTCGTTGTAATACCCCGTATTTTTATGCCTTTTAATTTTTGGGATTTATTAAATTTAATAAGAGATATTAAATTAATATTAATCTGAAAAATCATTTAATACTTACTAGCGTGATGGGAGTTACTATTTTTGTTATAAGTTACTTTATGGGTGAAGTAAGTGGTGTACTTATGATTACTAAAATTATCACGAGACGAGAAGCTAATTTGATAATTGTGGAAATTTATCAGGACGCGCTTGTGTCGTGTCGGGATTAAATTCGGATTAGTAAAAGTAAATAAAATTATAAGTCACCCCTATGGTCATTTTGAGTGCGTCAATGTGTCCGAAAGGGTCGAGATAGTCAAAATAATGTACGCGGGGGTTTAGTTTGGGTCTCGGGGTGTTTTTAGGCCTAATTAACACCCCGTGAGGGCGTTTTGGACATTTTTCATTTTTGGGCCTGAAAACCCACGAAAATTCTAAGGGCATATCATATGGTAGAGTCACCTTCTAGGGTTAGAAACACCATAAATCAAAGACGGCCATTGGAGAAGAAGAGGAGAGGTTTTCCAAGGAGTTCTAGGCAAAGAACTCCACCAATTGCACTGCCGTCGCCGCCAAACGTTAGATCGTACAATGAGGATCACAACCACACCAAAATCTCCACAAGTATGAACCAAAAATTCTCAGGCAAGTATCTATCTTGCTCACTATCAGTTAATGCTCCAATAATATTAGGCTAGGATTGTTTAGAACTAGTTTTTGTGAAAGAAAAAACTATTTTGGAGATTACAATTCACATGTTGTATGAGTAATATATGTATTCTGGAAACCCAATTCATATGTAGAAATTGAACAACGAAATTACAGTAAATAAAGAGTATGAAATCTGGTAAAAGAATGGGAAGAAATCAAACAAAAGAAATATTAGGGTTCTTGATGTTTTTATGGATTTTTCCCTTTAAATTCGTTATTCATTATTAAAATCCGCATGCTTGACATAGGAAATCACTTATTTGAGGTTTTAATACTTGTAGTATGAATTATTGGGAGTTTGGTAGTCAAATATAACGTTTTGGACGATGTTGGAAGAGAAAACCCATAACTGGAAATTCTGCAGATTTGCCATACCTGTTTGATCGATCGATCGACCTTAGAGTATTGATCGATCGATGCTTCGATCGATCAAACATCTGCCATAGATCGATCGACCCCTCCTGCATAACTCACATTCCCCTTTTTATAGGTTGTTCCAACTTAAATGATTAGAAATTATTGGATATTAATGTTAGAACATTTTGGGATATAAAGAAGACCAGTAGGACGAATTAAAAATATGGAACCATTTATGTAAGATGAGATTAACATTTCACGGGGATGTTTTACGTATAAGGGACAATGGGAATATGTGTTAAAGGGTGAAACTCGTAAGAAAGTTAAATTGTAAAATAAATGAGTACCTACTGAAATTTGACTTGGGAAGATAAGAATCTACGAGTGTTACGTAGTAAGTTGGAATAATCCCACAAATTAAAATAAGAGACAAACCGTTATACGTGATAACTAAATGATGAGTAATAAGGATAAATATCGTAATTATGGGTCGTGAGAGTGTACCTAAATTTGATATGGGGATTGTGGTATACATATATGACTGTGTTTTTGCATATACGTGTAAAAATCATACCCGCGCTACTTGCTATCCCGGAGGTTACCACGCTGGGACGGTCTTATCTCGATGGGACCTTTATGGGGGATATTGACTCGTACCCTAGAAGATAGGAATCCTTGGTACAGGCTATCGGATCGATAGTCAGGCGGTACTAAGAGACGTGAGGGTATGTGCTGACCTCTTAGTGACTTGGAACTATACTTCGCCTCAATTTTTATGTGTTTGGTGATAATATTGTTCGAGAGTGATTCCGAACTTGTATTTCCCTTAGTATGAGTGTTACGGGGATTGGATAGAAGAGTATGCCCGCACCACAAATTTTATATGGGGTGCCGTTAGAATACATATATTATATGAGTATTTAATATATATATTTAAATCTGGAATTTGGGAACTACCTACTGTGACTATGGTATGTAAGAAATGAATAATTATTTCAACTTGAAAATAAGTGTTTGAAAAGTATTTTATATTACTGTGAAACTTTATAATCATATAAGTCTTAAGTGAGAACTTTGTTGTTAAATAAAATTAATCTCCTTAACATTTGAAATTGTCGGTATGTAACCTTACGAGTAACTTAAGATAAGATAAGTTAAATTGTTCGGAATATTAGTGAGATAGGTGTGCACATTAGAAGAGAGGTGAGAATTTCTTAAAGGAGTGCCGCACTAATATGTTGGTTTCATTAGCCGGTAAGCATTTTAAATACTTGCTAAACTAATTTTAAACTGTTTTACAATCGGGCTTTGACCCATTTTCTACTTTCTCTTCTCTCTTGTATATATATGTATATATTACAGGTGCCCAGCCACAGGGACGTCTTGCATAGGATCCTTTGGAAGGAACGCGCTGCAGCTTAGGTGGAAGTTGCAGGCCTCTTCCTTAGATGACCTCATTGTTGATTCCACTTCTAGCACTATTTATTCCGTTGGGCATGTGTCGCCCTTCTTCATTATTCAGTTGTTTTATTGGAGATTGTGATTCATTTATTTTCAGTATTTATACTTTGGGATTTATTACTGTCAAGATGTTTTCCTTTAAGTTTTAAAGTTGGAATTAATTAGATGGATGTTTAATTGTTTGGATTATATGTTCCAGTATAGTTGTTGTGTGATTCCTTAACTATGAATTATGTAAAGTTTTAAATGTTGGCTTTTAAAATAAAATTTGGAAATTGATGTCTAAAAATGGTTTTGACACTTAGATTAATTATTTAGGGTGTTTAAAATTGGAAAAGTTATTTTTGCGACAGTGATGCTAAGAATGAACCAACTGTTCACCTTGATTATAATTTAATAAAGGATTGATCACCCGGTATTTAATTTGGCGGGGTGTCACAGGTGGAATCAGAGCATCAGGTTCTAGTGTCCTTTAAGATCTGTACGGTTTATTTCTCTTTCAGCTTAGCATCCTTGTTATAGAGCCCTATTTTAGGATTGTTGTATTCTTGCTTTTACGATTACGTCTTCATCTATTTGAGATTAGACAATAACTGTAGACTAATAAATTTCTTCACATTTCAGATGCCTCCGAGATGTGCACCAACGGATAGGCGTGCCCAAGCCGAGCAGCCAGTACCTCCGGCTCAGGGAGTGATGAATGCAAATAAAGTAGCCGCTATCGTTGATCAGGCGAAGAATGTTGCGCTAACGGTAGTACAGTATGCTCCACCCCAAGTTCAGGCAGTGGCGCCAGTACCGGCACAACTTCCATTTGCATGGGAGCGAGTTAGGGATGCCTTTCCGAAGGCGCATCCCCCAGAGTTTGCGGGTGGTTCAGATATTATTGTAGCAAGCCAATGGAAGAAAGATATCCAGAGTCATCTGCGTATTTACGAGTGCACGGACGTGTAGAAACAGCTGTTGGCTTCCTTTAAGCTTGTGGGGGTCGCTTTGCATTGGTGGGAATCCACTACCACCTTGGAGGAGAGGGATATTATTACAATTCAGTCATTTTGGGCGCGGTTTGACAGAAAATACTTCCCATCCGTCGTACTGACTGAGATGGGGAGGAAATTATAGTGTCTGAAGCAGGAGAATTTGACTGTTGCTGAGTATGAAGAGGAGTTCACAAGACTTCTGACTATAGTGCCAGATGAGGCAGCCACTGAGGGAAAGAAGATACTATTGTTTGTGGATGGGTTAGCTTGGAGGATCCATCAGCACCTTATAGGAAATTTGTCTTTGAGTACCTACACATATGTACTCAATGCTGCTTTGCTACACTTCCAGGATCACTGCTTCCATCTGCAGGGAAATAAGTGAGCAGGAGAGTCCGACCAGCAGGGCAGGATAGGGGTAGTGGTGCTAGTGGGGCACCGACATCTCAGGGGCAGACTCGTCAGCATGATCAGAGTTCCCATCAGGGGGACCCTGCCAAGCTGTTCCGATCAGGTGATTCCAGGTAGGGATTTGGGGGATTTAGGCAGGGTCAGCAGGGCCAGCCTAATCAGCAGGGCCAACATCATCAGCCGCAGGGTCAGCAGCTGGGCCAACAGCATAATTAGCAGGGCCAGCAGGGTCAATCACGGGGTAGTAACGGTCGTAATCAGCAGGGACAGGGGGGAGGAAATTTCAGGGGCCAATGCTTCGAGTGTGGTAAAAATGGCCACAGGCGACATGATTGTCCAGAGGGTGATAGGGTCCCACAGCAACAGGGTGCCCATAATGAGCCATAGAGGCCACTTTTTCCAGCCGCCCTCCCAGCACCAGCTCAGGTACCGGCCATTATAGCCGCTCTAGTGCAACAGGGGCAGCTACAGTACAGACATGTCTATAACGTCCACCAGGTAGCAGCTCCACAGGCGCCATCCGCGATTGAGGGTATGTTTCCTATCCATGGTACTATAGGTCGGGTTTTATTTGATACTGGGGTGACACACTATTTTATAGCTACCCATTTTACGAAGGCCTTAGGGTTATTATCCACAGCAGAGAGAACTGTAACATGTGTAGACTCACCACTGGGAAATGGATCATTAATTTTCTTTATATGTCGGGGTGTGGGAGTAAAGATTGGTAGCTTGGTATTACCAGAAGACATGTTAGTCTTAGATATGCATGAGCACGACGTCATTATTGGTATGGATTGGCTCGCAGCTTACAGAGCCATGATAGATTATTTCGGTGGGAGTATTGTCTTTGCCATTCCGAGGCAAGAGATGTTTGTAGTGGCGATTCTTCGCCCAGAGGGAGGCTCGATCGCTCATTTGTATTACATAGAGGATGACGCCTCTAAGGAGGTCGTGATTCCCTTGGATTCGATCCCAGTTGTCCGTGAGTATTCTGATGTATTTCAGGAAATACCAGGCCTACCCCCTAATCGAGAGATATATTTTGTCATAGATTTATTATCGGATACCCGACTAATGGCACGCGCTCCATACCGTATGGCTCCGGCGGAGATGCGAGAGTTACGAGATCAGATAGAGCCGCTGTTAGGTCAGGGCTTCATTCACAGGAGTACCTCACCTTGGAGCGGTCCAGTTTTGTTTCTGAAAAAGAGAGATTGTTCACTGAGGCTATGTGTGGACTACCGGGAGCTGAACAAGGTCACGATACGGAACAAATATATGTTGCCTCAAATCGATGATCTGTTCGACCAGCTAAGGGGAACAACTTTCTTTTCGAAGATAGATCTGAGATCAGGATACCATCAGCTACGTATTAGGGAGCAGGATGTTTCGAAGACTGCTTTCTTGATGAGATATGGATCCTATGAGTTCAGAGTAATGCCGTTTGGACTCACAAATGCTCCAGCCGTATTCATGGACTCGATGAACCGAGTGTTCAGAGAGTTCTTGGATCATTTTGTCATTGTCTTCATATATGACATCCTGATATATTCACACTCTAAGGAAGAGCATGCCGAGCACTTGAGTTAGGTTCATCAGACTCTACGAGAGCATCAGTTGTATGCTAAGTACGAGAAGTGCGGGTTCTGGTTACGAGAAGTACAGTTCTTGGGGCATGTTGTTTCTGAACAGGGGATAGCAGTTGAACCGAGTAAAGTGTCAGCGGTGAAGGAGTGGGGACAGCCCACGACACTGATGGAAGTACGTAGTTTCTTGGGGTTAGCCAGATACTACAGGAGATTCATTCGAGGGTTCTCCAAAATAGTGGGTCCATTGACGAACCTGACTTGCAAGGGGGTACCATACATTTGGGACGATGCTTGTCAATTGGCTTTCGACGAGCTGAAAGACAAGCTTACTTCAGCATCGATCCTTGCTTTACCTAAGCCGGGCGTGGAGTATCTGGTTTACACTGATGCCTCTTTACGGGGACTCGGGGGAGTACTTCAGTAAGAGGAGAAGGCTATAGCTTTTGCCTCCCATAAGCTTAAGTCGTACGAGAAGAATTACCCCACACATGACCTAGAGTTAGCAGCAGTCGTCTTTGTATTGAGGATATGGAGACACTACATATTAGGGGAGAAATTTTGCTTCTTTACAGACCACAAGTCACTGCAGTACCTGTTAACTCAGCGAGAGCTGAATATGCCTCAGTACAGGTGGTTAGAGTTTGTGAAGGACTATCAATTCGACATACAGTACCATGTAGGGAAGGACAACGTAGTAGACGATGCGTTGAGTCGTAGACCGGTGGATGATGTAGAGGACGTCTGGAAAGAAAAGTGGAAAGAGTTGGGCCACCAAGACGCAGTTGCCCGTTCCTTTATATTTGTCATGACAGTGACACTCGACATTGTTACGAGGGTAATACAGTCACAGACCGCAGGCCTATTTTGCCAGGAGCATATTATATGACTTTTAGCAGAGGGTGCTGAGTCATATTCTGTTAATCTGATGGAGGTTTTAGGTTTAATGGGAGATTGGTGGTCGCAGAAGGAGCAAACTTACATCATGCCGTGATGACCCAGTCTCACGGGTCTCGATTTGCGATGCGTCTTGGGGGAGATAAGATGTACTAGGATATGAGACGTCAATACTGGTGGAGTGGGATGAAAAAGAACATTGTTGAGTTTGTGTCCAAGTGTTCTACCTGCTAGCTTGTAAAGGTGGACCACCAGAAACCGTTGGGGTTGCTTCAGCAATTGGAAATACCCGCGTGGAAGTGGGAGAATATTTCCATGGATTTTATTACTGGGTTTCCTACATCACAGCGGGGCCACGACTCCATCTGGGTGATTGTGGACCGTTTGACTAAGGTGCCACATTTTCTGCCAGTGTGGACAGACTATACCACAGGTCAGTATGCTCAGTTATTTATTGCTGAGATTGCCAGATTACATGGGGTGCCCCTGAATATTGTGTCAGATAGAGACAAGATTTTCGTGTCACGTTTCTAGGAGAGCATTCAGGAGGCCATGGGTACAAAGTTGAGGTTGAGTTCAGCTTATCACCCACAGACAGATGGATAAACAGAGCGTGCTAATCAGATGTTGGAGGATATGCTACGCATGTGTGTCATTGATTTTGGAGGAGGTTGGGAGCTACATCTTTCACTGGTAGAGTTCGCTTATAATAACTCTTATCAGTTCACGATTGGCATGGATCCATTTGAGGCTTTGTATGGCAGGCCTTGTCGTTCCCCACCGTGTTGGGTAGAGGTGAGGGATAACAAGTTGCTCGGACTAGAGGTGATTCAGGAAACCTCCGCCAGGATTGAGATCATCAGGAATCGCATTCGGGTAGCCCAGGACAGGCTAAAAAGCTACGCTGATGCAAAACGGTTCTTCTGAGAATTTAATGTGGGGGACTAAGTACTACTACGTGTATCTCCTATGAAAGGAGTGATGAGGTTCGGGAAGAAAGGGAAATTAGCCCCGAGGTACGTGGGACCATTTCCCATTATCAAGAGGGTTGGGCCAATAGCATACAGATTGGGACTGCCAGAGCACTTGCATCGCATTCACGATGTATTCCACATCTTGTCGTTGAGACGATACATTCGGGATGACATGGCCCATACCCATATCATGATTGAGGAGATTGATTTATAGCCTAATATCTCTTACGAGGAGAGACCAGTGGCTATCCTAGACCATAGCGAAAGGAGATTGAGGTCAAAGGTAGTCCCACTTGTCCGGGCCCAGTGGGAGCATCATAATGTGGAGGAATCCACTTGGGAGCGTGAGGCGGACATGCGTGAGAAGTACCCAGAGTTATTCTTACTAGGTGCTCTTTATTTTTTTCAAATTTCGGGATGAAATTCCGTTATTAGGGGGGAAGTATGTAATACCCCGTATTTTTATGCCTTTTAATTTTGGGGATTTATTAGATTTAATTAGAGATATTAAATTAATATTAATCCGAAAAATCATTTAGTACTTACTAGCGTGATGGGAGTTAGTAATTATTTTTGTTATAAGTTACTTTATGGATAAAGTAAGTGGTGTAATAAGATTATTAAAATTATCACGAGACGAGAGGTTAATTTGATAATTTTGGAAATTTATCGGGGCGTGCTTGTATCGTGTCGGGATTAAATTCGGACTATTAAAAGTAAATAAATTATAAGTCACTCGTATGGTCATTTTGAGCGCGTCAATGTGTCCGAAAGGGTAGAGATAGTCAAAATAATGTACCCGGGGGTTTAGTTTGGATCTCGGAGCGTTTTTAGGCCTAATTAACACCCCGGGAGGGCGTTTTGGACAATTTTCATTTTTGGGCCTGAAAACCCACGAAAATACTAAGGGAATATCAGATGGTGAGAGTCACCTTCTAGGGTCAGAAACACCATAAACCAAAGACGGCCATTGTAGAGGAAGATGAGAGGTTTTCTAAGGAGTTCTAGGCCAAGAACTCCACCAATTGCACCGCCGTCGCCGCCAATCGTTAGATCGTACAACCAGGATCACAACCACACAAATATTTCCACAAGTCTGAACCAAAAATTCTCAGAAAAGTATCTATCTTGCTCTATTTTAGTTAATGCTCCAATAATATTAGCCTAGGATTTATTAGGACTAGGTTTTATGAAAGAAAAAACTATTTTGGAGATTCGAATTCGCATGTTGTATGAGTAATATATGTATTATGGAAACCCAATTCATATGTAGAGATTGAACCACGAAATTACAGTAAATAAAGAGTATGAAATCTGGTAAAAGAATGGGAAGAAATCAAACAAAAGAAATATTAGGGTTCTTGATGTTTTTATGGATTTTGCCCTTTAAATTCGTTATTCATGATGAAAATCCGCATGCTTGATGTAGGAAATCACTTATTTCAGGTTATAATACTTGTAGTATGAATTATTGGGAGTTTGTTAGTCAAATATAATGTTTTGGATGATGTTGGAGGAGAAAACCCGTAACTGGAAAATCTGCAGATTTGCCATACCTGTTTGATCGATCGATCGACCTTAAAGTATCGATCGATTGATGATTCGATCGATCGAACATCTGCCATAGATCGATCGACCCCTCCTGCATAACTCACATTCCACTTTTTATAGGTAGTTCCAACTCAAATGATTAGACATTCTTGGATATTAATGTTAGAACATTTTCGGATATAAAGAAGACCAGTAGGACGTATTAAAAATATGGAACCTTTAATGTAAGACGAGATTAACATTTCACGGGGATGTTTTACGTATAAGGGACAATGGGAATATGTGTTAAAGGGTGAGACTCGTAAGAAAGTTACGTTGTAAAATAAATTAGTACCTATTGAAATTTCACTTGGGAAGATAGGAATCTACGAGTGTTACGTAGTAAGTTGGAATAATCCCACAAATTAAAATAAGAGACAAACTGTTATACGTGATAACTAAATAATGAGTAATAAGGATAAATATCATAATTATGGGTCATGAGAGTGTACCTAAATTTGATATGGGGATTGTGGTATACATAAATGACTGTGTTTATGCATATACTATATACCTGTAAAAACCATGCCCGCGCTACTTGTTATCCCGGAGGTTACCGCGCTGGGATAGTCTTATCTCGATGGGACCTTTATGGGGGATATTGACTCGTACCCAAGAAGATAGGAATCCTTGGTACAGGCTATCGGATCGATAGTCAGACGGTACTAAGAGACGTGAGGGTATGTGCTGACCTCTTAGTGACTTGGAACTATACTTCGCCTCAATTTGTATGTGTTTGGTTTTAATACTGTACGAGAGTGATTCCGAACTTGTATTTCCCTTAGTACGAGTGTTACGAGGATTGGATAGCAGAGTATGAATGCACCATAAATTTTATATGGGGTTCCATTAGAATATATATATTATATGAGTATTTAATATATATATATTTAAATCTGTAATTTGGGAACTACCTATTGTGACTATGGTATGTAAGAAGTATATAATTATTTCAACTTGGAAATAAGTGTTTGAAAAGTATGTTATATTACTTTGAAACTTTATAATCATATACGGCTTAGGTGAGAACTTTGCTGTTAAATAAAATTAATCTCCTTAACATTTGAAATTGAAGGTATGTAACCTTACGAGTAACTTAAGATAAGATAAGTTAAATTGTTGGGAATATTAGTGCGATAGGTGTGCACATTAGAAGAGATGTGAGAATTTCTCAAGGGAGTGCCGCACTAATATGTTGGTTGCATTATCCGGTAAGCATTTTAAATACTTGCTAAACTAATTTTAAACTGTTTTACAATCGAGCTCTGACACGTTTTCTACTTTCTCTTCTCTCTTGTATATATATGTATATATTACAGTTGCCCAGCCACAGGGGCGTCTTGCATAGGATCCTTTGGAAGGAACGCGTTGCCGCTTAGGTGGGAGTTGCAGGCCTCTTGCTTAGACGACCTCATTGTTGATTCCACTTCTAGCATTATTTATTCCATTGGGCATGTGTCGCCCTTCTTCATTATTCAGTTATTTTATCAGAGATTGTGATTCGTTTATTTCCAGTATTTATACTTTGGGATTTATTACTGTCAGGATGTTTTTCTTTAAGTTTTAAAGTTGGAATTAATTAGATGGATGTTTAATTGTTTGGATTATATGTTCCAGTATAGTTGTTGTGTGATTCCTTAACTATGAATTATGTAAAGTTTTAAATGTTGGCTTTTAAAATAAAATTTGGAAATTGATGTCTAAAATTGGTTTTGACACTTAGCTTAATTATTTAGGGTGTTTAAAATTGGAAAAGTTATTTTTGCGACAGTGATGCTAAGAAGGAACCAACCGTTCACCTTGATTATAATTTAATAAAGGACTGATCACTCGATATTTAATTAGGCAGGGTGTCACACTCGTGCCATCAAAGGGGGGCATCCGATTACATAAGTGCTCAATCGGAAAATTGCGATTTCTCACAAAACTGATTTTTCAAAAAAAATTAATACCACACAATTTTGCGAAAAATAGGAATACGTGATATATTAGCGTAACCTGGTCTAATACCAATGTGTAAATGTGAGTAGACAAATTGCATCAGAAAGTAAATCCTCAAAAAATCAGGATCACGCGATAAATTAGCGTAACCCGCTCTGATACCAATTTTTAAAACGTGAATGTGTGATAATTGATTAAACTCGTAAATTTCTAATTACACACACTTATTTAATTAGAGTCTTTATAAACCAAATCAGTTCAGACCCTAAACATGCAACTACGTGTGTGCGTGTGTCAACCCATAAATAAATAAAGCATGTGACACAATTATTCAAGAAAAATCCCCGAAGGACAAAACCTTTTATTTCTAGAACTTTGAAGAATTCACGGGACCATTGACTTAAATACAACCTGATAATCGCCCACAAGTGTAACACATGGTGTCTTCGTCAAACCTTCAAAGAAACGCCTAGAAATGTCATTGACTGGAATCTCCCGCAAGAACTCCAGGTGGTCAGCAATGAAGAAGAAAACGGCTTCTCCACAACTGTGAACTTTATAAGGACTCCCTCCACAATAGCACGTAGCTCTCTCATTATAGAGTTCTACCCAGAAAGAATAAACCACAACAAAAGTGTGTTCTTCAACACCAATACAATTCACTAAAGCATATTGGGATTTTTATGAATTGTAAACAAAAAGGGATTAAACCCTAAAAGAATAAGTCAAAAGGATTCTGCTATTTTGCAGTTTTCTATTTTTCAAAACGCTGGGACTTCTGAATGAAAACAAAACCATTTAATGAGTATTTATACAAAAATGTGTCGCCTCGGAATACGAGCTCATTCGAACAAGATAAGGGTCTCGCGCGAACGACGTAGAGATGTCGTTTGAACGATATCGTGCGACACTGCCATATCTTTCGAACGACAGTACAAAGTCGTTTGAATGATTGTTATGTCAAAAAATTATTATTTTTATGTCCGCTCCAATACTTAGAAAACATACTCATTTTCAAATTTTGACGAAAAAGTCCACTCCAACAGTTAGAAAATATTTTGTAAAAATATCCCAAAAGCTCTAAGTGGAAAGTTAAGGTATTTAAAACAAAACCTTACCAAAGTAAACTTTACAGAGTCTTTTTTATGAAGAACCTTGATATTCGGATCCGTCTTTGATGCTTAAATGTTCTTGAATGCTCTTCGATGGTGTAACGGTATATGACATACTAAATTGATAACGGACTTATAAAAATATGTCCTTACAGAGGAGACATTCAATCCTGCTTCTTTCCCTTCGGGATTTTATTTTAGATTCCTCGTTGATGTTTAAAGCTTGATGTTGACCATATTACAATCTTGATGTAGAAGCATTGCACCTGAAAAGAGACTCAAAAAGGAAAAAGAGAGTTGTATATTTGGTTTGGTAATCTTATTTTAGTGTCTTATTTTACATGCACTTTAATTTTTTGCTGAGTTTTTATTTTGAGAAAAAGTAGAAGAATGTGTTTTGGAGTCTTTCAAATAGAGGGTGGCCTCGGAGGCAAAGTATCAAGGAGTTTCCCTTTGAAGGGATTTATTTTGAGAAAAGGTAGAAAAAATGAGTTTTTTGGAATTATGTAATTAGGGGAAGGCCTCAAAGTCTTGGTTGGCATATGGATGAGGAAATAGAAAGGTTGGTAGTAAAGTGGAGCTTGCCGTCTTCATTGGATTGTGTTGAATCTGTTGTACTGAAGAGGTTGTACTGATGCTAGTTTTTCTAAAGATGTCACTTTATCCCTTACTGGCCCTTGCTGCGGATGGGGGACTTGATGGTGGATCCCCAGTTGGCTGCAATCATGGTATGGATGTCCTACCATCGCAATCCTACGGCGGAGATACCGGCGAAGACATTAAATGGACTTGATGCCTGGAGGGAGGGTCATTTTGACTTCTTTAAAGGGAGCTCGGTGACGTTGTTTATGTGGCTGGATGAGGGATTTTGTTTGGAGATCCCCCTTAATATCCCTTGGCAGTTGTGCCAAATTTCTTCACTCATTATTTCATCAGCTTTGGCCCATCCATTAAGAACTTGGTAAATTGGTTCATAGAGAATGGAACTGGATGTCTGCATTAATCGGTGTCATGGTGGGGGAGTTGCAGCCCATTCTAGAACTGGAGGAATACCGATACATTCGGTTAGTTAGACTTCGATAGACCTCATTCTATTTCCCCTGGGGGATCCTTTGTCAAGTCAGATGGGCAAAAATTTTGCCTTTTTGTACCCTGGATTTCTTTCCTATAGAGTATTTTACTGAAGGCTTACGCATGCAATTGGATTCTGTGGGAGAATCATCGCCCGACAACCCATCCTTCTTAATCTGTTAGTACAATTTGGCTTGTTTCTAGGGATTATATGAAATGGTTGTGGAAGAGTGTAGTAGTAAAGATCTTGTCAAAAGAGATCGAACGAAGATGGTTCATAATATTTGACACTATGGAGGGTGGCACAGTGGTTTTCTCTAGGCTGGTCCGAGATTATCGCTATATAGAGATCCTTTAGGATACCAATTAGGTAGGGGAAATTTCGGGTCCTTAAGGATCATATGATGATGGAGAAGGATCTTCCTGCAGCTGTGGATAGGATCTATTATGAAGTCGGTGTTTATTTATGAAGCTTTTATAATGGATATGTGTTTGGTTTAATTTTGGTTTGTTTTTGGCTTTTGGGAATAAATTTGGGAAGGTTTGGTTAGTGTTATTTTAGGGACAACTGGGTTAGTGAGGTAGTTATTTGACTCCCTATGCTGATATTTAATGTAATTGTACTGAATTCTCATGTTTATGGAATAGAAAGGTTTCTAATTATTTTATTGTGCCTCTTGATAAGTTATTCATTTTGAATCATCTGTACCAATATCTAAGGCTTATATAATCCTTTTGTTCAGGTAAATGATAAAACGAATTGTCATTCTCTGAGGTAAGAAAGGAATAAGATTTTATGAAAAAGAAGGGGACCATGCCCATGTAAAGCGTACAAGCTACCCACGTACCTATGGAGGTTCTAGAAAAAAAATTAGTTTCATGTCAAAAGCAAAAGATTTTTTAAATGATTAGGCCCCATGTAGTTCTTAGCAAAGCGAAATAAAGAATTTTTATTTAGAATAGAAGGGGATGAGAGGATTTGTAGCGCGCTGAGATTTCAGACTAAGGATATAATTTGTTAACTCTATACAGGTTAACTATACGTGCCATCTCTTCTCCTTCAAGGTTAGTGATCATAGCGGCGCCACTGGAAAGGATCTTCTTCACGATATCGGGTCAACTATAGTTTGGCTTGAATTTCCCTCTAGGGTCCCAGAAGGATTATATAATTTCTTTGGCTACGTGCCCTTCTCGAACACCGCAGTCCTAGACTCTCTTGTTAAACTATCATGCTATCCGACGATGTTATCCTTGTATATGATATAGAACCTTTAGTCTCCTTTCATCTAAGAGTGATAACTCATCGAAATAGCTCTGATGTCAGTCTTCCTTGTTGACTTTTCTCTCAAGCATGATGTGTAATGAAGGTATTTCTAGTTCAATGGGTAGGATTACTTCCATGTCTTATACCAGGGAGTAAAGGGTATCCCTAGTAGACGCCCGAACTAAATTTTTGTAGCCCAAGAGGGCGTAAGGGATTTGATCGGCCTGGTCTCAATAACTTTTGATCATCTTGCAGATGATTGCTTTGAGGTTCTTATTGGCAGCTTCAATTGCACCATTGGTTTGTGGTCAGTAGGGAGAAGATTTGTGTCTCTGAATCCCATTTTTTTAACCAATTTTGTGACTTTTGCCCTGAAATGTAACCTATTATCTGACACTAGCTCATGTGAAACCCCATATCGACAGATGATGTTCTTCTAGACAAACTTGGCTACATTTTTGTCTTTTAGCATTACGTGTGACTTGGCTTCGACCAATTTGGTGAAGTAATCAATGGAAACTAGGATGAACTCATCCCTATTAAAGGCTTAGGGTGTGACTTTCCCTATGATATCGATGCCCCATGTGGAGAACGGTTAAGGAAAAGGCATGTTGAATAATTTCCATAGAGGCAAGCTCTGGAGATTGGTAAACTGTTGGCAATTAAGGCATCTCTGAACATAGGCGGTGTAATCCTAAACCATGGTAATCCAATAATACCCCTGTCGAATAATCTTCTTGGTGAGCTTATGGCCATTCATGTGGGGTCCGCATTCCTCGCTGTGGATTTTTCACATCATTAATTTAACATTAGCCCTACGATGCAGTGTAAATGGGTTTCATCGAAGTTTCTCTTGAGCAGTGCTTTATCGCAGATAATGTACTAGGCAGCTAGTTTGCGCAGGGTTTCTAGATCTTTCTTGTTGGCACTTGGGGGTTCCTACCGTGTTTAGGGGCACTAATTATCCTAGTACCAACACTCGAACATATCATAATCCTCTTCTGTAATGAGCTCAAGCGGTAGCAGTGGGTCAATTTACCTTTTTTTAGACTATAAAGGGGACCATCGTATTCCCTCGGGCATGTCGAGTATGAAGGCTAGAGTAGCAAGAGCATCGACTAAGTTATTCCTTGCTAATGGCAAGTAGTGGAAGGTGATATCTTAGAATTGGGAGGCCAGCTCTTCTAGGTGGGCACAAAGGGTAAGAGTTTTTTATCTTTGAGTTTCCATCTTCTAAGAAGCTGGACGATGATGAGTGAAGAGTACCCGTAGACATCTTTTACTTTCCATCTTCTAAGAACCTGCACGATGATGAGTGAAGAGTACCCGTAGACATCTAGTCATTGGATAGCTTTCTTGAGAGCGACTTTGAGGCCTACAGTGCATGCCTCGTATTAAGTCATATTGTTGGTGTAAGAAAAATCCATCTTAATGTCAATGGGAGTATGAGAGTCATCAGGGGAGATTAGGAGTATCCCAATGCCATATTCTTTTTGTTAGCAGTGTCGTTAAAGATCATTTTCCATTGGATGTCTTCTTGAGAGGTGCAAAGGATATCTTCATCCAAGAACTCGAAATCTAAACGTCGGCCTTTTCCTAGGTTAGTCAAAAAGGTATCCAAAGATGTCTCTTCCTTTCATGGCTTTTTGAGTGACATACATAATATCAAAGTCTGCTACCAGCATCAACCATCGGACCATTCGGCTAGACAAGGTGGGTTTATCGAGTAGATATTTGATAGGATCCATTCGGGTCACAAGTCTAATGGGAAAAGTGAGCGTGTAGTGATGTAATTTGTGATGACCCAAACAAGGGCGACACACACTTTCTCCAAGGAAGTGTAGTTGACTTTGTACCCAGCCAATTTACGACTTACATAGTATATGGACCATTCTTTATGGGACTCTTTAAGGGTGATTTTTGGGACAATAATTTAATTAATTTTGGGAGAAATAATATTATTTTGATTTGGAGAATACTTAATTTGGCAATTGAGGTAAAAATTTGAGGATGTTAGAAAGTATTTTGAATGACGATTATGAGTGTGCGATTGATTCCAGAAGGGTCAAGATAGTCAAAATGACTTTACTTGGGTCTTATTCGGGTTCCAGAAAATTTTAAGTTCGTTTGGGGCGAATTAAAGTAATCGAGTCATTTAAAGTGTGTATTATCATTTAAAGTTGGGAATTTTGGAGATAAGGCTTAAAAGCCTACGGGAGATGAAAATCTAATTAGAGAGAAATAGAAAGCCCTAGAGAGAGAGAGAGAGAGAGAGAGAGAGAGAGAGAGAGAAAAAAGAGGAAAGGAAGAAGAGAAATAGGAGAAAAGCTTGGAGATTTCGGCCAATCCGTGATTTTTAGGAAGATTCAGACTCTACAACTTTGAGGCAAGTGATTAAACTTGCTAAATAATTTGTGTGCATCCTTTATTTCATGATTTGTGGTTTAAATTATGGATTTTGGGTTTAAAATGTCAAAACCTAGATTTTGGGTTCAATCTTGCATTGGAGGTGTGTATATTGATTTGAGGGTATATAAATTGGGTTAAGTTATATAATGAGTTTTGATGTTAGTTTTATATTCGGGTTGAAGATTGATGGACATAAATTGATATAATTGATTTATGGAATTTGGGTTTTGAAGAAATATAGACCATTTCGTAGCTTGCTAAACAAACCGAATCGATTCGCCCCTTCCGAATAGATTCGGCATGTTCCAGAACCTACAGGTCTTTAGGGCCGAATCGATTCCCCCCTTGCGAATCGATTTGGTATGCAGAAGACTTATTAGTCCCTTTGGGTCGAATCGATTCGCTGGGGCCGAATCGATTCGCTGTTGGGAACAAATCGATTTAGAGGGGACGAATCGATTTAAAAACAGGGTTGTTTTGCGAGGTTTTTCTAGAGTGACTTTCGCTCCATTTCGTTTGTGTTTATCAATTAGGAACCTTCGTATAAGTTATGAGAAGTATGTTTTGGAGACTTTTAGGGAGGGATTAGCTCATAGTTATTCTAGTTTTGAGAACTATATATTAGTAAGAGTATGGTAATTGTTAATACCTTGTGTCTTGGGCTTAAGGTATTTTATTTGGATGTTGAAGGACATAAACTGTTTTCAAAATAAAATTATTTTATAGGACTTCGGGCAATATCAAAATGATTTTAAAAAGTAGTTTTAAACCTTGGTTCCGATATAACTAATCTCAATCCCCAACATAGCTACATAGTAGTGTATTGGGAGGGTTCCTTGTTTGGATTTCGGTTGCGAAACCTCCCCCGCATGAATGTAGTGAATGTCAGGAATTGAGAGGAGTTAAATCTTTGGACATTTTAATTTTTTTATATTATTAGTATGTTAATATGGATTAATTTATTTTGAGTTATTATACAATTTGAGGCTAAATAAAGCCGAGTTATGTTCATACGAGTAGAGCTCGAGTATATGGTGTATGGGCACCCTAGTTGGCAGATTTGTCTTTATAAATTAAAATCATTCGTTGTGAGAATTTAGACGAATATGTATAGTGGTCTTGAGGATGGGTGTGGTAGGAACTACTTGAGATTTGGAGTACTAGGCTTGGCGTAATTTCGAGGGCGAAATTCTTGTAAGTGGGGAAGTCTGTAATACCCTATGATTTTTGGGACAATAATTTAATTATTTTTGGGAGAAATAATATTATTTTAATTTGAGAATAATTAATTTGGCAATTGAGGTCAAAATTTGAGGTTGTTAGAAAGTATTTCGAATGATGATTCTGAGTGCGCGATTGATTCCGAAAGGGTCGAGATAGTCAAAATGACTGTACTTGGGTCCTATTTGGGTTCCAAAAATTTTTAAGTTCGTTTGGCTCGAATTAAAGTAACCGAGTCATTTAAAGTGTGTATTATCGTTTAAAGTTGGGTATTTTGGAGATATGGTTTAAAATCCTACGGGAGATGAAAATCTCATGAGAGAGAGAGAGAGAGAGAGAGAAGAGGAAAGGAAGAAGAGAAAGAAGAGAAAAGCTTGGAGATTCCAGCCAATCTACGATTTCGAGGAAGATTCAGACTCTACAACTTTGAGGCAAGTGATTAAACTTGCTGAATAATTCGTTTGCATCCTTTATTTCATGATTTCTGGACTAACTTATGGATTTTGGGTTTAAAATGTCAAAACCTAGATTTTGGGTTCAATCTTGCATTTGAGGTGTGTATATGGATTTGAGGGTATATAAATGGTTGGGTTGAGTTATATAATGAGTTTTGATGTTAGTTATATATTTGGGTTGAAGATTGATGGAGAGAAATTGATATAATTGATTTTTGGAATTTTGGATTTTTAAGAAATATAGCCCATTTCTTAGCTTGTTGAATAAACCGAATCGATTCACCCCATTTGAATCGATTTGGCATGTTTCATAACCTACAGGTCTTTAGGGACAAATCGATTCCCCCCTTGCGAATCGATTTGGTATGTAGCAGACTTAGAGGTCCTTTTGGGTGGAATCGATTCGCTGGGTCCTAATTGATTCGTTGTTGGGACCGAATCGATTCGAAGGGGCCTAATCATTTCGAAAACAGGGCTATTTTGCAAGGTTTTTCTAGAGTGAGTTTCGCTCCGTTTCGTTTGGGTTTATCGATTGGGAACCTTCGCATAAGTTATGAGAAGTATGTTTTGGAGACTTTTAGGGAGTTTCCCTTATGATAAATTTTTGGGGTCATATTGACTTATTCCGAGAGAATATCGATTGGAGATTATCGTATCGACTAGTGGGAAATCCCACTATCATTGATATTACTATTTGGAGATAATTGTGGGTCTATAAGAGAGAGGCATAATATTCTTATAGACGTTGGACTTTTGGATTAAATCACGAATGTGATAGCATTAATATATTGATTGAATCGGGAGACTTTTCATATTCATAGGTGTTACAAATAAACTTCAAGTGAGAGATCATATTGTGAAGTTGTGGGAAGGTATGCGATTTAGCAACGGTTAGTATAATGCGAGTTATATACTATAAATGAATTTAATTCCTTTACTTACGGGCGTAATATAGTATGTATTCCTATATGGTGTAATAGTATATACCTTGTGTGATGGCTTGCATTTATATGATGGGATTTTATATATATATCACGTGTGAATGATATATGTATATTTATTGTGTGATCATACCTCCAGTGCTATCATGGGAAGTTGCGCGATGTGGGTGAGGCCCCTGGCTTGAGGAGCTAGGTGATTTTAGTCCCCAGGTCATTGTCGTCCATTATTTATTGTGTGATTTAATTTAGGGGTGAGAAATCTTGGGTATTATGCATTCTCACTTTCCAGTTAGGAACTATGACCACTTCCCATACATTGGGAATTGTTTTATTACGATGGCGGTGTGATAATACTCCGATATATGGTAACTTGGGATAATGTGAGTAATTCCTGGAGGATGATAGCATTGTGAAGTATTTTGTATATCCGTCTGTGATTGGATTTTCGGATATTAATATGTACACTAAGTGTGTTATGTGTACTTAATTATTTGGATTGAATGCTTGTGCTTTATTATTAGAGTAATGTCATAGACCTGAATGGTTCGAAGCATTATCTTATTTATGTGATTAGAGATCTTTGCTCCCTATTTGTATTCGTAGTGTGGGTGGGGTACCGAGGGCACAATGGATCTCAACGAACAACATTGTTAAGGGAGTAGTGTAAGGGGGGCTCCTTGATTGGGTTTCGCTTGCGAGACGTCCCACACACAAAACGGCGTGCAATGTTGGGAGTGGGGATAAGTTTAGTCCTTAGTACTCAGATTTATATGTTATAGTTAAGCAAAGTTTTATGAGAATAAATCGGAGTAATATATTAATTAAGTGGATGATGTCATATGCATCGTACACTGAGGGCATAATGAATCTTGACAATCAACAATTTTAATGAGTAGTGTATCGAGGGGGTTCCTTGTTTGGATTTCGCTTTGCGAGACGTCCCAAGCACGAAATGCAGTGCACTGTTGGGAGTTGGGAGAAGTTTAGTCCTATATATTAAATAAGTAATTTGGGTTTATATGCGTCCTGCATTGAGTCCATAATGAATCTTGATAATCAACACTATCAAGGAGTGGTGTATCGGGGGGATTCCTTGTTTGGATTTCTCTTGCGAGACGTCCCACGCACGAAACGCGGTGCAATGTCAAGAATTAGGAGAAGTTTAGTCCTTAGAATTTAGATGCTAATAACTCATGTATATCAATAACTAGAATCTGATAATTCTAGTAAGAGTATATGTATATGTATATTTATAAGTTAAGATAAGTTTAGACGCATCATTGGGTTTAAGGGAGAATCGGAAGTTGATGGTTATATTTTAGATGAAGATTTATGCAAGTTTGGATTTAGCATAGGTTAGATTATTTTTTCCCCTAGATAGTGTTGGGCAGTTATTGTGAAGATCATATGCATACGTTTAGGTGCGCGCTCTAGTTGAGAGGTGAGTTGGATTTTCTAGAGAGTGCGACTCCACTTTAGTCATGTTATAATGCATTTATAATTATTATGCATTTTAATTCACTTGATAAAATGTTTTCACACCTCTGGCTCTGACCCGTTTATATTTCTCTATTGCTATACCTATTGTATAATTTCTGGTGTTCCTCCGCAAGGACGCCATTGATGCTTTTCTATCCAGTGTATTCGTGGAACTGTGGTAGTAGCGGAGTGTGGCAGGATTTTGATATAGTCGATTCCTATCTTTGTATATCTAGATTAGGATTCCGTCTGTATATCGGGTTTACACCCAAGTGTTGTGGTTGTAGCACTTTGTTTATATTCTCTCTTCACTGGATTGTTGTATTGTCTGTGACCCGACAGTATATTCGGGTATTTTTCTTTTGTGCATATTTGGTGTACTATAGAACTATTCTCTTTTATCTCAGTATGTGTGTGTTCATTATCATGTTTAGTAGTTATTATATTATTGGTTTTTTATTGCATTGTATGTTTTAGATTTTTTTTTTGTACCCTCTTTTTGTACTAATGGGTAGTTAGATGGGTTTATTTTTAGTAGCGTCAGTAGATGCTGAGAATGATCCACTTCAGATTTCTGATTTATTTTAGTATAGGGATGGCCACCCGTTATTATTTTAAGCGGGGTGTCACAAGAAATACCCAAGTTGTGATGTTTGTTCCGGTCAAGTGTAGGAGTAGAAGGATACCAGGTTGTGGTGGTATGAGTACCAAAGGTTCGGTAAGGTATATATCAATTCTGTCAAACGCTTCCTAAAAAGCCCCATTCCAGACTTTGGTGAACTCCTTTCAGAGGAGTTTGAAGATGGTTTCACAAAATTAAAGTCAACTGATTGATGTACCGGCTGATATGTTGTAATTTTCCTATGAATCCCCGTATTTCCTTCTCCGTTCGGGGTGCGTAATTTTGAGTATGACTTTTAGTTTGGCAGGTTTTGCTTCAATCCCCTTCTCGCTAACCATGAATCCAAAAATCTTTCCTTTAGTGACGCCAAACATGCATTTTTGCGGGTTAAGTCGCATTTGATATCGCAATAACCATTCGAAGAACTTTCGGAGGGAGAGAACATGACCTTCCTGAGTTTTATACTTAATAATCATATCATACACATAAACATCGATCTATTTGTGTATCCGATCATGTAGGATGGTTGTGGCAGCCCTCTGGTAGGTATCCCCAGCATTTTTTTAGCCCAAATAGCATAATTGTGTCACAAACGGTTCCCCAAGGGGTGATGAATGTGGTTTTTCTTGATGATTGGGGTGCATCTTGATCTGATTATATCCGACAAACCCTGCAACGAGAACTTCAGAGCATAACTGGGCATGTTGTCCACAATCATGTCGATATTGGGAATTGGGTAATCATCTTTCGAAGATGGTTTATTCAAATCCCGATAGTCAATGCACATGTAAACTTTTCCTCCTGATTTTGGCATGGGTACAATGTTGGCTATCCATGTGAGATATTCAATCAACCAGATGAAGCCTACGTTCAACCTTTAGACCACCTCTTTTTTAACCTCGAGTGACCATTCAATGCGAAGCTTTTGTAGTTTCTATTTGACCGGTTTACATTTCGGGAGAGTTAGAATCTCGGACTGAGCTATCTCGAGATCAATGTTGAGCATGTCATCGTAGGACCATGCGAATACATTCACAAATTCCTTTATTAGTTATTCATGTTATGCACGCTCAAGCTCATCAAGGATGGACCCTATCCTAATCTCGCACAATTGGTTACTAGAATCTAGATTAATAACAACAGTTCATACTCGTTAATTTGAACACAATTATGTTATTTGTTATTGACCTTAGTAATATTAGATAAGAATTATTCATTTGCAAAATCGTCATCATCAAGAGTTTGATTAGAATGAAGACAATTAATGTAGGGCACGACAAGATACTCAAAATCTTTATTTATTTCATTCTCATGAAAAATAGTTTTGAGAACCTGGTCAAAGGAGGTCTCGATTACATTATTATCGAAAGAGGAATAAATGGGATAAACAACTGGGTTAGGTTACATTTCAGCAGGTGGAACTGGAATATCATCCAAGTTGAGGAGGGGTTCATAAGCATCCTTGATCAGGATGAACGAACGCGATGAAGTAGTGCCTGAATGGATCATGCAGAGTTTCAGCCCCAGTGTCTGCAGAATGAACGATTCCTCAAAGTTATTTCCCTTGAAAACCTCGATAACAGTTATAGCTTTCTCAACGAGTGGTTGCACATGATGCTGGGAAACTTTGGCCCAAAAATAATAGTCTTGAAAGAAGATATCCATCCCTGTCTTCATTGTCTTGTCCACGTGATCATACCATGGTTCGGGAAATCCACAGAAGGTAAAATATTCACCCTCTTTGATGAATCTTTAATTCAACGAATCCTCTAACATAGTCTTGGCATTTTCTAATCTTCGCTTCAACCGTAGTTGGCGAGGCATTCTGAGTTCCTCTGATGATGGTTGATAACCCAAGCTACATGGGGAGAGGCTTTTTTTCAGGACTATGGTCTCCAGTATCCCCTATTTTCATCGCCCTAGCCCTAGTCCGAGCATGAATTTCATATTCTTAAAAATTTGTATCATATATTACATTGTCGTGAGGGTTGTGCTCTGGAAAAACTTGGTCTTTGAAATTATCCCCTGTTGGGAGTGGAAGTTGTTCGACTCAAAATTCTAAAAGAAGCCTGTCATTCGGCCCATGTTGTATTAATGGTGCTTGCATTATAAGTATTATCATCGCCACCTAAGATGGTGATGTCCTACCCCTTGGTGAAGAATTTGAATTTCTAATAGAGAGAGGAAGATACCCCATTGATGCGATGAAGCCACAATCAACCAAGAAATAGGTTAAAATAAGTAGGTATTTTGATAACTTGGAACTCGGTAATGGTATTGATAGGGACTACCCCTATTGTGAGTGTTATGGATCCCATCACCTCTCAACAAATTTTGTCATAGGCACGCACTTGTAACACCCCGTAATTTTGAGGATTTAATATTTAATTATTTTTTGGAGTTATAAAAATATTTAAATTGGAGAAACTTAAATTCATGAGTTGGAGAATTTATTTGAGTGAGCCTAATTATTTTTAATTGGTGAATTTAAGTATAATTGTCCGAATTAATGTGTCGCATTTTGAGGTCAAATTTGGAAATGTCAAAAAGTATTTCGGATGGCAATTCTGAGTGCGCGGTTGCGTCCGCATGGGTCGAGATAGTCAGAAAAGAGTATCAAAGGGTGGTAATTTGGTCTCGTGATACTTTTGGGCATAGCCGGGCCCACACGGGATGAGTTGGGCCATTTTAATTAGGCCCGAATGGCCAAAAATGGGATTAAGGGTTTTTAGCCTAAATGGAGAAGTGTTAAACAACAGTAAACACAAATTCTAAGCCTAGGGCTTGAGAGGGAAATTGGGGTAAATCAAATCAAGAGCCAATTGGGGATTATTGGAGCCGAATTAAGGGACTACACCAACGAATCAGACCCTACGAAAAATTCCAAGCAAGTGGTTAACTTGTTGTAATGTGTAAGTGGTGATATCCAATTCATATTTTAGTGATGTGTAAACTAAAATTCGTTTTGGGGATAAATAGGTACAAAATGGGGTTTTGTTAATGGAATACTTGGCTGAGATTCAAAGTAAGAAATAGGTGCATTGCCAAATTCAACATGATCTGTCAACATAGTAATCTCCTAGAATTTTGACGTGATTTTAAACGTGTGCTAATTGAATTTTACTTCGAATTAGAGTGTGAACCATACATTAATGGAAAGGTATTTATCTTATCTATCTAATGAACTTGGAATCAGGTCAAACAGAGTTCTGTAGAGCGAGTAATTGACATTCTACTACAGGGTGTTTGATCTGTCAACATAGTAATCTGCCAGAATTTTGACGTGATTTAAACGTGTGCGATTTGAATTTTACTTCGAATTAGAGTGTGAACCATACATTACTGAAAAGGTATTTCTCTTATCTATCCAATGAACTTGGAATCAATTCAATCGTAATTCTGTAGAGGGAGAAATCGAAATTTTACTAGAGGGTGTTTAATCTGCCAAAAAATTGAGATTTTTCGTTTTAAGCCTCCAATGTCTAAAATTTTATCGGGGAAGTGTTTGGAACCTTGATGAAATATATTGATGGAATAATGATATGGAAGTAGGTCTATGATTGAGTATTCGACTTTAATTTTGTGAGAGAGTTAAAGTGGAGATTCATAGACTTGATTGTGACATACTCTAAATCGAGATGATAAGAATATAATTACTGAAAAGCGTGAGCGAGCTTCAATTTGTTAGGTCAGTGGGTTAACAAGGGTAACTACTGAATTGATATAACAAGGGGTAACTAGGACCCTTAGAGTTGTGTGAATACTTGAATTAATACGAAAGTGAAATAAATACGTAAAGCAAACAAGTACGGTGAATATTAGAGAGAAATATATTACGTACAAGTATGAATAATTGGGTTGTGTAAATACCTCCTGTTTTATAGGATTACTTGGGTTGTGAATCCCTATTGTGTGTTTCCTTGTGATAGGAACATAGACTCGAAAAATATTAAATTATGGGCCAAGTGAGCGAGTCCAGGGATAATGGTTGAGTGATACCAAGTTATTAAATTAATGGATGTGTTAATTAATGAAGGTAGAGTCGGAAGGTAGGCTCGGAAAAGTATTAAATTAATTGATGTTGTGATTAATTAATTAATTTAGAGTCGGATTGTAGACTCGGGAAGGGTATTAATTAATTAATGTGTAAATTAATTAAATGAGAGTCGTATCACAGACTCGGATCGGTATTAAATTAATAGGTGTGTTAATTAATTTAATTAGAGTCGGGTGATAGACTCGGGAAGGTATTAAATTAATAGGTGTGTTAATTAATTTAATTAGAGTCGGACCATAGACTCGGGGAAAATAGTATATTAATTGAGGTGTGAATTAATTATATTAGTGTCCGACCACGAACTCGGATTTTTGTTAATTAATTAATGTGTAAATTAATTAAATAAGGGTCGGAATACAGACTCGGATATGTGTTAATTAACTAATGTCTAAATTAATTAAATGAGGGTCGAACCACAGACTCGGAGTTGTGTTAACTAATTAATGTGTAAATTAATTAAATAAGAGTCGAATCATAAACTTCGGAAAATTTCATATAAATTATTGTGTAGAGTATTATTATTTAGAGTCGGACCACAGAATCGGGAAGATGATAAATTATTAAGTGAGAAAATTAAATAAGAGAATCGGGACATAGACTCGGAAAATTTAAGGCTAGTGTTACGGATCTTTGAGTACCGTAGTAAAATTTAAAGCTAGTGTTAATGGAAAGTACGAATGGTTGCTTTCATTCAAGGAACTCTTAGTGATGATGTTTGGGATATGATTCAAAATGGTTATGAACATCCAACTAAGTCTTTCTCTGATATTGATCCCACAATGGTTAAGAAACTTCTTTATGATTTTACTACGGTAGAGAAAAAGAAGTCTCTCGATAATAACAAGGGCATGAATGCTATATTTATATCCATTAACGATCATGAGTTTAAAATAATATATATTTTCCTTACTTCTAAGGAGGCCTGGGACACTCTAGTCGCCGCACATGAGGGTGATGAACGAGTTAAGTCCGAAAAAACAAAAATGGTTGTCCAATAGTATAATACACTGATTATGGATGACAAAGAATCCTTTGACAATTACTTCATTTGGTTAATCAATATTTTCACAAAATTACATGCAAATGGTATAACCTATAGTAGATAAGAAATCGTTCAAAAAATTCTTAGGTCACTACCTTTTAAGTTTGACAACAAGAGATATGCTATAGAATAAGTATACGACCCAAACATGACTCCTGAATTGCTAAGTAGCAAATTAAGAACCGTTCAGATGGAGTCAGAGTTCAAACAATACATGACTGCCCAAAATAATAGACTCACTGGATCTAATGTTGTGTTTTCATCATAATTGACTTCACCTAAAGTCAGTCCCTTAGACTTTGAACTTGACTTGAATGATGATTGTGATTTGGATCACCTTGACAATCAAATAGCTCTTATAAGCAACCATTTCAAAAAGATTATCAAATTAATAAATTCATTAGCCTATAAATAAGTAAGAACAAATTATCAAGGTAATCAAAATCATAGACCTCATGAAAGACATGACAATAAAAGGACCTATGACAATAATTCACCTAAGATACACATGAAAGATGTCAAATGTTATGGATGTGGAAAAATGGGACAAGTTGCTAATAAATTCCCAAATAAACCTACCAACAATACTAGAGCTAATTTTTGTGAGACATGTGATGACTCTAGTGATTATGATGAATATGAAATTGAGTCAACCCATAATTATGAGTCATATATGTCGTTATATGCTAGGATCATATACCATGACGATGATGAATGTGTGACTAGTCATGATTCTATTGTACCTATCGTTGCATCTGTTGGTGAAAATGTTGTGACTGGTGATGATGAAAACAACATTGATAGTGATAGCTTAAGGGCGTGTCAAACTGAAAGTATTATCGTTAAACCTAAAGTGTGTGTGAGTTCCACATATGAAATAAATGCTATAGGAGACTCTTCACATGACACACTTAGCGAGTCCAATGATGATCTTCCAGATCTGCATAAGTTATACACTAAAACGGTTAAGAAAAGTGCCCATCTTGATAAAATGGTTAAGCTACTGAATGAGCGTATTGATTTACTTCACCGAACTATTGGGAAGAACGCTGAAGTATTTACAGCACAATGTGTTGCCCATGAGACTGAAATTGAAGAATTTTCCACGAATATAGGAGATCTTTCTAAGAAAAATAATATTTTGGAACAAAAATACAAGTCTACTTTGGTTGAAGTTAAAGAATCTAAGTAAAAAGTTTCAAACGTGGTAAAAAAATGCTTACACTTTGAAGAAATTGTTGTAGGAAGAAAGTTTGATCTTGACGACAAATTTTGCTTTGGATTTGGAGAAAAACTTTATACTAAAAAAAATGTTTCTCCTGAAAATGTTTCTTTTGTAAAACAAGGCTAGAATATTCAAAACACTCAGAAAGAAAATTGTTTTAAAAAATGTCCCTAAGGTAAAACAAAGTGATTGTACTCAATAGCCCAAATCTAATGGTCCATCTAAGTACGTATGTCATCCTATTAGAAATCATTATCAGAAACCCAAAACCAATGACACTTGGACGACCATTCCTATTAGGGATAAACCAATTTTCCAAGACTTTAGTAATAAAGTCAAGTCCTCCACACATCAGTAATGTCCATACTGTGATGTCTACAGCCACTCCATTGGCGAATGTTTTCAAAAGAGATTGTGTACACCTACTTATTCAAATTTTAACTGTTATAGAAAGAGTAGGAATACTTATGTTCTCCCAAGACACACCACTCACAACTCTAACCATAAAAAGAAGGGTCGACCTGAAGCTAAGAAAAAAAATCATTTACAAAAATCTAAAAAAACTTTTCTAAATCAAAGGCCAATAAAACTGTCAAAACTAGGCTTATTTGGATTAGAAAAGATGACTTGTTACCCTAGCTCAAGTTCAATATTGTCATATCTGCTTTTAAGGCACAACACACTTCTTGTGGATGGTACCTTGACTCCGGATGTTCTAAACATATGACCGGATTTAAAAACTGATTGCAAAATTTTTTATGAAAACGGAAACAACATTTTAACAAGAAACATAAATGAGGATAACAATTACACTGTCCTTTTTAAATCTGAATCTTGTAATATTGCCAGATTAGAATATGCTGATCTTTGGCACAATAGATTGGGACTTACAAATTTTGATAATCTTCGTAGGATAAGTTCCCAAGAAATTGTTAGAGGATTGCCTAAAATAAAAAAATTCTTTTTATCCTGCCTATGGTCCTTGTCAAGAAGGGAATATAAGAAAACCTCTCATAAGAAAGTTAAAAATGTTTTAACTACCAAACTTTTGGAGATAATCCACATGGACCTTATAGGTCCCTATCGAACTGCCAGCTTTTATGGTAACAACTACATACTTGTGATTGTGGATGGCTAGGGTTATTCTACATGCGAAAATTCTACCTATGTATTTTTGGGCTGAAGCTCTTCAAACGACTTGTCGTATCATTAATCGGGCATACCTTAGGAAGAATTTCAAATATGTTGATGATATTCGATTTCAGTATCTTCGTATGCCATTAGTATGATAGTTCTTACTTAATTCAACAAATCATTTATATCCTCAGTAGTTGCATGGTAATAATTAGTTTCTGAGTATTTAGGGCATGGATGTTTCTCAATTGACAAAAGACGCCTCCTAATATATGTTTAATGTACGAGACCCTTATATCTACCTTTGTATTTGTGACTGCTTATGTTGACATATTCTCCTGATTTATATTATTTTACCCCATTCTATATTTGAGCAAAATTGCGAGAGAAGAACTTAAGTAACGGTGCTACAAGGATTATCTTTTTATGAGGATTATTTTTTCTTGTACTAACTAAACTAATATTCCATTGAGTGTTTATCTTTTTCAGGCATTTTTCAGGCCTAGTTGTATAGCTTGTCCTATTTATTAGGGTATTGGTCCGTAATGTAGTTGAGTAATGTATTTTCTTATCTTTTTTTTCGGTTCTAGGATGGGAATGGGTAGATAGAGATTTTTATATAGGAAATCTAGGATTTTTCATTTTCACCCATGAGTACAGGATACTCAAGGGAATTTTGTCTCTAATATCCAAAGGGGGAGATTGAGAACACACTATATAATTGACTTACTTGAGTCTGTATCATATAGGAGTTCAAAGTAGTTTGGATATTGAGACAAAATAGGATTAGACTTTTTTATGAGTTACTCTATCTCGAAAAGGCTCCAAGCTTCTTCAAAGGTTGAATCCGAGTCCAAGTACTCCAATGCTCGACAAAAAGGGAAGTATTAAATTCTTGAACCACATTAGGACACACACAAACACACACTCTGCATATATGTGTTTTTTTTATGTGTGCACAATTTTTTAGTGGTTAGACCTCGTCAAATATTTTTTTTAAAGAAATTGATTTAAAATATTTTTTTATTCATTTGAAATAGTGTTTTTGATTAATCAAAATTGATTTTTAAAATATTTGACGTGAATCAAGATTATGTTTTATGGTAAAATCTTTGTTCGGTAGGAATTAATTCTGCTTAAAAAGTTTTGGGGTTATAACTTGAATAGTTCAAAATCTTTAAAAAAATCCTCAAGGTGCATTATCTTTTTAGAAGGTTGTTCGTACGTTTTTTTTAAAACACAACAATTGTGTTTGTTACCAAATGTGAGATGATGTGATCAATCGTGACTTTTGATGGGAGTTTATCAACGGACCAAATCTGTTCATACTCAATCCGTGTCTTCGCCTATCAAGCCAATATCGTGCGAGTACTTGATAATCCTTAGATGTCGAGAACAGATCGCACCCTTGATGTTATATTAATAAACGACCAAATCAATTATATACCCAATCCTTGTGACTCCTTTCAGCAACCCAGCGTGTTTTAAACCTTTAGAGATCGCATCATTTAGAAAAGATAACACCCCAAACAGCCTCTTCATCGTTCTTTTCCAGCCCTTAGATAGGCTACGAAACAGATCTGAATCTTTGGATTGAACCCAAGTTTTGAGAGATGAGTATATAAGTTGTTTATGGTTATGTTCTTCTTTTGGTTGGTGATATTGTTCCAACAGTAGAGAGAGAGAGAGAGGCTCGATATCTCCATTAGAGAGAAAACAGTGGAGATAGAGTTTCTTCTTCTCCAAGAGAAAATTGAGAGAAAAATCGAGAGAGAGAGAGAGAGAGAGAGGGCGGGAGGGAGAGAGAGAAACCCACTTCCAAATCAAAACAAATTTATTTATTTCAAACCCATATACACCAAAATCTTTATTTGATTTAACAAATAGTAAACCCACATTTTGAGAGTTAATATGTTTGGGGTTTATTTGAGTTAGGGTTTTGCTGGTTTGACTCAAATTGAATACCTCTTCAATTTTATATATCTTTAATAACCATATTTTTCACATAGATTATTTTTAGGGTTCTTTATTTCTATTGATTAAATCTCGGTGTTGTTATTATTCTGATTCAATAATTTTTGTGTTCTCAAATATTTTTTGAGAAATAAGACTTCATTGTTGTGTATAGATTCAAATATAAAAATACATTTTTGGTTTCAAAATATAATTTCACAATTTGTGAAATAAGATTGAATATAAATAATTTTTGACACAAATCTTGTTTTGAAAAAAGATTTATTCCAGATCTGAAATTTGTTGAAGTTTATTATTCAAAACATATTTCAAATTACTTGCATTACATATAGAATGGCTTGTAATTCGTATGAATTTTTTGTATAATTGATTGAGATATGTGAGATGCATTTCTGCATTTTGTTTAGTTTACAACACTGTCACTCTCACACGAACACTTAGATATTGTGGTTCTTGGTGAGATATATTGTTTCTTGGAGCTGCTATAATCAAGTGGACAAGGAAAAAGCAAGGAAGCTACCGGAGGAAGATCAAAATCAAGTCACCAGCCTTTGAGAGTGGAGTAAATCGTGTAGGTAATTTTTTGATCTTAGAATTGGGATCTTGTATTGCATGCTTAGTGCTGTAACTTATTCCTTGTGATTTTAGTGGATTTTGTTTTCTGGCGTAGAGGTCACTGTGGGTGTTTCCCTTATTTTAGGGTTTTACCACGTTAAAAATCGCGTGTCAAATTTGCTTGAATAATATTAATTGCTATGGTGAATATTATCTCATTCAAGACTTAATTAAAGGTTTTAGTTTTAAAAACCTAAGGTAATCAAACTAACGAATCTAGAGACTATATTCAGAAAAATGGTTTAACACATCTAGTTTTGTATTTTGAAAAGAGTTTTGTTCAACGATTTTATTTTGGAGATTAATCAACTTATAACTTTTTGTTATTAACTTAATAAATAGTTTTTCAGTGAGCTTGGGAAAAAATTGGGTTTGAAAAATATGTAAAACATGTTTTGACTTGTTGCCAGGCTCGTGGACAAGGTCCCGTTTTGAAAAAAGACGATATCACGTGAAAATTTGGGCGGCATTTTGGCAGAGTTTTGTGTAGTAATCAGCAAACTAAATATGAGTGCCCTAGGTTTGATGCCTATATGAGGGGATGCAGTTGTTGGGTTTGTGGAAAGGTCCCCTCTTTTGGCATGACTTCCACTATTTACGTCTTGCTTTTGAGGAAAATCGGTGCGTGTGGACAAGCCATTTGATATACCTAAGTGTACGTGAATTACTGCACTATATACCTCGTGGGGACAGTACGTGTGAGAGTGAATTCGATATACTCAATGTATGTGAATGAGTTACCTGCTATATACCTCCCATTGTGAGTTCAGTCAAGCGGTACAATGCGAGGGGAACCGTTCGATATACGTTGAAGGTACTTAACTAATGGAAGGCGATAACTGTGCCCTTTCGGACCAGCGCCCATCAGAAAGTGACCCCCAGTATAGGATAATTTTTTGTCAATATAGCAATGCTCTTGGTGATGTAGTGTGAAAAATGCATGATTCTTGAATAGTATGTTATGGAGAGAGTATTTTATTTGTCATGATGAGCATGTATACTAATAAGGAACAATGTATAAGTGTCTTTAAAAGTAAATCTATCATGGAGCATGAAGATTACACTATGAATGGATACGTGAGAGGGAGTGATGTGTGAATATCTATAAGTGAGTGTTTGGTAGTGAATATAAGCATGGTTCAACTACAAGTGGTGTGTGATAAGTATAAGTGGGCATGAATATATATAAGTCTGATAAGTGGAGGTGTGTGCTAGTGACACCTAAGCATGGATATTATAAGTGGTGTGTGAAGTATGTGGATATAAGTGAACCTATATACAAGTGTAGGTGGTGTGAGGCGTACATGAAGAGTATTTACAAGTGTGTGAAGTGAAAAGTGAGTGAGAGGTGATATAAACATGAGATTGATATATACAAGAAGTAATAAAGGATAAAAAGGGAACATACAGGTAGGTGTATACGCACATAAGCTGAAAATGGTAACATCCATGCAAATAGAGTCTACTCCTCTTAATTTAGTGTCCCCAGTAGAGTCGCCACTGTGGCCATCCCACCCCCGGGCTTTTTAGGATTTCTTACCTTTCTCCTTCTCCAATCTTGGGGGTCGACGCTTGCGTTCGATGTAGAGAGAGATAGATAGATAGATAGATAGAGAGAGAGAGAGAGAGAGAGAGAGAGAGAGAGAGAGAGAGAGAGGTCTCATGTGTTCTCTAGGAATGCCTCAGTCATCGTCAATGTGGGGTGATGTAAAGAGGTCGAGTCGCCAGCCTCAAAATAGGCAAAAGAACATATTGTTGCCTCGAGAGAGCGACATCAAAGACAAACTGATGCTTGTGAACACAATTAGATCAAAGGTTCGGGGGCTAAGTTACGAAATGAGAAGGTGTTAGGCACCCATCCCTCCCTTTCGATCTCTCATGGGCTTATGTTACTATTTTTCTTAATTTCTCCGTGAAGTGTGCATGCGTGTATATATAAATGGATATCGTAATTTCTCGAATCGCATCATGGAAAATATGGAGTGAGGTCATCCATAGGAATGTTCCCAAAAATAATAACTAAAAATATTATATGTTCATTTATTTAGATAGTGATCAATATGATGAAATGATAATATGTGTTAGATAAAACGCAAATATGAATCACAAGGATGAATAATGTAGAAATAAAAAAAGGAAAGAAAGATGAAAAAGCGAAAATAGGAAAAATAGGACTCCAGTCTTGGGTTTTAGCCTGAAACACCTACGTAGACTATAAAGGCATCAAAATCCACGTAGTTCACTTGCGACACGTGGGCGAGGTTTATCCCACAAATTCCGACGGGAATTTTATTATATGTCTCTAAGAAAAATGTGTTTTTAGTTATAGGAGAATATGGTGACAATTCTCATTCGAATATATAAGTGTAACCCTCTTTTTCTTGTTCTATTTTTTATAGAAAAATATTATGTGAAGTATTACTAATAAAGGATTGGATATTAATATGTGTATGATCTAAGGTAAAAGTTGAGTTAAGAACTTATATAACGAATGCAGAAATAAAGAAATTTAAAGAGAGAGAATAATGTTTAGACCTTGGAGATTGATCTTGATTGATGATGAGATTCCTTGCAACTGAATGAATAATATTGGGGATTTTGTTATATTAGGTATGAAAGTTATAGTAATGGAAGGAGAAAACGGTTTCAAACAGGGAAACCTCGTTGACTTAAGAAGAATGTTACTGAGATCACAGAAGTTGATGTTTTCTAAGGTGACTTATAAGGTGAGCTCATGCTCTCCTTATATATGGTCAAGGGACTGTCGATTAGCATTTTCCTTGCCTTGCTTATCTGTAGGTTACCCTAGACACACTGTCGATAGGCAAGGAAATGGATGTGCCACTTGGTAGTCTCATGTAGATTTTCCAAAAAAATGGTCGTAAAATGCAATCCGCATGTCCAAATCTTTCACGGGGCATACCATTGGAAAGTTTATTCAGTGAACTTTAATAATCCTTTGGGTCACTCCCAGGTCTATGAGTAGATTTTGGGTCAAACGGGGTCGAAAGTTATCGTCGGTCCTTTGGACAGGAGATCGTCGAACGACGAAGAATCGTTCGTCCAAACCGTAAGTCCAAATTGCACACGGGGTGGGTCGTTGAAAATTTTATACAAGGCACTTCGATGTTCCAAAGAACTTTTCTCGGTTCAGATAGTTGACTTTGGTCAAACGATTTCTGAAAGTGACTGGTGTCCTTTCAGAGTAAAATGGATAGTTCGTCCGTATCATAAGTGATATACCCATATATACCCTCGACCAGGCCGAGGGAGCCCTCTAACAAAATGAGCCCAAGATGGTCTCACGACCATTCAAGGGGCCGACCCTTCACCAGTCTCAGACGACCCTTCAAGGGGTCGACCCCTCACCAGGTCTAGACGACCCTCCAAAGGGCCGACCCTCCATTAGGCCCAAACGACCCTCCAAGGGGCCGACCCTCCATCAGGTCCAGACAACCCTCTAAGGGGCCGACCCTCCATCAGGCCCAGACGACCCTCTAAGGGTCCGACCATCCATCAGGCTCAGACGACCCTCCAAGGGGGCGACCCTCCATCAGGCTCTGACGACCCTTCAAGCGGGCCGACCCCTCATCAGACCCAAACGACCCTCCAAGGGGCCGACATCTCATCAGGCCCAGATGAACCTTCAAGGGGTCGACCCTCCATCAGGCTCCAGACGACCCTCCGAGGGTACGACAGTACGAGGCCTAAATTAGGCCAGACTCACTGCCAGAAGGAACTTTGCCCTCGGCCTCATATCATAGGCCGAGGGTGACATCATCGCAGTGCGTGGTTTGGGAGATGCGTGGAACAGTGCGCGTGAGGCTCACATGGCACGTGGTAGATCGTTATAACAATATCACCCCCTCACGTGAGGGAATATTATGTCATCATTTGGCATCTCCAGGTGTCAATAGGAGATTGGTTAGATCATCATTCACATGCACCATGCATACTTGGGTGGTACATTACACCCCCAGGACCTATATATACTTGTCACCTGCAACCCTATAGGGGGATCGATCGATAATTGTAACCCTAGCTAAAAATCTGCTTGTACACACAGTAGAGAGAGAAAGGGAGCTTATGTGCATTGTATCCAAGGCCATTAGTTCCCATACTTAGTGGATCACACACTCACAGTGGATGTATGCCTAATTGGCTGAACCACTATACATCATTATCTTGTTCCTCTTATACTCATCTCCTTCTGCACACTTACACACTTATACATACACATATCTATGGCTGCTATGGTTACTACTATTTGAGCTCATCATTACTTATCTGGTGGTGCTAGATTTCAGCATCATCAGTTTGGCGCCGTCTATGGGAACGAGAAGACATCTCTTCCTTTGTACAGATTGACCTCGTGGGCACTCTCGTGGTGAACCAGCTCTCCCCCTGAGAGGAGATGTTTCACCATTGAAAGAGACCCATGAAGGTTCTCAAGCTCACCAGTCTTTTCTTCAGTTCAGCTTTTCATAGCTCAAATGCATGGCACAGGAGATGCCACCACCACCACTCCCTCCACCGGATAGTGGAGTGGGACCCAGTTCCAGTCAGCCACCACCTCAGTCTGAGATGGCTGATGTGCCGGCAGCCTTGAAGACTCTGGTAGTAAGCCAGCGGATCATGCAAGAGCAGTTCACAGCTCTAAGCCAGAACATATTATGACCACCAGGGGTCTCACCTGAGATGATTACTCCGACAGCGGCTCCAACGCAGCATGAGGCGAGGGGACCACCCCAGGCACCACCCAAAGACCTGCCACCCCCTCAGCGGCGTAGGGATGTCGCTGACCCCCGGCGTCTATGCCTGGGGAGGAAAGGAAACCCTTGCCCTGAGGACAGGTATGACGATCTGGAGGGAGAGGTGGCCCCCACAGAATGCTCGGAGCCATATGAGGTTTCCGACAATACTGTACGAGCTCTCCAGGAGAGTAAAGAGAAGTACGGGAGGCAAAATCCTGAAGATCGCCCAAGAGGCTCTACTTTCGATCGCTTGAGCAGGGGGTCGGCCTTTGAGAGGCTGGGCCTAGTAAATGACCTGCGGGAAAAATTTTCCAGATCAAGGAGTGTTGCAAGGTCCAGAAGGGAGGCAGCCGATGGCCGACCCCACGGGGGTCGACCCCTGGGATGAGACGATGGTCAGGAGGAAGTAAATAGCCGACACAGGCCTATCGCCGCAGAACCCTTCGTCCACCTCAAAGAGGTGACGGGGGATAACATCGGCCAGGACGACCCTACGAGGCCCTGGAATGACTTAATCCAGTGACTGGAGGACAAGATCGGTGATATTCTGAAGAGCCGGGACCCTCTTCAAAGAGGATACTCCATAGGCTCTCCCTTTGTGGTGAAGATAGTCAACTTTCCTACGCCATCAAAGTTTAAGCCACATGTGGTCACCCCAAGGTATGACGGGAGTACTAACCCTGTCCATCATATTGAGATGTATCAATCAGCGGCAGACATATACTCTATCTCAGATGAGATGAGGTGTCGTGCCTTTTCTGGCACTCTGATGGGGGCTACGCATGTCTGGTATATGTCTCTTCCAAAAAATTCCATTAAAAGCTTTAAGCAGTTGGCAGACCGGTTTATCCATAACTTTTTCTTTAGGGTGAGGCCATAGAAGAAGACCACCCACCTGCTCTATGTTAAGCAGGGGAAGAATGAGAGTCTAAGAGACTACATAGCCAGATTCAACAAAGAAAAGTTGGAGGTGGAAGACTATGAGGAGAGCATAGCTATGACAACCCTGATTGGAGGACTCCAAAAGGGGAAGCTGTTATGGAAGCTTGCTAAAGACCCTCTGAGGATGATGGCTGAATTACTGTCAACAGCAGGAAAGGTGATAAACGTTGAAGAGGCGATGGCCGCAAAATACGAAGACGAAAAAGGAGGCGCTAGTGGGGGTAAGTGCCCTAAGAAGAACAAAGAGGGGAAGAAAAGGTCTACGAACGACAAGTTCACTGGTTACACCCCTCTAACGGTCAGTTGTGAGCATATTCTCAATGAGATAAAGAGTGACCAATCCATGAAGTGGCCTGAGAAGTTGAGGGCAGCCCCTAACAAGAGGAATAAAAACTTGTGGTGTGAATTTCACCAAGACCATGGCCACGTGACAGACAAATGCTTTGCTATGAAAGATGAGATTGAGAAGATGCTTAAAGAAGGGAAGCTCAGGAACTACGTTGATAAAGGTGCCTTTAAGAGGGGACGACCCTAGAAAGAAGTGAGGCGATGCATGTAGAGAAGGTCCTCAAAAAAGAGGGGACGACCCTTCTGATGATGAGGACGACCCTGACCTCCCGCCGAGAGACGACCAAGTCCCTGTCAAGAGGATTAATATGATCTCGCTCGGAGTGGGAATGATCTCCGGGGGTCTAACAGGAGGAGGGTCAGAGGTCGCTGACAAGAAGGCCCATGTGGCGGAGGCCAAGGCAGTGACAAAATTTGTGCACTCAACCTCTCTGGAAGCAAAGTCAGAAAAAAGAAAGAAGGTTGACATGGATACTCTAATAGTGGGGTTCTCAAGAATGGACTTCAAAGCCCTCTTAGCCCCACATGATGACCCTCTCATCATCACTACCAGGGTGCACGGATGCTAGGTGCCAAGGATCCTGGTAGATGGGGGCTCATCTGCAGACGTGATGTTTTAGCCATCCTTCAAAGCCTTAGGTCTCAGCCGTGCAAGACTCATCCCGTACCATCACCCATTAATTGGGTTCAGTGGGTAAAAGGTTCATCCCCTTAGAGTGTATGAGGCCGATGTCAGGATGGGGGATCAGTGTCCGAGGTGGCTTACCAAGAAGGTCTGCTTCTTTGTGATGGATGAACATGTCTTTTCGGCCTACAATATTATACTGGGGCAGGTAGACCTCAAGGGGTTCAAAGTTGTGTCGTATGCGGTCCATCAGATGATTAAATTTACAACCCCTTACGGGGTGGGGGAAGTTCAGGGAGACCAGATGACAACACGGGAATGTTATTACAACTCCGCTGAAGAAAGAGAGGCACACAAGAAGGCTACAACCACTTACAATATTAATACCCTAGACCCCAGAGATGAGACGAAGCTGAAGAAAGGAGAGGCCGCGAAAGAGGTAGAATCCATCATCCTCAATGAGGATGACCCGAAAAAAACCGTCCAAGTGGACAAAAGTCTCTGGAGCCAAATATCAAGGAAGAACTCATTAAACTGTTGAGGAGAAGACAGAGCGTCTTTGCATGGAGTCATGCAGATATGTCGGGGATCGACCCTGAAATCATGTGCCACAAGCTCAACGTGGTAGAGTTTATCAGAGAGGTCATCTACCCTGAATGGATGTCCAATGCAGTCTTTGTCCCAAAGGCCAACGGGAAGTGGAGAATGTGTGTGAACGTCACCAACCTCAACAAGCATTGTCCCAAAGACAGCTTCCCTCTCCCCCGCATTGACCAGATGGTAGACGCTAGAGCAGGCCATAAGCTCATGAGCTTCATGGATGCCTATTCAGGGTATAACCAGATCTTCATGGACCCTGAAGACTCGAAGAAAATGGCCTTCATCACCGGCAAGAGGACATATTGTTATAGGGTCATGCCCTTTGGCCTGAAGAATGTAGGGGCAACATATCAGCGCCTTGTAAATAAAATGTTTGAAGACTAAATTGGGAAATCTATGGAAGTCTATGTAGATGACATGCTGACTAAGAGCCTGAAGGCAGAGGATCATGTGGCTGACCTGGAAAGGACCTTTAATACGATGGACAAGTACCAGATGAAGCTCAACCCGGCCAAGTGTGTCTTCGGGGTCGGAGCAGGAAAATTTTTGGGGTTCATTGTCAACTAAAGAGGCATCAAGGCCAACCCGGAGAAAATAAAGGCCCTACTGGAAATGAAGACCCCCAAGACCATCAATGACATTCAGAGGCTCACGGGGCGAGTGGCTTCTTTGAATTGGTTCGTATCCAGAGCCACAGACAAGTGTTTGCCATTCTTCAAGATCCTCAGGAAGGTCTTCGAATGGAGTGAAGAGTGTGATGAGGCTTTCAGGGAGCTAAAGTCATACCTAGAGTCTCCCATGCTGTTGTCATGACCAGTGCAGGGTGAAGGACTCTATATGTATCTAGTTGTCTCTGAGTCATCCATTAGCGCAGCAATTGTCAAAGACGAAGATGGGGTACAGAGGCCAGTGTATTTCAACAGTAAGGCACTTCAGGGGGCAGAGCAAAGATACCCGAGGATGGAGAAGTGAGCCTATGCCTTGATCCATGCATCAAGGAAGATGAAGCCATACTTCCAGTCCTATACAATGGTCATCCTCACTGACTCTCCTCTTAGGCAGGTCCTACACAAGCCAGAAAAATCAAGCAGGTTAATGGCCTGGGCCATAGAGCTGGGGGAGTTTTACATTGTATATCAGCCTAGGATGGCCATTAAGGGGAAAGCACTGGCCGATTTCATGGCCGAGTTTACTTCGAAAGATGATAAAGCAGAGGGTGAGAGCCTCGAGAAGACAGATACCCAACAAGACAGGCTCACCGACACACCTGTAGATAAGGCTGAGACAAGCACCACTAGAAGGAAAGTGGTTGAAAATGAAGAGGGAAGATACATATTTAGAGAGGGATCCCTCACCGAGGGAAACTTCTCAGAGGAAAAGACTGTGTGGAGCCTCTTCGTTGACGGGTCCTCCTATGACAGCAGAAGTGGAGCTGGACTGATAGTATTAGCACCTGATGGCACAGACATTGAGTATGCCCTGAGGTTCAACTTCAAAGCCTCCAACAACGAGTCTGAATATGAGGCCTTGGTAGCAGGCCTCTACTTGGCCAAGTCTCTTAGTGTCGACCAGATTCTGGTCCATAGTGATTCGAGGCTAGTAGTGAATCAGATACTAGGAAACTATGAGGCCAAGGATGAGAGGATGGCCAAGTACCTTGAGAAAGTAATGTCATTACTAAATAGCTTCAGAGAAGTGAAATTAAAGAGGATACCTAGGCATGACAATGGCCGAGCCGATGAACTTGCCAGGCTGGCCTCAGCAACTAGGACAGACATCAGGAGGACAGTCCCAGTGTAAATTTTGCTTTGACCAACTATTAAGGATGCTGAGGGAACACTTGGAAATTTCCTGAATGTTTCTCAGGAAGCTTCATGGGTGGAACCTCTGATCAGATACATTAAGGAGGGAGAGATGCTAGAAGCAAGGCAAGAAAGGAAGAAGCTGAGATACAGGGCTGCAAAATTCACTGTCATCGGAGACACCTTGTACAAAAAGGGGTTTCTTCTCCCCTTACTCAAGTGTGTACACCCATCTGAAGTCCCACGTATTTTGCGAGACGTGCATGAGGGGTTCTATTCAAGCCACATTGGGGGCAGGTCTCTCGTGAAGAGGGTGATCACCCAGGGGTACTAGTGGCCTACCTTGGGGAAAGACGTCGCGGCGTATGTAAAAAAGTGTGATAAATGTCAAAGATTTGACACCGTCCCACACCATCCCCATAAGCCTCTTACCTCCATTACATCCCCTTGGCCATTTGCAGTGTGGGGGATCGACCTAGTAGTCCCCTTGCCTAGAGCCATCAATAACTATCGGTTCCTCATCGTGGCAATTCACTATTTTTCAAAATGGGTGGAGGCAGAGCCGATGGTCATGATTACCGAACATAAGACCTTCCAGTTCATCTGGAAAAATATTATATGCAGATATGGTCTCCCAAACACCCTCATCTCGGATAACGGGACTCAATTCAAGAATACATATGTAGAGAAGTACTGTGAAAGGGTGAGTATCAAACATTTTTTTCTCTACCCCAGGTCGACCTTAGGCTAATGGGCCAACAGAAGTTACAAACAGGACGATCCTTGATGGGATCAAGAAAAGACTTAAAAAGGCAAAAGGAAGATGGGTTGAGGAGTTATATGCTGTGCTGTGGGCTTACAGGACGACGACAAAGATCTCTAGCGGGGAAACCCCATTCATGTTGGCTTATGGCTCAGAAGTCGTCATCCCCACTTAGATTGGATTTCCTACTCATAGGGTCCAAATGTACGACCCCCAGAGGAATATGGAAGAGAGGAGACTTGACTTAGACCTGATTGAGGAAAGGATGGAAGACACCGAGATAAGACAAGCCGCCTACCAGCAGAGGACTACAAGGTTTTACAATCAGAGGGTGAAGCAAAGACCAATTGCAGTGGGGGACTTAGTCCTCAAAAAGATTTGGCAAAAACCCAACAAGCTCCACCTGAATTGGCATGGCCCGTATAGGGTCATCGATGAAGTTGTCCCTGGGACCTATAGACTAGAAAACCTAGAAGGGGAACCCTTTCCAACCCCTGGAATGCAGATCATTTGAAGAAATACTATCAGTAGTGTTGTAATGTCCTGATGGACCATAATTTTAATGGGTGTTGCTCCAACAGAACACTTGGAATGTTAATGAGAAATATCAGTGTTCCCTATCATCTTGTGTTTGTCACTTCTAGTATGTCTGGGATCATCTTTGGGGAACCACCCTCGGCTATAATGAGGGTCAATGGTTGGGACGACCCCGCCTTTGCCCTCAAGAAAGACGAGGGAGGACTTGATTAAAAAACATTATTTTGGTAAAAGCAACCCTCGGCTATAATGAGGGCCAATAGTGGGGATGACCCCACCTTTTCACTCAAGAAAGACGAGGGAGAACTTAGAAACCATTAATTTGGTAAAATCAACCCTCGGCTATAATGAGGGTCAATGGTGGGGACGACCCCATCTTTGCCCTCAAGAAAGACGAGGGAGGACTTGATTAAAAACCGTTATTTTGGTAAAAGCAACCCTCGGCTATAATGAGGGCCAGTGGTGGGGACGACCCCACCTTTGCCCTCAAGAAAGACGAGGGAGAACTTAAAAACCGTTAATTTGATAATATCAACCCTCGGCTATAACGAGTGTCAATGGTGGGGACGACCCCACCTTTGCCCTCAAGAAAGACGAGGGAGAACCTAATTAGAAACCATTAATTTGGTAAAATAAACCCTCGGCTATAATGAGGGCCAATGGTGGGGACGACCCCACCTTTGCCCTCAAGAAAGACGAGGGAGAACTTAAAAACCGTTAATTTGATAAAATTAACCCTCGGCTATAATGAGGGTCAATGGTGGGGACGACCCCGTCTTTGCCCTCAAGAAAGGCGAGGGAGGACCTAATTAGAAACTATTAATTTGGTAAAATCAACCCTCGGCTATAATGAGGGTCAATGGTGGGGACGACCCCACCTTTGCCCTCAAGAGAGACGAGGGAGGACTTAATTAGAAACCATTAATTTGGTAAAATCAACCCTCTGCTATAATGAGGGACAATGGTGGGGACGACCCCACCTTTTCCCTCAAGAAAGACGAGGGAGAACTTAAAAATCGTTAATTTGATAAAATTAACCCTCGGCTTTAATGAGGGCCAATGGTGGGGACAACCCCGCCTTTTGCCTGAAGAAAGACGAGGGAGGACTTAATTAGAAACCATTAATTTGGTAAAATCCCCTCGGCTATAATGAGGGTCAATGGTGGGGATGACCCCACCTTTTCCCTCAAGAAAGACGAGGGAGAACTTAATTAGAAACCATTAATTTGGTAAAATCAACCCTCGACTATAATGAGGGTCAATGGTGGGGATAACCTCACTTTTGCCCTCAAGAAAGACGAGGGAGGACTTAATTAGAAACCATTAATTTGGTAAAATCAACCCTCGGCTATAATGAGGGTCAATGGTGGGGACGACGCCACCTTTGCCCTCAAGAAAGACGAGGGAGGACTTAATTAGAAACCATTAATTTAGTAAAATCAACCCTCGGCTATAATGAGGGTCAATGGTGGGGACGACCCCACCTTTGCCCTCAAGAAAGATGGGGAGGACTTTATTAGAAACCATTAATTTGGTAAAAACAACCCTCGGCTATAATGAGGGTCAACGGTGGGGACGACCCCACCTTTGCCCTCAAGAAAGACGAGGGGGGACTTTACTAAACATCAATTAAAATTGGTGGAAACCACCCTCGGCTATAATGAGGGTCAATGTTGGGGACGACCCCTCATTCACCCTCAATAAAGACGAGGGAGGGGTTAGTGATGTTAATATAAAAATTCATAATAAAAATCACACAAGAGACGAATATGGAAGACAACAGGAGAGATGATATTATAAATGAAATATTACAAGTGTTCTACAAAAATAAAGTACAGTCAGGGGGTACATAAAGAGGGTATCGGCTACAAACAGCCACCCTATTGAGCAGCATCAGAGGGCAGGACCTCAACGTGGATAAGAGAAGTCTCCTCAACGACCACGACTGGTTGATCCTCAGACGTGCCAACACCCTTGACGTGCACCTGGGACTCCACGTGGGATAAAGCCTCAACAATCAATGGGTCGTCCAATTGAATTGTCTCTAGAGAGGGACGGACTGAAGAGACGACATCACCGAACTTGAGGACCACCCACCGACAGGCCGTCCTGATCCCTCTCTCCAAGTATTCAAGATCGAAGCCTTGAAACTCATCTGAGAGTTTGTAGGCCTCCACGGCATCGGCCTCAGCTTTCTTCACAGCCTCCCCCAGATCAGCCTTGAACTGAACCCCCAAGTTGGTCAAGGCCTCATCCTTCTCCTTTATAAGCGCATCCTTGGCCTGCAAGTCCGCATCGTGCTGCCTCGTCAGCTCATCCAAGACCCTGGCATGTTCGGTCCTGGCACTCTCCAGTTCAGCTCTCGCAGTCTCCAACTACTTCTACAGATCAGCCTCGTGCTGAATGGCCCTCACGGCCTCATAAAATTTTTGCTGATTTTTCGTCATCCACTTGGTGGCCGAAGTAAAGGCAGAGACAGACTGCACAGAAAAATGATAAACAGTTGTTAAGAGGATAAGGAAACAGTTAGTAAAAAATTCAATTAAGAAAAATTATGAACAAGTACCTAGGCTAGAGTGTGCAGGCCATAGTCATACACTTTTGTCGGGGGCATCTTAGAAAAGAACTCATAGTCGGCAGCCGAGGGGGCAGAAAACATAGACGCCTTGGCCGCCCTAATGTTGGCAATCAGATAAGACGGCTCGACCTTCAAAAATGCCATGTTCTGGGACCAGAAGGCCCCCATAATGGAAGAAGAGGCGGTCCCCTCAGACGCCTCCACCCTTGCCCTCGTCCTAGAATCCAGCCGAGGGTCAACGGGGACTTCGGGCTCTTTTCCCTTTTTCCGGTCAGAGGTTGGCTCAACATCCATCGGCCCCATGGTCTTCGTCTTCCTCAGAGCCTGATGAGGCTCCTTGCCCTTCTTCTTGCCCAAGCCAGATAGCAAACTTGGGGTAGTCATGTCCCAGAGTTGGTCAGATATACCTGCAGGACGACCTGAAAAGAAGACGACACATCAGAAAAATGCAGAGGCAAATATAAAACATTTGAAAAAAGCAAAGATTGAGCAAAAAATAGTACAACTCACATAGCTCTGTCAGTGGGCCGACCCTCAGACCAGCTTCTTTGAGGAAATGAGGGGTCATCAGATCTTTAAACTTTGCAAGTCCACCCCCTCTCCCTCATTCTCTCATATACTCGACGACATCCTTTTCATCCAGACAAAGTCCAAGATCTGACCTGGCCTTCATCGAGGGGTTAGACCATCTTCTTGGAACCCTCGGACCATCGTCCAAATGTTGAGCCTCGACGGTAAATTCCCATTCTCCAGAAACGAAGAAAAATATCTTCTTCCAATCATGGTTGGAGGTTTGTACCACGTGGAAAAGTTTTTTATCAGACCTCCTCGCCCCCAGGTGATAGTACCCAGGCTGTTTGGACGAGGAGGTGATGTTATAACAGGCCAAAAACACATCGGAGGTAGGTTCGTCGGTGAAAGCATTCTTCCACAAGGAGATGTAGCCGAGGATCATCCTCCAAGAGTTGGGAGGAAGCTGAGAGGGGGAAACGCCGAGGGAGGATAGTATATTAACAATGGCACGATGCAGAGGGAACCTAATGCTGACCTTAAACATTTGTTCGTACACCGCTACCTCTCCCTCTTCACCCTCAAAGACCCTCTCAGACTCAGAGGGAACCCTCATACTTATGTTGGGGGGCACACCATATGCATGCCTCCATAGCAGGAGGTCACGATCCCTGACTGTGGAAATATAGAATGAGGCATGAGATGTGTCAACTGGGTCAGCATCTGAGTCCCCATCATCATCCTCAGTCCCCTCTCCCTCGACCTCATCGCCTGTCAGAGGCCCATGAGGAAAAGCCATCTGGAAAGCGTGGGGGGATAAAGTTGTCATAGGGATAGCCTTGGAAGGGACCACACCCTCGGCCTGGGCTAAGATCAGGAGTTTCTCTCCTCCCAGAAGGGCCTTCACCTATTGGCGATGAGGCTCTCTCATCCATCTCTCCTGAGTAACTCTCGACTGGACGACCGGACGACCCACAAGACTCAGATGGCTCAGATGGCTTTATTGTGGCAAGAGGAATGGGAAAAATGGGTCGTACCCAATTAGGGTCAGCCCCTCATCTCCTCTCCTCCTCTTCCTCTATTCGCCTAATCTCTATGAAGAACTTCTCTCTCAGGGATGGAAACTCCTCAGCTAAACTGTAAAGCCACCTAAGCATTTAGGGGAAGGCCCTACACTTAGAAGATTTTGGCTAAGCCAACTACAAACAATCTCAAAGTTGACTAGGTTGGACTTTTTGATCAAAACCAAAGAATTAAAGGTTTTTGATCAAGAACACTCAAGAACAACTCGTCGGGGAAGACGCCGGAGGGAAGTAAAACAACCAAAGAAAAATCCTACAAGCCTAGGGCAAGAAAGCAAACAGCAATGGAAGATAAAGAGATCACTAGGGCAGAGAGATTACCTGAGAAAGAACAGCAAGGTTTGATGAAGAAGAAATCACAGAAATGGCTATGGAGCTGTGCAAATTCTAAAGAGAGAGAGTTCATGCGCGAAGAAGAAGAAGAGGAATTAAATTTCAAAAATCGTTTAAATACCTTGCTAATAATTAGGCCCACTAACCAAGGCAAAACACAACCCACGAGGAGTGCATCATTAGGGCACAAAGTCCCAAGAAGTATACAGCCGCCACGCCTTGGAAATAGAAACAACAATGAGTACCTACCTAGGTGTCACGACAGCTTGACAGGTGTCACTCAGCAAACAGACCATACACTTGTCTCAAAAGCAACCTTATCCCTCATCCATCTCAGCATCATCTAGGGCTAAGGTATGGGGGGTGATTGATATACCCATATATACCCTCGGCCAGGCCGAGGGCGCCCTCCAACAAAATGATCCCAAGATGGTCTCATGACTATTCAAGGGGCCGACCCCTCACTAGTCTCGGACGAACCTTGAAGGGGTCGACCCCTCACCAGGTCCAGATGACCCTCTAAGGGGTCGACCCTCCATCAGGCCCAAATGACCCTCCAAGGGGTCGACCCTCCATCATGCTCAGACGACCCTCCAATGGGCCGACCCTCCATCAGGCTCAGACGACCCTTCAAGGGGATGACCCCTCATCAGACCCAGACGATCCTCCAAGGGGCCGACCTCTCATCAGGCCTAGACGACCCTTCAAGGGGTCGACCCTCCATTAGGATCCAGACGACCCTCCGAGGGTACGACAGTACGAGGCCTAAATTAGGCCAGACTCACTGCTAGAAGGAACTTTGCCCTCGACCTCATATCATAGTCCAAGGGTGACATCATCGCAGCGCGTGGTTTGAGAGACGCGTGGAACAGTACGCGTAAGGCTCACATGGCACATGGAAGACCGTTATAACAATATCACCCCCTCACGTGAGGGAATATTATGTCATCATTTGGCATCTACAGGTGTTAACAGGAGATTGGCTATATCATCATTCACATGCACCATGCATACTTGGGGGGTACACTACACCCCAGGACCTATATATACTTGTCACCTACAACCCTATAGGGGGATCGATCGATAATTGTAACCCTAGCTAAAACTCTGCTTGTACACACAGTAGAGAGAGAAAGGGAGCTTATGTGCATTGTATCTAAGGCCATTAGTGCCCATACTTAGTGGATCACACACTCACAGTGGATGTAGGCCTAATTGGTTGAACCACTATATATCATTATCTTGTTCCTCTTATACTCATCTCCTTCTGCACACTTACACACTTATACATACACAACTCTATGGCTGCCATGGTTACTACTGTTTGAGCTCATCATCACTTATCTGGTGGTGCTAGATTTAAGCATCATCAATAAGGATGATTTGTGCACGGGATGGACCGTTAGAAAGGGTATTCAGTGCCCTTGAAATATTCATTCCGTCTCGTTCGAGAAAAAGAGTTCACTTTGGTCACATGGAGCCCTAGAGTACCCGATGGCCTCCATATCAATTTTTGAGCTAAAACAGATCATTTATCAGAATAGTCATGCCGTTTCGGTCATGGGGTGGACTGTTGGAAAGGGGTTTCAGTGCCCTTTGAGAATTCGTTGAGCTCCTTTTAAGAAGTTATTGATTTTTCTCTCTGACAATGGATTTAACTAGTATTAAATCGGGGTTTGGGAGAGCCCGATGGCCTCTAGATCAGTTTTTTATAGGGAAATAATTCATTCGTCCAAACCGTTATGCCAATTCATGCACAAGGTAGACCGTTAGAAAGTGTATTCAGATCCCTTTGAAGATTCATTAATCTTTTTCTCTAAAAATGAAGTTGACTGGAGTTAAACGGGGCTTAAGAGCGTCCGGTGGCCTCTAGATCGGTACTAGAAGTATGACTTAGGGTTTGTAGTGAATATGGGAGTTTCTAGAGACATAAGGAGAAACTTACTAGGGTTTTAGAATGTGTTGTCTACATCTTAGGTTCTCCTTTCATAAACCATAGTCCGTTGTGCGCAGATGGGATTCTCTCGAAATGATTGTTCATTCATTTCGATTCATTGTATTCTTTCAGTTCCAGTAGTTGAGGACTTTGCCCTTTTGATTTCACAAGTCGAGGAGTTTTTTCTTTTGATTTCGATGGTTAAGAATTATGTTCTTTAGATTTGTTAACGGTTCGATCACAATGCGTCTTGGCTCAGTATAAGTGATGATGGACCTGGTGTGGTCATTGTAGCTCAAAAATTGAGTGATCTTTTGTTTAAAATTTCCTTTTTTGCATAAGCTTCGTGTATGTGTGGCTGCAGATGCATGGTCTGCACGTAGTATTTATTTTCATTAGGATTGATAATCTTATGGATAGCTGGCATGGCGATTAGAGACTCTAGTTGTATAGACTAGGATTATGATTTGAGGATGTCATAAAGTGTTGGGACTCGAGGAAACATAACACGTAGTGTTTGTTTGCACGATGAGTGAATAAGTGTAATACTCGGGTTAAAGTGAGTGGTCCTATGTTCATAGAATGACCTTGTGGATATCGATTAGACGTACGGTTTGTGACATAATAAGTATGTATCTTCTCGGAGTAAGAAACTAGCTATAAGAAATCATATCAAGTTAAATTGAATGTGTGTAGTTAGGATGACCCAAGAATTTGGGGATGCCAACGATGTGTAGTCCTAGGAATCAAAATGGTTCTTGATAGTGAATTATATGGTAGTTGTGTTTCGATTTACTCTTGGGTGAAGTGCCGATAACTCAATAGTGTTGCCCTAGTTGATGTTCCAGTATGCCTTGGGTATTAGCAAGGAAGCCCTAGGATTTGGTTGAGCGTGATCATAGGGTAAGTGGAGACTCGAGGACTTTTATATGACTTTGAGGGCTAGCCTCATGGTGAGCGTTAGAATATATTGCACGTCAAGTTCTTTAGTGATAGCCCCTTGTGAAAGGACGTATGATGACTTCTTAGTGATTGAGGATTTCGTTGACATGGCTTTGAAATATCCCTATGACTTAGAATAAGAGTGGATTACCTCCAAGAACTTGAGGAATCGAGGGATTGAGAATTTTGAGGACACAATAACCTAAGGTGGGAAGAATGTAACAATTGCTCTCGCGAATTTGATCGTACCCATGTAAATTGCTGACTTGATGTGACCCAATTGGGATTTAGACCTTGTGAGATAGTTAATGAGTCAATTTTGGGTAATATCATGGCCTTGGTGTAATTAATTGGATTTATAATTGCTTTATATTATATTTTCTGACTATTTCGACCCTTCCGGACACTTTGGCGCGCTCAAAATGACCATACAGGTGACTTATATATAAATTTCTTTTTATTTCATTAAATTGTGTCCCAACAAGAGTGACATGTGCGCCCCAACTTAATTTTCATAACTGTTGTATTATTCGCTCGCAACAATTCATTCATAATTACATATTACTTTAATCACTAAATAATATTCAACATAATTCACATTAATAAATACTAACTCTCATCAAGCTCGTAATTATTTGATTAAATTCAGATTAATTATAAATAAATTTCACATTTTTAAGTTAATTAATCGCACATTTAAAAATCATTAAAAATACGGGGTATTACATACTTCCCCCTAATAGCGGAATTTCGACTCGAAATTCAGAAAAATAAAGGTATACCTGGTAAGAATAACTCTGGATACTTTTCGCGCATCTCATCCTTGTGCTCCCAGGTAGACTCCTCGTCATTATGATGACTCCACTGAACACATACTAACGGCACTACCTTTGACCTCAGTTTCCTCTCGATGTGGCATAGGATAGAAACTGGCCCCTCCTGGTAGAAACTATCGGGTTGTACATCAATATCCTCTAAATCTATATGAGTGTGGGATAACTCATCCCTATAAAATATGGAATACATCATGAATCCTATGAAAGTGCTACGGTAATCCAAGTCTATAAGCCACTGGCCCAATCTTCTCAATAATAAGAAATAGGCCTACATATCTCGGCGCCAACTTCTCCTTCTTCCCAAACTGCATTATCCCCTTCATAGGAGATACTCGTAGCAACAAATGATACCCCACACTGAACTCCCTGAAGAACCTTTTAGCATCGGCATAGCTCTTCTGTCTATCCTGAGCAACCCAAATACGTCTCTGAATCATATAAATCTTGTCCGAGGTATCCTAAATCACCTCTGGCCCAATAGCTTGTTGTCCCTCACCTCTAGCCAACACATTGGAGAACGACAAGGACTACCATATAACGCCTCGAATGGAGCCATGCCAATAGTAAATTAGTAGGAGTTATTATAAGAAAAACTCCACCACTAGAAGATATTGCTCCCAGCCCCCGCCAAAATCAAGGATGCACATTCGCAACATATCCTTTAACATCTGATTTGTTTGCTCGGTCTGCCCATCAGTCTGCGAATGATAGGCCGAACTCGATCGTAACTTCGTGCCCATGGCCTCCTGGAAGCTCTCCCAAAATCTGGACACAAAAATCTTGTCCCAGTCGGACACAGTATTAAGGGCCACCCCTAGGAGTCTCACTACGTCATCAATGAAGATCTGAGAGTACTCCCCCGTAGTATTATCGGTCCAAACTGGTAGAAAATGAGCTACCATGTTCAGCCGATCCACAATAACCTATATGGAATCGTGACCCCTCTGCGATGTGGGCAACCCTGTGATGAAATCCACGAAAATGCTCTCCCATTTGTAAATAGGGATCCCTAACGGCTATAGGACCCCTGGCGGTCTCTGGTGGTCCACTTTTACTAGCTGATAAGTGGCACATTTCGACACAAACTCAATGATGTCCTTCTTCATTCCACTCCACCAGTATTGTCGCCTCATATCATGTTACATCTTAACCCCTCTAGAATGTACCATAAATCGTGAACCATGCGACTCCTCTATCACCGTATGTCGTAAATACTCCCCTATGGAACTACTAGTCTACCATTGAAATGTAAGCCCCTATCTGAGCTCACAAAATATGACTCTGCCCCCGCGGCTAGAACCTGTACAATCCGATCCTGACAGAACGAGTCTGCTGCCTGAGCCTGTATCACCCTAGTAACGATCTTGGGTGTAATCGTCGTCACTTACATAAATGAGTGGGCAACCTCATCCTGATGTTCCAACTCATTCCAATTAGCCTTCCCCACCTCAGCCACCTCACATGCTGGCCTGCGGCTCAACGCGTTTGCTACCATGTTAGCCTTCCCCGGGTGATATTAGATGTCGAACTGATAGTCCTTCACAAATTTAATCCACCTCTGCTGACGCATATTCAACTCTCGTTGTGTGAACAGGTACTGCAGTGACTTATGATCTGTTAATAGGAGAAATTTGTCCCCCAAGAGAAAATTTCTCCATACCCGAAGTGCAAACATGACTATCATTAACTCCAAGTCGTCGGTGGTATAATTCCTCTCGTGAGGCTTAAACTTACAGGAAGCATAAGATATAGCCTTATCCTCTTACTGAAGCACACCTTCAAGTCGTAATAAGGAAGCATCAATATAAACCACGTATTCCACCCCGGCCTGGACAGTGCTAGAACTCATGTTGAAGTCAACTTGTCCATCATCACATTAAAAGCCAACTGACAGGCATCATCCCAGATAAATGGCACCCCTTTGCGAGTCAAATTAGTCAACGGACCCGCAATCTTCGAGAATCCCCGACTAAATTACCTGTAGTATTCGGCTAGCCCCAAGAAACTATGTATCTCTGTCAGAATCATGGGTTGCCCCCACTCCCTCATCGCTGACACCTTCCCCGGATCTAAGGATATCCCTCTTTCAGAAATAATGTGCCTAAAAAACTGAACCTCTCTCAGTCATAACCCACACTTCTCATATTTCTCATACAACTCGTTAACACATAGCATGTGCAAAACCTATCTTAAATGCTCGGCATGCTCCTCCACAGTCTGGGAATAAATTAGGATGTTATCTATGAAGACAATGACAAACTGATATAAGAACTCTCTGAACACCCTGTTCATCAAGTCCATAAACACGGTCGGTGCGTTAGTTAGCCAAAACGGAATAACCCTAAACTCATGGGATCTATATCTCTTCAAGAAGGAAGTCTTAGAGACGTCCTCCTCTCTGATACGTAATTGATGGTATCCTGACCTCAAGTCTATCTTCAAGAAGTAGGCAACACCCCTCAACTGGTCAAATAGTTAATCGATTCGAGTCAATGGATACTTATTCCATATTGTGACCTTATTCATCTCTCGGTAGTCAACAAACAATCGTAACGACCCATCTCTCTTCTTTACAAATAGTCCGGGAGCGCCCCAAGGCGAGGTACTCCTATGGATGAAGCCCTGTCCTAATAACTACTCAATCTGATCTCGTAACTCCCTTATCTCTATCGGAGCCATATGGTAAGGTTCATGGGCTATCGGCTGACTGCCTGGCATCAAGTCTATCACAAACTCTATCTCTCTTCTAGGCGGTAGCCCTGGTATGTCATGAAATACATTAGCAAGTTCACGAACAACTGAAATCGAATCAAGTGGAATCACCACCTCCTTAGAGGTCTCCTCCTCTATATAATATAAATGAGTGGATAAACCTCCCTCGGGACGAGGCATTGCCACCAAAAACATCTCCTGACCCGGTATGGTGAACAAAACACTAATACTATAGCAATCAATGATGGCCCTATATGTAACTAGCTAATCTATCCCAATAATAGCATCATACTCGAACGTATTTAATACTAGCATATCGGCAGGTAAAATAAATCTCCCAAAATCTATACCCACGCCCGACATATAAGGAATATCAGTGACCCATAGCCCAGCGATGAATCTACACTGGTAACCATACTATCTGTGGTGTCTAATAATTCTATAGCACGTGAAAATCTAGTGGCAATGAAAGAGTGTGAAACCCCCATGTCAAATTATATCCGCCCCAAAGTCCCTTGAATAGAAAACATACCCTCAACTGCGAGTGGGTCCTAAGGAACTGCGGCCTGGTAGATGTCGTAAACACGCCCATACTGTAGATGTCCTTGTTGAATTGGAACTTCTGGAATAGTTGGTAAGGCTGGTATTTATGGCGGTGCTGTGAGGGCGACTGGAAAGATCGGTCACTAGGGCTCTGGTCGAGCACCTTGCTACTGCTGCTCCCGTGGTACCCTGCCCCTTTAAGGACAATCCTGACGTAGGTGGCCATTTTTTCCACAGCCAAAGCATCTACCACCAAAGTTTCCTCCCCTCTGATTCTGCTATCCTTGGCCTTGTTGGTCGTTACCACCCCTCCCTTGGCCCTGCTGGCCTTGCTTAAAACGGTGCTGGTCCTGCTGCTGGTGGTCTTGATGACCAGATTGGCCCTGATGCCCCTACGTCCTTGCCCTTGCCTGAAGTCACCTGATTTGAACCTCTTAGCAGGGTCCCTTGATGGGAACTCCGTTTGCCCTGTCTCTGCTGACCCTGAGATGGTTGTGCTCCAGTAACACCATTACCTCTTGTCCTACGCTGTTGGTTGGACTCCCCCGCTCATTTTCTTCCCTTCAGTTGGAAGTGGTGATCCTAGCAGTGTAATAGGGCAGCGTTAAGTACATCAGTATATGTGCCCAATGAAAGGTTACCCAAAAGGTGCTGACGGATCCTTCAAGTCAAGCCGTCCATAAACATTTAAATTTTCTTCCCCTCAGTAGGTACCTTATCTGGCACCAGATTAAATAATCTCGTACACTCTTCATCGTACTCCTCAACGGTCTTCCCCTCCTAGGTGAGATACAGTAACTTCTGCCTCATCTCAGTCTGAATGGCAGAAGGGAAATACTTACGGTCGAACCTCACCCAAAAGTCCTGAATAGTCATGATGTCTCTCTCCTCAGCAGTGGTAATAGACTCCCACCACTATAGTTCTTCTACCACTAGATTAAAAGTAGCTAATATATGCCTCTAGACCTCAGTGCACTCATGCATACTCAAGTGTCACTGGATGTCTTTCTTCCATTGGCTTGCTACCACAACATCGAAAATCCCTGAGAACTCCGGAGGATTTGACTTTTGGAAGGCATCTCTAACTTGCTACCAAGTAGAAGGGAATGCGTGAGCTAGTGCTGGGGCCACCGCCTGTGCCTGGGGTGGGGCCTACAATACCACTACTAAAGCTACATTTATCGCTTGTGCTACGATAGCAACAACCTTCGCAGCATTCATCTTGCACTGGTCCGGAACTAGCTACGGACTGGGCTAGGAATCCCTAGGAGCTCGTTGTGCACATCTGGGAGGCATCTAAAATGAGAGAGAATCTTTATAAGTTCGCAGTAAATATCTCAAAATAGCTGAAGACGTAAAATGCGCAAGTATTCAATACAACAATCCTAAATACAAGACTCTATATCAAAGAAAGCCATGTTGGAAGCATAATAAGCCGTACAGATCCTAAAAACTCTAGAGCCTGATGCTCTAACACCACCTGTGATATCCCGCTTAATTAAATACATGGTGATTAGTCCTTTATTAAATTTAAAATAGAATATCCAGTTGGAATCAGTCTTAGCATCACTATCGAAAACTTTTTATTAATTACTAACCACCTAGTATTTAAAAAAATCAGATGCCAAGTTTTATTTATATTATTTTATTAAAATAAGCAAGGAATAAAATGAATAACTAACCATTCACCATCGAATAATAAATCATAGGAATTAAAACAACATAATGAAATAAACTGAGTCTGGAGTAAACACTTTCAGTCTAAATCCCAAATACAATAATCTGAAATGAAATAAATCCAACAATTGAAATGTAAATGACTGTCTAAAAACTACTATCTCTAAATAAGAACAGATAACATGCCCTAACTGAAATAAATGTCTCTGAATGAATCAAGGATAAATGTGTAGGCGTCTGATGATGCTGGAAACAGTACCACCCTTCAAGGTGTTCGGAAGCTTAAATTAGCGATAACAATGGCAGCTCAAGTATATACAAGCATAAGAGATAGAGGTGAGGAGAAGAGGATGAACACAAATGTTTAAGTGGTTCAGCCAATTAGGCCTACGTCCACTGTGCAAGTGAGTGAGTAAGGTCATTGATATAAGGCACTAGCAGCCATGGATACAATATCTCAGGCTTTCTCTCTCTACTATGTGAAATGACAGAGTTTCAGTGAGGGTTGTAATTATCGATCCCTTTACAAGGTAGAAGATGACCTTTATATATAGTGCTTGGGGGGTGTAATGTTCCCCCCAAGCATGCTATGAGCATGTGCATGGGCATCGAGCCAATATGAGAGTGACACTTGGTTGATATCAACTAAGTAATGATGACCTCAATACTCTCTCACGTAAGGGGAATAATTTGGTTATAACAGATTCCTCCACATGCTCCCAGCCACACATATGCATGTAAAGGCTCGGTTGTCTTCGATTGGTCCCAACCTCGGCCTGGATGAGCACGAGGTTGGTGACAACTGGCTGCTGCTCAATCCGAGGTTATTCATGATAATCTCGGCTCAGTGGGAATGTTGAGGCAAGGCAGGTGTGGTTATAATGTCGGCCTCGGCCGAGGTTATGTTGGAGTAACTAGAATGTCGATTGATTCCCAATCGAGGTTGGTTATGTGATCCTTGCTACCTCGGATGATTCCCAGCCTAGGATGGTTATGTGATCCTTACTACCTTGACTTATTCCTAGCCGGTGTTGATAAGCGAGGTAGATGCGATCTCTGATGATGCCCATCAATGAGGTGATAAGTGATGTTGGCCATAGCTGACCTTATGTAGGACGAGAGTGCAGGTTGTCAGTCAGGAGCCTTTGTTGCCTCGGACCTCTCATATGCCGAGGTTGATGTCTCTGAGTTTTTAGGTATATTTAGGGCATATCAATCACCCCCAGCCCTTAGTTACCTATGTGAGTTGGTGATTGAGGGGTATTTGCAAGGTCGAGGCCATTCTTCCTGGTGTGTCAATATCCCCTTAACAAGTGTCAAGATTTGAAGTGGGTAGCGTGCCTGATAAGTACAAAAATGTTGTTTGTCTTTTGGGCTCCCAAGGAAATGATGGGCCTTGGGATGTGTGAAATCAATTTTAAGGGTTAAAACCCTTCCCTTTCTCTTTCTTCCTCATTTCCCTCCATTTTTCTCTCCTGAACCTTCTCCATTCTCTCTCTTCCAAAGCTTGGTTACTATAGTTGTTCAGTTTCTTTGATTAACGTCTTCCTCACCCTTATTCACGATTATCCAGGTATCCTCTCCCTCCTATTTTGGTAATTTGCAATTTTTAATTTCCCTTTGTTGCATTTTTCGATCTCGACTTGAGTTTTTCGGTGAGTTTATGAGTTTTCCAACGAGTTTATGAGCTTTTCGGTGAGTTGTTCTTGATTATTTTTGGTTAGTTTTCTTTTCAAATAACCATATTTGATCTTTAACTGTTGTGCCATCCTGTTTGTTTTTTACTTGAGCCCTGAAGTGTAAAGTCGTCCTCACATGCTGAGACCCCTTTATCAACTCTTAGAGGAATTCCCTTATCTTTGGGAGAAAACCTTAGATAAGATTAGGCAAATAGAACGATCCCAAGAGGAAGCTCGTAGGGTAGAGTCCTTCCCTCTCAGAACTATATTCGCACCCCCTCTGAAAGTTATATATCCTGAGGCATCTATTCTTGAAGAGGTCCCATTTGAACCCGTTCCGATGTCTGAGTCTGATTCATCAACCTCAGACCCTATGTCTATGGATTCTTTTCAAGAAGCCATGGATTATTCCATCAGGATGGGTCAAGCCCTTGACCAAGATGAGGTATCCAGTGGTGCCTCATCTAACAAGAGTTCTATCACTTCACACTCTTCCTTCGATGTCGAAATTGTAGGGCCTAGTGTGGCTATTCCCCCAATATTTAATTTTATTCCCTTTTCGTCCGCTATAGGGGCTGAGTTCGCTCAGAGGTTCTCTGATGGTGCTCCCACTCCTACCCAAGACGACATTGCTCGTGACCAGGATGATGGTAGCAAAAGTGATGTTGACACCTCGGAGGTAGCCGAGATAGAGAGCGCTGTCAGCGAGCTTGACCTCTTAGGTTTCAAGCATCTTTATTCCATAGGTCCCTCTATAAAACTTAGGAGGCCTCTGAGGGATGAGAGGGTCTTTAGCGACCGTGATTGTGAGATCTACTTATATGAGCAGATGTTTAAGTTAGTATTTCATCTTCCCATTCATCTAATAATGAGGTCCATATTGTCCTATATTAACTTGGCTCCTTCCCAATTATCCCCCAATGCTTGGAGGGTGATAATTGGAGCTATAGTCTTATGGAGTGCAGTCCATCATTCAAACCTTCCCGTCCAGGTCCTCACAGGGTGTTATGTGCCCTCCTCTTCTAGGAATCATCCGAGTTATTACCACTTTCTAGCTCGGAAGTCCAATAAGAAGATGTTGCTGGTTACCCAGACTTCAAACCAAAACTGGAAACTGCGATACTTCTTCGCCTCAGGGTCATGGGAGTTTGGTCCTTGTACCCCCTCTTCATCCTTAGAGGCGAGAATACCCCTGAGATGGGGTAAGGTGTCAATGGGTGCTAGGGTTGACCCTGGGTTAAGCCAAAATAACTTTCATAAGGTTAAAGACCTTCAAGATCAGAGGGAACATGTTCTTTTGGTTAAGTACGAGCATTTGATGGCCCCCTACTACCTTTCTGAAATACGCCTTGGGGGGAGTCCACTGACTGAGCTCCGTAAGTTACTTTATCATTTCAACAAGTTATACCTATGATTTTGTTATGTCTCTGATCTTTTAACTCAGATCTTTCTATTTGCAGAGCGTCTAAAAAGAATTTCAGATGACATTTGGGATATGGCAGGCCCCAACCTTACAAAACAAGTGAAGAAAGCAGGTCTAACTGCGCCTACTACTACTACTACTACTTCAAGGGTCGATGCCTCAAAGAAAATGAAGTCTAATTACCCTACCTCTAAGGATCAAAGGCAGAAGAAGAAAGCCTCCAAGGGGGATCGTGCAATCCCCATCTCCTCTGAGGATGCGTTAGTTTCTCATCTGAAGCAGTTGAAGAATGGTGATAGCCTTATTGGCCAAAGTTTTAAGGCCTTGGACGCCATCGTCTCCATTATCACCGATGCTGACAAACGGTTCTACCGTTCTCTGGACACCCCTATGCTGGCCGAGTTCAGCCTCCACCGATCGATCCAAGTAAGACTTTTGTTGTTGTTGTTTTAAGTGTAACGTCAGCTTTGAATTATACCAAACATTGAACTGACATTTCTGCACATATTTTGTAGGGTCTCCTCACCATGCACCAGTTCGTTGACTATACCCTGAGGAAACTCCCTCTGATTGAGAAGGGAAGAGAGGCCCAAAAGACAGAGGCTGCTCTGAATACTGATGTAGAACGTCTGAAGGCTTCCTTAGAGAAGTCTGAAGCTAATTTTAAGTAGTTGGAGAAGGACATGGACAAGCTTAAGAAGGATCATAACTCTTCTTTGAAGACTCAGGCTGACTCTCTCCAACACAAGGTCGATGTCGTTGTGAAGGATGCTTTGGATGACGCCTCAGAGTGATCTTGGAGGACTACAAGGTCTTTGATGAATTCCTCAACTTTGGCTTTGAATACCTCGAAAGGGGTGTTAAGTCCATTGGAAAATGGGTTACAATAAAAGATAACGGGTCAGGGAGTCTGGCAGCCTCTAATTTCATTGTTATGGGTTACGTCGATCCTCGATTTGCCCACGCCTTACAAGAGGTCGAGGAGGAAGGAGGTTCCGCACCTCAAGAAGATACCCGGATTGAAGACATTGGTCCTCAGGATGATGAGGTAAAGGTGACCAACCTCGGCCAAGGCAATGGGGGCATGTCCACTAACCCTGAGGTTGCAGATACTTAAACCCATTTGTGAAGCTCTTACTTTTATTTTTTATTTCTGATTCATATCGATCTATAATTTTTTATGACATTTTTTGTTTCCTTTTGACTTGTAGTTCTTAACTTCATGCTATATCAACCTCTGAAGAGGGCTTTATTTCTTTTGTTGGATGTTCTTTGAATGGTTTCCAATTAACATTGTAAAATTGTCTAAGGTCTGAGGTAATCCAAGTATGATATTCACCTCAGACCTTGTCACCAAGTTATGGTGTTTAAAGTCTGAGGTCATCAAACTAAGATCTTACCCTCATAAATTTCACCAAATTAATGATGTCTAAGGTCTGAGGTTATCCAAGTATGATGTTCACCTCAGACCTTGTCACCAACTTATGATGTTTAAAGTCTGAGGTCATCAAACTAAGATGTTACCGCCATAAATTTCACCAAATTAATGATGTTTAAGGTCTGAGGTCATCCATCTATGATGTTCACCTCAGACCTTGTCACCAAGTTATGATGTTTAAAGTCTGAGGTCATCAAACTAAGATGTTACCCCTATAAATTTTACCAAATTAATGATGTTTTAGGTCTGAGGTTATTCAAGTATGATGTTAACCCTAGACCTTGTCACCAAGTTATGATGTTTAAAGTCTGAGGTCATCAAACTAAGATATTACCCCCATGAATTTCACCAAATTAATGATGTTTGAGGTCTGAGGTGATCCAAGTATTATGTTCACCTCAGACCTTGTCACTAACTTATGATGTTTAAAGTCTGAGGTCATCAAACTAAGATGTTACCGCCATAAATTTCACCAAATTAATGATGTTTAAGGTCTGAGGTCATCCAACTATGATGTTCACCTCAGACCTTGTCACCAAGTTATGATGTTTAAAGTCTGAGGTCATCAAACTAAGATGTTACCCCCATAAATTTCACCAAATTAATGATGTTTAAGCTCTGAGGTTATCCATGTATGATGTTTACCTCATACCTTATCACCAAGTTATGATGTTTAAAGTCTGAGGTCATCAAACTAAGATGTTACCCCCATAAATTTCACCAAATTAATAATGTTTAAGGTCTGAGGTTATCCAAGTATGATGTTCACCTCAGACCTTGTCACCAAGTTATGATGTTTAAAGTCTGAGGTCATCAAACTAAGATGTTACCCATATAAATTTCACCAAATTAGTGATGTTTAAGGTCTGAGGTTATCCAAGTATGATGTTCACCTCAGACCTTATCACCAAGTTATGATGTTTAAGGCTTGAGGTCATAAACTAAGATGTTACCCTAAAAAAAAATTCACCCAAGCATAATGAACCAAGAATTGACACATGAACTGATCTTCTCATTAATAATCTCTTCATAAGCTGATATATTTACAAAGGAATCATTCTAACATCATATGTAATACTTTTTTAAATGATCAACATTCCATGGATTGGAAAAAGGTTCCCCTTCAAGGTTTTCCAACTTGTAGGTCTCGGGTATAACCTCCTAGATCACTTTTTAAGGGTCATGCCAATTTGGGTGAAGCTTGTTTACCTTCTGCAACGTCTTCTTCAGCACTAGGTCTCCCACGGCTATGGGTCTTGATTTCATCCTTTGATTGTAGAACTTTGTTAATCTCTGTTGATAGGCTTCCTGTCTGACCTCTGCGTCTTATCTTCTCTCCTCAATCAAATCTAGGTCGAGTCTTCTCTCATCCTTATTCTTCTTAGGGTCATAGGTATGAACCCTGTGAGTGGGGAGTCCTACCTCTGTTGGCATGACAGCTTCTGAGCTATGTGCTAACATAAATGGGGTTTCCCCTATTGGTGTCCTAGTCGTTATTCTGTAGGTCCATAACACAGCATAAACCTCTTCAGTCCATCTCCCCTTAGCTTCTTCTAGCCTCTTCTTGATCCCATAGAGAATTGTTATGTTTGTGACTTTGGTCTAACCGTTTGCCTAAGGCCGGACAGGAGAAGAGAAAAATTTCTTGATCCCAACTCTCTTGCAATAATTCTCCAAGGAAGAATTTTTGAGCTGGGTTCTGTTGTCCTAGATGAGGGTGTTAGGGAGGCCACGTCTGCATATGATGCTCTTCCAGATGAATTAGAAGGTCTTCTGCTCTGTAACCATGATCATCGGCTCGGCCTCTACCCACTTGGAGAAATAGTTAATGGCGACTATCAAAAATCTATAGTTGTTCGCAGCTCTTGGTAAGGGAATCACCAAGTCAATTCCACATACTGCGAATGGCTAAGGAGAACTTATTGACGTCATAGGCTGATGGGGGATAGTGGATAATCTTTAGCATTTGTCACACCTCTTCACGTAGGCTGCATCATCCTTGGCCAAGGTCGGCCACCAGTATCCATGTGTGATAATCCTCTTGGCTAAAGGTCTTCCTCCTATGTGACTGTATCAAGAACACTTGTGTACGTCCTATAGGAAGTGGGGACCTCTGTGGGATGAACACATATGAGGAGGGGTAATAGAAATCACTTCTTATATAGGACATCTCCTATTATTGAGAACTTTGCGACTTTGTACCTCAATTTCCTCCTTTCCAGCTTTGATTTTGGTAGCTCTCCCTATCTGATATACTTGATGAGTGGGTCCATCCATGAACCCCCTAAGTTCAAGTTGAGGCAAGGGCTGGCAACCTCTTCCTCTTTAATGGTTGGCTTGAGGAGGATCTCGACTGGTACTATTCTTTTGATGTTTGTCCTTATTTCTGATGCCAACCTTGCTAGCGCATCTGCGTGGCTGTTGTTTTATCGAGGTACCTTCTTCATCTTTACCTCTTCAAAACCTTCTACCATCACTCTTACCCTCTTCAGGTATCTGTCCATCCTTTCATCCTTGGCCTCATAAACTCCAAACACTTGGTTGACAACTAACCTTGAGTAGCTATGAAGTAGGAGTCGTCCAACCCTAAGGGTTTTTTCCAAGGAGTGGCTTGTTATCATGGCCTCATATTCTGACTCGTTGTTTGATACCTTCAAGTTGTACCTTAGTGCATATTCAACGTTGGTACCATCTGGAGCTGAGAGTATCAGCCCTGCACTGCTTCCACTTTCGTAAGAAGGCCCATCAACGAATAGGTTCCAAACGAGTTCCTTGCTTGAAGAGGTGCATGTATTCATGATTCTTGGATGTTCCCTTTCTGGCTCTATTGGACACAACCTCTTCCATTTCTAGGAAGACGTTACTATTTGACCTCTCTGCGATCACTGGATTGTTCTCAACTTCAGTCTCTTCCCAAGTGAACTCAGTAATAAAATCTGCAAGTGCCAACCCTTTAATGGCCACCCTAGGTTGATAAGTAAGGTTATACTCTCCCAACTCAATGGCCCATGTCATCAATCTAACTGATTTCTCAGGCTTATGGAGGACCTCCCTAAGTGTGGAGTTAGTGAGGATGACCATAAAGTGTACCTAAAAATAGGATTTCATCGTCCTCGAAGCGTGTATCAAAGCATAGGCCAATTTCTCCATTCGAGGATAGTTTTGTTCAGACCCCTGAAGGGCCTGACTATTGAAGTACACATGACTTTGCACCCCAACGTCTTCCCGTACTATGGATGCACTTATAGCTGACTCAGAGACTTCTAGATAAATATACAACTTTTCTCCCACTATGGGACGAGATAAGAGCAAGGGAGATCCGAGGTAGGAATTGAGTTGATTAAAAGCCACATCACACTCTTTATCCCATTTGAAGGCCTTTCTAAGCACCTTAAAGAATGGAAGACACTTTTCCGTTGCTCTGGAAACAAATCTGTTAAGCGCAGCTACTCTTCTAGTGAGCCTCTGAACGTCCTTGATACTTCTTGATGTCTTCATGTCAAGCAATGCCTTGATTTTCTCAGAATTCCCCTATATTCCCCTCTAATTGATGATGAATCTAAGAAATTTCCCAGCTCCTACCCTGAAGACACACTTCGCGGGATTGAGTTTCATTCTGTACAAGTCCATCATATCGAAGGTCTTTCCTAGGTCTACGATATGAGTGCAGGCCCTTAAGCTTTTCGTCAACATATGATCTACATATACCTCCATGGTCTTGCCTATTTGATTTTCAAACATCTTATTCACAAGACATTAATACGTTGCTCCAGCATTTTTTAGGCCGAAGGGAATAACTTTGTAGCAATATGTCCCATTGTCAGTGATGAAGGCTGTCTTCTTTGAGTCTTCAGCATCCATGAAGATCTAGTTATAACCATAATACGTGTCTATGAAGCTCGTAAGCTCATGCCATGTCGTGGCATCTACCATATGATCGATCCAAGGTAAGGGGTAACTGTCTTTAGGGAAAGACTTGTTCAGGTCGGTGAAATCTACGCGCATCCTCCATTTTCCATTGGCCTTAGGCACAATGACCGCATTTGATAACCACTCTAGCTATATAACCTCCATGATAAATTATGCCTACTCCAATTTCCTGACCTCTTCTATGATGACGTCATACTTCTCCCTAGAGTAAACTCTTTGTCTTTGTTTGATTGGCCTAGCATCTTCCGCCACGTTGAGTTTGTGGCACATAACCTCCAGGTCGATGCCAGGCATGTCTGCGTAGCTCTAGGCGAAGACACTCTGCCTCTTCCTCAAGAAATTTATCAGTTCTTCCTTGATCTCCCCTTTTAAGGCCTTGTCGACTTGGACGGTTTTTTCCGGTTCGTCCTCATTCATGACAATGGATTATACCTCTTTCGCGACCTCTCCTTTCTTCAACTTGGTTTCATCTCTAGGGTCAAGTGTATTAATGTTATACGTGGTGGTTTCTTTCTTATGGGCCTATCTCTCTTCGGCTGAGTTGAAGTAGCATTCTTGTGCTATCGTCTAGTCACCTTGTACTTCCCCTACCCCATATGGGGTCGGGAATTTTATCATCTGGTGGACCGTTGACGGTAATGCTTCAAACTCCTTAAGGGCTACTCTTCCTATGATGAGGTTATAGGCTGAGAAGATGTTTTTGTACATGACGAAAAAATTGATCTTTCGTGTCAACCTCTTAGGCCACTCATCTCCCATTCGCACGTCCATCTTATACATGCCCAATGGATGGACTTTTTCTCCGTTGAAGCCCATTAATGGATGATGATTGGGTACCAGCTTGGACCTGCTAAGACCTAGGCTTTTGAAACAAGGCCAGAACACCACATCTGCTGAACTTCCTCCATCTACAAGAATTCTTTGTACCTCGCATCCATGTACTCTTGTTGTAATTACCAAGCGATCATCATGCGGATGAACCATTCATCCAAACCCTTGAAGTTATCCCAAAACAAAAATTATGGATGAACCGTTCAGGCAAACCCTTGAAGTTATCTATTGAGTTCTTCGAAAGAGAGGTAAACCAGATGTGCGCAGCTCCCGGAGAAGGCCTAACACTTCATGTCATCTGGTATTGAGCAAATGTCCGTGGCAGACTGGTACATCTCAATATAATGTATCGGGTTGGTGTTACGATCATACTTGGGAGATACCATATGTGGCTTGAATTTTTAGTCAGACGCGTTATGGAACGTGTCGGGACAAATTTGTTAAATTAAAAAAGGAAACTTATATTTACATCAACCTTAGAGTCGTTTCGACTGCGTCATTGCATCCGGAAGGGTTGAAATAATCAGAAAAGTCTATTTGGGCATTGGTTTTGGGTCTCGGGTCATTTAGAAATGAAAAGACAACCCAAAAGGGCATTTTGGTTATTTTTGCAAGGGGGATGAATAGTGATTTCAGTTTTTGTCTTATTATAAGAATTTAGAGAATAGTTGAACGTGGGTTCATTCATCTCTTCTACACAAAATTGAAAGGTCATCTTCTTAGAGAGAGTGAAAGGTTGCTTGGAGAAAGAAAAGCTTGCTTGCAAAGGAGGAGAACCAAAGGTCAAAGGTCACCACCACCATCACCACCGAAAGTTGGCCGGAGAAAGGGAGAACCACCTGTGTTATTCAACCCCAAAGGATCAGATCTTCATTAGAGGCAAGTGTTTGATAATTGCAATCTAAGTTTGTATATTGTCAATGTTAGGATAGTTCTATAAAGATGAGATTTTTCATGTTTGGAAGAAATAATGGAGTTGTTAAATAGATTTCTGGAATATGGAACTATGTAGGTATCAAACTCATGTTGTAGGTAGATAGTAACCCACGAAATAATCATAAATCTGTTGAAGAAATTCTAAAAACCATTAATGTGTTCTTGAAGATATTATGTTGATAATTTTCTGAAAAAAGAGGTTAAACATATGCCTTTTAATTTAATCGCTTGATGATTCTAGGATGTTTAGATCATTAGAAATCATTCACATATGTTGCTATATCATGTAGTAAAGTTTATAAGGAATTTGGGTTGTTAATATGAAGGTTTGAATGATAAAAAATGATGAAACCCGTAGTAGAAGAAATGCAGAAAAACTGGGTTGTTATCTGGGCGATCGATCGATCGACCCCCTGCCTTCGATCGATCGACCTCCCCAGAATTTGTCAAGTTATTCCTTTTAATGCTTGTTCTTATCCCAAAACATTTTGTATATCTTTGGTGATCATTAATTGGATATTATGGGATTTAAATAAGATCAGTATGCCCTAGATAAGAATCGAATTGATTTGATTGGGATTTAATTGATTAGAATTATGATAATTAATTTGAAAGAAATTTCGGTGGCTAGATTCATGTGTTGGATTCTAATTTGTATGCATGAGGATTAAGGATAGGTCCAGTAGGGGAGATTTAATATAACACCTGGGTAGCCTTAGGGTTACAATTTCAGCATCAAAGACTGAGTATAAGCTCATTATTGATTGCGTAAGGACTGAGTGTAGTACAAGCCCTTAGTGGTATGACTCCTGGATAGAGATGGGAGTTAAGATCACATTTGGTTGAAAGATGGGAAGTGGTTATCCCGATTGCGTTTTGGACGTTGACGAACCTCCACGACCAACAAATTTAAGTAGTAGCGTATTGGAGGGGTTCCTTATTTGGATTTCGCTTTGTGAGACGTTCCGCGCATGAACCTTAACGACGTCAGGAGTGGAGAGATGTTGTAGGATGCAAGGATGTTGATTTGTTGATAACTCATATAGTGTGAATGAAACACTATAGATTATGATTCGTGTGATGATGATATTCAATCCTAGTTGATAGAAGATATGTTTATATGAGAGATTAGAAACATTCGGTCATAACCCTAAATTAAAGGAGAGTTTAATTCGTGGTAATTCGGGAGATAAGATGAGATGGACCAGTTGGATATTAGTGATTTCTTACCGAATAAAATGTTGAGGAAAAACCTATTTGAATCTTGAGTATTGAGTGAGGCTCGGGGAAAATTGAATTATAGAAGTAAAGTCATAATATTTTAATACGTAGGATTTGAGAGATATAATGCTACGAATGGGAATTATCTTAGGGTAATGTGAGTAACTTGTTGATATTATATTATAGGTATGATAATTCCTATTTGATTGATTGATGATTATGTGTATGACATACCTACTTAGTTGCTATCGACGGGAGGTTTGCGCGTGAGGACAGTCATATCCTGATGAATCCATGGGATCTTTTATTTTTCGCTCGAGAACATAGGTCTATGAAAGACTTATTAGGGAGTTGATAGGTCCGCTGACTATGGGAACGTATGTATGTGTGTGGTCCATGGGTATGAGAACTATGTTCGCGTCTAATTTGTGTGTTGTTGTTGTGGTTCGAGGAATCCTTACCGAACCTTTTGCTGCATATTCGGTGACCAGCGATATTGGGACATGATAGTAGAGTAATGCATTGCACCGCAGCTGTGTCTTGGGGTGCCGTATTATATATATATATATATATATATATAAAATTAAATGAATGTATATAGTGGTTAAATCATCTACTGTGTGATAATTGTAGATAACAGTGAATTGAGAAAAGAATTGAATTAAGTTAATGAATATTATTCTTATAGATTTGAAAAGCTTAATTCATATTAATGAGAAATGATTCATGTTAATGGGAAACGTATATGAATTATTATATGAAGTATGGTATGGGACATACGGGATTATGATATGGGATGGAATCATATTGTGGAAACTAGTGAAGAGGAACCATTAACTAGGAGGTTAATAGGAAACGTTAAGTGTGCACTCTAGATGAGAGGTGAGAATATCAAGTGAGAGTTTGGATACTAACATGTACATAATAAATGATTTATCGCACTTGTTAAATACTTGCTATTTTCAAAATCATTTTCACATCGGGCTCTGACCTGTTTCCTTGCATATTCTCTTTTTTATTGTATCTTCTATATCAGATGTCCAGCAGCAGGGACGACAATCTTAGCGGATTATGACGAGCTATGGAGTATTGCTTAGACGCCTATCTTCATTTGATTCACAGTATTCTTTAGTTAGGGAATGTCGCCCAATGCAACCCAATTATCTCTTTCTATCTAAGTCAAATACTCTTATACTCGTGTCATTTTAATACATTTACTATTTTTGGGATTACTGTATTGAGAAATTATTTGGGAATGTTTATTCCAATTGCATTTAAATTCTTTTGTGTTATCTATTCAGTTAGCAGTGTTGGAGAATAAAATGTGTAGTGTTATTCTTAATCTAAAAATGGATTTTGTTGAAATCAAAATTTGGAAAGTTTTTAACACCAGCTTAATTGGGTATTGGGTGAGTTGTAAATGTTTTCGACAGCGATGCTAAGAATGATCCAGCTGTATATTCTGTTTTAATTTGGTATGGGACTGGCCACCCGGTATTTAATTAGGCAGGGTGTTACAGAAATTTGTTGGAATTTGGTCATGTTCCTTTGTCCGAAGAAGACTTGGTCGGACTTCTTGGCCCAAATGCTTCCCACCAAGTTAAGTAGTCATTCACCCATACTCATTGTTTACTTGACAGTGCAGTAGCAAATAATGATGTTTACTATGAGATGATTGAAGATCTGCAATAAGATTAGAAGTCTATTTTGATTTTTCTCCATGTCGACTACAAAGAAAATTACAAAGCTTAAGTGGAGGTTGGAGCTTTGAGAAGAAGCTTAAACAGTATCCCTGTATGTGTAGAAGAAAATAGTTCCTTTTGAGCCAAGAAGTTGATGAAGCCAGGGAAATTGCCAAACTTCTTGAGGAAGAAAATAACAACTCATAAATGAGTTGGAAGAAGTCGTGTACTAGTGGTGCTGGTGAAGGTGTTTATTTCTTAGAGGCTGAGAATGCCAAGATAGCAGAGGAACTTGAAGCTTTAAAGAAAATTAAATTCGGGAAAACTTCTAGGCAACAGAGGTCTAGCTGACCAATTGTAGATGAGGCAAGGATCAATAAAATAATAGCCGACCAAGCCGCCCAGTTGAAGGCAAAGAGTCAAAGGTATTGCTAATTTGTCTGTAAAGATGGAAGCTAAGGAGAAAGCCATTGCCGACCAATCCATTCCTCTAAAGGTGAAGAGTGATGTTTTGATAAAACTTCAACATCAAGTTGAAAGGTTAACCTTTCAATTTCACAAACAACCCAGAGAGGTGTGGATGGAAGGTTACAATGAAGCTCTCGGCTATATTAACAATCATCTTACTCAGAGCCATTGTGAAGGTTATAAATAGGGATGGACCAACTGTCTAACCATATTGAAATATGATCGTAACAGCGAGTTGTGGTACTGGAATGAGCCTGGTCTGCTAGATTGTTACAATCCTCCATTCAAATTTGATGTATTGTGGATTCCTGTTGATGATATCCCCCAGTGCTTGATCACCAAATACTTGGGAGACTGCGGTCTGCATGATGTTCATGAAATAGTTCATCCTCCTCATCTGATTGGTGCATCGAGCAGCAGTAACTAACGAATGCTGAGGGATTTCAACTTTATCAACTCCCCTTACACCTTGGATGATCCTCTAATTGGTATGGAAAGAGTGCAGCCAACTTCCAAAGCTTAAGGAAAACGTCAAGTAGAATAGTTTTATGTATTTTGTCATTCACTTGATCTTGAATGTAATACAGTTAGTACATGAATAAAAATCCTTACTTTTGTATTGTTAACTCTTGATCATTTAACCAATCAGTTAACTGAAATATTGTTTAATAATGAATTATTAAACTATGATTGTAAAGCTATAGAATCTACTAATGCACCTAGATGAAACTATAAATAGTTTTATTGATCCAAGTTTAGCATTAGTTATCAGTGGTGACCAAGTGTATGAGGAATATATGTGTGTATTCCAAAGGTTAAAAATGTTCACATGCCTTCCTGCATTTAACTTAGTCGGGTAAAAGTTGTTTGTAAATGTTTACGTTGTATACGAAGTTTTATATACTTCTTGTTCTTAACTTGTCACAGAAGAAGTCATACATGAAGTAAATTATTTGTGCCGACCAAGTGTATTAAGATTGTATTCCTATATTTAACATGGTCGTACAATACTTATTGTTCGTGACTTGTTAATACAAAGTCATACACGAAGTTTTAACTCGAGCGAGAGACTATTATTAAACACCTGTGACACCACTTGTGACACCCCACCTAAATAAATACCGGGCGAAAGACGTTTTAACTCGGGCGAGAGACTATGCTCTGATACCACCTGTGACACTCCTCCTAATTAAATACTGGGTGATCGGTCCTTTATTAAATTAAAATCAAGGTGAACGGTTGGTTTATTCTTAGCATCACTGTCGCAAAATAACTCTTCATATTAAACACCCTAAATAATTAAGCTAAGTGACAAAACCATTTATTTTTCTTTTTAGACATCAATTCCATATAAAATTTAAACCAACATTTAAAACCTTTCATAATCCATAGTTTAAGAGTCACACCACAACTAGACTGGAAAAGATAATCCAAGCAAAGTAAGTATTCAACTAATTAATTCCAACCTTAAAATTTCAAAGGAAAAACATCCTGACTGTAACAATCCCAAAGTATAAATACTGAAAGTAACCAAATCACCATCTCTGATAAAACCAACTGAATAAGGAAAAAGGGTGACACATGCCCAATTGGATAAAATAAAACTAGAAGTAGAATCAATAATGAGGTCGTCTAAGCAAGAGGCATGCAACTCCCACCTAAGCTGCAACACGTTCCTTCCAAAGGATCCTATGCATGACGCCCTTGTGGCTGGGCACCTGCGATATATACATATATATATACAAGAGAGAAGAGATAAAAGGAAATAGGTCAGAGCCCGATTGTAAAACAGTTTGAAATTTAGTTTAGCAAGTATTTAAAATGATTACCGACTAATGCAACAATCATATTAGTGTGCGACACTCTCTTGAGAAATTCTCACCTCGCTTCTAATGTTCACACCTACCGTACTACTAATCCCAATGGTTACGCTTATCTTAAGTTACTCACAAGATTTCATGCCGATAATTTCTAGAGTTAAGATAATTAATTTCTAAAAGAAAAGTTTTCACATAAACCTTATTTTATTATAAAGTTTCTCAATATTGCCTCAAACTTTTCAAACACTTATATCCAAGTTGAAATAATTATTCATTACTTACCTACTTTTAGTCACAGTAGATAGTTCCCAAAAAATTTATGGTGCTAGCATACTCTGCTATCAATTCCCCGTATCACTCTACTAAGGTAAATACTAGTTCAGAATCACTCTCGAACTGTATTAACACAAAACACATACAAATTGAGGCGAAGCATAGTTCCAAGTCACTAAGAGGTCAGTACATACCCTCACATCTCTTAGAACCCTCTGACTATCGATCCAATAGCCTGTGCCAAGGATTCCTATGTTCTAGGGTACAAGTCAATATCACCCATAAAGATCCCATCGAGATAAGACTATCCCAATGCGGTAACCTCAGTGATAGCAAGTAGCGCGGGCATGATTTTTACACGTATATAGTATATACACAATCACAGTCATATATGTATACTACTATTCCCAAATTTTAATTTAGGTACACCCATGACCCATACTTATGATATTCATTCTTAGTACACATTGCTAGATTATCTCGTCTAACGGTTCGTCTCTTTTATTCTTATTTATGGGATTATTCCAAACTTTAGTTCGTAACACTCGTAGAATCCTATATCCCTATGTGTAATTTCAGTATGTAATTTTTTTATTTTACGACATAACTTACTTATGAGTTTCACCCTTAAGACACACGTTCCCGTTATTTCTTAAGTGTAAAAACACTTCCATTAATGATGACCTCGTCTTACATTCAAGGTTCCATTTTTATAATGACCCACTGGTCTTCTTTATATCCCAAAATGTTCTAACAATAATGTCCAAGGATTACTATTCATTTAAATTGAAATGAACTATTTAAAGAGGGGAATATAATTTTTCGAGGAGGGGTCGATCGATCGATGGCATGGGCTCTTAGGTCAATCGATCGATCAAGCAGTTATGGAGAAGCTGCAGAATTAATAGTTATTGAAATCCTATTCCAAAATCATCCAAATCATTCTTTGTCACTCCCAAACTCCCAACAATTGATACTACAAGAGTAATATACCAAAATAGATAATGTCCTATGTAACACATGCGAGTTTCATCAAATATAACGAATTAAAGGGGCAAAAATCCATATAAATATCAAGAACCCTAATATTATCTTTAACTTAGTTCTTCCCATTATTTGTCCAGATTTTCTACTCCTAACTCAATGCAAATTCGTGGTTCAACCTCTACATATGAATTAGATTTCCAGAATACGATTTTTACCTCTACCACATGTAAATTCTAGTCTCCAATATGATTTTCTTTCACGAAAACTAGTTCTAATCCGCCCTAGGCTAATATAATTGAAGCATTAACTAACATAAAGCAAGATAGATACTTGCCTAGAACTCCTTGGAAAGCTTCTCCTCTTCCTCTCCAATGGTCGTCCTTGGTTTTTGGTTATGCTAACCCTAGAAGACAGTCCCCAACATCTAATAAAACCTTAGAAAATTCGTGGGTTTCCATGTCCAAAATTACAAAATGTCTAAAACGCCCTCCGGAGATGTTAATTAGGCCCTAAAATGTCCCGAGACCCAAACTAAACCCCCGGCTACATTATTTGCAATATCTCAACACTTCCGGACACATTGACGCACTCAAAGTGATCATACGGGCGACTTATAATATATTCACTTTTAATAATACTAATTTAGTCCCAACACGACACTGGCGCATCCTGACTTAAATTTTCATAATTGTCATTTTATTCACTCGTGACAATTTTAATAAAATAAATCTCATATATTACTTTACTCGTCCAGTAATATTCAGCAACTTTCCAATAATTACTAACTCACATCACTCTAGTAAATATAAAAATAAATTTCTAGGTTAATATTGAATTAATATCTCAATTTAAATTTAACAAATCCCCAAATTTAAAAGCCATAAAAATACGAGGTATTACATACTTCCCCACTAATAATGGAATTTCGTCCCGAAATTCAGAAAATAAGGCATTCCTGGTAAGAATAAATCTGGATATCTTATCAATGCGCAAACTATCTATTTAGTAAGACGTTCAATCACTATAGCCCCCGTCTCACAGTAAGCTTGTTCAACACTCTCCTTAATGACACTTCACATTGCGCTTCTATCAGACAACATTCCCATAAGACGAGCTTATACATCCATTGCTTACATACTTCAATATTATTGGGAGGCCGCACCTCACTACATGACAACTACTCGTATTTATCTAAAAATAAAACTCGCATTCTGAGAGAAACCATACGAACATCTGAACACTCTTGTTCGCTTAAAACAGCCGTGGTAATTCCACTATAGTCATCAAACTCTAACTTGACAAATCCAAAATTCTGATTATCCTCTCACTTCTAAGCATATAGGGGAAGAATAATTAAGGTTTTTCCACACCGAAATCTCAATAAGCACCTCGTTCACGACAACCACGTACGAGTGCTTCCACGGAACTCTACCATGTTATCCTTCACTTGCTAGCTATATCCGTTGTGGAAACGAGATGATCACTAAGATTCCAAAATTACCTTCACACGACTCCACTAATCGTTAATCACCGTGCGCCTACTCCCCGACGATGAGTGATACATCCTACTCAAAACGAAACAATTTCCCTGCTGCTTCCTGAAATCCCATATTAAAGGTGGGATTCAAAAATCTCATCCAGATTGAGAAAATAATACCGTGTAGGACCACGTACCGACGCGATCCTTCCTTTCAAAAGAAGACTAGGGCACACTACTTAATATTATAGATGTCGGCTATAGCTTGGTATTGTTCTATATGAAGGATGGGCTCAGTCTTTCCATCATATTTGGGGGTCACAACAGGTGCTTTGAATTTTGATGGTGTTGGAAAATCTACAATGGTCTGGACAAAAGGTGTTCCTCGAACAAAGGTTCGTTGTAGAGGGTTCTTAGCTTTAACCAAATCCCCCAATCTATCCTCTAGCCTTTGAATACAGCCTTTCCATGCATCATTTCCTTCCTCGGGCCTGTTGGTTCGAGCAGCTGATCGCGTTGAGGTGGCTTCCTGGGATCTATCTTGACGAGCAACAGGTCGCGACTAGGAAGATCCTTCCCTTAAGTCTAATGGTCGTCGAAAACTCCTTGATGGGGCTCTAGGAGGACTTTTGCTCCTCCTAGGACCTAATCAATCGAAAAGAGATACTCTTCTTAATCTTTCTAGTGCACTGGTCCTTTCTGGGGGAGAGAGTGATACGTTGTTCAGTATCTGTGGCTCGCACTGACGAAGTTCGTCCAGGTTGATAAGAAAAATGTTCAGACTCCTCATTGCGATATGAATTGGTACGCCTAGTACGCGAAGAAGATGCACGGGTATTTCTTTGAATACTTCGTGGTCTTGAATGGGTTGGTGCACCTCCATGGAGGGTTTATATGAGTTGACGCATAGTTTCTTGCATGACGGTCTGGCCCTGAACAAGATTTGTAATTATTCCAGCCATATCTGGAATATTTGGTGGAGCGGATGAATTTGGAGGGTTTCCAGCGTTTCGATTGCTAGATTCTGGAATATCAGTCATTTGTGATGGATTATTTTTGGGGAAAAACGATATTACCATCCGTTTCCCACATACGACACCAATCTGTTAATGTAAAAAATTAGATCATATCTAATTATTCAATCACAGATAAATAAATGAGATAAATAATTTTTAAAGTGATTCAGCCTTATAAGAATGGCCTACGTCCACTGTTATGTTATTGCTGATGATTTGGAAATTCTCGATTACAAGTTATATCCAGAAATTTTGATCCCCTTACAATGAGGATTGTACAATGTATTTATAGCCCTGAGGCTGTAATGTGAAAGGATAATACATTAAATGATGTACATATGAAAAGGTAATACATTCAATGCCCCTTAAGCATATGCGTATGAATGATAAGCATTTAATGAATAGTCAAACTGTTGGTTATCCTGTTATTAATGCTTTGTTCGAGGTGCAGCTCGGACCGCCTAAGCTTCTCGGTACTCAAGAGTTCCTCGGAGAGTTCTTGTTCCTCGGAGCGTATGAGTTCCTCGGGGAATCAGTGCTCCTCGTTGTAGTATGGTTCCTCGGAGCATGTGAGTTCCTCGGAAATCCTTGTTGTTGCCACGTAGATTGCCACGTGTTTTCACTTTATTGAGCCATGTCAACAGATTAAATTTGGTATCAACACCTCTCATATAGCTAACTTCAAAATAATATGAAACAAATCTACAAAAATATCTAAGATAGGATCTGCCATTATCTTTTGATACCACTTATATGTGATGTAAATAAGCATTCAAATTTCAAATTTCAAGAAATGGGTAGTTGTTCATGTTTAGGACGGATTTTAAAAATTGAACAAAAGTCATTGCCTATTATTTTCAATGAAAACTACTCTTCTGCGAAACACTATAAAAGTATTATTTTGTGGACATGAATTATAGCTATAAAAGTCATTAGCTTGACATTATTAACATCAAAATATAATGAGTCACTCATAAATTGAAAAAAAATAATCTAATAAATTAAATGTTGAATTCTTACCGATACAAAAATAGAGAAAAAAAATCGTGAAATTAAAACCATACAACTCAAAGGATAAATAATTGAGTCCAAAATTGAGGATAGTGTGTTACTTGTATTAAAACTGCAAAACCAAAAAATTAAAAAATTACTGCTTTAAAAACTATGGTTAAGTCTAGGTTAACAATTATTAATCTACAATGCTACTCAATCAAAAATCAAGATCAAGTTAAATGAGTCACAATATGGTTTTGAGTTCACACAAATCCCACCCAAAAGCATATGTAAACCAATCCAGAACACCACCTTCATAAATCAAAACCTTAGTTTAAAATGAAATAAAAAAACAATTTTAGATATATCCTCCCAATTTTAGATGCATCCTCCATAAATTAAAAGCCGAATCCGAAATACAACATGTTAACGCCTCCTCTGAGCACCCTTCAATCAAGAAAAAAAATATTAAAAAATAAACTAAGAAACCTTTTAACAAAAAAAATGATCACATCAAAAAAGAGATGAGTTTTCGGTGAGAGCTAGTGAAATTGAATTATTTTATAATAATACCTAAACTAAAATTTCATGAATAAACAAAACGCCCAAAAATTTACAAAAAATAATAACAAATTAATAAGAAAAATTTAACAACTCCAATCACTCATTTTATGATACTTTTTATATGGTTCCAATTAAAATTTAACAACACAAATATAGCGCCTCATTCTGAATTGTCAATACATTGAAAATTGATAAACATATTCTCAAAGAGGTATTTTTATATACGGTTACTAATCAATTGCAAAATCGATACACCTATTTATATATAGCCCCGAACAGCAGTAGCCAATCAACCCCAGCACAAATGTTTATATTATGCATGTTTCAAACATGCATAATATAAACCATAATGTTGTTCACCTAAACACAAAACAACACCATGTAAATCTGTGTGGATTCGTTTATTCAGCATAAAATGGAAAATTTACTTAAGAAACCACAATTAAATTCAAATCCCCTGTCAGTTAAATGTTGTCTCTTATAGCCAAAAGTTCAACTTTCTGGCTAAGTCAGGGTCAAAATGCAGACAAAGCTGCGACAACTGATATCCATACCCATGAATTGAAACTAACATTTAAGGGAGACAAATAAAAGTAAAAGCATGTACATATTTAAAAAAATAAACAAGCACCTGATAAACAATTCCCAAAAAATGTATGCAGTTTCTTGGTCTCCAAGGCCTTTCCCTTCTTATTCTGCCAAAAAAGAAAACTATTGATTATGATAAAATTTATGTATCTAGAATGTCGGTGAGATTGAGTCATGTTAATAAAAGAGGATATAAATTTTTAGATCTATGCATGTTTTTAGTGAGAGAAAGAGAGAGAGAGAGAGAGAGAGAGAGAGAGAGAGAGAGAGAGAGAGAGAGAGAGAGAGAGAGAGAATCACCTTTTTTGCATCAGATAAGGAGGTTTGATCTGTTGGAATAACAATGATATGAGAGAGTGAGAGATCTTCGTGAGAATTAAACTTTGAGTAGGTTAAAAGAACCATAGAAAGTGAAAATGAAAACTAGCGAAAACTAAATAAATAAATAGTCATACTTTTGTCCCCAAAAATCGCCTTCATCATGGATGGCATAATCAGATCTGTACGGGGTTATCCCCCAACCACAAATACAACCCACATACGCGCCTCGAGAGAAGGCAGCAGATCTGCAAAAATCGAGCTCAAAATAATAAACCATTTGGGACGAAACCAAACTAATATACCTAAAGTCCGCATATCCATGGTAGTAGATCAGATCAACGACGTCAGTAAGGTGACCTCAAATGGATTTTTCATGGCTTTCAAACCCTTGTAACAGATTTGTTGAGAAAGGGGAAATGGGTTTTGAGAACCCAAAGCATGTCTCATCTACTTTTCTTAGTTTGTACGCAAAATAAACCCCAAAATTAAAGTGAGAGAGAGAGACGGGGGGGGGGGGGGGGAATGGGTTTTGGGTTTGAATCATTTTAATTGTCTCTGATTTTGAGCTTTGTTTATGGTGCTGAAGAAAGAGAGAGAGAGAGAGGGAGGGAAATGGGCTTTAGGTTTGAATCGTTTTTAATGTCTCCAATTTTGACCGAGAGAGAGAGAGGGAGAAATAAACATACACTATATTAGGTTGTCAACGGATCGGAGTCGGGTCGGGTTTAGAGAGATTCAGATCTGTGTAATCAGGGTTCAGGTTCGGTCCGGATCTTCATCAGGTTTACAATATTGAATTCAGACCCAGATCCGTTCGGGTCTTCGGGTCTCGGGTTCGGTTCCGGGTCTGGCCAAATATATACATTTATTTTAGATTATCCCCCTTCTTTATTTTTTAATCTTAAATTAAATATTTTTTAATGTATTATAGAATATTATTAGTATAAATAAAACATATATTATTTATATTTATTATATACATAAATATATATTTATATATATATATATTACTTACATGTTATATTGATAAGATATATTTATAAATATATATAAATGTATAGTATATGTATATATAATTAAAAAATAATAATGTACAATTCGGGTCGGGTCTTCGGGTCCGGGTCTTGTATAAGATCCAGACCCTACCCGTTTAATAAACGGGTCTTCGGGTCTCGGGTCCAAAAATATATGCTCAGACCCTATTATACAGATCGGGCCCGGGTCGGGTTCGGGTCCATACCCGACCCATTGACAGGCCTACACTAGATGAAAACAGCGCGATGCGCGGCTCATACGGAATTATAAGCAATATTAACGAAGACAATGTAAATTGACGCCTCTACTAACCTCATCTCTAACTATGTTTAAGATGTTTTATTGGCATTTTTTAACTCAATATTTTTTTTAAAAAAATAACATAATATTTTCAAAATTGGCACATAATTGTTATTTATTTCAAGATTATCTAAAAAGAAGTCATGCCAAAGTTATCACGCACGAATTTTTTTAATAATATTTCAAATTAAAATAAATTTCTAAATAAACCACAGGTAAAAACCTCAAATCAATCCTCATATATATACATAAGAGTAAAGCTAGGGAGACCCACAAAAAAACCATTTGGTAAACCCAGTGAATAAGACAAAAATGAATACAATTTTGTAATGCACATTTTGATGTCCTGACGGGACCCACAACAATGAGGTATAAGCTTTTAATACAGTGGGTTTACCAAATGAATTTTTTTGTGGGTCTCCCTAGATTTATTCATATACATAATTCACACATAAACACTCTCTCTATATATTTTCACCACACATCAGAGTAGTTGTTTCCTCCACCAAGCAGTTGCAGCGTTGCTACTGCTGTAACTTGCAGGTTTACAACTCAACCACAAAAATATATACTTATAAAAAATTGAGAGTAGAAATCCTCAAACTAAAAAATAAAACGCACATCACTATCCATGTCTATCTCTTCCTCCCTTGTTTCTACTTTTCAATAGAAAAAAAGAGGAAAAGATGTAATAAATTAGAGAGAGGTTGATTACCTCAAGAGAGAAAGAGGGAGAGTCCTCTTCTGGAACCTGAACACGGTAAAAATATTATATGAAAAAAGTAATAAAACATTAACGAAAAGGTGGGACATTTAAAGATCTGAAAAAATGATTTTGACAAAAAAATATTTTGCAATCACCAAATTAAAAGAAGAAAATATGAGCTCAATTAATCGCACAGAGAACAAACATTCACTTTCTTAAACATGTATTTTAACCTTAAAAAAATATTGAGATAAAAAGAAATTTACCAAATGAAAGCAAAATCTCAAATTCAAGAATATTACCATTAGTGCCTTGGTGAGAGATATAGACAATCTGAATAACATGAGTAAAGGATTCTTTAAGCCACAAACACCCTGCTTCAGAAAGAATCTTTCTCCACATGATTTCTTTTCCTCATTTTTTTTCTCTAGTTCGTTTTGATTGCTGCCATCTGATGTCTTGTTCATGCTCAATTTTTATCTTGATGTCCTTTAGTAATCCACCAATTTGTCCAAGACCCTAATCATAATTATGCCAAAACATAATATTAAATTCAAATACCAATTCACCAAGTACAAAACTATTTCTCTTTTTCACCACCGGAAACACCTAAAAGAGCAAAAGAATATTCCAGACAATAAAAATTACTCACAGCAAAAACTGAAATTCTAAATCTTTATAGTTTCATATTTAGTACCCAAAAAAGTTCACTTTAAAATCAAAAAATAAAAATATAATAACCCCACCCAAGTCCCCACTTTAACTATAAACTAATTAGGCTAACTTTGAGATTCAAACTGAAATACAAAGTTAAAAAATAAACATGGTGTGAAATCATGGAAAAAGGTGAGATCTTTAGCGGGGTTAAGAACATTATATTGGTGTTAAGAACATTGCATTGGTTGAAAGATCTACAATCTCAAAAATGGGTCTCCAAGAAAAGATTGTGATAACTGACTGGTTCTTCCCCTTTGTTGCCATTGCCACCAATACCTGCCTGGTGTCAACAACCTGGCGAGGGTGATTTCGCTAAGCGGCTAACGGAGAGTGTTTTTCTGGAGAAATGGAGGGATTCGGACTTGGGAGTGATATATTTTTTTATCTGGAACATAGAGTGGGGATGAAAAAAGTAAGGGGGGAGATGGGGAGATGGGGTTTTAATAGATAAAAGGAAAGGTATAGGGAAGAGGAAGATGGAAAGGGAAAACGTGAAACAAAGAAGTGCTGGGAGATTGAAAGGTTGTGCAGAAGGAAGTAGGAGTGGTAAGTACACATAAATGGGAGGAGTAGAAAAGCCGTAATATAATTCGAAAGAGAAGATAAAACGACTGTATCTTTTGGAAATTGGAAAGGCACGCAGTGTGGAAATGAAAAGCATTGATTTCTTTTACAAATCAGAAAGGCACAGGCCTTGTGGTATTGAATGAGATTAGTTGGAAGATGAATATGGTTAGTAACAACATGGAGGGAGAGGAAATAAATGACAGAAGAATTGAAGTGCCACGTGGAAGTCTCAATGAGAAGAGGTCTTAAAGTCTTAACATATAGAGTGCCACGTGGACACTCTAAATGAGAAGAATTCTTAAATGCTCATGAATGCCTTGTTTTGTATTTTATAGTATATAGAGATGTTGAAGAGAGAAAGAGAAATAAGTGTGTGCTTTTCAAAGAGTAGGTGAGAGAGAGAGAGAGAGAGAGTTCGTGAAATTAGTTTGGGCAGAATAATGAACTTTGGTTAGCTAATCTGAACCTTTCATTTTTAAATCGGAAATGTGGCTAAATGTGAGCCCTTCTTGTGGTTTTACATTTTGAGATTTCAAAATTCAAGCTATCTTATTATATATATATATATATATATATATATATATATATATATATATATATATATATATATATATATATATATATATATTAGGGTATGCCCGTGCCTGAAGGCACGATGACAATTATCTAAAATATGTAATTGTAAAATGACGAAAATTTTCAACGTACGCAATTACAAAACGGAAAAAATTTCACTCCCCAACTAAACAAAGTATAATTAAAAAATGGTCTTTAAAAAATTGAGCTTAACCCCCTGTAATAATTACATATTTGACATAGCTCTTGGAAGAATGGGGACATTTTTTTCCAAAATACAAAGAGGGGTAAAATACTATTTAAAAAATTGTTTTTTATTAAAAATATCCTTTTAACTGTTTATAAATATATAAAAATCTATTTTAACATTTTTTTATACATATTCGTTTTGACTATTTTTATAAAAAAATAATATTTTTCATATACTATTTAATTGGTTTCATATAAAAAAACCGTTTTATCTTAATTTGTCTCTAGTGTGATGTGTTGTTCTTAGAGGACAAATTCAAGACCATAATTAAGAGACAATTATAAATATGTTCCGAATTTTGGGTAAGAGTGATTAGGTTTGTAACTTCACTCATTTTTCCAAACACTTTTACACTAAATAGTCCTCTCAAACAGACCAACACTTGGCATGAAACCCAAACTTCTTACACAACTTTGTTTTGAACACATACAATTAAATTCACATAATTCTAGGCGAGCATATAATAAAATTAAAATATTACATATGGCGCGTTTCTCATTATTTTTGTTATATATAAGACAAATAATTATAAATAAATTATAAAAAATTGGGCAAGATTTCCTCTATTTATAAGACTATCCACCGTTCTTAAGAAGTAAAAAAATGTACCACCAACAAAACTAAAAGTCTGTAATAACAATAATAATTGTATGTCTTAAACATCGTATAAATAAAATCACAACTCAACTCAATTCGTGGAAATAAAACCAATACATAAATAAATATGTAAATAACACCAATACGTCAATACTTCAATAAATTATTCTAACAGTTTAAATTGTTAACAATGTAGACAATCAACAATGTTGAAAATTCATGAAACCTTCAAAGTCTTTCTCTCCACCATTCCCCCATATAATATGTACGAAGTTAAGACATGAATCCTCACCCCGTGGTTCATATATTATGGGAAATGTTATCGGTACCATTTACGAAGATCTTATCCTAATTGTTGTGATTCAATACTCAATTATTTGTCATCGACAACCAGCCAAATGGAATAACTGTTAATGTGGTCCATTCTTTTCAATATGAAAGTATAAATATTAGAGTCTTGAAAAACTACAAAAAATGGAATGTTCAAATACTTGGATGGATAAAATCACTATATAATTAAAAACAAACAAATATTATTTAAGGCACCAATGTAGACACTACAAAAGTTTAAATACTTGCTACTTAATCTACCAACATAATGAAAATACCATATATCACGGTAACAGGGGAAAATATCTGCTTGTCACTTTTTTGGTTTCGAGCATTGGAAGAGGGTGACCGTCAGATGAATTGGTGTCGTTTGGATGTCTCTAGGAAGTCTAAGCGTAGGCGGACTTATGAGGACGGACCAATCCATATCACACAATTGTCATCTCAGATCTTATCTCAATAATGACCTAAACATAGAAAAAATAGGCAGGTGAAAAACCCTTACACATAAAGACGTGAACACTAAAAGAATAGGGGGTAGGAGTGGATGGGGTTGAGCAAATAGGTTGTTCATATGTAACCTAACATGGTTGATTCAACTGGATCGCTGAGGCAACTGCTTAAGAACGGGAGAATATTTGAACCTTGCATCATTTTCTGAATATCTTTTTAGTTTTCTTCATTCAAATGATTGAGGAAATTGGTTTGAGGTAACTCAGGGCCAGGAACTGATTCTAATCTGGCCAAACCCCAGAGGGATCCAACTTTTGCTATAAAAAATGTACCCAGAGAACAACAGCGATAGAAGCAGTTAAAGGTAGAAGAGACTTATGAAATGTGGGTGAAGTTGAATATTGATATTGATCAAGGCTTTTTCTTTTACTACAACAAACAACTTGTGATTTTTCACTGAATTTGATTTGCTGGAACACATATTTAAATAAAGAGATTATAATGAATTGCAATCCTCTCGAATTAGTAAAAAAAAGATTGTGTATACTTTGTTGTAGCAAACTAAGATAGGGTGATAAATCATTAAATTCGAGAAGTATTCGAGTTAAAAAACTTGAAGACGTTACCAAAAATGACAGAAACACTACTTCATCACATATAAGCAATGGCTAAGTGCTGCAGTAGGCCTAGTCAACTTGTGTTTGTACAGTAGGTCTAAGTGTTGACCCAATGGATTTTACCGTATTCCTTTATACTCATCGGAGTGAGATGAATAGAAAAGAATTAGAATTTTCACAAATAGAGTAAAAAATGTTGCAATCTAAGAGAGAGATCTCAAACTTAGTGGGAACCCAGTGCACACCCCACATATCATATTTAACCCATAACAGGTCATAAGAGATATGACATACCTTAAAATTAAGAGAATACCTTTTGCATTCCAGGTCTAATTTTTGCTGGAGACTCAACCACTATCGCGTCAGCTTCCTTGAGCATCTTGATTTTATCTTGTGGTGTACCCTTTCCACCCGATAATATGGCTCTAGCATGTCCCATTCTCTGGCAATAAAAGCAATAATAGGTTTTTTAGTCCCACTTTCCTTTATGAAGACATCCTAATTTTAGACCACAGATGCAATAAAACCTGACTATGAACATCAAAGTCTACAATGTCCAGATCTGTACGAAAATAGCAAATAGGAAGCTGTATAGAAATAGTAAACTAGAATACCAACAAATTCATAAAGGACCCATAGATGATCAGTCTTACATCTCAATTTAGAAAGTCACAATAATAGTTCTTAAACCACGTTGTATGCCTACATATTGTAACACTTCATAGAGAGAACCTCTGTGAAGTTGACTCAATGTATGTTGCATTCTAAGCCTCTGTGAGACTATATGAAGGTTGCACAGTGTATATTAACAATTGTTGTCAAAGCATGCCATTGTAAAAGCATTAAATTATTATGAGATACACTTCTCTTCTCCAATAATACATTTGAAATCTCATCTACATAACTGACTTCACCAAAATCAAAACCCAATATTATGGATAAAAAGGAAAACTTACCCATGAAATCTCATCCCATCGGTAAAATTAGTTTTGAGAAATGTTTTCGGTGTCATGGTGATTCATGGTGGCAGGTGGTGTAGCAGATATTAAGAAATCCATTTGAGTGTTTTCAATTTTGAGACTTACCCGCTGCATATATTAAGGACGGAGTGTGACATTAAGTAAGAATGATGTATTGTCTCTTTTTTGTTCACTGTGAGGAATGATCCCTCTCAAAATATAAAATTTATCAATAATCTTACACCTCCTATTCTGCTCCATTGCAGAGTGTTTTGATTGCTCAGTCCCTTTTCCATCACACTTTTCTGCTCAGTCCCTTTTCCATCACACTTTACTGCTCTGTACTGCTCATTAATCTTGCAAATCTGTCATTAATGAAACAGTTGTCTTGCACCTCCTATGCTACTTTTTTTTAATAACAAAATCTTCTTCTTCATCATCATCGTCACCATGTTCTTGCAAACTCTTAGAAGATTGTCGTATTCACAACCATAAAAAAGTACTAAAAAATAGTTACATCAACAATACAAAATTAACCGAAGAATTTAATGGCTAAACAGAGATGGATATTCTGAATCATGAAATAAATAAATACTCACTAATAATATAGACCAAACATAATATAAAAAAGATTAAAATAGACAAAGGAATTAGGAAATAATTAAAGGTGTTGGTGAAAGGAAGTCTGCCCCAAAAGATAGGCATGTCTTCATTGGATAGCCCCAATTGTCCATAATGAGTTGTGCAAGTAAATTTATTTGAAAATCAAGTGTAGGCCAATAAAAGCTAAGCGAAATTATTCTCGTGGAGTTTAAAATATAAGCCAAATCTTCAACAATAAAAATAAATTTAATGCCCCCTCAATAAGATGTCGATAACCTTGTTCGGGTGCGATCATGTGAATTTGGTAACCGTTTGCTTCTGAAATGATTTTTCTCATGCTGAATGAAGTGTAACGCCGAATGAAGCTCATTGTCAAAAACTCCAGATATTTTATCACTTACTGGTCTCCCTCCATCAAGATTCTCCTTAAATATCAAGTCAAAAGTGCGATAAAGTTCCAAGATAGTGTACAATTAGGTCACTACTTCAGCACCAATAGGTATAAAACCTTAATTTGGGAATTTATTCAACAATCCAACATGAAACTATGCAAGGTGTAGTATACTATTATAAAAGATGCATCGATAGCAAAGACCAATGCCATATCACAATCAGGTAACTCAAGAACACTGAGCTCAACTTCAAATTCATTACCTCATATTTTCCATATGAATATTGAACATTTTGAGACGCTCATCAATTTGTTTACATTAGCCACTGCTACCAACAGTTGCCTTGTAACTTTAGTTGAACACCCCAGCCTCTTTACTGCTTCTTGATCTAAAATCAGCTCTGCAGGTCCGCGTATCTATTAGTCACAATAACATTCGGATATCATAATAACACGCAAATCATAATAACACGCAATTATTACCTGCAATTCTTTCCAAATCAAGGACGTACCTTTGAAAAACTCGTTAACCATTCATCCATCCAATGTAGTTCAGAACATTGAGGAAGTGAACATTCATCGGCCCTAGGAAATATCTACCAGAATGAACAGATATTAGCCCATACGTAATTGAATTATGTGTTATTATCATATAACATAGATGTGTTATAATCATTAATATTTTCAAAAAGTAAGTCACGTGAGTTTCTAAATAGAATTCCTCAATCTGTATAGGGTCACTGAGTTGTATCATAATCCACTGCTGAGAAAACAAATGGTTTATTATAATAACTACAAATTTCTACCTTGGAAAGATAAATATGTGGTTGCGGCCACCAGATAACCAAAAATATGGCATTTGACTCAACACCTGAAAGTAAAAGGTGTCTATATGAAACTTTATTGTGATAAAACTTCTAACAAATATGAAACAAATAATTTATGTTATAATTAGGCAATATTATCAAGCATTTTGAAGGAGTATCAGCTTCACATAAGCTTGATTAAGCTCTTTAACCCATTAGTAATGTTTGAAGGAGTATCACCTTCAACCCATTAGTACTGTTTGCTTTCTCTCCTACACTTATTATAAGTGTAGGACACAAACTTTAAAATTCTAATGCTAATTATGGAGAAATTGACTCGACAAACTTTAAAACTTTATGTCAATTGGGTCGAATGTCGTCCCGACTCAAGAGGGCGTGTCAAAAACTAACCGAAACATAGCCCAACTAAATTGACATTTAACTCGCGGTAACGTTGACCAATCTTTCGGCTACTCGAATCCCACCCAGACATATAAGAATTTGTATGCGACTTTATCGTATATGTAGCCGGGTATGTGGGCATTAATTCCAACCAATTATACCGCTTATTGAAGTCACTCAAACAATCATTAAATGAATAAAAAAATCATGAAATAACCACATCATAGACTGACTTAAATTCATTAACATTTTTACACCAACTACAAAAATAGAAACCAAATTTTTAAATAAAACTCTGAATCTGAACCTGACCTCATACTCTGATCATCACCCCTAATCTCCAGAAACTCAAACTCTCATACCCCTATATTGAAAACCCAATATTCCTATGTGTTTATAAATAGGGTGCCTATGTGTTTACATTCACATCTTACTTGGACACTTTGTCAAACAATGGGGCTTCAAATTTCAAAACACAATAGACAAACAAATGAAGTAGCAACCATTTATGAAATTAAATAACAATTCATGAGAGTAAATTCGCATAGTTTTACACGCAAGCTATGTTTGTCACTCGTATACCTCAATCAGCTAAGTGTTCACAATTGGTTTCAATCGCGAAATACCTACAATGTCAAGCATATATTAGAGACAAAATATAAATGAATGGAATAAAAGACTAAAAATAATCAACAAATGAATAACTAAACTTCATAATGAATAACTAAACTTCAAAAACATAAAAGACTTCTACTTGATAATGAATAATATAAATGCATAATTATCTATACAATTTGGTTCAAATAAATTAAAAAATTTACACAAATAGTGTCCCTACCCATCAAATAGGTTTCACCAAAATCACAAACATAAAAGTAAATAAAAAAGGTTCCATCATCATTTTCTTAATTATTTCTGATATGCACCATCTCAATTACTAGCCTATTGTGTATATACATCCCCATTTTTATATTGGTGAATGGAAATACTAAAATAGTTCTTAATGTGGACATAATGGTGTAAGTCCCAAATGAATATGGCTCAAATAACTCTAACAACTAACTAACAACCCAAAAAACAAATTAAAGAAAAATAACAAATAAAGCATTTGTTAGTTATTGGAGATGGAGAAGAAAAAAAAAATCGTAAAAGTAGGCATCAAACAAATGCAGCCATATTGGTATTCATAGTGGAAGCCAAGAATTTCAAGATCTCCTACTCTTACTCCTGGTAAGGGAAGGGAATATGTAAACACCCGAAAAGAAAATGAAGAATCGAAAAAAAAAATCACATACTTAATAACCTAATTTAGAAATCACATACCTGGTGTTGAAGGTTGAAATCTGTACATGTGCTTGCCATCGAGCTCCTCTCTTTCTCTCTAAGAGTTTCGCCATTGAAGCCACCTTGAAAATGGGTTTGAGAGGGTAAAGAGTATGAGAGGATTGAATGAAGTTGACGGGGGGAGGGGGGGAGGTATCAAGAAAGAGAAATGGTGGGGTTCTTTGGGTAAAGTGAGTGTTTTACCATAATACCTTAATTTTTGAATTAAAGTGTATGTTTGATGAGTAGAAAAGAAGGGGGAAACCAAATATTTGAGGGGTAGGATTGTAAAAAGAAATTACATATGATATATATATATATATATATTATGAAATCTTTTTGTAGTTATTAAAAGCAGGATTGACTGATACCGCACTTTGCTCGCTAGCAAATGGGCCAATATATGATGTACAATCATATAAGAGGTATCAGGTGAATGGGTTTGAATTTTGCACACGTGAGTATGATGAGTCATGGGTCACCCAAAATAGTAGCGTGTTAATGAGGTCCATCACAAAGTTCAGGTCAAGCGAAAAAAATATGAATTATAAGGAAGTAGAGACAACATACTTTGGAATTCTTCTTGGAATATTTGAGTTGGATTATATATCTTTCAAAATAGTTGTGTTTTACTGTGACTGGGTGAGATTTGAGGACAAGGTAAATGGTTCCAAAGTTGATCCTAAATGGAACTTAATGATGGTAAACTTAAGTAAGTTGAAGAGTAAGGATAGAATCGATGACGAGCCATTCATTCTTGCATCTGAAGCATCTCAAGTGTTTTACTCAAAGAATTTTGAAGACAATGGTTGGTCTATAATTTTGCATGCGCCATAGAGATTAACAACAAGTGTTGAAAAACTTGAGGTTCCAACAATGTATCAGTCTATTCTTGAGGATAATCTCAATTTAAAGAATATGCTTCCGGACTTCTAGTTAAAGCTAAAGCTGATTTTTATAGCTTTTGCTTAATTTTATTTACTTCAATTCTTCACTTACTATGTAAAAGAATTTTAGACATCGCTTCTAGATTTTGTTTCTTGTGATCTATTATGTTTTTGTACTACTTTAATGCTTCACTTATATTGAAACATGCGACGAATAGACCAATTCTTATCAAATTTGGACAGATTATATATTTTTAGTAATTTTGGACATAATATGTGAATAATTCATTTAGACATATTATTAATGCAGAATATTTATGCATGGTATATCTAATACTACTTGAATTTCTGTAATGTCAAATGAAGTTAATGTTTCCAACCTACACGATGGTCCAGATGGATCATCTATAGACACCATAATTGCAGTTGAGATCAATCAATATAATCAGGTAATAGGTAGAGAGAAAGGTCGATTTATGTCTCGACTTGGTAAAGTGGTCCAGGCTCAGGTCCCAATATCGTATACTGGCTAGCGTAAGGATCCAGAAACATATAAGGAAGATGTTTGGAAAGAGATGAAAGTGAGACTTCTTATGTATACTTGATTTTTTTATTATATTTGCTTTTGTATAACTTTACACATTTCTTATAATTTGAAAATATCAATTGTTTTGTTAGAGAACATATGGACTCCCGGATAGTTACAAGATTAGTTCCTATAAAAGTATGTGCTGCCTACTTAAAACATATAAATCCACATTACAGAAGAGCTATTATGATAAATATTCAATGGATGTCGAAAGATTGGCCAATGTACCTCCAGGTGTTATGCCAGAACAGTGGAAAGAGTTACTGGAGCATGAGAATACGGAAGAGGCTAAAAAAAGAAGAAAGCAGGGAAAGATAATAATGAAAAGATTAGGGCCACTCACACAAGTGGGCGTGATGGGCATGCGCAATTCGAGTACAATATGGTACGTACGACTATGTTTTACTCCTTTGTTTGATTACTATTACCTTAGAGACAATATATGTTATGTTTTTTATTTGTAGACAGAGAAATTGCATAAAAACCCATTGCGTGTTGATGTATGGATATCTTGCCATACATGTAAAGATGGGTCAGCCAAAGAGAGAATTGTTCCTATCATGGTGATTTTTTATAAATAGTGAATGATGATTGTTACCTAAAAACATTATACATTCAAATTATTAGTCTTGACAATTCTATATATTTGGCATCTCACGGGACAAGGTGCTCGCAAAGAAAAAAGAACTAGAAGAAGTTGTAGTGATAACACCAACCAGCCACAATCATTGAGAAATGATGCATTGTCTAAAGTATTTGGTATTAACAAGAGAGGGAGCACTCGTGGTGTGGGTTCCATAGTTTCACTATCATCCATCGAGGCTTCATCTCCATCTTTATCTTTGCTTGTAGCTGAAAAGGCCAATGGGAACCAAATGAAAGGTTATCTCCATACATTGGAATCCAAGATCAAAGACATGAATAATAAACTAAGAAATATAGATACAATGATAGGTATGGTGTTGGGGAAGTCCCATTCGTCCCAGTTGTTGGAACAAGTGCAAGTAATGGGACAATTGCATCATTTAATGTAGAATCCCGCTCACAAGAATATGGTGTCTCGTGTGATGTGCTCTGGATTAATGGTAAGGTTATTGGCAAGGGAATGATAGACGTTAACCCTCGAGATGTAGTGCACAATCACAGAGTGAATTACGAAAAAGAGGTGGTATCGTTAATGGACAAAGTGCTTGAGGAAAATGCTTCCCTTTACTTGGGAACACAAGGTGGTGTTGATCTTCTCGGAGATGTTGGTAGTGTACAATTGTTGTTGGCACCATTTTACACTCATGATTCTTCTTCTATGTTATATTCTCTGCATTTTTGTTGAACTTTTACAGTATTAAGCAGCCAAAAACCAACTACTAGTTGTTGTTCATTAATTATTTCTTGATTGTTAAATATGGCATGGTTCTATATAGAAAGAACATTTGTTTTTTGATGTTCAAGTTGTGAAAGTGATGCGTAAATAGTTTAAATATGCTATATTCTCAAACCCCATGCTCGACAAACCCCAACATCATCGTGTGATCTCTGTTTAACGATTGTACCAATCTCATTCTCAAAAGGATTATCCCATTATTCAAGATTTTTTGTGATCTCTCTTCAGCAAGTAAGATTTTATGAATTTTTCCCATTATTTTTCTACGTTTTCTTAATTAGGTTTAGAAAAAAACTAAGGTAAATCATTTGAAAGTGTATTATGGATTGTGGATGATTATACTATGGATTTTAGATGATTATCCTTAGTTCCGGTTTCCTTATTATGAACAGTCGAAGCGAATCTAGATGAGTATCCTTAGTTAGGGTACAATTGATCTGATTATACACATTTGGCACAAATCGTGAAGCGAATCTAGATGAATATGAGCCACAACAATTGATCTGAATCGATTTGATAAATTGCTACAGTGATTTTTGAATAGTTTATAAAGTCCAAAAGTAAACATCATTGTAATGAATCTTATGATTTTATTAGTCCGATCATGAAACACAATGACTTTGCATTTCACATGCGATTCACTATTTTTGTAATCATATATGTAAACTCTATTTCCATTGAAAATTATTTTGATTATAATTTCCTTAAGTTTGATTAAAATACAATGAAATTATTTTGATTACAAATACTTTATGGGTCACATGTATTTATCTGTAATATGCTTCATTATTTAATATATCATGTTTTTTAGACATATCGATACATTGTCTACCCATTTCTTTTAATTTGTTCCAAATTTTATGCTTTGATTCACGGTTCATTCATTTTAGATTCACAATTTGACAACTGTGGTTGACAACTCAAGTCTAAAGTTTCTTTCTTATCACCCTTTGAAGCACCAACGCTCTCTCGGAGGTCAAGTGTCCGTCTCCAATACACGTCAAACATTATCACTCTCCAATACTCTGGAACACCTTTGGAGCACATCAATAGTGCCTTAATTTGTTTTTTTTTCTTCTATATTTTACATTCTTAGACATACCGAAACATGCTCAAAGTCATTTCAGGGAGTATAATGTAATTACCCTTAACAAAAATGGTCCGAGACTTTAATTTTTGTTGTCTATAATATGTTATTTCAAATCATGGATTCTAAATTGTAATATCTTTAAACAGTTATAACAATGTTAATTTATTTATTTATTTTAATTTGAATAATGGTCTTCGTCTTCGTATCCTACATTTTTATAAGTATTGTGATGTGTTAAATCGTGTCGGGCCCATGTCAAGTAAATGCTTCATATTTGTAACCGTAAGGCATGAATTTTGCCACAATTACCTTCTTCTAAAAGCACGACATAACACCCACTACTACAGATGCCAAAAAATTTGTTCCATGAAACATGCAAAAATACATCCTTCCAATTGCGCGACAAACGACACAAAGTCTTTCAAGTTCTAGTGAATATAATTCATCATTCTAGTAGGCTGATTACAACTTATGCTTGCCCCCTCCTTGAACCCGCATCCAGTCATCCTAGTTCTGCACTAGTTTATGCCCACAAATTTCGAGGGACGCAGTGTTGAGTCTTAGGTGAAAGAAGTTACACATTCAACTCCTCTTCTCCACTCCCTCCCTATATATATCTAGTCAATTTTGGTGGTTGATCATAGTTATTAAAGACACAAGGCGTCAATGTCTCCCTGGAGCTTAGGCCCACCCGATTGAAGTAAGGCACACACTCTGTAAAAAACATGAGGAAAATTTTTCTTATATGATCTTTAATAATGTGGTGTTATCATGTAAATTGGGAACGTATAGAATAATTTTCAATAATGTACTTGTGCAAAACTTTAAAACAATTCAACCATACAAAGCATCCGACATTCCAATTATTGAATAAAGAATAGAAGGAAAATAACCAAATATTCTAAAATGCAGTTCTGCATTTGTCAAAAATCAAATTAAAAGAAACATCTGGTCTAAGATTACTTCATAGCTGTGGATCTTTCAATCTCATTTTCCTCTTCCACATGTGTTATCTCCGTAGAGAGTAAAATTTTGCTTGTCCATCTCGTATTTCTTTGACTTTGGTCAATCTTGGGAATTAAGTGATCTAATTCCACATGTTCATTAGAAAAATATTAAACTCAACATATAAATTGATATAAGATTGCAATTAGAAATTCGTTCAGAAAATACGAGGCTTTCGCGCCCTAAGAACCCACTTGATAACAATGAGACGTAGCATTTTAGTGATACCATAATGCACAAACTAGAGTTAGTTTAGGTGGATCTCGTTTAAGCTCATGCCCAGCCTAGCACAAACCTGCATAAAAAGTATTTAAAATAGAGTTGGATCTATCCCTCTCTGTTTGCTCTACATTTTTTAGTGCATTTGGCTATGATCTTGTTCACCTCACCTGTCAAATCGCATCGTTTCTTGTTTACAACACTGTCATTTTATATTTTAGTTAATGGATTTTCCTTCCCTTGTAGTCTATAATCGAGCATGGTTCACGTCCATGCCTGCTGAGCTTGTTGACCCATAATCATAAAAAGAGCATCAAGAAAGAATCTTGATGGACAATATCAAACAATATTGTTGGAAACAGAGATCAGATACAGGTAAACGTGTAGTTCTTGGCAATTTGAAGTTTGAAACTATAAGCCATGCTAAATAGAAATTTTCAACCAGTTTCCTTATGAGTTTATACCATGTATTTGAACATTTAAGCAATGTTGGATTGCAATGTTAAACCTCTCCTCTTTAAATTTTTAGTCCTTTTTGTATCCCTTGATCAAAATGCCCACATGTTATTAGTTAGTAAGAGATTATTTGCTCATTCCCTGAACTTTGTAATAACATGCTATAATTAAAATTAGGTTAATTGGTCCTCAGGTCAATCTTCTTCAAAATGATGAGTTTGATATAAAGAAAGAGGCTGCTTGGGCAATACCAAATGCCACTTCTGGTGGTACTCATGAGCAAATCAAGTATTTTTCATCTTCTTTTCATCTTATGTTGCCTTAAAAATTCCATTCCTCGATGTAAATTTCAAGAATTTTCTTGCATTATGGTTGATAGGTACCTGGTGAGTCAAGGTTATATATGCGATCTCCTTATCAGTCCTGACCCGAGGATTATAATAGTCTGTTTGGAATGTCTAGAAAATGTCTTGAAGGTCGAGGAAGCTGAAAAGAACTTGGGTAACTCTTGGGATATTAATTTCTACGCTCAGTTAATAAATGAGGCTGAGGGTTTAGAAAAGGTAGAGAACTTTTGATTTTAATCATATGAACAAAAATTAAAATTATTACAGTATTTTGGTCCTATATTTTAAATTTTCGATTGGTTTTGTTAAAGAGTTACCCTTTACAGGGAAAAATAAAATCATTTCTCAATACCAACACTAACATGGGATTTTTTCTTCAGTGAACAAGAGTTGTAGTCACTTGTCTAAAATGAAATTGTATGCTTCTAAAGTCTGAATAAGTTGTAGTCATTATACTATTATCAGTGTTGGATATGCGTTGGAAATTGATAACTCACATTCAAAGAAATATATGTGGTTCACATAATTCTCATTTATGAAAATCTAATTATTTACCTTTTTATTTACCCGACTCTTTTGGACACAATAATTTCTTATTTATTATGTCGTAATCTGCTAATATAGTTGTTGATTTGTTTTTTTGTAGTCAGAGGAATCGTGGTGGGGGTATGATGAAAGGTCGTGGAAGCAATAGCAGCCATGGTGGTGGGGGTCGTGGCCATGGTGGAGGTCGAGGCATAGGTAGTTGGAGGAAGAAAATTGTGGACAAATCAGGTGATGATCTGGACAAGGATTTGGAGAACTATATGCAAACATAATATTCTTGGGAACTTAGACTCACTAACGGTTGTTACTAGTAGCAACAATAGTTGTACACAAGTTTTTTAAGTGGGTTGTTTTTACTTATGTAGATATGTAGATATATTCTCATTACATGGATTTCCCCTGGGTTGATTTCAGCTCTCTTTCTATCAAATTAATTGTGTTAAGTAATATCAATAAGAAAACTTGATTGAACTTCATTAAATTTTTTTTTTTCAGAAGCTGGACGTTGGTTCTTTGCTCATGGACAGTGAGAATCAGAAAGATTCCCCATCATCTATTTTGGGAGTCCTATCTGAGACTTCTTATGAATTTTAAGACATAAGATCTTCCAGCAAGTGGAATGATGATCTATCATATGGTGGTAGTACAATTACTGAATCAACTCAAGCTTGTTCAAGACTGCCAAACATATGTTTATATCTGTTCTTTTCTTCATCACCTAAATATTATATTATATGAAGCCAATAAAGCGTTATTGGTAAAATATGTAGTGATTGATTAAGTAATTGACAGTGGCCATGTATTGAAGCACCTTATTAGTATAGATGAATGATGTTTTGGATATTCTTATCTAGCCACGTACGATAAAGTTCCACCCCCAACCAAATGACATCTACTGCATTTATGATGTTCACTAAGTCTCCTTTTTGGTCCAAGCTTTTTTCTGTTATCTTGATGTAGAAAATGCCTTCACTCACACTGCATAATAATCGATCAACACTATCATTTTTAACATTGGGAAGTGAAATGCAAATGCTTGTCAAGATTTCCACTATCAAACTCCACCAATTAGGTGGTTCATCAGAAAGCAGACGTGGAACTTGGTCACTGTCAAACTTGATACTCCCCTGAAACCCGTAGATTTCTCATTAAGTTTAATTAGATTTTTACGCAGCTGTTTTGTCTCTCTCTGAATGAATTGGTTTAAATAATTAGAAATGTTTTCAGCATTCATTTCGAAAGTTCATCCTCAACTTCAATCTCCAAAACATAACATAAAATGAATTAGTTCACAAAAATAGTTTTTTTATTATTTATGATTGTCTTTTCAATAGAGGGAGATAAATATTAATTATTGCTCCCATTTTTTTTTTCGTTTGCTAACAAACTTTTGTTGTTTCAATTGTTTGTACTTGAAGGATCTGCAGTCTTTAGTCCCACTACCCGATCTTCCCTCGTGATTTTCAGCTCAGCGTTTCGAGGGTCTGCCTGTGTAGTTTGTAACGGTCACTGTGGCAGGGATCAAGATGTTGAGTTTTAGGTCATAAAAGAGTATGGAGTCAAAGAGTCGTGGGAGAATTTATACAATGTCTTCTTGAAACTCATCATCTCTTTCTTCTTTGCAAATTTAATCAAAATTTTGATTTTTTGTAGCTTTTTCCTTAGGTTCTTATGAAAGAAAGTTTTGAAGTCAGTTTGAGTGTTACTTTATTTTAACATATATTAGTTTAAAATGTTTATATTGAACATATCATGAAGTATTGCATGAAAGTGTTTGGAGATAATTGGTATGTTTTTAGCTATTTTTACTGTTTGTTATATGTGAGGTTGGTGGTATATGGCAGATAATTTTTATTTTTTTTAATATTTTAATTTATGTAAGTGTTGATAACACTTACAAAATGAACATTGTTTTACTTACATACTAATATTTGTAAGTGTTTTGAACCGTTACAAAAAAAAATATATTTTTTCTTTTGTAAGTGTTTATAATCATTGTAAATTAAAAAAGGTTGTTGAATTTTGCAAGTGTTCAAAATACTTGCAAACAAAATTTTTGCAAGTGTTTAAAACCCTTGCACAATTTTAATATGCAAGTGTTGAGAACACTTACAAAGGTTTTTGTAATGGTTGTCAGAAACGGATATGTATTCCTAATGAACTTTTGCAAATAACAGTTGCAATGGTTTTGAACACTTATAATTTTTTTGCAACGTGTCGATTTTTAAGTGTTATAAACACTTGCAAATGGAATTTGTAAGTGTTTAAAACACTTACAAATTGACTATTTTAGTGTAGTGCACCCTCAAGGACGAGGTCAATAAATAGTGAAGGGTAACAGAGGACCATGGCAAAAAGATGAATGAGGAAGTCGCTGCCAAGATAGAGGTAGTGGAAGAGGACGAGTGAACTCAAAATGAGTTTAGTAAGGTGGACATTGAGTTGTCCAAGATGAAGAATTCTTACCTACATATCATCCTCGAGAAGGCCATTCTTCAAAGGACGAGGATTCATACGGAGAAAACCCAGGAAGACAATCTACAAAAATAGTATGATGAAGGTTATGAAGCTATCATCGAGGAGGGTGTTACCTAGTTAGACTATTATGAGTATGTTGATTTTAATAAAGGCTGGGTAGCCAGTTTATAAAGTGTTAATATCGGCAAAAGGTGATCCCGCTTATGCTGAAGATCCCCTAATAGTGGATCCTCTTGTAAACCTCCCCAGGGATGCATTAGCCCCAACCTCCAATAATCCTCCCGCCTCTGTTCTTGAAGGGGTTTCTCCTGAGTTAAATGATGCAGTAGTTGGTCAGTCTTAGCAATTTTTCATTCTATGTATTTTTTTCTTGACCCTTGGCGATCATCTTGTAGGCCTTGGGCCAATTTTTTATTTTAATGAAAAAGTATCTATATTTCCTTTTCCATTATCTTCCTCTAATATTATATCATCATTATATATTAGTCATTTGCTTACATTACATTGGTTGATCACCTAAGGTCTTTCCCTTATATTAAACTACTTCTAAAGTCTTAAGAAAATAGAGCAAATAATTATTGCTGTAATTATTCATATCGGTTTTTAATCAGCCTTTAGTTTATACCACTTTGAGTGGGTTTTAATCGATTTGCCTCAGATCGTAGCACTTATGCAAGTGAGTTTTGTGCCTATTTAGGCCGATCTACTTTAGATTCTACCACTCCTTGACTGGGTTTGATCGATCTACCCCAGATCATACCACTTATGAAAATGGGTTTTGTGCCTCTTGATTCGACACGAATATTGTATTTTTTTACCCCTTTTACTTATGCATTTTTGCCCCTTTGGTACCATAATTTCTTTATTTATGCTCGTTAACAATAAAACTTCCGTTTTATATGTTAACATGTTATATGAGATATAATTGAGCTTTTGCATGTACTTTGGTGCTTAGTGTGAAGTTCAGTAGCCTTTTGGAAAAGTTCTGTTGAATATTGCAGCTTCTGGGGAATTTTCGTCATTTAGCATTCGGATTTTAATCCCAAGCTCTTCACGGATGTTGAATCCCTTTGATTTTTTTTGTGTGGATGCTAACGGTGCATGAATCTAAGTTATATCAAAGGAGTTATGGCATTTTTAAGATGGTTTTGACTTCAAAAGCACACTGAATGGAACATTAAGGGCATTTTTTGTCATTTCATAATTTATTTTTTTGTCCTAGTGTCTTCTTGGATGTTGTATCCCTTTAAGTTATCTTCTTGTAGCCTCCGACCGTGCCTAATTTCGAGTTATAACGAAGAAGTTACAGTATTTTTCATAAAGTTGGACAAAGCTCAGAATTGCAGACTGTCAGGTGCGAATCGATTCGCTAAAGTGTGAATCAATTTGCTAAAGTGCGAATCAATTCGCTAAACAGATAATCGATTCGTTTTTCCACAGATTCTACTTTTTCATTTCCGCTATTTTTGAATCGATTCGGACAAGTCCAAATCGATTTGGTCCCCTGTTTTTAGACCTCTCTTTTATTACAATTTTGCCATTTGGGCTTTTTATATACAACTCTTTCTCTGATTTTGATAAAACATATCATTTATGCAATAGATTTTAGGATTTGGTTAGGGAGCTAAGACCTTCTCCATTTTCCATTTCTTTGTAAGCTTTTCTTGTACTATTCATCATCCTCTCCATTAATATAGTTATTTTTCTGGATTTATTGCTTTGATAATTAGATTTCCTGCTTTGTGCAATTAGTTTATTGTGTTTATTTATTTATTTCTTAGTTAATTAGTGTAAATTAATTTAGTTTCATGCCTTGTTACTAGTTAAATAGGGTCGGGGTTGCATTTCTTCCATTAACGGGCATCGAGCTCCGAAAGTTAGATTTCATATAAAATTGTGTTTAATTGAAACCTCGCGTATTAAAGTCGGATTGTTATGCATTAACTTTCTTTGCCACAAAACTTTTATGTTTATAGCGATAATCTGAATTTAATCCATGTGTGACCAATTTTAATTAAATGTTTAATCTCAAAACTTTGGATTGGATTCCTTATTGTGTGATGTTTATGCTTAATTGATTATGTCGATTAAATAGCTTTCGAATCAGAATTCTAATCAGTAGTTGTTTAGCCCGTGTGGTGTGAATGCGATCCCGACTCTCGCTTTTAAATTGTTTCGTCTTAACTTCTTTCTTTTTACTTTTTCACGATAACCACCCATCACCTTTGACACCTTTATTCTTGAAATAATAAATCAATTAAAATCTATACGACATTCCCTGTGGATTCTCGATACCCGACTTACCGCTATACTTATATCGCAAGTGCAGTCGTAATTTATGTTTTTGTATTAACGCGGTAAAACAAATTCAATGATTAGCGTTTTGACGCGACGCTACTTTTCACGTTCGATCAACATGGCATCGTTGTCGGGGTGTGTTTGTTATAGATTGTAGTTGATTTACTATTTCGTAATATTTCTTTTATTCATATTTGTATTCTTTGTTTTACCTTTTTTTTGGCTTGTGCTCGATTAATTCAAGAAATTGAAAATTTGGCACTTGTTTCTCTTGTTGAATTGCCTATTTTGAAATGTCTCTCTATAACTCTTTAGATAACCTTAATTGTTATTAGAATATTTTTACAAGTTATACTCCCAAGACTATGCAAAAATGCCTACAAATTCTTGATAATGAACGACTTAAGCATGAAATTCAAGATGATGTAAGTAGTCCTTCATTGTCTTGGGTTCAAACTTTTCATGGTGGGAATAAGGAATTGAATGATGAAGTCGATATTTATTAAGGTTGGACAAGTAAAAAAATGTCCAACTTGATGAGAATATTTCTTCTTCACAAAGTTGCGTTGAGGTTGAAACTTGCATTTCACCTCCACCCCTTTTTGAGGATGAAATAATTGAGAGTGATCCAAGAACTCTCAATTTCCAACCTCTTTTAAATATTTCCAATTCTTTTGAGGTTGTGTGTCCTTCCCCTCCTTCATTCCCTACTATTCTCAAACCATTAAATTTATCAGAAGAATTGGTTGAAAGTCTAATGGACTTTGACCCACCCGATTCTTGACCAAGAATGTTATTTTGAGATGCTTTATCTCATGGGCTATTCACTTGCACTAGCCGCACCTCCCCTTACAATTGAAAAACCTTGGGGATGTGATTTCAATTATCCCGAGATCAATGTGGTCTTGTCCGCCTTAGCATCCAAATCCCCCATTGTCCCTCTCAAATTTTTAATCAGTGATGGTTCATCTCTTACGCCTTACACATGCCTTCCGTTGTTCAAATGGAATTCATATCTTTCGGGAGGCATTTTTTCTTAGGAAGTTCCACCGTTGATCTTTCAAAGTCACATCCCATTTTCGATGAATCCTCGCATATTTAGACTTCTAGTGTATAGTTAGTGTGAAGTCCAAATAGTAGGTTGTAAATAGTTAGTTTTTTTATTCTCTGTTTCTTTAGTTTTTCTTTCCTTTTACTTTAGTCTAGTGTAATTAGTTAAACTTTTTGTCATTTCTTTTTGTTAAGCTCGGTACTAACTCATTTTGTAGATTCTTTGGACTCGTACTTATTGAAGATCGCTCCATTTTACGTAATATCTTTCTTTTCCTCTCTTTATGTTGTATTCTTGATTAGCATTGAGGACAATGCAACATTTAAGTTAGGGGTGTGGGATATTTTATCCATTCCTTTGTTTTGTCTATGGATTTTATCACATGTTAGTTACAAAGCATGCTTTTTGTTAAAAATTGTAAATTTTTAAAAATACTCTCTTTCTTTTTTATCCTTTGTTGGGTATTTTGCCTTGTTTTCGATGAGAAATTTCAATAAATTCCCGATCCAATAGACAAGTCAATGATGCATGTTCTTTATTTTAGAAGTTATTAGACTTTAAACCTCAAATCATTGATATTATGAATAACTTGATGAATTAAACTTTAATCCGATGAGCACGTATGCTTTTCTTGTTTTATTGATTTGGTTTAAGATTTTTATAACTCGGCAATCATTTGTTGCATTTTATATACTTACACCGAGTGAGCTTTGTTATTTTCTTCATTTGTGAGTATTATACACTACTCTTTCCTCTTTAAAAACATTGATTTCATCGGTAATCTCACTATTATTTCATTTGATTGTTCCTTATTTTAGTTCATTTATGAAATGTATTGCTTGAGCATGATTTTCAAAGTTTGTTTTGACTCGAGAATTGCGTAAACATTCAAAAATGATCATAGGCCATATTTTCTATACCACCCATATGGACCTTGACCTCACCTTATATGTTTCCCCTTGTCGACCCCTTTGAGCCTAAATATAGCCTTTCATTTCATAATCCCAAATCCCATAACCAACTCCTCATTGGAGTTGTAAACCATATATATCACATTTCCATACCTTTGTTTGGAATGACACTTGGGATTGAATGATGTCCTTGTCTTGCGGTAGCAATTAAGAATGAAAAGAGTGAGAAAAGAAGAAAAGAAAGAAGTGAAAAAGGAAAGGCAAAGACAAAAGAAAGGAAAAGAAAACAAGAAAAAAAAGAAGAAAAGAAAAAGGAAAGATAAAGTTTGTATGTGTTATATATAGTTCAATAACCCATGTTGCTCTCAAATTGTTATATTTAATGCTTGATTATGGAACTGGCTTTCCATTTTTTTTATTGCCCCCATTCTTTCCATTATTATATGTTTTCATTCTGAACACTTTGAATCCATACATACATATCCTTCGTTTCGTACCCGAGCCTAGCCTACATTATAACCATATTCAAGTCATATGTGCTCTTAGGGTGCATTTAATTTAAAAGTTGAAATAGTTTAATAATCTGTAAAAATGCATTTCACCTCTTTTATATGTTCGGTATCTTTCATTGAGATTATAGTTTTTTATTTTCTATATAAAGTTGTTCAATTGTGACATGAGCACGACCTAGTTTCCATTTACATTTACTCTTTATGCCCGCATGTCCCGTGTATTACCGACTTTTCATAATGATTTCATTTGTTAAGTGCAATGCCTGGTAAGGATCGATATATGCAAGCTTTTATGTTTATCCGATTTATTTAAGTTTTGGCCAAATCATACTTTTCATGTGCTCGCTCCCATCCAACTTTTAAGGTTTCAATTCAATGAAGTTCATTCTATAATGTTAATAACAACGAACTTTTGTTTGAATTCGTTCGATATGCTAATAACATGTTTGAAATCTTTTTCGTATTATTGAGCCTGTCGCATGTTGATTGGGCATATTTTGAGGAAACTATTTAATATTTGTGGGTTTCATCAGTGAAAACCCTCACAAAACGACACTCGTCCACTAGGGTAACCTAGGGGTTTAACGGCTTATTGCATATGCCAAATGCAATCGTTCGCCCGCAAAAGTGGCTTTTATCTCTTTTGTATATATCTCCTTTTTTGTCGTTTACCTGTTGTTCTTCTTGCTTTGTACTTCATTGCTAGGGACTAGTAATGTGTAAGTTAGGGGGTGTGATTCGGCACGAATATTGTATTTTCAGCCCTTATACTTATGCATTTTAGCCCCCTTGGGTACCTTAATTATTATATTTATGCTCATTAACCATACAACCTCTGTTTTATATGTTAGCATGATATATTAGGTTTAATTGAGATTTCGTAGGTATTTCGGTACTTAGTGTGAAGTTCAGTAGCTTTTTGGAAAGGTTCCATTGAATATTGCAACTTCGGGGGCATTTTAGTAATTTCTGCATTTAAATTTGAATCCCAACCTCTTCACGGAAGTTGAAGCGCTTTGATTTTTCTTCATGTGGCCGCCGACGATGCATGAATATAAGTTATATCGAAGGAGTTATGTCATTTTTAGGTTGGTTTTGACTTCAAAAGCACACTCAAGGGCACATTCAAGGGCATTTTTATAATTTCATAATTTGTTTTTTTAGCCTAATGTCTTCTTGGATTGTATCCCTCTAAGTTTTCTTCACATAGCCTCTGACTGTGCCCAATTTCGAGTTATAATGAAGAAGTTACGGCATTTTTCGTAAAGTTGGACAAAGCTGAGAATTGCAGACTGTCAGGTGAGAATCAATTCGAACAAGTTGATTTGGCACCAGAACCTACTTTTTTACTTCTCTTATTTTTGAATCGATTCGGTTCCTTATGAATCAATTCGGTCCCCCTTTTTTCAGCCTTCTTATTTACAATTATGCCACCTAGGGTTTATGTATAAATACATTTTCTCTTCATTTCAAAGAGGGATCCATCATATAAATTATTTTAGCTTAGTTTTAGGGTGTGTTGTTGGGATCTTTCAGCCTCTTCTCCTTTTTCCCGGGGTTTTCACCCATTTTATGTGAGAACTCTACTATTCATTCTCATCTCCACTTGTTTTATGCTTTGATTAGTTAATTTACTTACTTTGTATTTAGCTTTTGTTGCCTAATTAGTTATTTTCTTTGGTTAATTAGTTTCATTTATAGATTTAATCATGTGTAGTTACTAGTTCAAAGGGTTGGGGTCATTTCTCCGCCATTAATGGGGGTCAAGCTCCGAAATTTAGGTTTTGGGGAAAATTGCGTTCAATTAAAACAATGTGTATTAAATTTGGAATATTATGCATTTAACTTTCTTTGCCACGCAACGTTAGTGTTTAAAGAGATATTCCGAATTTAATCAGCGTGTGACCATTTTTTATTAAATGTTTTATCTTGAATTTTTGGGTTAAATTTCTCCATGTGTTATGTTTATAATTAACTAAAAATGCTCGGTTAAATGTTTTCGAACCGAATTCTAATTACGCATGTTTAGCCCATGGCAGGGATGTGACCTTGACTCTCGTTTTATTAATTCCTGTATAGCTTTAACTTCTTAATTTTTTCCTTTATCTTCTAAACCAACCTAGCACCTTTTACATTTTTATTCTTGAAGTAATAAATCAATTAAAATCTATCCAACACTCCATGTGGATTTCTTACGATACCCGACTTACCGCTATACTTGTTTCGCAAGTGTAGTTGTAGTTTAGGTTTTTTGTATTGAGTCGGCTAACCAAAAATAATGACAATGCTTATACATGAGCACATGATTCACTCTCAATTACCTCTCTATGCCGATCTACCTTAGATCATACCACTCCTTCAGTGGGTTTTGATCGTGATAATTTTATGTCTCACGATCTAGGATATTTGAGACTTTTTTCTTATATGAGTTTTTTTAGTACTTACATGTTAGGCTTAGTTACTAGTTCTAATTTGATACAAATTTATATTTTTTGAGAATTAGTTGGCCTCGGATCGTACCATTTATGAAATTGGTTTTTATGCCTCTTTAAGTCGTTCTACCTTTGATCAAATCACTCCTTGAGTGGGTTTTGATCGATCTAGCTCAGATCGTACAACTTATGCAAGTGGGTTTTGTTCCTCTATAGATCGATCTACTTTAGATTATACCACTCCTTGAGTGGGTTTTGAATGATATTCCCCAAAATAAATCAAATAGGGACTTTACACAATTTTTAGGTAACTGGTCGTACATCGTTTAATTGTGCACTAATGATAAGGAAAAAAATATCTACCTTGTTATCTAATGGTAACACTTCCTAAGGTTCATGGAATTCCATGACCTTGGGACTACCTTACCATCTACCCTTTCTAAGTGATATGACCCCCACCCTCTTTTGTAGCTATGCGGTATGGTCCATGCCAGTTTGGCACTAGAATTCCATCTGATGACTTCATAAAAGATGGCAATAAATTTTTGAGGACCAGGTCACTAACCTAGAATTCTGTGATCTTAACCTTCTTGTCATTTTATTTTTCCAACTCTTGCTAATAGGTGGCCAAATGTATCAAGGCTTGTTTCTTTCTTTCCTCACTAAGATCCAACTCATGAGTTATTTAGTCATCATTTTGAATGTCCTCAAATATCTCTGATTTAAGTCTTGGAAATACGATCTCTAGGGGGATCAATGCCTTGATGTCGTAAGCAAGGGAATATGTAATTTCTTTTGTCGACGTTTTGTAGCTCGTCCTGTATACCCATAGAATGCATGGAAGTTTTTCCACCCTTAACCCTTTGGACTTTTCTAATCTGCACTATATTGGTGGTCTCTACTTTCCCATTGCATTAGGGGAAGATTACTGATGCATAGTGGATCCTGACTCCATGTTCGGTGCAAATGTCACGGCAGGAATCATTATCGAATTGAGTTCCATTGTCTATTACTAGTTCGTTTGGGATGCTAAACCTTGTGATGAGATTCCTCCAGACAAACCTCCTGGAGTCTAACTCTCTGATACGGGTGAGTGGTTCGGCCTCAACCCATTTGGTGAAGTAATCGGCCATCATTTTTAGGTACCTTTGAATGCCCTAATATATTTATGCTACATTACGTGAATGGCCTCGGTATTGTAAGGGGATTCAAATCCTCTGTAGGCTTCGTGATCATTGATGAGAATAATTAACAGTTTGGGCACTTTTTGGCGAACCTTATTGAGTCTTTCTGCATGAATGGACACCTGTATCTATGAGAGATTGCCCGATAGGATAACGATCTACCACTCGTGTATGAGCCACATCTTCTTTCATGCATTTTGTTTAAAATTACTTCAACTTGATTTGATGAGTGCACTTCAGTAGTAGACCAGTGAACGATCTTCGATAGATCTTCCCATCCAAGTTGAGGCAAAAATTTGCCAACTTGATTTTTAACTTGTGCATTGTCTTATAATCTAGAGGTAGATCACATGTTTTCAAGTAGGATATGATGGTGTCCATCCAGGATGGGGCTAACTCTACTTAGAGAACACTCAGATCCCTTTATACGTCTTCAATGCTTGGTCGATCTATATATTCCACCTCAATTGTTCTTTTTAGATCGGTATCTATGGAAGATGGTAGAGTGGTAAGAGCATCTGCATAGCTATTGTCATTCCTTGGGAACTTCTTAACAAAGTTATACTTGAACCATTGAAGAAGGCTTTTGCACTTGTTTATGTAAGCTATCATCCTAGGATCCATTGCTTCATATTCCCTATTGAGAGGCTTTACAATCAGTTTGGAGTCACAAAATATAGTAATGCGATGAGAAACCAAACTGATCACCCTGTGTATATTGTGCACCATGGCTTCATATTTTACCTCGTTATTTGAGCTTTTAAATCCTAGTCTGATGGCTTACTCAATAAGTCCACCTTTTACTATCATGAAAACTATACCAAACCATCTTCCCTTCTCATTTGATGAGCCATCCATAAAGAGCTTACAGGGCTACTCGTCCTCACCGACCACCAATGACACTAGGATGGGATTCGATTGTTCTTCATTTTTTCTTGGCGATGTTGAAAATTCTTCAATGAAGTCTGCTAAGATTTGACATTTTATTATTATTCCGGGCTTATATTTTATGTAAAATTGGGCTAGTTCAAGATAACACTTGGTCATTCTATTTAAGAGGCCATCCTTCTTGAGAGTGTCCTTTAAAGGGTAAATTGTTTGGACAACTACCGTATGAGCATGGAAGTAGTACCTTAACTTCCTTATGGAGATCAATTGGGCCAAAACCCTTTTATCTATAGGCATGTTCCTAATCTCTACTTCAAGAAGGGTGTTGTTCACATAGTAGATCAATCTTTATGCTCCACTATGTAGACAGATCAATGGCATACTGGTCATGTGTCATGGGACATCCAAATAGAAGTACATGTCTTCTCCTTCGTTAGGAGTTAACAGTAAGGGAAGGGATCCAAAGTACTGCCGAATCCCTTATAAAGCTTGATCACATTCTTCTATCCAGATAGTGGGGCTTTCTTTTTTAGACATGGAAGAATGACAAACATTTGTAAGAAGATCTTAAAATGAAACGATTAAGGGATGCTAACATTCCAGTAATGACTTATATATCTTTGATGGTGGCTAGATTTTTAAAATCATATAGATCTTTGATATGATCATGATTCACCTCAATGCCCCTCTGAGTCACTAAGTATCCTAGAAACTTGCCAGAGATCACACCAAATACGCATTTGGAAGCATTGAGATTCATTTTGTACGCTTTAAGAATGTTAAAGGTGTTTGAAAGGTCTCTTAGATGGTCTGCTGAGTACTTTCTCTTGACGAGCATATCATCGATATATACGTCCATGGTGGTGCCGATCAACCTCTTGAACATCTTGCTAACCAGCCTATGATAAGTTGCCCTTTTTCTCTTCGAACCAAAGGGCATTACTTTGTAATAGTAAAGTACTAAGGTTGTGATGAATGAGGTCTTCTCCTGGTCGACACAAGCATTAGTTTGATATATATTTTGTGGAAAAAAACTCATATCCACTTTTTCTTTTTAACCCCCCATCTAACCCTAATTAGGGTTGCATGGAAACCCTCATATTAGTTCCTAATCTTGATGAAAACAAGCCTCATGATCCTCCTAATGCATGCAATAAATCATTTTCAAGTGTTGTTGAGCATTCTTCTTCATCGGAAGGTGTTCTAACAATCAAAATCTCCTCATACAAAGGAGAACTTGCCATTATATTTTCTCATGAATATATACAAAAACTTGTTGCTCCTTTCAAATATTTGATCGAAGGTAAGTTTTCTTATGGACGACCCTCTCTTGAAGAAATAAGTAAAACCTTTCATACTATGAATATCAAGGATGCCTTCCAGACTAGTCTTCTTGATCAAAAATAGATTCTTAGAAAGATTTTTATAGAGGATTATTTTGCTCACATATGGATGAGAAATCAATGACATTCTGGGAAATTCCCTATGAGAACCTTCAAATGGATCCTTGACTTTAGACCTGAGAAATAAAGTCATGTTGCCCCTATTTGGACCTCCTTTCCATACTTTCTAATCCATTGTTTCTCAAAATCCTCCTTATTGTCTATTGCCGAAGTAGTTGGTTGTCCATTAAAGTTGGATGGATCGACTGCATCTAGAATTAGACCAAGTGTTGAACTAGACCTCCTTGCCCACATACCTGACTGAGTTTGAATAGCTTATGGTGAAGATGGATTATGACAGAAGATCATTTACAAAAACATCCTTTATTATTGCACTGATTGTTTCAAATTGGGCCATGACAAATCCAAATGTGTATTGATAAAAAAAACTCCTCTAAATATAATGGTGGCATTAGGATAGTCAATAAATCCCCAATGTGATAACCCACCTATTATAATAGCAGGTGGCCAATCCTCTACTAAAATAAAACAAGAATCTTAGTATGGTCAATTTTTAGCATCACTATCGCAACAATAATATAAATAAATAATTCAAATAAACCATAAAATACACTGAGCAGAAAAATCCTCATGCATAAATAAATAATAAGTGTGAACCGAATAAACCCTTGGTCACCAAATAATAACATCCACTGAATAAAAGAACGACAAAAAAGTACTGAAATAAAATATATGGGAGTAAAAGAAAATACTATCCATTTATGTGAAACACTCCCATGCTAAAAACTGAAATGATATGATCCTATTTATATCGAATAAGCTAAGGCATCGAAATCATGTCTTGTATCATCCACAACTACTTCAACGATAATAATGGATATATCCCTCCAGTCTCGGCTGTTGTTGCTGCACACCTGGGGATTTAAAAAGAAAACCAAGGAAAAATAATTGCCAGCGTGTCAAATTCCGAAACGTAAAAAATAATTTGTAAGTTGATAATTATTTTAAATCCATTAAAACTGTAGTGTATTACTTTCATAATAAACCGGTCTCACTCACATGAGATAAAACCTCACCTCTCGACTACAGTGCACACCTAACGAATTCATTTATTATCCTAATTAAACTACTTGGTCTAACTAGGACATGTAACTACTATCCAAGCCCAAACCCATTAACACTCTCGATGAGCTAAGTATAATTACCTTAACTAGGTGTATATTCATAAATAATATTGTAGGTACACACTTGCTATATAATAATATTCACACAATACACATTACATAGCTACACTTGTGTTATAAGAAGTTCTATAAACTATATTGTATACAAATACATATATATCGCTCGCCATATATGTATAACAGTATGCCCAGAGGATGGACCTCATGGATACATCCCTCGTGTGTTATCCGTCTCTAGGCATCACGCATCACATTGAGCCACCGAGTCGAAATCTCACCGCCGATACCAAACGTAAAGACATACAATGGAGGTGATCTCACACATACACCGAGGGGTCGCAACCATACCACATCTTACCAAATCGGTCTCCAAACCAATATTTATCCCCTCATAAGGATAGTGGCCATAAAACATTTATATGACCCTTGGAATCAATTCGGCACCTGCTGGTCGATGTAAGTGTGGATTGCCCACTATGCGCAACCTCCTACAATAGCACTACCGAGTGGGTATGTTTAATAAAAACAAGTGGCACACACACACACACACACACACACACACACACATATATATATATATATATATATATATATATATATACACGTCACTCTAAAATGTATATATATAAAGTACTAAACTCGTATGCATATCCCACAACACATGGTTCACCCAATCACCAAGTTCGAACCAACTCCCCAATTAATTAGTTAAATAGTCACTCCCTTGAGTTCCTGATTCACCTCACTCGAAACCATCTATTATTGGTCGGCCACACATACAAAACCCTCGAAATAATCCCCTTATAATCCCACAGTACCCCGGAAGCCCTTATAGTCTTTCCCCAAACTCTAATGGGTCAAAACAACAAATGAAAAAAATTGGGCAGACTATCAAACTGAATCAGTTACATGGAAGACTGAACCAATTCAGTTGAGGGAACCAGTTCTCTCCCTACCAGCGAACTGGTTCAATTTTTTGGGCTGCCAAACATCTTCTTCCTCGGGATTTCTCCTCCAAAACCCTCAAATGGAGGTACCAAGCCTCCCCAAACATGAAATCAACCTCACATATCAATATACTAATGATCCAGTGACATTATAATACCTAAATAACTATGAATCCTATATCAAACACCTAGGATTACATATCAAATATCAATTTAATTCAACTAAAAAAAATTCCCAATTTTATTTTCAAAAGTTCAACCTTCCAATCAAAGGTCTACATGCTCATCAATTTTACCCAGAATGAATTTCGAATTTCTAATAGAATTAATCCCAATTAATAATTAACTTAAACCAGTGGTCCCTTATCATTCCAATCTCAAAATCAATTCACCAAAGTTTCAATCTTCAATACTTTAAATCTCATATTTCGATCTTTAATTATGAAAGTAATTAACTACGCATAATTTTCAACTTAAAGCATGTAAGTACTTCCATTGGTTGATTTAATTCGACGTTCTTTATGTGTTTGATGGAGATTTGAATCCAAAATTAGTTTTTCTTACTCTCTCTCTTAATCTCCCTGGTGAAGAATATCAAAAGTGGGTTGTAATAGCCCATATTTTTATGGCTTTTAAATTGAGATTTATTAAATTTAATTGAGTTATTAATTTAATATTAATGTGGAAATTTATTTTACATATTTACTACCATGATGAGAGTTAGTAATTATTGGGAACTTGTTTAATATTACTTAATGAGTAAAGTAATATATATAATTGAATTTATTAAAATGTCATGAGTGAATAACATGACAACTATGGAAATTAAGTCGGGACGCGCTTGTGTCATGTCGGGACTAAATTATTATTATAAAAGTTAATAAATTATAAGTCACTCGTATGGTCAATTCGAGTGCTCCACCGTGTCCGGAAGGGTCGAGATAGTCAGGAAAGTGTACTCGGGGGGTTTAGTTTCGATCTCGAAGCATTTTTAGGCCTAACTGGCATCCCGGGAGGGTAATATAGTCATTCTGTATTTTTGGGTAATTAAACCCACAAATTTTCCTAAGTTATATCAGCTGTTAGAGTTTAGCTTTTAGGGCTACCAATAACAGAAACATAAGAACGACCATTAGAGAAGAAAGGTAGAGAGCTTTTTAAGAATTGATCACAAACCGTAGCACCTCTTTCAAGATTAACACCATCGGGGCATAGGTCGTAAGACGAGGAACGCGGCCATACCTTTATCACCAACAAATCAGACATTCGAAATCCCAGGCAAGTATCTATCTTGCTACTTTTCTAGTTAATGTTTCACCCATGTTAGAATAGGATTGAGAATATATGATTCATGGAAGAATTTGGTGATTTAGGAAATTTAAATCACATGCCTTAGAGGAAATAAGTATATTTTATAAATCTCAACATATGTAGAGGATTATCAATGAAATTGTATTGATTTAGAAGTGAGAAATCTGGAAAAATAATTAAAAAATTGGAAATTTATTGTACAACTAGGGTTCTTGATAATTATGATGAATTATCCCTTTAATTTGAAACCTTTGATGTATTTGCACATGCTTCACATAGGAAATCATGTATGTAGGTATATGTAACAAGTAGTAAACTTGTTTGGGGGTTTGGGGATCATTAATGGTGTTTTGGAGGAAATTCTTGGATGAAACCCGTAGGGCGAATTTATAGTTTTTGGGCAAGAACTGCTTGATCTATCGATCGATCCAAGAATGTCGATCGATCAATCAACCCCTTTTCCTCGATCGACCGACCCCTCCTCGAAAACTGCATATTTTTCCCCTTTTTTCTTAATCTGGATAAAATACGTAGAAACCCTTGAATATCATTTAAAGAGTATAATGGGTCATGAAGAGGACCAACAAGGTCTAAGTAGACTCCGTGGAGTGAAATTTAATATGGGATGAAATCGTGAGTTAACGGGGGGGGGGGGGGGGGGTTCGTCACATATTGGAAATTCCGCGTGTGTTTACTAAAGAATTAAGAGACTCGTGAAAGACATAGACCAAAATGTTAAAGAGGGCGTACCGACTGAAATTATCTTTAGTAAGAGAGAATACTTTGATGGATGAGAAGTAAGTATGAATGATTATAATTGAGAATAAAAGAGATGAACCCTTTATGTGAGATAACTGGGTAATATTGTACTAAGTACGGTTAATAATAATTATTATGGGTCATGGGCGAACCTAATTGCATAACGTGAATATTTATATATATGTCCGTGTGACTGTGTGCATACATTAAATATTATATTTATGAATAATCATACTCGCGCTAATTGCTATCACGGAGGTTGTCGCGTCGGGACAGTCTTATCTCGATGGGACTTTTATGGGGGGATATTGACTTGTGGCCTAGAAAATAGGATTCCTTGGTACTGACTATCTGAGAATGATAGTCTGATGGTCATAAGAGACGTTAGGGGTATGTACTGACCTCTTAGTGTCTTGGAACTATGGTTTTCATCTATTTTTCTTGTATTGTGTTAATACAGTTCGAGAGTGATTCCGAACTAGTATTTCCCTTAGTACGAGAGATACGGGGACTTGATAGCAGAGTATACAAGAACCACAGATTCTATGTGGAGTGCCGATAGTATATATATTATATAAGTGATTAATATATATACGTATATATGGAATTCTTCTATCGTGCGTACAAGTAGTGAAATATAATAAATTACCCTATTTATAGTAAGTGTTCGGGAACTTTGTAATAGTATGGAGAAATACATAAATGACGTAAGTAATCATTAAGAGATTGATCTCTAAACTAAATATTATAGCCTTGTGACCTCTCGAAATAGAATTTATGGGAGATAAGTTAGATAGACTTATGAGGCATTTAGCAGTACGATAGGCATGAACACTAGATGAGAGGTGAGAATTCTCAAGAGAGTGTCGCGTAATAACATGGTTGTTACTTTAGCCGGTAAGCATTTTTACTTGCTAAACTATTTTTAAAACTGTTTTACACTCAGGCCCTGACCCGTTTCCTGTCATTTTTCTCTCTCTTATATATATTTATGTATGTATTATAGGTGCCCATCCATAGGGGTGTCAGGCATAGGTTCTTTGGATTGGATGTGCTACAGCTTATGTGGGAGTTGTAGGCCCTTGCTTTAGACAACCTCTTCCTTGATTGAGTTCCTGATTTTAGTACTGCATAGCTAGGGCATGTGTCACCCGATTTCCTATTTCAGTTTAGACTCAGTACAGATTTTGTATTTATTTCTATTTTCAGTATTCAGTACTCCTTAGGAGTTAACTATTGTCAGGATGATTTCATTTATGGTTCTTTGACTTCGTTTGGTTAATTTAAATGGCTTAATTCTTTTGTGTTGAGTGCCATCCTTAGCATTTATGTGATTCTTAAACTGATCTTCATTGCAAAAGGTTTTCATATTGGAATTTAATAAATGGAATAAGACTTTAAATTGTTTTGACACTTAGCTTAATTATTTAGGGTGTTTAAATTTGAAATATTCATTTTGTGACTGTGATGCCAAAAATGAAACAACTGTTCACCTTGATTTTAATTTAATAAAGGACTGATCACCGGGTAATTAATTAGGCGTGGTGTCACATGGGCTTCCATCCACTTATCCGACCTCTTAAATACCTCCATAATTTATCCTAATCTCCCTTTTCTACTTAACCCTAAGTTTAAAAAGACCATCCAACCCTTTTACTTAACCCTAAGTCTGAAAGTGTCTGAAACCCAATCATAACACTCGAGTACCTATTCTGGATTTTTTCGACCCTTTGGGGATCACCGGACTACTCGAAAAGCTCATCTGAGTTACCCAACTCCAAATATGAAAACATATTATTAATCGGGCCAAACACACGCATATCATACACGTCGCCCATAAATTACACCCATCCGCGGATGTGACACCCTATAGACAGATAATAATAAGCCATCGTTTTTACTCATACGTGACATACAATATATCACATATGTATTTACTATCGTACACAAATAAATAATAATAATAATAAATATTAATCCTTTATCTCGCTAATAATATTTACTGAAAACCAATTTAATTTCCCCAATTAAATTAATTTTTAAACACACATGAAAATTAAATAATTATAAAAGTACGGGGTAGTAGATTCTTTTCCCCTAATAACGGAATTTCATCCTCAAAATTCAAACTTAACTGCCAAAAAGAGCTCTGGGTACTTTTCTTGTATGTCATCCTCGCGCTCCTACGGCTGACTCTGCAACATTGTGTTGTCCCCCACGTACACACACAACGGTACCACCTTTGACCGAATATTTTGCAAGCTACGGCCCAAAATGGTAACGTGTCTCTCCTTATAAGCAATATTTGGTTGTAATTAATCTCCTCCAACAGTATATGCCGATAAGATGCGTCATTCCTGAGATACCTCCTCAACGACGACACATGGAACATGTAGTGAATTTACTATAAATGCTTTGGTTAGGTGAACCTATATGCAACTGGCCATATTTTCTTGATAATGGAAAAAGGCCCCACATATCTCGGTACCAACATTCCCTTATTTTTGAACCGCATCACTCCCTTTATTGGAGATAATTGCAGCAACACTTGGTCAACCACGTCCAAATCTAGAAAATATATGATTCTCATCGGCGTAACTCTTTTTCCTGTCCCGAGCTACCTGAATGCAAATCCTGATCAACTCTATCTTCACTGACATCGCTTGAATCAAATCTTTCCCGAGAAGCCTGTTTCCCCCACCTTTAACTAGCAAGTGTGCGAACGATAAGGTCTCCAGTACAAAGCTTCAAAGGGTTCCATACCAATAGCAAACAAGTACGAGTTATTATATGCAAACTCTACCAAAGGCAAATACTGCTCACAGCTACCCTTAAATTCCAGAATACACATCCACAGCATATCCTCCAACATTTAATTCACTCTCTCCGTCTACCCATCAGTCTATGGGTAATAAGTCGTGATTAAATGAAACTCCATCTCAATCACCTCCTAAAAACTCTGCCAGAATTAGGAGACAAATGTCTTATTTGAAACGATATTGAGAGGCACACCATGCAATCTTACTATTTTCGCTATGAACAGCTGCCCATACTAACCTGTCATGTAATCCACCTGAACTGGCTAGAAATGAGATAACTTGGTCAAGCAATCCATATTTACCTAGATGGAATTGAGACCCCGTTGCGATGTTGGTAAGCCTGTGATGATTTCCATCGAAATACTCTCCCTTTTCCACACTAGAATATCCAACAATTGTAGAACCTTAGCTGGCCTCTGATGATCAACCTTCACTTATGACAAGTGGTCCATCTAGAAATAAACTCTGTTATGTCCCACTTCATCTTGGCCTACCAATACTATCACCTCATATCATGGTACATCTTTCCCCCTTTGGGATGTACTGAAAAGCATGACCTATGCGCCTCCTCCATAATTTCCCATAGTAGGTCCTCGTCGTCTTTGACAATTAACCTCCTATTGAAGCGTAAGCCACCATCTGCACTGACTGAGTAAGACAACACTCCACTTACCAATAATAGTTGTATCCCCTTCTGACAAGGGGGATCCCCTGTCTGTGCCTTCACATCCTTTAGAATGATCTCAGGTGTGATGGTCATCACTGTTACATAGGCCCAAACTAATTTCTCCCCTTGATGAAGCTTAACCAACTTCGTCTCCCAAATTTCTATGAACTTACCTACAGGAATATGGCTCAACGCATCTGCCACCATGTGAGCGTTTCCTACATAATACTAATTATCGAATAGACTAGGGCACCCATACACCCTATACCATGTGTAACATGCACAAAGTTTACCAATGTAATATGCATACATCAAAAAGTCAATCATACATACCATATATGACCATACATTAAAGGTATACCCAATTACCCTACTAATCGCGACTCAACTCTTCTTAAGATTGCCCCACTTATTCTACTAGTGGTGCAAACACCCCAGAGTGATCTCAACATTGCACTCTTTGGACCTGCTCGCCTTAAGTTATAGTTTACTACTCGATGCATTACATCTTTACACATGTAATGCCTAACTTATTAAAGCAACATGCTAGAACCCATTGTCTCTTAACTCCCAACACTTTCTAAGCCTTATGCGAGGGATGTCTCGTAATTGAAATACAAATAAGGAACCCTTCAATACACTATCGCTTAGCCCTATCGGTTAATGGGATTCATTGGCCCAAGACAGATTACTGGGGAACTTAAGGTTATGTACTCCCACAAAAAGGACATTGCCCTCAAAAACTGCTAAATATGAATCCTCGACTCCCCATCTCTAAATAAGTCATACGATACGACGCATGCATTATCTCCTAGTCCCTGATGCTAAGTCAATCACAAACTCAATCTCCTAACTTATCGTTAACCTCGATATTCTTGAATCACATCAGTAAATCCCCTAAACACAGGGGTCGAATCTATTAAGATAACTATACTCTTTAAATATATATATATATATATATATATATATATATATATATATATATATATGTGTGTGTGTGTGTGTGTGTGTGTGTGTGTGTGTGCATGCTTGACCCCTCTCTCTAGGTGAGGCATCGAAATAAGAAACCTATTCTTCCCTAGAACAGCAACCAAATAATCTCTAACCAGTCCACACCCAAAATAACATCATACTCGTACATCACTAAAAAGAGGAGATCTATTAAAAACATAACCTCCCAATTTCCACACCCTCTCTTCTACATATGGAATGAATAAAAGTCCCTCTGCCCAGTGGTAAATATACGATCATTATAATACCTGACTCTACATCCACTAAACCCATCTCACGTGTGTATATAGTGCAAATAAAAGAATTTTATGCACTCGTGTCAAACAACACTATCCATATGTGCTCATGGATAGGAAACAAACCCCCAACTACTAACGGTGCTAGCTATAAAACTGATCAATGGAAGTTATACACACATCCAAACTATAATTACCCCTATAAATGAGGCAATGTTGGAACTATTGGTGCGGCTAGAAACTTCTGTAAGTGTTGTCCCGGTTGGGCATCCTACTAGTGACCCCATCCCTATTCGGGCAAGAGCGTCACATGTGACCTTTCTCCCCACATATGAAAGATCTCCTAGTGAAATCGGTGTTCCTATGGCCCTGATTGGTCGGCGGTCTAGTTCCTATTGCCCTACAAGCCCTGAGGGGTATGCTGTTGGCCCTGATGGCCATTCCTGTAATTTTTATTTTCTTGGCCTAAACCTCTAGGCCAAGTCTTCTTACTAGGAATCCCTCTCATGCGGCCTACACTATTGCAGCAGCATCCCGTTGGTATTGTTACCTCTAGTCTTGCCCTACTAGATCGACTCTCCTGTCCTCTTCTCCCCTTTGTATTGGAAATAATGGTCCTGGTAGTGGAGAAATGCGACGTTAATGACCTCCGTGTGAGTTCGCAATGTTGGGTTCCCCAATAAATGCTGGAGAATCCTCCAAGTAAGCCGGTCTATAAATTTGAGGGCCCTTTTTTCCTCAGTGTTTACCTTGTTTGGCAACACTTTTGTCAGGTGAGTGAACTCTTCCTCGTACGCGGCCATAGTCAAACCTCCTATTAAAGATCTAGGAATATCCTTCTCATCGCTATCTAAACTGCCAATAGAAAGAACTTGCGATCAAAACGCCCCCAGAACTCTTGCATCATCGTCGCATCTATCTCCTTCTATATGGTAATCGACTCCCACCACTAAAGAGCTACCTCGACTAGCTTAAACATAGCTATTACTTGTTGTTGAGTGTCTTCGCTCTCAACCATGCACAAGTGCCTCTGGATATTCTTCTTCAATTGGCTAGCGGTTAAAATAACTACACTCCCCTAGAACTCTGGTGGATGTCCCTTTTGAAAGGACTCTTTGACTATATCCCAAACTGACGACATTAGGTGAGCCTGAACTGGTATGACCACTGGCAGTTATGGCTCATCTTGGTGAAAATGTTATGCTAGGGTGGTTATAACGGCATTAATATCTTGTTCGACCTCTACTGCGGTCATAGCCTTGTAAGTGGAATGTGGCTTAGGTTGATCCTCCTCCAATGTGGGCCTCCTAGTGTCACATGTTGGTCTACCTCTCCTGATGTTTGGCATAAAACCAAATCGAAGTTGTATGAGATTCACTTCACATATAAATAATAGCATAAGAACATAAACACGCAATATAAAAAAACCGTCCTAACCATATAGCTCTATATCAAAGAAAATGTAATTCTAACAATGTAATAAGTACGCACAAATCCTAATGACACTAGAACCTCTATTACCAACTGTTATTACCCGCCTATTATAATAGTGGATGTCCAATCCTCTACTAAAATAAAATAGGAATCTCAGTGTGGTCCATTCACAGCATCACTATCGTAACAACAATATAAATAAATTATAAGAATAAACCATACAATACACTAAGCATAATATCATGCATAAATAAATAATAAGTGTAAACCAAATAAACCATCAGTAACCAAATAATAACATCCACTACATAAAATAATGACAACAGATACTACACTAAAATCTTTGATAGTAATAGAAAATCCTACCATTTACATGAAAAACGCCCATGTTAAAAACTGAAATGAAATGATCATATCTAGATCGAATGAGCTGAGGGATCTTAATTCTGTCTTATAGCATCCTCAGCTACTACAACTATAAGAATGGATTTATCAATGCAGTCTCGACTGCTGCTGCTGCACAACTAGGGATTCAAAAAGAAAAACAAGGAAAATCAATTGCCCGCGATCAAAGCCAAAAAAGTTTTAAAAAAAATTGTAAGTAGATAATTGTTTTAAATCGATTAAAATTGTAGTTTGCTTTCATAATTACCCGGTCGCACCCACATGAGATAAAACCTCACATCTCAGCTATAATGCACATTTAACGTGTTCATTAATTATCCTAATTAAACTGCCATGTCTAAATAGGACATGCAACTACTATCCAAGACCAATCTCTCTAATACTCTCTATTAGCTAAGTATAATTTCGTTCACTAGGTGTATGTTCATAAACAATATTGTGGTGACACACTTGCTATAAAATAATGTTCATGCAATAGACATTACAAAGCTATGTTCATGCTATATATTGATATATATAGTATTTCGTATAAACATTCATATATATCACTCGCTATATACATATAATTGTATCTCCAAATCATAGACCTCGTGGATACATCCCTCGTATGATATGTGGCTTTATCCATCATGCATCACATTGAGCCACCGGATCGAAGTCTCACCATCGATCCCAAACATGAACACATACAACGAAGACGGTCATATATATATGATATACCCGTTTATATTCTAGGAGGGTCGCCTCCACAACGGACGACCCTAAGAGGGGCCGACCCTTCACCAGGCCCCAGCTGGCCTTCACCAGACCCCCGACCCTTCACCAGGCCCCAGCTGGCCTTCACCAGACCCAGACGACCCTACGAGGAGCCGACCCTTCTCCAGGCTCCAGACGACCCTGCGAGGGGCCGACCCTTCACCAGGCTCCAAACGACCCTGCGAGGGGCCGACCCCTCACCAGGTTCCGGCCGACCCTACGAGGATACGACAGTACGAGGACAGAATCAAGCCAGACTCACTACCGGAAGAAACTTTGCCCTCGGCCTCGGCTCATAGGCCGAGGGTGATATCATGACAGCGCGTGGTTTGGGAGACGCGTGGAACAGTGCGCGTGAGGCTCATATGACACGTGGAAGACCGTTACAACCGAATCACCCCCTCACGTGAGGGAATATCATGTCATCATTTGGCATCTACAGGTGTCAACAGGGGATTGGCTAGATCATTATTCACATGCACCATGCTTACCTGGGGGGTACACTACACCCCCCAAGACCTATATATACTTGTCACCCCCAACCCTACAGGGGATCGATCCAGGAACAGTAGCCCTAGCTAAAACTCTGCTTGTACACCCACAGTGGAGAGGGCGAGAGGGTTATGTGCATTGTATCCAAGGCCATTAGTGCCCATACTTAGTGGATCACACACTCACAGTGGATGTAGGCCAATTTGGCTGAACCACTATACATCAGTCTTATTTCCTCTTATACTCATCCCCTTCTACATACTTATACACTTATACATCTCTATGGTAGCCATAGCTGCTACTGCTTGAGCTCACTAACACTTATCTGGTGGTGCTAAATCCGAGCATCATCAGTTTGGCGCCGTCTGTGGGAACGAGAAGACATCTCTTCCTTTGTACAGCTTGACCTCACTGGGCACTCTGGTGGTGAACCAACACTCCCCCTGAGAGGAGGTGTTTCACCATTGAAAGAGACCCACTAAGGTTCCCAAGCTAACCAGTATTTTCTTCAGTTCAGCTTTTCATAGCTCAAGCACATGGCACCTGAGATGCCACCGCCACCACTTCCCCCGCCGGATGATGGGGGAAGGCCCAGTTCCAGTCAGCCACCACCTCAGTCGGAGATGGCTGATGTGGCAGCAGCCCTAAAGTCTCTGGCAGCCAGCCAGCGGATGATGCAGGAGCAGTTTACAGCTCTAAGTCAGAATATACTGAGACCACCAGGGGTCTCACCTGAGATGATTACTCCGGCAGCAGCTCCAGGACATCATGAGGCCAGGGGACCACCCCAGGCACCACATAAAGACCTGCCACCCCCTCAGCGGCGTAGGGATGTTGCTGACCCCCGGCGTTTACGCCTGGGGAGGCAAGGAAACCCTTGCCCTGAGGACAGGTATGATGATCTGGAGGAAGAAGAGGCTCCAGTAGAATGCTGGGAGCCATATGAGGTCTCCAACAATACAGTACGACCCCTCCAGGACAGTAGAGGAAAGTGCGGGAGACCAAACCCTGATGATCGCCCAAGAGGCTCTGCTTTTGACCGCCTGAGCAGGGGGTCGGCCTTCGAGAGGCTGGGCCCAGTGAATGACCTGCGAGACAAGTTGTCCAAGTCAAGAAGCGCAGCGAGATCTAGGAAAGAAGCAGAAGGCCGACCCCAAAGACGGGATGACGGCCAAAGGGAAGTAAATAGCCGACACAGGCCTGCCATGGCGGAGCCCTCCATCCACCTCCGAGAGGCAGCAGGGGATAACATCGGCCAGGCCGACCCTGTGAGGCCTTGGAATGACTCAATCCGGAGGTTAGAGGATAAGATTGGCGACATACTGAAGAGCCGGGACCCTCTTCAGAGGGGATACACCATGGGCTCACCCTTTGTGGCAAAGATAGTCAACTTCCCCACGCCATCGAAGTTCAAGCCTCCCGTGGTCACCCCAAGATACGATGGGAGCACCAACCCTGTCCACCACGTGGAAATGTATCAGTCGGCGGCAGACATATACTCTATCTCAGATGAGATGAGGTGTCGTGCCTTCTCTGGTACCTTGACAGGGGCTGCGCATGTTTGGTACACGTCTCTTCCAAAAAATTCTATTGGAAACTTTAAGCAGTTGGCAGACCTGTTCATCCATAATTTCTGCTTTGGGGTGAGGCCACAGAAGAAGACCACACACCTGCTCTATGTTAAGCAGGGAAAGAACGAGACTCTGAGAGACTACATAGCCAGATTCAATAAAGAGAAGCTGGAGGTGGAAGATTATGAGGAGAGCATAGCTATGACAGCCCTGATTGGAGGGCTCCAGAAGGGGAAGCTATTATGGAAGCTTGCCGAAGACCCTCCGAGGACGATGGCTGAGCTGTTGTCAACAGCAGGGAAGGTGATGAACGCCGAAGAGGCGATGGCCGCAAAACATGAAGACGAAAAAGGAGGTGCAAGTGGGAATAAATACCCCAAGAAGAACAAAGAGGGGAAGAAGAGGACCATGGATGATAAGTTCGCGGGGTACACCCCTCTGACGGTCAGCTGTGAACAGATCCTCAATGATATAAAGAGTGACCGGACACTGAAGTGGCCTGAGAAGCTGAGGGCAGCCCCCGGCAAGAGAAATAGGAACCTGTGGTGTGAATTTCACCAAGACCACGGCCACGTAACAGACAAATGCTTTGCTCTGAAAGATGAGATTGAGAAGATGCTGAAGGAAGGGAAGCTCAGAAAGTACGTCGACAAAGTCGACTTCAAGAGGGGCCGAGGGGACGACCCCAGAAAGAAGCGAGTCGATGCCTGCAGAGAAGGTCCTCAAAAAAGAGGGGACGACCCCTCTGATGATGAGGACGACCCCGACCTCCCGCCGAGAGACGACCACGGCCCTGTCAAGAGGCTCAATATGATCTCGCTCGGGGTGGGAATGATCTCCGGGGGACTTGCAGGAGGAGGGTCTGAGGTCGCCGACAGGAAGGCCCATGTCGCTGAGGCTAAGGCAGTGATGAAGACGGTGCACTCAACCTCCGTAGAGGTCAAGTCAGAAAAAAGGAAGAAGGTTGATATGGACACTTTGATTGTGGGATTTTCAAGAATGGACTTCAAGGGCCTATTGGCCCCGCATGATGACCCTCTCGTCATCACCACCAGGGTGCACGGGTGCGAAGTGCCGAGGATCCTGGTGGATGGGGGCTCATCCGCAGATGTGATGTTTTGGCCATGCTTCAAGGCCCTGGGCCTCAGTCGTGCCAGACTTGTCCCATACCATCATCCATTGATTGGGTTCAGTGGGGAGAAGGTTCACCCTCTAGGAATATATGAAGCTGATGTCAGGATGGGGGACGAGTGGCCGAGATGGCTCACCAAGAGGGTCAGTTTCTTTGTGCTGGATGAGCATGTGTTTTCGACATACAACATCATACTGGGACGTGTGGCTCTCAAGGGGTTTGAAGCTGTGCCGTCCACGGTCCACCAGATGGTTAAGTTCCCTACCCCTTATGGGGTGGGGGAAGTTCAGGGAGACCAGACGACAGCGAGAGAGTGCTACTACAACTCCGCTGAAGAAAGGGAGGCACATAAGAGGGCTACAGCCACTTACAACATTGATACCCTAGACCCCAGGGACGAGACGAAGCTCAAAAAAGGAGAGGCCGCTGAGGAGGTAGAACCCATCACCCTCGATGAGGATGACCCGGGAAAAACCGTCCAAGTTGGCAAATCTCTGAAGCCCAGTATCAAGGAAGACCTCATCAAACTGTTGAGGAGAAGGCGAAGCGTCTTCGCGTGGAGTCATGTAGATATGCCAGGGATCGACCCTGAAATCATGTGCCACAAACTCAATGTGGTAGAGGGAGTGAAGCCGGTAAAGCAGAAGAGGAGGATTTACTCTAGAGAAAAGTATGAGGTCATCAGGGATGAGGTTAAAAAATTAGAAGACGCTGAATTTATCAGAGAGGTCATCTACCCTGAGTGGCTGTCCAATGCAGTCATCGTCCCAAAGGCCAACGGCAAGTGGAGAATGTGCGTGGACTTCACAGACCTCAACAAGCATTGTCCCAAAGACAGCTTCCCTCTCCCCCGCATCGACCAGATGGTAGACGCTACCGCAGGCCATGAGCTCATGAGTTTCATGGATGCCTACTCAGGGTATAACCAGATTTTCATGAACCCTGAGGACTCGGAGAGGACCGCCTTCATCACTGACAAGGGGACATACTGTTACAGGGTCATGCCCTTTGGCCTAAAAAATGCGGGGGCAACGTACCAGCGCCTCGTAAACAAAATGTTTGAAGACCAAATTGGTAAGTCTATGGAGGTTTACGTAGATGACATGCTGACTAAGAGTCTGAAGGCAGAGGATCATGTAGCAGACCTGGAAAGGACCTTTAATACAATGGACAAATACAAAATGAAGCTCAATCCGGCCAAGTGTGTCTTCGGGGTCGGAGCGGGGAAGTTCTTGGGGTTCATTGTCAATCAAAGAGGAATCGAGGCCAATCCTGAAAAGATAAAGGCCCTTATTGAGATGAAGACCCCCAAGTCCATTAAAGACGTTCAGAGGCTCACAGGGAGAGTGGCTGCCTTGAACAGATTTGTGTCAAGGGCTACAGACAGGTGTCTACCATTCTTCAAGATCCTCAGGAAAGCTTTTGAATGGAGCGAAGAGTGTGATGAGGCTTTCAAGCAGCTGAAATCATACTTAGGGTCTCCCTTGCTGCTGTCACGACCCGTGCAGGGTGAACGACTGTACGTGTACCTTGCTGTCTCAGAATCCGCTATCAGTGCAGCAATCGTAAGAGACGAAGATGGGATACAGAAGCCCGTATATTTCAACAGCAAGGCACTCCAGGGGGCAGAGCAGAGATACCCGAGGATGGAGAAGTTGGCCTATGCCTTGATTCATGCCTCAAGGAAGATGAAACCGTACTTCCAGTCCCATACTATGGTCATCCTTACTGACTCTCCTCTTAGGCAGGTCCTACACAAGCCTGAAAAATCAGGAAGGCTAATGACCTGGGCTATAGAGCTGGGGGAGTTTGACATTGTGTATCAGCCTAAGACAGCCATTAAGGGGCAAGCCTTGGCAGACTTCGTGGCTGAGTTCACATGGGAAGAAGATGAGGCCGAGGGTGAGACCCTCGGGAAGGCAGATACAGAAGACAGACCCGCAGACACACCTGCAGAAATGGCTGAGACGAGCACCGCTAGAAGGAAAGTGACTGAAAATGAAGAGGAAAGATACATCTTTAGACAGGGGTCCCTCTCTGAGGGAAATTTTTCTGAAGGAAAGACTCCGTGGAGCCTCTTCGTTGACGGGTCCTCCTGTGATAGCGGAAGTGGTGCTGGACTGATACTATCAGCACCCGATGGCACGGACGTCGAGTACGCCCTGAGGTTCAATTTCAAAGCCTCCAACAATGAGGCTGAGTATGAGGCCTTGATAGCTGGCCTCTCCTTAGCCAAATCCCTTAGTGTCAGCCAAATTTTGGTTCACAGTGATTCAAGGCTGGTGGTGAATCAGATATTAGGAGCCTATGAGGCCAAAGACGAGAGGATGGCTAGGTATCTTGATAAGGTGAGGTCATTGCTGAAAAACTTCAAAGAAGTGAAATTCAAGAGGATACCTAGGCTCGACAATGGCCGTGCTGACGCCCTTGCAAGGTTGGCCTCAGCTACTAGGACAGACATAAGGAGGACAGTCCCGGTAGAAATTTTTCTTCGACCAACTATCGAAGACGACGAGGGAACACTTGGCATTTGCATGAATGTTTCTCAAGAACCTTCATGGATGGACCCTCTGATCAGATACATTAAAGGGGGAGAGATGCCAGAAGCGAGCCAAGAGAGGAAGAAGCTGAGATACAGGGCTGCAAAGTTCGCTGTCATCGGAGACACGCTGTACAAAAAGGGGTTTCTGCTCCCCTTACTTAGGTGTGTGCATCCCTCAGAGGTCCCTTCCATTTTGCAAGACGTGCATGAAGGGTCGTGCTCAAGCCATATTGGGGGTAGATCCTTGGCAAAGAGGGTGATCACCCAAGGCTACTGGTGGCCGACCTTGGGGAAAGATGCTGCCGCATACGTTAAAAAGTGTGATAAATGCCAAAGATTTGCTACCATCCCTCACCAACCTCATCAGCCTCTCACCTCCATTACATCCCCATGGCCGTTCGCAGTATGGGGTATTGATCTGGTAGGACCCTTACCAAGAGCAGTCAATAACTATCGGTTCCTCATCGTAGCAATTGACTACTTTTCAAAGTGGGTAGAGGCCGAGCCGATGGTCATGATCATGGAGCAGAAGACCTTCCAGTTCATCTGGAAAAATGTGATATGCAGATATGGTCTACCCAACACCCTCATCTCGGATAACGGGACCCAGTTCAAGAATGCCTCTTTTACAGAAGTACTGTGAGAGGGTAAGTATCAAACAATTTTTCTCCACCCCAGGCCGACCTCAGGCCAATGGGCAAACCGAAGTTACGAACAGGACAATCCTAGATGGGATTAAGAAGAGGCTTGAGGAAGCAAAAGGAAGATGGGTCGAGGAGTTATATGCAGTGTTGTGGGCATACAGGACGACAGTAAGGACCCCTACCGGGGAGACCCCATTCATGTTAGCTTATGGATCAGAAGCAGTCATCCCCACCGAAGTGGAGTTTCCTACTCATAGGGTCCAAATGTATGACCCCCAGGGGAATACGGAAGAGAGAAGACTTGACCTAGACCTGATTGAGGAAAGAAGGGAGGATGCTGAGATAAGGCAAGCTTCCTACCAGCAGAGGACCGCAAAGTTTTACAACCAAAGGGTGAAACAGAGGCCTATCGCAGTGGGAGACTTTGTTCTTAAAAAGACTTGGCAGAAACCCAACAAGCTCCATCCTAATTGGCATGGCCCATATAGGGTCATCGATGAAGTTGTCCCGGGGACCTACAGGCTAGAGAACCTGGAGGGGGAACCTTTCTCAAACCCCTGGAATGCAGATCATTTGAAAAAATACTACCAGTAGTGTTGTAAGGTCTTGATAAGCCATAGTTGTAATAAGCATTGTTTCGACAGAACACATTGAAGATTAATGAGAAGTATCAGTGTTTCCCTCATCCAGTGGTTATCAGTTCTAGTATACATGCAAGGAAGTTGATCCCTCGGCTATAATGAGGATCAGTGGAGGGGACGACCCCACCACAGTCCTCAAGAAAGACGAGGGAAGATTTCATATATATCATTAATTTTATAAGTTGATCCCTCGGCTATAATGAGGACCAGTGGAGGGGACGACCCCACCACTGATCCTCAAGAAAGACGAGGGAAGACTTCAAAATCCATTAAATTGGAAAGTTGATCCCTCGGCTATAATGGGGACCAGTGGAGGGGACGACCCCACCACAGTCCTCAAGAAAGACGAGGGAAGACTTCAAAATCCATTAAATTGGAAAGTTGATCCTTCGGCTATAATGGGGACCAGTGGAGGGGACGACCCCACCACAGTCCTCAAGAAAGACGAGGGAAGACTTCAAAATCCATTAAATTGGAAAGTTGATCCCTCGGCTATAATGGGGACCAGTGGAGGGGACGACCCCACCACAGTCCTCAAGAAAGACGAGGGAAGACTTCAAAATCCATTAAATTGGAAAGTTGATCCCTCGGCTATAATGGGGACCAGTGGAGGGGACGACCCCACCACTGTCCTCAAGAAAGACGAAGGAAGACTTTAAAATCCATTAAATTGGAAAGTTGATCCCTCGGCTATAATGGGGACCAGTGGAGGGGACGACCCCACCACTGTCCTCAAGAAAGACGAGGGAAGACTTTAAAAACCATTAAATTGGAAAGTTGATCCCTCGGCTATAATGGGAACCAGTGGAGGGGACGACCCCACCACTGTCCTCAAGAAAGACGAGGGAAGACTTTAAAATCCATTAAATTGGAAAGTTGATCCCTCGGCTATAATGAGGACCAGTGGAGGGGAAGACCCCACCACTGTTCTCAAGAAAGACGAGGGAAGACTACATAAAAATCATTAATTTGGTTCATTGAACCCTCGGCTATAATGAGGACCAGTGGAGGGGACGACCCCACCACTGTTCTCAAGAAAGATGAGGGTAGACTTTATTTAAAAATCATTAATTTGATCATTTGAACCCTCGGCTATAATGAGGCCTGATGAGGGGACGACCCCACATTGGTCCTCAAAAAGACGAGGGAAGGGTTAGTATCATCATCATCAACGAAGAAGCAAATTTGCAAGGAACAAACCATAACAGAATTAAATATGGGAGACAGTTGTGAAAGGAAGAGACGATGGTATTAATATAAAGCATCAAGTGTTTTACAATATACAGAACAAAAATACAAAAACAAGGGTATGGGCTACAGGCAGCCACCCTAGGGGACGACATCAGAGGGCAGGGCCTCAACATCAATGGGAATGGTCTCCTCAGTTACCAACACCGGATCATCTTCAGATGTGCCAACCCCCTCGATCTGGGCTTGGGCCTCCACCTGATTGAGGGCCTCGGCAATTAGGGGGTCGTCCAGTTGAACACCCTCCAATGATGGGCGAACAGAGGAGACGACATCGCCAAATCTGAGGACTACCCACCGACAGGCCGTCCTAATCCCCCTTTCAAGATATTCAAGGCCGAAGCCCTGAAATTCGTCTGAAATCTTGTATGCCTCCACAGCGTCAGTCTCAGCTTTCTTGATGGCTGCCTCCAGATCAGTCTTATGACGGGCCTCCAGGTTGATCAGAGCCTCATCCTTGTCCTTGATCAACAAGTCCTTGTCTTTGAGCAATAAGTCCTTGGCCTGCATATCGGCATCATGCTGCCTCGTCAGCTCATCAAGGACTCTAGCATGCTCAGTCCTTGTGCTCTCCAGCTCGGCCCTAGCAGTGTCCAACTCTGTCCGTAGGTCAGCCTCTTGTTGAATGGCCCTCTCAGCTTCATGGAATTTCTGTTGGTTCTCAGCCATCCACTTGGTGGCAGAGGTGAAGGCACAGACAGACTGCAAGAAAAATGAAGATGCGTCAAGGGGAGTCGAGGGAGTGCAGAATGAAATTAAAGGTTAGGGCCAATACCTGAGCAAGGGAGTGCAGACCGTAGTCATACACTTTGGCCGGAGGCATCTGCGCCAAGAACTCGAAGTCGGAGGCCGATGGTGCAGAGAACATAGAGGCCTTTGCTGCCCTCAGGTTGGCGATAAGAGATGAGGGGTCGGCCCTCAGATGGGACAGATTTTGAGACCAGAAGGCCCCCATGCTTGGTGAAGAGGTTGCTCCTTCAGAGGCCTCGGCCCTGGCCCTCGTCTTAGGGTCAGGACGAGGCTCGACAGGAGCCTCAGGCTCCTTCCTTTTGTGACTAACAGCTGTCGGCTCAACAACTGTCGGCCCTGAGGCCCTTGTCTTCTTAGGAGCTTGCTGAGGCTCCTTCCCCTTCTTCTTTGACAGACCAGCAAGAAGGCTTGGAGCAGTCATATCCCAGAGATAATCTGACACGCCTGCAGGACGACCTGAAAAGGATGCGATGAATCAGAAAAGTTCAGAGATAAAGAGAGAACACTTCAAAAATAAGTAAAGATGGGAAAATGTTCAGTATAACTCACATAGTTCTGTCAGAGGGCCGACCCTCAGACCAGCTTCTTTAAGGAAGCGTGGGGTCATCAAATCTTCGAACTTTGGGATCTCACCCTCTCTCCCTCGTCCCCTCAGATACTCAACAATATCCCTCTCCTCCAAGCTAAGTCCGGGGTCTGACCTAGCTTTCATGGAAGGGTTAGACCATCTGTTAGGAACCCTCGGAGCATCGGCAGAAGGGGACGCCTCGGTGGAGCTCTCCCATGCCCCAGATATGAAGAAGAACCTTTTTTTCCAATCATGATTGGAAGTTTGAGCCACGTGGAGCAGCTTCTTCTCAGACCTTCTCGCTCCCAGATGATAGTATCCGGGCTGTTTAGATGAAGAGGTGATATTGTAGCAGGCCAAGAACACGTCGGACGAGGGCTCGTCAGTGAAAGCGTTTTTCCACAGAGAGATGTACCCCAGAATCGTCCTCCAAGAATTGGGTGGAAGTTGCGAGGGGGAGACGCCCAGAGCCGACAGAATATCTATAATGGCAGGGTGAAAGGGAAGTCTGACACCTACTTTGAACATTTGCTCGTAGACTGCAACTTCTCCCTCTTCACCCTCAAAGACCCTCTCGTCCTCGGAGGGAACCCTCATAGTCACCCCAGGTGGCACTCCGTAAATATGCCTCCATATCAGAAGATCCCTATCCCTGACAGAGGAGATAAAAGACGAGGCATGGGAGGTATCAACCTCATCATCTGTATCATCGTCCTCATCCCCCTCATCACCTGCAGGAGGACCCTGAGGAAATGCTACTTGGAAGGCGTTGGGGGATAGGGTTGTCACAGGGACATCCTCAGAGGGGATCGTACCCTCGGCCTCTCGGGGAGGGCTAAGGTCAGGAGAGTCCCTTCTACCAGAAGTTCCAGCACCAGTTGGAGAGGAGGTTCTCTCGTCCATCTCACTTAGGTTGGGTGTCTCGGCCGGACGAGACGATGACCCACAAGACTCAGAGGGTTCAGATGGTCTAATGGTGGCAAGAGGAATGGGAAAAATGGGTCGTACCCAATTAGGGTCGGTCCCTCGTCTCCCCTCTTCCTCTTCCTCTATTCGTCTGATCTCGGTAAATAGTTTCTCTCTCAGGGACGGGAATTCAGACACCAGGTTGTAAAGTCTCCTAAGCATTAAGGGGAAGACCCAACACTTAAAGAAATTATACTAGACTTGGGTAATTTAGCTACAAACAAGTGGGGAGTGGACCAGATTTGACTTTTGGATTAAACAAAGAACTCAAAGGTTTTCACTCAAGAACACTCAAGAACATCCAAGAGCCAGTTACCGGAGAAGACACCGGAAAATACACCGGAAAAGGTTATGGCACAACTTAAGGAAAATGGCTGCCTACGAGCCTAAAAAACGAACGAAAATGAAAGAAAAAGAGAGCACTGGATGAAAGAGGTTACCTGAGGAGGAGAGAACAAGAACGCTGCTAGGCCTGGAAGAATCGAAGGCTGCAAATGGCGATGTAGGCTGAAAATTCTAGAGAGAGAGAATGCTTAGGCGCGAAGAAGAAGAAGGAAGAGAGAGGGTTTGAAAATACCTTAAATACCTTAGCAATGAGTGGGCCCATTGACCAAGGCAGGACACGGCCCACGAGGAAGGCATCATTAGGGTGCAAGGACCCAAGCGCAGTGTGCAGCCGTCATGCCTTGGAAACTGGAACAACAATGAGTACCTAACCAGGTGTCACTCACCTAACTGATCATACCAGCATCTCATTTAAAACACTATCCCTCAGCCATCTCAACGGCACCTATGGCTAAGGGCTGGGGGGTGATTGATATACCCGTTTATATTCTAGGAGGGTCGCCTCCACAACGGACGACCCTAAGAGGGGCCGACCCTTCACCAGGCCCCAGCTGGCCTTCACCAGACCCCCGACCCTTCACCAGGCCCCAGCTGGCCTTCACCAGACCCAGACGACCCTACGAGGGGCCGACCCTTCTCCAGGCTCCAGACGACCCTGTGAGGGGCCGACCCTTCACCAGGCTCCAAACGACCCTGCGAGGGGCCGACCCCTCACTAGGTTCCGGCCGACCCTACGAGGATACGACAGTACGAGGACAGAATCAAGCCAGACTCACTACCGGAAGAAACTTTGCCCTCGGCCTCGGCTCATAGGCCGAGGGTGATATCATGACAGCGCGTGGTTTGGGAGACGCGTGGAACAGTGCGCGTGAGGCTCATATGACACGTGGAAGACCGTTACAACCGAATCACCCCCTCACGTGAGGGAATATCATGTCATCATTTGGCATCTACAGGTGTCAACAGGGGATTGGCTAGATCATTATTCACATGCACCATGCTTACCTGGGGGGTACACTACACCCCCCAAGACCTATATATACTTGTCACCCCCAACCCTACAGGGGATCGATCCAGGAACAGTAGCCCTAGCTAAAACTCTGCTTGTACACCCACAGTGGAGAGGGCGAGAGGGTTATGTGCATTGTATCCAAGGCCATTAGTGCCCATACTTAGTGGATCACACACTCACAGTGGATGTAGGCCAATTTGGCTGAACCACTATACATCAGTCTTATTTCCTCTTATACTCATCCCCTTCTACATACTTATACACTTATACATCTCTATGGTAGCCATAGCTGCTACTGCTTGAGCTCACTAACACTTATCTGGTGGTGCTAAATCCGAGCATCATCAATATACGTCTGGAGGTCACAACCATATCACATTGAACCCAATCAGTCTTCAAACAAATATATATCTTCTCACATGGATAGTGGCCATGAAACAATTCTATGACCCGTGGAATCAATTAGACACTTGTCGATTAATGCAAGGGTGAATTTACCACTACACACAACCTCTTACGATATCACAACCGAGTAGGTATGTTTAATAAAAATAAGTAGCATACACACATACATATATATATACTAATATGTATGCAGATCCCACAGTGCACGATTCACCCAATCCCCATGTTCGAACCAACTTCCCGATTAATTAGTCAAATAGTCATTCTTTTGAATTCCCAGTTCTTCTCACTCAAACTCATCTATTATTGGACTGTCACATGTACAAAAGTCTATTAAGCATTAGCGAGTAATCACATATTACCCCGAAATCTCCTGCTGTCATCCCCCAATCTCTAAGGGGTCAAAACAACACACAAACAATAACTGAACAGACCTGCAAACCTAACTAGTTTGCTAGCATGCCCTCCAATTGAGGTCCCAAGCCTCCTCAAACATGAAATAGACCTCACACATTAATATACTAACGCTCCATCAACAATATAACACCTAAATTACCATGAATCCAATATTAAACACCTAGGATTAAAAATCAAACATCAATTTAATTCAACTCAAAATTTTGCCTAATTTGATTTTCAAAAGTTCAACCTTCCATTCAAAGTTCTACATGCTCATCAATTTAAACCCATAATAAATTTAAAATTTCTAATGTGATTTATCCCAATTAATAATCAATTTAAAATCAGTGGTCCCTTGTCATTCAAATCTCCACATCAATCAATCAAAGTTTCAATCTTCAATATTTTAAATCTCTGATTTCTAGCTATAATCATGAAAGTAATTAACTATGCAAAATTTACGACTTAAAGCTAGTAACTACCTTCCTTGGTGGAGTTAATCCGATGTTCTATACGTGTTTCATGATATGTTGAATCCAGAATTAGATTATCTACCTCTTCTCAGATCCCTTTTCTCTTCTCTTGAACTATCTCTTAATCTCCCTTGTGCAGAATATCAAAAGTGGGTGGTTGTCATCCACCAACCCAACCTCTTAAATACCTCCTTAATATACCCTGATCTACTTTTTCCACTTAACCCTAAGTGTAAAAAGACCCTCCTACCCTTATATAGGTTCGAGTAGGTCAAAAAAGTCCCTGGAACCCAATCATAACACCCGAGTACCTATTCTGGACTATTTTGACGCTTTCGGGATCAGCGGTGCACTCGAAAAGATCATCCAAGTCACCCAACTCTAAATGTACAATCATCTCATTAATTGGGCTCGACATACATATATGGTATGCATCGCCTATAAATTATATTGATCTGACGATGTAACAATCTATCGACATATAATAATAAACTATCACTTTTCACTGATATGCGACATATAATAAATTGCATATCTATTTACTTATCACACGTAAGTAAATAACAATAATAATAATAATAATAATAATAATAATAATAATAATAATAATAATAATAATAATAATAATAATAATAATAATAATAATAATAATAATAATAATAATAATAATAATAATAATAATAATAATAATAATAATAATAATAATAGTAATTAATTCTTTATCTCGCTAATTAATATTTATCGAAACCTAATATAATTTCTCGAATTAAATTAATTCTTTAACACACACATAAATTAAATAATTATAAAATTACGGGGTATTACACCCAACAGTAGCTAACCCCCATCCTAAGAAAAATCCTCTCCCAACTTCAGTCGTGGTACAAGAGCAACCAAAGACTAACAAGAAGCATTACAATGAAGTTGTTCATAAAGAAAATATGAACCTTAACTCTTTCGTGGAAGTTACAGACCTAGCCTCAAAAATCTCAATCGAAGATGTATCCTAAAAACTTCCTCCAGATCTTTTACCAACTGAGCCTATAACTCTTCAAGAAGCTATTAAAATTGCTCCTAAACATTCTAAAATCTCTAAAAAGATTCAAGAATTCATCTAAAGGAATCCAAGATGTGAATAGGGAAAACTATGAAGTCTTGGCTATGGAAAATCTTATGCTATGTCCCAGAGCTACAAATCTTCCCCCATGCAAATAATGATTTTCATGAAAGTATGGTTGTTTTTTATTCTGAAGTATGTGTTGAAGAAAATCAACCTTTCATGGATGAGATATTGGTATTCTCTAAACACCTTTCTAAGAAGCTTGATCATTATAAAAGGAAAAAAAATAAAGCAGCATTGAAGATGGATGGAAATAATAATCCAATAGTCAAAAATCTATTTGCTAAACAGACTTGGTTTTAAACAATTGATCCTATGTTTAGAAAACTTACAAGAGCAACATCAAAGGTATCCATAGCTTCCATCCCCACCCTTTCTCAATGATAAACTTTATTCTTTGGAATATTAGAGGTTTGTTTAATAAGCCCCATTTAGAGGAAGAGTTAAGAACATTGTAGAGTTCATAAACTTCCTTTCATTTCTTTGATTGAACCCAAATCTAAATTTAGGACGATCGAAGATTTTTGAAAGATCATTAATTTTGAAAGGGGTTTTTACCGTACATCTAGTTAAATCTGGTCCCTATGGAGATTTGGAGTTAGATGTGAGTTAGTGACTGATGATGATCAAGCTTTTCTGCTTAAAATTCATCACGACCACTTTCCAATAGGTGTTTTCTTCTCAATGGTCTATGATAAAGGTTCTTGACAAAAGAGACTTACCCTTGGGATTCTCTTCTTTTTCATAAAAGTTTGGTTATAGGCAAGCCTTGGTTAGTTATGGGAGATTTCAATATTGTGACTAGTATTGATGATAAACTGGGAGGGGATGCGATTGATCATCTGGTAGTGGAAGATTTCAACAACTTTATCTCTAATGCAGATTAATTGGAAGTGGGATTCACTGGCTCTAAATTTACATTGCATAACTTTAGGGATAATGGAAAGATTTGGGCTAGACTTGATAGAGGTTTTATGTCCTCTGAATGGTAAACTAATTTTCCTAACATCAATCTTTGTCATCCCAATAAGACCTGCTCAGACCAGTATCCCCTCCTTTTCTCTATTAAATCTCATATAGACTCCTTTTCCAAATCATTTAATTTTCAGAATATGTGGTGTTCTCATCCTAATGTTAAAGATCACATTCTTAGTTCATGGATTCTGCATGTTGAAGGAAATTCATCCAGAGTCTTCTTTAAGAAACTGTAGAGACTAAATGTTATTATTGTAAGATGGAACAAAGATTCTTATAAAAATATCTTTGCTCAGATTTATAAGATTGAGGATGATTTATTGGCTTGTGATATCAGCTATGAAAATAACCCGTCATTAGATAATAGAGATAAATTGTCTTAATCTAAGGCTCAACAAACTAATGCCTTAAAAATTGAGGAAACCTTCTAGCAGAAGAAAATGAAAGGTAGATGGCTTAAATATGGGGACTCCAATATCAAATTCTACCATGCCTCTGTGGAAACTAAGAGGATGCAACTTATAATTCATAGGAGCACAAAAGAGGATGGGGACTAGATTGAATCTTTAAAGGGAATTACAGAGGAGTTCATTCATAACTTTAAAACTTATTCAAATAATACTTTATAGAGGGTGAAAACAAAATCTTAATTATCTTTGACAAGAGGGTTATTGATTGGAAATCTAAGTTTCTTGATGAAATACCAATGGAAGAGGAAGTTTTGAATGTTCTTCATAGTCTTAATGCTGAATGTAATGCTGGCCCTGATGTTTTAATGGAGTTTTCTTCCAAAAATATTAGGATATAATCAAGTTTGATATCTTAAATTCTATTGTATTCTTCTTCTTAGGTGGAGTATTGCCTAAAAGTTTGACTGGCACTAATATCATTTTGATTCCAAAGACCAAGTGTGTTGTCATATGCTCTGACTTCAAACCTATAAGACTTTGTAATTTTTGCTTCAAAATTATCGCCAAAATCCTTGCAACTAAGTTATCCTTTATTTTCCATCTTATTATTGATAAGTCTCAAATTGCCTTCATTAAAGGAAGGCTCGTTACTTATACTATTATGCTAAGTCAAGAGATGATGAAATTAACATGGACGAAAGTATATGGATCTAATGTTTGATATGACCAAAGTGTACCCTCGTACTTAGAGTCACCAACCTCGGCTGTCCTCACGGCCGAGTCGTCAGGAAGTTCACAGCATCCATCAGAAAGGTCGTCTCATGCAAGGTCAGCTCTTCATTTACCAACCTTGGCTAGCTAGCAGCCGAGGTCAACAGCATCTTATGAGCTCAAGTTGTTGCCAACATCATACTCTGCTTCAGCCGACACTGCATCCTACCTCATACCTAACCTCGTCAAATCTCCCCAGCCGAGGTCATGATTATGATTCGCACTACAAAGAAACTATCGGACTTCCCATCATCATACTCGGCTGGGTTGAGGTTCCATCAGATGATGTCACAAGTCTGAGCACATGAAAGCACATGGAAGACTTAGAACACGTGAGCAAAGAAGTTATAACTAAATCATCATCCTCGCATGAGGAAATATTTGGTCGTCATTCCTTACATGTGGCTCAGCCAGGTGTCCACATGTGATTACTGTATTCAGCACACACATGCTCATGGTATGCTTGGGGGTACACTACACCCGCCAAGCACTATAAATACATGTCTTCCCCTACCTTGGAAAGGGATCAAAAATTACAACCCTAGCCAAGCTTTATTTGCATACATAGTAGAGAGAGAAAGTGAGAGATTGTATCACGGGCCATTAGTGCCCTCATTCTAGTGTAATTTACTCACACACTCACAGTGGACGTAGGCCAGTTTGGCTGAACCACGTATATACTAGTGTATCTCCTTTTTTCCCTATCCCCTTCTACTAGATGTTTACTCTTGTGCTGCCATTGTTATTGCTAGATTGGGCTTATCAACACCTCATCTGGTGTTGTTGTTTACATCATCATCATTTTGGTGTCATATATGGGAACGAGAGGATTCTTCTCTTCCTCCTTTGCTACTTAACCTCATCGGAGACTCTGGTGGTGAACCAGTCCTCCCCCATCGCATGGAGATGTTTCATCATTGATAGAGATCCTTAAAGGTATCGAGCTATTTAATATTTTCATTACAAGCTCTCTAGTATTCTTACATGGAACCAGAGTTACCACTTCCACCATCTGGTGTTGGAGGGACCAATTCATGCCAAGCGCCATCCCAGTTCGAGATGGCGGCAGCCTTAAAGTCCTTAGCCGCTACTCAATAAGAAATGCAGGAGCGATTTGCCCAGCTAAGCTAGAACATGATGATGAGAGCACCTGGGGTCTCTCGGGATATGATTACTCCGACAGATAATCAGGGACAACATGAGGCCAAGGGACCAGCCCAGGCACCATGAAAGGAGCTACCTCCACCTCAACGGTAGAGGGACGTTGCTGAACCTAGGCATTACCCCTGGGGAGGCAAGGAAGCCCTTTACTAGAGGATATGTAGGATGGCATAGAGGCTAAGGAAGCTCTAGCAGAATGTTGGGAGGAGTATGAGATCTTAAATAATGATGTACGACCTATTCAATAGAGTTGAGGTCAGGGTGAAAGACTAGATTCCGAAGCTTAACAAAGATGTTCAATGTTTGATCGATTAAGTAGAGGGTCGGCCGTCAAAAGGCTTGTCCTAGTCAATGACCTAAGGGAAAGTCTATCGATGTCAAGAATCCTTGCTAGATCCAGAAGAGAGTGTGGAGACTATCGTCCCCATCATGGACGACCCCCATTTGGCTAAGACAGTGGTCAGGGGGAGGTAAATAGTCAACGTTGTGCTACAGTTGGGGACCCCTAAGTTCACCCTTTGGAGGTGGTCGGGCACAACCTCAGCTAGGATGATGTTGCTAAGCCCTAGAATGACTCTATCCAAAGGCTGGAAAATAATATTGGAGATCTCATAAAAATCCAAGACCCCTTGCAGAGGGGCTACTCAAATGGTTCACCTTTTATGGCAAGGATTGTTAGCTTTCCAACCCCGGCCAAATTCAAACCTCCAGTGGTATCACCTAAGTACGATGGAAGTACCAACCCAGCCCACCATATTGATATGTACTAGTATGTAGTGGACATCTACTCCATACCATATGAGATGAGGTGCCGAGCTTTCTCTAACACTTTGACTGAGGCAGCATATGTGTGGTTTACCTCTCTTCCTAAGAATTCCATCCAAAACTTTAGATAATTGGCTGAGAGATTCATTCATAATTTCTATTTTGGGGTAAGACCTCAAAAGAAGACGACCCATTTTCTTTATGTAAATCAAGGGAATAATGAAAGGCTCAAAGACTATATCGCGAGGTTCGACAAGGAAAATTTAGAGGTATAGGAATTTAAAGACAGTATAGCCATGACAACCCTGATTGGAGGACTTCGAAAGGAAAAGCTAATCTAAAACCTTGCTGAATACCCTCCTAAGTCTATGGCCGAGTTATTGGCAATATCTAGAAAGTTAACGAATGCAGAGGAAGCAATGGCTGCGAAATATGAGGATGAGAATGGAAGTAGCAGTGGGAAGTTCCAGAAGAAAAAGGATGGAAAGAATAGGGTTGCGGATGATAAGTTTGTAGACCATACTCCTTTAAATGTGAGCTATGAACACATCCTCAATGAGATAAAGAATGATAGGTCTCTGAGATGGTCAAACAAGCTGAGGTCTCCTCCACATAAGATAAACAAGAATTTATGGTGAGAGTTCCATTAAGATCACGGCCATCTAACTGACAAATATTTTTCCCTGAAGGATGAGATTGAAAAAATACTGAAGTCTGGAAAGCTGAGAAAGTATGTGCATATAAGAGATTTAAAGAATGGCTGAGCTAACCAAGAAAGAAAAGAAATGATAAATATCGGGAAGATGCCCCCATCAGGAAAAATGATCTCAAATGATGACGACGATGACCCTGACCTCCCACCAAAGGATGATAATATCCTAATAAAGAGAGTCAACATGGTCTCTTTTGGTATGAGAACTATCTATGGGGGATAAGCAAGAGGTGGTGCAGAAGTAGCTGATCACAAGGTCATGTGGTAGAGGCCAAAGCAGTGACCAAAGTCAAGGTTGTGAACTTGGCATTAATAGAGGTCAAACCTGAGAAAAGAAAGAAGTTATATATGGACACACTCGTAGTCGTCTTCTCGCGACTTGATTTCAAGGGTATCTTAGCTCCCCACGATAACCCTTTAGTCATCACCATAAGGTTACATGGGTGTGAAGTTTAGAGGATCCTTGTGGATGGGGGTAGTTCTGCAGACGTTATGTTTTTGCCCTGTTTCAAGAGCTTGGGTCTCAGCCGAGCAAGGCTTGTCCCTTATGATAACCCCTTGATTGGCTTCAGCAAGGATAAGGTTCATCCATTAGGAATGTATGAAATGGATGTGAGAATAGGAGATGAATGGCCTAAGAGATTGACTAGAAAAATCAATTTCTTTGTAATGGATGAAAATGCCTTCTCTGCCTACAACCTCGTCTAGGGACGAGTGGCCCTCAAGTAATTTAAGGTCATGCCTTCAACGGTCCACTAAATGATAAAATTCTCGACTCCCTATGGATCAGGGGAAGTGTGAGGTGACCAAATGCCGGCACGTGAATGCTACTTCAAATCTGTAGAAGAAAGAGAGGCTCATAAGAGGGAAACAACCACTCACAACATTGACACCCTCAATCCCAGAGATGAAAAAAAGCTCAAAAAAGGAGAGGTTGCTGAGGAGGTAGAATCCATCATCCTCAATGAGGAAGAGCCAAAAAAACTATCCAAGTCGTAAAATACCTAAAGCCTGAGATCAGGGAGGAGCTAGTGAAGCTGTTAAGGAAGAAATAGAGTATCTTTGCCTGGAGTCATGAAGACATGCCAAGTATTGATCCTGAGATTATGTGCCATAAACTTAATATTGTAGAGGATGCCAAGCCCATTAATAAAAGAAGAAGGATATACTAAAGAGATAAGTATGAAGTCATCAGAGATGAGGTTCGAAAGCTTGAAGAGGCCGAGTTTATTAGAGAAATTATATACCCTGAGTGGCTAGCTAATGATGTCATAGTGCCTAAAGCTAATGGGAAGTTAAGGATGTGTGTAGACTTTATCGATTTAAACAAGTCTTACACAAATCACAGTTTTCCCCTGCCTCATATAGATCAGATGGTGGATTCCATAGAAGGACATGAGCTCATGAGTTTCATGGATGCATATTCTGGGTATAATCAGATCTTCATGGACTCGACTGACCCAGAGAAGACAACCTTCATTATAGACAAAGGGACCTATTTCTATAAGTTCATGTCCTTCGGACTGAAGAATATAGGGTCTACTTACCAATGTCTTGTAAATAAGATGTTTGAGGATCAGATAGGCAAAACCATGGAAGTCTACATTAACGAAATACTGACGAAGATTCCGAGGGCCGACACTCACGTAGACAACCTAGAAAGAACTTTTGATACCATGGACAAATACAGAATGAAGCTCAACCCGGACAAATGTGACCTTGGGGTCAGATATGGAAAGTTTTTGGGATTCATCATCAACCAAAGGGGAATAGAGGCTAATTCTAAGAAGATCAAGGCTTTGCTGGAAATGAAGACACCTAGAACTATGAAAGACATTCAGAGGCTAATCAGGCGAGTGGCTGAACTTAACAGGTTCGTCTCTAGAGCTACAGATTAATGTCTTACTTTCTTTAAAGTTATTAGAAAAGCCTTCGAATGGAAGTAGGAATGTAAAAAATCTTTTAAAGAGCTTAAGTCTTACCTCGGATCCCCTCTACTCCTATCTCGGCCAATTCAGGGTGAGAAGTTATATGTATATTTAGTTGTCTCGGAGTCAGCCATCAGTGATCCAATAGTAAGAGAAGAGGATGGAGTGGAGAGACCAATGTACTTCAATAGCAAGGCACCTCAAGGGTCTGAGCATAAGTACCCTCGTATGGAAAAGTTAGCATATGCTTTGATACATGCTTCTAGGAAAATAAAGCAATACTTCCAGGCTCACTCTATGGTCGTCCTCACTGATTTCCCACTCAGGTAGGTCCTCCATAAGCCTGAGAAGTCAGGAAGGCCAATGACCTGGGCAATAGAGTTGGGGGAGTACAATATTGTTTATCAACCCAGGGTTCCATCAAGGGACAAGCTCTCGCAGATTTTGTGGCCGAGTTTACCTAGGACGAGGTCGAGGTTGAGAACGGTCTTGAGGTTGCAAATGAGCCAGTGGAAAAGAACATTGGCCAAACTTCGGATGAGGTCGAGATAAGTACAACCAGATAAAGGGTAGTTGAGAATTAAGAAGATAGATACATATTCAAGAAGGTGAACCTGTCAGAGGGAAACTTCTCTTCAAATGAAACCATCTGGAACATCGTCGTTGATAGGTCATCCCGTGAAAATGGAAGTGGAGCAGGGATGATAGTGTCGGCACCAGATGGTACATATATTGAGTATGTGAAGAGTTTAAACTTTAAAGCCTCCAAAAACGAGTCAGAGTATGAGGCATTAATAGCAGGTCCCTCTTTAGCAAAAGCCCTCAGTGTCGGCTAATTCCTAGTCCATTGTGACTCAAGATTGGCCGTGAACCAAATCCTAGGGGTATATGAATCCAAAGATGATAGGATAGCCAGATATCTGAAGAGGGTGAGATCGATGATAGAAAGCTTCAAGGAAGTAAAGATGAAGAGAATACCTCGGCTAGACAACAGCCGAGATGATGCACTTGCGAGGTTTGCCTCAGCAACAAGAACAGACATAAGGAGAATAATACTAGTTGAGATTATGCTCAAGTCGGACATCGAAGAGGAAGAGGTTGCTAGACCTTGCCTAAATCTGAGTATGGGAGCCTCATGGATGGACCCTCTTATTAGATATATCAGAGAGGGAGAACTGCCAAAGTAAAAGTTAGAAAGGAGAAAGTTGAGGTTAAGATCTGCTAAATTCTCCATTGTGGGAGATGTCTTATACAAAAAGGTATTCCTACTCCCTCTGCTTAGATGCGTTCATCCTTCAGAGGTTCCATACATCCTGTAAGATGTGCATGAGGTCTCTGGTTCAAGCCATATTGGAGGAAGTTCGTTGGCTAAAAGGATAATCACTCAGAGGTACTGGTGGCTGACCTTGGCAAAAGATGCAGCTGCGTATGTGAATAAATGTGACAAGTGTCAGAGGTCCCCTTGGCCATTTGCAGTATGGGGAATTAATTTGGTAGGACCCTTGTCAAGGAATGTAAACAAATATCAGTACTTAATTGTGGTAATTGATTATTTCTCCAAATGGGTAGAGGTCGAGCCAATGATCACGATCACTGAGCATAAGAACTTCCAGTTCATCTATAAGAACATCATATGCAGGTATGGCCTTCCAAACAACCTCATCTCAGAAAATGGAACCTAATTCAAGAATGTTTCCTTAAAGAAGTATTGTGAAAGAGTAGTGATCAAGAAATTCTTCTCTTCCCCAGCCCGACCCCAGGAAAATGGTCAGACTGAGTTTAGAAATCGAACAATCCTTGATGGGGTAAAAAGTAAGTTGGAAGAGTCCAAAGTAAGATGGATAGAAGAGGTATATGTTGTGCTTTGGGCTTACAGGACGTTAATGAGGACACCCACAGGGGAAACTCCATTTATGTTAGCCCATGGCTCAGAGGCTATCATCCCAGCAGAGATATGGCTTCCCACTCATAGAGTTAAGACACATGACCCTCAGAGGAATGGGGAAGAGATAAGATTTTATCTTAATTTAATTGAGGAAATAAGAGAGGATGCAGAGATAAGACATGCAGCCTATCAGCAGAGAACTGTGAGATTCTATAATCAGAGGATAAAGTCAATGACAATAGCTGTGGGAGACCTTGTCTTGAAGAAGACGTGGAAGAAAACTGATAAGCTCCATTCCAATTGGCATGGTCCTTGTAGGGTAATTGATGAGATTGTACCATATACCTATCGACTAGAGAATCTTGAAAGAGAGCTTTTCTCCAACCCTTGGAATGCCGACCAGTTGAAAAAATATTACTTATGATATTGTAATTATTTTATGTTTTTGTAATACATGTATCAACTTATATAGAGAATGTCAATGAGAAAATAAAAATGTTGTGTTGATGCTTTTGTTCCAATGTATATGTATTTATCATCACTTATTTAGTGAATTATGACGTGAAACATCATTAGCTTGGTGACCTTGGACCTTTAACATCATTCATTTGGTGAAATTATAAGGTGAAACATCATTAACTTAGTGACCTCGGACCTTTAACATCATTTATTTGATGAATTATAAGGAGAAACATCATTCATTTGGTGAAATCATGAGGTGAAACATCATTAACTTGGTGACCTCAGACCTTTAACATCATTCATTTGGTAAAATTATGAGGCGAAACAACATTAACTTGGTGACCTCAGACCTTTAAACATCATTCATTTGGTGAAATTATGAGGTGAAACATCATTAACTTAGTGACCTAAGATCTTTAACATCAGTCATTTGGTGAAACTATAAGGTGCAACACCATTAACTTGGTGACATCTGACCTTTAACATCATTTTTAAATGGTGAATTATAAGTGTCTAATGTTACTTGCTTTTATTACCATCATTCAATTTTTATGATATGGTGGATAAGTGAAACATCATAGACGTAGAATAGCAAAGCAACAAGTAAAGAAAGTAGAATTTAATTCATCTGAAGCATAAAGATTACATCATATGAAAAGAAGAGGTTACAGTTCATGCAAAAAGCGCGTTATATAAAAGCTTCCCAAAAATTTCAGACATGAAGGTGAGACGCTCAGAGCTCAGTCTGTCCCTCGGCTCCGTCCGACCCATCAGCAGCACGATTGGTTTGCTCAGGGTTTGGATTGGTAACTTCAACCTCGACAACTTGAGCGCCATCATCGATCTCATTAACCTTTAACTGGATGGTCTCACCTGGACCACCCTCCTCAACCTCCTACAAGGCTTGAGCAAGCTAAGGATTGTTAAAGTCGATACCAATAAAGTCCTCAGTCGATAGATTTCCAGAGCTGGGCAGCTTCATAGTAGACCATCGGCTAGTTGCCTTAATGCCCCTCTCTAGATAATCAAGGATGAAGGTAACAAACTCATTCGAGGTTTGATACTCCTTATTGATCATCTATGAAGCATCTTCCATAACATCCCTAACAGTAACATCAACCTTGGATTGAAGGCCATCATCCTTTGCCTTCAGATCCTGGGTAAGATTAGTTTCCATTTGAGAGATCTCATCATCCTTATGCTTCATACTTTTATTCAAATTCATACTTTTATTCAAATTAGCAATCTGCTTCCTAAGATCCTCCTCAAGCTTCCCAGCATTCAGGCCTTTTTGGATCAAGGGCCACCTCTTTAATGTATAATTCACCAGATGATGAAGAGAGAGGGCACTTTGTAAAAATAAGAATCAGACATATTATTAATAGTGAATGGATAAGATCAGAGGTAACACTTGAGAAAAGTTGTAAATAAATACCTGAAACGCCCTATGGATAGTAAATTCATCCAATAGAGGGACATCAATTGACTAAAGGTAGTGTTTATCAACCTTAGTCATTATACGATCGAGGGCATTAGAAGCTTAGACACTCTGGCCAATGAGGCTATCACCAATCTTCAGCTAATAGAGCCAAGCGGCTAAAACATCACCCGAGGAAATGGGGATACCATGCTCAGTAGTTGGAGCTTTGTTAGGCCTCGTGCGGGAATGGTCTGCAGGTGCCTTCCTCTTCTTTATAGTGTCAGCAGGGGCCTTCCCCTTATTTTCTTGGGTAGGAGGGGGTGCATTCTTGCCACCATGCTTCTCCAGCAGCTTCATGATACTTGGTGCAGACATGTTCCAGAGATAGTATGAAATGCCTTTCGATCTCTCTGTAAAAAAACATTGGAGTTAGTAGCTCAGATACATGAAAGTTACGAGACTCAACTTGGCATAAAAAGGTTTTATTCTAGAGCACTTACGAAGATCGGCCAATGGGACACCTCCATGACATGTCTGAGATAAATAGTAAGGGGGTCATCAAATGCTCGTACTTGACGAGATTGCCATCTTCGCCCTGACTACGAAGGTCCTCAACACTCTTATGGTTCTCTTGGCTCAGCCTAGGGTCAGTTTTGATCGAGATAGAGACCTTGTCCCACCTTAGGGGAGTTATCAGGTCATATGTTCCACAAGGCTTTTTAGGTCCAAACTCCCAAGCCCCTGAGGCAAAGAAGAACCGAGGCTTCCAATTATGGTTAGAAGTCTGGGTCACCAATAGCATCTTCTTCTCAGACTTTTGGGCTATGAAGTGGTAGTATCCATGATGATTTCTAGCAGACGAGGGTATGTAGAAATCTAAGAAAACCCTAACTCGAAGGTCGGTGTGATGAACTACCTTTTAAAGGACAATATCCCCAACTAAGACCCTCCAAGCGTTAGGGGAAAACTGAGAAGGAGAAAGATTGATATAAGAGAGCATAGCTCGGATAGTGGGGTGAATTAGAAGATGTAAACTAAGTTTGAATATATGCTCATAGATGCAGAGCTCTCCCTTACGGCCGTCGAAGGCCCTCTCATCCTTCAGAGGTTTCCTCCAAGTTATAGAAGAGGGAATAGCATACAGAAATCGGAAGAAGAGAAGGTCATATTCAGTGACAGAACTCTCAGGTCCATCAACTTTGGAAGTGTCAAGTTCACTCCCTTCATCATCATCATTATCATCAACTGTCTAAGCCTGAGCCTCAGGGGGCACCAAAAAAAGCCGTCAAAGGAACAACCTCAATTGGAACACGAAAAGCTACGCTAGGCTCTAATATCTCTATGGAGGGAGACGTACAAGAAGTGCTAGCATCTTGGTGAGATGAGGTACTGTCAGAATCCTCTGTTTTTTTAGAAATTCCACTTTCCCGGGGGGAGTAATCCATAACCTCTTGAAAAGAGTCTGCAGACTCAGCAGCCTTAGAGGTGGACATGACTCAGACATTGGCGCAGGAACCTTAGCAAGCTTAGGGTATATGACCTTTAAGAGTGGAGGAAAAATTTGCCTGAGGGGAAAAGCATCGACCCTACGAGCCTCCTCCTGGGATAGCTCTAGCTGCCTAATCTTATCAAAACATTGCTCGTGCAAAGTTGGGAACTCTTCAACAAGTTTATACAAAGGTATGAGAATCCGACAGAGGACACTACACTTGGAGAAGTTTAAGCTAAAAAGGCAAATAGGTAAACAAATTATACAACCTACACTAAGGATTAAAACTTGGAATTCTAAATGTTTTCACCGAGAACACTCAAAAGTTGGGTGACCGGAGAAGATGATCGAAAGGTCACCGGAGGGCCGAAAGAGGGGGTTTTGGCTAAAGCAACCTTGTATCATCCTGGAATAGCCCCTAAAACACCTAACCACACCAATGATAGACTAATAACCACCAAACATGGGTGGTTTTCCTCGCCAAAAACCAAAAAAATAACCGAAAATTATGGAATGTTGCAAACAAATCCAGAAAATAGAAAGTAAGTAGCAATAAGGTTACCTGAGTAATGTGGAATAAAAAGGCAAGGATGACGAACCCAAGATAACCTGAGAACGTGAGAAACGATGAAGCTTTTGGCTATGGAGGTGAGAGAGAGTTCCTGCAACAAGAGTGTGAAGGCGGGAGAAATGAGAAGAAGAGAGAGAAATGAGGAAAGAGAAAGGGTTTTAAACCTCCCCCCAATGATGTGGCTCAACTTCCAAGTAACTCATCATTTCCCTAAAAATCCTAAAAGGCACCGTCAGAGCTGTCATATCTTGGGGAATACATTAGTCACTTCAAAGAGTAACATGTGTCCAAAGAACCATTCTAAACCCTAAGACACTAAAAACTTCCCTTCATTAACCTGACTTTTATACCCCCTCAGTTACCTACTCACATAGGAGAATAAGGGCTAGGGATGATTGATATTCCCAAAGTGTACCCTCGTACTTAGAGTCACCAACCTCGGCTGACCTCACAGTCGAGTCGTCAGGAAGCTCGTAGCAGCCGTAAAAAATGTCGTCTTATGCAAGGTCGGCTCCTCATTGACCAACCTCGGCTATCCAGGAGCTAAGGTCAACATCATCTTACGAGATAAATCTATTCCCAACATCGTACTCTGCTTTAGTCGACACTGCATCATACCTCATACCTAACCTCGGCCAATTGCCCCGGTTGAGGTCATGATTATGATTCACTGGAAAAAGAAACTATCAAACTTCCCAACATCATAGTCGACTGGGCCGAGGTTCCATCAGACGATATCACAAGTCCGAGCACACGCAAGAACATGGAAGACTTGGAACACATGAGCAAGGCAGTTATAACTAAATCATCATCCTCACATGAGGGAATATTTGGTCATCATTCCTTACATGTGGCACAGCTAGGTGTCCACATGTGATTAGTGTATTCAATACACACATGCTCATGGCATGCTTGGGGGGTACACTACACCCCCCAAGCACTATAAATACATGTATTCCCCTACCTTGGAAAGGGATAAAAAATTACAACCCTAGCCAAAGCTCTGTTTGTATACACAGTAGAGAGAGAAAGTGAGAGATTGTATCACGGGCCATTAGTTCCCTCATTCAAGTAAAATTTACTCACACACTCACAGTGGACGTAGGCCAGAGTGGCTGAACCACTTATATACTAGTGTATCTCCTCTTCTCCTCATCCCCTTCTGCTAGATGCTTACTCTTGTGTTTCCATTGTTATTGCTAGCTTGAGCTTATTAACACCTCATCTGGTGGTGGTGTTTATGGAATCATCATTTTGGTATTATCTGTGGGAATTAGACGATTCTTTTGTTCCTCTTTTGCTGCTTAACCTTATCGGAGACTCTAGTGGTGAACCAGTCCTCCCTCATCATGTGGAGATGTTTAACCATTAAAAGGGTTCCTCAAAGGTATCAAGCTCTTTAGTATTTTCATTACAAGATCTCAAGTCTTCTTACATGGCACCATAGTTACCACCTCCACCATCTGGTGTTGGAGGTCCCAGTTTTAGCCAAGCCCCACCCCATTCCGAGATGGATGAGGTGGCGACAGCCTTGAAGTCCTTAGTCGCTACTCAAAAGTGGGTTGTTATCCACCTATCCAACTTCTTAAATACCTCCTTAATATACCCTAATCTACTTTTTCCACTTAACCCTAAGTGTAAAAAGACCCACCCACCCTTATACAGGTCCTGTTAGGTCAAAAAAGTCCATGGAATCCAATCATAACACCCAAGTACATATTCTTGACTATTTGGACCCTTTCGGGATCAGCGGTGCACTCGAAAAAGGTCATCCAAGTCACCCAACTATAAATATACTATCATCTCATTAATTGGGCTCCACATACACATATGGTATGCATCGCCTATAAATTATACTGATTTGACGATGTAACAATCTATCGACATATAATAATAAACTATCACTTTTCACTCATATGCGTCATATAATAAATTGCATACATATTTACTTATCACAAGCAAGTAAATAATAATAATAATAATAATAATAATAATAATAATAATAATAATAATAATAATAATAATAATAATAATAATAATAATAATAATAATAATAATAATAATAATAATAATAATAATAATAATAATAATAATAATAATAATAATAATAATAACAATAATAATAACAATTATGTAAGGACACAAATTTCCAATTGATTCCTTTGTTGTTTTGCCTCTATTCCAGACAAAAACGTTTTAGTCATAGGATAGAGTTCTTGACCATCTTTCAAGCCTATGACAGACTAAAGTTGAAGACGTAGCGGCCAATTTTAAAGCTTCATCAAAATGCCGAGTTTACTGTGCCTCGTTTCTACGTCAACAACATTTGTTCCGTTTACTCCTAAGGTATGAATGCATTATATATTTATATAGGAGCTTCAAACATTTAGTATTGTGTGTAAGTTTTGTTTAAAGTGTTGTTTATTTTGAGAAAGTTTCTTTAAAAATTTATAATAAAGTTTCTGGGCTAAAACTGAATTTTTATACATTCTGGAAAGTCGTTCGAAATTGTCGTTCGAACGAGTTTTTCGTTCGAACGGGAATTTCGTTCAAACGAGGTTTGCCAACGACCTGCCTCTGGAACTGCGTTAGAAGTACCATTCGAATGAGCCCTCATTTGAACGAAAATGTCGTTCAAATGAGATTTGGCGGGAATAGTTATTTGGGCATTTTTTGACAGGTTTCCCACTTTTTCCACTACTTTACCCCATTACCTTTTTCCAGGTTTTATTAGTGCGGGAACAAACATTTTTGGATTAACTTTTTCACATGCTTCCATCTCTAAAAGAGAGTTTGAGAGAAAAATTCCAAAAGGAAAAAGTTCAAGTTTGAGTGTTCATTTTTCAAAGAAAAATCTTTAAAACATTTATGTTTTACACCCATAGTTTGTTTATTCCAACCTTCAATATATATATCATTGCTTGGAGTGTTTGGCACCGATTTATCTCTACACCTTGAAGAAGAGAAGTTTGGGTTTACTTCTACATCCCTCAAAGAAGAAGTCTCATATTTTGCTGCGGCATTCTCACATGGTGAAAGGCACCATGTGTGGTTGACGATGTACCTCAAGCCCCATTAGTGAATTCCAAGATTCTTGTGGAGCTCCGAGGTTGTCGACTAGGCGGAGGTGTTTCCAAGAAGACGCATCAAGTATTGAAAGGGGTCAAGTCGAGGAAGTAAGTCATATGTCTTGTAATTGTGAAACCATACTTAGTGGACTTAAGGCTAGGGTCATCCGAGGTTTTTTTCGGTTGTGAGTTTTTCCTCGTACATCGCGGCATAGTGGTTCTTTGTTTATTTTATCTTTTGCAAATTCACCTAGAACACATGCTTAGGTAAAAAGATAAAATTTGGCTTAAATCACTACTTGTTTAATTTGGTACTAACATGTATTTGGATTTAATTCAAGTCAATAAATTTATTGGATAAAATTTGCTCTGGCCTAATTTACAAAATTGAATATTTATTGTTATTCAAATTTCTAGGACTTGGGTTAAATTGTTTAAGTGAAATATGCTTTTGTTAATTAATTTATTTTCACTTTAAGTTGTGTTTAATTTTAATTTGAAAAGAAATTAAAATTTGTTAATTTTTTTAATTGACCCATCTCGCTTCCGCATCTTTAAAAAAGAAATTACTTATTGTAGTAAAATCTAAAAATTGGGGGCCTCGCGCACCAACAAGTGGTATCAGAGCTGGAGCACTAATTTATCGCGTCAAAGATCCATTTTTCAGTTTTTATAATTTTCGTGCTCCTTGTATTTTTAGGTGGTTCATTTTTTTTACTCACTCTCATTTTTTTGTATCTCTCGATGGGACGTCTTAATGATAATTTGTCCTTTTCTAATGATAATGAAGTTTTTGCTATTCGAGAGGAATTTAATGTGCTTAATAAGTGTAATGAAAAATTAAGTGAATTAAATTTGAGATTTGCAAAAAGAATTAAATTTCTTGAAAATGAAAATTCTTGTTTTAAAGCTAAAGTTGAATTTTTGCAAACCTCGCTAACTCAAAATGATATTTGTTGTGAAAAGCTCATGGACATAAATTACAATTTTAATATTTTAGTAAAGTCCGAGAAAGAGAGTGATTGTCGAGAAAAGACTCTTAGCGACATGTTTGCTCACATTGAGGGGGAGCATGATAACCTTCTAGGAGTTATAGAAAATTTAAAGAAGGAGTCCCGTAATATTGAGGAGTCTAATTTATTACTTGAGTCCAAAATTTTAAAAATGAAAATGACTTACAAGACTCGAGTAGTAATTGTAATGGATCTAGCTCATCTGGTTCAAATATTTTCGTTGCTAAAGTTAATACCATTGTTTGTTTTAGAGGGTCAACTTTATCCAAGGACTTTAGAAAAGGTCACACCTTAGGTAACATTCCTCGTGTTTACACATGCTTGCATTGTGGTAGGAAAGGTCACCTTAGATCATTTTGTTTTGATCTTAGAATAAGTCCTAGGAAGTCTATGTCTAGCATCTCCTTAGTTTTTAAATCCCATTATTTTAAATATACATCTATATGGATTCGGAAATCATTTTTAGACGCGCTAGATATTAGATTTGGTGATTCTCATTTGCCTTCACATGAAACCTCCCTTGCTAAATTTAAAGGTTGAATGTGTTAGTTTTGTTTGCATACTCTAGATTTTTGAGCTTTATATTATATATCATTGCTAGGTGTATGCATGTTTAGTCATTTTCTAGTCATTGCTTTATTTCGTATCTCATGCTAGAAATCATGACTTGTTTATCTTTTGTATTATAATTTTTTCATTTTAGCTTGAATTTAATGAAAAATACAAAAAGATTTTGTTTATCATTTATGTTTTAGCTTTCAGTAATTTAGGCTTAATGAAAAAAAAAATGATTTTTGTGTCTTTTGAGTAAATATTTATATTTTTGGTTAAAAATTTGAAAAACTCAAAAAGATTTTATTTTGTGTGTATTTTGGTTTTACACACTTTTTGTGGCATATGTTTGTGTTTGAATCCTAATTTCACTTCCATGTGACTAGAACTTTTGGTTATAATTTAAATTCTTAAAATGTTCTTTATGATGCTTACGTGGAGTAGCTTAAGTTTGACTTGCTTAATGAATTCACTTTTATATACCTCTACACACATGCACGAGCTTTTTGAACCTTAACGTCACATGTTATATTTGGGCCTTGTGAGGTGTTCTCCTACCAATCTTGTCATCTACATGTTATGTGACTTAGGAGGACTAGTGCATGTCAAATCCATTGCACGTGAGATTTGTGAGATATAAAAAATAATATGTATAAATGTGCACGGGGAAGGTGTGCGAAAGGAATTATTATCCTTTGCGAATAGTAATCCACCGTTTGTTTGGACCTAAAATAAATACGTGGTCCAAAGGCCTAAAAGAATAATGGCATTAAAAAGAAAAATAATTGCCAAGGCCTGTGTTTAAGTGATATATTCATTCAAAATTAATATATGTTTATTGAGGGAGATTGGATGGTATATCAACGGTTTTCACAATGTCCGTTTATCCTAGTTGTACTTTCAATGTCATGACTCTATTGGTTTGTAGAACCATAAAAAGTCTATGCATGTATGCATTGTGTATGTTTGTTCATTGAGTTGACTTTATATTGTCACATGAGGTTATATTCAAATGTGATGAAGTTTGCAATCAATTGAGAACTCCATGAACATGTTTTAAGTGATTTGGTCTATATTTAATCGTTACTAGTTCACACCCCAACACTTCCATTTCCATATGACACATTTTTTCCATACGAGTGTGAAAAACTTATTGTATTTTGTGGCATGAGTGTGTTTATAAATATATATATATATATATATATATATATATATATATATATATATATATATATATGTGTGTGTGTGTGTGTGTGTGTGTGTGTGTGTGTGTGTGTGTGTGTGTGTGTGTTTGTGTGTGTGTGTATGCGTGTGCATCATTAGTATATCTAGAGTATGTATGTATATGATATTTTTATTTGGTATTTGCCTTGCTTTCTAGTCCATCTATTCTTTAATTAATAATTGATATCTATCTTGTTGCGTCCATTATTTGATATCACCTTCTTAGAATCTTATTTTTCAAATTGGTATCATTTGTTTTTTTCATCAAAATTGGTATTCATTAATATTTGTATGGATTAGTCATGATATTGTTGCCCATGTACTTTCATGTTCCTATCTTCTTATGCATCATCTTGTTTATTAGTTTTTTTATCCTTTGTCTATTCCTGAACAAAAAAGGGGAGAATGATAGGGGAGAAATGGTATCTAATCCTATTGTAATAGTATCTTAGTTTGGGAGATTTAACTTAGCGGGAGTCGCTATCTTCTTAGGTTGATCATAGTTGATAAATGGGAGAATTAATTTAGTGGGAGTATTTATTTTATGCATTTAATATTCTTGATATTCCCTATGCATTTGATAGTTTGATTAAGTGTTCAGGAATTCTTCTAAGTGGCAACTTTCATCTTCGGCAAAGATATTGATCCTTGGGTTGTTTGAGTCGAGCTATTGTTTTTTTATTTTGGGGGGGAAATTTTTTCTAAGTCTAGTAGAGCTTGACGGCCCTTTAGGATTTTTGTTGGTTTTTGTCCCGGAATAGCCAAAGGGGGAGATTTGTATGGACACAAATTTCCAATTGAGTCCTTTGTTCTTTTGGCTCAATTTCGGAGAAAAATATTTGAGTCATAGGATAGAGTTCTTGACCATCTTTCAAGCCTATGATAGACTAAAGTTGTAGACGTAGCGGCCAAGTTTAAAGCTTCATCAAAATATCGAGTTTACTGTGCCTCGTTTCTACGTCAACAACATTTGTACCGTTTACTCCTAAGGTATGAATGCATTACATATTTATATAGGAGCTTGGAACATTTAGTATTGGGTGTAAGTTTTGTCAAAACTGTTGTTTATTTTCAGAAAGTTTCTGGGCTAAAACTAAATTTTTATAAATTCTGGAAAGTCGTTTGAAATTTTCGTTTGAACGAGTTTTCGTTCAAATGAGGTTTGCCAACCATGTGACTGTTAAACTTCGTTAGAAGTATTGTTCAAATGAGACTTCGTTCGAACGAAAATGTCGTTCGAACGAGATTTGACGGGCACAGTTATTTGGGCAGTTTTTGACAGTTTTCCCACTTTTCCCACTAGTTTACCCAACTACCTTTTGCCAGGTTTTATTAGTGCGGGAACCAACATTTTTGGATTAACTTTTTCACATCCTTCCATCTCTAAGAGAGGATTTGAGAGCAAAATTCCAAAAGGAAAAAGTTCAAGTTTGAGTGTTCATTTTTCAAAGAAAAATCTTTAAAACACTTATGTTTTACACCCATAGTTTGTTTATTCCAAGCTTCAATATATATATCATTGCTTGAGTGTTTGGCACCAGTTTATCTCTACACCTTGAAGAATAGAAGTCTGGGTTTACATTTACATCCCTCAAATAAGAAGTCTTATATTTTGTTGCGGCATTATCACATGGTGAAAGGCACCATGTGTGGTTGACGATGTACCTAATGTCTCATTAGTGAATTCCAAGATTCTGGTGGAGCTCCGGAGTTATCGACTAGATGGAGGTGTTTACAAGAAGATGCATCAACGCTTGAAAGGGGTCGAGTTGAGGAAGTAAGTCATCTGTCTTGTAATTATAAAACCATACTTAGTGGACTTAAGGCTAGGGCCGTCCGAGGTTTTTTCCCGTTGTGGGTTTTTTCTCGCACATCGCGGCGTAGTGGTTCTTTGTTTATTTTACATTATGCAAATTCACCTAGAACGCATGCTTAGGTAAAAAGATAAATTTGGTTGAAATAAAAACTTGTTTAATTTGGTTCTAACATGTATTTGGGTAAATATTAATTTAATTCCAGTCAATAATTTTATTGGATAAAATTTGGTCTCGCCTAATTTGCAAAATTGAATATTTATTGTTAGGCAAATTTCTAGGACTTGGGTTAAATTGTTTAAGTGAAGTATGTTCTTGTTAATTAATTTATTTTCACTTTAAATTGTGTTTAATTTTAATTTGAAAAGAAATTAAAAATTGTTAATTTGTTTAATTGAATCATCTCGCTTCTGCATCTTTAAAAAGGAAATTACTTTTTATAGTAAAGACTTTCAAAATTGAGGGCCCTATCCTTTTCAAATTGGTATCAGAGCATTGATTCAGAAAAGCCTTCGCTTCCAAATTAATCCTTTATCTCGCTAATTAATATTTATCGAAACCTAATATAATTTCCCCAATTAAATTAATTATTAAACACACACATAAATTAAATAATAATAAAATTACGGGTATTACACCTAACAACAGCTAACACCCATCACAAGAAAAATCCTCTCCCAACTTCAGTCGTGGTATAAGAGCAACCGAAGACTAACAAGAAGAATTACAATGAAATTTTTCATAAAGAAAAGATGAACCTTAACTCTTCCTTGGAAGTTACAGACCTATCCCAAAAAATCTCATTCGAAGATGTATCCTAAAAACTTCCTCAAGATCCTTTACCAACTGAGCCTAAAACTCTTCAAGAACATATTAAAATTGCTCCTAAACATTCAAAAATCTCAAAAAAAAATTCAAGAATTCATCTAAAGGAATCCAAGATGTGAATATGGAAAACTATGAAGTGTTGGCTATGGAAAATCTTATGCTTTGTCCCAGAGCTACAAATCTTCCCCCATGAAAATAATGATTTTCATGAAAGTATGGTTGTTTTTATTCTGAAGTATGTGCTAAAGAAAATCAACTTTTTATAGAGGAGCTATTGGTATTCTATAAAAACCTATCTAAGAATCTAGATCATTATAGAAGGAAAAAAAATAAAGCAACATTAAACATGGATGGAAATAATAATCCATTAGTCAAAAATCTGGTTACCAAGAAGACTTGGTTTCAACCAATTGATCCTATGTTTAGAAAGCTTATAAGAGAAACATAAAAGGTATCCATAGCTTCCATCCCCACCTTTTCTCAATGATAAACTATATTCTTTGGAATATTAGAGGTCAGTTTAATAATCCCCATTTAGAAGAAGGGTTAAGAACATTGTAGAGTTCATAAACTTCCTTTCATTTCTTTGATTGAACCCAAATCTAAATTTAGGGCGATTGATGATTTTTGAAGGATCATTAATTTTGAAAGGGTTTTTTCCAATTCATTTAGTTAAATCTGGTCCCTATGGATATTTGGAGTTAGATGTGAGTTAGTGAATGATGATGATCAAGTTATTCCGCTTAAAATTCATCACGACCACTTTCCAACAGATGTTTTGTTCTCAATGGTCTATGCTAAAGGTTCTAGACAAAAGAGACTTACCCTTTGGGATTCTCTTCTTTTTCATAAAAATTAGGCTATAGGCATGCCTTGGTTAGTTATGGGTGATTTCAATATTGTGATTAGTATTGATGATAAACTGGGAGGGGATGTGATTGATCATCTGGCAGTGGAAGATTTCAATAACTTTATCTCTAATGCTTATCAATTGGAAGTGGGATTCAATGGCTTTAAATTTACATTGCATCACTTTAGGGATACTGGAAAGATTTGGGCTAGACTTTATAGAGGTTTAATGTCCTCCGAATGGTTTACTTGTTTTCCTAACCTCAATCTCAATCATCCCAATAAGACCTGCTCAGGCCACTATCCCTTCCTTTTCTTTATTAAATCACATATAGACTCCTTTTCCAAACCATTTCAGTTTCAGAATATGTGGTGTTCTCATCCTAATGTTAAAGATGGCATTCTTAGTTCATGGATTCAGCATGTAGAAGGAAATTCATCCAGAGTCTTCTCTTCTAAATTTCAGATACTACATGTTATTCTTGTAAGGTGGAAAAAAGATTCTTATAAGAATATCTTTTCTCAGATTTATAATATTAAGGATACTGTGTTGGCTTGTGGGATCAACTATGAAAAGAATCCCTCATTAAATTATCTTAATCTGAGGCTCAACTACTAAATGCCTTAAAAAATGAGGAAACCTTCTAGCAAAAGAAAATGAAAGGTAGATGGCTAAACATGGGGACTCCAATACCAAATTCTACTATGCCTCTTTGGAAACTAAGAGGATGCAACTTATAGTTCATAGGAGCATAAAAGAGGATGGGGACTAGATTGAATCTTTTAAGGGAATTAAAGAGGAGTTCATTCATAAATTTAAAACTTATTTAAAGAAGACTTTATAGAGGGTGAAAACAAAATCTTAATTGTCTTTGACAAGAGGATTATTGATGGGCAATCTAAGTTTCTTGATGAAATACCAATGGAAGAGGAAGTTTTGAATGTTATTCACAGTCTTAATGATGAAAGTAATGCTGGCCCTGATGGTTTTAATGGAATTTTCTTCCAAAAATATTATGATATAATCAAGTTTGATATCTGAAATTCCATTGTATTCTTCGTCTTAGGTGGAGTATTGCCTAAAAGTTTAACTGGAACTAATATCATTTTGATTCTAAAGACCAAGTGTGCTGTCATATGCTCTGACATCAGACTTATAAGACTTTGCAATTTTCTCTTCAAAATTATCGCCAAAATTCTTGCAACTAAGTTGTCCTTTATTTTCCCTCTTATTATTGATAAGTCTCAAATGGACTTCATTAAAGGAAGACTCATTACTAATACTATTATGCTAAGTCAAGAAATGTTAAAATTAATGTGGAGGAAAGTCTTTGGCTCTAAGGGTGGAAATGCCCAAAGTGTACCCTCATACTTGGAGTCACCACCCACGGCTGACCTCATGGACGAGTCGTTAGGAAGCTCACAGCAGCCGTCAGGAAGGTCATCTTATGCAAGGTCAGCTCCTCATTGACCAACCTCGGCTGGCCAGCAGTCGAGGTCAACTGCATCTTATCAGCTCAAGCTATTTCCAACATCGTACTCTTCTTCAGCGAACATTGCATCCTACCTCATACCTAACCTCAGCCAATCGCCCCAGTCGATGTCATGATTATGATTCACAGGACAAAGCAACTATCAGACTTCCCAATATTGTAATCGATTGGGTCGAGGTTCCATCAGACGATGTCATAAGTTCGAGAACACGCAAGCACATGGAAGACTTGGAACACGTGAGAAAAGAAGTTATACCTAAATCATCATCCTCATGTGAGGGAAATTTGGTCATCATTCCTTACATGTGGCACAACCAGGTGTCCACATGTGATTAGTGTATTCATCACACACATGCTCATGGCATGCTTGGGGGGTACACTACACCCCCCAAGCACTATAAATACATGTCTTCCCCTACCTTGGAAAGGGATAAAAAATTACAACCCTAGCCAAAGCTCTATTTGTATACACAGTAGAGAGAGAAAGTGAGAGATTTTATCACAGGCCATTAGTGACCTCATTCTAGTGAAATTTACTCACACACTCAAAGTGGGCGTAGTCCAGATTAGCTGAATCACTTATATACTAGTGTATCTCCTTTTCTCCTCATCCCCTTCTACTAGATGTTTACTCTTCTGCTACCATTCTTATTGCTAGATTGATCTTATCAACACCTAATCTGGTGGTGACGTTTACAGCATCATCAATGTTGTTGTCAAATTAGATATTTCCAAGGCTTATGATAGGGTGTCTTTCTTATTCCTTGTAAAAACTTTAAGGAAATTTGGTTTATATGAAGTGTGGATTAATAGAATATGGGGATGTTTATCCAACTATTGGTTCTTCATCATTATAAACGGTCAAAATGCGGGGTAGTTTCAAATCTTATAAAGGGTTGAAGTAATGGGACTCTCTTTCCCCTGGACTTTTTGTTTTAATTACTAGAGTTTTGAATAGAGGCATTCATAACCTCACTTTTAATGGCTCAATTAAGACTTTATCCATCCCTCAAGGTAGCCCTCTGATTAGCAATCTATGTTTTGCAAATGATTCAATAATATTCTGTAATGGAGGAACTAAAAGTATAAGAAAATGTTTATGCTTTTTGAAGAAATTTGAAAAAGCATCAGGTTAAGTCATTAATTTTAAGAAGAGAAGCTTTGCAGTCAATGAAACTTTGGGTAGAAGAAAAATTAAGGCAAACTCCGAAGCTTCTAATCTTAAATATAAAAATGTCCCTTTGAAATACCTTGGATGTCCCATTTTCTATGGAAGAAGTAAACATATCTACTTTGAATATCTTCTTCTAAAAATCAAGAATAAGGTAGCAAGTTTGCAATCAAAATTTCTCTCATTTACGGGTAGAAGAACTCTAATTCTTTCTGTTCTAGTCTCAATTCCTATCCATTTTATTGCTACCTTAAATCCTCCATGTGAAACTCTTAAGTAGCATTTAGTAACTTCTTACGAGGATCTTCTCCTGATTTTGACTTAAAACATCACTACTTGAAATGGGAAAACTATATTTCCTAGTTGAAAAAGGAGGTCTAGGTTTTAAATATCTTACAAATATATGTAGGTCCTTTAGTATGAAGTTGTGGTGGATCTTAAAACTCAAAATAGTCCTTGGGATACCTTTTTTGGAACAAATATGAGGATTACTCTATAACACCCCGTATTTTTAATATATTAAATAATTATGGGATTAATTATTATTGTTGGATGAATTAAATTAATAAGGTGAGAAATTTATTTGTTAACTAATCCAAATTAAAATAAATATTAACTAGCGTGCCAATGGTGAATACTTATTGATGAGATTTATTGAATATTACTGTGTGAATATGTAATATGGAATTATGAAATTTTATAAATTGTCGTAATGTGAAATATGACAGTTTGGCATTTCAAGTCGGGACGTGCGTGTGAGTCGTACCGGGACTAATTAAATGGAATATAAAGACAATTTATTTTTAATTAACTCATATGGTTATTTCTAGTTCTCCATTGAGTTCGAAAGGGTCTAGATAGTCAGAAAACTCTACTCGGGTATTTTATTTGGACTCCGAATTATTTTTAGGCCTAACCGATACCTTATAGGGTATGTTTGTCATTTGGATTTTTGAGGAAATAAAATTGACGAAAATTAGGAAAATAAAAAAAAGTGTACGTGGGTAAGAGGGATGTCTGTCAGTTCCAAACCTACGAAAGAGAAATAGAGAACCACAGAGAAAGACAGGAGAGAACCTACAAGTGTTCTTGGTGCAAAACCCATCATCTCCCACCACCGTAACCATCCTTGCGTAGATCAGAAGACAAGGAGCAAGCCCATACCAATTTCATCAATGGATCAGAACATCAATTTAAGGCAAATGTTTATTACTTGCTTTCCTTTGTAATAATTTTGTTCATGTTAGACTAGGTAAATTCCATTTGTTACAAAGATTAAATTTGGTGAAAAATTTAGGAGAATTAGTCATAAATTGGGTTTGATCTAAATATAGTTTGATTCCCTTATGTAGATAGGTTTATGTCCTTGAATCTATGATAATTTTAGGATTGAATCTGGGTTAAATTTAGAGTTTTGCATGTAAATTTTATAACTAGGGTTCTTGACAAATAGATTTGGGGATTTCGAATTTTGATGATGATATATTGTTGGAAATCATATATAGATGTTAGGTAGTTGATTGGAATTGAATGATTGGTGTTTGGGTTGATCATTTTAGAGGTTTTAGGCTTAAAAATGGTGGAAAACGAAACTACTAAGGGTGTAGAACGTAACAGGTCTGGTGGGGAAGAATAGTTCTCAATCTCGTTCGAACGAGATTGAGCTTCGTTCCTACGAGAAAGTATCTAGCGAGATGTCATTCAAACGACATCTGACCTGGTTTGAACGACTGGTCCAAAACTTGGAAAATTATAATTTTTCCCCAATTAGGTTTACGCAGTTGTTTTGAGACAGGGAAATATCATTTGCTGTAGTGCAGAATTGCTAGGTAATATTCGTAGAGTAATACCTTAAATATTTGGAAAGGTGAATTAACCTTGGAAATTTTGAGAGAGGGAATAACGAAAATAACTATATTACAAGTATTAATGAGAGAATAATATGTATGGAAAATACATGTAAGGGTTGGGTGAATAGCTTGAATTTTAATGGGATGTGGGAATGCCTATTATATGATTATTATTATTATTATTTTTATTATTATTATTATTATTATTATTATTATTATTATTGTGTGTATAGCATACCTACGCTGCTTGCTATCGGGAGGAGGTTTTCGTGCAGTTGACAATATTATCCTGGGTGACCCAATTGGGAGATATTTGACTTGTACCCAGAGTATATGAACTTAGTTATTTATCAAGTGCCCATCCACAGTGTTTCCAGGCTTAGGCGCATATATCGTTTAGCGAGCTGTAGCAGTTGTGGGAGTTGAAGGTCTTTGCATTTAGATGCCTCTATCAGTTCCTTTTGTTCCTTTTCAGATATTCATTTAGGGATTGTTTTGCCCATTCTCAGTCATTTAGTAGAGATTGTACTCAGTTTACTTTAGCATATTATTTCCATTGCACTTGAGGATTTTATAGTTTGTTGGTTTAAGACTTGGAACTAGAATGTTTTATCCAGTCATATTTATTTCAGTAGTGAAATCATCTCCAATATGTGTTATATTCTTGTGGAATGTGACTAACTTATGTCTTAGAGGATGGAAATTTATTAATGGATTAATTGGGTATAATTAAATGGGAAAACGTTTTGACACTAGGTTAATTATTTATTAGGTGGTTAATAATATTAAATGTTTTCGACACTGATGCTAAGAATGAACCCAGCGAACACTCTGTTTTAATTTTAATAAAGGACTGATCACCTGGTATTTAATTAGGCAGGGTGTTACATGCTCTTCAAAGTCTTTCTTTGGTACTTACAAAGCAATTCTTATCAATTTATCTGATAGAGAAGATATGTTTACCCTTAGTTTTGGTCCTTGGGGAGTTTTTATCTAGTTTTAAGGGTTTTATACTATACTTTCATACTTTCAAAATTTGAGTGTTTTTGTGGAATTTTCAAAAGTTATAAAATGTCAGGTTAGGCTGATTTATAATTTCAGAAAGTAAGAAAGGTTTTTGTAAGAAAGTGTCGGGTCAAATTGGATATTTAAATAGTTAAAAAATCATTTTAAATCTTCAGGGGGTGATTTTGTAATTATGGAAACCTTAAGGATAGCTTTGAAACTTCTCATTTCCTAGTATTTATGTTAATAATACTTAATAATTTGTTCTCAAGTCATAACATAACTCGTTCCTCATTTACGTAGGTTAACGGAATAAATTTAAATATGCTTATTTTTTTTTCTCGGACCTTACATAGACTATCTTCAATATTGATATTAAATTCAAAAATGAAGAAATCAAATTAAAAATGAAGGCCCTAAAATTGATATTAACCTCATCATTAGTCAGGTGCTTAAGCTCATCAAAGTTTGTTCCAGTTCTCATAGTCCTTTCAAATAAAAATGTAATCATAATGAAGATATTGTTCAAATGTTCAACTTGCAAATTGCTAAAATGGATCCTAAGGTCTTCCATTTGGTTAGGTGGATTAAATCTATGCAAGTCTTCGTAAAACTTAACAGTGATGGTGCTTCTAAGGGTAACCTAGGGCTATTTGGATCAGGTAGTGTGGGTACCCAGAATTAAGACCATGGGCCTGGATGAGTAGCCCATTTCTGGCGGCCCAAAGTCCAGGCCCCCTATTTCTCATTTAACTATCCGATCTCTTCCCACGTTCCCATTAAGGGAGGTTATAGGGAGAGATGGAAAATGTGGGGGAATCCAACACCCCCACTTACCTGAACATACATGTATATATTGAACCCTAGGTCCAGGGCAAAAGGACAAGTTGTATTCTCTGTAATCACTCTCCGAAGTATATAGAAATAACATCGACTGCACCACCGTGGACGTAGGCACTCATTTGCTGAACCACGTACATCCTTTGTTGTGTGATTGTCATTTTACATTCCTGTTTCCTACTTGGTGATTGCCTTTCTCTTATCTGTTTATGTTGCATAATAATTGTCACCACAATTGGCGCCGTCTGTGGGAAGCGTTCATCTTTCCCTGAGAAGAGCCCACACCAAGAAAGGAGTTTAAAATGTCTGGTCACAGCAGCAATGCTCCCCAGGCAGGGGATATTAAAGAACCACCTGGTCCTCGCAGGATTAGGTCTGAAGTTCGACGTTCAGATCAGAGGACTCGCTTGGAAAGGCCAGCCTCAGAAGAAAGCCAGGGACCAACGAGTTCCACACAGATATCCAGATTGATTGATGCATACGACGCAAGGCTCCACGAGCAGAGGGAGTGTTCTCGCAGGTACGAGGCTGAGAATGCTCGCCTGAAAAGAAGACTGGAAAGACTGGAGAGGGAGCTTCGTCCTGATAACAGGAGACGTCCATACCGCACTCCTAGCCCTCAGGCGAGAAAGTCTCGTAGATGAGGAAGGAGCCCTAGGCGAGGATCTCAAAAGGTCAAGGGAGACGAATCAGACGACGACCTCCGCGAGCAACTGCGACGAGCTCGCCGTTACCGGAGCCCTGCTCGCAGCGATGAGAACATACGAAATCTAGTCCGTAGGGAGATAGACCAGCATCCTGCCAACCATGGAACCAGATCGACCCGAGAACTCACTAGGCGAGCTCTCAAAACCCAGATGAAGTCACCATTCACGAGGGAAATTGAGGAAGAGGAAGCCCCCAAGAAATTTTCCATTCCAAGGTTCAAAATTTATGACGGTAAAACTGATCCCATTGATCACGTCAGGCAGTACCGACAGGCCATGACCCTCTAGAACCACCGGGACGCGCTAATGTGCCGGATTTTTCCATCGAGCCTGCACGACGTAGCACAAAAGTGGTTCTAAAGGCTCCCCCACCGGTCAATCAGGAGCTTCAAATCCTTGGCTGATCTTTTTACGGCCCGATTCATTACCAGTAGCTCCCATCCCAAAAGGATGGATGCTCTACTAACAATGAAGAAAACGCCTCAAGAGACCCTCCGAGACTACGCAAATAGGTACTGGGAGTTATTCAATGAGATCGAGGACTGCGCAGAGGAAGTGGCAGTGGCCTCTTTCAAAATTGGGCTCCCTAATTCTTCCCTTCTATACCAATCCCTGACGAAGAAGGAGGCTACGACTATTGACGACCTAATGGCTCGCATCGAAAAGTACGCTAAGGTGGAAGATGTCACCCGCCTCAGTATAGGAGAAAACGATCGAGCTAAACTCACTACCAAGGGAAGTGACAAATCTGAGAACCAGAAGAAAGGAGGAAAGAACGGGGGCAAAATGACTCCAAGAACGGAGGGAACAACGATGCGTCGAAAGCATTCCAGGCGGTTAACACCGTCTTTAAAGAACCAATTTATAAAATTCTCGCGAAGATCAAAGATGAGCCATTCATCAAGTGGCCCAGGAAGATGGGAGGAGATACCTCGAAGAGGAATAATGCGCTAAGATGCGCTTTTCACAAAGAGGGAGGACATAAGACTGAGCATTACAAAGCTCTTAAGTCTCACCTCAAGAAGCTGGCCCAATCTGGGCATTTAAACGAGTTTGTAGAGAAAAGGGCAGAGAAAGTGGCTGCCAATAGAGAGGCGAGACCTGACAACGTGTTGGAAGATGACGCTGGACACGAGTTCACGGTAATTCACGGGGCATCTAATGCCAGGCAGATACAAGGAAATTCAGCTCGAATGGAGATGAAGAAACTTACAGTAGTAATGTAGGCTTTTCAGATCGATCCAGCAAAGTCACAGTTAGGAAAACGTCGACGAGCAGATGACATCAACTATAACAAGCATATTATCTTCACAGATGAAGATCTGGTGGGAGTGAGGACCCCACATCATGATGCTCTGATTATTACACTCAGGATAGCCAACTTTGACGTCGGTAAGTTGCTCGTCGATCAAGGTAGCTCGTTCGAAGTATTGTATCTCGATCTATTCAGAAAATTGAAGTTAAGCTTCGCCGACCTAAAGGAGGCTACTGTACCTTTGGTTGGCTTCGCTGGAAAAATAACAATGCCCCTGGGAAAGATTGTACTACCAGTGCGTGCTAGAAACATCTCCAAGATGATCGAGGTTTTGGTAGTTGACATCGACTCACCATACCAGGCCATCCTCGGTAGGGGATGGCTTCATGCGATGAAGGCAGTCTCCTCAACCTACCATAAAAAACTCAAGTACGTAACCGAATGAGGAGTAATGGAAATCCACGGTGATCAGGTAATGGCGAGAAGGTGCTTCATAGCAGCCATCCATCCAAAGCCAGAGGAGAAGTCCGAGTAGCCCAGCGAGAAAATTGAAGAAGGTTTGACACCTTCTAAATAATAATTAAAGTATGGGAGACCTGAAGTAGAGGAGACCAGGCTCCTCCCCTCCGAGCGGGTCGTTGAGGACATGGTAGAAGTTACGGCTGGAGATGGCGACAATAACAGAGTCTTCTTGATTGGAGCGCATCTTACCAACCAGGAACAGAAGGAACTGACAACCTTGCTGAGGCGAAACGTAGATGTTTTTATTTGGGAACCATACGAGCTACCTGGAATCCATCCTAGTATGGTCTGTCATCAGCTGCACATCGACCCCACCTTCAAGCCAGTCACGCAAAAGGCACGACGAACTGCACTCGAGAATGCTAAGGCGATCGAAAGAGAAGTTGAAAAACTGTTGGATGCAGGATCCATACGGGAAGTACAATTCCCCAAGTGGTTATCCAACCCAGTAGTAGTTCCAAAGAGAAATAGAAAGTGGAGACTTTGCATCGACTTCACTGACCTCAACAAAGCATGCCCTAAAGATAGTTTCCCTCTCCCAAAAATAGACCAACTAGTAGACGCCACCGCAACTCACGAGCGAATGAGTTTCCTGAACGCATACTCAGGGTATCACCAAATCCCCTTATATGCCCCAGACCAGGACAAAATAGCATTCATCACTACAGTTGGGTTATACTGCTACAAAGTCATGCCCTTTGGGCTCAATAATGCAGGGGCAACATATCAGCGACTGGTTACCAAGATGTTCAAAGATCAGATGGGAGACACCATGGAGGTCTACATCGATGACATGCTCATTAAAATCAAGAAGAAGGAGAATCACCTCTCAGACCTGTCAAACACCTTCGAAATCCTCAGGAAGTACCGAATGAAACTTAATGCAAGCAAGTGTTCTTTCGGTGTCCAGTCAGGAAAATTTCTTGGGTACTTGGTCAGTAAGAGCGGCATAGAAGCTAACCCAAACCAGATCGATGCCATTAGTAGGGTACAACCCCCTCGTACAATCCGAGACGTACAGAAGCTCACTGGTATGCTCACTTCCTTAAATCATTTCTTCTCTAAGTCTTCCGAGAAGTGCAAGCCTTTCTTCCAGCTTCTAAAGGGGAACAAGACAGTAGAATGGAGCCCAGATTGCTCGCAAGCATTGATCGAGCTCAAGTCTTACTTAAGCTCTCCACCGCTGCTCGTCATACCACAGCAGACAGATTCTTTGTACCTATACCTCTTCATGTCCAATCACACTGTCAGCTCTGCGCTAATATGCGAGGTTACAGGAATCCAGCACCCCATTTATTACGCAAGCAAAACCTTACTGGATGCCGAGCAAAGGTACCTACCATTGGAGAAGCTCGCCTTTGCACTAGAAGTAGCCTCAAGGAAGCAGAAGCATTATTTTGAAGATCACGCTATCATCGTCCTTACATCGCATCCCCTTAAGGCAATCCTAGGGAAAGTTGATTTATCGAGCAGATTGTCTAAGTGGTCAGTCGAGCTCGGTCGATTTGACATCCAATTTCAACCAAGGACAGCTATCAGGGGTCAAATCCTCGCTGATTTCATAGCCGAATTCACGAGCGAGGAACCCTCCGACCAACCTCAACCAGCAAGACAAAAGGGGAAACAAGAAACAGAGAAAACATGTATACTGTTTGTTGATGGAGCCTCCAACTCGAAGGGGGCAGGGGTAGGCATTGTCCTCATTAGTCCAGAAAATACTATCCTTGAACAAGGAATCAGGCTTGGATTTGTAGCCTCCAACAATAAAGCGGAGTACAAAGCCCTAATAGCCGGCCTCCAAAAAGCGCACACTCTGTGTTCGGCGATTCCCAACTAGTTTCCAATTAGATAAGCGGAGATTAAAATGCAAAATATGAAAGGATGGAAGCTTACCTCACCTTAGTGAAAAAACTAATGTCAAGCTTTGAAGAAATCAACGTCCAACAGTTTCCCAGGGGGCAAAATAGCCACACTGACGCCCTAGCAGCCCTGAGTTTGGCAATTGACTTCGACCTAAAAAGAACCATCCCCATTGATTTACTCACTCACCTGAGCATCAATCGCAACAGCAAGCCACCAAACATCGAACAGGTACTCCAGGTGGGATCAACCCCCAGCTGGATGGACCCCTTAAGGGATTATTTAAAGGATGGCACGCTCCCGGGTGACAAGAAGACTGCTCACCAGATAAGAGTCAAAGTGGCTCGCTTTCACTTATCCCCAGAAGGCAATTTGTATAAGAGATCCTTCTCCAGTCCCTACCTCTAATGCATCCACCCAGGAGATGTCGAGCAAGTGTTACACGAGCTTCACGAAGGAGTCTGTGGAAGATATATCGGAGGAAGATCTCTAGCCTTTCGAGAAATGAAGGAAGGCTACTGGTGGCCATATATGCAAAGGGACTCTGCGGTATATGTCCGCAAATACCTAAAATGCCAACTTCAAGCTCCTATGGTCCATCAACCCGCCAGCGATCTAAAATCCCTGTCCAGCCCATGGCCATTCGCCCAATGGGGAATGGACATCGTGGGACCACTACCTATCTCCAGCGACAATCGCAAATATTTGTTGGTTGCAACTGACTACTTCACCAAATGGATCGAGGTAGAACCCCTGGCGAACATCCGAGATGCTGATATGATGAGGTTCATATGGAGGAATATAATCACTCATTTTGGCATCCTTAGGACCATCATCATCGATAATGGAACACAGTTTGAAAGAGGCTCCTTTCAGAACTTCTGTAATGAACACAGTATCAGACACCACTTCAGCTCGGTAGCCTACCCTCAGAGCAATGGCCAAGCTGAGGCTTCCAACAAAACAGTTATCGATGGATTAAAGAAGCGATTGGAGCGAGCCAAAGGCACATGGGTAAATGAACTACCTCACATCCTTTGGGCATATCGAACCACTCCTCGGCGAGCAACAGGAGAAACCCCATTTTTGCTGACATACATCATGGAAGCAGTCATCCCACTCGAAGCAGGTTTGCCGACAATGAGGTCCAACCTTGTCGACCAAGGCCATAATGATGTAGCATTGCTCGCTGAGCTCGACCTATCCGACGAGCGCCGAGAGCTAGCCCTAGTGAAACTAGCGAGCTACCAGCAACAGCTCACGAGGCATTACAATAAAAGGGTTAACCCGAGGGCATTTCGAATTGGGGACTATGTTCTAAGGAAAGTCGTGGGCAGCGTAGTAAAACCATCAGACAGTAAGCTAGGCCCCAACTGTGTAGGACCCTTTAGAGTAATCAGAGACGACCTGCAGGGGGCCTATCACTTGGAAACGATGGAAGGTAGAGAAATACCACGAGCATGGAACGCAACCAATCTCAAGAGATTCTATTTTTAGATCTTTCTTTTATTCTTTTGTTATGAAGCTAGAAGATCATTTCCCTTATCATTAATGAAAGTTATTTAAGTGGTTACATTCTGATGAGTAACAGCTGCATTTATCGCATATCTTTTCCAAATAACAGGCACATTGATCACTACACTATAGCAGGGCAATATCCCTCCTCAGGTCATCATTATGAAACACGAAGGACCTCTTAGCATTGCCCCTGGAAATATATAAAGCCCTACAGGGGATCCTTAGGCAATATGACCAAATTTTATACTTGTCATCAAACCTACTTCGGTTAAGTAAAACCCTAATCGGATAAAGCATCCAACACCAGGTGTGTCCTCGCCAATTACCCCACTTAGGCCTAAGGGAGTGTGACGACACGACCTAAAAGGTAAAGTGGTGCACAATGATATCTCGGTATGATACTGGACTGGGAGGACACTTGCATGACAAAACAAAATTAAAAGATCATAGAGGAACAAAAATATGAAGAATATGATGCACATGTTTAGTCGGCAAAATTGCCCAAAACATAAACTTTTCATTAATTTATCATATTTACAACAATGGTAATAAATGTTTAGTCGGCGAGCTCGCCCAAAGCATTTACATTACCAAAAATACAAAAAAAAAGAGAACAAACTGACAAAGTCTCAATGGGGGTGAGGCCTTTGAGCGAGATAATCAGCTACTCGATCTCTTCGTCCGTCATCAGGAGCAGGAGCTAACTCTTCCTCAACCTCATTCGCATCCGACTCCAATAATTATCGAGGGATGGCATCGATGGGGATCCATCGATCATCCCTCCTGAAGGGGTTAGGCATCAGGATAGAGGGGGAAATATCATGGCGATACGAAAGCATCGAGTTCCTCGGAACTTGTAGCTCCTTTAAAGCACTCAGCCATCCCCTGAAAAAGGAAAGCTCTTCGAGCTCTATCAACCTTGTGGGAGCATCTGACTAGACCTGGTCGTAGCCATCAGACCACACTTGCCAAAGACCTTTTTTGAATAAGTTCCGCAACCAAGTGACATCCCTCTGAAGCCTAGCAGCGATCACATATGCTCGACGGACGTCGCTACGAAGCTCATCCATCTCCCTCTTGTGAAGCTCTTCCATTTCCCTGTCTCGGCTCTTGGTGATCCTTCCAGCTCGCGCCGATGAAGAACCCTGCAGCACAGGAGGAATATCACTCCGACCATCTCTGGCTCGCGATGATGAGGAACCCTGTAATACTGCTGGAGCAGTGCTCAGCTTATGCTCCTTAAGTCTTGAGACCTCTCTCCTCAAAACCTCATTCTCTTGATGTAGCATCTCACCAACCTGGTTGATCTCGGAAGCATAAAGAAGCTTTGCTCTCAGCGTATTCACTTCTTCTTGCACTGAAGCCCCAACCTCTTCCATCTCCTGGAGCCTGTCCTTCAGCTTGGCCACAAGTTCAGATTGCTCCTTATAATTCTGATTCCTAGACCGAAGTGATTTGAAAAGTCTAACGAACGCCTGGCGAACCTCAAGACTCACATTAGGACCAAGGATCCTGCCCAGTTGAGAAGTAGAAGGAATGTAATCATCAACATCAATCGACTATAAATAATGAGAAGACAAGGGAGAGAAGAAGACATATCAGTGCACAGAGAAATATAAGCCTTTTTCATTAATGAAGGTTGAAATTACATCGAACAGAAAAAAAAAAGTTCACAGAAAAAAAAAATACAAAGCAATCCTAGCAGGTAACTAATTAGCGACCTTAGGTGGCCCAGAGGTTGATGGCCCTTTCCCCTTATCGGCATCAACGGGAGCACTGCCCTCGGCAGGGGTGATCTCTGTCGCCTCAACAAGAGAAACGTCAGCAGGGGTCGCTTGAGGAACAGGATCAGAGCCTACAACGGCTGGGGCAGGGTCCTCATCTACGACTGGCCTCGGCCCTGGGTCGTGCTCATAAAAAATGGGAGATGCAACATCCACTCCAGCAGCTATAAGGGCCTTATTCAAGCCCTTCTTGAAGTTCAGACGGTTAATATAACCTATTTGAACTTCAGCATCCTCATATGTTGCATCCCAACCAGAATTGTAGGAGTCCTCCTTGGAAGTAACAGCCTCAGACTCCTTCTTCTTCAGCTCTTTAGAGAGCACCCTGTTCTCCTCCACAACAATAAGTCTGCTCGATCAAACCAAGTCGTAGGTCTGCCTCGGCTCCTTCAGATCCTGAACTGCAATGTCCTTCTCCTTATTGGCAGTAGCAAGAGCCAGGTCAGATGAAATCCGAGCAGAGTCCACGACTTTAAAACTAGCCTCGAGCTCTTTACCCTTCAGCTTCAAGGCAGTATTTTCCTTCTCTAGCTCGCTATTTTGCTTCACCCGCTCATCGCATGAATGATACAGCACGGCAAAGTCAGTAAGAAACTGCAGAAAGAAGAAGATATTAAAAGAGGGAAATGATAAAGTTCATAAAAACATGGGAAAAAAGGGAAAAAACTTACGAGAGCTAGCCTTTGACTAGCCTGAAGGGCCAATTGCTTAGACCCTATCGCCCTTTGGCGATCAGCTGGGAGGAAAACTCTCTCGAGCAAAGCGGGGGTCAACTGAGGGGAAATTACAACAGAATCCCCCTCGAGAAGCGAGGATACCGGGACCAAGGCCTGCCCGACCTTCATCCTCGCTTCAGACCTCCTCTTTTCCTCTTCTCTCTCATTCTCTTTCTTCTTCCTCCCCTCTTCCCTCCTCCTCTCCTCCATCTTCTTCTTCTCTTCTTATTTTTTTCTCTCTCTCTCCCTCACTTGCTCCTCTTCCTTCCTCTTTCTCTCCTGCTCTTAGGCAGAGGACCGGGAACCAGTAGCCACAGCCCCAGAATTAGATTTTTACTTCTTTGACCTTTGTGCAAGAAGCATATGGTCCTCATCATCATCATCCCTGATTAAGTTCTTCTTTGGAGGAACCATCTCCTCGCTCGAACTGCTAGAAGTGCTCGACAACCCTCGAGCTTCAGAAACCTCCCTACGATCAGAGGAACTGCTAATGCTAGAGCTCTCTCCCCGCAAATCACTTACAACTCCTATAATGTCACTCTCAGAGCTGCTCTCTTTCTCGTCCAACTGGATAGGACCTGCAACAGTCTCTTCGAATAAGTCAAATTCTGGGATACTGTCCACAGGCCTTACTATGAAGCTAGAGCCAACGTTCTTGTACTCGAGCAAAAGAGCAATAGATCTGGGATGCTCGTCGTCACCCAAAGGCTCCCTGATATTCCAAGCCTTTATCAATTCCGAAAGAAGAACCTCGCTGAGAGAAGGTTCCAAGTTCTTTGACCTCGTTGCAAAAGAAGAACCGAGAAGAATAAGAAGGATCATAAATCAACAAAAATTGAAGCAACAGAGCAATGTCTACCTATGTATTCTTCCCCATAAAAGGGAACAGTGAACCTCTCATATCTCAACCCCTCAAATTGGGGAGAAAACTGCCAGTTTTTGGTAAGGAAGCCTTCTTGCCAATAGTCCTTATGGGAATCAGGTAGGTTTACTACCAATACCCTGTCAGGGCTCCTGGCTTTGAGATAAAGAACCCCAGAGCTAGTTCGAGAGAAGGAATAGCAAAAGCAGACCTCGGCGAGTCCTAACCTAGTACCATACAACTGATTTATTCGATGTATGCCATTAACTATTTTCCACACATTGGGTGAGCATTGTGCAGGAGCAATATTGAAATAGCCAAAAAAATGCAAGAACAAATCATTGGGAGGAAAGGTGAGTCCCCCCTGGGAAAGCATGAAAACATGGATCCAGTGGGCATTATCTATCTCTCTAACATTTCTAGGAGGGGAAGCGCGACACTCAATATCTACCCAATCAGGGACTTTATAAAACTTCCTAAATTCAGAAATCGACCTATTCCCAATCTTCGCCATTGGAAAACCCTAGAAAACCTACAAACTCAAAGAGAAAGTACAAAGAAAAGGCACAGGGAACTTACAAAATAGAAGATCGATTTAAGCGATGAAGAAGCACGAGCCCAAACAACTAGGAAGCGATGAGAATGGAGATTGAGAGAAGAAGGTACGAAGTGCTAGAGCTCACAGAAAATAGAAGAATGCTGGAAAGACTGAAGCGACGGTAGAAAAGTGGCTATTCAAACAAGCCTTCAAATTTTGCTAATCATAGTGCACAAGAAACGAAGCGGGTGCCGCTAAAATCAACTTCACAGCTTTCGAAGAGTTGCAAAAAAGCCATAATGGCTAATCATTTAAATTTATTGAGCCCAAGAGCATGGCCCAACAAACTTAGGGGCAATTGTGGGTACCCAGAATTAAGACCATGGTCCTGGACGAGTAGCCCATTTCTGGCGGCCCAAAGTCCAGGCCTCCCATTTCTCATTTAACTATCCAATATCTTCCCACGTTCCCATTAAGGGAGGTTATAGGGAGAGATGGAAAATGTGTGAGAATCCAACACCCCCACTTACCTGAACATACATGTATATATTGAACCCTAGGTCCAGGGCAAAAGGACAAGTTGTATTCTCTGTAATCACTCTCCGGAGTATATAAAAATAACATCGACTGCACCACCGTCGACGTAGGCACTCCTTTGCTGAACCACGTACATCCTTTGTTGTGTGATTGTCATTTTACATTCCTGTTTCCTACTTGGTGATTGCCTTTCTCTTATCTGTTTGTGTTGCATAATAATTGTCACCACAGGTAGTATCATCAAAGATCATAAGGGGGCTTTATTAAAGATTTTTCTTCTTTTGAAGGGATAGGTACCAACAATAAGGTTGGGTGCTTAACTATTCTAAGAGGTTTGAGACTATAAGCTTCTCTAAATCTTAGCAATGTGGGTGTGGAATCAGACTCTCAATTTATTATTAATGTGCTTAAAGTCAAAATTAAGAAACCTCCTTATATTTTCAATCTTATTATGGACATTGGAATTCATATCTCATTTTCTTATATTCATTGTTAGATAGAATGAAATGGAGTAACTGATTGCCTTTCTAACCATGGCATTCAAAGTCTCAAATTCAGAACTTTTAATCAAGTTATGGAGCTACCTAAACATTCAAGAGGTCACTTTATAATGGACTTTCAAGGTCTTCATTCTATTAGAGTAAAGAATAGCATAGTTTCCACTTCTTTTCCTTTTAAATTCTTCTTCTCCTATTATTGTAATACTTTCCCATTATAAAGTCACTCTGTTTATTTAGCATAGTTTTAGTTATTTTCCTTAGCTCCTGAAAAGTGATTTCTCATAAATTCGTCCTTTATTTTTTATGTGGGACACCATAATAGGTTTATTATACGTATCTATCTAATAAACATGGGGGTACTATCCCTCTTCCCCCTAAAAAAAAGGTCTTCTCCTGATCTAGACCGAACATGTGTATCTGGTGGTAGCCGGAGTATGCATCCATAAAACTCATGCATTGATACCCTGCTGTGGAATCCATAAGTTGATCTCTCCGGGGAAGTGGGAAACTATCCTTAGGGTAGTGTTTGTTGAGATCGATGAAGTCTATGCAAACCCTATATTTACTGCTCTTTTTCTTAACGACAAGTGTGTTGGATATCTAATTTTCGAATTAGACCTCACTGATGGAGCTGACCTAAAGTAGGTTGTAAACTTCAGCTTTTACAGCCCTCACCTTCTCTGGGGATGACTTCTTAGGTTTATGTTTAATAAGCTTGATGCTCGATTTTATGTGCAATCGATGGAAAGTAATATTTGGGTTTATTCACGGGAGATTATAGGGCTGCCAAGTGAAGCCTTCTGCATTTGCTCTAAGTAAGTGAGAATGTTTGTCTACTTCATCTTTGGGAAGCTTCGATCTTAAGAGGAAAGTATTTTCTGGCTATGATGCATCCATAGGAATAGAGATAAGATCCTCTAACATGCGTTTGACATGATCCATTGGGGTTTCTTTAACTCCTTACCGAAGTCCTTTTGATTTCTACTTGGGTTGATCGTCCTTTGAATTATCCTTATCTTGACTATTCTTAGACTGGTCCTACTTTTCCTTAATAGCTGAAACAAAAAAGATTCATGTTGATGCTTAATCTCCTCTGATTTCTATCACTACCTAGTCGGACACAATGTTGATCTTCCGATGAAGTGAAGATAGGGCAACCATCATATCATATAGCCATACTCTACCTCGTATGTCATTGTAGGGTAACTCCGATTACATCACATGGAATTATACTTCTTTATTAGTCATATTGATCTTGACTGGAAACATGATTTTCCCTAGGTGTCTCTACATTTCCATTAAATCCGATCGATGGGTCAACGTTGGTATCTAGGTCCTTGATGCTATAACCAAGCTTGTAAATTACTGTCAAGTAAATGATAAAGAGCTTCCTTTATCTACCCGCACTCTTCTTACGTTAAAGTTCCCAACTCACAAGGTGGGTGAAAAGGCATCATTTTGAGGAAAATTCATGTCAATCAGTTTATCATCAGTGAACACAATGGCATGATCAGTATCTAGGTCCTTCCTTTCCTTCATGGATAGGACTAGCTTGGATAAGTCCATATGGAATGCTTGTTGGATGCTAGCGGATATTTTTACCTTGTCCTCGAGCTAATTACATGTAAGCTAATCCAACTAAGTGTAGCCGTGGATGGCAGCGACTAATCTTGTTGGCAAAAGATCATCCCTTGCTTTCTAGACCATATTGAACTTTGTCATTACTTTTGTCTTTTTTATGCCTATGTACTCCTTAAGGTTCCCCAATTGGATAAGCTCCTCGAGGTGTTTTTTTGAACATTTTTCAATCATCTATGAGGTGCCCATAGTATTGGTGATATTTACACCTAAGATTGGCATCCTTATCACCTGGATAGCTGACCATCTTGGGAGGCATCTTGAAAAAGGGCTTGTCCTTGATCTGATGAATAATCTTGTATGGGCTCCTTAAAGACTATCTCTAATGACTTATAACCACTCTCACTCGCTTGAGGTCTAGGTGGACCTTTAAGGCTTCATTACCAGAACCCCTTTTGGTTGAAGAAGGTTGATTTCCCCCTTTAGGGTCCTTCTTCTTATCATTGGTTAGGGGTAATGTACTGAAGATCTCATCCTCCGCCTTGGCGTATATTTTAATACGGTATATAAGGTCATCCATTGAAGAGGACGACTTCTTCTTTAGTGATTGTAGAGATCATTTGATTGCCCCAAACTGAAATTGAAAGAAAAGATCACCACCTGATCTTTTCAATTGTGTATTTTGTTACACATGTCCCAATACCTCTGATCATACCTCATAAGAGATTATCTATTCCTCCTCTTCTTAAGAGAGATCAATGAATTGACCTCCTTGATTACACAACTGCTTGTGCTAAATCATATCATGAACTTCTCGACTAACTCTCTAAAAGAAGAGATTGATCTAGGGGATAATTTATCAACCCACTTCAAGAAGATCTCCCCTAGAGTCGATGGAAATACCTTGGACATTAGGGTATTATGATGGATTCAAATATCGATGGACTGTCGGTAGTGCCTGATGTGATGAGCGGGATCTTCCTTTCTATCAAACGTCATAACTTTTGGCATGGATAAATTCTTTGGGGGATCAAAAGACTCTATCAGTTTGATAAATGGTGAAGCCTAACCATGCCCCAGAACCTTTCTATCTAGGTTTTTAGGAGTCTTGGAAAGGTTTGGGTTCATCCTTCCTTCTAATTCCCTTAAGATGAGTCCTCTTAGTTCATCATTTTTGACGTGGTTTGGTAGTACCTATGGACCAACAGGCCTGCTTCATTGAGATGAATCCATAGGTTAGGGTTCGTGGTTCCTGCAGTTGATATAATTCCTCCCAGGATAGTGATCACGTCATTGGTGGTGATGCCCTGTACGAGGGCTCCTTGATCGGGAAGCCCAATCTGGTTAATTACTTAGGGAGTGAGGTACCATTATATAATGGTGTTAAGTACGAGAATTTTATGTGCAATCCTCTGACTGCTGACTGTTGGGTCAACTGCCTCCTCAAACAAGAGATCTCCTAATCGCAGTAATCAAGCCTTTATTCATAAAGGTTGGTCAGAAGTAAAATATTTCTTCCATCTAGTCGATTGATCGGTGGTGTGCTATATTCCCAACTAGGTCCAAATCTCCAAGGTGATCATCCTTTAGACCTTGAATGTAACTGGAGAGATGAAAGACGTATAAGAGTGTGATCCCTCCTTACGATACATATTCCAGGATGATTGTGACTCCTTACGTGGGTAGGGTAAGACTGGTCTGCACTCATTATGAACTTCAGGCTTTTCTGTCTTTAACAATGGTGAGAACCTCGAGTTTTTCACAGACGATGCCAAATTATGGGGGTTATTGACCCACAATAAATGATAGAATTACAAAATGGTCCCAAGAAGATTATGAATGCAAAAATAGTAATAACACACTATGTACATTGTCCACCCATGAGGTCGGCCTAAGTCCATGGGGAAAGAGGGGGGAGAGTTTTTATTAACGTCAAACAATGGTAAGAATTGGAGTGCGAGGGATGCTAAATGAGAGTCCAAGTTATCACGTCCAATTTACAGTATCCTAAATATGAGTTAGATCTCCCTTATTTATGGACATAGGTCTCCTACGTTCTAAATCCTATTTCTACCTACCTTGACTAAGTTCAAGTGTCATATTCACAATGGTCTTTTGGTTAGTTTATATTAATCGACATGATTTTCGACATTTGATATTCTCTCTTAAAGTATGCGCTTTCTATGCTGATTGCCCAACGCATGTTGCTATGTGATGTGCCATGTGTTCACCAACAGTACGGTCTCATTTCCTTCATCTCCATAAATGAGAAACGATATCAGGACTTTGATTTGAGAATGCAAAAATAATTTGAGACGAGCATGATTGGGGAACTCACTTTCGTTCTTGGTGTAGGAGGGTGGTTGTACTGGGGTCCGTAAAGAACTGGAATGGGTGAGGCATGACCCACTCCAATGGACTCTAGTTTCAAGGCCTTCAAAGTCTCAAGAGAAGCTATGAGAAAAACCTTCCACTTCTGGTAATAATGGAGTAATGATTGTGACCTTCTTCCTAAAAATATATTGAATAATATAAAGTTTCATAAGTAATAATGATGTCTCTGAGAGGGAGATCTCCTGAGCATATTGGTTGTAAAAGGGGAGTGAATAGACAAGGACTTTGACACTTAGGGAGAGAGTAGGGAGAGAATACTATTATGATGTTATTTTGGCAGAGTAATAGTGTAACTTTAGTTTTCTATCTTGTTCTATATTTATAGGTATATACTAGGGCTGACTTGGCATTTTGGGCGCCAAAAATGAGAGGGAACTTAAGGATAAGGTCTGTAATGTATCTTTTGTCCCTATCTGTTTATTAGCCATCGGTACCCTCTACCAGAAGACACCTGGTGCACACCAAAGTCAAAAAGAAAATATGTCGGCTAATAGTGCCAAAATACATGATTTGGTAAATATCATTTCCAATGGTAACTTATTGTACAAACTTTTATAAAAATTTACAATTGGCCTTAAAGGCCACTCGTTCATGGTCATTTAAAAAGTGCTATTGTGTTTATCCTATTGGGTACTCACTTCTTTATTCTAAGTGTAGGTTGTTTGAGTGCTTGAGTGACTCCTAGAGTCCTTCTACTAGTATTTTCTGTATCTTAAAGTGTCAAGTGGTTGAGATTTGGCTTTGACCAATGAACCTTGTCTCTTATCCACCAAACCAAAAACTCCCAGGAGATCCTAACTGGCCTTCTTAAGCTCTGATTTCTCAATTAAAGATACTTGTACAAGAAACTAATCATTAGTAATTTTTTAGTTTCTGAGTAACAATCTTGGGGATGGGACCACTCGTGGCGGACCCCCTCGCCCTAAGTCATTTATGGGTGCCAATTTGGGGATAGGGACACTCGAAATTGATCCCCTTGCACTGAGACATTTTCCTTAGCATCAACCTTGGGAAGAGGGGCCACTCATGGTGGATTTTCTCACCCTAGGTCTTTTTCTGTGATATGTCAATTCTTGGCAGTGGGGGTCACTTAAGGTGGATCCCCTCGCCCTATGCTATTTTTTATAATATGGCAATCTTTGGAAGTTGGGGGAGGGGGGGGGGGATACTCGAGGTGGATCCCCTCTCCCTACGTTATTTTTTATAATATGGAAATCTTGGTTAATGGGGGCCACTCTAAGTGGATCCCCTTTCCCAAGGCTATTTTTATGTCAATCTTGGGTAGTGGGGGCCATTCGGAGTGCATTCTCTTTCCCTAGGCTATTCTCATGTCAATCTTGGGCAATGGGGCCACTCAAAGTGGATTCCCTCGCCTTAGATTTTATAATTCTACTAACGAGTCAGTACCCCTCAACATTAGTACCCTCGTGCAAAGACCTTTGTGTTGGGAAAACTAAAGGACTTTGTACGAAATCATTTATTTTTCTTGGAGTTTGGAAGATCCACTTGATTCTTCATCATTACTCTGGGGCATTAAATGGTCTTTTCACTTCACCCTAGGTTTACGACCTCGAAGAGACACGTGTCTTCCTAATAACGTTTGTCCCGTCAATTGGGTAATGATTTTTCTACCTTTTAGCATCCTAAGCATGCGGGTCATTTTTGGTATAAAAGGCTCGCTAAAAGAAAAACTCATTTTCATTTTACTATTTCAAACTTCTTCAGAGCTTAATGCAGACAGAGAGAGATAAGAAACCTCCATAGTTATTTATCTCTCAAAGATTCAAACCTCCACTATTTCCATGGCTTCTTCATTCAAAACCCCTTTCTTCGCCATCACAGCCACCACTAGCAAACTGCTGGTGGGGTCTTTACAAATCTCAGTCACTATTTCCATCGTCTTAGCCACTCGAGTTACCACTGTTTCCATGATCGTCATTAGCACTGCCTCCACAACAATTGGTGGTTCTTCTTCCGAAGCCTTAGCTGAGGGGCCCTAGTCTAGATTGATCCTTTCAAAATCACAGAAGGTGTATTTAGAAAACTACTTGAAGATGTACTTGGGCTTGTATCGTACTGCCCCTTACTTTGGATTGAATGATACCTTCATGCCTTCACTTTCCAAATTTGAGGAGGAGTTCGTTGCTAATATCGTCTAGCGTCCCAAGTTTGCATAGGTGAGTCCACTGATCTCCCTATCATTTTGGCTGACAGTATCCTTGGGGTTAGAGTGGATAGGGTTGACTTCCCCAATTCCAATATTAATATCAATGTTTTAGGAGGTTCTTTAGACAAGTGGGACATCTAGGTAGATTATATCCTCGCCACCCCTTCTCATAAGGCTATCATTAAGGGGATGGGGCTTAACAGTTTAAAGTCAAGAACCATATCCAAACATGCCACCACATTCAACTTTCTATCCTCTCATTGGATTAGATACCCTCACACCTTTGTAACTGGTTGGGGTGAATTCACCATCACCTTAGAGAATATCTGTGATTTAACGGTTCTTCCTTATTTAAAGAGCCATATTTTTACAAATGGCTTCAAGGATGATGATGAGGAGGAGGAGGAGGAGGTGTGTAAGAACTTCATTAATACCTTTGTAAATTCTCTCGTTACGTTGCTATCGACAAGACTAGTGCCACCAAGCACTCAATTACAAAGTGGCGGTGGTACTGGTTTAGGGATATTGAGCCCCTTCCCAAAGGGGAATGTTCGAACAAGGGGGCCAAGAGATATGATGGGCCAAGATGAAGTCCCCTTCACACTTGGATGTGTTTTTGTCACCTTTTTTAGAAGGTTCTTATTTTGAGGGAGGCTAGATAACTCCCCTCGAGAGTTTCTCTTCGGACTGGAAGTTAGACTTGCTCAATGGAGGAATGTTCCCCTCGTAGGCCTGACCTTAGGGTCGATATACATTTGTTTATACCATTCTCACGTTGATATAGAATGATCTTGTGTTTGTCATGATGTTACGAATATTACAAACTCTTTCATTTTAATGGCTTTTCTTTATGAAAAGTTTCCTAAGACGCCCCCATAGGCGAGGGCCTGTCACAGTGAGTCTGCTCGAATTTTAAGATGGCATAGGAAATACCCCAAGACCTCCTTGGGTCCTTTAATTGAAAATGTTGATGAATTTTGTTTTTTCCCTTATTATAAGCGAGTGGTCCGGGTTTTCACTTGGGGATCTATCTCAACTTTTGGAGGTACCTTTTAATGTCCTACTGATGTAAAGTATGTTTCTACTTTCCCCCACATCTCTGTGATGACTATGTTTTTCCCTCCACTCTTCCCTCCTTGACAGAGTTGGGTCAAGGTGTGGAATTTTACCATTACGAGAGAGTGAGGAGACATTTCAGTTAAGATTAATGCATCCACTCTCCTATCTATCCTTCGAGCACTTCCCTTTTAAAATTGTACCTTGATGTCTATGATAATTTTAGTTTTGAGGGGATGTTATATAAAACTGATGGCCTTGGTGGAATTTTTGTACCTGCTCCAGATTACATTCCTTCATTCAGTCATTTGTAGTTTAGTTTTTTATAGACGCAGGTGTCCTTGATCCAGAATTATGTGGTGGATGTTCCTTGAGAGATAATCCCCACCAAGATTCCAAACAATAACAAGTATTTAAGTAAGAAGGCCCCAAAGGAGATATAGTACGTAGCACAATTAAGAAGACACCTCTGGAGAAGGTTACTCCCATATTGGTGAAAACTTTCTCAATGAATCTATCCGTGTGAAGCATCCTGAGCCTCATCCAGTCAAAAAGGAAGGTAAATTCTAAGGCCCCTCAAAAAGAAACATCTAAACACTGATGTGTTAAATTTTGTTCCTGGCCCTATCAATACTCTTACTTCCCCTCCTTCTCCTATGAAAACCAGAGCTAACAAAAAGAAGAATAAGGTTGGTGTTGAGTTTGATGCTCCTTTTTCTATTCCATACCAAGAGTTAGACACCGATACCCTTGGGGTTGAAGAGACTTAACGAATCGTTTGCGAGCGAGTCTATGAAGCCTTTGGTATTTCAACACAGGAACCGTCCACTTCATCCATCCCTGTTGTTGAAGGTACTTTAGTAACTCCTTTTTACTTATTGGAACTTCTAGTTAAGAGGTTCCACTTGTCGGTTCCCCTTCTTATTTACTCGAAGTGCAACTGGTTGATTATGGAAGCACCCACAGTTCTTATTCAAATGACATTTGTGTCATTGATCCTCATCATGGTCACTAGTCTAACACTTTTTCTTTATTTTCAGTTTTGAGGGGTCCAATCATCAAGGATGATGTTATTATTGATTCCCCCTGTACCTCTAATCCCACTACTGGGAAGCTTTTATATAGGCAAGCCCTTCGCCCTTCTACTATAAGTAATTTTGTTATTCCTCTATTTTCTTTAATTTAAATTTTGTTTGTTATGCTTCTTTAACTTGATTTTCTTTTTATTCTTTGGATCAAGCTACTTCTCCACATGTGATTGGTCCCTTGGGGGTGAGGACCACCCTATAGTCTTCTCCTGCCCCTATTTATAGAACCCTATTTTTTCCTTAAAGGAACTCCATGGTAGTTTCCTCATTAAGCCTTGCTCGAGAAGTTTTCTTCTTAAAGACTAAAGCCTGTATTTATCTTTTACCTAAATAACCGTCTCTAACATTCCCATTTTTATTTTCTTTGTAGCTATCCACAATGTTTCCCACTTCTACAAGGGGTCTCATGTTACCTCTCGCACTATGTAGGTACTCACTATCTCCTATAATACTTGTCTTCTTTATTTCTTATTTTAGTAGATTTTGAATTTTCTTTTTAACTTATTTGTACATTTGACCACCTATCAGGTGACCATAGCTCCTAGTCCACCTATCACAACTCCTCATAGTTCTTCATAAGGCTACTCTATTATTGGTCCTTCTTTTACCCCTCCCGTAGGGGTATATGTTGATGCTTTACAGCACATGTGTGTTGGCTCCTATTTCTAACTTCTCATATCCTACCTTTGTCATATATGAGTTTGTGTTGTAGGGCTCCATTTCATATATGGGAGTTATTATTCCCGAGATATCACATATGGGAGGAGATGAAATGACCCCATTTTTATATGTTCATATATAGTTTGTTTTAAATGTTGTATAATTACATATGTGATTATTTATAGGTTAACTAAATTTGCTTATTTTCTTGCCATTAAGATTACTCATTCTTTAGCAAAGTTAGCTAAGTTGTACGTGTGAGAAATTATTAGGATTCATGGAACCCCAATTTCAATAGTTTTTTATCGTGACCCTAAATTCATGTCTCATTTTTGGAAAAGCCTACAAGCAGCAATGGTAACACAATTGAATTTCAGCAATGATTTTCATACTCAAACAGATGGACAATCTGAGAGAACCATTCAAATCTTAGAGGATATGCTTAGGGCATGTGTACTTGATCTGAAGGGGAATTGGGATGATCATTTACCGTTAGTAGAATTTGCATATAATAACAATTATAAGAAAATATTCAAATGGCTTCGCATGAGGCACTCAATGGTAGAAGGTGTCGTTCCCCTTCATGTTGGGTAGAAGTTGGAGAAAGAAAATTATTGAGACCATAATTAATTCAGATCACAACAGAAAGGGTGACATTGATAAAAGACCGACTTCGAATCACTCAAATCGCCAAAAGAGTTATGTCGATAATCACCACCGACAGTTGGAATTCCAAAGAGGATATTATGTGTTCTTGTGAGTATCACTAGCAAAGGGAGTAATTCGATTTGGGAAGAAAGGGAAATTGAGTCCAAGATACATATGACCATATGAAATCCTCAAAATTATAGGAGCTATTGCGTATAAAATAGCCTTACCCCCTGAACTCTCTATTGTGCATAATGTGTTTCACGTGTCAATGCTGAAGAAATATGTCCCAGATCTAACACATATCTTAAGTCATGAACCTCTTCAAATTAGAGAGGATTTAACCTACAATGAGCATCCAGTAGATATTATGGACCATAAAGATAAAATATTATGAACCAAGGTAATTCCACTAGTCAAAGTATTATGGCATAATCATTATGTTAAAGAAGCAACATGGGAGCGGGAAGATGAAATAAAGGAGCGATATCCATACCTGTTTTAAAATTGATGTAAGTAAAGTTTGGGGACCAAACTTTATATAAGGAGGGTAGGATGTAATGACCCCACTTTTATATGTTCATATATAGTTTGTTTTAAATGTTGTATTATTACATATGTGATATGGATAATGTGTTACTATTGTACATAATTTATTATTTTTAGTCTAATCCTCCCTTCATAAATGATGAAATATCAAATTAGTTACAAATATAAAATTTTAAAGTTTTCAGTAGGAATATTCAAATTATAGACTAGTTTCGACCATTATAATGTAACAATTGACTTCAGGTAAAAAAACTAAAAAGTTTTATATATATGGATTAGGTTTGTAACAAAACAAATGGTGTGTTAAATGGAGGTCCGAGCAAGAAGTTATACTGAAATTGCGAAATAAGGGTAAATCTGTCCATCCTTTAAGTCGTATTTTTTCTTATTACCACACCATGTATTATATTTTGATTGCTTGGGAGGGGAGGATGGTTTGCACGACTCAAACACCTTTAAATGACCTTTTTTCTTTAGAAAAATGGATCCAAATCAAAGTTTAATAGCATATCCGAAGTTAAAATATAAGTTTTATGGTAGAAAATATAATATTACGAAACTTTAGGGACTTAATTTTGAAATAATGAAAGTTTCAAGGACATTTTGTAAATAAAATGTTTTCAATAACCTTTAAGAAATATTGAAAATCAATGGTGTAATATTACTAAAATACCCTTCATGTGTAAAATGACCCTTTTACTCTTAATAACTTGACACCTCGTGCTTGCTTTTAACACTGTAGAATCACTAAAGTGGAAATATTGCGACTTCTCAAATAACATCCAATTTTAATTAATCCCAAATTTTAGTTAAACCCTAATACATGCATGCAGATGATTTATCCAATAAAATAAAGCATGCAGGATAAAACAAACAATTTCAGGAAAAATCCCCCAAAGGGGCAAAACCATTTTATTTTCACTATAATTTGTAAAAATGGTTACACGGATTACAAAGAAAATAAGCGCGACATACGAAATACCCTCAGGCGTCGATTTCGATGTCTCGACTGAAATCTCTTGCAGTAACTCCAGGTGGTCAGCAATGAAGAAGAGAAACATCTTCTCCACAAGTTTGTCGGCTAGAACTTTCCCTTTCCAGGAGGGCAGCAATGAAGAAGAGAGACGGTTTCTCCACAAGTATGAACAAAACAAAAGTTGTGTTCTTGGGTTTCAAAAGGATTCACAAAGGTATGGCAATGATGCGTGAATCAAAACACGAGTTGTAGGACTCAAAAATATGAAGACTTGAGCTAATAGAACTCTCAAAATCGTCTCTCCAAGTCTTATGAAATAACTCCCCCGAAGTTGGATTTTATAGGAAACCAAAAGGAATTTCACAATTTTAAAACACTTGCCAGCGTTAGGTACCCCGAACCGGTTCTGGTGTACCCCAAACCAGTTCACCATGAAGTTTGTGGTACCTCACTGGTTTGGGGATTAAAAAATCATCATTCTTCTATGGAATTTTCTCCATCTTCAAAAGGTCATAACGCCTTCACCTTAGCTCGGATTGAGGTGTCATTTCTTCTAGTATCTTCATGGCGACGAGCTCTTCAAACTTATAGTTGACCACGGACTATGTCTATAAAATTACCAAAAATACCTTGAACTTTCCTATCTTGCCTTTCTTTCATTATTTTGACTTCTCTTGCGTACCACTTGCATAAAATCCCTAAAATCGTGGAACGTGAAGTCGTTGAGGAAGATGTGTGATACTTGATGGAGATGTTTATTTCTTGATTCCATAAATTCGGATTGAGGTCGTCGTGTGAGATCGTGAAGAGACATACCTTTTGTAGCGGCGTACGACATACACAAATGCAAGATATAGGACGTGAGAAATATGTCCTTCCAAATCTCCCCCTATGTCTATGCCGGTACAAAATAAAAAATCCCAATTATTATCATTAAATTGACCTATACAAATCTACCCTCTCATTAACCCAAAACTTGAAAGATACAAATGAATAAGTCTTCATCATTTGTTCTTCAGATCTTTAAAATCTCAAATCTTTTCTCATCAGGGTTTGCAATCCGATGATCATCAATGTAGTATCTACACACATGAGATAAAAAAATTACCAAGTGACATATCGAGTTTGAAATGAGATAAACATAGATACCAATTTATGAGAAAAACATAAGTCCGTCATATCTCAAACGCTCCCCCAAAATTCAAACTCCCCCATAAAATGATAATTCTTTCTCCCCCTTTTTATTATGTCATCAAATAGACAAATGAGAAGAATAAATCAAACAAGAAAAGTCGGGGTGTCACTGTATTCAAAATAAGACATCAATCAGATGGCAAATGCGCTATTTCAAAGAGATACTCAAAAAATCTTCACAAACTATTTTTGAATTTTTCATACAAAAATAAGATACTAAAATCACACCATGGATTTAAGCTCAAACAACCAAGTCGTGGAAATGGAAAGTATGGGTGTGAACACATTCGATAGGTTAATCAACTCAATCAATCATATGTGCATGATGAATACGTGTACCCCTAAAGAATGAACATAAAAAATATCCTTAGGTGTAAAATTGTTGAATTTAGATGACATCGTCTTAATCAAATCAACAAATTAAAGCCTAAGTGATTTTCACACCAATAACGTCGAAACTATTTAGTGCCGTTTCGAGAACTTTTCAAAGGACGTGCAAACCCATTGATATATCCATCCAAAACTCCCTCATATAAAATAATGCAATTTTATTTTTCTAATGATGTTCTAAATTCTCAGCTTAGAGAAAACCTATTGGCCCAATTTTTTTGGCATATTTTATCTTTTTATTGCCTTAATTTTTTGTGTGGGCTCTTTTCAAATGGTGGCTTTCACGACGTGATTATTATTCACTCGCAGCCCTTTCCCGTGTTCACTCATAATTTTTTTTCTTAAACAAATTCGTCACGGGCAATGGATCTTACATGCACTACTTTTATTACTCTTGTATTATTGCACTTGGTTCGTTTTAAGGACAGGATTGAGATGAAAACCCCCAACCAACATGTGATAAGTCAAGAACAATATTCAAGAAAATTCGTGCATGTGTGCAATAAAGGAAATCACGAGTCAAACATGTAGGAAGTAACACTTAATTACATCTTAATTACTCCAAACATTATAAAGCACATGGATGAATTGACATATTGTCTCAAAACACTATCAAATAGTCAGATAAATAAATGAAATGAAATTGTGACTCGATCATCCTAAGTGTCTATCCATAAACTTTGCAAAAAAAATACAAAAATCTTTTTGAATTTTTCAAAATTTTATCAAAATAAAATATTTTTGTATTTTTCAAAATATTCAAAAAAAATTATACATGCCATAACACTAGCAAACATATATATATATATATATATATATATATATATATATATATATATATATATCATGAAACCACAACTAGTGTATGGCAAAACATCCAACACAATCAACCAAACGATCTCTCATGGGGTGAATCACGTGCTATCAAACAAGAATCATGAACAAATAGACCATAAGCGTCTAAATCCGATTTCCTAACCCAAATCGATGTGCAACGAGGTGTGGGGGTTTGGAGAACCGGTGTGACTCTCTCTTTATGTTTCCTAGGTCCATCAAAAGCTTATAGCATAAACGCCTAAGATGGCCTTGCCTATCACAATGTGTGCAAGTGTGAATCGGGCAGTGTGTGTTACCTAAAGGTGGCCCTCTCCTCAAATTTCTCGGTTGTTCTCTCTGAATTTGCCTAGGTGGGTCTCTCCTAATGATCCTAGGAGGCTCTCTCATGATGTTCCTACGGGTCTCTTTCTTAACAATCTTAGGTTCCTCTTTCTTAACAATCCTAGGAGGCTCTCTCACACGTGTGGGAATGTGTGCAACATATTTTTCAAGACCAATCCCACCCCTATCCTTTTTTATCTCGACACTGCCTAAAATGTTATCAAGTTTTTCAGACCTAGACTCCAAATCAAATTTCACCTTACTTGAATCTTTAAATTTCACCTCAAGTTCACCTATCCTAGATTCAAGTACACGTCTAGAATCCTCAAACTCTAAAAGCTCTTTTTTATAGTCTCTATCAACCCTCTAAGACTATATCTCTCACCCTTGATGTATCCAAGCTTCTCTTTCAAAATGTTCTCATGTGACCTAAGTTCTTATACTAAAAAATTATTATTTTTTAAGGCATATTCTTTTAATTGAACTTTCAATTTCAAAATTTCTTTCTTCATTTTCAAAGATTCATCATAAAGTTCATTGAAAGTAGTTTGTAAGTCACGCTCATCTACACTTTCATCCTCACTTCCATCACCCTCACTATTATGGGACTCACTCTCAGTGGCTGTGGAAGAACTGTTATCATCATTCTCATGAGTAGAAACACAGTTGGGAAGGACACGCTTACTTGCATAAAAAGTTTATTCACTCATGTTACTCTCACTAAGGGTGGCAACATAAACAATTGGTTTGTTAAAACACTCCCTAACCATGGTAGGACACTCATCTATGCTATGGTCAATCCCCTCACAACAAAGACATCTCTCAGATTCTTTTGTTTTAACAAGAGTCTTAAAAACAGATTTCACACGAGATTTCCAAATTGAATTTTCAAACACTTGAGTTCCAATATGATCAAAACCACCGAAATCCATTATTACGAAAAAAGGATCAAACACAATAACTTAGTGCAACAGGCTTTGACACAAAGGTGCGTGCAAAAATCAGGATCACACGATAAATTAGCGTAACCTGCTCTGATACCAATTTGTAGAATCGCTACAGCGGAAATATTGCGACTTCTCAAATACATTCCAATTTTAATTAATCCCAAATTTCAGTTAAACCCTAAAACAAGCATCTAGATGATTTATCCAATAAAATAAAGCATGCAGGATAAAATAAGTAATTTCAGGAAAAATCCAACAAAGGGGCAAAACCTTTTTATTTTCACTATAATTTGTAAAAATGGTTTCACGGATTACAATGAAAATAAGATCAACATACGAAATACCCTCAGGCATCGATTTCGATGTCTCGGCTCAAATCTCCCGCAGGAACTCCAGGTGGTCAGCAATTAAGAAGGGAAATGGCTTCTCTACAAGTTTGTAGGCTGGAACTTTCCCTTTCCAGGAGGGATGAAATGAAGAAGAAAGACGGATTATCCACAAGTATGAACAAAATCAAAGTTGTGTTCTTGGGTTTCAAAAGGATTAACAAAGGCATGGCAATAATGTGTGAATCAAAACATGAGGTTTAGGACTCAAAAATATGAATACTTGAGCTAATAGAGCTTTCAAAATCGTCTCTCCAAGTCTTATGAAATAACTCCCCCGAATCTGGCTTTTATAGGAAACCAAAAGGAATTTCACGATTTTAAAACACTTGCCAGTGTTAGGTAGCCCAGACTGGTTCTGGTGTACCCCGAACCGGTTCACCATGCAGTTTGCCGTACCTCACTGGTTTGGTGATTAAAAAATCAGCATTCTTCTATGGAATTTTCTGCATCCTCAAAAGGTCATGACTCCTTACCGTAGCTCGGATTGAGGTGCCGTTTCTTCCAGTATCTTCGTGGCGACGAGATATTCAAATTTCTAGTTGACCAAACCTACAGACTATGGCAATAAAATTACCAAAATTCCCTTGAACTTTCCTATCTTGCCTTTCTTTCATTATTTTGACTTCTCTTGCGTACCACTTGCATAAAATCCCTAAAATCGTGGAACGTGAAGTCGTTGAGGCAGATGTGGGACACTTGATGGAGATGTAGAATGCTTGATTGTAGGAATTCGGATTGAGTCCGTCGTGTGAGATCGTGATGAGACGTGCCTTTTTTAGCGGCGTACGACATACACAAATGTAAGATATCGAACATGAGAAATATGTCCTTACAAACACCTCCACCGCAAACGTGTCACGTTTATAGGAAAAGATAAAACAGATGTCATGCATTTAGAAAAATTTAAAACATGTGTCATTGTCTGGTGAATTAAGAGTGCAAGACATCTCCATTACGCGACACGTTAACGCCGACTCACCAAAATAAATGCTTAGTCATCGGGACACATGTCAACACCCTAATAACTTTGGAAAACTATAAATAAGGCCTTTAGGATCTGTTATTACACGAAATTCATTCAAAATATCAGAGAGAAATAGTGAGAGAAGGTGCCGAAAAGTTTAAGAAGAAGTTTCGTCTTAAGATTAACAAGCGATCCAAAACTCTGTATCTATAACTTCATACTTCTATTTTAGGTGATTTCTCTATGACATTCCTTGAGTATTTTGATTATATGATATTATGCAAACTATATATATTTTATAAAACTACTTTTATTCTCAAAATACATCTGATACCGATGATTCCGTCATTCGTTATGTGTATATATCTCGATATACATCTGATTTGAATTTTGAAATTATTGATCCGGTCTATGGAAACTCTCTTACTATGTTGGCCTTCACTACCGGATGGAAATACTTGGGTGGTAGCTTCCTAACTGTTTTATTACAGATGTGCCCTAAATATGGCGTTGTTCCGGAGTTCATGATTTTATGTCTGTGCTGCTGCCGGGTGGAAACATTTGGTAACAGTATCTGTTTATCTGGGTATTTGAGAATACATGGCCATCAAAATAAAATTGAATAATTGACATATTTGTCAATTGTTTTATTTGTTTTATTCTAAATTGTTTATTCTTAAAATATTAACTGCCAATTACTTTATATATATATTACTACAAATTCCTGTCTCAATATACATGCCTTCTGTTCAAAATTGAATAGGTATCAATTTTTTGAAAAACCCTGGAATGTCTGGAGATTGAATCTGATTCAGCTTTTAGTTGATGTTGTATAAATAACCATTTTTCAGAAAATAAGTAGACTCATGGAGAGAACATACAAGTATTATGTTGAAGATTTAACTTTTAGAGTTGTTTTTGTAATTATGTTCATTTTATCATTTAGAGCATGTGTGGATCTCTTGTAATAAGTTTTAAATTTTTTCTTCAGTTGTAGTTATTGTTACTTTTAATATAAATGAAGTTTCCTGTAGAAAGCTCTGATAACACAATTCCTTCATTTTCAGTATTTTACGATTCATAACCCTGTGATTGTATTTCCGCTACATTTATTTAAGGAAACAATTTAAGTAAAAATAATTGTTGCCTTGGTGGCATGTCAAGACACTCGTTCGCTACTACTATTTTGGGATTGGGTCATGGCAGGGGTGGTATCAGAGAATAGGTTATGAACCCATAGACTACTGGACATAAGTTTCTAATGTTATAGATTTTAAGTGTCCATACATAGGAGATAGGATTAAATATCCTACTTACGTGATAACCCTCCATATGTCTTACAGTCTACGTATAATTTTTCATATATAATTGTTCTTCTAATTTGCAATCTTGAGATAGTATAATACGTCTTATGTTTGTCCATGTCTGTAGAAAATGACCAAGACAAGATCACTACGAGAACTAGTAGTTCAAGTACGGAAGGATTGGAAGGGACATACAAGGCGATTGAGAGTCTGACAAACATTGTGGAGCATCGGGTGAATAATGAAGCACCAAGGAATCTTGAACTAACTAGTTTTACCATTGAACATTTCATGAAGTTCAATCCGCCTTCTTTTAAAGGTACTCCTAACCCCACTGAAGCAGAAAGTTGGGTGATGCAGATGGAAAAGATGCTGGATGTTCTTGAGTGTATTGATGAACAAAGGGTTTCATTTGCAACATTTATATTAGAAGGTGAAGCTAAACATTGGTGGAGAATGACTAAGAGAATACACGAGGAGAGGAATACTTTCATAGGTTGGAATGACTTCTTGGTGATCTTTTATGAGAAATATTTCCCTGAAACGGTCAAGAATGAAATGGCAGCTGAGTTCATGAGTCTAGTGCAATGGAATATGACGGTTAGTCAATATGAGTCCATGTTTAATGAGTTATTCCATTTTGCACCTTATGTTGTGATAACTAATGTTTTAAAAGACAAAAAGTTTAAACGTGGGTTAAGGTTGAGTATTCGTAGTCAAATTTCCATCCTAAAGTTGACATCATATAGAAACGTTGTTGCTAAGGCTACGATAGCCGAAAGGGATAGCGAGGAGTACAATCGAATTAGAGATGGTACAAGGAAGTTTGGGGAACAAATAAGGAAGATCCAAAATAATAGAAATAATTTTAGGAGTACATACAATGTTGGGGAAGCTAGTGATAACAAACAGTTTAATAATAAGATATGTCAGCGATGTGGGCAGATGCATGGAGGAAGACCTTGTTACAAGGATACGGGATCTTATATTAGATTAGATAGAAAGGATATCAGATAAAAGACTTCCCTACCCCAACAAGGATTCCGATAGAGCCTTTAGGTGAAAATAAGGACCAAGGCAGACAGGGTAGAGCTTTTTCACTTTTCGATGACCAAGCTTCTAACACAGTAGTGTCAGGCACACTTTCTATATGTGCCCAACCTTTTCAAGTTTTAATAGATCCTGGTTCTACACATTCATTTGTGTTTGTACATTTTGTTAACCGCTTTCCTAATATGCCTGAACCCTTGAATCATACCATACACGTTTAAACTCCTTTGAGTGAGTTATTAACGAGAACATTAGTGTATAAGTCTTTCCCTAAATATGTTAGTAGTCATAAACTATTTGTCAATTTGATAGTTTTAGACATAAGAGACTTTGAAGTCATTTTGGGGATGGATTGGTTAGCATCATATCATGCTAAGGCCTATTTTTTTTAGAAGAGAGTTACTTTCCATATACATAACCAACCAGAATTTAGTTTTGAAGTAACTGGAATCCTATCTCCCATGCGTATTATCTTTGCAATGCAAGCTTGTAGTTTTCTTAAGAAGGGATGTCAAGGATTCCTTGCAAGTGTTATTAATTTGCAAACAAAAGAGCCTAGTTTATAATATATTCCTATAGCTAAATATTTTCTTGATGTTTTTCCAGATGTTTTTCCAAGTCTTGATCCTAGTAGAGAAATAGAGTTTACGATTGTCCTTATTCCTAAAACTATATCAATCTCGAAACCACCTTATCATATGGCACCTTTACAATTAAGGGAATTAAAAGTTCAATTACAAGATTTGTTAGATAAGGGTTTTATTTGACCAAGTGTATACCCTTGGGGTGATCCGGTGTTATTTGTTAAAAAAAAGGTTGGAACAATGAGGCTATGCATAGATTATCGTAAACTAAACCAGGTAAACATTAAGAATAAATACCCCTTACCTCGTATCGATGATTTGTTTGACCAACTTCAAGGTGAACAAGTATTTTCAAAGATTGACCTTAGGTGATGCTATCACCAATTGAAGATTAAGGAAGATGATATTTCAAAATCATCGTTTGGTACTAGATATGGTCACTTTGAATTTCTTGTGATGCCATTTGGACTAACTAATGCACCAGTCGCTTTTATGGATATGATGAATAGAGTGTTTAGGAAGTATTTGAATCAGTGTGTCGTTGTTTTCATTGATGACATCCTTATTTATTACAAAAGTATTAAAGAACACGAAAAGCATTTAGAGACAGTGTTACAAATTCTTAGGAGGGAGAACTTATATGCAAAATTAAAGAAGTGTGAGTTTTGGTTCCGTAGTGTATCTTTTCAAGGACATGTCATTTCCAATGAGGGAGTGTTGGTTGACACTCTAATGATCAAAGCTATACTATATTGGACTAAACCAACTAATAGAATGGAGATTCATAGTTTTGTTGGATTGGCAGGTTATTATCGAAGATTTGTTGAAGGATTTTCTAGTATTGCCAAACCTCTATCTAGGTTAACCCAAAAGAAGGTGAAATATGAATGGTCTGAGGAAGTTGAGAATAGTTTTCTAGAACTTAAGAATCGATTAATAACTACCCCAATTTTGAATATTCCTTTCGAGACAGGGGGATTTGTGATTTATAGTGATGCTTCTAAAAGTGGTTTGGGATGTGTGCTAATTTAAAATGGAAAAGTAGTAGCTTATGACTCGAGAGAGTTCAAACCACATGAGCAAAATTATCCAATACATGACCTAGAATTAGTAGTTGTAATTTTTGCTCTTAACATTTGGAGACATTATTTTGTATGGTGAGACATGTCAGATTTATACCGATCATAAAAGTTTGAAATATATCTTTACTTAGAAAGAGTTGAACACGAGACAAAGGAGGTGGTTAGAATTGATGAAGGATTATGATTTAAATATTCAATATCACCCAGGGAAAGCAAATATAGTAGCTGATGCTTTAAGTGGGAAGTATACAACAAATTTATCATATCTTATTACCAGCCAGGAAGCCATGTTAAAGGATTTGAGAAGTATGGAAATAGATGTACATATTTATAGTAAATGAGGAATAATCGTAAACTTACAAGTACAACCCATGTTGATGGAAATGATCAAAATTGCACAAGTAAATGACCCACAATTGGAGAAGATTATAGAAGAAGTTATTTAAGGGAAGAGGATTGAATTTGCGATAAGAGATGATATATTGAGGTTTGGAAATAGAGTGTGTACCATGTGATGCCCAACTAAAGAGGAAAATTTTAAAGGAAATTCATTACTCAAGATTCACATTTCATCCCGGAAGTACAAAGATGTATAGGGATATTGGATAAGTATTTTGGTGGAATAACATGAAATGGAGGTAGCCATTATGTATATTACTGTTTGGTTTGTCAATAAGTAAAAGTTGAACACTAGAACCATCAGGATTAATACAACCCCTACATATCCCTGAGTGGAAATGGGAACATATTACTATGAATTTTGTGACAGGTTTATCGAGGAGTTCAAATGGTAATGGTTCTATTTGGGTAATTATTGATAGGTTAACGAAATCTGCTCATTTTTCGTGCCATTAAGATTACCCATTTTTAGGAAACGTTAGCTAAGTTATACGTCGAGGAAATTATTAGGCTTCATGGAACCCCAATTTTAATAGTTTCTGATCGTGACCCTAAATTCGTGTCTTAAGCCTACAAATAACAATGGGAACACAATTGAATTTCATTAATGATTTTCATACTCAAATAGATAGACAATCTGAGATAAACATTCAAACCTTAGAGGAAATGCTTAGGGCATGTGTACTTGATCTGAAGGGGAATTGGAATGATCATTTACCGTTAGTAGAATTTGCATATAATAATAGTTATCAAGCAAGTATATTCAAATGGCTTCGTATGAGGCACTCTATGGTAGAAGGTGTCGTTCCCCTTCATATTGGGTAGAAGTTGGCAAAAGAAAATTATTGAGACTAGAATTAATTCATATCACAACAGAGAGGTGACATTGATAAAAGATCGACCTCGAATCGCTCAAAGCCGTTAAAAGAGTTATGTCGATAATCGCCACTAACAGTTGGAATTCCAAAGCGGATATTATGTGTTCTTGCGAGTATCACCAGCAAAGGGAGTAATCCGATTTGGGAAGAAAGGGAAATTGATTCCAAGATATATATGACCATATGAAATCCTCAAAATGATAGGAGTTGTTGCGTATAAAATAGCCTTACCACCTGAACTCTCTCTTATGCATAATATGTTTCACTTGTCAATGATGAAGAAATACGTCCCAGATCCAACATATATCTTAAGTTATGAACCTCTTCAAATTAGAGAAGATTTAACCTACATTGAACATCCTGTAGAAATTTTGGACCATAAAGATCAAATATTACGAACTAAGGTAATTCCACTGGTAAAATTATTATGGCATAATCATTTTGTTGAAGAAGCAACATGGGAGCGGGAAGATGAAATAAAGGAGCGATATCCATACCTGCTTGAAAATTAATGTAAGTAAAGTTTGGGGACCAAACTTTATATAAAGAGGGTTGATATGACCAAAGTGTACCCTCTTACTCAGAGAAACTAACCTTAGTCAGTCTCATAGCTGAGGTGACTAGAAGCCAATGGCAACCATCAGTAATATCGTCTCACATGAGTTCGGCTATAATCGACCTTACATCAACCTCATACACTAACCTCGACTGATCAAACAGTCGAGATCATCAAGGTCTCATGGGATCAATTATCTATAAACATTACTATCGACCCCAGTCGATGTTACATCCATCATCCAAAATTAGCATGGCTCATGGTATCAATCATCTGCTAACATCACAACTGCTCCATACCTAACCTCGGTCAACCCTCCTGACCGAGGTCATCACGGATATTAACCTCAAACAAAGAAATAATCAGACTTTTCCAACGTCATACTCTCCCAGGCCGAGGTTGTACCAATCAAAGATAGGGTTGAGCAATTACAAGCACATGTATGGTTTGGAACATGTGGACAAATCTATTATAACCGAATCATTCCCTCCACGTGAGGGAATATTTAGGTCATTATTACCCACCCAAGATCGGCCAGGTGTCATCCTTAGACTGGCTCGATGCCCATGCACATTATCATTGCATGCCTGTGGGGTACATTATATCCCCCAATCACCATATATAGAAGTTATCCTTTACCTTGTAAAGGGATCCTAAATTACAACCCTAGCTGAAACTCTGTCATTTTACACGATAGAGAAAGAGCTTGAGAGATTGTATCCATGGCCGTTAGTGCCTTAATTTAGTGATATTATTCCCACACACATAGTGGACGTAGGCCAGATTGGCTAAACCACTTATTTTCAAGTGTTCATCACCTTCTCCTCACCTCATCCTATCATATATACGTATACTCTTATGCTGCCATTGTTATACATTGTTTGAGCTTATCAACACCTTGCCTGGGGGTGTTATTTCCAGCATCATCATTTTGGCGCCGTCTGTGGGAACAAGAAGCTATTTCTTCCTTTTTACGGCTTAACCTCACCAGAGACTCTGGTAGTGAACCAGGTACCACCCTTTGTGAGGAGTTGTTTCGCCATTGAAAGAGGTCCATTAAGGTATTAAGCTCTCCAATATTATCATTACAATCTCTTTAGTCTCAACATATGGCACCAGAGTTACCACCACCTCCTCCACCATCTGGTGTTGAAGGACCCAGTTCCATCCATGCACCACCCTAGTCCGAGATGGCTGAGTTGGTGGCAGCCTTCAAGTCCTTTATTGCATCACAATGAATTATGCATGAGCATTTCTCATAGTTAAGCCAAAACATAATAAGGCCAACTGGGATCTCACCGGATATGATTACTCCGATGGTTGCCCAGCCTCATCCTGACACTAGGGGACCACCCCAGGCACCACGAAAAGACCAACCTACTCCTTAACGGAGGAGGGACGTTGCTGACCCTAGGCGTTTACACCTGGGGAAGTAAGGAAACCCTTACCCTGAGGATAAGTACGATCATATCGAGGTAGAGGATTATCCAAAGATTCCTGGGATCCATATGAGGCTTCAAACAACACGGTACGCCCTATACAACAGAGTCGAGGTTGTTGAGAAAGACGAGATGGGCAACAAAGAGGATTATCTTTTGATCGCCTGAGTAGAGGGTCGACCTTCGAAAGGCTCCGCCCAGTTAATGATCTAAGGTAGAGGTTATCTAGGTTAAGAAGTGTAGAAGGATCATAGAGGGATGGTGATGAACATCGACCTCATCAGGGCCAACCTCATCAGGGCCGAGACTGTGGCCAGGAGGTCAATAGCCGACGTTACGAAGCAGCTGGGGAACCCTCGGTTCTTCCCTTGGAGGTGGTTGGGGACAACCTCGTCTAGGATGACATTGCAAAACCATGGAACGACTCAATCCAACGGTTAGAAGAGAAGATAGGAAACCTCATAAAAAGCCAAGACCCACTACAAAGGGGATTCTCAGAGGGCTCTCCATTTGTGGCCAGGATTGTCAATTTCCCAACCCCTGCCAAATTTAAACCACCAATAGTGTCTCCCAAATATGATGGAAGTACCAACCCGCTACATCATATTGAGATGTATCAGTCTGCAGCAGACATTTACTCAATCCTGGATGAGATGAGGTACCGAGATTTCTCAAGCATTTTGACGGGAGCTGCACACATTTGGTTCACTTCTCTTCCCAAAAATTATGTTAAGAACTTTAAGGGGTTAGAAGAGAGGTTTATACACAACTTCTGTTTTAGGGTAAGACCTCAGAAGAAAATAACCCATCTCCTCTACATAAAGCAAGGCAAGAATGAGAGCCTCAGGGACTACATTGCAAGATTCAATAAGGAAAAGTTGGAGGTTAAAGATTACGAAGAGAATATAGGTATGACAGCCCTTATTAGAGGAATTCAGAAGGGAAAGCTACTTTGGAAGCTTGTTGAAGACCCTCCTAAGTCTATGGCTGAGCTATTAGCAACAGCTGGTAGGGTTATGAATGCTGAAGAATCAATGGCTGCAAAGTATGAGGATGATAATGGAAGTAGCAGTGGGAAGTTTCAAAGAAAAAAGATGGAAAGAAGAGGGCCATAGATGATAAGATTTCACACTACACTCCTCCAACTGTGAGCTGCGAACATATCCTCAATGAGATAAAGATTGACAGATCTTTGAGATGGCTGGAGAAACTGAAGGATCCTTCGCATAAAAGGAACAAGAATCTGTGGTGTGATTCCACCAAGACCATGGCCATCTTACCGATAAGTGCTTTTCTTTAAGAATGAGATTAAGAAGATGTTGAAGTCTGGAAATCTCAGAAGGTATGTAGATGGCAGAGCTCCTAAATGGGGAAGAGATAACCCTAAGAAGAAAGGAAATGACAGATACTGGGAAGATGTCCCAGCCGAAAGAGCTGAGGACTCAGATGATGATGACGATGACCCAGACCTCCCACCAAAGGATGATAATGCCCCGGTGAAGAGGGTCAGTATGATCTCCTTCGGTGTTAACACCATTTGTGGAGGACTAGAAGGGGGTATCTTAGAGGAAGTCGACCGCAAAGCTCACGTGGCAGAGGCAAAGTCAGTGACCAAAGTAGAGGTTGTGAATTTGGCATCTTCAGAGGTAAAACACGAGAAGAGGAAGAAAGTAGATATGGATACTCTCATAGTTGGCTTCTCACAACTCGATTTCAAAGGTATCTTAGCTTCGTATGATAACCCTCTAGTAATCACCATAAGGGTGCATGGATATGAGGTGCAGAGAATCCTCGTTGATAGGGGATATTTAGCAGACGTAATGTTTTGGCCCTTCTTCAAGAGCCTAGGCCTCAGCAGAGCTAGGCTTGTCCCTTATCATCATCCCTTGATTATCTTCAACGGTGAAAATGTTCATCCATTAGGCATGTATAAGATGGATGCGAGGATGCGAGATGAGTGGCCTAAGAGGTTGACCAGAAAAATTAATTTCTTTATAATCGATGAGAACGTCTTCTCATCTTAGAACCTCATCATAGGAAGAGTAACCCTCAAGGAATTTGATGTCGTTCCTTTAACGGTCCACCAAATGCTAAAATTCTCGACTCCCTATGGGGTAAGGAAGTGCAAAGTAACCAAACATCAGCGCATGAATGCTACTTTAACTTCGTAGAGGAAAGAGAGGCTCATAATAAGGCAACAACCACTTACAACATCGACACCCTTGATCCTAGAGATGAGACAAAGCTCAAGAAGGGAGAGGCCACGAAAGAGGTAGAATCCATCATCCTCAGTGAGGATGAGCCAGAAAAAACCGTCCAAATCGAAAAATCCCTAAGACTTGAGATCAAGGAAGAGCTGGTCTCATTTTTTAGGAAGAGACAAAGCATTTTTTCCTGGAGACACGCAAACAAGCCAGGTATTGATCCTAAGGTCATGTACCACAAACTCAATGTTATGGAAGATGCTAAGCCCATCAAGCAAAAGAGAGTTTACTCAAGAGAGAAATATGACATCATTAGAGAAGAGGTCAGAAAGCTTGAAGAAGCTGAGTTCATTAGGGAGGTCATGTACCCCAAGTGGTTGTCCAACGCAGTCATAGTGCCAAAGGAAAATGGGAAATGGAGGATATGTGTAGACTTCACTAATTTGAATAAGTCTTCTCCAAAAGACAGTTTCCCCTGCCTTGTATTGATCAGATGGTGGATGCCATAGCTGGACATTAGCTCATGAGCTTCATGGATAATTATTCCGAGTATAACCAGATCTTCATGAACCTGAAAGACTCCGAGAAGACAACCTGCATCACAAATAAGGGGACTTATTTCTACAAGGTCATGGCTTTCGAGTAGAAGAAGGCAGGGGCTACTTACCAACGTCTTGTAAATATGATGTTTAAGGATAAAATAGTCAAGTCCATGGAAGTGTATATGGATGACAGGCTGACAAAGATTCTGAGGGATGACACTCACATGGCCAACCTTGAAAAAACCTTCGACACCATGAACAGATACATGTTGAAGATCAACCCAACCAAGTGTGTCTTTAGGGTAGGAGCAGGAAAGTTTCTAGGATTCATCCCCAATCAGATGGGGATAGAGGCTAACCCTGAGAAGATCAAGGCCCTGCTGGAAATGAAGACACCCAAAACCATTAAAGACGTTCAGAGGTTAACCGGAAGAGTTGTTGCGCTAAATAGGTTTGTCTCAAGAGCTACAGATAAGTGTCTTCCTTTTTTTAAAGTGCTTAGAAAGGCCTTCTGATGGGATGAGGAATTCGACAAGTCTTTTAAGGAGCTCAAGTCATACCTCGAATGCCCTCTACTTCAGTCTCGGCCCATTCTTAGGGAAAGGTTTTATGTATATCTAGCTGTTTCAGAATCAACCATTAGTACAGCCATAGTAAGAGACTATGATAGAGTGCAGAGGCCAGTATAATTTAATAGTAAAGCTCTTCAAGGGTCTAAATAGAAGTACCCTTAAATGAAAAAATTAGTTTATGCTCTGATACACGCTTCTAGGAAGATGAAGCCATACTTCCAAGCCCACTTTATGGTTGTCCTCACTGATTCCCCACTCAGACAGGTCCTCCATAAGCCTGAGAAGTCAAGGAGGTTGATGACCTGGGCCATTAAGTTGAGGGAGTATGACATTATTTATCAACCCAAGGTTGCCATCAAAGGGAAGGTACTTTCAAACTTTGCAGCAGAGTTTACCTGGGAAGAGGTTGAGATTGAACTTAGTCAGAGGACTACAGATGAACCAAACAGAGATGTCTTCCAAGATCCGGATGAGGCTGGGTTAAGCAAGTCCTAAAAAAGTGCAGTTGAGAATGAGGAAGATAGGTACCTCTTCAAGCAAGGGACCCTGTAAGAGGGAAACTTCTCTTTAAATAAAGACGTCTAGAACCTCTTCGTTGATGGGTCATCCTGTGACAATGGAAGTGGAGCGGCGTTGATAGTGTCAGCACCAGATGGTACTGACATCGAATATGCACTGAGGTTCAACTTTAAGGCTTCGAATAATGAGTCAGAGTATGAGGCATTAATAGTACGTCTCTCCTTGGCAAAAGCCCTTAGTGTTGGTTAACTCTTAGTCCACAGTGACTCAAGGTTAGTTGTCAACTAAATCCTGGGGGTATATAAGGCCAAAGATGAAAGTATGGCCAAATACCTTAAGAGGGTGAGAATTATTCTAGAAAGATTCAAGGAGGTGAAGATGAAGAGGATACCTTGGCAAAATAATAATCGAGCCGATGCGCTCGCTAGTTTGGCCTCAGCAACGGGACGGATATAAGAAGAACAGTATGAGTTGAAATCTTGCTCTAGCCAACCATTGAAGAAGAAGAGGTTTCCATAACTTTCCTCAATCTGAATATGGGAGCCTCATGAATGGACCCACTTATCAGATACATCAGATAGGGAGAGCTTCCAGAATCAAAGTTAGAAAGGAGAAAGCTAAAGTTCAGAGCTGCCAAGTTCTCGATTGTAGGAGATGTCTTCTATAAGAAGGGGTCCCTCTCATTAAATGTGTCCACCCTTCAGAGGTTCCTCACGTTTGCAAGATGTACATGAGGGCTCTTATTCAAGTCACATATGAGGGAGGCCTCTAGCTAAGAGGATAATTACTTGGGGGTACTAGTGGTCGACCATGGACAAATATGCAACTGCTTATGTGAAGAGATGCGACAAGTGTCAGAGATTCTCCACCATCCCTCATCAAGATGTCAATTAGCTCACCATAGCCATTTTCAGTATATGGTATCGACTTGGTAGGACCCTTGCCAAGGGCTGCGAATAATTATCAATTCTTAGTGGTGGCCATTGATTACTTCTCTAAGTGGGTAGAGGCTGAGTCGATGATCACGATTATAGAACATAAGACCTTCCAATTCATCTGGAAGAACATCATATGCAGGTATGGTCTTCCAAATTCCCTCATCTCAGACAACGGAACCTAGTTCAAGAATGCTTCCTTAGAAAGATACTGTGAAAGAGTGGGGATTAAGCAGTTCTTCTCCTCTCCTAGATGACCCCCAGGCAAGCGGGAAGACCGAGGTCATGAATCGAACAATCCTTGATAGGATAAAGAAGAGGTTGGAAAAGGCCAAAGGGAGATGGACAGAGGAGGTATACGATATGTTATAGGCCTACAGGACGATAATAAGGACACCAACGGGAGAGACTCCTTTTATGGTAGCACACGGTTCAGAAGCCGTCATCCCTATAGAAGTAGGACTCCGCACCCACAAAGTTCAGACCTATGAACCTCAGAGGAATGATGAAGAGAGAAGACTTGATATAGATCTGATTGAAGAAAGAAGGGAAGATGCAGAGATTAGATAGGAAGCCTACCAGCAGAGAACGGTAAGATTCTACAACCAAAGGGTAAAATAAAGGCCTATGGTTGTGGGGAACCTAGTCCTAAAGAAGACGTTGCAAAAGGTAAATAAGCTCTACCCAAACTGGCATGGTCCTTACAGAGTAGTTGATGAGGTTGTTCCTGGTACCTACCGGCTAGAAAATCTCGAGGGGCAACCTTTCTCCAATCCTTGGAATGAAGATCACTTGAAGAAATATTACATGTCATGTTACAATTGTTTCTATATAATACATGTATCATTTTATGAAGAGGATGTTAATGAAAAGAGAAATTTTGTGCTGATACTTTTGTTATGTGCTTAAACATCATTAATTTGGTGAAAATTGAGGTAAAACATCATTATATGATGACCTCAGACCTTAAACATCATTAGTTTGGTGAAAATTATAAGGGTAGACATCATTATATGGTGACCTCAGACCTTAAATATGTAATACCCCGTAATTTTAAATGCCATTTAAAATGGGTTATATTTTAAATTAATGGATTAATTAGATTTTATTATTAATTAATTCATTTGGGTTTTATCCGGACGGTGGATATTAAAATGGATGATTCTGAATATTACTTAAAGGTATTTACGTAATATATGAATGTGATGTCATTGATATGACTGTATGATATAAATTCGATAATTTATATTTTTAGTCAGACGCGGTATGGGACGTGTCGGGACTAGTTTATTAAATTAAAAAGGAAATTTATTTTCTATCGATCTAATAGTCATTTCGACTGCGTCGTTGCGTCCGGAAGGTTCGAAATAGTCAGAAAAGTCTATTTGGATGTTAATTTTGAGTCTCGGGTCATTTGGAAATGAACAGACAACCCGAAAGGGCATTTTGGTCATTTTTCTAGGGGGGATGAATAGTGATTTCGGATTTGGAAGTATTATAAGTATTGGTAGATTAAGTGTATGGGAGTTATTCATCTCATCTTCACAAATAAGAGCAGCCATCTTCCTAGAGAGAGTGTAAGAGTGCTTGGGAAGGGAAAAGCCACTTGGGAAGGAGAAGAACAAGAACCAAGGTTCACCACCACCAACCACCACCGGAGTTTGTGGCCAGAGAAGGGACAACCAACTGAAATATACTACACCAAAGGATCAGACCTAGAGTAAAGGCAAGTGTTTTATAATGGAAATTCAAGTTCGTATATTGTCCATGTTAGAATAGTATGAAAAGAGAAGATTATTCATGTTTGGAAGAAATAATGGAGTATTAAATAGATTTCTGGAAACTAAAATGATATAGGAATTAAACTCATGTTTTAGGTTGATATTAATCCATGAAATAGTCATGAATCTGTTGAAGAAATTATGATAACCATTGATGAGTTCTTGAAGATGCTATGTTGATAAATTTTCTGAAAATGAGGAGATAAACATGCTTTTAATCCAATCCCTTGATGATTCTAGGATGTTTAGAGTATTGGAATTCGTTCATATATGTTGATATATCATGTAGAAATAATTATAACTCATTTTGGAGGTTAATATGAAGGTTTAAATGAGTAAAAATGGTGAAACCCGTAGTTGCAGAAAATGCAGAAAACCAGGCTTGGACCTGAGGGATCGATCGATCGACCCCTGCCTTTGATCGATCGACCTCCCCAGAATATGTTAAGTTGTTTCTTTTTAAATGTTGATTCTTATCCCAAACCTTTTGTGGATATTTGGAGATTATTATTTGGATATTATGGGACTTAGAAAATATCAGTAAACTCTTGAGAAGATTTGAATTAATTTGATTTGGATTCAAGTGATTAAAATGATGAAAATTGTATTGAATGGAATTTCGATTTCTAAAATCATTTGTTAAATTCCAAATGGGGATGTATGAGGATTTAAGATAGGACCAGTAGGGGTGATTTAATATAAAACCTGGGTATCCTTAAGTTTACAAGAGGGTTTAATCCTAAGTGAAAGAATATGTGTTTATAAGAGATTTGAAACTATCGGTTTTAACCTTCATTAAAAGGAGAACTAAACACGTAGTAGTTCGGGAGAAATAATGTTATCTACCAGTAGGATATTAGTGACTTCTTACGGAATATATGTTGAGGAAAAACCTATTTGAATCATGTGTATTGAGTGAGGGTACCCTTAGGGTTACAATTTGAACATCAAGGACTGAGTTTAAACTCATTATTGATTACGCAAGGACTAAGTGTAGTACAAGAGCGTAGTGGTGTGTCTCCTGGATAGAGATGGGAGTTTAGAACATATTTGGTTGAAAGAGGTATGAGGTTATCCCGATCGCATAGTTAAAGTTGTCGGACCTCCTCGATCGACAAAGTTAAGTAGTAGTGTATTGGAGGGGTTCCTTGTTTGGATTTTGCTTTGCGAGACGCTCCGCGCATGAACCTTAACGACGTCGGGAGTGGAGAGATGTTATAGGATGCGAGGTTGATTAAATTATGAAGTAAAGATATGGTATTTTAATACGTGGAATTTAAAAGAGATATAATGCTACGTATGGGAAATATCTTAGGGTAGTGATAATTACCTTATTGATATTATATTATAGGTATGATAATACCTATTTGATTGATTGATGATTTATGTGTATGACATACCTAGCTTACTTGCTATCGGTGGGAGTTTTGCGCGTGAGGGCAGTCATATCCTGATGAATCCATGGGATCTTTGATTTGTCGCTCGAGAACATAGGTCTATGAAAGACTTATCGGGGAGTTGATAAGTCCGCTGACTGTGGGTACGTAGGTATATGCGTGACCCATGGATACGAGAACTATGTTCGCCTCCAATTTGTTTGTTGTTGATTGTGGTTCGTGGAATCTTACCGAACTTGTATTCCCCTATTCGGCGACCTGCGATGATGGGACATGATAGCAGAGTAATGCATTGCACCGCAGTTGTGACTCACGGTGCTGTATTATATATGAATATATATATATAATGGATTAAATGATTGAATGGATATATTGTGGTTAAATCTATCTACAATGATAATTATAGATAACGGTGAATAGAGAAAGATAATGGAATTAAGTTAATGAATGTGTATTTTTTTAGAATTGAAAAGCTTAACTCATGTTAATGAGAAACGATTCATATTAATGAGTAATGATTCATGTTAATGAGAAACTAATCATATAAAGGAAAAATGTAAATAAATGATAATGTGACGTATGGTATGGGACATACTGGGAATATGATATGGGAATGGAATTATATATGGAGACTAGAAAAGAGGAACCATTAACTAGGAGGTTAATAGGAAACGTTAAGTGTGCACTCTAGTTGAGAGGTGAGAATTGCAAGTGAGAGTTGGATCTAACATGTACATAATAAATGCTTTATTGCACTTGTTAAATACTTGTTGTTTTTAAAATAATCTACACATTCGGGCGCTGACCCGTTTCCTTGCATATTTTCTCTTCTATTGTATCTCTATATCAGGTGTCCAGCAACAGGGACGCCAACCATAGTTGATTGTGACGAGCTATGGAGCTATGGAAGTTTTGCTTAGACGCTTGTCATCTTTTTTATTCACAGTATTCTTAGTTAGGGCATGTCGCCCAAAGGATTCAGTTATCTTTTCTATCGAGGTCAAATTCTATTGTATTCGGGACTTTTTAATACATTTATCATTGTTGGAATTATTGTAAAGGATTTATATTATTTGGGAATGTTTATTCCAGCTGCATTTAAATTATTTTGAGTTATTTATTGTGTTATTCTTAAACTGGAAATGGATTTTGTTAAATTAAAATTTGGAATTTTTTTAACACCAGCTTAATTGAGTTTTGGATGAGTTGTAAATGTTTTCGACAGTGATGCTAAGAATGAGCCAACTGTATATTCTGTTTTAATTTGATATGGGACTGGCCACCCGGTATTTAATTAGGCGGGGTGTTAGAGGTGGTATCAGAGCATCAGGTTCTAGTGTCCTTTAGGATCTGTACGGCTTACTATGTTTTCAGTTTAACATTCTTTGATGTAGAGCCCTATGAGTAGGATTATTGCTTTTCTATTTACGCCTACAAAGGTACGATGACTGCGGCCGAAGTTGTTGCAATTATTGCTCAGGCAGTCAATGCGGCTTTAGTTTCTATTTAGCAGGCTCCAGCACTTGCACCGGTTGTGCCACCCGCGCAAGGGCAAGTGTATCCTACTGCATGGGAATGAGCGAGGGATGCCTTTCAGAAAGCGCACCCACCTGAGTTTCAGGGAGGATCAGATGTTGTGACTGCTAGCCAATGGAAGAAAGATATCCAATGACACTTTAGAATGATTGAATGTACTGAGGTTCAACGTCAAATACTAGCTACATTCAAGCTAGTAGGGGCAGCTTTGCAATGGTAGGAAGCTACTTGATTTGAAACAGGGAGAGAAAATTGCGGCGGAATATGAGGAAGAGTTTACGAGTTTAACTAATTTGGTACCAGCTGAAGTACCTACTGAGGAGAGGAGAGTCCTAATGTTCACTAATGGGTGGAACTATAAAATGTGACAACATTTATTGGGGAATTTTTCATTACGTACGTATGGCAGATGAGGGCCATTGGACGAATAGCGGAAATCGTACTTAGGAGGTTATGAAGTATGTTCGAGTATGATGACCGTAGTCGAGGTCACCCCTATTATTGAAAAATTAAGGAGAGTCATCAGTAGAAGTTCTTGAAATGCGTGAATTGTGTATGTTCCCTAATGAAGGCAATATATTGAAAGGCTTGGGTATATAGTGGAGTGTGATTAACTAGAACTGAAAATTTGGGGTAAAATTTTTCTTGACTCATCGGAGCAAAGTTATAATATTTGGATTCAAAAAACCATCACCCGCACATGAGGGTATGTTTCCTATCTAAGGAAGTATGAGGCGTATTGATTTTTGTAGTGATTGATATTGTGTGGCAAAAGGTTTGCTAAACTTAGCCTATAGCATCGTTATTTACATAGACTCACTGAGGGGTGTGGGACACCTTTATATTATATGTTGTCACGTGGGTTTGATTTGTATCATGGGATTACTTACCTTGGGCATGTCCGAGCGTGATGTGACTATCGGCATGCATTGACGAGAGCATATGTCTTCATCTTGTCTTCTATAAAAGTGTAGATGCGCAGACCTTATTTGAAATCGATAAAAACCAAATTTTTGTTTTAAAATCGATAAACCTAATATTATTTTTCAACCAAATTTTTTTATACTATTGACTAAAGACCTTCGGAGTTTCGATGACCGACTACTTTAGGAAGTAGTGTATCGGGGTGGTTCCTTGTTTGGATTTCGCTTACGAGACACCCCACGCATGAAACTAATAACCGTTGGGAGTCAAAATAAGTTAGGTCTTTGGGAAAATGATTTTATAACCTTTGCGAAAACTTTTAATATTGAAAGCAGTACGAGAGGGTGTATGGGTGCCCTGGATGATTGAATTGTAGTGTTTTTCATAATTGTGAAAAAGGTAAGTAATTGTGACTTCAGGATTTATTCGTTCACTACGAGCGGATAATTTTTTCCCAACGTTTGTCGCGAGGACGGTATAGGGAAGATTGGGTAAAGTTTAAATTCGATGTAGTTGAAACTATATGGTGAGGCTTGGTGTATAACATCGATGGGGATTTTTGTTAATGTACTATATGGGCGGTACGTCTTGGATTTCTCGCGATGTGAGATTTATACTCGGAGTTGACCTTACAGGTATGACTTATATTCCTGAATTTCGGGACGAAATTCTGTTATAAGGGGGGAAGTATGTAATACCCCGTAATTTTAAATGCCATTTAAAATGGGTTATATTTTAAATTAATGGATTAATTAGATTTTATTATTAATTAATTCATTCGGGTTTTATCCGGACGGTGGATATTAAAATGGATGATTCTGAATATTACTTAAAGGTATTTAGGTAATATATGAATGTGATGTCATTGATATGACTGTATGATATAAATTCGATAATTTATATTTTTAGTTAGACGCGGTATGGGACGTGTTGGGACTAGTTTATTAAATTAAAAAGGAAATTTATTTTCTATCGATCTAATAGTCATTTCGATTGCGTCGTTGCGTCCGGAAGGTTCGAAATAGTCAGAAAAGTCTATTTGGATGTTAATTTCGAGTCTCGGGTCATTTGGAAATGAATAGACAACCCGAAAGGGCATTTTGGTCATTTTTTTAGGGAGGATGAATAGTGATTTCGGATTTGGAAGTATTATAAGTATTGGTAGATTAAGTGTATGGGAGTTATTCATCTCATCTTCACAAATAAAAGCAGCCATCTTCCTAGAGAGAGTGTAAGAGTGCTTGGGAAGGGAAAAGCCACTTGGGAAGGAGAAGAATAAGAACCAAGGTTCACCACCACCAACCACCACCGGAGTTTAACCGGAGAAGGGACAACCAACTGAAATATACTACACCAAAGGATCAGACCTACAGTAAAGGCAAGTGTTTGATAATGGCAATTTAAGTTCGTATATTGTCCATGTTAGAATAGTATGAAAAGAGAAGATTATTCATGTTTGGAAGAAATAATGGAGTATTAAATAGATTTCTGGAAACTGAAATAGTATAGGAATTAAACTCATGTTTTAGGTTGATATTAATCCATGAAATAGTCATGAATCTGTTGAAGAAATTATGATAACCATTGATGATTTCTTGAAGATGCTATGTTGATAAATTTTCTGAAAATGAGGAGATAAACATGCTTTTAATCCAATCCCTTGATGATTCTAGGATGTTTAGAGTATTGGAATTCGTTCATATATGTTGATATATCATGTAGAAATAATTATAACTCATTTTGGAGGTTAATACGAAGGTTTAAATGAGTAAAAATGGTGAAACCCGTAGTTGCAGAAAATGCAGAAAACCAGGCTTGGAGCTGAGGGATCTATCGATCGACCCCTGCCTTCGATCGATCGACCTCCCCAGAATATGTAAAGTTGTTTCTTTTTAAATGTTGATTCTTATCCCAAACCTTTTGTGGATCTTTGGAGATTATTATTTGGATATTATGGGACTTAGAAAATATCAGTAAACTCTTGAGAGGATTTGAATTAATTTGTTTTGGATTCAAGTGATTAAAATGATGAAAATTGTATTGAATGGAATTTTGGTTGCTAAAATCATTTGTTAAATTCCAAATGGGGATGTATGAGGATTTAAGATAGGACCAGTAGGGGTGATTTAATATAACACCTGGGTATCCTTAAGTTTACAAGAGGGTTTAATCCTAAGTGAAAGAATATGTGTTTATAAGAGATTTGAAACTATCGGTTTTAACCTTAATTAAAAGGAGAACTAAACTCGTAGTAGTTCGGGAGAAATAATGTTATGGACCAGTAGGATATTAGTGACCTCTTACTGAATATATTGTCTCCTGGATAGAGATGGGAGTTTAGAACACATTTGGTTGAAAGAGGTATGAGGTTATCCCGTTCGCATAGTTAAAGTTGTCGGACCTCCTCGATCGACAAAGTTAAGTAGTAGTGTATTGGAGGGGTTCCTTGTTTGGATTTTGCTTTGCGAGACGCTCCGCGCATGAACCTTAACGACGTCGGGAGTGGAGAGATGTTATAGGATGCGAGGTTGATTAAATTATGAAGTAAAGATATGGTATTTTAATACGTGGAATTTAAAAGAGATATAATGCTACGTATGGGAAATATCTTAGGGTAGTGATAATTACCTTATTGATATTATATTATAGGTATGATAATACCTATTTGATTGATTGATGATTTATGTGTATGACATACTTAGCTTACTTTCTATCGGTGGGAGGTTCGCGCGTGAGGGCAGTCATATCCTGATGAATCCATGGGATCTTTGATTTGTCGCTCGAGAACATAGGTCTATGAAAGACTTATCGAGGAGTTGATAAAGTCCGCTGACTGTGGGTACGTAGGTATGTGCGTGACCCATGGATACGAGAACTATGTTCGCCTCCAATTTGTTTGTTGTTGATTGTGGTTCGTTGAATCTTACCGAACTGGTATTCCCCTATTCGGCGACCTGTGATGATGGTACATGATAGCAGAGTAATGCATTGCACCGCAGCTGTGACTCGGGGTGCTGTATTATATATGAATATATATATATAATGGATTAAATGATTGAATGGATATATTGTGGTTAAATCTATCTACAATGATAATTATAGATAACGGTGAATAGAGAAAGATAATGGAATTAAGTTAATGAATGTGTATGCTTTTAGAATTGAAAAGCTTAACTCATGTTAATGAGAAACGATTCATATTAATGAGTAATGATTCATGTTAATGAGAAACTAATCATATAAAGGAAAAATGTAAATAAATGATAATGTGACGTATGGTATGGGACATACGGGGAATATGATATAGGAATGGAATTATATATGGAGACTAGAAAAGAGGAACCATTAACTAGGAGGTTAATAGGAAACGTTAAGTGTGCACTCTAGTTGAGAGGTGAGAATTGCAGGTGAGAGTTGGATCTAACATGTACATAATAAATGCTTTATTGCACTTGTTAAATACTTGCTGTTTTTAAAATAATCTACACATTCGGGCTCTAACCCGTTTCCTTGCATATTTTCTCTTCTATTGTATCTCTATATCAGGTGTCCAGCAACAGGGACGCCAACCATAGTTTATTGTGACGAGCTATGGAGCTATGGAAGTTTTGCTTAGACGCTTGTCATCTTTTTGATTCACAATATTCTTAGTTAGGGCATGTCGCCCAAAGGATTCAGTTATCTTTTCTATCGAGGTCAAATTCTATTGTATTCGGGACTTTTTAATACATTTATCATTGTTGGAATTATTGTAAAGGATTTATATTATTTGGGAATGTTTATTCCAGCTGCATTTAAATTCTTTTGAGTTATTTATTGTGTTATATGTGTTGTAGAATAAAATGTGTTGTGTTATTCTTAAACTGGAAATGGATTTTCTTAAATTAAAATTTGGAAATTTTTTAACACCAGCTTAATTCGGTTTTGGGTGAGTTGTAAATGTTTTCGACAGTGATGCTAAGAATGAGCCAACTGTATATTCTGTTTTAATTTGGTATGGGACTGGCCACCCGGTATTTAATTAGGCGGGGTGTTACAAAATATCATTAGTTTGGTGAAAATTATGAGGGTAAACATCATGATATGGTGACCTCAGACCTTAAACATCATTAGTTTGGTGAAAATTATGAGGGTAAACATCATTATATGGTGACCTCGGACCTTAAACATCATTAGTTTGGTGAAAATAATGTGGGTAAACATCATTAGTTTGGTGAAAATACGAGGTGAAACATCATTATATGGTGACCTCGGACCTTAAACATCATTAGTTTGGTGAAAATATGAGGTGAAACATCATTATTTGGTGACCTCGGAACTTAAACATCATTAGTTTGGTGAAAATTGAGGTAAAACATCATTATATGGTGACCTCAGACCTTAAACATCATTAATTTGGTGAAAATTATGAGGGTAGACATCATTATTTGGTGACCTCAGACCTTAAACATCATTAGTTTGGTGAAAATTATGAGGGTAAACATCATATTATGGTGACCTCAGGCCTTAAACATCATTAGTTTGGTGAAAATTATGAGGGTAAACATCATATTATGGTGACCTCGGACCTTAAACATCATTAGTTAGGTGTAAATTATGAGGTAAAACATCATTATATGGTGACCTTAGACATTAAATATCATAATTCAGGCACCTCAGACCTTAAACAGCATGAAAGAGGTACAAGTTTAACATCGACGAAATAATAAAATCTGATGAAAATGGGATTGATGATTATTATTAAAACAACATTCAAGAGTTACAAATAAGATGATACAAGATGCCATCAGAGTTCAAAAATTATGAAGTGGTATAAAAAGGAAATCAAAATAACAATTTGAATAGCTTCATCAGAAAAAAGGGCTAAACCTCTGTAGTAGCAGTCGTTCCCTCACGATCGACGTTAGTCACCTCGGCACTGTCATCCAGATGGCCGACATCTTCAGTCTCAGTTGCCTCCAAGGGCGAAGTCTCAACCGAAGCACCATCGGCTTCCTCAACCTCTTACAGGGCCTGAGCAAATCAAGGGTTAGCAAAGCCTAGACCCTTAATGTCTAAGGCAGTCAGACTCCCTGACTCTTTCTCCTTCGATGTTACCCATTTGCTAGTTGCTTTGATACCTCTTTCAAGGTATTCAAAGCCAAAATTGATGAATTCATCAGAGACCTTGTAGTCTTCAATGACCTTCTCAGCATCATCATCTAATGTAGCCTTGACTGCAACATCCACCTTAGTCTACAGGGCATCATCTTTAGCCTTCAGGGCTACATCGTGGTCCTTCCTGAGCTTGGCCATATCCATGTCTATCTTCTGAACTACTTCCTTCATCTTCTCAGACTCCTTCAGCTCACACTTCAGATGTTCCACCTCTGCATTCAATGAGGCTTGGACCTTTTCAACTTCTTGTCCCTTATCTATAAGGGGCATCTTCTTCAGGGTCCAATCGACAAAATGATGCAAGGACAAGAGACCTTATAGTGGAAGTTCAGACGTGTAGACATATGAGCTATAATATCTAAAAGAGACGAGGTTACACTTGGAAGAAAACAAATGAAGAGAAACTAATACCTGAATTGATCTTTAGAGGGTAAACTCGACCAGCAACGGGACATCCAAGGAACATAAGAAGTGCTTATAATCTTCAGTCATTACTGCGCCGATAGGATCGATGGACCTCAGACTATGACCAATGATTCTATCACTAATCTTCAACTTAGTAAGATGAGCATCCAGGGCTTCGTCTATTGAGATGGGAATAGCTTGATCCCCCCTTTGAGTCTTGCCCGGCCTCTGAGGCTCCGGGTCAATTATTCTCTTCCTCTTCTTGGTAACATCTTCCTTAGATGTGCCGACATTCTTTTGGGTGGTAGAAGAGGGCACATTTTTTCCAGCCTTTTTCATCAACTTTATAAGACTGGGAGTAGACATTTCCCAAAGGTCATCCGATATACCTTCGGGGCTGAGAAGAGTGCGCTTGTGTTCAAATAAGGAAGTTATTTAATTAAACACAGTTTTTACCACTTAAGTCCTGAACATGCGTCTATAAGTGATTAAATACGATGATAAAACATGCAAGGACACATATATGAGGAAAAATACCCAACGGGGCAAAACCTTTTATTTTCACAATAATTTTTATAAGAGAACGGCTTACAACGGATTACAATGAAAATACAAGTGACACAAAAATACCCTCGAGTGTCGGTTGTGTTTTCGGCGGCTGGAACAATCCCTTTGTAGTAGGGCAGCAGTGACGAAGAGAACGGCTTCCTCACAAAGTACTCCATATGAGTAAACGATCTTCTTGAAGGTTTAAAGATTAACAAACATATATGGGAATGTTTTTGTGAATCAAAAAGGTTTAGAAAACCTTAAAAGGTTAAGTCTTATTCTGGGATGTTTTCGCAAAATTTCGTGATTGCTGAAAGACTTAAAAACGTGTAGAAGGAGATCAGATATTTATACAAAAATCAAGGCGGTGGCTCGTTCGAACGAGATAGCATGTCGCTCTAACGAAGGACATAAGTCATTTGAACGATATCGCGTGACATGTCTATCTCGCGCGAACGACTTGCAAAGTCGCTCGAGCGATCTCGACGATCGAGGCCATTCGCTTCTACACTTAGAAAAATTCTGCTTTTGATAAAAAATTAATCCAGAATTCAAAAATAATTTTCAAAAACAATTCCCAAATATTTATGCAAATATTTAAAGTTCCAATAAAACATTTTACTGATAAGGCGTAGTGGAGTAGCGAGAATGAGCTGAGAAGCACGTTGCATGTAGCACGATGCACGTGAGGAAAGTGGTTTCATTGAATTCGGATACAGGCCATCGAGGATGATCGTGTTGACGTGCCAAATGTAGCGGTATCAGACATATGAACTGTGATCTAGGAGAAAACAGAAAATTCCTAGATTCTACCCCGGACATTTATAGAATTATGTCCTTACAAATCTCCCCCTATGTCTATGCCGGTACATACATAAAAAATCCGAATTATGCAATCAAATGACATATAAGATAATATCCCCATTAAACCCTCAAACTGAGAATACTAAATGACATGTCTCCAAATGTTCATCTCTTCAGAAACTTTCAAAGCTTTTCTCATCGGGGTGTGCAATCAAGAAATGAACAATGATGTACCTACACACATGAGATAAAGCAAATACCCGTGACAATCAACAGTTTGAAATATAATGATATGAAAAAATTGATGATCAATTAAGCTTAAGCAAATCATTCATAAATCAACCAAAATACCAAAACATAATTCTCCCCGATAATTCTTCTCCCCCTTTTTATGATATCCCCAAATAGACAAATATGAGAAGCAGAAATGAATGCACATGGATAATGACACACGGGAATAAACTACTATTTTTATATTTTTCAAAAATATTTTACACATTGTATACAATAAATAATCACACCATGAAAGATCACAAAAACAACCAAGTCAATGATAGCGAAATGAATGGGTGTGAACACATTCGATAGGTAAATCAACTCAATCAATCTTATGTGCATGATGCATATGTGTACTCCTAACGAATGAACATCAAAAGTATCCTTAGGTGTAAAAAAATGTTCAATTTAAATGACATCAACTTATAAAAATCAACAAATCAAAGTCAAATGATTTCCACACCAATAACGTCCAAAACTATTTAGCGCATTTTCAAGACTATTAAGGACGTGCAAACCCGTTTAAAATCTACAACCAAACACCCTCACATATATTTTCTTTTAGAGGTGAGTAAACTAAATTCTCAAACTTTGGAGAATTGGTGCAAAAACCTAAATGGGCCATAATTTGGCATGAATTTCTTTTTATTGCCTTTAAATTTTTTCGGGCTCTTTTAAACCTCTTTGGATCGTGGATAATAAAATTCCTCCATTTTTTAGGTCCAATTTAACGGTGGCTTAGTATTCGCAAAGGCAAAATGAACCTTTCGCATCCCTTCCCCGTTTTCAAACAAAGCACACAAACTCACAAAACGGTTTTTATATGCACAATTTCCTTATCAAAATTTATTGCGCTTGGTTCGTTTTAAGGACATGATTGAAGTGAAAACACCCAACCAACATGTGACAAGACAAGCACAATAATCAAACAAATCCGTGCATGTGTGCAATAAAGGAAACATGAGTCAAACATGTAGGAAGTAACACTTAATTACATCTTAATGAATCCAAACATTATAAAGCACAAGGATGAATTGACCTTTTGTCTCAAATCACTATCAAATAGTCATAGGAAAATAATGGAATGATGTTGTGACTCGATCATCCTAAGTCTCCATCCATAAACGGTGCAAACAAAATACAAAAATATTTTTGGATTTTTCTAAAATTTTATCAAAAATAAAATCTTTTTGTATTTTTCACAATTTTTCCAAAAAAAAATAAAACATACAAAAAGTACATGTCAGCACACTAGAAAATATGTAACAAGAAACCTCAACTAGTGTATGACAAACATGAAAACACAATCATCGATATATTATGGCAAGAGAAGCATCATGTGCAAGCAAACGGGAATCAACTTTTCTAAAATCTAGTGCCTCTAAAAGTGATTTCCTAACCCAATAGGTGTGAAACGTCGTGTGGGGGCTTCGGGAACCACGAGAACACTAGACATAAACTTCCTAGGACATTTTCCAAGATCAAAACAAAAACGCCTAAGGTGACCTTTCCGACCACAATATGAACATGTGTAAACGGGTGGAACGGCACCTATGGGTTGACCTTTTCTAACATCCTGAAAATTGGTTGACCCTCTAAAACAAATAATGGTTTTGGCTTTAGCATTAGAAGCATGCGAACAAGATGAGCCATTACCATCACTATCAAACCTACTTGAGTCTGTCAAATTATTTTTTAATTTCAAACTTTTTTACTCAAGCAAAGAATTAGACTCTTCCAATCTAAGGGACGCCTTCTTCAAATTATCAATCAAACCTAGAAGGTTATCTCGCTCCCCCTCAATTAAAGCAAACTTTTTCCTAAGAGTCTCTTTACGTGCCACAAACTCATTGACTAAAATATTTTTATCATCTTTGGCACAAACACAAACCATCGAATTTTTAAGGTCCTCTAATTCGTTTTCTAAAACTTGGACCCTATCACCACACTCCTTCTTGGACAATTTTAAAGAAACAAAGTCATGGTCCAAGGAAACAAATTTTTCACGATAAAAATCTCTTTGATTTTGAACCGTTTGCAAAAGATCCATCGCGGATTTAAAATAAGAATTTTCTTTTTCCAAAACTTAATTCTTTTGAAAAGTTTCAAATTCAAACTTTTTAAATTTTCAGCATGGTCGTGAACTTTTTCAAAAATAGGCTCCTCATTAAACGGGAGTTCCATTGAAAAAATTGCGATTTTTCAGAAAACTGATTTAAAAAAAAAATCAATATCATACAAATTTTGCGAAAAATAGGAATACGCGATAAATTTGCGTAACCCGCTTTGATACCAATTTGATGATGTGAGAAGTAAAATTGTATCAAAAAATAAATCCTTTAAAAAATTGGATCACCCGATAAATTAGCGTAACCCGCTCTGATACCAATTTGAGAAGAGTGCGCTTGCGTTCAAATAAGGAAGTTATTTAATTAAACACAGTTTTTACCACTTAAATCCTAAACATGCATCTATAAGAGATTAAATACGATGATAAAACATGCAAGGACACATATATGAGGAAAAATCCCCAACGGGGCAAAACCTTTTATTTTCACAATAATTTTTATAAGAGAACGGCTTACAACGGATTACAATGAAAATACAAGTGACACAGAAATACCCTCGGGTGTCGGTTCTGTTGTCGGCGGCTGGAACAATCCCTTTCCAGTAGGGCAGCAGTGACGAAGAGAACGGCTTCCTCATAAAGTGCTCCAGATGAGTAAACGATCTTCTTGAAGGTATCAAAAAGGTTTAGAAAACCTTAAAAGGTGAAGTCTTATTCTGGGATGTTTTCGCAAAATTTTGTGATTGCAGAAAGACTTAAAAAACGTGTAGAAGGCGATTAGATATTTATATAAAAATCGAGGCGGTGGCTCGTTCGAACGAGATAACATGACGCTCGAACGAGATAGCATGTCGCTCGAACGAAGGACAAAAGTCGTTTGAAAGATATCGCGCGACATGTCTATCTTTCGCGAACGACTTGCAAAGTGGCTCGAGCGACATCGACGATTGAGGCCATTCGCTTCTACACTTAGAAAAATGCTGCTTTTGATAAAAAAAATTAATCCAGAATTCAAAAATAATTTTCAAAAACAATTCCCAAATATTTATGCAGATATTTAAAGTTCTAATAAAACATTTTACTGATAAGGCATAGTGGAGTAGTGGGAATGAGCTGAGCAGCACGTTGCATGTAGCATGATGCACGTGAAGAAAGTGGTTGCATTAAATTCGGATACAGGCCGTCGAGGATGATCGTGTTGACGTGCCGAATGTAGCGGTATCAAACATATGAACTGTGATCTAGGAGAAAACAAAAAATTCCTAGATTCTACCCCAGACATTTATAGAATTATGTCCTTACAGGGGCGCTATAAAAAATACATCTGAGTTAGTAAATCAGAGGCATAAAAAGTAAGATGTGTAACTTCAAAAAATTAACACTTACGAAGCTCTTTCAAAGGACCACCCCCCAAGCCCGTCCGAGAGAGGTAGTAGGGGGTCATCAGATGTTCATATTTCACTAGAAGACCTTACTCCCCCTAATCGCGAAGATCCTCAACTTTCTGAAGATTATCCTGGTTGAGCCCAGGGTCGGCTTTAGCAGCAAAAGACACCTTTCCCCACCTCAGAGGTGCCCTCGGAACTGACTCTCCAAAGGTTGCATATGGGCCGAACTCCAATGCCCCAGAGGTAAAGAAATACTGAGGTTTCCAGTTATGGTTTGAAGTCTGGGTAACCAACATCATTTTCTTCTCGAACTTCCTAGCTAAGAAGTGGTAATAGCTAGGGTGGTTTTTGGCAGAGGAAGGGTTGTAACAACCTGTAAAGACCCTAATTGGAAGGTCTGAGTGGTGGACATCACTCCAAAGGATGATAGCCCCAATCATAACCCTCCAAGGGTTAGGGGATAATTATGAAGGGCTTATATTTATGTGGGATAATATGGATCTGATAGAAGGGTGGATAGGAAGACAAAAACCCAACTTGAACATCTTCTCATAGAAACAGATCTCACCATCTCGACTGTTAAAAGCCCTATAACCCCTCATAGGTTTCCTAAGGGTGATGGAAGAGTGTATGGAGTAGAGGTGTCGAAAGGAAAAGAGGTCATACTCCCTGATGGAGCTCTCAATATCGGCCGCCTCATACGTGTAAACATCTCTCTCCTCGCCATCCTCACCATCCTTAGAAACGTAGGCCTGGGCAGGTGCAGGGGTTCCACCAGGAAACCTCTGAGCAAATTCAGCCCCAGTGGCAGCCGATAGAGGAGTGGCATCAATTATGGGAGGAATGGCCACACTTGGCCCTATGATTTCAAATTCGGAAGACCTATGTGAGGTTCTAGCACCCTAGTGAGACGAGGCACGGCTTGAAACCTTTTCCTCCTCAGGGGCCTCATCCTACTTACGAGAATAATCCATAGCCTTTTGGAAAGAGTCTATAGACATAGGGTCTAAGGAGGATAACCCAGACTCAGACATTGGTGTTGGTTCAACAGGAAACTCTGTAGGCTCAGCAGGCTCGGCTGGTTCATAGTATATAACCTTCAGAGGTGGAGGAAAGATGGGTCTGAGAGGAAAGTCCTCAGCCCTACGAGATTCCTCTTGGGATAGCTCTATTTGCCTTATTTTTTCAAAGGTCTTCTCATGAAGAGAGGGGAACTCTTCTATGAGTTAGTACAAGGGTCTGAGCATAAGGTAGACGACATTAAACTTAGACTCAAAACCGCAAACAGACAACAAGCTTAATAAATCTAAACTAAGGATCAAAATGGGAAGATAAAGGTTTTCACATGAAGAACAGCAATAACACTCAAGAACCAGGTCGCCGGATAAGGTGACCGGATGTTCACCGGATACCTAAGGAAAGGATTTTCTGGCTAAGAAACCTCTGAGCTACCTAAAAATGCCCATAACCCACTCAAATAACTACTTCCTTAGCCTCACAACCACCAAGTCTGGTGGAAACAACTCCCTGAAAAACACAAAAGCTCACCGAAAAATTCAAAAATGACAAATAAAACCCAGAAATAGAAAAAAAAAGGTTAGAAATGGTACCTGATTAGTAAAAAATGAGGGATGAGGGTGATAAAAATAGAGGGAAACCTTCAAGCGCGTTCAACAATGGAGGGTTGAGAGAAGTTTTAGTTTCAAAGAAAGCTCAAGAGAGAAAACAAAAGAAGAGAAAAGAAAGATAAAGAAGAAAGAGAGAGGGTTTTAAAACCTCTAAATGATTAGGCACGAATTTCAAGGGCCCATCGTTGCCCTAGGGAACATAAAGGTACGCCAAAATTTCATCATCTTGGGGAACATGCTACCCACTTCAGAAAATGACATTTTGTAAAGAAAGTACTAGCACACAGAGAAATTTGTCCTCGGACTAAGCTACATACCCCTCAGTCTTCTAATTACATAGAAGACTAAGGGGTAGAGGGTTATTGATATGACCAAAGTCTACCCTCTTATTCATAGAAACTAACCTCGGCCAGTCTCATAGCCAAGGTGACCAGAAGACAATGGCAACCACCAGTAATATCGTCTCACATGAGGTCAGACATAACCGACCTTGCATCAACCTCATACACTAACCTCGGCTGATCAAATAGCCGAGGTCAGCAAAGTCTCATGGGCTCAATTATCTATCAACATTACTATCAGTCCCAGCCGACGTTTCATTCACCATCCGAAATCAGTATGGCTCACGGGCTCAATCATCTGCTAACATCACCGTCGGCCCCAGCTGATGTTACAACTGCTCCATAGCTAACCTCGACCAACCCTCATGACCGAGATCATCACGAATATTTATCTCGGACAAAGCAACAATCAAACTTTGCTAACCTCGTACTCTCCCAGGCCGAGGTTGCACCAATCGAAGACAGGGCCGATCAATTACAAGAACATGTATGGTTTGGAACATGTGGACAAATCTGTGATAGTCGAATCATTCCATCCATGTGATGGAATATTGAGGTCATCATTACCCACCCAAGATTAGCCAAGTGTCATCCTTAGACTGACTCGATGCTCATGCACATGCTCATTGCATGCCTGGGGTACACTACATCCCCCAATCACCATATATAGAGGTCATCCTCTACCTTGTAAAGGGATCCTAAATTATAACCCTAGCTAAAACTTTGTCATTTTACAGAGTATAGAGAGAGCTTGAGAGATTGTATCCATGGCCATTAGTGCCTTCATTTAGTGATATTATTCACAAACTCACAGTGGGCGTAGACTAGATGGGTTGAACCACTTATATTCAAGTTTTCATCCCCTTCTCCTCACCTTATCCTATCATATATACATATACTCTTGTGGTGTCATTGTCATACTTTGTTTGAGCTTGTCAACACCTTACCTGGTGGTGCTATTTCCAGCATCATCAAGGATAGAATGTAATGACCCCACTTTTACGTGTTCATATATAGTTTTTTTAAATGTTTTATTACTACATATCTGATATGGATAATGTGTTATTATTGTACATAATTTAATATTTTTAGTCTAATCCTCCCTTCATAAATCATGAAATATCAAATTAGTTACAAACATAAAATTTTAAATTTTTTGGTAGGAATGTTCATATTAGAGACTAGATTTACCCATTATAATATAATAGTTGACTTGAGGTAAAAACTAAAAAGTTGTAGATATATAAATTAGGTTTGTAACACAACAAATGGTGTGTAAAATAGGTTCGAGCAAGAAGTTATATTGAAATTATAAAATAAGGGCAAATATGTCCATCCTTTAAGTCGTATTTTGTCTTATTACCGCAACATGTGTTATATTTTGATTGGTTGGAAGGGGAGGATGGTTTTTCTGACTTAAACACCTTTAAATGAACTTTTTTCTTCAGTAAAATGGATCAAATCAAAGTCTAATAGCATATCCTAAGTTAAAAGATAAGTTTCGGGGTAGAAAATGTAATTTTATGAAACTTTACGCACTTAATTTTGAAATAATGAAAGTTTTAAGGACTAAAATGAAAATATATAAATGACCATTTTGTAAATAAAATGTTTTCAGGGACCTCTAAGAAATATTGAAAATATATGGTGTAATATTACTAAAATACCCTTCATGTGTAAAACGATCCAAATATTTCCATGCAGTAGTCCAGGTGTTATTCCTATAGATTATGATTTAATATTACTATATGGTTTATCGTTGGTGTGCCTTGAATAAGGTGTTGTTCCATAGATTATGATTTTCTGTCTGTATTGTTGCCGAGTGGAAATATTTGGTAACACTTTCTGTTTAACTAGGTATTAGAGCGTATATGGCCATCAAAATAAAATTCAATAATTGACATATTGCTCAATTGTTTTATTTGTTTTGTTTTGAATTGTTTATTCTCAAAAATTTTACTGCCAATTACTATATATATATATATATATATATATATATATATATATATATATATATATATATATATATTACTACAAATTCATCTCTCTATGTACATGCCTTCGGTTCAAAATTGAATAAGTATCAATTTTTTGAAAAACCCTAGAATGTCTGGAGATTGAATCTGATTCAGCTTTTAGCTGATGTTGTATAAATAACCATTTTCAGGAAATAAGTATACTCATGGAGAGAACATACAAGGACTATGTTGAAGATTTAACTTTTAGAGTTGTTTGTTATTATGTTTGTTTTATCATTTAAATAATGTCTGGCTCTCTTGTAATAAGTTTTAAATTTTGTCTTCAGTTGTAACTCGTTATTACTTTTAATATAAATGAAGTTTCCGGTAGAAAGCTCTGATGACATAAATCATTCATTTTCAGTATTTTACGATTCATAACCCCATGATTGTATTTCTGTTGCGTATTTTACGATTCATAACCCTATGATTGTATTTTCGCTGCATTTATTTAAGGAGACAATTTAAGTAAAAATAATTGTTACCTTGGTGGCATGTCAAGACACTCATTCCCTGCTACTATTTTGGGATGGGTTCGTGACAGGATATCTATCCCTATGGTATGTCTTCACATGGATAGCAGTTCGCTAGTTCAGCCTCTTCCTAGATAGCCTATCTATTATATGTCTACAAGTAAACCTGTTTCACAGGTTTCCTCTTAAGAAAATGTATTTACCTATCTGACTTTACTATTTTCCTTTCTTTCTTCACACTTGGTCTTATATTCATAAGCTATTTGTTGGAAGGCTAGCATGAGCACTTCGTCATCTTCTACGGTTTCTCTGAGATCTTCTCCCCCTCCTAGGGTTCAGGTACTTAGCTATTCTTGCCATTAAATTTTAATAGCTCATTGTGTCTTTTCTGGTTTAATCACAACTTACTTCTTGATTATTTTCTCTTTAGCCCAGTGTCAGCACTGCAGTGCCAACATTTTTTAGTGTAAACATACTAGTGAGTATCTCAGCTGCCCCTACCCAAGGTACTTACCTTTTCTTTCAAGACTTACCTTTTCTGCGTAGACAATTTACTAACATTTATATGTTTCCTTGGCCATAGGCTAGTATTTATGAGACCCCCTTACCTATGGGATCTGCTGCGAATCCTGTAGAGGAGACTCCAAAGTTACTACATCTTTTGTCTATACTTCTTGCTTTTACTGTGCAAGTTCTTCCTAACACTCCTTTGCTTACTTTCCTTTATCTACTGTGGTTGAGGTCCCTTTATCTGCGGACATGTCGTGAGTACTGTGGAGGTGACTCCCCAGATACTTCTTTTGACATATCAATTTACAATACTTGCTTTTTCTATGTAAGCATTTGCAAACACTTCCCTATATTTCCATTTTTAGGTTAGTGCTGCATCCGTTCCTGTGACTGCGGAACACCCGATTAGCATTGTTGAGGAGGCTTCCCAGGTATTTTACTTTAACGCACTTTTTTTCATTCCGACTTGATTTTTTTGTGAAAGGATTCACTAACACTTCCATGTTTTTAGGTTAGTTCTGCGACTGATCCTGTGAATGTGGAATAACATGGGGAAGTTGTTATGAGGGGTTGATTGAACTGTCATACCCCATACTTTTTTATGTTTCCCTGATATCAGGTTGGTGAGGTTAGTGCTCCTATTTATTTGGAGTAGACTGTGAGTGTTATATTGAGCACTACTCGGGTATTATTCTACTATTCATAATTTATTCGACTATTTGCTAAAGTTTTATCTTATGATGAGTAAGTGTTCTATTAAGGATATGCCTGTTTTTTCTTTATCAGGTTGGAACAGTACACCTAGGAGGACCGTCTCATTTTACAGGGAGCATACTTACCCCTTTAGTCATGGCATGAGCCTGAATGGCATGACGGTATAATAGAAATTTTCTAATTGGGTGCGAAAGAAGTCTTTTTGGCATGAGCCAGATCCATTCCAATCGGGTTATAGCCTACATACCCATCCATGGAACTATACATTGCATGGCCTACTGTGGCATCCACCAATCTATCGATATTAGGTAGTGGAAACTCATCTTTTGGCCAGGCTCGATTCAAATATCAAAAGTCTACATAAATCCTGATCTCTCTCTCGTCCTTCCTAACTATAGGCACAATACTGGAGAGCCATATTGGGTGTTGGATGGGCTTAATGAACCCTGACACTAATAACTTGCTTACTCCTACTTTCATCTTGAGTTCCAACTCCACTTTGTATGTGCGAATGTCTTGCCTTACTGACAGTGCCTTAGGAAGGACATTCAATTTATGAGAACTTACTTATAGGTCTATCCCAGGAATTTATGTATACTTCCATGCAAACACGTCCATGAATTCCCTGAGCAAACTAATGATTTATTCTCTCTATTTTGGATCTAGCCCCTTGGAGACTAGAATGGGTCTTTCTTCCTCCCATCCTAATCCCAAGTTCATTTCCTCTAGTTTTTTGGAGCCGCTCCCTTGGACAATCTTGCAAACATTACGGTGCTTCCATGGGATCTTCCACATGCTCAATGGTGTGTTATTCATCTACTACAAAGTATTCATGTGTTGGGTTGATGTTCTCATCCTAGAACACCATCCGCGCAGACCATTATAAACATTATATGACTTTCGCATCTGGGAGTACAACATTTTTACATGTTCGAGGTGGTCTGGCCACTTCCTCACACTTCTTTTTTACTTTTCCTTTTTATTCTTGTGGGATCACTCTTTGACCCAATCTATCGTGGACAAAATTTCTTGGTTGAGCGTATCCTCTAACCGCCTGTTTCCCCTCTAACCTTCTTTCTAAGTTTATTCTGTATTTATTTAGCTCGGTGTAGAATGTCGCATCCACCAGATGGCCCTCTTCTATAGAAAATGGTTTTTCTTTCGCTTTTATCACGATCTCAGTACTGCGAATGTTGGCCTTAGCACACTGATGATATGTTGAGGGAACTATTCCATGAGTGTGCATCCACACTCTCCCTATCAGAAGCTGGTAGCTGGTATTAGCGTTGATGATATAAAACTTAATATGGAAATTGAAGTTCTCCAAATCGATTCCCATATTCAATTAGCCTAGTGAATGCATGCCAACAATATTAAAACCTTAAATCTTCAATGACACTTGTACAATATTCTCTTAAGTGATATCCATCTCATAAAATGTGCTGATATGCACGATATTGATAAATGCTCCTCCATCCATGAGTGCATTTAGAAAATGGATCTCATTAATCAAGGTTGTAACATAGAGAGTAAGATTATGAAAATAAGGCACTTGCCTATCTACTTCAGAGAAGACCACCTCCTAAGTGTATCTTTTAATCAATCATCCTATAGTCCCCTACCAGTTAAGAGAGGGATCCCATCCCTACTGAATTTATTCTAGAATCCTCTTCGTGATGACAATATGGGTGTTATCCTTCACCCCAATTTAGTCAAAGAACCACTTAAATTTTGGGCTCATTGCTATACCCTCACACTCTGAATCTAATTCCACTTTGTATATTTGTGCATTTCATACATACTCTCCCTCGGATGTTCCTCCCTCATCTAGCTTAAGAACTATATCTGCTCTACCTTCCAAGGGGTCCACTTACTCAACCCCCTCATTTTCCTCCTCTTCTCTATTAAGTGTAGCTAACCAATCCTCACACATTTTTTCATTGCTCCACCATTCCTTCGGTCCTTGAGCTTATTCTTCATTATACTCCTCCACCATGTTGGTGGTGCCATAGTGATGGACTAGGAGGGGATTTTCATTGACATCTATAGGTGGTATTTGCAGAGTACCACTGGCCACTTGTGCGGTAATAATCCTTCATAAGTAAAAATAATCTTTAGTAGTGTGTTGCACCCTCCGATGAAGTTCATAATACTTAGCATCTGCCTTCTCTATCACTGTTGGGACTTTCCTATTAGAGTGGGGTGGACCTGCTACCCCCTCTCGCACCAAAGTGCGATAATAATCCATGGCCCTACCACACTATGAGGTAGTGGTGGTAGAGCATCATCCCCAAACTTATTTTTTCCTAGACTATATCCTTTTAATCCTTAACCTCCCATCTTTCCCTTTAAGTTCCCATCAACGTAGTTAATATCTTGTCTTCTAGAGACGTCAAATCTTACTGAGGTTAGAGGAACCTTTGTCCTCTAACATATCGATTTAGGTTTGATTACAATCGCGATGTTATTGTCTTCTCGCATTAACTCCCTAAATATTCCCTCCCTAGTCTCATTGACCAAGTGGATTTTATAATCCTCTAGGAGAACCTCCATCAGTCTTGATTCATCCACGTCTTGATGGACATCCAACGCCCTCTCACGAAAGCGTTTAATTTACTACATCAGTTCTTTGCCTGGTTTTTGCACCTATTGTGTGAGGTGCCTCAACATGAACTCATCTTCTGCTATGAAAAATTTCTAGAGAAACAATTTGTGTATCTCTTCCCATGTTGGAATGTCGTTAGGTGTAAGATGGGAGTACCAAGTGTATGCCTTCCCTGTGAGATTTTTTAGAGCACTCGTAATTTTAAGTCTTTATCATCAAGTACACTACGAACCTCTTCACGTGTTCTCTAGGGTTTTCTCCCTTTCCCTTAAACTTTGTCTTTAAGTCCTTCAAAATCTCAAGATCATATGTGGGAGAAAACCTTCCACTTCTGGTAATAATGGAGTCATTATTGTGACCTTCTTCCTAAAAAGAGAGTAAAGAATAAAAAATTTCACAAATAATAATGATGTATGAGAGAGAGAGAGAGAGAGAGAGAGAGAGAGAGAGAGATCCTAAGAATAATGGTTGTAAAAGGGGAGTGAAGAGACATGCACTTTGACACTTAGGGAGAGAGCATGAGAGAATACAAGTTTTGGTGTTATTTTGGTAGCGTAACAGTGTAACTTGAGTTTTCTACATTGTTCTTGACCTTACTAAAGGGTCTTATTTATTGGTATGTACTAGGGATAACTTGGCATTTCGTGCACCAAAAATGAGAGGAAACTTAGGGACAAGGTCTATAATGTGCCTTGGGTCCCTAACTATCTGTTAGCCGCATATCCCCTCTGAAAGGAAACACCAGGTGCACACCATAGTCAAAAAGAAAATATGTCGGCTTATAGTGCCAAAATATATTATTTGGTAAATATCATTTCAAACGATAACTTATTGTACACACTTTTATCAAAACTTAAGAGTTGCCTTAGGGTCCACTCACTGATGGTAATTTAAAGAGTTGTATTGTGAGCAGCCTCTTAGCTACTCACTTATTTATTTTAAGTGTAGGCTATGTGAGTTCTTGAGTGAAGCCTAGAGTCCCTCTTCTAGTATTCTCTCTATCTCAACCACTAAACTAAAAACTCCTAGGAGATCTCACCTGTCCTGCTTAAGTCCTAGTTGCTCAACTATGGTTACGTGCACAAGAAAACAATCATTTGTAATTTCTTAGTTTCTGAGTAATAATCTTGGGGATAGAGCCACTCGTGGTGGACCCTTCACCCTAAGCCATTTTTAGGGGCCAATTTTAGGATGGGCCCATTAGAAGTGGATCCCCTCTCCCTGAGTCATTTTCTATAGCATCAACCTCGGACAGAGGGTCTAATCAAGGTATATTACCTCGCCCTAAGCCTTTTTCTGTGATATGTCGAACCTAGGCAGTGGGCGTCACTCGAGGTGGATCCCCTCACCTTAGGCTATTTTCTGTAATATGACAATCTTGGGTAGTGGGGGGGCACTCGAGGTGGATTCCCTCACCTTAGGCTATTTTTTGTAATATGGAAATCTTGGGTAGTGGGGACCACTTGAAGTGGATCCCCTTGCCCCAGGATATTTTCATGTCAATCTTGGGAAGTGGGGACACCCGAAGTGGATCCCCTCGCACACTGCTATTTTCATGTCAATCTTGGGCAATGGGTACACTCGAAGTGGGTTCCCTCGCCCTATCTTTTATAATTCTGCTAACGAGTGAGTGTCCTTCTACACTTGGTCTCCATGTGTGTCAAATGGATTGTGAAATTTTTATTTCACAATCAAAATATGCAAAGTTCCTTATGAAGAAGTTAGCCCTTGACTCTTCTAATCCTAAACATACCCCATGGATAGTTTCATTAAGCTTGAAAAGGAAGTAAATGGAAATGATGTCAACAAGATGCTTTATCGTAGCACTATAACTAGTTTGTTGTACCCCATGACATTCATCCTAGAATATCCTTTAGTGTAGGAGTGTGTTCTCACTACCAAATTTATCCTAAAGAATCTCATTTGAAATACGTTTAGCGTATTATCTAGTATGTGTGTGGGACTATGGGCTTTAGTATTTGGTATAATACATCCTTGTCGGCTTAATCTGATGTCGATTGGGTGGGTGATGAGAGAAAGAAGGCTAGTGCTTAAATCTTTAAAGTTCTTTGGTTTCTTTTCACACCCAAAATCAAAATTGTGTGTCACATTCCATGGTCTAAGCATAGTATATTGCAACGGGAAGTGGTTGTGCTCAACTTTTACGGATTGAAACAAATGTTGAAAAGGTATAGTTAATAGTGCACGATTATTTATTATGAAAATATTAGTATGATTGATATCTCCAATAACACCATTCAATATTATAAAACTAAGAATATTGACATACGACATCATTTTATAAGAGAACACGTTGAAGAAAATGTTGTCTTTAATCAATATTTGTACCAATCTTCAATTTACGGATATTTTGACAAAACCTCTTGATTGGATTAGATTTGAGTTTCTTATATCATCATTGGTTATTTACATCATTGATTGAAAGGTTTGATAACATGATTAGGATTTGTTCTTCTTTGATTTATTGCATCGTTTTTCCTATATCATGTTTCTTTTAATAAGTGTTGGTTGTATTCTTTGCCATAAAAATATTTGTTAAGTACAATCATTTATATGATCTTTAGATGATACACTCATAGCCATATATGTCTATATCAAATGGTTATTTTTTAGTAATATTTCCATTTGTTTGGATAATGTGATCTTGTGCATCCTGAAAAAAGTTTCGATTTCCTTTTAAATTCTTATAAACTTTGAAGAATTTTCATTGGGAATAAAATATCATATCTTATTTCACTTTACACCGCACTACATATTGTCAAGATTCCACTTTATGAGAAATGTCAAAGTTGTACGATCTTTTACAAATGGTTCAAAGTTGAATATTTGTGAGAGAGAGTCCATTAAACTAAGAATGTGTATGTGTGATATTTGTTCATAATTTAAAGGAGTTGAAAAAGGTAGATAATATACCAAAATTATAAGAGATGATCTGGTTAGGGCTACAACTTTGATTAGATGATGATACCTTTGAAAGTTGGATATAATATCCCATATTTGTAATGAATGAATGAAAGACACCACATGGAAAAATAATTTTGAACAAAGCCACATTTAAAAGATTTATATACATCCAAAATTGAGTAACATCAAGGATGTGGAACCAAAGTTTTTAACCAAATCATTCATTGAGGAAGAAAAAAGTGTTAGTTGAAAATATCTTAAATAGTATTAGAAATTTTTAGCTCTATTGAATCTTTGAATCATTTGTTCTATGAATCGTTTTCCTTCATTGAACTCCAGCTTGGTTCAATTGTGTTATTTATTTATTTTTCACACATGAGATATGATCTTACGTTCTTAGTTGATAAACTCATCATGTTATTGGCCTTTGTGATAATATTTTCTTGATTATGAATACTTGTCATATATCTCATAACATTTGGTAAGTACAAAATCTTTATCTATATTTTTCCTTGTCCAAATAAAAGTTTTGGAGTTTTGTTCATTATGTATTGCATATCTATTTGTGAATGAATTTTTTTTTTATAAAGTATGATATCTTGACTATATTTTATTGACTTCATGTTCTCCTTATAATCTTTATGATCTCTTTTACTTAATATATTTATTTGTCTACTTCCTTGACAAAAGCGGGAGAACTTAGAGTGAAGAAGTTCAAGCTGATTCATATGCTAGTTAGAAAATATATATGATCCATGCACATTTCTATCTCTTATTGCTAACCATTGCATATTGTTTATTTTATCATCCATTGGTATTTTAATTGATTTTGCTAGTCTTATTTAGGAAATTATTCTCCAAGTACTTTAGACAAGTCTTTGAAAAATTATCTTATAATTGTTGGGTTATAAGCATTTGCAATTTATATCTTGTTATGCCTTTGATTCAGCCTTATTTCATAGTGGATATATTTTTCATTTTTATTTCTTATAATCTTTGGTTGTTGTGTTTCACAATGAAATAAAAAAGGAGGAGAGTGTAAGAGTATTCACATACTCATTTGTGCCCTCATAAGTAACTTTCTTATTCTGATTTTACAAAATACTTTGGGTTCTCGATTTTACCTCTTTGAAAATCTTCACAAACATTTAATATTTTGAAGCTGGTTTTATCATCCCCAAGACTCGTGGATCACATTATGGATGAAATTTATATTTGAGAAGCCCTGCATGAACGTCAAGTATTTTTATAAATATTCTGCATTAGGGTAAAAAAAATTGTTTATGTAAAACTTGTGTTTTTGTTCCTTTAATTTTTTTGATTTTGAAATATTAGAAAATCTGACAGACAAGAAAAAAATGGGAGAAGATTAGCAACTCCACTATACTGATGGTCGTCCTTCAGCTGGAAGTGAGCTGAAAGTATTCCTTTGCCAAAATCCATCGTGGAAGGCGTGGGAAACTTCACTGAAGCTTCGTCGCAGCAAAAGCCTTCACTACATAAAAAATACGTATTCTTTGGTTTCATTTTCATTTTAAGGTCCTTTCAAAAACTCTAGGCACTTAAAGGACTTGCTTTACTGCCAGATCCCTACATCAAAGAATTTCCTCACTGCAACAACCTTATCAGTGACATGTATAGAGATACAAATTTCCTTTTGAGATCTTTAAGGATAATCTTGGTTTGTGTGTATAAAGCCACTTTGTTGTTGATGATTGGACATTAGAGTCCCCAACAACTCTGTTACACATGATTTTTGTAAGAGATGTGACTTTGTAGATTTCTTTGGTAATGGGTAAACCCGTTTAGATGGTTTTGTTATTTAAACTGTTATTGCTCTTATTTTCAAAATATATCTAAAAAATATTTCAAAAACAAAATTACCAAAAAAGCTTGTGTGTCTTATTCATTTATTTTTCTAATAAATAAGAACACACCCTTAAAAAAAGGGAACCCAATCTCCAAATCTAGTTCTTCTTTTTTTCTTTTCTTTGATTTAATCACCTCTTTTTCTTGAGGTTGATTAATATAAAAAAAAGATGAAGATTTTACCAAGAGAACATTTTCCAAAATCACCTTTTCCATATGCTTTAGGGTCTTTCCATAACAAGAGTATTGTGAGATTTGAGGCTCTTTTTTCTGGTTCAAATCATTTTGTGAACTCCAAGTTTAAAGATGAAGACTTGTGCAACATTGTTGACGTGTTTCAAGACGTAAGAGGTTGAAAACTTCTATTGGTTTATAGAAATATCAAACTTTTTATGGATTAGTAGAAAAGGTGTTAGGTGTGAGTTAGAATGAAAGGAGAGTTAGTTGCTAGTCCCCTCTGTAAGTCTTTACCAAGTTTTTAGTGAGATTATTGCATTGGCCAGAGATTTTTCCCGTTAGTGGGGTTTTCTCCTCGTACATTCAACGTTATGTTTCTATTTACCTTTTTCGCATCTTTTATTGTTCACATGCTTAAACAAGTTTAAAATTTGATTTGGTTCATTAAACTTTGGTTAATATTAGACAATAGACTTTTAGGAATTCTAAAACAACTTTTGATGGGTCTTAATTTTGGTACGCAATAAGCACTCTCAATATTTTCCCATGTAAAAGCCAGCTAGATACGCCAAATATAGGGGAAATCAAATCATAATACCTATCTACAAATTTGGAGATTCTGAAATTTATTAAAACAACACCAATACAATTCCACAAACACCACCATAATAACCATCCACAAATTTATAAATTTATAAATAAAATCTTAATTATAAATAATTAATTACCAAACTCGAGTCCAATTCATGAATGTTATGAGCCAAATAACTACCGGCATGCACGGGGTAAACCAAAAGTCGTAAAATGTCACAAAAACATACATTACATCTTAGTAATCAGAGAATTAAATAAATTATAACATTAATAAAAATGTCCTGCAAATCGTAACATGGAGATAAACTCATAAGATAAGTCCACTAAGAACAAATGATCGTAGTCGAGTTCCAAGGCCATATCCGAGGTCTACCTTGTTATCTTCTAACCCGAACAGGATGTGAGTCAAATTCCCAACAAGAATCTAACAAATAACAACAATGTAAAATTTTTAGGAGTTAGAGTGTCTTAAGTTTGTTGATTTATTTATAAAATCGATTCAAATCACAAAGTACCCTTAGTTTTCCCGGACATATAATCGGAGGTGTTAGGCACCCGTGAGAACAACAAGTGTGGTTTGTACATTCTACGGGCTCCTTAGCATGTGGAGTACTATTACCTATTATTATTTTAAAAACCCTGTGGAGGTTCGAGGACACCTCATCCTGAGACGTAATCATCTCATATAAAACCACAAATAATACAAACACCTTTAAACTGCTGGTAATGTCAAACCAGGAAGATTATTCAGTTTTTAAATCAATTCAAATCAGGCCCAAATCAATTTCGATTTCTCATTCTCAAAGTTGACTTAAGAAAATATAGTCTTTCATCAAAAACCCAAATAAACCATTTTCAACAATTTTTACTCATTTTATTAGCAGGCTAGGATTTCATGTGAAAACTATTCAAAATTCTAGTAATCTCAATCATTTTCTGTAAGGTCTAACTACATAGATTTAAAAAGAAATCTCAAGGAAGTTCTGAAATCAAGAGTGGAATGACAAAGTGAAGTTTGGAGAGAATTATGGAATTTAAGAGGTGTTAATTTTTATACAAAATTCGATCATGAGAAATCAAAGAGAAGGGGAAGAATCGTTTCTTTATATGGTTTAAGTACGAAGAAACGAGAAAAAAACCTCTGAAAAGGTTCAAAAATGCTCCAATCTTTGACTTTGGTCTTCTACCATTCATCTAGATCCCAAACACTATGTTGCAGGTAGGATCTGATGGAGGCTTTAATCCCAAAATTTACAGAGAATTTGTGTTTTAGAGAGAGTTTGTAGTCAACAGAGAGTTTTTGGAGAAAATCTAATATAATTAACCCTTTTATACGATCAATTTAGTTAAAAACAAAGTTGAGAGCGATCCATACATGACTAACGAAGAGGACCCTTCGCTGAAGCGGTCAAGTCATCACTGTGATGAAGTAGGGCAAAGGGAGGTCGCTCCCATGACCTAAATTTTCAACCTAGATCACAAGTATGACCAGTGATTTCCTAAGAAATGGATTCTAAAACCCAACTCTAGATGAGTTGATCCACAAAAAAAAGAACACACTCTAAAGAAAGAAAATTCTTTAAAATGTTGGTCAATAAATATCTTCATTGATAAACATACACTAGATCTAATACTAAATTATACTATCATTATATCACATAATATCCAAATAGGTTAAGTTCCTTATTACGAACTAACTATTATTCCACAAAATAACCACATAAGTTATACGCATCACTAGGCTAACTATGATAGTACCCACTATCCCGATGCATTGTAATCATCACTAGTCTAACTACTATGATATGGGATATCAACTAAACCTAGACCATAATTGGTCTAGGTACCCAACTATCCACTATGCAAGTAAGTATTAATCTCCATAAAATTAGCCACACAATCTTTATCTAGTGCCACAATATAATATCATAATTAAGAGTGTGCATCTCGATGGTAGCTACCCAAATAAAAATTATTTCACCTAATTTAAGAAAAAATGTTAACTATTTTATTATTATCAAAAGGATTAAAAATCCAAAAGTCTATATGATTAAATATTTTACTAAATTCAGAATCCATTATTTATCTTCTTAGTTAAGACAATGATTCTAAAAAATATGAAAAAGTAAAATTAGCAAAAGGCTGGATATACGAGGGAAAAATCCACTAATGAGAAAAACCTCGGGCTAACAAGAATGAAAAATGCACTATGGTAGAGATTTTACAACTATAAGACAAAGACTTATAAGAACCTGATGCTATGAACAACTACCAACTCCTGTATACCATATTCTCCAAGTAAAGAGCCAACAACTAAAGATGGCTTCATAATCGCCACAGATTTTGGTCCTCAATAAATGTCGTCAAATCTTCTGCCAAAAATTTCTATTTAAAGTTTAAGCAACTTGTTCTAAGAATGGGACCGTCAAGCAACCAAAAAATCTACACCAAGAATTTTGCATGAATCTTAAAATGTTGTGTTAGTGTATTATAAGGGTATGGTACTCTAAATATCCAAATGAATTTTCAAGCCAAGGAAGAGAAAATATCTAATCACAAACATAAAGTTTAGAAAATGACCGTCACGGGTGCTGATTTGGAGATGGGTAATGCTTGGTTGGTCCAAGGTGACCACTAGGACCTTTGAATATATATCATCTGATGAAGCCACCCATGAAATATGGTTGACCTCTAAATTTTATGCTCATGGGATGCTTGTAATGCAAAATCTAGGGATCCTCTTGATGAGGTATTATGCAGTTGTTAAATAACCTTCCATTGTGTCACCCTTGGCCTTATAAACCTCAATGACCTGGTTGACCACCAACTAAAAGTCACTAATGGACTTTCACATTGTGATTTTAAATAGATGGCTATGCCTAAGAATACGACCAAGGATTTATACTCTGCCTCATTAAAAGAGGCCTTGAATTTAAAATCAATATCTAGAGAGATAGAACCTCCTTATGGTATTGCTATATGACTGCTAGCTCCACTTCTTGAGTTGGTTAAGGATCCATTTGCGTAAAAGACCTATGTGGGAGAGTTGAGATCTATATCCTATAATAATGGATGTCTAGGGCCTTTGGCCAGTCTTGTGACTTCTTCTTTCATAGTTTTTCTAACATCTTGGCCTCATCTTCCACCTTTCCCTAGTTATTGAACTCTTCTATGAAGTCAACCAAAATCTTCCTTTTGATGGGGTTTCATGGTTGATACCTGACATCAGTCTCTTCTAACTCCACTAAACATTTGACAAGCCTCCCTGAGGTATTGGGATAGTGGAGTATCTGTCTGAGGGGCTTATCATTCATAACTACCATCTTATGAGATTGAAAATAGAAGCTCGAACATTTGGCTGAGATGATGAGGTAGAAGGTGAGCTTATACGTGCTTGGATATTTTCTCCCAACCCCCGATAGAGTTAGGCTGATATAGTACATAGGATGTTTTAACCCAAACTCTTCTCTAATCATAACTTTGTTAATTATAGTTGGTGAAGTATATGGGGACCCCATATACTTCTTGAGGTTTCACAAGGCTTCCTCAACCACGGAAGTCTATTCTAAGGCCTTCTTGAGTATCATGAAGAATGTAAAGCTCTTGTTTGTGACCTTTAAAATAAATTTATTGACGGTAGAGACTCTCTCAACTAGGCTTTGGATCTCCTTGACTGTTATTGGGGTCTTCATATCTAGAAAAACTTAAATCTACGCTGGATTGGCCTCTATGCCTCACCTAATTACCATAAACCCTAGGAAATTGCCTTCAGTAAACCCAAAAGCATATTTCTTTGTATTAAAGCCCATCCATTTATGTCTAGGGACAACGAATCTCTCTCCGAGAGTCTACACATGGTTTGAAGTCAGTAGACTTTTCACCATCATGTTATCAATGTAGACTTCCATGGTCTTGCGAATGAGGTCTTTGAAGATGGAGTTCACCACTGTATAATAGTTTGAACCTGTATTTTTTATTCTAAAAGGCATAACTTCGTAACATTAAGTGCCTTTATCTATAATGAATGTGGTATTTTCATCATCGGCATGGGCCATTTTCATCTGGTTATACCTAGAGTCTGCATCCATGAAAGAGAGGAGCTTGTGTCCAGTTATGGAGTCTACCAGGGTGTCGTTCTGAGTTAGAGGATTAAAGTTCTAAGGGAACACCTTATTAAGATCAGGGATCAACACACATTCTCTATCTTTATTAGCTTTAGATACAAGCACCGTATTGGAGATCCATTTTAGTTACTTGCCCACCCTGATGAAGTTAGTTGCTAAGAGTTTATTAGCTTCCTTTTTTATAGTATTATTTCTTTCTTGACCGAAAAACCTTTTCTTATAACAGACGGGCTTGGGGTTTGGGTCTATGCTAATCTAGTGGACTATGAGCACATGATCCACTCCGACCATGTATGAGTGGATCCAGGCCAAGATTTATTTTTTCTCCCATAGGATCTGGATTATGTCTTCTCTAAGGGAGGATTTCAAGCTAGACCAAATCTAAATGTCTTTAGTTATATCCTTCACATTAATGCAAAAGGTTATTAGAGCCTCTATTGGCTCAAATCTTTTCTCTTTCTCCTCGTCCTGTGGATGTAAAATATCCACATTCATTAGGTTTATGTCTAGGCTCTTTAGAGGGATATCAGGCATTTGTGCTGGAGGAGGTAGGACCTGTGACAAGACTTAAGGACCCTTATGTAAACTTTTGGAGACCTTAAACTGGTTCTAAGGTTTTTTCTTTCATGAAAGTGATGTAGATGTCCCTTACTTTCTTCTGGTCCTTAAACACTTACCCTAGTCCCTTGGGGTGGGGAACCTCATAACCAATCTTCAAGTTTAGATAATAACATCTAAGTCATTAAATGATGGTCTACCCATGATCATGTTGTAAGTTAAGGGGATATCTGCCATTATGAACTTGTTTCTAATGGTTATTTAATAATATTTGGAACACAGGGTGAGGGGTAGAGTGACATATCCCAAGGAATAGGTCCTCTCTCCATTGAATACGATGACATGAGTGGTGATAGGTTTCATATGGTTTATGACATAGACATTAGATTCAAAGGCATTGAAGAGAAGGATGTCTGCAAAGCTTCCTGGGTCGATTAGGTTCCTTCGCACATTAGTGTTCCCCATGATCGTTGTGATTATAAATGGTCCATTATAAGGCAAACAAAGCTGTTTGAGATCTTTTTTTGGAAAGATTGTTATTATAAATCCATTAGGAGCTTGATGTGGGAGGGAGACCCGGTTGACATCTACTCCGTCATGATGCCCCTGAGGTGGGACTTTCAAGCTGTAAAAGAGAGTCCACCCCTAGAAAGAAAAACTATAAATTCATTGGACACTAATCAAAGGGACATCGTCCTTATTTTTTATGTTTTTGATGTTATGTTGACCTATGCCAGCGTCTTTAGCTACAAATTCTTATAGATAACCCTTCTTGATCACCCTTTTTATGGAGTCTTTCGGTCTGAAGAAATTGTTGGTATTATGTTCGTAGTCTCTTTGGAATCAGTAATACTTTGACTTATCTCTCTTGTTGTCAGTGGTCCTCATGGGCTTTGGCTGAGGTGAAATATCTTGCCCTTCCACTGCCGTAAAGGCCTATTTTATGGTGGTAGTAAGATGGGTAAAAATTTTGGCCTCTAGAGGACCATTCATTTTACCTTTTCCCTTATTCTTCTTAGATGTATCTACTTTTGAGGTCTCCCTTAGGATGGATAATACATTTTTCCTTTTCCCCATCTTGGGAGATATTGTGGCATGCCTTAGTGTATGATATCGTTCTCAGCGTTCATGTACTTCAGGTCTCTTTTGAGTAGCTCAGTCATGGATTTAGAGGCTTCTTGCTAAAAGACCTCAATAAGTCTTCGAAAGTGATGTTTGAGATAAAAGTATACACACAAATGGTGTCATTTAGGTTGTCAGTCTGGAGGGCCTCCTGGTTGAACCTCTTGGAATATTCCTTATAATATTATCTAACCTCTTATCTAAAGTGGACAAAGGAAGTGATAGGCTTCCTCATATTTTGTGACCTAACGAAATGGATAAAAAAAATCTTGCTAGCTTAATGAAGCTTGTTATAGTCCCTGGTTTGAGCTTCGAGAACCAATGCCTAGCAGTTTCCCTTAAGTTAGCAGTAAAATCTCTGCACGGGACCACATGGGGGGTGTCCTGAAGGATCATGAGTGCTATGTACGTCTCTAAATGATCAATCGAATCCTTAGATTCATCTAATGGATTAATGTTAATCATATTCCACATTAGGATAAGATCATAATGTTGAACGTCATTTGAGAATAAAGAGAGAGTCTTTTGGATATCCAAATTTATTATGTTTGGAGTTTGCATCTTGTACTAGTTAAGGAAGTTCCACAATCTATCTTTTAACTTCTTGATTTCATTTTCCCAAGGCCTAGACACCCTGGAACCACCATGTGAGTGATAGTCTATCCTTGAGAGGAATACGGGTTGCAGAACGTTGGGGGTCTCTAGGCATGCCCTCTAGATCATTATCCACCTCTAACTAGTTATCATGGTTTTCCCTAATGCCACTATGCTCTAATACGATTGGTTCTTCTACCACTGGGCGGAGGGAAGCCTAGTCATAATCGTAGTCAACTGTTATTGGACAGCCTTTTGCAGAGCCTCCATTTTTTTGAAAAAATAAACCAAAACAGCAATGATTCGTATCTTGAAAAGAGCTAAGTTGATTTATAAGTAATGGAACTTTTTGTTCCCATAAATGGCACCAAATTGATGGGTGTTAAAATCATAAGTAACCTCATATCCATAGCTGCGCTCCTCTAAACCTTAGGTAGGTAAGAAGGGAGGAGCATCAAGATATGAGACAACTGATTTAAAGTTGTTCAAATATCGAATAAGGTTTCTACATTCACTGTGAAATTCTTTTCATTGTATATTAGATTATAAAGTAGTTATTATAATCTTTGAGACCTCTTGGGCGTCCAAGAGATTCTAAGGTCTTGCGGCCTTTGTCAGTAATACAAAGGGTCTTAGGAAGTACCTAGTTGAATTATCTAAGGGTTCCCGAGTATTCATTTAAGGCTCAACAAGGTATAGAAAGTATAAGAGAACTGAAAATGATCCAATTTATAAGTTATATTTCTCGACAGTAGGTTGAAAGAGTATGCAACAAAGAGTAAACATTAACGAATGCTAAAAATCTTAGATATCTCGGAGTATGATCTTCTCAATTGAGATTTTATTCTTCAAGATTTAGAGATTAATCATAAAGCTCATTAAAATCCTTTTGAAAGTCATTATTGGCACCTCCAAAGATGGCCCAGCTATGGCCAAACCACCCACATTAGCCCACAAAATAAATTATAGGGCCCATTTTTATTAATAACGGGCCAAAGATGGGCTGAAGAGAAAAATTGAATGGGTTGCAACTTCACTCATAAATTATGCCCACCAAAACTGGTTCAAAGCATATTTTTATTTCTTCTCAGGTCTGATCTGTCTCTCTCTAGATTTTGTTCCAGGTGAGTCTCTCATTCTCTCTTATTCCTCTTTCTTTTCTCTCTTCTCTTCTCTTTCTCAAGTCTTAAGTTGCTGGTGGTATCATTATTCGAGAGTTAGAGATATGTTATTATAGAAAAGAAAAAAGGAACATGAAAAATGGGTTGCCCGACCCCAACCCAACCCACCATATACTCCGACCCATATTTGGCCCACCCAAATCTGACCCAACCCAGATTTGGCCCGCCCAAATTCAGACCAACCCACCCAACTTCCACTGCTAGTCATTATCATCACCATAATTATCAACCACATCCTTCTCTATAATTTCATCATCATCATCATCATCACCACTACAAGAAGAAAAATCACAAAGCGACCTATTTCTATAGTCTTTTATCATACTCTTCTTCACCATGCTCTCGTTTTCTTCACTATGAAAACAACCTTTCTTTCATTTTCTTTCAAAAATAAGGAATCGATTTCCTTTGAATTATGTGCTGAACATTCACCCAAAGAGTCAACTTGAAAAGAAAATGACTTTTCAAACATTGTACGAGTCAAATTTATTTTTCAAGGACTCAAATCTCTTCTCAAGTTCACTTTTAGAAATTTCACAAACAAGAAGTTCTCCTTTCACTTTTTCAAGCTCAATAGTCAAATAAATTTTCTCTTTATCAACATCCTTGAGTGTTTTCTAACTCAAGTCTTAAAGAACAAATTAATTTTCTGAAATCAAAATTGTGTTCTCTCAAGGCATAGGTATCTCCAATTAACTCACCCTTAACTTTTTCAATCAATTTCAAATTTTCACTTGTAAAGTGACTAGTCATTTCAGAGTCCTTAAATGATTCTTTTTCTTGTTCATGGAGTTTGACTTGATTAGGAAATTTAACATTTAAATTTTTTATTTTGAGGTGTTTATCACATCAACACATATTTGATTGGACTTGAGAAATTGAAATTTTCTATTTCATTACATTCATCAAAATCAACATCAATAGATTTTGATTTATTTCGAGAAAAAGATGATTTCACCACATTCTTATCTAATTGAGACTTCAACTGATATAAAATTTCACCTTGACTCAAAATAATGGATCTAGCATCACAATTATTAGTACTAGAAGGAAAATCAAATTCTAGTCTCATAGCACCCATAGTCACAACAATCAAACAATAAGAATGCTAGGTCAATAAGAAAACACAACAAACACACAGCGTAATGTGAATCAACTCAAGAACGTTAATGCTATTCAAACGATCACTTGGCTCTGATAGAAATTAAAAGAGCGTGTTGTGATCACTAATTAAACACCTATAAGAAATCTAGAGTGGGTGAATTGGTTTGAAGACAATTTATGACCAATTTTTTATTTCAAGTAATTTTGTTAGAACATTAAAGTTACTCAACACAAGTTTTACTATTTTAATTATTCAATGAAAATATTAACACGCACATTGATGTAATTAGGTTAATTTAGATGGAAAAAACTAGATCGAACACACCTAAATAATATATAGTTCAATTCACTAGATTCAATTAAGGTTTAAGTGATGCGTGTGATCAAATGTGTGCATACAAGTATAAATCATTCACACTCAACCATAAGACAGTTTTACAACTAAAAACCCACACCTAGGAATAAAAAACCTCAACTCACAAAAAATATTATTTCTACTTGAAAAGAAATTTTACAAAAGGCAAGAAGGTATCACTCACACAATCTCTATCGTGTACTCACCTATGAACCTTTCAACTTTTCCCCAGAGTCGATGAGAATCCACAACGAGCTCCACGATATGAATGAAGAAGTCAATTCTCATCCTTGGAATAGTGCCACACTCCAAATTCTTCAATAATCCGAAGTGCCCCCTCTTTTAGATCTAGGAGTGATGTATCATAGTAATTCAGAAAAAGTATATTGAATTAATCAAGACTATTGTATAGATCTAAACCAAAACACTCTCAATTATCTCTCAAAGACAGAGATCAAGTATAGATCTAAGTTTTCTCAATTTTGGAGGGAATAGGTGAAATTAGAAAGATAAGCAAAGGTAAAATTCACTCAACCTCAAATATACTCTTAAAAATGTGTTTGCGTTAAGAGGTTTTTAGATACCTGGAAATGGGAAGGAAAGGGGCCTTTAAATAGTATTTTTCCAAAATCTTACATCGGTCGTGTGCAAGATTAGATCTGGACGTGCGCATGATTATGTCTGTAATGATTGTCATCGCAAAGCCATGCACATGAGTTTCAATCATGGCCGTGTGAATGGGCCATGAGCACGACTCAAAAGAGAGCCGTGCGAACAGTTACGACACAATTATTTTCTGAAAATCATTTTAAAAAGGCCTAACTATGTTCAACACTAAGCCATTTCCCAAAATCATTTTCTCAAAAGATCTGAGACAATTTAAAACACACTTGTTCCATCAATTTAATCATCCTCCCACATTTGAAAAAGAACTTTTGCACGTGTGTGTGTGTGTTTTAGCCATCATCAATTAACAATCTACAAAAAGGAAATGGTCTTCACTTCAATGTGGATGTATGGCAACATAAGTCTTCAATGAGTGGGAGTGCATGGTCTTCAATCTTCAAAATGAATCTAAATCGTTCCTCACTCATAACGAATCAAATCTATGTGACTTGAATGAATAAATGTTTTGACATAAGAGATAGCCAATTTACATATAATACAAATGTTTATATTTTCAATAGACCCCTTTGGCTATTCCGTGGCAAAATCCCTAAAACCCAAAAATTATTTGATTACCCCTACAAAACATACACTCCACTAGCCATATAGTGAATGTAGAGGAATGTAGTGTACAAAATCCATAAGACTAAAGGAAAATGAAAACGTCGTGTCTGAACATGGGCTAGAGTCAGAATCATCAATGCTAAGCCTGAAATCACATGAAATAACAAATGACATCATGCAGGCAATAACATGTAGAAAGATAAACTCCCACTTCTTAGTAATCCTTCAAAAAATAAATTTGATATAGATGATATATAAATTGTATTAGCATGTGAAATATGAACTCATCTAATAACAAAGAGTAACACAATAATATAGATCCCTTTAAACAACATATCTCCCAACATGGATATTTCTCCCATTTTTTTTCACATGTGAAGTGTTGTGATAACTCTTCATTTGTGTTCCTTCGGTTATGGATTGGAATTTGGAATGTCGCTGATGTCAAACTTCGAGAATCGAAATTCCTGAAATTACCTACAAAACTTGTTAAAAATTCAGTATCATGGCAAATTCGGGTATCAATCCAATTTCTAGAGTTGAAACGGTAATCGTGAAAACTTGCAATTCCATTTTTTATTAAAAATCTATTTTTGTTTTTGAAATTTTTAATTTTTAATCTTTTATTTTTATTTTTATATTTTAAAAACAACTTTCATGGGAGGAAATGACAATTTATGCAACTAAAATGACTACGAAAAATCAGAAAGTAATCTAGTTGAGAATTTATGAGAAGAAACAAGAGGTGGGATTACACCGCACAGTCAAATTAATTTAAAATCCTAATCATTCAATTGAATAGTTCAAAATAATATTGAATTTAAAATTTAACTCTCATTATAATCCTAAATTCAATTTTATCTTTTTCAGCAATTAAATCGGGAATAGTCACAACATAAAAAAAATTACTTGTCTCAATAAAATATCCACTAAGATCAATTTATTAAAATTTGTACGAATCTTTGAATTGTACACACTGAATTAATATTTTAATTTAAGAATAATACTTATCTCTAAGCGAAATTCAAAAATCAAATATTAATTTGCACCATTAATTTATTAACTCTCGTTACATAAATTAATGTGTGATTTTTCTCAATTTAATTAGCCTAGAACAGATCAATGAATCATTATTCAAATAAAACAACTCAACATACGCGTTTCATCCCACCCCTTGAATGGGATGTTTAGCCACACATGATTAGAATTTCAGCACAAGCACAATTAACAAACAAGAATTAAAGAGAAAGAGTAAGAAATATGATACGTAATAATTTCTTGAGTCAATTGTGTGTATAAACGCGCATCCCAAACTCGTCACAAAATCTGACTGGATTACAAAACTGAAAGTAAAAAATGACACTACAAATTTTTCTAGACCTAAGACTATATTTTTTTTATTTTTCTGACTATTTTTTTCTACCCTCTTTTTTTCTTTTTTCTGTATCTTCGTCTCTCTCTGTATCTGGATATCTTTTTTTGCTGTTGAGAGACTCCTTTTAAATGAGAGTTCCCTTCCTTTTTGTGTAGCCCACAACTTTTTTATTTAGTTGAAAGATTTGAGGGATTAGATTTTTGTTTGAGAATGGAAGATGACCAAATCAAAAGTTAAAATGGAGCTTGGATTTGCACGTGGCTTTGGTGGACAATTCCGATTTTAAAGGGATTTGGGTGCAATGGGTTTTCGGTTTTAGATGTGGAACGAGTTGGACGAACTCGGGTTGAACCGCTAGAAATGGGTCCGGATTTTCAGCCGTAGGATTTGGGTTTGGTGGATCTCTAGTCGGTTGCGTTTTTTTTTGGGGAGGGGGGGGGGAGTTCAAGCCACCACCTGCTGGTGGTGGCGGTTTTGATTGGGATTTTTCGGTCGGAGGGAGGCGATTTAAACCCGCATCGCCGACAGCTTTAGCGACGGCGAGCTGGGGTGGAAAGGATCGGAGGTATTGGTGTTTGGTTGTTTGTGGTTATGGAGGAGAGAGGAGGCACAGTGGGGTTGGGGGTTGAATATGGAGTGGGGGGTTTGTGTATGAAGAGGGTGTAGGGAAAGTGGGCGTGGCTTAGGGTATAGGATAGATTAGGGTGTAGGTTAGGTGTAGTGTTTAATGGTGTGTGTGTTTAATTTGTACCTCTAAAAAAAATTAAAACAATCTAATTAAAAAATTAAAATTAAAACTAAAAAAAAACATAAATCTAATAAACTAAAAAAAAACTAACATCTCAAAATAAAAAATAAAAAGAAATAAAATGAAACCCTATTAAAGCTAAAAAATATAATCCTAATAAAATAAAACAAAAATAAATAAATAAATAAATATATATATAAAATAAAATATAATAAAACTAAAAAATAAATTCCTAAAAACTAATCCTAATAAAAATAAAATAAATATTAAAAATTAAAAACTAATAAAAGTCAACATCAAAATAAAAAAATAGAAAAATAGAAAATAAATCTTAGAAAATTTTAAATAAATCCTAAAAATAACTGAAAATAAAAATCTAGAAAAATAATAAAAGTACAAACTCAACATACACCGGGCTCGGGGAATGGTCTGGGGTCGGTGTAGGCTCAGGTTAGGGTTACGAGACTGGCTCGGGACATCGGATCACATCAGGGCAAGCTCAGAATGGACTTTTCACTTCACGATTTCTTTAGATTTCTTCGATGAATGCTTTTGACCGCTATTGAGTCGCAATTGTACTGATTTAGCATTATTTGTACTACAACTGCGTATTGACCTGCAAAATGATAAAATATGAACATAAGGCCAATTTTAATTAAAACGAGCGACTAAAATGCATCTATTCGGGGTATAAAATATACACTTTTGGGTGCTTATCACACTACCCCCAAACAGAACATTGCTAGTCCTCGAGCAAAATTAGAGGGAAAACATAGATAAGTAACCAAAATTGTGCCACTTTCGCAGGCACTGGCGATTGCACTTAGCATGTGCAACAAGTCGTTAAACCTGTAGGTTGCCCTACAGGACGAGTGGTGTCTCGTGAGGGTTTACAGTGAATATACCCACAAAATTCAAAAACTTATTTAAATGCAGTATCAGAGTAGATGATGAAACGCTATACAACCCAACTTTAAAAGGACATCAAGGAACATCGTATTCAACTATCAAAATAAGATATGAAATTACTTAATACCAAAAGCTTAATCCTTCCTAAAACTCAGCATGTGTAGTGTGAAACAATTGTAAGTATCATGAGAGTAATTCTAACATCGCCTTTATATAATCGACGTTTTGACTTCAATTCTCACTGGATATATCTCTCTGAATCGAACTCTTTGAGAATGGGGTAAGTGTATCTCTCTAGTGTGTGAGGATGTGAGTAAATGTAAACAAGTTCAAACGTCTCACACACTTTATAAGAAAGGACGGATATATGAAAAAAATTCTGATCTCATGAAGGAATGCTAACCACTATGTCGAGAATGTCGAGTTATTCACCATATAATCTTCTCATTTGCCCGAACACTTTACCAATGGTGAAAATGGGGTTTATGTAAGGTATGAAGGAAAAATGAAGAAGGTGGCTGATATGATGGAGTATTTTGAGAAGAGTGTGACACACTTTGATTAACTATTGTCTTCATCTTTTGAACTTATGATCGCATTTTTCTTTTCCTTTATTTCTTTTTTTTTCTCTTTTTTTTACTTTTTCAATTTTTTCTTTTTATTTGCGATGCATTTTTTTCTTTTCATAACAAAAATGAAGACAATTTACATTGATAATCTCAAACACTCTTTTTCTCAAAAAACGATGGCAATGATGGATGGTATTTGGGACATATGGATAAGGGTAATATGGAAAATGATAATGGGTGAGTGATAATGTGATATGAAAAATGGCAAGTGTATGGTAAAATCGGTTTAGTGCTCGGGACAAACTACAAGATACATATTTCTTACAACTCGAAAATGATGTCATTCTCAGTGATTAATCCAAATTTGAAAAAATGATGAGACCATGCAACGACTAAATTTAGTACCCAAGGAAAGTTGAGTCAACTTGTGACTCGAAGATACGTAAAAACCCTCAAAAAGGTGGAAAGCTCAAATCTCACGGGTTTAAGTCGCCACTAGTGATCTTTTAAAGATTTCTTGAGAATATATTTACTCTTCAAATTTTGATTGTAAACGTGATAGTGCAAATTACTGAGTTTAGGAATTCATAGTGCAAGTACGCTTTTCAGAGGCATTAATTAATTTCATGGAGAAAGCGTAATTTTTGGGTCAAACACAGATATTCTGAGATTTCTAAAAGAGGGATGATAGACAAATCATGTCATAAAATTTTATTTAACTGCACAAAAAGTTTAAAATCACTTGTTTATGAAAATTTTCAAAAGAGGTACAATTTTGATAAATTTCCCACCCCCAAACAAAAGAGAACATCGTCCTCGATGTTTAAAATCATATATAAAAATGAAATGCACAAGGGAGGAAAGATATTACCATAATGAACCACTAGTGAAATGTACCGCACTCTGGAGAAAAGATAGAACCTGAAGAACAAATGAGATACAAAAATGTACAAGTCTATAAAGCATGTGAAAATCATTGGGTGGTGTGAAACACCACCCCCAAATAGGATAAGACTCATACTCAGAAATAATGAACGACGGGCTGCCTCCCGGTAGTGCTAAGTTTAACAGAGTGAACCAGTCTCACCTTAAAGAGAAGATCTATGAAAGCACAGGGCGGCATAAAAAATGGGGTGATAAGTATCACCCCCAAACAAGACTGAACAGCCAGTCTTCATAAGTGGGGTCAACAAGGTCAATTTCTTCAATGGGAGAGGGGCCTAGCTCTAAGAAAGGCTTCAATTATTGACCATTGACCTGAAATAGGCTACCATCTTTAGGATTTTGAACTGTGATGGCACCATAGGGAGTAACAAATTCAACAACAAAGGGTCCAGACCAACGGATTTTTAACTTCCTAGGAAAGAGATGAAGACGGGTGTTATATAACAACACTTTCTGACCAGGGTGGAATTCTTTGCGGAGGATGCTTTGGTCATGGATCCACTTCATTTTGTCCTTCTATTTCTTGGACAAATCATAGGCATCATTTTGTATCTCCTCTAATTCATTAAGTTGGAGTTTTCGATGAATGCCAGCCTCATCGATGTCAAAATTAAGGGCTTTAACAGCCCAATAAGCTTGATGTTCAAGCTCGACAGGTAAGTGGCATGGTTTACCAAAGACCAAGCGATAAGGAGACATGCCAATCGGAGTCTTAAAAGCAGTACGGTATGCCCACAAAGCATCATTCAAGCGTAAGGACCAGTCTTTCCTATTAGTATTAACTATTTTTTCTAATATTTGCTTGATTTTGGTTGGAAACCTCAACTTGGACACTAGTCTGAGGGTGGTAAGAAAGACCAACTTTGTGGGTAACACCATACTTTTTTACGAGTTGTTCAAAGACTCGATTACAGAATTGTTTACCCCCATCACTAATGATATCTTTGGGGGTTCCAAAGTGTGTGAAGACATACTCCTTAAGAAACTGGACTACAATGCGATGGTCATTGGTGTGGCAAGCGATGGCTTCAATCCATTTGGAAACATAATCAACGGCTACGAGTATATATTGGAAGCCATGAGATGAGGGAAAAGGACCCATGAAATTAATGCCCCATACATCAAAGATTTCGACGATGAGAATGGGTGTGAGGGACATCATGTGACGACGAGAGATACGCCCAGATTGTTGGCATTTGGCACAAGCTTGGCAGTAGTTATGGGCATCTCGAAAGAGAGTGGGCCAGTAAAAACCACTTTGTAAAATTTTTATGGTGGATTTCTTAGAGCTAAAATGGCCACCACAGGCACCATCATGACAAAAGGAGAGTATACTAGACTGTTCATGGTCAGGAACACAACGGTGAATGACTTGATCAGATCAATACTTAAAAAGGAAGGGGTCATCCCAAGAGTAAAAATTCACCTGGGCCATGAACTTAGAACGCTCTTGTTTTGACCAATGATTGGGCAGCTGATCGGTAATAAGGAAATTAATAATATCAGCATACCAAGGAGCGGTGGAGATAGCAAAAAGTTGCTCATCATGAAAGGTTTCAGAAATAGGGACAGGATCAAATGTAGATGTAATAGTGAGGCGTGAGAGATGATATGCAACTAAATTTTTGCACCCTTTTTTATCACAAATTTCGAGGTTAAATTCTTGAAGAAAGAGAATCCACCGTATCAAACGTGGCTTAGAATCCTTCTTCTGAAGAAGGTGTCGCAAGGCAGCGTGGTAAGTGTAAACGATGATAGGGGAACCGATGAAATAAGATCGAAACTTATCGATTGCGAAGAGCATAGCTAGTAACTCCTTTTTGGTGGTCATGTAATGAAGTTGAGCGTCATGGAGGGTTCGACTAGCATAATAAATGACATGCTGGTGCTTGTCAACCCGGTGACCAAGTACAACACCTAGAGAAAAATCAGATGCGTCACACATGAGCTCAAAGGGTAAAGACCAATTAGGAGGCTGAATGATAGGAGCAGAAGTGAGCTCGGCTTTAAGGCATTCAAAAGAAGCAACACAAGAATCATCAACGACAAAAGGAACATCTTTGGATAAAAGGATTGCTAAAGGTCGAGATATTTTAGAAAAGTCCTGTATGAAACGACGGTAGAAGCCCGCATGCCCTAAGAACGATCGAATGTCCTTAACAGACTTAGCAATGGGAAGCGAGGAGATTATGTTAACTTTTGCTTTAGCGACTTCAATGTCGTCGCAAGAGACTACATGGCCTAAAATAATCCCCTTTTTGACCATGAAATGACATTTTTCCCAATTGAGGACCAATTTCTTTTCTTGATAATGTTTGAGGACCATAGTGAGGTGAGAAAGGCATTACTCGAAGGAATAACCAAACACAGAAAAATCATCCATAAAGATTTTGAGAAAACGTTCTACCATGTCGCTAAAAATGCTAATCATACACCGTTGAAAAGTCACAGGTGCATTGAAAAGGCCAAAAGGCATGCAAGAATAGGAAAAAATGCCAAAGGGACAGGTGAAGGTAGTTTTCTCTTGGTCTTCAGGGGCAATTGGAATTTGGTTGTATCCTGAGTAACCGTCAAGGAAGCAGTAATACGCATGACCGGCTAAACGTTCGAGCATTTGGTAGAATATAGGGAAGAGTAAAATGGTCCTTATGAGTGACAACATTTAGCTTTCGATATTCAATACGAATACGCCAACCCGTTTGCATACGGGTGGGAACAAGCTCATTGTCACTAGTTTTTATGACGGTGACACCAGACTTTTTCGGTACCACATGAATGGGACTGACCCACTGACTGTTTGAGATAGGGTAGATAATACCAGCATCGAGCAATTTTAAAATTTCAACGTGCACAACTTCTTTCATAGTAGGGTTAAGTCGACGTTGGGGGTTCACGAGAAGTCTTAGCATTCTCCTCCAAATGAATGCGATGACTACAAACATTGGGGTTCACACCATGAATATCTGAAATGGTCCAACCAATAGCAGTGCTATGCTGAGTAAGAGTGTGGACTAAATGATCTTATTGATCAGCGATCAAATCGAAAGCAATGATAACAGGGTCATGGTGGTTGGGGCCTAAGAAAGTATATTTCAACTCGGAAGGTAAGGGCTTAAGCTCCAAACTAGCAGGTGGCTCAGGAGTGACATCGGACGCAGACGCAGAAACAGAGTCCGAAGGTTTCTCGGTGCATAAAGTAGAGGAATCTGATGTGGCCGGGAGTGCGGACGATGGAACAGGGTGATCCAGAGAGTAAATAGTAGCATCATAAAGGGGCTCGAAGGGAGGATCCCAAGAAGAAGTGTCCATCAGTGGAGTGGAATCTAGAAAGGCATTGAGTTCATAGATGGAGGAATCTATGTCAAAGTCGGATCCAAAATGAGCCAAACATTGGTGGAGAGGATCGGCAGGGTAAGTGTGGTCCAACATTTCTGTAACTAAGGAGTCAATCACGCACACCTCATCAATAGAATCGACATCAGCCGATTGGTGCATAAGGTGGAATATATTGACTTCTACAGTTAGGTTGCCAAAAGAGAGATTTATGGACCCGTCACGACAACTGATGATGGCATTGGAAGTGGCTAGAAAGGGGCGACCCAATATGATAGGAGTATTGGTTGGGTCGGGCGCAGGAGTGTCTAAAATGATGAAATCCATTGGATAGTAAAAGTCAGAAACTTTCATCAAAACATCTTCAACGATACCTTTAGGTACTTTCACGGAACGATCAGCAAGTTGAAGAGTAACTCGTGTAGGTTTTATGTTTTGTAAACCTAACTCAAGGTAGAGGGAGTAAGGTAACAAATTAACACTAGCACCAAGATCAAGTAAAGCACTAGTAGTGAAATTATCGCCTAACATGTAAGAGACAGTCGGACGACCAGGGTATTTATACTTCACAACACCGTTATTATGGAGAAGGGATGTATCTTGCTCAGTGAGGAAAGCATCTCGCGAAACATTTGTCCTACGCTTAAAAGTGCACAAGTCCTTCAAAAATTTGGCATACGAGGGACTTGTTAAATCGCGGTGAGGAAGGGAATGTTAATGTGAACATTCTAAAAAACTTTATTGATCTCATCAAATTGTTAGGCTTTCTTAGTTAGAGCCAACCGATGAGGGAAGGGTGCCTTGGGCACATAAGCAGAGGTGGGCTCAGGAGGATTGGTGTCAGTATGAGCTGGGGATTTAGAAGGTGGGGTAACCTTAGGGATAGGCGCTAAAGGTGGTATGGTCGGTTGTGGGACATCAGTGGGAGAATGAACACCATTATCAACTTGTTTCCCAAAGCGAAGAGTAGACACCACTTTCATATCCACTTGGTATTTGGGTGGAGTAGAAGTGGAGCCAACCTCGTAGGCCGAGTCTTTACCATTCCCCTTAGGTTTAGCAATGGGTTGACTGGGAAAATGATCTTTCTCTCGCTCCGACTCGAATTGGTTGAAACGCTGCTCAAGTCATGGAGGGCCTAAGTCTGAGTGGTCATAAACTGAGTGAGAATATTCTCGACAGAAGAGGTGCAGGAATTGGGTGGAGGGGCATAAGATGGTTGGGGAACCAACTCGCGTTGGGAATTAAGCGGTTGTGAATACTCAAAAGAAGGAGGGGGAACAGGAACAAGATGATTATTGTTGTTTGAATGTCCACCGTGGGGGACAAAGGAAGATGGAAAGTGCGATTGATGATACGGAGCAGACTGATGCGGGACAGATGGACGAGGTTGCCTTTGTGGGTTGTGTGGAAACCCAGGGGGACCACCAACATGTTGTTGGGGTGGGGCAGGAGCAGAGTTGTTATCGTACTTATAAGAGAAATAGGGGTGATTCCTATTGTTAGGATTGTAAGTAAACGACGGGGGAATGGATTTTCGAGTGGTATCAAAGGCACAGGCTTGGGCCATGGTGGGTTCGGGATCATCTTGCAATTGGGGAAACAAATGAGATAAATGATCTTGACTTAAGAATACACCACAAGAGGAAGGACTATAATCGTTGACAGTCATTGCTTGTTTAGAAAGTGTAACATTTTATTGCTTAGTACAACTGAGAGCGTCAACGGTTTTAGTCAAAGAGTGTAAGCCGTCTAGCAAAGTTTTAAAATCAGGATCATTTTTTACCTCAGAAGTGTTCCCTACATGTGGAGGATCGAATCTCGAAAATGCATTAGTGCCCTCCCAATCTTTAGAATCATCGCCTAATTCAAAGAGAAAATTATAGGCGGCAGTGGAGTCAAATGCATGAACTTTCCTTTATGCAGGGATTCAATCATGGTGCGAGAAGAAGGGATAATACCATTGTAAAAACTATGGACTAAGAGACTTTTCTCGAGACCGTGATGTGGGCAACTATTAATATAGTCTTGAAAATGGCCCCATGCTTCACAAAACTGTTCAGTAGGCTTTTGTCTAAATCCTGAATTGCTTGGCGCATTTCATTGGTTTTTCTCATGGGATAGAATTTAGACATGAACTTTTTAACAAGTTGTTCACAAGTGAGGATAGAATCCGGGGGCAAGGAATGGAGCCACATGGATGCATTATCGTGAGGAGAAAAGGGAAACAACCGAAGACGAACATTCTCTTCGTCTAAGTTTTGATTTTTGAAAGTAGCGCACACAGTGAGAAATTTTCGCAAAGTGGGTATAAGGAGATTCGCGTTCAAGGCCATGAAAACTGGGAAACATAGAAATAGTCGTGGGGCAAATTTCAAATTGCATGGTCGGAGTGGGCGGAAGAACGATACATGAAGGCAGAGTGGTCGTAATCGGGGGCAAAGTTGTCTCTTAAAGCGCGTTCATCGGCCATGATGGGTGGGGTAACAGGACCAGGGGAAGTGGGAGAATTTGGCATCTCCGAAGAAGAACACGGCTCAGAAAAATGAGGAGAAACGGTAGGAACACGATCACCTAAGAGGGAATTTAGAGATGGATCACTAGGGGAACGTGTTAAGAGATGATCAATGCATTGCCAATGTGGCATAAAAGCAAGGAAAAAATATTTTTGGGATTTTTGGGTATTTGAAAAAGAAGAAAATCTTTTTGGATTTTTTTTTTGAAAATAAGGAAGGAAAAATGGAAAATATTTTTGGAGTTTTGGGTTTATTGTAAAAAAATGCAGAAAAAACGAGGAAAAGGGGCGATGGACTAACGGTGGAAAAACTGACAGTTGGAGCAAAAATTGGACTACCTAAAGGAACAACTTAGACACGTACACAAATGGAACAAGTCTGAAAGAGCACATAGCCAAATTATTATCTTCAAGATAAGTGAGTGGGTAGTCAATTTTAATTAGTCCGCGCGCGAGAAAATCACGGAATCTTAGGCCTCGCCGATAAAAGTGTGCTCCTACTTTCTTCCCGAGAAACAAGAGGCTTACTAGTTAAGGCCCACCACATGAGCTACTACAACAAACAACTATCCGGTACCACGCTGGGAAAGAACAACCCGTTTTACTGGGCGGCCTCACCTAAAACCCAGTTTCCCTGGACAAAAGTCTTAAGACAGTTGAATAAAGATTGGAAGGTGTGGAAAGGACTTACTAGAGTATCCTACGAGGGTCTCATTCTGAAAGGGTCCTAATGAACACCATTCCTACTTGGATATCTAGTTGATTGATTTTAATTTAAGTGAGAGCATGGGTAACAAGCAATTGGAGATGTGATTGAGTGGGTGATGAAATCCCAACTCCTTGCAATGATCGGGTATGGTCTTAGGTAAATTTATTCATCAAACCATCCAATTTAAGTGCGATACTAAAATAAAAAGCATATAAGAGCAAGTAGCACACAAAAATTGACTCACTTGTAGGAGATTCACGAGTGATAAAGAGTTTACCTCCCACGATTTTTACACACGTGGGGGGAAGACCGAGTTGAGTCGACCGGGGGGAAGTACGCCTACTTCAGTCACCGTTGGGAGTCCTACTGACCCAAAGTAGAGAGGCTTCTAAATCCTCGCCTTGGACACCCTCTCTCTACCTTGTTCGGTTTCCCTTTTCGCTATTTTTTTTATTTTTGGAATAAATATTACAAAAATAAATTGGTGTCAAAATGCACCCAAATTAAGTACAATGCCTCAATATTCCAAACAAACAGTCTAAGGAGGGAGAAGAAGGAATAACTACACTCAAAAAAATTAAATTGCAAATCTTCACGGGCTTCAGTCTTCAAAAAATCGGCAACGACGCCATTTGATAACTCTTTATTTGTGTTCCTTCGGTTATGGATTGGAATTTGGAATGCCGCTGCTGTCAAACTTCGAGTATCAAAATTACTGGAATTACCAACAAAAGTTGTTAAAAATTCAGTATCGTGGCAAATTCGGGTATCAATCGAATTTCTAGCGTTAAAACGGTAATCGTGTAAACTTGCAATTCCAATTTTTATTAAAAATATTTTTGTGTTTTTGAAATTTTTAATCTTTTTTTTATTTTTATATTTTAAAAACAACTTTCAAGGGAGGAAATGGCAATTTATGCAGCTAAAATGATTACGAAAAATCAGAAAGTAATCTAGTTGAGAATTTATGAGAAGAAACAAGAGGTGGAATTACACCGCACAGTCAAATTAATTTGAAATCCTAATCGTTCAATTGAATAGTTCGAAATAATATTGAATTTAAAATTTAACTCTCATTACAATCCTAAATTCAATTTTATCTTTTTCAGCAATTAAATTGAGAATAGTCACAACATAAAAAAATTAAGATTCACACTTGTCTCAATAAAATATCCGCTAAGATCAATTTATTAAAATTTGTACGAATCTTTGAATTGTACACATCGAATTAATATTTTAATTTAAGAATAATACTTATCTCTAAGTGAAATCCAAAAATCAAATATTAATTTGCACCATTAATTTATTAACTCTCGTTACATAAATTAATATGTGATTTTTCTCAATTTAATTAGCCTAGAACACATCAATGAATCATTATTCAAACAAAACAACTCAACATACGCGTTTCATCCCACTCCTTGAATGGGGTGATTAGCCACACATGATTAGAATTTCAGCACAAGAACAATTAACAAACAAGAATTAAAGAAAAAGAGTAAGAAATACGATACGCAATAATTTCTTGAGTCAATTGTGTGCATAAATGCGCATCCCAAACTCGTCACAAAATCTAACAGGATTACAAAACTGAAAGTAAAAAATAAGACTACAAATTTCTCTAGACCTAAGACTATATTTTTTTTTTTTCTGACTATTTTTTTCTACCCTCTTTTTTTCTTTTTTCTGTATCTCCGTCTCTCTGTGTATCTAGGTATCTTTTTTTGCAGTTGAGAGACTCCTTTTAAATGACAGTTCCCTTCCTTTTTGTGTATCCCACGACTTTTTAATTTTGTTGAGAGATTTGAGGGATTAGATTTTGGCTTGAGAATGGAAGATGACTAAATCAAAAGTTAAAATGGAGCTTGGATCTGCACGTGGCTTTGGTGGACAATTTCGATTTTAAAGGGATTTGGGTGCAATGGGTTTTCGGTTTTAGATGTGGAACGAGTTGGGCGAACTCGGGTTGAACCGCCGAAAATGTGTCTGGATTTTCTGCCTTCGAATTTGGGTTTGGTGGATCTCTGGTCGGTTGCAATTTTTTTTTGGGTGGCAGGAGGTCAAGCCACCACCTGTTGGTGGTGGGGGTTTTGACTGGGATTTTCAGGCCGGAGGGAGGCGGTTTAAACCCGCGTCGCCGGCAGCTTTAGCGACGACGAGCTGGGGTGGAAAGGATCGGAGGTATTGGTGTTTGGTTGTTTGTGGTTATGGAGGAGAGAGGAGAGATAGTGAGGTTGGGGGTTGAAGATGGAGTGGGGGGTTTGTGTGTGAAGAGGGTGTAGGGAAAGTGGGTGTGGCTTAGGGTGTTGGATAGATTAGGGTGTAGGTTAGGTGTAGTATTTAATGGTGTGTGTGTTTAATTTGTGCCTCTAAAAAAAATTAAAATAATCTAATTAAAAAATTAAAATTAAAACTAAAAAAAAACATAAAATCTAATAAACTAAAAAAAACTAACATCTCAAAATAAAAAATAAAATGAAATAAAATGAAACTCTATTAAAGCTAAAAAATATAATCCTAATAAAATAAAACTAAAATAAATAAATAAATAAAAATATCTATATAAAATAAAATCTAATAAAACTAAAAAATAAATTCCTAAAAACTAATCCTAATAAAAATAAAATAAATATTAAAAATTAAAAAATAATAAAAGTCAACATCAAAATAAAAAAAATAGAAAAATAGAAAATAAATCTTAGAAAATTCTAAATAAATCGTAAAAATAAAATGACTTAAAATAAAAATCTAGAAAAATAATAAAAGTACAAACTCAACACACACCGGGCTCGGGGAATGGTTTGGGGTCGGTGTAGGCTCAGGTTAGGGTTACGGGACTGGCTCGGGACATCGAATCACATCGGGGCAAGCTCAGAATGGACTTCTCACTTCACGATTTCTTTAGATTTCTTCGATGCATGCTTTTGACCACTATTGAGTCGCAATTGTACTGATTTAGCATTATTTGTACCGCAACTGCGTATTGACCTACAAAATGATAAAATACGAACATAAGGCCAATTTTAATTAAAATGAGTGACTAAAATGCATCTATTCGGGGTATAAAATATACTCTTTTGGGTGCTTATCATGTTGTACCATGAATATGGTGTGATCCAGGAACTAATCAAGCACGATTATTGAACTCATCCATTCCCTAAAAGGGGTATGCTCAGCTACTATTCTAGTCAGCCTGTGCAATTCTGGTCATCCCCGATATCACAGGTGGTCATCTTATCTCAGTTAACTCACAACAGTTAACACCATTATGTACAGAACAACCATTCACCATGTGATAGAATGACATCAGTATCTAGCACTTCTCACTCACGTGTGGGGATATATACAAATATCCCCCTTTTATGTGCATGTAATAACCTCATGATTATCCACCCCACTTGTATGTAAAAGTTGAAACTGCCTACCCTACAAAGGCACGACACCTGTCCCACTACACTTTCTATCCTCTGACAACATATAAATCTCACACAAGCCCTCATTGCAAGGAATCGATACATTTTCCCTAACTTTATACTCCCCAATTCTATAGTGAACATGAGAGCTTGTAACTTTCATTCATCCATGTCTTTTGCCCATTAGATTCAATACAATCAACACTACACCTGTGGATGTAGGCACCACTTTAGGATGAACCCCGTAAATTCGATTTCCTTCTCTTTCTCGCATCTCTCTCTAATATTTGCTCTAGATTAGTATAACAACAATCTATATCCCTTTATTTGTTATAATTTATGATTCGAGTATCCATGTTCAAACCCAAATCCATATACTAGTTTTAGACAATAACAGGTTGTCCATAAAGTTTCCTTTTCTCCCCCTTTTTTTCACAGAATATGTAATAGAAAAATAATATATAATGGAAAGCAAAAGAAGGATGACAAATAGAACTGGAGAAGTGTGACAACCCGCCTATTCTAATACCATGTGGCCAATCCTCTACTAAAATAAAATAGGAATCTCAGTATGCTCTCATTCTCAACATCACTGCCGCAACAACAATATCAATATAATATGAATAAAACCATACAACATAGTGAATAGAATAACCCTCGTGCATAGATAAGTAAAGAATGTGAACCAGATAAACCATGGTCACCAAATAATAACATCTACTGTGTGAAACTGAATGATAAAACTGAGTGCTGAAATAAAATCTCTTAGAGAAATAAAAGCTTATCCATTTACAAGCAACAATCCCAAAACTAAAATGAAATGAAATAATCCTATCTAGACAGAATGAACTGAGGCATCTAAACAAAGATGTAGTTTCCATAACTACTGTAATTGTAAAAATGGATCTATCTATGTAGTCCTGGTTGCTGCTACTGCTGCACACCTGGGGTATAAAAAGAAAAAATAAGGAAAAACAATTGCCTATGGATCAATGCCACAAAAGTGAAAAATATTTTTCAAGTAGATAATTGTTTTAAATCGATTAAAACAGTAGTGTATTACTTCCAAGATTAACCGTTCGCGCTCACATAGGACAAAACTCGCCCTTCATCTGTAGTGTGCACCTAACGTATTCATTTAATATCCTAATTAAACTACCCAATCTAACTAGGACATGTAACTGCTATCCAAACCCAATCCTTCTAATAATATCTATTAGCTAAGTATAACTACCTTCACTAGGTATACATTCTTCATAAACAATAGGTAGCGACACATTTGAAATAAGTACATATTCATGTAATAAACATAACATAACTACACTTGTGCTATAAATGGATATATAGGTTATATCGTATAAACACATATATATATATATATATATATATATATATATATATATATATATATATATATATATATATATATATATATATATATATAACCATATTCCCAGAGCTTGGACCTTGCGAATACATCCCTCGTGTGTTACTCATCTCTAGGCATCATGCATCTCATTAAGCCATCTGGTCAAAATTTCACAACCGATCCCAAACGTAAACATATACAACGGAGGTGGTCATAGACATATATCCAGGGGTCTCAACCATACCACATTGCAACCACCCAGTCTCCAAACTAATATATATCCCCACACATGGATAATGGCCATGCAATAGTCCTATGACCTGGGGAATCATTCCGACACCTACTAGTCAACACCGGTGTGAAGTTACTACTACGCGCAACCTCTTATGATAGCACTATCAAGTAGGTATGTTTAATATAATGAGTAGAATACACACATAAATATATATATATATATATATATATATATATACGTCACCCTAATAAGAAGATATATAAGGTATAGAACTCGTACGCATATCCCACGGTGCACGGTCCACCCAATCCCGAAGTTTAAAATAACTTCTCGATTAATTATTTAACTAATCCCTCACTGATGGTAGATCTATCTGTCCTTGAATTAGGTATGCTATTTCATCCATACCCTTCCCCTTACTCTGGAGAAGGCTTTCCTCTTGTTCGGTCATTCCATTCCTTCCTCTTCATTTTCACCCTCTTACCGCCGCTGTTAACGGGCTCGTTCCTTTTCCCCGATGCTATTTGCCTCTCTCTCAAAGGTTTTATAGTTAACTAAATAATAATAATAGATAATATCTTTGGTTCTCGCGCTTGTCTCGGGAATTAACACGCTAGTTAATTATTAAATTCCCAAAATAATGAGTACGGCACAAAACTAGTTTTAATTAAATATCTTCATATTTAGATAACTCCCACATACTCACTTGAGTTCATAAAAATCCCCTGAACATTTCCACGACCCACCGTTGACACATCTCGGGAGCCGAATCGATTCTCTTTCCATATCTGAATTGATTCTCCAAGGCAAATCAATTCGAAATATGGGTAGAAGCCTCATCTGCTTGTTTTCTCTATAAGGGTTTCATTCCTAAAAAATCCAATTTCATTTCTACAGTTCTTCCTACTTAAATTCCAAGAATTATAACCCCATTATAGTCAAGAAAACATGATTACATCCTTGTATACTCATTCCCTGCATGCTAACCCTTCATAAATTCAAGATATCAGATCTAAACATTCGAGTTTGTCTAACCCAATTCAAGATCATAATTTTTATCTAATTGATTTTTAAAGATTCGACCTTTTTATCCAAGTTCTATATGTTCATCCCTTAATCCCAGAATTAATTTTGAAATACAAGTGGCATTAATCTAAATTAATAAACAATTTAAAAACAGTAATCCTTTATTATGTATATCTTTACACAAATCAACCAAAGTTCAAATCTTCAATGCTTTAAATCTCAGATTTCTATCTCTAATCATGAAAGTAATAACTACACTTGATTTACAACATAAAGCAAATAACTTCTCGCCTTGGTGGATTAGAATCCGACGCTCTATGTGTTTGATGACGGTTTGAATCCTCTTTTTTCTCCTCTCCAAGTTTTTTCTTCTTTTCTTCCTCTTTCTCTCTTCTCTCATACTCTGCCTCAATCTCTTATGCATAATATCAAAGGTGGGCTTCTATCCACCTTATCAACCATCTAAATACCACCTTAATTACCCTAATCCCATTTTCCACTTAATCCTAAGTGTAAAATGACCCTCATATCCTCATACAGGTCCTGTAATGTCTAAAAAGTCCCTGAAACTCAATCATAACACCCATGTACCTATTCTGGATTACTTTGACCCTTATTGGGTCACCGGTGCACTTAAAAAGTTCATTCGAGCCACCCAACTACCAATATACTAACATATCATTAACCATTCCTGATACGAGCATACCGTACGCGTCACCCATAAATTATAGTAATTCACCGATGTAACACTCTATCGACATATAGTAATAAATCGTTTCTTTCACTCGTACACAACATATAATAAATCACATAACTATTTACTTATCATATCCAAGTAAATAATAATAAAATAAATATTAATCCTTTATCTCGCTAATTAATATTTACTAAAATCCAAATTAATTTCCCCCGATTAATTTAATATTATAAAGCACACATAAATTAAAGAATAATAAAAGTATGAGGTATTACATTCTTTCCCCATAATCATAGAATTTCATCACTGAAGTTCTAAAATACCTTCCATGAAGAGATATGGACAATTTCTCGTATGGCATCCTCATGCTCTAACGTCGTCTCGACAACATTGTGGTATCCCCACTGTACAGGAACCAACGGTGCCATTTTTGACTGAAGCTTCCGCTCTCTACGACCCAAAATAGCAATGGGTATCTCCTCCTATGAAATATTCGACTGCAAGTAAATTTCCTTCAATGGTATATGCTGACAAGCCATGTCATCCTTGAGATACCTCCTTAATGATGATACAAGGAACAATTTATGAATTCGTTGTAAATTCTCCGGTAAGATGACCTTATATGCAACCCACACAACCCTATCGATAATGGAAAAAGGACCTACATACCTAGGTGTCAACTCCCCTTTCTTCCTGAACCGCATCACTCCCTTCATAGAAGATACCCACAGAAACACCTGATCACCCATTTTAAACTCTAAAAATCTTTGATTTGCATCGGTGTAACTGTTCTGCTTATCCAGAGCTACCCAAATGCAACTCCTTATCAACTCGATCTTTATTGACGTCTGATTAATCAAATCCGGCTCGAGAAGATTATTCTCACCCACCTCTAACCAACAAGAGGGTGAATGATAAGGTCTCCTGTACAAAGCCTCAAATGGTTCCATGCCTATAGTGAACTGGTACGAGTTGTTATAATTAAACTCTACCAAAGGCAAATAATGCTCCAAGATACCCTTAAAGTACAAAATGCACATCCTCAGCATACACTCCAACATCTAATTCACCTTTCCTGTCTTCCCATTAGTCTGTGAGTAATAGGTTGTGATCAAATGCATTTCCATCCCTATCGCCTCCTAAAACTCAGCCAGAGGTGGGGCACAAAGATCTTGTCTCAATCTGAAATAATGTTGCAATGCACCCCATATAATTTCATTATCTCTCGACTGAAAAGTGGTCATATTGCCCTGTCATGTAATCCCCATAGACTAGTAAGAACTGTTCCATCTTGGTTAACCGATACTAATAACCCATATGGAATCATTACCCCTCTACAACATCGATAACTCCAAAATAAAATCCATCGATATATACTCACCTTCCCGCACCAGAATCTTCAATGGTTGCAAAGCTTCGGCTCGTCTCTTATTATCAACCTTCACCATCTGACAAGTGGTTCACCTAGAGATAAACTCTGTTATATCTTGCTTTATATCGGCTCACTAATACTAGTTCCCCATAACCTGGTACATCTCATCCACTTCGAGATGCACCAAAATCGCGACCCATGTGCCATTTTCATAACTGCTCATCCTAGATCCTCGTCGTCTTGGACAATTAACTTCCTGTTGAAGCGTAGGACACCCTAACTATTTATATCCCCTCCTGACAAGGGGTATTCCCTGTATGTACCTTCATAACCCTTAAAATGATTTCGGGTGTGATGTTCACCCCTGCTATATAGGCTCGGACTACCTCTTCCTGCTGTTGTAGTTCAGCCCACTTCCCCTTCCAAACTGCTTCCAACTTCCTTACAAGCATACGGCTCAATGCATCTACTCCCACATTCGCTTTTCCTAAATGATATTGAATGTCAAATTGACTAGGGTGCCTATACACCCTATACCATGTGCACCCATGCATAAAGATTACCAATACACTATGCATACACCTAAAAATCAACCATATATACCATATATGACCATACAGTAAAGGTATACCCACTAACCTCTAATACCCCGTATTTTTGTGATATTTATTTATGGGATTAATTAAATTAAATGTGAATTAATCTGGATAAAATACTAACGAGGTGTGAGTTGGTATTTGATTATAATGTGTATATATGGCAATATATGAATATTGAAAATATTGAATTTTGTCGTGAGATAGAAATACGGCAATTTGGGAAATTTTGTTGGGACGCGCGTGACAGTCGCGTCAGGAATGTAATTATTTAAATTAAAAAGTGAATTTTTTTTATCAACCGTATGGTTATTTTGAGTGCGCCAACTTGTCCGGAAGGGTCGAAATAGTCAGAAAACACTAGCCGGGGGTTTAGTTTGGGTCCCGGGGCATTTTTAGGCCATACCGACAACCCAAAAGGGTAGTTTGGTAATTTCAGAATTTTGGGAATTAAAACCCACGAAAATTAGAGTTTAATTATGATTTATCATTAAACCCACAAACCCATTATCAGCACTAAACTAAGTAGTGGGCTACGGGAGAAGTTAAGGAAAGATTAAAACTTACCAAAAACCAACCCCCACCTCCATTGTCATCTTGTGAGAAGAACTTGTAGAGAGAGAGATAGAGGAGAATTCTGCAGAGAGAGAGAGAGAGGAATCCAACCATCTCCAATCTACAACAATATGAAGAACGATTAAGGCAAGTGGTTTAATTACGTTAATTGCAACGAATGTTTCTTCCATGCGTAGGAATTTATGAAAATTTCATTTGTTTTGGGAGATTGATAAAAACCCATTGAATTGGATTTAGAAATTTATTTTTATAAAGAGATTGCATGTAGAATTTTGTTTGGGTGAATATTCTGATTGATTTACATCTTTTATACCACAAAAACGGATTTAATTATGTATATGGATGACTTTAATTTTCTAGGATTCATGTTCATAGGATTTGGGGAAAATTGATGATTAGGTGTGGTTTAGAATGATTTAACCCCATATATAAATGTTGTGATACGATTTAGTATGTTTATGGATGATTAGAAACCTTGAAATACTGTTGGGATAACGTTTAGATGAGATTAGAGGTGAAGAAAATTGGGAAAAACGAAATAGGGGAATTCTGGGCTTGAAACTGTCACCTCGTTAGAAGACCTGCCCAGGTCGTTCGAATGAGCTCGTTCGAACGAGCTTCTAACGAGTTGACAGTTTGACTTCTAACGAGTGGGATGTTCGTTCGATGCCTTTCGTTCGAACGAGATCTCGTTAGATGGCCATTTCGTTCGAACGACCTCTCGTTCGAACGACCTCGTTCGAACGACCTCGTTCGAACGAGACTTCTAACGAGTTGACAGTTTGGCCTTTTTGGCCTGGTTTGATTTCTAGTGTCCCGTAACCTTGGTTAATGGTAGAGATAACCTTACCTTGATGACTAATTGATAGAGTTGGGATATTCGGGATATATTGGGGAGTAAAATATAGAAGAATGATTTGAACCAAATGGTAATTGTGGATTAGGACGCGAATAACTAATTACGACGTGAGGATAATGAATGATGTGTATATATAAACCGGGGACACGTGTATTGGTATAAGAATGAGAAGTATACCACTAATAAATTATGGTAATTACTAAGATGTGTGCACGCTTAGTATATGTATATGATTTTTATGTGTATGACATACCTACCATACTTGCTATCACGGGAGGTTTACGTTCGCTTAGGGCCATCTAATCCTTATGTGCCCGGATTTAGAGTGGTACCTAGAGGACATAGTTCAAGGGAATGACTTAATTGTGAGTTATTAAGTCAGCTGACTATGGGGCGTAGGTATGTACGTGACCCATGGATATGTTGAATTATGTTCGCCTCCATTTTTGTGTGTTGTGCTTATTCTAACAATTCCCGAGAGATTCGGAATTTGTAATCCTTATGTACGTGATGTACCGGGATGGATATCAGAGTATGTGTGCACCGCAGCTTAGCCTCGGGGTGCTTGTATTGTATATTTATGATGTGAATAATATACGGTTCAATGAAAAGAAATTGTTATGTTTAATTGCGAGAACAATTTATAGTAAGTCCTTGAGAAGTTAAAAAGGGATAACATGCCGTGAATTATAATGTTAACAATTGAGAATCCGAGTTTAATTAAAGCTATATGTTTAAGTGATAATATTGGAAATTCATATTGTAAATTGAGCAGGAAGGTTAGAACGTATGTCGGTTTAGCTAGATATGAGAATCACTTGAATGGGTACGGTACGTTTGGAGTGCACAATTAGTCGAGAGGTGAGTATTTCATGTGAGAGCACGTCCTAACATGTATTTTGCATTCATTGTTTTAATGTTATTAAAACACTTGCTGTTTTTAAAATACTCTCCACTTTCGGGCTCTGACCCGTTTGCTTTCAAATCTATTTTTTTGTAAAAACCATTTTAGGTGCCCAACCACAAGGACACCATGCATAGTATTTCCAGTCAGGTGACGAGCTGTAGCTGTTGTGAAAGTTACAGGGCCTTGCTAGTAGACGCTTCATTTGCCTTGACTCTATATTTAGATTTCATCAGTTGTAGGGCATGTCGCCCATTTCTTTTAGAGACATTTCATTTCTTTCAGTTATTCAGACTTTTGGTTTGTAATTAATTCAGGATGCAGACTTGTTTTATTTCTTTCCATATTGGGATTGTTGTGAGGAGTATTTCCTCTAGACTCATTTTTACTTGTTGATTTACTATAGTTGGACTTTATTGTGAATGGTTATGTTATCCTTTACATTTCACTTATTGCATGTTAATCAGAGTTAACTTAAAATTTGGCAACTCACTTGTTAAATACTAGGTGGTTAGTAATCATAAAAATGTTTTCGACAGTGATGCTATTAACTGAACCAACTTGGCATTTTGAATTGATTTAATAAAGGAGTAACTACCCGGTATTTAATTAGTCGGGGTGTCACATAACCTTACTAATCGGGACTCAAATCTTGTTAAGATTGCCCCACTTGTTCAACTAGTGGTGAAACATCCTTGAGTGCTCTCGATATTTTACTCTTTGGACATCCTGGCCTTAAATAATAGCTCACTGCTCGACGTGTTACATCTTTACATATGTAATGCCTAACGTATTAAACCAATGTCCTAAATCCCAATGTCTCTTAACACTCAACTCTTGCTAATCCTCATTCATGAGACGTCCCGTAAGAAAAATCCAAATAAGGAACCCCCCGATACGCTATCACCTAGCTTTGTCGAATATCGATATCCATTGGCCCAAGACACGGTACTAGGGACCCCAAGGTGATGTACTCCTATGGACAATACCTTGCCCAAAAAATCTCTAAATTCTAAATCTCTCAACTCCTGCATCTTTAAATGAGTCATACAATATCAGGCTCTCACTATCGCCTAGTCCCCAGCATTAAGTCGATCACAAATTCAATCGCCCGACTCAGAAGTAACCTCGGTATTTCCTGAATCACATCAGTATAGTTCCTAAACACAGGGATCGAATATAATGAGACAACTATACTCTTCAAAGTCCTATCCTCAATATAATATATATGCATTCTCAACCCTATCTCTGAGCAAGGCATCATCACAAGAAACCTATCTTACCCTAGAATTGCAACCACGATAGTGCTACTATATGTGACACCCCGCCTAATTAAATACCGAGCGATCACTCCTTTATTAAATTAAAATCAAGGTGAACAGTTGGTTCATTCTTAGCATCACTGTCGTAAAAATACTTTTCCAATTTAAACACCCTAAATAATTAAGCTAAGTGTCAAAACCATTTAAAACCTTATTCCCAATTTATTAAATCCGGTTATAAAACCTTAAACCATTAAAATCTAAAGAGTCACCCATTAAGAATAAAAAATAGAATTGAACATACACGAATTTAATCATCAATAATAAATCCCAACATTTACACCACTAAAGGAAAACATCCTGACAGTAATAAATCCCGAAATGAAGGTACTGAAAGTAAAAATTTCAATCTCTGACTATACCAACTAAATAATAGAAAGAGGGAGACACATGCCCCTGCTGGATAAAACTGAACTAGGAGTAGAATCAAATGGATGAAGTCGTCTAAACAACGGGCCTGCAACTCCCACCTAAGCTGCAGCACGTTCCTTCCAAAGGATTCTAAGTAAGACGCCCCTGTGGCTGGGCACCTGTAATACATACATATATATACAAGAGAGAAAAGGAAATAGAAACGGGTCAGAGCCCGATAGTGTATATGATTTAAAAATTCGTTTAGCAAGTATTTAAATTGATACAGGCCAATGCAACAACATATTAGTGCGACACTCTCTTGAGAAATTCTCACCTCTCTTCTAATGTGCACACCTATCGCACTAACCTTCCCAATGGTCTATCTCGTCATATACCACACTATCTTTCCCCAATGATTTAACTTATCTTAGGTTATTCGCAGGATTTAAAACTGAACAACACAAGTATTTAAAACGTAAGATTTCAATTTGTAACCAAGGTTCTCCTTTTAACTTTATTAATCAATAAAGTTTTCCAGTGTCATATTATACTTTCTCAAAACAATTATTTATAATTTGAGTCATCAACCATGTCCTACATATCAAATCACAGTAGGCAGTTCCAGATTTCAGAATTTCATATATATATTAACTACTCGTATAATATATATATCATAACAGCACCCCACATAAAAACTATGGTGCGGGCATACTCTGCTATCCAATCCCCGTATCAATCGTACTAAAGGGAATACAAGTTCGGAATCACTCTCGAACTGTATAAATACATACACAAACAATATTGAGGCGAAGCATAGTTTCCAAGTCCAAGAGGTCAGTACATACCCTCACATCTCTTAGGACCGTGACTGCCGATTCGATAGCCTGTACCTAGGATTCCTATGTTCTAGGGTACGAGTCAATATCCCCCATAAGGCACACGAGATAAGATCGTCCCAGCGCAGTAACCTCAGGGATAGCAAGTAGCGCGGGCATGATTTTCACAAGTATATAATATATGCATACACAATCATATAAATATACAACTTTTATTATATCAATTTAGGTTTATCCAATAACCCACATTCACATCATTTATCCTTATTTTCCCATTATTATTTATCAAGTATAATGGTTCGTTTCTAACTTTAATTCGAAGTATAATGGTTCGTTTCTAACTTTAATTCGAAGGGTTTTTCCAACTTACTATGTAACCCTCATGGACTCTATTCTTCCAAATGAACAATTCAGTAAATATCCATTTATGTACCAACGTAACTCTCTCTTACGTGTCTCTCCCCTTTAATATATACTTACATTATCCCTTATGCAAAATATCCCCAAAATATAGATTTCACCTTACATTAAAGGATTTTGAATCTTATTTTCAAAGATGAGAATTTCAAATGGTTTCGAAATCGGAATTAAAATGGAGTTTTAATTGAATTTTTTTATTACTTAGAAGAGTCCTCAAAATATAAAACTCTCTAAGAGTCCTCAAAACATAAAACTTTCTAGTAAAAATAATAGTTTTAGAAATCCGACCGTCTCATCAAGCTGAATTTTTGTCAGCAGTCATGTCTTGCCGTTCGCTACAACATACTAAAATTTCAAGCGATTCTAATGGTCCGATCATCCGAAATAATTTTTTTAGTGTTTGTATCTGATTAGAACTCTTTTCTTAATAAAACTCTTAATCCTTTACATGACAAATGGTTTCCAGAATATCATATAAATCATCACTACATGAAAATTTCCCATCTCAAATTGGGTTTTTCTTCTATAAATCTCATCCTAATAACTCCTAAACTAATATGGATGATGTATCAACGAAATAAGCAAGATAAATACTTGCCTGGGATTTTCAAAAATCTGGTTTGGTGTTGAATTTGGTGTGGTTACGTTCCCCTTCTCGCGATCTACGCGTTGGCGGTGGCGGCGTTGCAAACGGTTGAGTTTTGAGCCTTGGAATGCCTTGAGAGCTCTCTCCTTTCCTCTCCAGTGGCTGTTCTAGTGTTTTAAGTTATCTAACCCTAGGAGATAACCTAAACATGTGGTATAACCCCTTTAATTTTCGTGGGTTTAATTACCCAAAAATACAAAATGACTAAAATGCCCTCCCGGGGTACTAATTAGGCCTAAAAACGCCCCGAGACCCAAACTAAGCCCCCGGGTACACTTTTCTGACTATCTCGGCTCTTCCGGACGCATTGGCGCACTCAAAACGACCATACGAGCAACCTATAAAATATTCATTTTTACTAATCCACATTTAGTCCCGACACGACACAGGCGCGTCCCGACTTAAATTTTCACAATTGTCATTTTATTCACACGTGACAATATTATAAAAATAAATCTCATATATTACTATACTCATCCAGTAATATGAAACAAATAATATATTCCCAATAATTACTAACTCTTGTCACGCTAGTAAATATTTAAAACAACATTTCGGATTAAAATTAAATTAATTTATCTCAATTAAATTTAATATATCCCATAATTTAAAAGCTATAAAAATACGGGGTATTACCTACTTCCCCCCTAGTAACGGAATTTCGTCCCGAAATTCGGAAAATAAGGCCTATCAGGTAGCACAATTCTGGATATCCTTTTCCGTACACAAACTAACTACACATTACGGCGCTCAATCACTATAGCCCTTTCTTCACAGCAACATTGTTTTACATTCTCATTGGAGACACTTCACATTGCACTCCCAACTGACAACATTTGAATAGGTTACGTCTATATGTAATAAATTCCATTATCTCACTATCATTAGGAGGAAGCACCTCACTACATGACAGCTACTCGGATTTATTCATACACAAAATTCCCATTCTGAGAAGATCATACGAACATTTGACCACTCTTGACTGCCTAAAATAGTCGTGGAATTCCACCATAGTTATCAGATATTTTCTCGACCGATCCAAAATTCTGATTATCTACTCTCCTCTAAATATACGGAAGGATAATAGTCGAGGTTCTTCCATAACAAAACCTTAATAAGTACCTCGTACGCGACAAACAGGTACGAGTGCTTCTACAGAGCATTCTTGAAATCATCATACCAAGATTCAAAAATCTCCTTCACGTGGCTCCACTAATCTTTAATCACCATGCGCTTATTCCCTGGCTAAGGGTGATACATCCTACTCGAAATGAAATCTTATTTCTGCTGGTTCCTGAAATCCCATATGAAAGGTGGGGTTCACCGATCTCATCCTGATTCAGAAATTTATACTGCGCCGGACCATGCACTGGAGCGATCCTTCCTTTCAAAGTAAGTCTAGGGCATACTAGATAATATTGTAAGCCATCCCAAAGGAATATCAATCACTTCCTTCCCGGCGACTTAATTCACATGTTCAGGATAAACCCTTGATCTTGTTTGGAGGATGGCAACCCATCCAAGAACTTTACCGACTTTACCAACCTCTTCCAATTTCAGGAATTTTCAATAAACACAAAATTCTTTGGTTGATTCTCCTCTTTCAACCAAACCTTACCTATGGGTAGTGCATGTAGAGACTACTCACTACGTCTCGCTAAACATCGATTCTTCCCTTGAAATGTCTCACATTAAGTGACACGTAATACTCCCCTTCCTTCCTTGGAGTATGCCGAAAGTTCCGACCCGTGCTCTTCTCTCCACGAAGCGCACTTCTGGATCTCTTATACTATACTAACATCATTACTCTTTGTATGCGCAAGTTTCTCTCACACTTGACTAATAATAACTCCGCTCCGGGTGTGCTTCATAACAATTAAATTCTACTCTATTCAAGGAATACCAATTCTTGAATAGCTTCCCACAGCCTTCCAATCAAGTTAAGGGGTGCTATTCTAATTGCACACTTATGTATGGATTATCGCCCCTCATGTGACGTTTAATCCACTCTATCACTTCCACTTCGTTATACTAGTCCCACAAACATATATTTCACACGTCTATTACCACGTCCCTTCGACTCAGACTATTTTAACTGTAGTTAACCAAGATGCCCACATTTTTGCAACACTCCGATCGCCCTGGGAGAGAGAACGGTGTGCTACTCATCTGTAGGACTAACTAAATTCAACGGAATAGAAGGAATAGGGCATTCAAATTCCATGACAACAAAAGAGGAATAATAATTCTTAACCTTCCTCAGATAAGTACAACAATTTTCCCAAATAGGTACAACAACCAAAATAAATCACTAACGCTCTATTCATCAAAATAATTACAGGTCATCTCTTTTGTATAATATAAAGTTCTTTCCAGATAATCCATGCTAAAAATCATTCCAACTCTTTATTCACCTTGTGTTCTGTACGCGGTTATGACATTTGGGTACTCTCAATCACCCTAGAAATCAAAATTCTTAAATTCTCCTTATCATCGTTCCACCCCTCAACTCGTGGGGATAACTTTCAATGCTTTCCCACCACAAAAATCCGGCTCCAATGACCTTAAAACAAAATTTAACTTCCAACTTACATACATAATTACTTGATCCCATTTTGACCAGGGTACCGAACTCATGGAATAGTGACCAAACGTCTCCCTATTTCCAACCTTACGCTAAGTTTCATGCGTGGGATGTCTCGCAAAGCGAAATCCAAACAAGGAACCCCCCCGATACACTACTACCTGGCATTGTCGGTTATCAAAATCCGTTAGGTCCTCCGTCCATAGTATATACCCCTTTATTCCGTCCCTTGACAGAAAAGTTACAATTTCTGCCGTAATTATGCTTAACAGAGAACGTTTCACCAAATTCACTATCGTCCCGTATTGGTTGATGGTAATTACATTCTATAAACCTCGGATACATACGATCGAAATTCTCTAAATTTCCTTTTTCTAACATTAGGGGTATAACTCTTAACTCCCACATCTCTTAAGGATAAATATAACACTGCACTCTTCCTATCACTAAGTCCGGAGTGCTAACCATAATACCGAGTCAAGTCTTTTTGGTCAACGGTAAATCCCGGTACATACTGAATCATACTGAAAAAGTCTATACATACATTGGTATTGAATATCTCGAGCCCACTATCTCCTCTGAAGTCTCTAGGATAGATAATATAAGTGCGAGTCCAACCTTCTTACAGGTAAAGCCTCGCCAAAACAAAACGTGTTGCACTAATGTAACTACTTCGATATCCTTGCAATAAATGCCCACTATCATACTACCCATTTCTATAACATTTTAACAAAGATAATATCATACTCGTGTATCGCATCACTACAACGAGTAGCCTCAATAAAGTATAAAACACTGTTAATATACTCATTCATCCCCCGCGGATAGCACCAAAGACAAATCCCGCTATACTAAGGAAAAATATTCACATAATGGTAACATTTATAACGATATGCATTAAACTCGTCTCACATGCTAATATAGCAATGAACAAAATATGGTGACTCGCTCGTGTCGCATAAACACGCCGCATCCTCTAAGGATACAACTTATACTTCCATCCTGGCAATCGTCTTGACTGCACAAATGGTTTTCGGACGTAACACGTCTGCCCAGACCAAAACAAAATTATTTTAATCGTTGCCTTTTACTAGGCACCGTATTCTTGTCCTTTTTCTCATTTTGGAACATATTATCGTGAGCGATCTCACTCCGGACAAAATACCTCAACACATAATCCACTTACCACCTGTCCTACTAACCAGGTTAGGATTGTTCTTCTCTCGGACTTTAGTAGACTCGATTCCTGTTAGCCATCACGGTTGTTCCCTTAGCTTTTTAGCCCATAAAGATCATGTTACTATCTATAATAGTACTTACTGAATTTACCATCACTTGGTAAGAATTTAACTATCTGAAGCATTTAAATGGTTTTCCTGATGTGTATCCACATCCTTTTGTGGTGCTATACCACCACCGTTGTATTCAATCTTATTCTCGACTAAATTCTTCGATTCCTTTAACTTCCCCCCACAAAGAAGCGTTATCATCTATATTGACAAAATATGACATTGGCAACCTCTGAATCGGTCGTCCATCAGAATTTCCTCCTCGAGTATTACCAACTATTATTACAAGTTGGTCTCCCACTTGGATTCGTTTCCTCCACTAGTATCTACCTCTTTCGATACAAAATTTGCTAACGATTAAGATTCATATCCACAATTGGACTTTTGTCATGCCCTCCTGCGATGAGTTCAAAACCACGTTTGCTTCTCATCCTGAACAGTTGAGGAAGGAACATACGGTCAACACTGTACCTAAGGTTCTTCTATAGGCATAGCATTCCACTTCTAAAATTGGTGGTTGACTCCAACCATTATAATTTCGTCCCGAAAGCCAAGAAAATTTTCTCTAAATTTTCACTTTCAGTTTGCCACACTCCGTCCTATATTTAAGCCTTCGGATACTTTACCTCCTTTGGTAAACACATACAAATTTCGCGTTTCTAAAATTTCCCACTGACAGTCTCTACACGTTTTTGTAATACGTTGGGTAAGTTTATCCTCGCACCTCATTTGACTATAACAGCATTTGAAAATGATTGCTGCACCTTAGTCGCCTTTCTAGTCGTGGCTTCTCGTGCCATAATGGAGGTGACCTCGACTACGGTCATCATCCTCGTATATATTTCATAATCTCAACTGAGCCCTGCCTCTTGATGTACGCTTAACGGTCCTCTTCTGACATCCGTCATCGCTCGGCACACGTACACATCCGAACGAAATTAGAATTCACTAGTGTATACACATTATAGCAGGAGAATGAAATCTCGTCAAAGGAATCGACAATTCTAAACATAGGGCTCTATAACAAACAAAGCAACGCTGAAAGCATAATAAGCTGTACAGATCCTAAGGACACTAGAACCTGATGCTCTGATACCACCTGTGACACCCCGCCTAATTAAATACCGGGCGATCACTCCTTTATTAAATTAAAATCAAGGTGAATAGTTGGTTCATTCTTAGCATCACTGTCGTAAAAATACTTTTCCAATTTAAACACCCTAAATAATTAAGCTAAGTGTCAAAACCATTTAAAACCTTATTCCCATTTTATTAAATCCGGTTATAAAACCTTAAACCATTAACATCTAAAGAGTCACCCATTAAGAATAAAAAATAGAATTGAACATACACGAATTTAATCATCAATAATAAATCCCAACATTTACAGCACTAAAGGAAAACATCCTGACAGTAATAAATCCCGAAATGAAGGTACTCAAAGTAAAAATTTCAATCTCTGACTATACCAACTAAATAATAGAAAGAGGGCGACACATGCCCCTGCTAGATAAAACTGAACAAGGAGTAGAATCAAATGGATGAAGTCGTCTAAGCAACAGGCCTGCAACTCCCACCTAAGCTGCAGCACGTTCCTTCCAAAGGATCCAAAGTAAGACGCCCCTGTGGCTGGGCACCTGTAATACATACATATATATACAAGAGAGAAAAAGAAATAGAAACGGGTCAGAGCCCGATAGTGTATATGATTTAAAAATTCGTTTAGCAAGTGTTTAAATTGATACAGGCCAATGCAACAACATATTAGTGCGACACTCTCTTGAGAAATTCTCACCTCTCTTCTAATGTGCACACCTATCGCACTAACCTTCCCAATGGTCTATCTCGTCATATACCACACTATCTTTCCCCAATGATTTAACTTATCTTAGGTTATTCGCAGGATTTAAAACTGAACAACACAAGTATTTAAAACGTAAGATTTCAATTTGTAACCAAGGTTCTCCTTTTAACTTTATTAATCAATAAAGTTTTCCAGTGTCATATTATACTTTCTCAAAACAATTATTTATAATTTGAGTCATCAACCATGTCCTACATATCAAATCACAGTAGGCAGTTCCAGATTTCAGAATTTCATATATATATATATTAACTACTCGTATAATATATATATATCATAAGAGCACCCCACATAAAAACTATGGTGCGGGCATACTCTGCTATCCAATCCCCGTATCAATCGTACTAAATGGAATACAAGTTCGGAATCACTCTCGAACTGTATAAATACATATACAAACAATATTGAGGCGAAGCATAGTTTCCAAGTCCAAGAGGTAAGTACATACCCTCACGTCTCTTAGGACCGTGACTACCGATTCGATAGCCTGTACCTAGGATTCCTATCTTCTAGGGTACGAGTCAATATCCCCCATAAGGCACACGAGATAAGATCGTCCCAGCGCGGTAACCTCAGGGATAGCAAGTAGCGCGGGCATGATTTTCACAAGTATATAATATATGCATACACAATCATATAAATATACAACTTTTATTATATCAATTTAGGTTTATCCAATAACCCACATTCACAACATTTATCCTTATTTTCCCATTATTATTTATCAAGTATAATGGTTCGTTTCTAACTTTAATTCTAAGTATAATGGTTCGTTTCTAACTTTAATTCGAAGGGTTTTTCCAACTTACTATGTAACCCTCATGGACTCTATTCTTCCAAATGTACAATTCAGTAAATATCCATTTATGTTCCAACGTAACTCTCTCTTACGTGTCTCTCCCCTTTAATATATACTTACATTATCCCTTATGCAAAATATCCCAAAAATATAGATTTCTCCTTACCTTAAAGGATTTTGAATTTTATTTTCAAAGATAAGAATTTCAAACGGTTTCGAAATTGGAATTAAAATGGAGTTTTAATAGAATTTTTTTATTACTTAGAAGAGTCCTCAAAATATAAAACTCTCTAAGAGTCCTCAAAACATAAAACTTTCTAGTGAGAATAATAGTTTTAGAAATCCGACCGTCTGATCAAGCTGATTTTTTGTCAGCGGTCCGGTCTCGCCGTTTGCTACAACATACTAAAATTTCAAGTGATTCTAATGGTCCGATCATTCAAAATAATTTTTTTAGTGTTTGTATCTGATTATAACTCTTTTCTTAATAAAACTCTTAATCCTTTACATGACAAAGGGTTTCCAGAATATCATATAAATCATCACTACATGAAAATTTCCCATCTCAAATTGGGTTTTTCTTCCATAAATCTCATCCTAATAACTCCTAAACTTATATGGATGATGCATCAACGAAATAAGCAAGATAAACACTTGCCTGGGATTTTCAGAAATCTAGTTTGGTGTTGAATTTGGTGTGGTTGCGTTCCCCGTCTCGCGATCTACGCGTTGGCGGTATCGGCGTTGCAAACGGTTGAGTTTTGAGCCTTGAAATGCCTTGAGAGCTCTCTCATCTCCTCTCCAATGGTCGTTCTAGTGTTTTAAGTTATCTAACCCTAAGAGATAGCCTAAACATCTAATATAACCCCTTTAATTTTCGTGGGTTTAATTACCCAAAAATACAAAATGACTAAAATGCCCTCCCGGGGTACTAATTAGGCCTAAAAACGCCCCGAGACCCAAACTAAGCCCCCGGGTACACTTTTCTGACTATCTCGGCCCTTCCAGACGCGTTGGCGCACTCAAAACGACCATATGAACAACCTATAAAATATTCACTTTTATTAATCCACATTTAGTCCCGACACGACACAGGCGCGTCCCGACTTAAATTTCCACAATTGTCATTTTATTCACACGTGATAATATTATAAAAATAAATCTCATATATTACTATACTCATCCAGTAATATGAAACAAATAATATATTCCCAATAATTACTAACTCTTGTCACGCTAGTAAATATTTAAAACAACATTTCGGATTAAAATTAAATTAATTTATCTCAATTAAATTTAATAAACCCCATAATTTAAAAGCTATAAAAATACGGGGTATTACACTATAATAGTCCACCATCTCTCTAATCATCGCTAACCATCCCATACCCAGGATAACATTATTCATGTACATCACTAAAATGACAAGATCTGCTAAATAGATAACCTCCCATTGTCCACACCCGCTCCCCTACAAAAGGAATGAATGAGAGTCCCACTACCCAATGATAAATAATCTATATCCACCAAACCCATATCACACGAGAATGTAGTACAAATAAAAGAATCTAATGCACTCGTGTCAAATAATACCCGCCCCATATCCTCATTGATAGGAAACATACCCTCAATGGCTAACGGTGTTGGCTCTAAAATTGATCCACGAATGTTATACACATATCCAAACTGTAACTAAAGATATTCCCCGAATAACTTGAACGTAGCTAGTACCTACTTTTGAGTGTCACTGCACTCAAATTCCTCTGAATGTCTTTCTTCCATTGGCTAGCAGCTATAACATTTTCTTTCCCTTGGAACTCTAGCGAATGGCCCTTCTGAAAGGCCTTTCTGACTCTCTCCCAAACTGACGGCACTGAGTGAGCCTAAACTAGTGCTGCCACTAGCTGCTGTAGTTATGCCTGGAGAAAATGTTGTGTTAGGGTGGTTATAGCAGCATTAACCGCATGTGTAACTATATTTGCGACCCCTATTATGATCACAGTCCCCTAAGTGGCATGTGGCTCCGATTGAGCTTCCTCCTCCACGGCCATCCTCGTGGCATGTGTTGGTCTACCTCTCCTGGTGTTTGGTCTCTAAAACCAAATCGAGGTTGTATGAGATTCACTTCAAATATAAATAATAGCAGAAGACCATAAACGTACAATATAAAACAACAGTTATAATCATAGAGATCTATATAAAAAATGCAACACTGAAAACATACCAAGTTCGCACAGATCCTAAGGACACTAGAACGTGATGCTCTAATACTAATGGTGACAACCAGCCTATTCTAATACCGGGTAGCCAATCCTCCTGTAAAATAAAATAGGAATCTTAGTATGGTCTCATTCTCAGCATCACTGCCGCAACAACATAATAAATATAATATAGGAAAACGGTACAACACATTGAATATAATAATCCTCATGCATTGATAAATAATAAGGGTGAATCGAATAAACCATCAGTCTCCAAATAACATTATCCACCATGTGAAACTAAATGATAAAATTGACTGCTTAAATAAAAGACAGAAATATAAAAGCTTAACCATTTATGGGCAACACGTCCAAAACTAAACTGAAATGATCCGATCCGATCTAGGTAGAATAAGTTAAGGCATCTAAACCATATGTAGTGTCCACAACTACTGAAACAGAAAGAATGGATTTATCCCTGTGGTTCTGGTTGCTGCTGCTACACACCTAGGGTATAAAATGAAAAAAAACGGGGAAAAGCAAGTGCTCATGGGTCAAAGTTCGAAAAGTCAAAAATATTTTGCAAGTAGAAAATTATTTTAATTCAATTAAAATAGTAGTTTATTACTTTCAAGATTAACCAGTCGCACTCATATGAGACAAACCTCACCCCTCAACAATAGTGCTCACTTAATCTCTCAATTTAATATCCTAATTAAACGACCCGATCTAACTACGACGTGTAACTGCTATAAAAAATCAATCCCGTTAATACCCTCTATTAGTTAAGTATAACTAACCTCACTAGGTATACGTTTGTAACAAATATTGTAGCGACACACTTGCTATAAGTAGATTTATACACTATATTACACACACACACACACACACACACACACACACACATATATATATATATACTAGCGGATGCCCGTGCCCGAGGTCACGGCGATAAATTTGCCCCCATGATAAAACCCACCCTATAATAACCAGCCTTTTTAAAAAAAAAACTTAAAAAAAATATATTTTTTAAAAAAAATATTTAAAAAAAAAATCTTTAAAAAAAAATATATTCTTAAAAAAATAATAAGATAAAATGCCATGTGTATGCATGCAACACATAAAATGCCATGGATGTTTATCATGCATGTTTATCATGCATAAGTTACTATTCATAACACCATTGTCCCATATTTTATATATATATAATATGAGACGATGGTGTTTTATTATTCCAAAATATCAATGGTTGAGATTCATTCTCCTGTCACGATATAAGGGTGCCATATTGTGCCACGTCATAATTTAAGCATTGTGATGTGACAAAGATGGAGATAACCAAACCCTTTCTCTTATTGTCTCCTATCCATTTCATTTTATCAACCCAAATGGAACCCTCCCTCACTCATCCCCTTACTCCTTGCTCCTGCCCCCTCTCCCCGCTGCCACCCCGTTTCCCAGCTCTCGCCCTCTTCCCACTGCCGACCTCACCTCCAACCTCTTGTACCTGCTTCCAATAGGTACAAATTAGGGTTTTTTCCCATTTTTGGTGGTTTTGAGTTATGGGTGTTGTTTCTATTTAGGTTTCAATGTTTTTTTTAAAGAATTGTTTCTATTTGGTTTTTTGGTTTAATCTCATTCTACTCTTTTATGGGTTTTGGATTCATCATCTGTGTGTATTGTTTTGCGTAGTTTGTTGATCTTGGAGATTAACTTACATAACTTTGGTTCAAATCAGGTGTACCATGTTTATTTTTAGTATTTACCATATAATATGTGCTTTGAAACATGGGATTACGGTGGGGTTTGTGATCTTTTCCAATTCATGGTTTCAACATCTACAACTTTGAATAAAGTATTTTTAGGGTTCATTTGTTGTTTATTTTGTACATCTAACACTTTTGGGTTCGATTTTTCAGGTATAGTAGACATTCTCTCCCTCCCTCTCTCGATTTTAACTAATATTTGTTTTCTTTTTTGCTTTACAATGCATTTGTATGACTTCATTGTGTAACTTTTCTAGGTGTGTTACTTTTAATCTTACTAGAAATGATTGTTTGATGTAAGAAATTTTTATTTTAGTCTGTAATTTTAATCCTATTTAGTTCATGAGGAAAGATTTGTGTTTCTTTTGTATTTAGTTCATGATAAACTTTTATATATTTTTGTTTGTGGTCTAAAACCATTAATCCCCTCTAAATACCTTTTCTTTACTAAGTTTGTTTTGTGTTTCTTTACTAGCAGGTACGCTATCTTCTGTCTCTCACATTCTCAGGTATACCTCTCGATTTTGTTTGACTCTTTGCCTTTCTTCCTTTACTGTTTTTTAAAGGTCTCAAAATATCGATTGAGGTTTGATTTTACTCTTCAAAAGAGCATTTTCAACATTTATTGTTTGACGTTGAAGTTACTCTCTCTCTCTCTATCCTTTTTTTTATATCTTGGGTCTTTGATGTTATTCCAAAATGTGATGTATTTTTTTCCTTTTGAAATAGAACACTTTGGCGATTAGACATTATGCATTTTTAAATTGATCACTTTGGCAAAGAAGGAATCGTGAGCTATTTTCTTCCATTTCTGGTGGTTTTAGTTTTTGTACTACTATGCTTTTTACATTTTTGAAGGTTATATACCATATGTAAAAGTTTTTTAGAAACTCTGAATGGTGTATAATATCTTGAATTATTTTTATATGTACTTGATGGTGGTGGTAAAGTTTTATGAGAAAATATTGAAAGGAATTATATGTGAGACTAAAGAGACGGTAGAGAACATGAACGGGTGGTAGGTGACCCTATAATCTATACTTGGACAAGAACACTGATAGATTGGTTCTTATAATTTGTTTTTGCATTATATCTAGGTTAACTAGCTACAAATGTAGCTATTTTTTTATTGTCTCACAGACTCACTATAGCTATATATTCATTTTGTTGTGTGTACGGGAAGGATATATTTTCATCTTGTATATATATTTTTTGTGGGTGGTGGTGGGGTGGAGGGGGTGATATATTTACTATTTTTAGTGTTTATGTTATATTTTTCGGGTTTGGTCATTGTTTTGATGCTCTCAAATGCTTTTGTGTTAAGGGTGGTGATTATTTTCAATATCTATGTAAATATAAATATTGAAGAAGAGTTGAAGTTTTTTTTGTCATCTTGGTATGTTATACGAATATCTATGAGGTTTATTTTGTTTAGTCACTAGCACACCAATTGTCTTTATTGCATATACAATCAAGAAGTGGATTTATTTTTCCTTTTTATGTGAAATGGATTGTGTTAATGTCAATTCAGGATGACTTAATTTTGTAGTTTTACATGTGTATGGAATTAAATCTATTAGTTTTAAACTGAATTTTAATATTGGCACTGCTTGAATGAATCTGGGATTTAAGTTTCAGGTTTTCATTTCATTTCTTGACCACCGGAGGTTTTGAAACTGGTATTTCTAAGGATGGTGAGACCAGTGAGCACGCCTTTCTTGCTTTAACTCTTGGCATTAGGCAGATGATCTGTTGCTATTACACTTTTTATTTAAAAATATTAGTTTGAGGTGCTTGAAACATACATGTATCTAATTAGTGTCTTTCGCATTTTGGTTGATATATATCATTGCTTTCATTGCGAGTTTGGTTTGCATCTTATGCATTTTAAGTAAGTTGTCATTTATTTTATTTCTCATTGTTCAATTCTTTTATATTCATGATCTTTACACAAATTAGTCAGCATTTTGTGTAATAACTTTTGTGATTACGTTAGTAAGAACTATACTAATATTATGGGTATGATTTCAGGGGTGGTCGATTTAGGTTTACGTATTTTTTTCTTTACCTGGTTTACAATTTCATGTTTTGGGTTTACTTAATATCCAGTATTCATCAAAGCTAATGTGATTATAGTAGGATGTATCGACATATGCTCGATGTTTGTCATACTAATTTTGCTACTATTACAGTATTACTAAGTTTTATTTCTCTATTTGATTGGAATATTTAATATTTACACTTTTGGCTTCGTAAGTTTCTAAAATTGCATGGCATAATTTGGGATTTGAGTTTCAGGTTTTCATTTCATTTCTTGAAGTACGGTTTGAATCTTGGTCTCTTTTGTTTTCTTTAACAATATACATCAGTGCTGACACGCCTGTTCGTAGATTTATGGGTGATTGATATTGTCACATTTTTTAACGTTTTCTATACATCAACGCTTGGCTTTATTCACATTATAAATAAAGTTTTACTTATTAGAAGGGTTTGTTAACTTCCCTTTACATCAACAATTTTGGATTATTAGGTTCGTAATTTTCTGTTAATTCTACCTTTATTATATTTTTTTTTGTATCTTTATGTTTATCCTTTTCTATTCGACATTTTGTCAAATTAAGCAACTCCTGTCAACCCAAGGTTTGTAGAGTTATTCGGTTTCATCCAAGGTTTAAAAGTAGACTAACATGGGAAATTATAGTTACTGATTGTGATTATAAATCACATTGGTAACAGTAGTTGTGATGAGATGATGAAAGTTGCTGTTTTTCTTTCCAACCATTCACTTTCTTGAAGGCTATACATCAATGCTTGGCTTTATTCACATCGTAAATAAATGGTGCCCCATACCTCTACCATCTAACTCGCTTGAATATTTGCGCTGGGATTAGATGGTCCTGATCAGAGTTGGAACTTTAGCTTCTGTAATGCTTCCTAAACAATGGTCTCACGCAGTCACTTGAACTGCCTCATCATAGATGCTCATGACATAAACAAATAATTTTTACATTTAACGTTAAGGTATTTCTATTTCACTTCCTCTACGTTTTTTTTCTAATTTGTTATTATTAGAATGTGTGTAATGTGAATATGAGATAAGGAGAAAACTAAGTTTGTTTAGTTTTGTTTGGTGTTAATTCTATAAACCTTTAGTGAAAATCTTTTGATATTTCATGACGTGACAAAGTTCATTGTTTTTCTTTATTCAATTATTTTAACAATCGTGTGGGTGTGGGTGTGGGTGTAATCTATAAGTGCCATGATTTGTTGAAAAATATATTTTTCATTGTTTTTCAACTTCTCCAAAGTTATTACACCATTTGCTACTAAGGATGTGTGAATGTTGGTGTGGGTGTGGGTGTGGGTGAGAGAGGGACTGGATGTGAGGGAGACTACGAAATTTCATTTTTTGACATCTCACTCACAATCTGGCAATATCAAATCTCATCTCGCATCTCCCTCATAATTTAGCATATTGCTCGTAGCTTATTTGGCTTATGGTGGCATTGAGAATTTATATTTTTTATATTTAAGATGCCATTGTTTTCTGTTCAGTTCACATATTCAACTAACAGATTAGTGTCACATGGGTGAAGGCACTAGGCCATTCTCAGATCTGTGAACCATATAAAAATTCACATTGGAATGTACAAATAACCCTCCCTTTTCTAAAAATCGATAATGCAGACATCAGCGGAAATGCAAGCATCACCATTGTACAAACCACCATTTGTGGATTGCTCTGTGGTCATACATTTTAGGTACAATTATGTTCAAAGCTCATTTATGGTCTAATCAATTAAAAATTCTTATATATACACCAAAAGATTTACTGCAAAGTTTTTCATTCTATTTTTTTGTTCAAATCTTATGTGGTTTTGGTTTATTTTGAGATGCTAATGTTTTTATATATTTTGGAACGGGATTGATGCCATACGGTATAGTAGGTGATGCACATGAAGTGTTGCATCAAATTAGATCTTAGAATTACAACTAAGTAGAGGCTAGAAGTAATGCATCTTAAACAGGTGAGCCATCCAAATGATATAGAACTGAGAGGTGCAGTTGAAGGTATGCTGAAAATGGCAGAGATGATTGAGATGTAGCACAGGAAGGTGAGAGAATCCCTTATGCAACCGATTGAGGAAGAGCATACACGTGTGTGTGACCTTAACTAATGTCACCAACAATCCATAGGAAACAGGACAAATATTGACAGTATTAGCAGCTTAGTAAAATTACTGGAAAACAATGGTTAGTGTTGAGAACGTATGTGCTTGCGTTCAAATGAGCAAATTATATATTAAAAGCCTTTTAACCCAAACAAACCCTAAACATGCAACAATATGTGATTGCATAAGATGATAATCTAAACAAGAACACTCAAACACATGCAATTGAGGAAAAATCCCCCAAAGGGGCAAAACCATTTATTTTCATTATAATATTATAGGCTATACAATTTCGGATTACAATGAAAATACAAGTGACTAAGAATTACCCTCAGGTGTCGGATTCTGTATTCGCGGCTGGAACTATCCCTTTCCAGTAGGGCTGCAATGGAGAAGAGAAACGGCTTCTCCACAAGGGTTGAACAAACCAAAGTTGTGTTCTTGGGTTGCAAAAGGATTCACAAATATTTGGCAAGGATGTGTGAATCAAAACATGAGTCTTGGGACTCAAAAAATATGAAGACTAGAGGTATTTGGACTCTCAAAAACGTCTTCTAAAGTCTTGCAAAACAACTCCCCCGAAGTTGGTATTTATAGGAAAAAATATGAAGAGTCCCACGTTCTTAAAACTCTAAAATTCTATCCAGCGTACAAAAAAAAACAGCATTCTAAAAGGAATTTTCTCTATCTTCAAAAAGGTCATAACTCCTTCACCGTAGCTCGGATTGAGGTGACATTTTTTCCAGTATCTTCTTTGCGGCGAGGTCTTCAACTTTACAGTTGACCAGACCTACGGACTATGGCTGTAAAATTACGAAAAAGCCCTTGAAGTCTCCTATCGTGCCTTTTTTCACTGTTTTGACTTCTCTTGCGTACCACTTGCATTAAGTCCCTAAAATCATGGACCGTGAAGTCGTTGAGGCATATGTGGGACATATTAATGGAGATAATTCATGTTTGATTCTCGGAATTCGGATTGAGGCCGTCATATGAGATCGTGTAGGGACGTGCCAAATGTAACGGCGTATGACATACAAAACTGTAAGATAACGGACATGAGAATTATGTCCTAACAAATCTCCCCCTATGTCTATGCCGGTGCATACATAAAAAATCCGAATTATCAAATATGAAATTGCCTATACAAATCTACCCTTCCATGAACCCAAAACTGGAAAGATACAAATGAATAAGTCTTCATCGTTTGTTCTTCAAATCTTCAGGAATCTAAAATCTTTTCTCATCAGGATGTGCAATTCAGAGATCATCAATGTAGTACCTACACACATGAGATAAGGAAAAATATCAAGTGACATATCGAGTTTGAAATAAGATAAACATATATACAAAAATATGAGCAAACTCAAACTTTCAAATCTCCCCCATAATAAGATAATTCATTCTCCCCCTTTTTATGATGTATCCAAATAGACAAATGAGAGAAATAAATCAAATAAGCAAGTGCGGGGCGTCACTAGGATAAAATCACACCATGAATGAACACAAAGAAACCAAGACGATGATAGCGTAAATGAAGTGGTGTGATCAAATTCGATAGGAAAATCAATGCATACAAACATGACATATGTGCACGATGAATATTGGATACTCCTAGCGAATGAACTCAAATGCTTCCTTTGGTGTAAACGAATGAAAATATAAGATATTGACTCAATCAAATCAACAAATCAAAGCTCAAAGTGATTTTCACACCAATAACGTCCAAAATGATTTTATGCTTTTTCAGGACTTTCAAGGAAGTGCAAACTCGTTTAAAGATTCTCCAACCAAACTCCCTCAGATATAATTTTGAATAGAGGCATTCTAAATTCTCAAACTTTGGAGAATTGATGGTGAAACCTAAGTGGCCCATATTTGGCATGAATTGCTTTTTATTGCCTGTAAATTTTTTTGGGCTCTTTTAACCTCTTTGGACCTTGGATATTAAAATTCCTCCATTTTTTAGGTCCTTTTTAACGGTGGTTTTTGCGCAAAGGATAGATGATTACCTTTCGCAGCCCCTCCCCGTTATACAAAAACACACAGTCTCACCAAAATGGTTTTTACATGCATTCCAATCTTGTCAAGTTTTATCGCATATTATACATTGTATAGACAGAATTGAGATGGAAACACTCAAGCCAATATGAGATAGACAAGTGCAATAATCAAATATAGCCGTGCATGTGTGCAATAAAGGATATAAGAGTCAAACATGTAGGAAGATATCACTAATTACATCTCAAAGACTCCATACTAAGTAAAGCACATGGATGAAATGATGTAGCGTCTCAAATCTCTATCAAACAGTCACATGGATAAATGGAATGAAGTTGTGACTTGGCTATTTACATGCTCATCCATAAAAGAAGCAAAAACATAAATCTTTTTGGATTTTTCAAAAAATTTATCAAAATAAAATCTTTTTGTGCTTTTCTTAAAATTTTCTTAAAGGAAAATCTTTTTGTATTTTTCAAAAGAAATATAAAAAGCAAAAAGAATAAAACAAAGCTGTACAACTAAGCAATGGTACAAATACAATAGACTAGCAATAGGAAGAATATGATATGAACATGAAGAAGCATCCTATTCTAGACATAGACCAAGCCCTCAGTCAACTGTTTAAATCCCCAAAGAATTCCTAAGACTCTCAAATCTAAGGGCATCTAAAGGTTTCGTGAAAATATCGGCTAACTGACGGTCGGTGGGAACAAAACTCAGGGATACAGTGTTCTCCTCAACTAACTGACGAATAAAGTGCTTACGCATCCTGATATACTTGGTGCGCGAATGCTGAACTGGATTGCGGAATATGTGTATCGCACTCGTGTTGTCACAGGAAATGGTCATGGTGTCCTGTGAAATCCCATTTGCTTCATCCACAAGAGTTGTGTGCAAAAACTCCCGGCAGCTATGTACTCAGCCTCCGCTATGGACAAAGAGATGGAATTTTGCTTCTTGCTCAGCCAGGAGACAAGAGCAGAACCAAAATAGAAACACCCACCAGAAGTGCTCCTACATCCATCTACATCCCCAGCCCAATCGGCATCCGAATAGGCGGACAGACGATCATCGGTATCAAAGGAATACCAAATCCCGTATGAGAGAGTCCCACTCACGTATTTAATAATACGTTTTAGAGCAAGTAAATGTTACTCTTTTGGGGATGCCTGATATCGCGCACAGACTCCAACACTAAAGGCGATGTCGGGACGACTGGTAATCAAGTAGAGAAGACTACCTATCATACTCCGATATAAGGTTTGCTCTACGTCCTTGCCTGAAGTGTCCTTACTAAGCTTGGTAGTGGTACTCATAGGTGTACGTGCATGCTTAGAGGAGTCTAAACCAAATTTCTTCACTAGGTCTCTAGCATACTTGGATTGGGAGATGAACATCCCATCCTCTAGCTGACGAACCTAGAGACCAAGGAAGAATGTAAGCTCACCAACCATGCTCATTTCAAACTCACTTTTCATCTCCTCCTCAAAGTGGTGAGCATGCTGGGAGCATGTGGATCCAAAGACTATGTCGTCCACATAGACCTGGGCAACCAAAATAGCACCGTCATCTCTCCTAACGAACAACGTCATATCTGCTCCCCCTCTCTTGAAGCCACGAGCTAAAAGATAGGAAGTAAGCCTCTTGTACCAAGCACGGGGTGCTTGCTTCAAACCATACAAGGCTTTCCTCAGATAATAGACGTGCTGAGGGTGCTGAGGGTCTTCAAACCCTTTTGGTTGTTCCACATAAACCTCCTCCTGTAGAATGCCATTCAGAAAGGCATTCTTGACATCCATCTGATACACCTTCAAGCGCAGATGACATGCGATGGCGAGCAGAAGACGGACGGACTCAAGCCTCGCAACAAGAGCAAATGTCTCCCCAAAGTCTACACCCTCTATCTGTGTGTAGCCTTGAGCGACCAACCTAGCCTTATTTCTGATTATGGTACCATATTCATCCATTTTGTTCTTGAAAATCAACCGGGTACCTATCACATTAGTCTCACTAGGTCGGGGGAATAATTTCCAGACATTATTATTTTTAAACTGAAGCAACTCATCCTGCATAGCAGATATCCAGTGTTCATCCTTGAGTGCTTCTTTATGGTTCTTGGGCTCGACTTTGAACGTGTAGCAAAGATGGCTAACAACGTTCTCTAGCTGAGCACGAGTCTTGACCCCTAGAGTGGGATCACCAATAATGGCAGAAGGGTCATGACTCTTGCGAACCCAAGCAGGTGTGTCCCCTAGCGCAGGAGTAGGGTCCACAGGGTGTGTGAGAGGAACAGGTAAATCACTGTCAGAACAATTCTCATCCTCACATAGAAGGTTAGGATCAATAACCGTTTTAGGTTCGTCATCTTGCACGGTAACGTTTATTGATTCCATAACCTTAGAGCTCATCAGGTTAAAAACCCGGTACGCTCTGCTATTTGATGAATATCCTAGAAATATTCCCTCGTCGCTCCGGGAGTCGAATTTTCCTAGTTGCTCTCTATCCCGTAGGATGTAGCATTTACTCCCAAAAACACGGAAATACGCCAGGTTGGGCTTCTTGCCGGTCCATAACTCATAAGGTGTCTGTAGTGTGTGTGGACGCAAATAAACCCTATTCACCATGTGGCATGCAGTAGACACTGCCTCTGCCCAAAATCTCCTAGAAACTTTACGACCTATAAGCATAGATCTAGCCATCTCTTGGATCGTTCTATTCTTTCTCTCAACAATCCCATTTTGCTGAGGAGTTCTCACAGCAAAAAACTCATGTTTGATCCCAAGGCTATCACAGTACAAATCCACCTTTGCTTCCTTAAATTCAGTGTCGTTGTCACTACGTATTCTGTTAATAGTGACACCGTGTTGATTTTGCAGGACACGGAACTTGGTCATTAAAATTCTACAGCATCGGATTTCTCTCTCAGAAAACCTACAATGGAGTACCTGGAGAAATCATCTACCATCACGAGGATGTACCTATTACCACCTAGACTCTCAGTACGAGTGGGACCCATAAGATCCATGTGAATCAACTCCAGAACACGAGAGGTGGTATTGGAATGCAACTTCCTATGAGGACTACGAATTTGTTTTCCCAACTGACAGGGTCCACAAACGGTCGAGGTTGACTTTCCAAAAGATGGTAAGCCACGTACTAGATCCTTTTTAGCTAAACGATTAAGATCTCTAATGTTCACGTGACCTAGACGTTGGTGCCACAGATCCATAGGAGTGATCATGGTGCTGTTACAGACAAGTGAGGATGTGGGCTCAGTCCCATAGCAATTATCCTCGGTCCTCACCCCTTGCATCAAAAGTTTACCAGCTTGATTGTAGACTTTACACGCGTCCCGGTCAAACTTTACTACAAAGTCAGTGTCGCACAGCTGGCTAATGCTGAGAAGGTTTGCTTTCAAACCTTTGACGTACAAAACATTTTCTAGATTAGGAAATCCAGGTAACTCGATAGTACCACGTCCTATAATGCTAGACTTGCTCCCATCTCCAAAGGTGACTCTGCCATCCTGATAGTCCTCAAGAGTCGTAAAAAATGAGGCATCACCTGTCATGTGTCTGGAGCACCCACTATCAAAATACCACTGAGAGGTATTATGTACTTTGAGAGCAACATGAACAACAAAGGCCTTTTTATCTTTCTTAGGTACCCAAGCAGAGCTGACCTTTTGGTTGACTTTGTTGGTTTTAGCTGAAATGTGAGAAGTATTTACTGACGGCAAAGACATCCGTCGGAATTCTTCCATTAAACTCTGAGCCGTGGCATCTAAGAACTCAACTCACTCTTTTAGACTAGAAAACTCATCAGTATGACGTGGTGGAGCAGTAGTACGTCGCGTCCGACCCATGCTATAGCAATACTCCCTAAGGTGTCCTTTTCTTTTGCAATAAGTGCAAAAGAGCAGAGTCAAAGGTGGACCTTGGTTTGCTTTTCTTGGTCGAACTCTCCTATGAGGTTTTTGACGGTGACCATAAGGAGTTGTAGTAAACTCAGGAACTGGTCCAGGTGCAATTTGGGACGTGGAGGCACCATCATATCCAATTCCTTGCCGATCACCAAAACCTAAAGTGGGGCCGAGGAGCATCTTTTCCATCTTCCCGGATCTATCCTCGATTTGTACCTTGACTTCCCGTGCTTTCTCAAGATCATGAGTCAGCTGGGCAACAAGGGCTTCAAGTTTCTTCCGAGTCTCCACGGAGGAATGGAGCTGACTCGTAAGACTAGCCACTTGTTTAGTCAAGTCCCCTCTATCTTTCTCTAAAACGCTCTCTCTCTCTCTAAACAGAATCTCTTTCTCGACACAGGCAGATTCTCTCTCTCTCAGGGCGGTGACGGTGGAGGACTCTCTTTCTCTCGCCTTCCTTAAATCATCCTCTAAGCCAGTGATCTTAAGAACTAGCGCTTTGTTACGTTTTTTAGTTTTAAAAGACTTTGAATATAACTCAGCGTAGGCGCGTTGAATATCACTCTCGCTTTCACTTGAGTCACCCTCCCCCTCACTCACATCGATCTCACTGTCGAGGTGTCCCTGTGAAGCATCATCTTCATCGTCGTGAAGAGAACTAGGAGTGCTCACTTGACTGGCCATGAATGCGGTGAAGTTACACTCATGCGGTGACTCATCTCCTGAATCCACCGTCTCGACCTCACTGCCGTCACTAAGGGTAGCATTAAGGACAGCTTTCCCTTTCTCTCTATTCAGACGATTGGCACACTCAAAGGCTCTATGACCCCTACCATCGCACTCAAAACATCTCTCACTTTCTTTCTTAGGAGTATTTTTGGAGTCTTTTTAATTTTTATTTTCAAACTTATTTTTCTCAAATTTCTTTTTATCTTTAAAATTGCCATTTTTCTTAAATTTGAGAATCCTCTTGAAATTTTTTGCAAAAAGAGCCAAATCATCTAGTTCAAAATCACACTCAGAATCTCACGTGTCAGTCTCTCTCTTTCTCGACGACTCTACCCTTTTTCTAGCCGACCCCTCACTCCTTCTCTCTTGGGCTTTAAGAGCAATTCCCTTATCTTTAGATTTAGCAGTTTTAGGGAACATATCAATTTCATAAGTTTGCAAATCTCCTACAAGTTCTTCCAATTTTAGTGTATTTAAATTACCCATAGAATTTAGCACAGTGACTTTAGGGATAAAACGCTTAGGTAAAGAACGAAGAATCTTTTTAACAACTCTAGCATTAGCAATATGTTCACCAAGATTAAAGCTAGTATTCACAATGTCAGAAAGTCTAGCATAAAATTCATCAAAGCATTCAGATTCATGCATGGTGATGGTTTCAAATTGAGTTGTCAAATTTTGCAACTTAGATTCTTTCACAGCATTAGTTCCTTCATGGGTGAGTTACAAAACATCCCATGCCTCTTTTGACGTGGTGCACGTCATTATGCTTTTGAACTCATCAGGTGTGACAGACCCAGAAATAGCACTTAGACCCTTAGAATTAAAGGATGACCATTTAAACTCTTCCTCAGTCCAAGAAGTGTCAGGTTTCAAGCTGGTCACATTATTAACAGTCACGGAGGGAGGAGTCCACCCTCGTTCAACCAGAATCCAGACACGTTCATCAATGGCTTTTAAAGCCGACCTCATTCGGACTTTCCAATAAGCATAATTTGTCCCGTAAAAAACAGGCATTTTATTATACAACTTCTCCATTTGAACACGCACTTTTTCAAAAATCAATTTTTTCAGAAAATTGATATCTTAGAAAAATTTTGCGGAATATAGGAATACGCGGTAGATTAGCGTAACCTGCTCTGATACCAATTTGAGAACGTATGGGCTTGCGTTCAAATGAGCAAATTATATATTAAAAGCCTTTTAACCCAAACAAACCCTAAACATGCAACAGTATGTGATTGAATAAGATGATAATCTAAACAAGAACATTCAAACACATGCAATTGAGGAAAAATCCCCCAAAGGGGCAAAACCATTTATTTTCATTATAATATTGTAGGCTATACAATTTCGGATTACAATGAAAATACAAGTGACTAAGAATTACCCTCAGGTGTCGGATTCTGTATTCGCGACTGGAACTATCTCTTTCCAGTAGGGCTGCAATGGAGAAGAGAAACGGCTTATCCACAAGGGTTGAACAAACCAAAGTTGTGTTCTTGGGTTGCAAAAGGATTCACAAATATTTGGCAAGGATGTGTGAATCAAAACATGAGTCTTGGGACTCAAAAAATATGAAGACTAGAGGTATTTGGACTCTCAAAAACGTCTTCTAAAGTCTTGCAAAACAACTCCCCCGAAGTTGGTATTTATAGGAAAAAATATGAAGAGTCCCACGTTCTTAAAACTCTAAAATTCTATCCAGCGTACAAAAAAAAAACAGCACTCTTTAAGGAATTTTCTCTATCTTCAAAAGGTCATAACTCCTTCACCGTAGCTCGGATTGAGGTGCCGTTTTTTCCAGTATCTTCATTGTGGCGAGGTCCTCAACTTTACAGTTGACCAGACCTCCGGACTATGGCTGTAAATTACGAAAAAGCCCTTGAAGTCTCCTATCGTGCCTTTTTTCACTGTTTTGACTTCTCTTGCGTACCACTTGCATTAAGTCCCTAAAATCATGGACCGTGAAGTCGTTGAGGCATATGTGGGACATATTAATGGAGATAATTCATGTTTGATTCTCGGAATTCGGATTGAGGCCGTCATATGAGATCGTGTAGGGACGTGCCAAATGTAACGGCGTATGACATACAAAACTGTAAGATAACGGACATGAGAATTATGTCCTAACAAATCTCCCCCTATGTCTATGCCGGTGCGTACATAAAAAATCCGAATTATCAAATATGAAATTACCTATACAAATCTACCCTTCCATGAACCCAAAACTGGAAAGATACAAATGAATAAGTCTTCATCGTTTGTTCTTCAAATCTTCAGGAATCTAAAATCTTTTCTCATCAGGGTGTGCAATTAAGAGATCATCAATGTAGTACCTACACACATGAGATAAGGAAAAATACCCAGTGACATATCGAGTTTGAAATAAGATAAACATATATACCAATTTATGAGCAAACTCAAACTTTCAAATCTCCCTCATAATAAGATAATTCATTCTCCCCCTTTTTATGATGTATCCAAATAGACAAATGAGAGAAATAAATCAAATAAGCAAGTGCGGGGCGTCACTAGGATAAAATCACACCATGAATGAACACAAAGCAACCAAGACGATGATAGCGTAAATGAAGTGGTGTGATCAAATTCGATAGGAAAATCAATGCATACAAACATGACATATGTGCACGATGCATACAGACGAGATAATGCATGCTTGATTCTCGGAATTTGGATTGAGGACGTCATATGAGATCGTGTAGGGACGTGCCAAATGTAACGGCGTATGACATACAAAACTGTAAGATAACGGACATGAGATTTATGTCCTAACAAGTGTAGAGCCAATGCATCCAGAGGAGGGGCCACAACAGGTGTTTGAATTTTAACATCCGAGTTTGATCATGACATTTTATTTTATCTCGGACCTTTCATGTACTTATGCTCTTAAATAATATGTTTGATTTTGGCATTTGTAAATGAAACTTCCAGTCTCATAATGTTTAATTCTATAACATTTTTCTTATGCTTTAATTTCTAATAGTTATAGATTTCATACATTTTTTATTTGGTGGTTCTTTTCAGGTTTTTATTTACAAGTCCCAAGATGGGGATGAGCTGTTTTCAGTTTCAATAGCTTATACTATCAAATTGGTATCTCTGACTTATTGTTGTCGGACCTCAACTTTCTTCTTTTACCATAAGTGGTGAAATTGATGGTTAAACGATTCAATGAGATGATTGCAAAATTAGTTATGTCGATCCGAATTTAATTATTTGTTGGTATAACATTTTCATTTTGTCAATGAAAATGAAATAATATTTTATTTTGATTGATAAATTCGGTATGTTTGAATATTGTTGTACTATTTTTTTATTTCTTAAAGAGTGGTGGATAGTTCTATAAATAAAGGGAATTCTGCCCAAATTTGATGAATTTAGACTATTTGCAAGAATTTTGTTGGACTATTTGTTATTTGTTGAGCAGGATGGATAGTTTTATAAATAAAGAAGATTATAGTCATTTTTTTAATTACACTTTATTTTATTGAGGAACGATATTTTTGTCGTTTTGGAATTATATACTTTAAAAAATTTCGTCGTGCCTTCAGGAACGGCCATTCCGCTAGTGTGTGTGTGTGTGTGTGTGTGTGTGTATATATATATATATATATATATATATATACGTATAACCTATTCCAAGATCTTGGACCTCCCGGATACACCCCTTTTGTGCTATCCGGCTCCAGGAAACACGCATCACATTCAGCCGCCAGGTCGAAATCTCACCACCGATCCTAAATGTAAACACGTACAATGGAGGTGGCCATAAACATACGTCCGAGGGTTGTAACAATACCACATCGCACCCACTTGATTTCTAAACCAATATATATCCTCACACATGGATAGTGGCCATGAACAGTCCTATGACTTGGGCAATCAATCCAACACGTACTGATCAATGCCAAGGTGAAATGCCCACTACGCATAACCTCCTGCGATAGCACTATCGAGTAGGTATATTTAATATAACAAGTAGCATACACACATAAATATTTATATACACGTCAACCTAATATGTAGGTATATAAGGTGTTGAACTCGTACGCATATCCCATAGTGCACGGTTCACACAATCTCGAAGTTCGAACCAACTTCCCAATTAATTATTTAACTAGTCCCACACTTGAATCGTCGATTTTCCCTTGTCTCAAGAATTAACACCATAGTTAATTAATTACTTCAACAAATAATGAATATCGACACAAAACTATTGTTAATTAAATATCCACTCACTTGGATAACCTCCCACATACTCACTTGAGTTCATAAAAATTCCCTGAATGTTTCCATGACCCAACCTTGGCACAGCCCAGCAGCCGAATCGATTCACCTTCCATAACCTAAATGATTCCCCGTAAAGGCCAAATCAATTCGAAATATGGAGGAATCCCAGATCTGCTTGTTATCTCTACACGAGTTTGATTCTCAAAAAATAAAATTTCGTTTCTAAGGTTCTTCCTACTTAAATTCAAAGAAATGTAAGCACATTATTATCAAGAAAACATTATTACATCCCTTTAAAATCAATCCCTTCTTGGTAACCCCTTATAAATTCAAGAAATAGTATCTAAACATTAGAGGTTGTCTAACCCAATTCAAGATCATAATTTTAATCTAATTATTTTTTAAAGATTCGACCTTTCTATCCAGGTTCTACATGTTTATCCTTTAAATCCTAAAATTAATTTTGCAATACAAGTGTAATTATTATCAATTACTAATTAATTTAAAATCCATAATCCATATAATTTAGATCTCTACACAAATCAACCAAAGTTTAAATCTTCAATGCTTTCAATCTCAGGTTTCCATGTTAAATCATGTAAGTAATTAGCTTCACTTAATTTGTGACATAAAGAAAGTAACTACTTACCTTAATGGATTAGAATCTGACGTTATCTACGTGTTTGATGACGGGTTGAATACTCTCTCTTCTCCTCTCTAAGATTTTTCTCCTTTTCCTTCTCTTTCTCTTTCTCTATTTTCTTGTACTCTTTCTTAATCTCTTGTGCACCATATCAAAGGTTGCCTGCCATCCACCTTCCTAACCTTTTAAATACCTCCTTAATTACCCTAAACACATTTTCCACTTAAAAATTAGTGTGAAATGACCTTCCTACCCTCATACGGGTCATGTTTTGTCTAAAAATTCTCGAAACCCAATCATAACACTCGGGTAACGATTCTGGGCTATTTCAACCTTTCCTGATTCATTGGTGCACTCGAAAAGGTCATCTGAGTCACCTAACTACAAATATGCTAAAATCTCATTAAAAGGGCTCGACATGCGTGTACCGTGTACATCGCCCATAACTTATACTGATTCGTCGATGTCATACTCTATTGACATATAGTAATAAATCATAGCTTTTACAGGTCCTGTTATGTCTAAAAGTTCCTCGAAATCCAATAATAACACCCGGGAACCTATTCTAGACTGTTTCAACCCTTCTCGGATCTCCGGTGCACTCGAAAAGGTCATTTGACTCCCCCAACTACAAATATGCAAACAAATCATTAACTGGGACCAACACGCGCGTACCGTTTGTGTCGCCCATAAATTATACTGATTTTTTGATGTAATACTCTACCGACATATAGTAATAAACCCTATCTTTCACTCGTATGCGAAATATAATAAATCACATAACTATTTACTTATCACATGCAAGTAAATAATAATAAAATAAATATTAACCCTTTATCTCGTTAATTAATATTTACTAAAATCTAGTTTAATTCACCCCAATTAATTTAATACTATAAAGCACATGAAAATTAATTAATAATAGAAGTATGGGGCATTACACGAAGTAAGAGATAAGATAGTATGTGAAATACCATATCTATAAGAAGAGAATTCACAATGATCATATACAAGTGTAAATCATGTGAATCTCAAAACAGGAAGCAGTAGATGAAATATATCAATCAATTAGCATAAAAGCATGATATGTGATATACAAACAATCTAACTAGAATGAGATCATATATGAAACATGGATTTAGATCATGGATATGTCGATAAAAGCAAAAGAAAATGATACTAAGCAAGAATCAAGATAGTAGCTGAGAATGAACCAATTGACGATGGAAATCCATAAAGCTAACACTGTGTAACATAAGAACTAAGATAACTCAAAAGAGTTGAAACGAGGGAAAACAACACACAATATTTGTCTAAAGATGGGGTAAGCTAGAAAAACTCATTGGAAAAGGATTTCTTAGGATGAAATTATGTGAAAATTGCAGTCGCTGGAGAAGAAGGGGATTTAAAGATAGATGGGTTTTCTCTCTCTAAAAGCTAATGCATGGGCAAAATGAAGTTAAAAGACTGATACATTTCAGTTTTCGGGATTTTATGCTCTTTTGGGGGAAATAAAATATCCCACTTATAAACATGACGTCATACTTGGAAAAGCGGACACACGCAGTCAACCTAACACATGCACTGCCCCAAATGGTGAAATGATTATGCTAGATGTCAAACCCCATCGCCTAACACGTATCAAGTTCAATCCCAAATGAAAATTTTACAAGTATTTCTCCTCAGCGGACATCAAAAAGAATTCACGATGACCAAGGTTGCTAAAGCTGACAACTTTCCCATCAGTTAACACTTTCCTCGCTCAACCTTCTTATAACACACTCAAAAAGCATAATACCCCAAAGAATTCATTGCATCCCTAAATCACAAGCTAAGTCTTGGGTGATTTTATTGTACCATGAATATGGTGCGATTCAGGAACTAATCAGAGCTCATCAATTGGACTCATCCATTCCCTAAAGATGGTAGGCTCAGCTACCATTTTTGTTGACCTGTGCAATTTTGGTCGTCCCCAGCATCATAGGCAACGTCTTATCTCATCTAACTCACAGTAGTTAACAGTATTAAATAACACCATTAGAAGAAGCATCCACTATATGATAGAATGACATCAGTGGCTAGCACATCACACTCAGATGTGGGGAGATGTGCAAAAATCCGCGTCCATGTGTGTGTAACAACGTCATGATTATCCACCTTACTTATACATAAAAGGTGTAACTGCTTATCCTATAACGGCATGACACGTGTCCCACTACAATCCTTTTCCTCTAAAAGCCTATACATAGCGCATAATCCCTCATTATAAGGGATCGATATATTTTTCCCTACTATTATGCTGCCTAATTCTAGAGTGAACACAAGAGCTTATAAATTTCATTAATCCATGTCTTTTGCCCATTCAATTCAATACAATCAACATTACACATGTGGATGTAGGAAACACTTTCGGTCGAACCACATAAATTTGATTCCCTTCTCTTTTCTCATCTCTCTTTAATATTTGCTCTAGATTGGTATAACTACATTTTATATCTCTTTATCTATTATAGTTTATGATTAGTGTATTACCTCTAAGACCCAAATCCATGTACTAACTTTAGACAATAACAGATTGGTATCGTCTATGGAAAATCGAAAAGCCATTTGTTATTTCCTACTATTTTTTATTCCTTTAACTTCAGGATACCTAATTCTGAGAAAATAGTGAATCTCAATCTGATTCATATGTGTTCCACTGGGTTCGAGTCCGCTAATCTATAATTTCCCTCTAATTCTTTTTAAATCCCTAGAATCCTCACTTGAATCTACTTTTTCTATCTTCGGATTCATTCTTCCATAAATTCGTTCATCATTTTGGTGTACTCTATTTTAGTATTTCCAATAACTAATCTTATTGAAACTCATAAAACATGGATGATAACCTATAAAGTAGTTGCACTACAGAGGGAATTCATCCCTTTACGCCCGTTGGTATGGGAGGCCTTCAGGGGATCTTAATGATTCTGGCTAGAGGCCAGGAGTCGATACAAGAAAGAATGAAACAATTGATATAAATATTCTTGGTTGGGCAGAATAGACCCAAAACGAACCTAGTTACCCCAGCAGGGGTTGACAACTCATACAGGAGGCATGATTTGCCACCTTTTACCACTTACAAGGACAGGAGACATGCTCACTATAACAAGGCATTGGAGAATCCCAAGAGGTTGAATTTTAGATCACGAGATGAAAGAAAAAAATCTAAACACTTCAAATTACAAGATGACTCGTCATATCGCCCTAGGGTGACGTCCGACATCAGGATGACAGGTTATGCTGATGAACAAACTTATCTATGTAGATGACAAGTGTTCTAAAAAGGATTATCAAATGCTATGCATTTAATTATCTGGACCCAAGCACAGAGAGGGCACAACAACATTGGGAACTAAGAGACTTGAGAGTGCACAAATAAGAACCCAAGAGATTCGAGACGGTAACAACAGAATGTTCGGCTAAATCTAAGACTAGCAGGAGAGGGTCGGCCCAGGTCTAGCTGACTTCCTAAGAATAGAGCTTAGATAAAAATTAAGGCCAAACAAGAAATTTAATTACAGTGAAAACTAAGAAGTATGAATATCCCTGAAAGGGTCCATACAACGGTTGGAATATCGGTTGGGAGGGATCACAAATACAAGAAACCCATTTTAGAGGGGTATTATTCAAGGATCATTGTTTACCTCATCGATTATGGGCCATCCAATGCCTGCGAAGTTCAAAGAACTTGTAATCATGCCCAAGTATGATAGCGAGTCTGACCCCATGTTGCATGTGGAGTAATATCAAGCCGCCGCTAATATATAATTCATTCCCGATCTAATGCATTATAAAGCATTTTCCATCACCATCATTGGGTCGGCTCTAATATAATACAATAGCCTATTGAGAGGGAAGATCTTAAACTTTCAGTAGTTGGCCAGTCTCTTTGTTCGTAAATTTTTCTTCGAGACAAAGCCCAGTAAGAAGGTTCCCCACCTACTAAGTGTCCATTAAAAGAAGAATGAAAAAACTAAAGAGTTCATCACTCATTTTACATAAAAAATCTATTATTAATTAATTACGATGAGAAGGTTTCAGTCACAGCACTCATGAGTGGTCTGTTGCCCCAGAAGTTATATTGGGTATTGGCTAACGAGTCGCCAAGAATAATGTCTGAGTTATTAGCTAAGGTTGGCAGGATTATGAATGATGAAGAAGCAATGGAACTGAAGGATTTGAGCCATTCTAAGGTCAACACTAGCAAGAGCTAAAAAAAGAATAAAGATTCCAAGGACAATAAAAATGCGTATAGATCGAAGAGGTTTGACGAATATATCCCACTGACTATGGGAGTACACCACATCTATTATGAGATTCGAGGGAGCAATGACTTGAAATATCTCAAAAAGATGAAGGCTCCTCCTATCAGGAGGGATAAGAGTAAATACTATGAGTTCCATAAAGTTCACGACCATAACATTAAAACTTTTATCGCCCTAAAGAATGAAATTGAGAACCTCGTCAGATGAAAATTGGAAAAGTATGTTGATAAAGTTAGTTGATCAGATAGACGGGATAAAAAAGCCTAAAATTTAATCAAAGCCCCCTTGTAAGAAGTGGAACAGAAATAAGAGGGGAGAGATGAAGATTCAGAGGATTATACGAACTTTGCCAAGAAGCCTAAGGAACTAGTGCATGAAATCAAGATAATCTCTTTTGGATGTAACTTCATAGTAGGAGATGATACTAATGGTGGAGGTGAACCAGTAGAAAGAAAAGCCTACCTCTATAAGGCAAAGGCTTGTGCTCACATTCGGCATATATGCCCCAGAAAAGTGGGCAAATATCATCTTATTATAGGTTTTTCTAAGTATGACCTATCAGGTGTGCTCTACTCTCATGACACCCTCTGGTAGTCATTATGATAATGCGTGAGTGTAAGGTGGAAAGGATTCTGGTAGATAATGGCAACTCAGTCGATGTCTTATTTTATAACTATTTCATTAACTTGAGGTTGAAAGTTAGCAAACTTGAAGCATACCACATATTTATCATCATTTTTTTGGTGGAGAAAGTGTTCCTCTAAGGGACAATTGAGTTGGAGGTTGTGGTCGGCATCTGGCCAATATACTGGATATGAACCAATTTTTCGTCGTCGATAAAAATGTTTAGTCTGTGTATGAAGTCATATTCGAAAGGGTGGATTTGAAAAAGTTCAAAGTTGTTCTTTCAACCATTCTCCAGTGCCTGAAGTTACCCAATAACTAAGGGGTCGTCATGGTGAAAGGAAATCAAGTATAAGCCCGAAAGTGCTACTACACATCAACGGAATAGAAAGAGTGGAAGAAATTTACCACTACTTATCAGATCGAGATGTTGGATCCTAATTTTCAAAGGCCAAATAGTTGAGGAAATAGATCTAGTGATTCTGGATGCCAAGCAAACATAAAGGATAGACCGAATCGGATCGTCATTGGATCAAGCTTTAAATAAATTACTAACAAAGTTCTTAAGAAAGATGAATATTGTGTTCGCCTAAAGCCACTAAGACATGCCGGGGATAGATCCAGAGTTCTTTTGACATGAGCTCAGTATAGTGAAATATGCCAAACTTGTGAAGCAGAAGTGTCGCATGGTCAGTCAGGAGAAGAACGTGGAAATATTGGAGGAGGTTGGAAAACTGAAGGAAGATTTTATCAAAGACATCAAGTACCCGTAATGACTCTCATATGTGGTTGTGGTCAGTTTGAAGAATGATAATTGGAGTATTTGCATTGACTTCACAGTCCTTAACAGGGTGTGTCCAAAGGATCACTATCCTCTTCCCAGTATTAACCAACTCGTCAATACTACTGTCGGCATGAACTTCTTAGCTTTTTGGATGCCTAATCAAGGTATAATTAGATCAAAATAAAGTCCAAAGATCATGAGAAAGACTCATTTATCACCAGCATGGGTACTTACTATTACAACGTTATACCCTTTGGGCTCGAAAATGATGGACAAATACATCAGATTTTAATGAATAAAGTTTTCAAGGATCAGGTTGGATGGAAAATGGAATTTTAGATTGATGACATGATGATCAAGAATAATAAAGCAGCAAACTAGATCACAGATCTGGGATGAACTTTTGATTAGCTGGAAAAGAACCAAATGAAGCTCAACCTCGTGGTGCGCATCTTCGGGGTCAATGAGGGAAAGTTCATGGGCTTCATAGTCAATCAGAGGGGAATAGAGGCTAACCTAAATAATATCCAGTCACTGATCAACATTCAGCCTCCTGCAAGCAAAAAATACGTTTAGAGTTTGGCAGAACGTGTGGCGGGGCTAAACAGGATCGTGACAAGAGCCACTAATAGATGTGTTCCATTATTTAAGGTGCTCTGAGAGACCTTCGAATGGAATTATGAGTGCAAAACAACATTATTAAAATTTAAGTAGTAGTTAGGCTTTGCGTCGTTGTTGTGAAGTCCCGTCCTAGGTTAAAAAGAATCTACTTATACTTGGCAGTATCTAAGTCGGCTGTCGGCTCAACGTTGATTCGAGAAGAAGAGGGAGTGAAGAGGCCAGTTTATTACATCAGTAAGACATATTGTGTAGAATAAATACGATACTCCAGGATGGAGAATTTAGCCTTGGCATTGATTGAGGCTTCCTACTGAATGAAGCTATACTTTCAGGCACATACTATTATCGTTTATACAGACATTCGCCTACGATAAGCTATTTATAAACCTCATAAATTAGGCATACTGGTGTCTTTATAGGTAAAACTAGGAGAGTACAACATCCGGTATGAACCAATAATTGCAAGTAAATGACAGGGTGGATGATTTTATAGATGAGTATACGTATAAGGAGAAAACTTTCGAGCAGACTTCCAATAGCTCACTAAAAGGAACAAAAGAGCAAACTTCTATGGAAGAGAGCTCAGTTATAAAGACATCCAAGAATATTTCCCCAAAATAGAGCTCAGTGGAAAAGAGGACCGAGTAGACTCCTCGGGGAGAGAGCTCAATAAATCCAACTGACTTGATCGCTAACAAGACTGGGTCACTGGATGGACTGTAAGAAAGGGCTAGAGATATGGAATAAATGAAGAAATTCTTCAATAATGGATGTTTGGTTAAGGGTAGTTTTGAGGAATAGTCTCATGTGTGTCAATTATTAGTAGATGGATCATCATGTGCAAGGATAGTGGAACGAGCTTCATAATCACGACACCTGACGGGACAGATGTGGAGTACACCCTCAGGTTCCATTTTAAGGCTTCTAAAAATGAGGTTAAATATAAGCCCTTACAACAGGATTGGGATTGGCATCATCACTAGGTACCGAACAACTACTGACACATAATGACTCATAGCATGTAGTGAACCAAGTGCTCGGAGTGTATGAGGCAAGAGAAGAGTCAATGATGAAATATTTGGCAAAGGTGAAAGCGCTGTTATCAAAATTATCATCAATACAAATGATTAAAATTCCAAGGGCTGAAAATGCATATGCAGATGCACTTGCTCGTTTGGCATCAGCCACAAGAATAGAGCTGAGAAGAATAACACCTATAGAGTTCTTAATGCAGTGCAATACATAGGAAGAATGTGTCTCCTTGATGGAGATAAACTTGGGACCATCCTTTAAGGACACCATCTGGGAATATTTGGAGACTAATGCAGTTCCAAAAGACCCAAAAGAAGCATGAAGACTTCACTACAAAATAGCAAGGTATGTGTTGCAAGACAAAATTATGTTCATGGGGGGGTTCATCATATCACTTCCAGGATTTTTCCATATTTCCAAAATTAATAATTTGATCAAATAAGTTCACGAGGGATATTCTGTGGCCCATCATTGGTGAAGTGAGTGGCCCCTCAGGGATACTACTAGTGCAATATAAAATAAGAATGTTCGAACTATGCGAGAAAGTGTGACAAGTGCTAGAAGTATGTCATGATCCAGAAGGGTTTAAGAGCCTCGGTGACAACGATCACATACCTTTGGGCCTTCTCCATGTGGGGGATTGACCTAGTCGGCCCATTTCTAAAGATGAGGGGCAAATTAAAATACCTAGTCCTAGCAGTTAACTACTCTACCAAATGGGTGGAGACTGAGCCCCTGGTGGATATACCGTATGAAAATATTTTCCATTTTATATGGAAAAATACTATGTGCTATTACAGAATTCCGTATCCCTTCATCACTGACCATGGTACGCAACTTGATAACAAAGAGTTTGAGGATTACTGTATATGCTCAAAGATCCAGAAGCTTCACACAGCACCTAGTCACCCATAATGCAATGGACTGATAGAGGTGACAAATTAAAATCTAGTTGGACAAAATAAAGAAAAGGATGGATTATGCCAAGGGGAACTGGATCAATGAAGTACAAAGTGTTTTATGGGCATACATGATGATACCAAGAATGGCAACGGGTGAGACCCCGTTCATGTTGGCATTTTGCACAGAGGTGGTAGTGCGCACTGAGATAGTCTTACCCAGCTACTAAGTACTCAATTTTAACTCACCAAAGGGTGATTTTACGAGAAGACTTGATCTGGAACTCATAGAAGAAGTGAAGGAAGGCGCAACTGTAAGGACATAAATTTCTAATTGAGTCCCTTATTGTTTTGACTTAATTCCGTGAACAAAATTGTGTTTGTAATATGTCATAGGGAGAATTTTATTTTGTCATGATCCCACTTGGTCTATGACGTATTGAAGAAAATTGAAGTTAAATTGAAGCTTCAAAGAATTTATCATGTCAAAGTTTAATTGGTGCAAGTTTACTCGTCTTCAAGTTAAATGCATTTCGATATCACTTAGGTATGAATGCATATAATTAATGGTGCTCGAAATTATTTTTATAAAATATAAGGATGTATTTTTTTAAAGAAAAATATTTTAAAATGTTTTTAAAAGTGTTTTAATTGTTTACACTATGTTTTATTCTGCTATACTCGAAATAGAGTTTGACTAATTTTGATCTCTTTTAAAACAGACGTTTTATTCAGAAAGTCAAAAAGTTAAACTTTTACCCTGTCGTTCAAACGACATTAGCTCTTGTTCGAACGAGATGCCTATGTCATGCAAAAGACGTGGCATTATTGTTCGAATGACATGGTTTTTGAGGAGGCATTTAATTGTTATTTAAAGCGTGTTTTTATCAGAGTTTCGTAAGTGTGCATCTGGAAAAAATAGTATACCATCCAGTACGAGTTTGGCACATATTTTCTAAGGTTTAAAAGATTAAACACATCCTTAGAGTTTGCAAAGATCCGAGTTATCATTCTTATATGTTTACGTGATCTTGTTGCACCAAGTTTGTTTGTTCTACCATTGAACATCAGGGTTTTGTGGTGAAGAAAAGAGAAGGGCTTCTTATTCGACATCGCTGATGAATCAAAGCCAATCGGTGGACACCGAGACATACGTGGACGTGTGTGTTGTGGATCGGTATCCTGGAAGACAAATTTTTGCGTGGGCACTACTGAAGTATGGTAGAAGATCAGAAGGAGCGTCAAGACCCGTGGGGATCGAGTCATTGAGTAAGGCTAATTTTTCTTTGTAAAACCATTTTTCATAGTGATTGTCTGGCTTGGGCCGTCCGAGGTTGTTCTCCCGTTTTGGGTTTTTTCCCCCTACATCCTGCGTTGTGAGTATTCTTCACTTTATTTTACTTGCTTTAATCACTAGATGCATGTTTAGGATTAATCAAAATAAAATTGGTTTAAAGTAAGAATTGGATTTTTCACAACTTGGTTTGGTGCATAATTAAAAGTTGGATAATTTTCGGAGAAAATTGGTTTTGATTTAAGTACACACATATTGGGCACTTTTCAAATTGGTATCAGAGCTAGAAAACATAATTTATTTGTTTTGTGATCCCGAGTATTTGTTTATCTCTCCTGTGGTTGTTTTCTCTCGATGTATTCTCTAAGCTTTGACGATTTACATCGTTTGAATTTAAAGTTTGCAAAACGTATTGATGTTTTGGAGAAAGAAAATTATGGTTTCAAAAATAGGATTTAATATGTGCAAAATTTTCAAATTCAAAAAGATATTTGTCGTGAGCACTTTAGTTCCTTGTTTAAAGATTTTAATATATTAAAATTGGGTAAAAAGGAGAGTGATGATAAAGTCTACGTTTTAGAAAAAGAGTTAGAGGATTTAAAAAATTCTAAAGTTTTTGCCGTTGAGGAAAATAATTCAATTAATGATTTTGTGACAGGAGAAAAGGCTCTTAGGGATAAGTTTGCTCATATTGAGGGGGAGCGAGATAACCTTCTAGGGTTAATTAAAAATTTAAAAAAGGAGTCCCGGATGTTTGAGGAGTCTAATCGTTTGCTTGAGTCGAAAGTTTCGAAGTTAAAAAATGATTTAAATGACTTGAGTAGTGATGGTAGCGGCTTATCTTATTCTAGTGGTTCGAATGTAAAGGCCAAAACCATAGTTTGTTTTAGAGCGTCAACCACATCCGAGGATATTAAAAAAGTTCAACCTAAAGGTCCTGTTCCTCATCATGTTTTCACATGTTAACATTGTGGTAGGAAAGGTCACGTTAGGAGTTTTTGTTTTGATTTTAGAAAAGAGCCTAGGAAGATTAAACATAGTGTCCCATTGGTTCCCAAAACCCATTTTGTTAGGTATACACCTGTTTGGATTATGAAATCCATTTTGGAGATGCGAAATGCTTCGTTGGTTGATTCTCACATGCATGCACATGATTCATCTCTTGCTATTTCTTATGGTTAGTAGCTTGCATGGTTTGTCATATTCTAGCCCTTACATCATGTTTATAATTTGCTAGTGTTATGATATGTTTATCTCTTTGTATTTTTTTTCCACTTGTTTGAGTCTTATTTGAAAAATACAAAAAAAATTTTTTTAGAAAACTTTTGAAAAGACAAAAAGATTTTAGGTTTTTGTTTTTGAGTTTACATATTTGATGTGGTATATTGATGTGTTTGGACCCCCCCCCCCCGCCATCGTTTCATTATACATGTGGCTAGGACATTTGTCATTATTATCGATGCTTAAAATGATCTTAACCATTGTTTTTATGGGGTTGTTTCGAAGTTGATATGCATTTTGATTCAATTTTATATATATGCCAATATTGCACACATGCACGAGTTTATATGGATGTTTGAAATCTCTTGCATATTTGAATTTGGAGAGGCGTTCTTATCTCAATCTTGTCATCTATGCGTAAGTAGACTTAAGGAGAAGTTTTCATGTAAGAACCGTTTATCGTGAGGATTTGAATTAAAAAAAATGATGAGTGATTCACAGGAAAGGGCTGCGAGAGTTCAAAATTAACTCGTCGTGAAAGCCACCGTTTAAAAGAGCCCAAAATAAAATTCAATGTGCTAAGAAAAGGGCCAAATTATTCTAGTTCATTCCAAATAAAATATGATAATATTGAGGGAGTTTGGATGGATTCAAAATTTAAACGGGTTTGCACAACTAATCCTAATGTTGAAACATTGCAATTTGACGCTGTTGTTTATAGAATCATCAAAATTATGGATTTGTGTGCATGTAGTATGTTTAGTTCATTAAGCTCACACTTTAATTGTCATATGGCTATGCTAAAGTTTGATGATTTATTGCTATCAATTAGAGATTCTTGATCGTTTTGATGTATTTGAATTGTGACTCATTTGTTGTAGTTTCACACCTATACATTCCATATCCATGTTTAAGCACATCGGTACTATGTTTGCATGTAACTCACATTGTTAGTTTTATGAGTTTTTGCACTTTGTATTAAAAGCATATTGTTTTAACACTATTTTGCTGCTTTCAGGCCCTTCCTGGAATTTTTTTGTGGAAATTTTTTCACTGGCCAATATTATATAATATTTCTAGGAATTTGGCAAATTTTGGCAGGTTGCAAGAAGTCGTTCAAACGACTTATCCATGTCTCGTGAATGATAGCTGTACTTTGTTCGAGCGACATCCTCATCTCGTTTGAGCGACGTCCCTGGTCGTTCGAACGACATGCCGATCTCTTGCTTCTGGTTGGTTTCCAGTCCACTGGTTTAATTTGGTATTTTTTTGGCACCGCGGGAAGTGTTTCTGGACTGACTGGTTTATATGCAGGATTTATTGGTTCTAAATTCGTTTTTTGCATATAGTCCGTTTATCACACCTGATTAGATTGCTATATTCTTTCTGTAATTCCTTGGTTTATTAGCTACTGATTTTCCATTACTTGATCATATATAGCTAGTTATTTCATGATTATCTAGAGATTTCCCATTGATTCAAATTGGTTTATATTCTCATGCAAGATATTTTAACTGGTTTATCTTTTCACCGGATTGTCTATTCGAGACAAAAAGGGGGACAGATGTATGTGATGTATGGGGATATTTGAGCATGTTTTGGTTTACATATGTTTACAAATTGGTATCTCAAATTGTTATTACACATTGGTATCATTTTGCTGCTCAAATTGTTTAACAAATGATTTTGCAGAGATTATTCATATTGGTATCTGTTATTGTTTGGTATCATTTGGATAAATATATTGGTTTCATTTGTTCCTCCATACTTCACTAGGTATTTGTTTGTTTGTTTCATGTGTGTAGGTATGCTTCAGCGATTTGAGATTTCAAGTCTACATCACATTCAGATAGTTTATGCTTGCCGGTGCTACATATTCTAGTCCGTGTCCTGTATTTTTTATTTTGGGTTTATGGGATGGGATTTAGGCGTCATATGGCTTGACGGCTCGGCTTAGGCATTTCACTGGTTTAGTTTTGTCCCGAAATAGTCAAAGAGGGAGATTTGTAAGGACATAAATTTGCAATTGAGTCCGTGTATTGTTTTGACTTAATTCCGTGAACAAAATTGTGTTTGTAATATGTCATAAGGAGAATTTTATTTTATCACGATCCCACTTGGTCTATGACGTATTGAAGAAAATTGAAGACGTTGCGGAAAAGCTTCAAAGAATTTATCATGCCGAAGTTTAATTGGTGCAAGTTTACTCGTCTTCAAGTTAGATGCATTACGAGATCACTCAAGTATGAATGCGTATAATTAATGGTGATCGAAATTATTTTTATAAAAGATAAGGATGTATTTTTAAAAAGAAAAATATTTTAAAATGTTTTTAAAAGTGTTTTAATTGTTTACACTACGTTTTATTCTGATATACTTGAAATAGAGTTTGACTAATTTGGATCTCTTTTAAAAGAAACGTTTTATGCAGAAAGTCAAAAAGTCAAACTTTCTCCCTATCGTTCGAATGAGATGCCTATGTCGCGCGAACGACGTGGCATTGTCGTTCAAATGACACAATTTTCGAGGAGGCATTTAATTGTTATTTAAAGCGTGTTTTTATCAGATTTTCATAAGTGTGCATCTAGAAAAAAAAAGTATACCATCCAGTATGAGTTTGGCACATGTTTTCTAAGGTTTAAAAGATTAAACACATCCTTAGAGTTTGCGAAGATCCGAGTTATCATTCTTATATGTTTACGTGATCTTGTTGCACCAAGTTTGTTTGTTCTACCATTGAACATCAGGGTTTTGCGGTGAAGAAAAGAGAAGGACTTCTTGTTCGACATCGTAGACGAATCAAAGTCAATCGGTGGACACCGAGACATATGTGGATGCGTGTGTTATGGACAAGTATCGTGGAATACGAATTTCTATGTGGGCACTATTGAAGAATGATAGAAGATCAGAAGGAGTTTCAAGACCCATGGGGATCGATTCATTGAGTAAGGCTAATCTGTCTTTGTAAAACCATTGTTCATAGTGATTGTCTGGCTTGGGCCGTCCGAGGTTGTTTTCCCCTTTTGGGTTTTTTCCTTGTACATCCAGCGTTGTGAGTATTCTTTACTTTATTTTACTTGCTTTAATCACTAGATGCATGTTTAGGATTAATCAAGATAAAATTGGTTTAAAGTAAGAATTGAGTTTTTCACGACTTGGTTTGGTGCATAATTAAAAGTTGGATAATTTTCGGAGAAAATTGGTTTTGATTTAAATACACACATATTGAGCACTTTTAAGAAACACTATGAGTAACACTCTATCAACAGAGAATTTCTCGATTTTACAATAAAAGGTAAAACTGAGCACTCTAAAAGAAGGGGATTGCGTGCTTAATAAGTTCATTCAGAAAAGGAACAAATTGGAACCTAATTGGCATGACCCATTTAGATTATCGTTGTCGTATGACTTGGAACCTTCATAACTTAGACTTTAGAGGGGGAGAAATTTAAGAACCCATGGAATGTTGAGGACCTAAGAAAGTATTACTAGTGATGAGTAGATTACAGATTATAAGGATGAAACACCATGTAAATACTTTTTTATTTACCCATAACACATCTTCAAGTAATGAATGAGAATTAGAACTTCGTCCTCTACATATGTTATCATTTTAACTTTTTTTGCATAGATTCGATAACTATTTCAGTATTGAGCACATTAAGCACAATCCTAACCAGATCATAATCAAAATATTTTAGCCAAATCTAGGAAATCCAATGCAATCATATGGACGAAACTATTCGACCATAAATTACTAACGTCGGGATAGACCACAGTGCATTTTGGTTGACTCTAGTAGCCAATGCTAACACATGGCTGGGACGATAAGATCCGTTCATGCGACCAGTAACTTAGCGTGACCATTGGTAGATCCTAAGTCTGGATAACTTAATTTCTTCCAAAGTTGGTAGCTAGTAATGCAGATCAGGTTGACAAGATTCAATCATATGATCATAAGTATAAAATACTAGCAATCCTGCCTCAACACCTAGTAAATAGTAAGTCAACGGGGTAGGTGGATAAGATCCCACCATGAGTCCATACTACCAGAACTAACATCAAGGTCGATTATATTTGACCACTTTAACTTGTCAAATATATTGTTACAAATAACACTTAACTATAAGTGCTGGATAAGAATCTAGTCGGGCAAAGTAATTGTCAAAGTCAAAACATACACATACAAGCAGACAAGAAGTAAACTTATAATTTGATTTCAAATTAATAAATAGGCGTAATGACATATATTCAGTACAAAAGGTCAATCATTACAAATCTTCATAAAATTAAAGCTTCAGAAGGATTAAGCCAAATGAGCATCTCTAACTCCAGGGGAAACTACAAGAACCTAATTAGCTTTTGGGTCAACCAAAGGAACAACAGTGGTAGGGACATCACCCATAATGGTATCCAAAGCAGTTGGAAGAGCAGTCTCCTTAGTGATGGTTTGATCAGCTTCACTGACCTGATCATCCTCAACAGTAGACTCATCAACGTCCACATCATCTCAGCGACCAATACTGTGGCCTCTTTATCATCACCTTCCCACTTGTTAGCTACGTATATAATATCAGGGTAGTGCTTCATGGACCTTTTTTTATCTCTTTATAATCGTCAGTAAAGAAGGATATGATTTCAACATTATAGTCAGCAGACGACTTAAATGTTTCCACTACGGTCTCATTAGCCTTGGACAAGGCTTCGTTAGCTTGTATAAACTCATGGTTCACCTCGGTCAAATGCTTGTTTGGACCCTATCAGCTCTCCATTGGCCTTTTATAGGGCCTCTTCAAGAATTTTGAATATGACGACATCAGTGCTGGACTGTTCCTTCAACTTATGAACCTCCTCCTCTACATTGCTGAAGGACACTCTCTCCTCGACCTCCTGTCCATCATGATCTTTAATCTCACCACAAGTCTTTTGAATCTCATCAATATTTTTCTTTAGCTCATTCTTCAACTGAGCATTATCCTTGGTGGTTACAAAAATGGCGCTTTGCTCCTCCCCATAGGCCACATGGTTGGTCACGACCTTTTCCCTCAAAATGGTGGAAGCCATCGCACACTAATAGGAAAATAAGATGGGTCACAAAAAATAAAATTTAGAATAGAATTAAACAAGTATAATCTTAACAGACTTACCACAGCCAGATGATGTTGCGTCTACCTCTACAGGGAATTAGGGTCGTAACCCATAAAAACTCAAAGTCCTTACTATGCCCATTATAACCGAGTAGATTTGTGGCATTTCTCATGTGATGGAAAATTGAGTTCGAATCATTTCTCATATCATCGATCATGATGGGCCCATTGGGGTCAAACTTAAAATCCTCAACCGTTTCATAATGGGAGGCTGACCCCTGACCACAAAGGAGACAATGAGAGGGTCGTCCTTTGATCTAGTTCCTCTGAATGACAGACCCAACTAACCTGGATTCAGTCGCCAGTGGGACCTTGGTATCACCTTGAGTTATGGGTACTTCAATAGGCCTATTATCCCCCATAGCAGCAGGGAATAGAGGATATGGGAGCTTTCCTCTTTGATTTGACCCGTGCAGTATCTTCGGCTTTAACCTTATTTTAAGAATTTATCTCAGCTTTCTTTTTGTCTCCAGCATTATCCCTATTTTATGCATCAATCTTCTTCTTAGCACTGGCCTAAGCTTTAGACTTCTTCTTTTTCTCATCCTCCACCTTCTTACAACGAGGAATCTCTATAGAGGCACGATCGATTCCTTGAGGAGACATACCATATGAATATTTATTAATAAAACCTAAAGTAGTGGGAATGGAAGCTACAGAAAAGTCAACAATTAGTCATGTTACAATGGTTAAACAAGAGACAAAAGAAACTATGAAGTCTTGTTACCTGATTCAACTTCGACCTAAATACTCTAGTTATGCTTAACATCTTGATCAACTTCAACTGGTCGCTCGACTACCAATGGAACCAACATCTATAAAGGGGGAGTACCCCTGGGGGAGTGTGATACCTAGCACGAATGAACTTGGACATTGAGAAAAGGTCTTCAAACTTTACGAGGTCGTGCATGCAGTAAGCCTCTACTAAATCTAACATCACGTTAGGAAGCATGGAACATTTCTTCACTGAAAAGTTCAACAAAGATGTAAGTACATAAAAAATCAAAGGGAAATAAGAAAGCAAATAAAATAAGAAGTTAACCAATTTTGTTTGGCCCATGCCACTCATGAGGAACCTTATAGAACCCATCCTTCTCGTTGACTCCGAATTCCTTACCCCCCTTTATAAACACGAATTGTTTATTTTAACTATGGTTATTGGTTTGGATGACCATAACCACCCTTGAGAGGGATTTCCTAGTCACGAAGTAATAATACCCCGGGGCTTTGGCATTATCCTTAACTCCATGGATGAACCTAAATATGTCCACTATAAGGTCAAATATAGGGGGATATTTATAAGGGAGAGTTTTAAAATTGCTCAATTTATTTTTCATTGGTCTTATCCCGTTACACATATACTGCACCATCATGAATGCTTTTACGTATTCAAAGATAAAGTTGAAGACTATTGGAAGATTGAAGAATCATTGGTCTCAATAACATTCAGAAGAGTTATAGTAATTTGGTAAAAACCTTTACTTTTCCAATGGTTTGAATCTTTTTAAGAAATTGAATTTCAAAATGTTTTTAATTATTTTTCAAGAAAAATTTGACAACTCGCTAGAATGAGATTCCTAGGTGTTTGAATAAGTTACCACAGTGTTGTTAGAATGAGATTCCATTATTTGAAGGAAATCTGGGACAACGCCTTTGGGTCTATTCTAGAATGTCGTTCGAAGTTTCATTGGAAGTCGTTCAAACGAGATGGGTATGTCAATAGGACTAAGGTTACCCCAATCAAACGAGATGAATTTTCATTAAGCACTAGATTGTCGTTCGAAATATCGTGGAAAACCTGATTGAACGAAAAAGGGTGTGTCATTTGAACGAGGTACCAGGTCATTCGAATGAGCGTGTGAGTTTTTATTTTTTTAATTAAATCTGATCCAAATCTCTTATGCTTATCCCTTTGCAACAAACTTCCTTATACAAATATATGGGGGATTAGAGTCTTTTAGAACTATTTTAACACTTTTCCAAGCCCTTTTATATTTCCCTTTATGATCAAACTCTACCAATTTTCATCCAAAACCCTTGGAAATTTAAAGATCACTTTATCAAATTAAGAATAATTGTAAGAACATATTTTCCATAGTCCTGATGTTACATTATGTCGTATACCGCGACAATCGTCGAAGGAAGCTCATGATCATTTGTTAAATGAAATGTATTCGAATATCAAGTTTCTTCAACAATGGACATCTATGAGATTGATTTTGGTAACGATTGTGTTTAAGTTTCGAATTTGGTTTACGATAGTATTGGGATATTTTTTGAAACTACTTTTTATCAAAATTAGGCATTTTTGTAAGCAAAAATATTTTTTGGAAAACTTGTGGGCGAGATATTTAAAAATATTTTTTTTCTTTTGTTGTTCAAACAACAATGCAATGTCTTTCAAACGAAATTAATATGTCGTTCAAACGAACCCTTCTAACAACATTAATGTCGTTTGATAGGTCACGAGATAGGTCATTCTTTTTGTGCTTCAAACGAATCTACACTATTTTGGTTTTTTTAAGGTCGTTATTAGAGTCGTTCAAACGACATATAATGTCATTCAAACAATATCAAGAAGTCAATTGAACGACCTGTGCCGCCTCAAGTATTTTTCTTTGCTATAAATACCTATTTCGAAAGACTTTTTACTTAAGACTTTTGCCAAATGAAAACTGCAAATCTCCGAATTTTTGTCTTCACTTTTAGCGCATAAAACTTTGTTTTTTATTCACAAAATTCGTACAATATACTTTGGTGAACTATTTTGGAACCCAAACACTTCTTATCGAAGTTCTCTTGTTGTGAGGAGATCTCTACTACTGGATTCATAGTTCTTGCAGGGCAATTTGCGGACGACTACGGTCATTGGGGATGTTCGAGGGTATTCACTGCTAAATAAGTGATGCAGTTCTTGAGGTTCTCGAAGGAATATTTACTGGTGATCGGCTGCAGTCTGCGTGGACTTTCTGTGGGAAATTCATTGCACATTTCTCCATGTAATTAGTAAGTTGCGATTTACGTTATATAGTAAAAAATGGTTTTACTAGAAAGGGGTTTTTTCCCGAAATTTGTTTGTCCCTTGATTTGTGACTGCATGTTTGATTTACCCACAGAGATACATGATTAGGGTTTAATTAATTTGGATTGAAGATTAACTCTAATTAAATAAGTTTAAAATTAAAAATTTGCAAATCCAAAAAAAAAATTGATATCACGCATCCTCAAATTGGTATCATAGCTTTTAGCTCGGGATTTTTACCTCTACAAATTGGTATTAGATCCGATTACTCTAAATTATCGATTGATTCTTTTTTCACAAAATTTTTGTGATCTAGATTTTTTTTTAAATTTGATTTTGAAAAATTTTGCGATTTTTTTATGGATAACTTATATAATCGGATGCCCATTTTTTATGGAACAAATTATGCCTATTGAAAAGCTCGCATGTGATTGTGTTTTGGAGCTACTGATGAACGTGTTTGGCTTGTTTGTGAAGGAGGGTAGACTCCCCCCACTGTCACCGTTGAAAATGCCACCAGTCCCAAACTTGTGTTTGACTGGACTGAGGATGATTGTAAATGGAGTACTTATAACTCCCATGGGCTTAGCGTTATTTCTAGAACCGCTTCCTCTGTATTATGATGTGTACCACGTCTAAAGAGGCACGTGATATCCTCCGATTGACACATGAGGGTACCAATGCAGTTAAGGCGTTGAAATTACAAAATTTGACCACCCAGTTTGAACCTATCACTATGTCAGAGTCCGAGTGTTTTGATGAGTTTTATGCTAGATTGTCGAGCATAGTTAACATGAGTTTTAATTTGGGTGAGAAAATTGAGGAGATGAGATTTGCTAAAAAGATTTTGAGATCACTCCCATCCCATTTTATTCCTAGGGTCACTGTTTAAATTCTTTGGGGATATTAGATATATTTAGGTTATAAGAACTCATAGAAGACCTTCAAAATTATTAGATCGACATATTTCCCAAAACTGTTAGGCCTAAGGATAGAGGGATTGCACTTAAAGAAAAATCTTGAAAAGGTGAGGAAGTGTCTAAGAATAAGAAGAGAGAGAGAGAGAGAGAGAGTTTGTGAGTCTGAGTCTGAGTCTGAGTTCGAGTCTAAGGGAGAGTTTGATTTTAATGATGTGGCCATGTTTGCTATAAATTTAAAAAAAATTCTCAAATTTTCGAAAGAAACTTCTTCCAATAAAAGGATTTTTGCAAAAAATATAAAGAAAGAGGAGGCCAAAGAGAGCGGTGAGAAAGAGGAAGAGACGATATGTTTTGAGTGCTAGGGCAAAGGGAAGAAAACGTCTGAATGTCCCATTATGCTAAAGATAAAGGGCAAGAAAATTGCTACGCCATACACTCTTAGCGATAGTGATGTCGAGGTGAATGATTATGTGGATGAATCATCACATGGTATGTGTGTTGCCATTATGGATAGTCACATAAGAAAATATAGTTTGTCCCACGATGATGAGTACACTTGTATACATGAGAACCCCGATGATGATTTGATTGTTTCTAGTGAGTGTGAGAGTCAGATTGAAAGTGAAGGTTAAAGCGATCTCCAAAGAGCGCTTAGAGATTTATACGCTTAGACCTTAAAAAAGAAGAAGTTGAATAAAGAGTTAGGTCTTAAGGTGTTATAATTGAAGAGAGAGAGAGAGAGAGAAGTTTTTAGGGGATATGATGTGTCGGAAAGTCAACTCGAGAAGGTGAAGGTTTCTTTAAGGAAGAAATTTATCGTCTTTGTCCAAGAAAAGAGTGAACTTGAATCCCGTGTGTCCCAACTTAAGAGAGATCTCGAACATACCCGGGAGGTCAAGGTTACTATAGAGGATACATCTAAGAAGGTTGAAACATTCTCCTCAGTTCCTCTTTAGGTAATGTCGAGAGATTAGGAATAGGTTATGACAGTGCGTCTACTTCCCATGTTGCACCCGAGCCAGTTTTCGAGTTTGTAATAGATCCATATGTCTCTCAACCTAACCCCCCTAGGCCTCCATTTCTACATAGGAGAGCATGTCCTAGTCATTTTGAGAGAGGTGTTCCTACACCCGTTTATGTTTGTTCCCATTGCAAGAAGAGAAGACACCTTAGGGAATTTTGCTTTAAGTTGGGTAGTGTGCCTCATAGGTTTTTACCTCGTTATGCTACTATACATGTTCCCACACACACCCACACATGATACTTCACATGCTCCTCCACATCACGTGAAAGATTTTGAGAACTTTAGAAAAAAAGTTATGTATTTAGTCAATACTTCACATGATTTTATAGATATTTTTCATAGGATGTCACCACCTTTGGAAAACTCCACCGCACCTAATGGTTGAGGTTTATTCATGTTTGCTAGCATAGGATGATTTCCATGATAATATTTTATGCGTATTGCTGGTGTACCACTTTTGTATTTATTTTTTCCATTTTGATATATTTTTCGAAAAACCCAAAAAGATTTTGTTTTCGAATTTTTTTTTGAAAAATACAAAAACATTTTCTTTTTTTTGAGAAAAAATTGAAAAAGTCAAAAAGATTTGATTTTGATAATTTTTTTTGAAAAAGACTAAAAGTTTTTTATATCTTATTTTACGTCGTTTATGGATGGACACTTAGGATGACCAAGTCACGACATCACTCCATATCAATGTGACTATTTGATAGTGTTTTGGGATGATACATCATTTCATCCATTTGCTTTATAATGTTTGGAGTCATTAAGATGATATTTACGATTACTTTATACACCTTTGTCTTATGATTTCCTTTAATGCACACTTGCACGAATTTATTTGATTGTTGTGCTTGTCTATCACATGATGGTCAAAGTGTTTTCATCTCAATCATGTCTTTAAACCGACACATATGCTATAAAACTTGATAATGAAAGTAGTGCATGCAAGAACCGTTGCCCGTGAGGAATTTGTTTAATATGAAAAAATGATTAGTGTACACAGGAATGGGTTACAAAAGGAGAAAATAATCTTTGGGTGAAATCCACCGTTTAAAAGATCCTAAAAAGTGTGGCATTATAAAAAGTAGCCAAGGCCAAACTAATTTAGTTTAAAATGATCATTCAAAAGAAAAGAAAAGAAAAGAATAGAAAAATATTATCATTATTATATTTGAGGGACTTTGGTTGGAAATCGATGGGTTTGCACGTCCTACCAAAGTCTTGAAAAAACATTACATAGTTTTATATGTTAATTGTGTGTAAAAAATTTTAGACTTTGATTTGTTGATTAGATTGAGTCGATGTCATTTGAATTCAACATTTTTTACACCTAAGGACGATTTTGAGTTCATTCGTTAGAGTATCCATATTCATCGTGCACATATGTTATGTATGTTTGAGTTGATTTTCCTAATGAATTTATTGACACCCGTTCATTCTATTTCCATGATTTGGTTATCTTAGTGTAAATCCATGGTGTGTGTTGTTTTTGTAAATTATCATTGCTTGGAAATTTTAAAAAATCAAAAAGAGATTGTGAAAGCCTTTTGAGTATATCCTTGCATGAGCGTAATTGATTAATATTTTCATCTTGTCGTGAAATTCCGTATTTATTTTCTTTATTCTTTTCCTTGTCTATTTTGAACAAATAAAAAGGGGGAGAGGAAATTATGAATTATGGGGTGTGACACCCCGACTAATTAAATACCGGGTAGCTACTCCTTTATTAAATCAATACAAAATGCCAAGTTGGTTCAGTTAATAGCATCACTGTCGAAAATATTTTAATAATTACTAACCACCTAGTATTTAAAAAGAAAGTTGCCAAATTTTAAATTAAGTCTGGTTAACATGCAGTACAAGAATAATGAAAGAATAACAACCATTCACCATAACGAAGCAATAGAATAACCAACAAAATAATAAGAGTCCGAAGGAAACTCCTCACAACAATGCCACAACTGAAAATAATATGACAAGTCTGAATCCTGAATTAATTACATGCCAGAAGTATGAATAACTGAAAAAAATGAAATATCTCTTAAAGGAATGGGCGACATGCCCTACAACTGATGAAATCTGAATATAGAGTCAAGATAGATGAAGCGTCTACTAGCAAAGTCATGTAACTTCCACAAACAGCTACAGCTCGTCACCTGGATGAGGATCCTAAGCATGGTGTCCTTGTGGCTGGGCACCTAAAATGGTTTTTACAAAAATAGATTTGAAAGAAAATGGGTCAGAGCCCGAAAGTGGAAATCATTTTAAAAACAGCAAGTGTTTTAATAACATTAAAACATTAAATGCAAAATACATGTTAGGACGTGCACTCACATGAAATACTCACCTCTCGACTAATTGTGCACTCCTAACGTATAACACCCATCTAAGTGATAAATACATCTATCTAACTGACATGAGTTCTAACCTTGCTACTCGGTTCCCATTATACATTCAAATGTTAATCAATTTAAAAGAGGCTTTACATACACTCGGATTCTCAATTAAGCAATACAATTCATTTCAAGTTGTCCCTTTATATTTATTCAAAGCGTTTCCGTATTTATTTTCACAATACTAACATGAAAGTTCCCATTAATTAAGTGTATATTATTCACGTCATAAATATACAATACAAGCACCCCGAGACTAAGCTGCGGTGCACACATACTCTGCTATCCATCCCGGTACATCACGTACATAAGGATCACGCATTCCGAATCTCTCAGGAATCGTTCTCAGATAACAACAATCACAAACAATGGAGGCGAACACAGTCACATCACATGGGTCACACACATACCTGCGCTCCCACGATCAGCAGACTTATTAGCATCCCAATAAGTCCTTCTCTGACCTATGTTCTCGAGGTACCAGTCTAAATTCGGGAAACACAAGGATTAGAGGGCCCTAAGCGAACGCAAACCTCCCGTGATAGCAAGTATGGTAGGTATGTCATACACATAAAATCATATACATATACTAAGTATGCACACATCTTAGTAATCACCATAATTTATTTGTGGTAGACTTCTCATTCTCGTACCGACATATAATGCTACACAATTTATATGTTCCCGGTTAATATAATTATTTAGGCTGTCAATAGTTCTCGCATCGTAATAGACACTCACGTCCTAATTCATAACTTCCCTTTGGTTCAAACTACACTTCTAGGTTTTACTCCTCATTATATCCCAATTATCCCAAATATATAAATTAATCCATAAGGAAGTGTTATCTCTATATATAAACAAGGTTATGGGACACTCGGGATCAAAACAGGCTAAAAAGCCCAAACTGTCAGCTCGTTAGAAGTCTCGTTCGAACGAGAGTTCGTTCGAACGAAGTGGGCTTTCTAACGAGATCTCATTCGAACGAAGTCATCGAACGAACATCACCCTCATTAGAAGTCAAAGGTCAACTCGTTAGAAGCTCGTTCGAACGAGCTCGTTCGAACGACCTGGGCAGGTCTTCTAACGAGTGGCCAGATTCGAGCCCAGATTTTCCCTATATCATTTTTCCAACCTTTATTCCTCTCCAAACTCATCTAAACATTAATCCAACAATTTTTCAAGGTTTCTAGTCGTTCCTAAACATACTTAGGTCATATATTAACGTTTATATAGGGACAATTCTTCCAAAACATCATTGAATCATCAAATCCCTTCATTTATCCCCAAATCACATGAACATGAACCCTAAAATTTTAAAGTCACCAATGGGTATAATTAAATCCGTTTTTGTTATGAACAAGGTGTATTTCCATCAGGATAATCCTCCTAACACAATTCTGCATGCAATCCTTTCATCAAAATCTATAGTTCTAATTCTAATTAATGGGTTTTTATCAAACTCCCAAGAACAATACAAATTTTGTCAATTTTCTACGCATGGAAGAAACATTCTTTGTAATAAATGAAATTAAACCACTTGCCTTATGTGTATCTCTGATTTTGATGTCGAATTGATGAAGTGTTCTCTCTCTTTCTGCAGAATTCTCCTCTCTTCTCTCTCTACAAGCGTTCTTCTCCAAAGTGACAATGGTGGCTAAGGTTTGCCTTAGGAACTGTTTTGGAACTAATTCCAATAACCTCCGTATCCCAATAGGTTATAAGTGGGTTTAGTGGGTAATTGCCAAATCAGATATTAATTCCTAATTTTCGTGGGTTTTAATTCCCAAAAATCCAAAATTACCAAACTATCCTTATACGTTGCCGGTATGGCCTAAAAATGCCCCGGGGCCCAAACTAACCCCCCGGCTAGTGTTTTCTGACTATTTCGACCCTTCCGGACGCGTTGGCGCACTCAAAACGACCATACGGTTGATAGAAATAAAATTCACTTTTTAATTTAATAATAATATTCCTAACGCGACTGTCACACGCGTCTCAACAAAATTTCCAAATTGCCGTATTTCAATCTCATGACAAGTTTCATAGTTCAATATTCATATATAGTCATATATACACATTATAATCAAATACCAACTCTCATCTCGCTAGTATTTTGATCCAGATTAATTTCCAATTAATACACATTTAATTCAATTAATCCCATAAATAAATATCACTAAAAGTACGGGGTATTACATAATCCCCCCCTAATAAGAGAATTTCGTCCCGAAATTCAGAACTAGAAAGTACCTGGTAAGAACAACTTCGGACAACGTTAGCGCATCTCAACCTCGCGCTCCCATGTGGACTCCTCGACATTATGATGTCGCCACTGAACACGCACTAACGGAACTATCTTTGACCGCAGTTTTCTCTCACTTCGGTCCAAAATAGCAATCGGCCCCTCCTCGTAGGAGCTATCAGGCTGGAGATCTATGTCCTCTAAGGCAATGTGAGAATGAGCCAAATCATCTCTAAGATATTTCCTTAGCGAGGAAATATGAAACACATCGTGAATCCGGTGCAAATGCTCCGGTAACCCAAGTTTATACGCAATCGGTCCAATCCGCTCAATAATAGGAAATGGTCCCACATATCTCGGTGCCAACTTCCCTTTCTTCCCGAAACGCATAATCCCCTTCATAGGAGATACTCTGAGCAAAACCTGGTCCCCCACTTGGAACTCTCTGAAGAACCTCTTCGCATCAGCATAGCTCTTCTGCCGATCCTGAGCTACCCGAATGTGACTCCGAATTAATTTTATCCTCGCCGAAGTATCCTGAATCACTTCCGGCCCAAGTAGTTTTTTGTCCCCCACCTCCAACCAACACGCTGGGGAACGAAAAGGTCTACCGTACAACGCCTCAAATGGAGCCATGCCAATGGTGAACTGGTAGGAGTTATTGTAAGCAAATTCCACCAGTGGAAGATACTGCTCCCATCCACCCCCGAAATAAATGATGCACATATGCAACATGTCCTCCAACATCTGGTTTGTACGCTCGGTCTGCCCATTGGTCTGCGGGTGATACGCTGTACTCAACCGTAATTCCGTGCCCATGGCCTACTGAAAACTTTCCCAAAATCGTGAAATAAATATCTTGTCTCTGTCTGACACGATATTCAGGGGCACACCGTGAAGTCTCACTATCTCCGCAATAAAGAGCTGGGCATACTGTCCCGTACTGTAGTCTGTCCTTACGGGTAGAAAATGAGCGAATTTGGTCAACCTGTCCACAATTACCCAAATGGAGTCGTGACCTCTCTGTGACGTAGGCAACCCCGTGATAAAGTCCATGGATATGCTCTCCCACATCTACATCGGGACCTCTAACGGCTGTAGGAGTCCTGCCGGTCTCTGATGATCCACTTTTACTAGCTGACAAGTGGCGCATTTTGAAACAAACACGGCAATATCTCTCTTCATCCCGCTCCACCAATACTGTCTTCTCATGTCTTGGTACATTTTGTCCCCACCGGGATGTACCGCGAATCGTGAGCCGGGCGACTCTGCCATCACCTCGTGCCGCAATTCCTCCCCTTCCGGAACTACTAATATCCCATTGAAGCGTAATACTCGGTCTGAGCTAACGGTATTGGATTCGGCTCCCTCTGCTAGTAATCGAACTATCAGTTCCTGACAGAACGAGTCATTTGCCTAGGCCTTTACCACCTTCGCGACAATCTGCGGCGTAACAATCATCACAGATATGAATGATCGAGCCACTGCATCCTGGTGTCCCAACTCCTTCCACTTGGCCTTCCACACCCCTGCCACCTCATCAACAGGTCTACGACTCAATGCGTCTGCTACCACGTTAGCCTTCCCCGGGTGATATTGGATATCGAACTGATAATCCTTCACAAATTCAAGCCACCTCCGTTGCCGCATATTCAACTCCTTTTGTGTGAATAGGTACTGTAGGGACTTGTGGTCCGTGAACAATCGAAACTTCTCCCCCAAAAGGTAATGTCTCCAAATCCGAAGGGCAAATACCACTGCCGCTAACTCCAAGTCATGAGTGGGGTAATTCTTCTCGTGAGGATTAAGCTTACGGTAAGCATAAGCTATGGCTTGACTCTCCTGCTGTAATACACCTCCAAGTCCTTGCAAGGACGCATCGGTGTAAACTAGATACTCAACTCCCGGTCTCGGTAATGTTAACACAGGTGCTGAGGTCAGCTTGTCCTTCAATTCATCGAATGCCAACTGACAGGCATCACTCCAGATGAACGGCACACCCTTACGAGTCAGATGTGTCAAAGGACCCGCTATCTTCGAAAATCCTCGAATGAACCTCCTGTAGTATCCTGCTAGGCCCAAGAAACTACGAATCTCAGTCGGTGTCGTGGGTTGTCCCCACTCCCTCAGCGCGGATACCTTCCCCGGATCAACAGATATTCCCTGGTCGGAAATAATATGCCCTAAAAACTGAACCTCCTTCAGCCAAAACCCGCACTTCTCGTACTTTGCATATAGCTCGTTCTGACGTAGCGTCTGTAAAACCTGCCTCAAATGCTCGGCGTGCTCCTCCTCTGTATGGGAGTAAACCAGAATACCATCAATGAAGACAATGACAAACTGGTCAAGGAAATATCTGAACACCCTATTCATCAAGTCCATAAACACGGCTGGAGCATTGGTCAAACCAAAAGGCATAACCCGAAACTCGTAAGAACCATATCTCGTTAAGAACGCAGTCTTCGAGACATCCTCTTCCCTGATACGCAACTGATGGTATCCCGATCGCAAATCAATCTTCGAGAAGAAAAATGCTCCTCTCAACTGGTCGAATAAGTCATCGATTCGAGGCAACGGATACTTATTCCGTATCGTGACCTTGTTCAACTCCCGGTAGTCCACACACAATCTCAGTGAACCATCCCTCTTCTTAACGAACAACACAGGGGCTCCCCACGGCGAGGTACTCCTCCGTATAAACCCCTGACCCAATAACTGCTCGATCTGATCTCGTAGCTCTCGCATCTCTGCTGGAGCCATACGGTACGGTGCGCGTGCTATAGGTCTCGTATCTGGTAATAATTCTATGATAAAGTTTATCTCTCGACTGGGGGGTAGGCCTGGTATCTCCTGAAACACATCGGAATACTCCTTGACAACTGGGATTGAATCCAAAGGAATCACAACCTCCTTAGAGGTATCCTCCTCTATGTAATACAAATGAGCGGTCGAGCCTCCCTCTGGGCGAGGCATCGCCACTACAAACATCTCTTGCCCCGGAATGGCAAAAATAATGCTCCCACCGAAGCAATCATTCATGGCTCTATAAGCTGCGAGCCAATCCATACCAATAATCACATCATGCTCATGCATATCTAATACCAACATGTCTGCAGATAATACCAAACTACCGATCTCTACCCCCACTCCCCGACATATAAAGAAAATAAGTGAACCACTCCCCAATGGTGAGTCTACACAGGTCACTGTGCTCTCTGCTGTGGCTAACAACCCTAAGGCTTTCGCAAAATGTGTAGTTATAAAACAGTGCGTTGCCCCCGTATCAAACAAAACCCGACCCATAGTGCCATGGATAGGAAACATACCCTCAATAGCGGGTGGTGCCTGTGGAGTTGCTGCCTGCTGAAGCTGGTATACTCTCCCATATTATAGCTGCCCCTGCTGAATTGGGACTGCTGGAATGGGTGGTAATGCTGCCATCTGTGGTGGCGCCGGGAGGGCGGAGGGAAAGACGGGTCTCTGCAGCTCCTGTCGAGCACCCTGCTGCTGCTGTGAGGCCCTGCCCCTATCAGGACAGTCCTGGCGTTTATGGTCAGTCTTGCCACAAACGTAACACTTCCCCGGGAAGTTCCCCCCTCTCTGTCCCTGCTGCCCCCGGCCCTGGTGGCCGTTACCGTTCCTCCCCTGGCCCTGCTAGCCCTGCTGAAACTGCTGCTGTTGACCATTATGACCTTGCTGGTTCGGATGGCCGTTCGGACCCTGATGGCCCTCCCGGAAACCTCCCTGTCCGTGCCTGAAATTTCCCGATCTGAACCTCTTGTGATGCCCCTGCTGGGAACCCTGGTCACCCTGTCTCTGCCCCTGAACAGATTGTGCCCCACTGGCACCATGTCCTCCAGTCCTGCCCTGATGGCCGGATTCTCCCGATCTCTTTCCCTCAGCCATGTGAAAGCGGTGATCCTGGAAGTGTAACAGTGCAGCGTTAACCACATCAGAGTAAGTGGCCAACGATAGGCTCCCCAACAAATGCTGACGGATCCTCCAAGTCAACCCGTCTGTAAATTTCCGTATCTTCTTCTCTTCTGTTGGTATCTCATCCGGTACAATGTTCAACAGATTTGTGAATTCGGCTTCATACTCGGCCACTGTCTTACCCTTCTGTCGAAGGCTCATCAACTTCCTCCTCATTTCCATGTGAACAGCTGACGGAAAGTACTTGCGGTCGAACCGCACCCAAAACTCCTGAATAGTGAGAGTGTCTTTCTCCTCCACGGTGGTAATAGACTCCCACCACTGCAGTGCAGACCCACTAGCTTAAAGGTAGCTAGTATTTGCTTCTGAACCTCTGTGCACTGGTACATCCTCAGGTGCCTCTGAATATCCTTCCTCCACTGACTAGATACCACAACATCGGAGCTACCTGCGAACTCCAGTGGGTGTGCTTTCTGAAAAGCATCACGTACACGTTCCCAAGCAGACGGGAATGCATGTGCCTGAACTGGCGCGGCTACTGGCGCCTGAGGTGGTGCCTGCTGAACTACGGCTAGTGCGGCATTACCGCCTGGGCCACAATGGCTGCAACCTCGGTGGCGTTCATTGTGCCCTGAACAGGTGTGGGCTGTGGTTCTAGCGTAGCATCCCTGGGAACCCGTTGCGCACGTCGTGGAGGCATTCTGAAGCAAGAATAAAGTTTATAAGTTCGCAGTTATAAACTCAAAATAGCTGAAGAACGTACCATATACAAAAGAATACAACAGTCCTAAAAGATAGGGCTCTACATCAAAGAAAGCTCAGCGGAAACATAATAAGCCGTTCAGATCCTAAAGGACACTAGAACCTGATGCTCTGATACCACCTGTGACACCCCGACTAATTAAATACCGGGTAGCTACTCCTTTATTAAATCAATACAAAATGCCAAGTTGGTTCAGTTAATAGCATCACTGTCAAAAACATTTTAATAATTACTAACCACCTAGTATTTAAAAAGAAAGTTGCCAAGTTTTAAATTAAGTCTGGTTAACATGCAGTACAAGAATAATGAAAGAATAACAACCATTCACCATAACGAAGCAACAGAATAACCAACAAAATAATAAGAGTTCGTAGGAAACTCCTCACAACAATGCCACAACTGAAAATAATATAACAAGTCTGAATCCTGAATTAATTACATGCCAGAAGTCTGAATAACTGAAATAAATGAAATATCTCTAAAAGGAATGGGCGACATGCCCTACAACTGATGAAATCTGAATATAGAGTCAAGATAGATGAAGCGTCTACTAGCAAAGTCCTGTAACTTCCACAAACAGCTACAGCTCGTCACCTGGATGAGGATCCTAAGCATGGTGTCCTTGTGGCTGGGCACCTAAAATGGTTTTTACAAAAATAGATTTGAAAGCAAATGGGTCAGAGCCCGAAAGTGGAAATCATTTTAAAAACAGCAAGTGTTTTAATAACATTAAAACATTAAATGCAAAATACATGTTAGGACGTGCACTCACATGAAATACTCACCTCTCGACTAATTGTGCACTCCTAACGTATAGCACCCATCTAAGTGATAAATACATCTATCTAACTGACATGAGTTCTAACCTTGCTACTCGGTTCCCATTATACATTCAAATGTTAATCAATTTAAAAGAGGCTTTACATACACTCGGATTCTCAATTAAGCAATACAATTCATTTCAAGTTGTCCCTTTATATTTATTCAAAGCGTTTCCGTATTTATTTTCACAATACTAACATGAAAGTTCCCATTAATTAAGTGTATATTATTCACGTCATAAATATACAATACAAGCACCCCGAGACTAAGCTGCGGTGCACACATACTCTGCTATCCATCCCGGTACATCACGTACATAAGGATCACGCATTCCGAATCTCTCAGGAATCGTTCTCAGATAACAACAATCACAAACAATGGAGGCGAACACAGTCACATCACATGGGTCACGCACATACCTGCGCTCCCACGATCAGCAGACTTATTAGCATCCCAATAAGTCCTTCTCTGACCTATGTTCTCGAGGTACCAGTCTAAATCCGGGAAACACAAGGATTAGAGGGCCCTAAGCGAACGCAAACCTCCCGTGATAGCAAGTATGGTAGGTATGTCATACACATAAAATCATATATATATACTAAGTATGCACACATCTTAGTAATCACCATAATTTATTTGTGGTACACTTCTCATTCTCGTACCGACATATAATGCTACATAATTTATATGTTCCCGGTTAATATAATTATTTAGGCTGTCAATAGTTCTCGCATCGTAATAGACACTCACGTCCTAATTCATAACTTCCCTTTGGTTCAAACTACACTTCTAGGTTTTACTCCTCATTATATCCCAATTATCCCAAATATATAAATTAATCCACAAGGAAGTGTTATCTCTATATATAAACAAGGTTATGGGACACTCGGGATCAAAACAGGCTAAAAAGCCCAAACTGTCAGCTCGTTAGAAGTCTCGTTCGAACGAGAGTTCGTTCGAACGAAGTGGGCTTTCTAACGAGATCTCGTTCGAACGAAGTCATCGAAGGAACATCACCCTCGTTAGAAGTCAAAGGTCAACTCGTTATAAGCTCGTTCGAAGGAGCTTGTTCGAATGACCTGGGAAGGTCTTCTAACGAGTGGCCAGATTCGAGCCCAGATTTTCCCTATATCGTTTTTCCAACTTTTATTCCTCTCCAAACTCATCTAAACATTAATCCAACAATTGTTCAAGGTTTCTAATCGTGCCTAAACATAGTTAGGTCATATATTAACGTTTATATAGGGTCAATTCTTCCTAAACATCATTGAATCATCAAATCCCTTCATTTATCCCCAAATCACATGAACATGAACCCTAAAATTTTAAAGTCACCAATGGGTATAATTAAATCCGTTTTTGTTATGAACAAGGTGTATTTCCATCAGGATAATCCTCCTAACACAATTCTACATGCAATCCTTTCATCAAAACCTATAGTTCTAATTCCAATTAATGGGTTTTTATCAAACTCCCAAGAACAATACAAATTTTGTCAATTTCCTACGGATGGAAGAAACATTCTTTGTAATAAACGAAATTAAACCACTTGCCTTATGTGTATCTCTGATTTTGATGTCGAATTGATGAAGTGTTCTCTCTCTTTCTGCAGAATTCTCCTCTCTTCTCTCTCTACAAGCCTTCTTCTCCAAAGTGACAATGATGGCTAGGGTTTGCCTTAGGAATTTTTTTGGAACTAATTCCAATAACCTCCGTATCCCAATAGGTTATAAGTGGGTTTAGTGGGTAATTGCCAAATCAGATATTAATTCCTAATTTTCGTGGGTTTTAATTCCCAAAAATCCAAAATTACCAAACTACCCTTTTACATTGCCGGTATGGCCTAAAAATGGCCCGAGGCCCAAACTAACCCCCCGGCTAGTGTTTTCTGACTATTTCGACCCTTCCGGATGCGTTGGTGCACTCAAAACGACCATACGATTAATAGAAATAAAATTCACTTTTTAATTTAATAATAATATTCCTGACGCGACTGTCACACGCGTCTCAACAAAATTTCCAAATTGCCGTATTTCAATCTCACGACAAGTTTCATAGTTCAATATTCATATATAGTCATATATACACATTATAATCAAATACCAACTCGCATCTCGCTAGTATTTTAATCCAGATTAATTTTCAATTAATACACATTTAATTCAATTAATCCCATAAATAAATATCACCAAAAGTACGGGGTATTACATGGGGGAGATTTGAGAATAGGGTATTGATTGAGTTACTAGATTTTATTTTTGTTTATCTCATTTCAAACTCGATACGTCATGAAGGTATTTGTTTTGTTTATTGTGTGTAGGACTTCGATGATCATTTGGAAATCACACAAAAGAGGCGCAAGTAAAGCAAAGAGATTTTATTTGAAGAGATTTAAAGTTAAATATTTTTGAAGACTTACATTTTTTAGTATCTTTTCACTTTTTAGTTCATGGGAGGGTATTAGATTTGTACAGGAATTTGATTGATAATTCGAATTGTTTTTATTTTGTACCGGCATATACATAGGGGGAGAGTTATAAGGACATATTTTTCATAGTCCTGATTTTACATTGAGTAAGTCTTATACCACTAAAACCGTTGAAGGAAGCTCACGATCATTTGTTCAAGGTGACGGATCCGAATATCAAGTTTCTTCAACAATGGACATTTATGAGATTGATTTTCATAAGGATTGTGTTTAAGTTTTGAATTTTGTTTTCAATAGTATTGGGATATTTTTCGAACTTGCTTTTTATCAAAATGAAGCATTTTTCTAAGTAACAATTTTTTTGGAAGACCTATGGACGAGCTTTTGAAAATATTAATTTTTCACTTTTGTCATTCAAACGTCCCCTTCTAACGACATCACATGTCGTTTTATAGGTGGCGAGATAGGTCGTTCCTTTTGTGCTTCAAACAACCCTACATTGTTTTGGTTAGTTTAAGATCATTTTTAGAGTTGTTCGAATGACCTGCGTCGCCTCAAGTATTTTGCTTTGCCATAAATACCTGTTCTGGAAGACTTTTTCATTAAGACTTTTGCCAAATGAAAACTGCAAATCTGCAGAATTTTAGTCTTCACATTTAGGACACAAAACTTTGCTTTTGATTATAAAAATCATCCGATATACTTTGGTGAATCATTTTGAAAGCCAAACACTTCATGTTGAAGTTTCTCTTGTAAAGAGGAGATCGCTACTACAATATTGATAATTCTTGCGGGGGTTATTTGCTGATGACTGCGGTCATTGGGGATGTTCGAGGGTATATACTGCTGAAGAGAGTTGAGGTTCTTTAGGTTCTCGAGGGAATATTTGTTGGTGCTAGGCTACGGTCTATGTGGATTTTCTAAGGGAAATTCATTGCAGATTTCTCTATGTAATTTATAAGTTGCGATTTACATTATATAGTGAAATAAAAGATTTTACCCCTTGATTTACGACTGCATGTTTGATCTGTGAACATAGATGCATGATTAGGGTTTTATTAATTTGTATTGAAGATTGACTCTAATTAAATAAGTTTAAAATTGGAAATTTACAAATCCCATAAATATTTAATATCACGCATCCTCAAATTATTAGCAGATCTTTTAGCTAGGGATTTTTACCTCTACAAGAATATATTCCTTGTTGAAAGATTCTTGTAGAATTCATTTCTACTACTTATTCGTGGAGAGGAGCCTCTACTTCTGAATAATAGGGTTGATCGGTCGATATTGAGGGAAGACTATTGCATGTGGGAGGTGATAGACTGTGCCATTGCTATATAAAATTTGAAAAAGCACACATTATACTTAGAGATCTAAGTAGTCTGTAAGTCATCTAGTGCCTATCAAATCTTGTACATTGATGAAATAGAGGTTTTACCCTAAAGGAATTTTTCCTTACTTCTTTGCATGTTTGCATGTTTGGTTTGGCTTAATTAATTTGGACTTTATTATTGCATACATTCTTAATTAATTCAAGATAGAATTTGTTAAAATTTTACTTTTTTTGTTTGACTTATGATACGAATCAATCCATAGAATCCGCTTTCTTAGTCTTTTCTAAACATCATCGCCCCAAGAATCGTCCAATAGGCATTGGGGGGATGTTGGGTAAGAGTAACATTGTATCCCTTCAAAATGGACTAAATTATAGGGTGCAAAGTTAGACGAAGTCCAACTTGAATCCCTCAAAGGAAGACAAACCTCATCCGAGTTCAGAGTATCATAAACTCACTCATCGCACTCTATTAGCCTTGTGGAAATGCTAATAGGGATGTTGTATTTCTTTCTAAAAGCATCCAACTCGTCTTCTAACACATCATAGGCATGCCATCTGGCATCGATGTTAGAGGGGTTATAGTACTTTTTGGAACTCCAAGAGGTACTCTCCTCACCAAATGAAACCTCAATAGGAAAGGGGGGAGGGAATATGTCTCTCAAAAATAGATCTTTCGATTGATGCTTCCAAGTCGACAATGAATATATCCGAGATTGTGTTCATAAAATTGCTAACATCAGGTTGGTGTTTAACTTAGTCAGCCACTCCAGGCCCTACAAATTCAGGACCGGCAAACTCCACACCTGTAGGTAGAGGTGCAGAACCACCAGAAGATATCGCAGTAGGAGTATATCTAGGATGGACAAGCTCGTCTTTAGGTCGAACAATGTAGAGGGGTTTTGGAATCCTCCTGGCAATGATGTCTTGGAAATACGATTCTAACTCAGTTAAATATTCAAGCCATCTCTAGATGTAAGGTTCGTATCTCATAAAGGAAAATTATAATTTTAGGCATACTAAGGCTTGAGGTATATTCAGTGTTAGAAACCAAAAGCTTGGGCAAGACTAAATCGTACAAATCTTAAAAATCCCTAAAACGGAGAAACCCTAAGACAATCAACTCAATTGCCACCTAAGATGAATAAAATCCAAATCAATATTTAAATCACCAAAGCACTACACCCAATAACAACAAATTGCAACCGGAAGGGAAGAAAAACTTGAATCATAGCCCTAAAAGGGAAATGGTGTACCTAGAACCCTAAAAGATTTAAAGACAAGTGAAAACGGCACACAATCTTTGTCTAAATATGGGGGAAGTTGGAGAAACTCACAGGAAAAGGATTTCCCGGGAAGAAATCAAGTGGAAATGGCAGGTTTTGGAGATAAGATCATCATAAAAGAGGCGGATTTAACGACAGAGGAGTTTTTTCTCTAAAAGATGACGGGCAAGAAAAATGAAGTGGGAAGTTGCGAAATTTTAGTTTTGTGGATTTTATGATTTTTTGGCAACAATAATTACCTCCACTTATAACACATGACGTCATGCCTGGAAAGGTGGACATGCGCAGTCAGCCTGACACACGCACTGTCCCAGCTGCATCAAATGATTATGCTAGATGACGAACCCCAGTGCCTGACATGTAGCAAGTTCAATCCCAAAAGAAAAAATTTAGAAGTATTTTCGCTCGGCATGCAATGGAAAGAATGCGAGATGACCAAAATTGCCGAATCTGATAACATTCCCACCGGTTAACACTTCACTCACTCAATTTTCTCAACACACACTCCAAAGGCATAATACCCCCAGAGACTCTATTGCATTCCTCAATCACACACAAAGTATTGGGGGCTTTTATTATACCCTCAATATGGTGCGATCCAAGAACTAATCAGAGCACGACAACTGAACTCATCCATTATCTAAAGGGAGTCGACTCAGCTACCATTCTGGTCAGCCTATACAATTCTGGTCATCCCCAGCATCATAGGCAGTCAAATTATCTCAGGTAACTCACAGTAGTTAACACCATCATGTAACACCATGAGAAGAAGCATTCACCATGTGATAGAATGACATCAGTAACTAGCACATCCCACTCATATATGGGGATATATGCAAATATTTCCTCCATGTGCGCATAGAAACCTCATGATTATCCACCCCACATGTATGTAAAAGTTGTAATGGCTTATCCTATAAAGGCACGACACATGTCCTACTACACTCTCTCTCCTCTCATAGCCTATAAATATCACACAATCCTTCATTATAAAGGATAGATATATTTTTCCCTACTGTTATGATGTCTAATTCTAGAGTGAACACGCAAGCTTGCAATTATCATTCATCCATGGCGTCTTCCCATTAGGTTCAATACAATCAACATTACACCTATGAACGTAGGCACCACTTTGGGACGATTAACGTAAATTTAATTTCCTTTGCTTTCTCTCGTCTCTCTATAATATTTGCTCTAAATTGGTATAACTAAAATTTATATCTCTTTATCTGTTATAGTTTATGATTAGTGTATTCTTGTTAAGACCCGCCCAAATCCATATACTAGTTTTAGACAATAACGGGAAGCCTCTAAAGTTTTCTTTTCTCCCCCTTTTTGTCATAGAATATATCATAGAAAAACAATCTAGCATGGAAAGAAAAAGCATGATGAAAAATAGAACTAGCAAAGTAAGATATAGGAAAGTATGTGAAATACCATAGCTATAACAAAAGAATACACAATGAGCATATGCAAGTGTACATCATATTAATATCAAAACAAGAACTACTATATGTAATACATCAATCAATAAGCATAAAAGCATGATATGTGATGTACAAAGAAACTAACTATAATGAGATCATATATGAAACATGGATATGTCAATATAAGAACAAGAAAATAATACCAAGCAAGAAACAAGATTCCAATTGATAATGGACCAATTAAGGATGGAAATCCACAAAGCTAACATAGTGTACCATAGGAACCAAGATAACTCAAAGCTATACAAAGAGTAAAGGTACATCACTTATCCATACAATCATGCAAATATCAAAGCATCAAGTGCTAAATAATAAGGTATGCATATCCAACAACTAAGTACAAAAAGAAAATTAAAACAACATCTCAAGAATGGACAATCAATGGATACAGAGATATGTAGAAAATTTATAATCCTCCTCAATCACATGTGTGACATTCGTAATAAGAAGTCACACGAGATTAATGATAAGAGAAAAAGAATCAACGATAAAGAACAATAATAATGATATATCAAAACCAATCATACAAGAAAAAACATTATAGCAACAATGAATAAGTAGCATAACAATAAATTCACAATCAAGTGATATCTCAATCAAATAAATACAACTTCCCTAAACAAATGCATGACAAAAAATTCATTATCAAATGACATCTCAATAAGTATATGCAATCACCCTAAGTGCTAAACATAATCCCCTTAAAGATATGCATGCAATGAGAAAATAATGAAAAACGTGATAAATCATTGCATATGTAAGATTGTGATCAAGAACTAGTCAAGACAAGAACACCAAGAAATAACTAGATACAAGTAAAACCTACAAGGACAAGATCTATTAAAGATTTATTAAATAAAATAATAATCGTGATAAGCACAATCTCTACTCATAAAGTCAACTGAAAATCACATGGATACAATACAAATAATGATTAAGATCTTATCACTTACTCAAACTACAGAGGGTATAAAAAGCTCAGACAACGATAGCCAACAATAATCCTGGAGTACACATAAAGCTTTAAGTACATCCAACAAACAATCATATGATCATATAATCTCTATGAAGAGGATTATAAAGGTACAAGCTTGAAGGTAGAAGCGTACAACACAACTAAAAAATATATGATGGAATAAGTGTACCAACATAACAGAAGTTGTTTATAAACCAAAAAAATTCTACCAAAAGCAGAGCATCTTGATCACAGTAGTGAATTGTACCCGTGCGAATGGGTACCGTGCACATGATAGCCTTTTGAACGCGTGCAGAAAAAATATAGCATATTTCAATTTAAGTCCAAAACTTTAGAATTTCTCAAATCAATATTCTAAATCTCAGTGACATGAATAAGTGCAATTGAATAGAAAATCATTCAATTTGACTTTAACAACACCAGTTTAGGAAAATAAGAAAAATATGAGAAATCAACAACTCACATACACATATATATAAACAAATATGTAAATATGGGATTGTGATTAGGCAAGTCTTGATTCAATTATTTCACATAAGGATTTCATTTAAATATTGATTAAAAACATGGTTTAAAAATACATTTTAACTAATATTCAATCAATTCAATATTAAAGGCATAAAATTCTTGTGAAAACAATATTTTTAAACTTTGAAATGTACTTCTAGGTATGATTCATATGGCAATTAAAATTACATAATTAACATGAATTGGAATAATAAAATCATGTAAACATTACAAATAATGCTTAAAAGGCCATCATTATATTAATATACTTTTGAACTCGATATCATCATTTCAAGCCATTTAGCACCCTCAAGCATAGCTAGTAAAAAATTCTTTTGAAATTCCACCTAAATGAAAATTTATTTTTAGAAATTCTTAGCCCTAACTTGTTTATCATGTCGGTTCAAGATCTTGGTTTATGGCTCTTTTTAAACATATTTTGCCTTTTTCCATTGATTGGATTACACCTAGATTACACCTACCCTAAAATATTCCAAATCGGTATAATCACTCCGAGCCTTATCCCTTATCAATGATTTAAAATCGGTCATTTTTCTACTCCTTCATATAAGGAAGCACTCAAAATCAGACACATGGACCAAGAAAACACCAATAAGTTCTCGAGGATTTGATTATGATGAAATTAAGCATAATAATCAAGATGAACATGATAAAGATCATATGAAACAAGTGATATGCACATGCAAGTAGTGTGAAATCAAATACCATGGATCCTAAGAAGTTTAGCAATCATGATTAATCAAATGAATTTCAATCAACAATTAAATCTATCAAGCATTATGCATAAAATGGTTTAGAATTCACTTTTTAATCATCATTCAAGTTAAATCAATCATCAAATCATCATAAATTAAAGACTTAACCATATATACTACAAAAAAAATAAACAGAAAATGTTTTTGTCTTTTTGATAAAACAATGATGCATAAATTTTGTAAAAATCATGCTTAGATAAGAAAACAATGCATATAATTAAAATGCATGTGGAAGGCACATATGGAGGAAAATATCAGTAACCCATGAAAAGAGATACCTATCGAAATCACTTACCCACAAAGATTTATTTCCCCTTCACATTAATAATGAACTAGAATGGAAACCTACAAAAGCCTACTCATCCTAAGAAAACTACCAACCAAGGTAGGGATGGATTTTGCATCCCCCGAGTCAATGGGATATTCATACTTAACCGCTTTCATATTGACCATCTTTTTATTTCCTACCAATTCAAGCTTGACTCTAGGTGCATTCCTAGGCAATTGCCTAATAACTTTTGGAAACCATCGATCACTCCTCCTAGTATTATTATTCCTAGTCCTCGTAATATAAGCATATGGTCTAGTTCCAGGTTTAGGAAACTCTCTATTAGCCTCACATCTATTTTTAACAAAGAAATTCATTATTCTTCTCAACTCACCTGCTTTACCTCTAAGACCATTAATAGGATCTCTACGGAAACCTTACCTCTTATTTCTTCATGAACCTATTATTTCTCTCTCTCAATAACTAACAAGTTTGATTAGTATGGCATTGTACCTTATGAAAAGTATGAAAGGCATATTTCTTCTCACGGTATTCTTCATATTCCTTCTCACCTCTTTTCTCTCATGTTGATCTTTCAAACCAACTTTTGTAATCCTTTTTCTTTTGAAACAAAAATGTGAAATAGGGTTTAATTTTCCATAAAAAGTACAACCAAAGTTTTTCTTTTAAATCTCGAAATTAGGTTCAACCTCCTTCTTTTAAAGAATAAGAGTTTGTACCTTATCCTACTTTTCCCATTTGAACTTTCAACATTTAATTTTGTTTTTCCAATCTTTTTTCTGAAGGTTTGAATTAATGAAACATATCCCATATTTGTTTGGTTGTGGTTGATCATTACTCAATAAATGCTACCAATTTACTTTTTTTTATCATAAGCTTTAATTTCCAAATCGTTTGCATGCTCTAGTTCTAGTTTCAACTTTTCATTGTCAATTTCCAAAACTGAATTTTTGGGTTCAATCTCTTCTTTTTCTTTCAAAATGGTTGCATTTTCCAGTTTAAAATATCAAAATACTTTGATTGACCTTTTCAAGTTTTTCTTCTTTCTTCTCAAGTCTATTTAGTAAGAATTTCATTTTGTTCAAAAAATTAAGATTTGATTCTTTAAGCTTTAGAAATTCTTCATAATGCTCATTAAAACTTTTTCGAAGGTCATTCTTACCACCATCACTGTTATCGCCACTATAAGATGAAGAATCACTGAGCAACCTATTTCTAGAGGCTTTGAACATATTCTTCTTCACTTCACTCTCATCTTTCTTCACCATGAGAATAAAATGTCTTTCATTTTCTTTCAAAAATAAGAAATTATTTTCCTTTAAATCAGGTGATGAACAATCACTCAAAGAGTCAACTTGAGAAGAAGGTGACTTGATTTTCAAACTTTTGAATGAGTCAAATTTATATTGTAAGGACTTAAATCTCTTCTCAAGATCACATTTATAAACTTCATAAACAAGAAGTTCTTCTTTAACTTTTTCAATCTTAGGAGACAAAGCACTTTTCTCTTTATCAATAACCTTGAGTTTTTTCTAAATCAAGTCTTGAACAACTATTTAATTTTCTCAAATATAAATTTTTTCTCTCAATGTATAGATATATTTAAATAACTCACCCTTCTCTTTTTCAAATAATTTTAACTTTTCACTTGTAAGTTGGCTACTCATTTCAAACTCCTTAAAAGCTTGTTTTTCGTGTTCATGGAGTTTGACTTGATTAGCTAATTTAACATTCAAAATTTTCATTTTGAGAAGTTGAGCACTCAATACATCTTTATTTTAACTCAGGAATTTGAAAATTTTAATTTCATCATATTCATTAAAATCAACATCAGTAGATTTCGATTTATTTTGAGAAAGAGATTATTTCACCACATTCTTATCAAATTAGACTTTCAATTGATCTAACTTTTCACCTTGACTCAAAATCATAGATATATCATCGTAAGTATTAATACTAGAAGGAAAAACAACATCTAGTATCATAGCACCCATAATCACAACAAGTAAACTAGGTCAATGAGCAAAAGCAACAAACACACAACAAGACAAGGTTCAACTCAAGTATCTTAATGCTGTTCAAATGAGCAATTGGCTCTGATACCAATTGAAAGAGTGTGTTAAGTGCACTAAGTAAACACCTACAACAAATCTAGAGGGGTGAATATGTTTTGTGCCAATATATTTACGAATCGAGCCAATTTGTTTGTATTGAATTTATTCCGTGTTTCAACAAAACTTATGTGTGTCACAGGTTGTTAGGATTTCAGTTTTTCCTTCAAGACTCCAATGTGTGATTGAAGACCGTAGTGGCTAAGCTAAAGCGACATGACTACAAATTGGGTTTCATGACTAGCTTCGTATCCACATCTGAGAATCTTGATTAGGAATGAATGCACATTTACGTTTGTTCCCTGCATATGTTTGGGTGTTTGTTTATAAAATGTTTTTAGGCATTTTTTATAAAATGTATTTAAAAGAAAGAATATATTTTTTTATTTGATTTGGTTCGAATGAGTTTATGTGTCATTCAAATGGTGTTACCTATTTTGTTCGAACGAGTTATTCATTTCGTTCAAACGAGTTTAGGCATATCGTTCAAATAAGATTCAAACAGATTTCAAATGACATTTTTTTTCTTTTCACAACAATCTCTTTCAAAGCTCATTCGATCTCTATTCAAACTAGAATAACTATGTCATTTGAACAACCTTATTTTGGTTTGAACGAGATTACTATTGTCATTGGAAAAAAACTATGCTTATCGTTTAAATGACCTGCCTTTAAAAATGTGTCACCTTGAAATTTGTGTTTTATATAAATACTCAGATTTGGCATCAATTTTCAGGGAGGGTTTTGCAAAAATAAAATTTTAAGAGTCTTGTCTAAAGCCTCCCAAACCCTAAATTACACCTAAGTTTGAGATCCAAGAATACTACATTTATATGTCTGTTTGAGATCTCGTCTGTGAAGCACCATAGTTATTTTCTCATTATACTATGATCATTTTGAGAGGTGGATACCATGTTTTATGTTGTGCGATGGTTGCACTAGTGTGATTGGGTCGTACCTATAGTGTAGTGGACTTGTGTTATTGTGTCGACTAAGATTTTTTGTGTCATGGGTTTTCCTCATACATTGTCGTGTTGTGATTTACTATTTTATTCTTTCTTATTCTCACCTAAATGCATGCTTAGGTCAAGACTAAAATTGGTAAATTGTTTAATACAACACTTTAATTAGTGTGTATATAAAAATTAAAAATTAAAATTTAGTGGTGTTTTGGTATAACACTAGGGCACTAGCATTTTTCCAATTGGCATCAGAGCAGCTTACAGTAATTTGTTGTATCTCATCCCCGTATTTGTGCACATTTAGGGTTTAGATGGATTTTAACCAAGAAGGGAGTTCCGTTGCCCAACCTCCATTGTTTGATGGGATAAATTATCCCTATTGGAAGGCGCAGATTTATTGAAATATATTGACGATAATGTTTGGAACTCAGTTGAGTAGGGGTGGACTCCTCCCACCAAAGGTTGTGCTCTAAAAGTGTTCAACTCTTAGACATTGGCTAAAAATAATGCCCTGGCATTTAATTCCAAGGGAGTAAACGCTTGTTGTTACAATCAAGGATTTAGAAGGATTATTACTTGCTAGAGAGTGAAGGATTCTTGGGATATTTTATGATCCACACATGAGGGTACAGATACTACGAGGGTTTCTAAGTTACAAAATTTGATATCTAAGTTTGAGACGAATCAGATGTCAAATAATGAGTCTTTTGATGAGTTCTATGCCAGGTTTTTTTATATTGTCAATTCCTCATTTAACTTAGGCAAGCCTATCCCGTAGCCTAAAGTTGTGCAAAAAACTTTAAGATCTTTTCCTAAAAGATTCATTATCAAAGTCACAATCCTAGATTCCCTAGGTGGTTTCAACACTATGAGAGTCCGATAACTTGTTGGTGATCTTCAAACCGATTAGATGAACATGTGTCCTCAAAATAAATAGAATGAAAATAAAGATAAGGTTACTGCTTTGAAAACCCGAAAGGAGGATGTGTTTCGATAGTGACAGTGAACTTGATGTTGAAGAGATAAATAGGTTTTCTAGGAAGTTCAAGAAATTTATAAAGCTTAGAGAAAATAATACTTTTGATAAAAACCTAAGAACTTTATTGACCATGGTAGAAAGAAAATGGATGGTCCTAACAAGGTGGATGATCGAGACAAGTGGTTTTAAGGCTGAGGTTTTGAGAATTATTATCATGAATGTCCAACTAGATTAAGGAAGGAGGGAAAGAAACCAAAGGTATACAATGCAACCCTTAGTAATAGTGAGTGGAAAGAGGAATACGATTCCCCCGTTGAGAGTAACTACACCACTTTCACAGCCAGTCATGTGGGATTAGATAAAAAGTCTTTTATTGTTCAAAATTATCATTTACATGACAGTTGTGAGGTTCGATCTTGTGATTACCAAGTTAGGAGTGATGAAGAAGTAAAAGAAAAGGAGGAGGAGAGGAAGCTTCAAGTGGATTTTCGAGAGTTGTATACCGAGTCATTGAAGATCAAGAAGGAAAACTTGTATCTAGAATATAAGATGAAGGAACATAACGTAGGTAATGATGATGTTAAATTAATTGAAGATTTGAGGGGACGTGAGAAGACTCTTTGGGAGATGCTCTAGAATGTTAAGTGCAAGAGATATAACCTTCATGTCTTGATGAAAATTTAAAAAAGGGATTCCCTTGAGTTATAAAATTCTAAACATTTAGTCGAGTCTAGGATTACGGAGTTAAAGAAGAAGTTGAGAAGGTCGAGTCACGTCAAATTTCATTTGTAATCTAGGTCGAAGAGACTAGATAAAATGTTAAGCACCGTCTAAGTCAAATATGACAATTTTGGAATTGGCTTTATTGATACATTTACTTTCGCTGCTAAATCCAAGACCAATGTTTTGAAAGAGTAAACTGTTGCTAGGGACGTTAGAAAAGGTCAATCCAAAGGTAACATTCCTCATGTCTTCACTTGAACACATTGCGGTAGGAAATGTCACCTTATACATTTCTTTTATGATCTTAGAAAATGTCCTAGGAAGTCTAAGATTAGTACCACCAAGGTTCCCTAGACCCTAGATCATCACATTATACCTAAGTGGGTTAAGAGATCCAATTTGGAAGTACTTAATATGAGGCTTCTTGATTCTTTCATGTTATCACATGATTCTTCACATGCTATATCTTATGAGTTATTGTGTTTGCATATTTTTTATGCACTAGATTTTGTGCTTGTGATCATATTTTTTTTCTAGTTGTTTGATGTTTATCTTTTGTATTTTAATTTTCCATTTTTTGTGTTTTATTGAGAAAAATACAAAAAGATTATGTTTTTCTTTTGAGTCATTTTTAAAATTGTTTAAAATCAAAAAATATTTTTGGGTTATGTGTAGTTTAAATTTAGACATTTTGTGTGGCATATTGGTGTGTTTGAATCCCATTCGTTGCATATTTCCATTTGGCTCGGACATTTATTATGATTTTCAATGCTTGGGATTGTTCTTCAACAATCTCTCATGGAGTGGTTCGACTTTGATTTTCTTAATGGCTTCACTTTGCGCATGCCTTCTTACACACTTTTGTGACACCCCGACTAATTAAATACCGGGTTGCTACTCCTTTATTAAATTAATTCAAAATGCCAAGTTGGTCCAGTTAATAGCATCACTGTTGAAAACATTTTAATGATTACTAACCACCTAGTATTTAAAAAGTAATTTGTCAAATTTTAATTGAAGTCTGATTAACATGCAACAAGTGTAATGAAGAATAATAACACCATTCACCATAACGAAGTAAATAGAATAACCATCACATAATGTAAATAAAGTCTGGAGGAAAACTCCTCACTACAAATCCCACAACTAAAAAAAAGTAACGAAATACTGAATCAATACATGCCAAAGTTTGAAACTGTAATGGAAGAGTAAATCTAATGGAACTGGGCAACATGCCCTAAAACTGAAGAATACTGAATACGGAATCCAAATGATGAAAGCGTCTAAAAGAAAATCCCTGTAGCTTCCACAAACAGCTACAGCTCGTCACCTGAATGAGTATCCTATGCATGGTGTCCTTGTGGCTGGGCACCTAAAAATGGTTTTACAAAAAGATAGATTTGAAAGCAAACGGGTCAGAGCCCGAATGTGGAGATATTTTAAAAACCTGCAAGTGCTTTAAAAACATTTAAAACATTAAATGCAAAGTACATGTTAGGACGTGCACTCACATGAAATCCTCACCTCTCGTCTAACTGTGCACTCCTAACGTAAGTACTCATCTAACCACTAGCTAAGTGACATCATATCTAGCTAGACGGTCATAGGTTCTACCCTTATTACTCGGTTCTCATTAAAATAATAACGATCTCAATTAAATAGGGGTTTAACGTAAATTCAGGTTCTCATATAAAAGTAATACAACTCATTAAAGATCATCCCTTTTGTTATTCCATAGTTATACACACAACACCATATGAAAGTTCCAAGTTTATTAAGTGTATATTATTCACATCATAAATATACAATATAAGCACCCCGAGACTAAGCTGCGGTGCACACATACTCTGCTATCCATCCCGGTACATCACGTACATAAGGATCACATATTCCGAATCTCTCAGGAATAGTTCATAGATAACAACATCACAAATAGTGGAGGCGAACACAGTCACATCACATGGGTCACGCACATAACTACGCTCCCACGATCAGCGGACTTATTAACATCCCAATAAGTCTTTCTCTGACCTAAGTTCATCAAGATAACCAGTCTAAATCCGGGCAACACAAGGATTAGAGGGCCCTAAGCGAACGCAACCCTCCCGTGATAGCAAGTATGGTAGGTATGTCGTACACACAAATCATATACCAATACTAAGTAAGCACACATCTTAGTAATCACCATAGTTTAAAGGTAGTACTTATCACATTCTCGTACCAACTTAATATATATACCACTTATATAATTCCGAACCATATTTACACACGCCATAATTTATTCTCACGTCGTGGTAAACACTCACGTCTCAATCCCATATTAACCATTATTTAAATCACTCGTATATAATTTACTCCTCATAATAACCCAAATGTCCCAAATATAACAATATATCTTCGAAGGAATGTTATCCCTATCCTCGAACAAGTTTACGGGACTCCCAAAATCAAAACATGCCAAAAAGGCCTAAACTGTCTGCTCGTTAGAAGTCTCGTTCGAACGAGGCTGTTCGAACGAGATTTCAGTTTGTTCGAACGAACTGTACCTTCTAACGAGATCTCGTTCGAACAAAGTTATCGAACTAAATTCCCTTTCGTTAGAAGCGACTGGTCAACTCGTTAGAAGCTCGTTCGAACGAGCTCGTTCGAACGACCTGGGGAGGTCTTCTAACGAACGACCAGTTTCGAGCCCAGATTTCCTTAGTTTCGTTTTTCACCATTTATATCTCTTCAAAACTCATCTACACATCAAACCAACGATTGTTTAAGGTCTCTAACCATCCCTAAACGTACCTAGGTCACATACTAACATATTTTGAGGAGTTAATTCATCCCAATCATCATTAAATCATTAAATCACATCACTTTCCCCAATTTTTACAAGAACATAAACCCTAAAATTTTAAATCAAAAATTAACCCAATTAAATCCGTTTTAATTTCATCCAATAACTAATATCATCAGTAATATCATCTTCCTACCATTCTACATGCAATTCTCCTCAAGATTTCAAGTTCTAAACTCCAAAATACATGGGTTTTCATATTTCACCAAGAACAAATTAATTTTATTAAATTCCTACACATGGAAAGAGCATTCTCTGAAATTAAACGATAATAAACCACTTGCCTTGAGTGTCTCTGAATTTGATGTTGATTTCCTCTCTCTTTCTGCAGAATTCCCTCTCTCTCTCTTTCTCCAAGCTTCTTCTCCAATGGCTGTGGTGGCTAGGGTTTTCTTATGGAAAGTAACAGAAACCTAATTCTAATAACCTACGTAACCTATTGGGTTAACATGGGTTGGTTAGTGGCTTAGTGGGTCAAACCCACATCAGATTTACTTCTCTAATTTTCGTCATTTTTAATTCCTAAAAATACGAAATTACCAAAATACCCTTTATATTGCCGGTATGGCCTAAAAATACCCCGGGACCCAAACTACACCCCCGGCTAGTGTTTTCTGACTATCTCGACCTTTTCGGACGCGTTGGCGCACTCAAAATGACCATACGGTTAATAGAATTTAAATTCACTTTTATAAATAAAATAATTATATCCTGACGCGACTGTCACACGCGTCCCAATAAAATGACCAAATTACCGTATATCAATCTCACGACAAATTCCATAATTCAATATTCATATAACATCGTATATACTCAATATAGTCAAATACCAACTCACATCTCACTAGTATTTTATCTGGATTAATTTCCAATAATTCTCATTTAAATAATTAATCCCAAAAAATAAATATAGTCAAAAATACCGGGTATTACATACTTCCCCCCTAATAACTGAATTTCGTCCTGAAATTCGAAACTAGAAAGTACCTGCTAAAAACGACTCTGGATAACGTTCGCGCATCTCATCCTTGCACTCCCATGTGGACTCCTCGACATTGTGATGTCGCCACTGAACACGCACTAACGGAACTATCTTTGACCGTAGCTTCCTCTCACTTCGGTCCAAAATAGCAATCGGCCCCTCCTCGTAGGAGCTATCCGGCTGGAGATCGATGTCCTCCACATCAATGTGAGAATGAGCCAAATTATCTCTAAGGTATTTCCTTAGCGAGAAAATATGAAACACATCGTGAATCCGATGCAAATGCTCCGGTAACCCAAGTCTATACGCAACCGGTCCGATCCGCTCAATAATAGGAAACGGCCCCACATACCTCGGTGCCAACTTCCCCTTCTTATCGAAATGCATAATCCCCTTCATATGAGATACTCTGAGCAAAACCTGGTCCCCCACTTAGAACTCCCTGAAAAATCTCTTCGCATCAGCATAACTCTTCTGCCTGTCTTGAGCTACCCGAATGCGACTCCGAATCAACTCAATCCTTGCCGAAGTATCCTGAATCACTTCCGGCCCAAGTAGTTTGTTGTCCCCCACATCTAACCAACATGCTGGGGAACGAAAAGGCCTACCGTACAATGCTTCAAACGGAGCCATGCCAATAGTGAACTGATAGGAGTTGTTGTAAGCAAACTCCACCAGTGGAAGGTACTGCTCCCATCCACCCCCAAAGTCAATAATGCACATGCGCAGCATGTCCTCCAACATCTGATTTGTGCGCTCTGTCTTCCCATCGGTCTGCGGATGATAAGCCGTACTCAACCGCAATTCCGTGCCCATGGCCTCCTAGAAACTCTCCCAAAACCGGGAAACAAATATCTTGTCTCTGTCAGACACGATATTCAGGGGCACACCGTGAAGTCTCACAACCTCTGAAATGAAGAGCTGGGCATACTGTCCCGTAGTGTAGTCAGTCCTTACGGATAAAAAGTGAGCGACTTTGGACAACCTGTCCACAATTACCCAAAAGGAGTCGTGACCCCTCTGCGACGTAGGCAACCCCGTGATAAAGTCCATGGATATGCTCTCCCACATCCACACCGGGACCTCCAACGGCTGTAGCAGTCCTATCGGTCTCTGATGATCCACTTTTACAAGCTGACAAGTGGCGCATTTCGAAACAAACTCAGCGATATCTCTCTTCATACCGCTCCACCAATACTGGCGTCTCATGTCTTGGTACATTTTGTCCCCTCCGGGATGTACCGCGAACCTTGAGCCGTGCGACTCTGCCATCACCTCGTGTCGCAATTTCTCCCCTTCCGGAACTACCAATCTCCCATTGAAGCGTAATCCCCCATCTGAGCTGACGGTATAGGACTCGGCTCGCTCTGCTAGTAATCGAACTATCTGCTCCTGACAGAACGAGTCGTTAGCCTGTGCTCGTACTACCTTCGTGACAATCTGCGGTGTAACGGTCATCACAGACATGAAAGATCGGGCCACTGCATCCTGGTGTCCCAACTCCTTCCACTTTGCCTTCCACACCTCTGCCACCTCATCTGCTGGCCTACGGCTCAACGCGTCTGCTACCACGTTAGCCTTACCTGGGTGATACTGGATGTCGAACTGGTAGTCTTTCACAAACTCAAGCCACCTCCTTTGCCGCATGTTCAACTCCTTCTGAGTGAACAGATATTGTAGGGACTTGTGGTCCGTGAACAATTGGAACTTCTCCCCCAAAAGATAGTGCCTCAAAATCCGTACGGCAAATACCACTGCCGCCAACTCCAAATCATGGGTGGGGTAATTCCTCTCGTGAGGCTTAAGCTTACGGGAAGCATAAGCTATGGCCTGTCTCTCCTGCTGCAATACACTTCTAAGTCCTTACAAAGACGCATCGGTGTAAACCAAATACTCAACTCCCGGTCTTGGCAATGCTAACACAGGTGCTGAGGTCAATTTATCCTTCAACTCATCGAATGCCAACTGACAGGCATCACTCCAGATAAATGGCACACCCTTACGAGTCAGATGTGTCAAAGGACCCGCTATCTTCGAGAAACCCCGAATGAACCTCCTGTAGTATCCTGCTAGACCCAAGAAACTACGAATCTCCGTCGGTGTCGTGGACTGTCCCCACTCCCTCACCGCTGATACTTTCCCCGGATCAACAGATATTCCCCGGTCGGAAATGATATGTCCCAAAAACTGGACCTCCTTCAACCAAAACCCGCATTTCTCATATTTTGCATACAGCTCGTTCTGGCGTAGTGTCTGCAAAACCTGCCTCAAATGCTCGGCGTGCTCCTCCTCTGTCTGGGAGTAAACCAGAATATCATCAATGAAGACAATGACAAACTTATCTAGGAAATCCCTGAACACTCTGTTCATTAAGTCCATAAACACTGTTGGAGCATTGGTCAAACCAAAAGGCATAACCCGAAACTCGTAAGAACCATATCTCGACAAGAACACAGTCTTCGAGACATCCTCCTCCCTGATACGCAACTGATGGTATCCCGATCTCAAATTAATCTTCGAGAAGAAAGAAGCTCCTCTCAACTGATCGAATAGGTCATCGATTCGAGGCAATGGATACTTATTCCGTATCGTGACCTTGTTCAACTCTCGGTAGTCCACACACAATCTCAGTGAACCATCTCTCTTCTTCACAAACAAAACTGGAGCGCCCCAAGGTGAGGTACTCCTGAGAATAAAGCCCTGACCTAACAGCTGCTCTACTGATCTCGTAGCTCTCGCATCTCGGCCGGAGCCATACGGTATGGTGCGCGTGCTATAGGCCTCGTATCTGGCAATAGGTCTATAACAAAGTCTATCTCTCGACTGGGGGGTAGGCCTGGTATCTCCTGAAACACATCCGAATATTCCCTGACGACTGGAATCAAATCTAAAGGAATCACAACCTCCCTAGAGGTATCCTCCTCTAGGTAATACAAATGAGCGGTCGAGCCTCCCTCTGGGCGAGGCATCGCCACTACAAACATCTCTTGCCCCGGAATGGAAAAAACAATGCTCCCGCTGAAGCAATCAATCATGGCCCTATAATCAGCGAGCCAATCCATACCGATAATCACATCGTGAACATGCATATCTAATACCAACATATATGCAGGTAATACCAGACTACCAATCTCTACCCCCACTCCCCGGCATATAAAGAATATAAGTGACCCACTCTCCAATGGTGAGTCAACACACGTCACTGTGCTCTCTGCCGTAGCTAACAATCCTAAGGCTTGCGCGAAGTGTGTAGCTATAAAACAATGTGCGGCCCCCATATCAAATAATACCCGACCCATAGTGCCATGGATAGGAAATGTACCCTCAATCGCGGGCGGTGCCTGTGGAACTGCTGCCTGGTGGACGTTGTAGACACGTCCATACTGTAGCTGCCCCTACTGAACTGGGACTGCTGGAATGGGTGGCAATGCTGCCATCTGTGGTGGTGCGGGGAGAGCGGCGGGAAACATAGGCCTTTGCGGCTCCTGGCGAGCACCCTGCTGCTGCTGCTGTGGGGCCCTGCCCCTATCAGGACAATCCTGTCGTTTATGGCTAGTCTTGCCACAAACAAAACACTTCCCTGAGAAGTTCCCTCCTCTCTGCCCCTGTGGTCCCCGGCCTTGGTGGCTGTTACCGTTCCTCCCTTGGCCCTGCTGGCCTTGATGAAACTGCTGCCCATTCTGTCCCTGTTGGCCCTGATGGCCGTTTGGACCCTGATGGACCTGACGGAAACCTCCCTGTCCCTGTCTGTAGTTCCCTGATCGGAACCTCTTCTGATCCCCCTGCTGGGAACCCTGCTCACCCTGTCTCTGCCCCTGAATAGATTGTGCCCCACCGGCACCATGTCCTCCAGTCCTGCCCTGATGGCTAGACTCTCCCAACCTCTTGCCCTCAGCCATATGAAAGCGGTGGTCCTGGCAGTGTAACAAAGCAACGTTAACCACATCAGAATACGTGGCCAATGAAAGGTTCCCTAACAGATGCTGACGGATCCTCCATGTCAACCCGTCGGTGAATTTTTAATCTTCTTCTTTTCTGTTGGTATCTCATCAGGAACGATATTCAACATATTTGTGAACTTGGCCTTATATTCAGCCACGGTCTTACCCTCCTGCTTCAGACTCATCAATTTCCTCCTCATTTCCGTGTGAACAGCGGACGGAAAGTACTTGCGGTCAAACCACACCCAGAAGTCCTGAATTGTGAGAGTATCCCTCTCCTCTACGGTGGTAATAGACTCCCACCACTGCAGTGCAGATCCAACTAGCTTGAAAGTAGCTAGCACCTGCTTCTGAACATCTGTGCACTCATACATCCTCAAGTACCTCTGCATATCCTTCCTCCATTGGCTCGAGACTACCACATCTGAGCTACCTGCAAACTCTGGCGGATGCGCTTTCTGAAAAGCGTCACGTACACGCTCCCAAGCAGACGGGAATGCATTTGCCTGTACTGGCGAGGCAACCGGCGCCTGAGGTGGTGACTGTTGAACTTCGGTAATTGCGGCATTTACCGCTTGGGCTACTATAGCTGCAACCTCAGCGGCGTTCATCATGCCCTGAACTGGAGCGGGCTGGGGTTCGGGCGTTGCATCCCTGGGAACTCGTCGTGAACGTCGTGGAGGCATCTGAAATAAGAACAAAGTTTATAAGTTCACTGTTTATAAACTTAAAATAGCTGAAGAACGAAGCATACATAAAAAGAGTACAACAGTCCTAAAATATAGGGCTCTATATCAAAGAACTTAGCGGAAACATAATAGCCGTACAGATCCTAAAGGACACTAGAACCTGATGCTCTGATACCACCTGTGACACCCCGACTAATTAAATACCGGGTAGCTCCTTTATTAAATTAATTCAAAATGCCAAGTTAGTCCAGTTAATAGCATCACTGTCGAAAACATTTTAATGATTACTAACCACCTATTATTTAAAAAGTAAGTTGTCAAATTTTAATTAAAGTCTGATTGACATGCAACAAGTGTAATGAAGAATAATAACACCATTCACCATAACGAAGTAAATAGAATAACCATCACATAATGTAAATAAAGTCTGGAGGAAAACTCCTCACTACAAATCCCACAACTAAAAAAAAGTAACGAAATACTGAATCAATACATGCCAAAGTTTGAAACTGTAATGGAAGAGTAACTCTAATGGAACTGGGCAACATTCCCTAAAACTGAAGAATACTGAATACGGAATCCAAATGATAGAAGCGTATAAAAGCAAATCCCTGTAGCTTCCACAAACAGCTACAGCTCGTCACCTGAATGAGTATCCTATGCATGGTGTCCTTGTGGCTGGGCACTTAAAAATGGTTTTACAAAAAGATAGATTTGAAAGCAAACGGGTCAGAGTCCGAATGTGGAGATATTTTAAAAACCTGCAAGTGCTTTAAAAACATTTAAAACATTAAATGCAAAGTACATGTTAGGACGTGCACTCACATGAAATCCTCACCTCTCGTCTAACTGTGCACTCCTAACGTAAGTACTCATCTAACCACTAGCTAAGTGACATCATATCTAGCTAAACGGTCATATGTTCTACCCTTATTACTCGGTTCTCATTAACATAATAACGATCTCAATTAAATAGGGGTTTAACGTAAATTTAGGTTCTCATATAAAAGTAATACAACTCATTAAAGATCATCCCTTTTGTTATTACATAGTTATACACACAACACCATATGAAAGTTCCCAGTTTATTAAGTGTATATTATTCACATCATAAATATACAATATAAGCACCCCGAGACTAAGCTGCGGTGCACACATACTCTGCTATCCATCCCGGTACATCACGTACATAAGGATCACATATTCTGAATCTCTCAGGAACAGTTCATCGATAACAACATCACAAATAGTGGAGGCGAACACAGTCACATCACATGGGTCACGCACATAACTACGCTCCCACGATCAGCGGACTTATTAACATCCCAATAAGTCTTTCTCTGACCTATGTTCATCGAGATAACCAATCTAAATCCGGGCAACACAAGGTTTAGAGGGCCCTAAGCGAACGCAACCCTCCCGTGATAGCAAGTATGGTAGGTATGTCGTACACACAAATCATATACCAATACTAAGTAAGCACACATCTTAGTAATCACCGTAGTTTAAAGGTAGTACTTATCACATTCTCGTACCCACTTAATATATATATCACTTATATAATTCCGAACCATATTTACACGCGCCATAATTTATTCTCACGTCGTGGTAAACACTCACGTCTCAATCCCATATTAACCATTATTTAAATCACTCGTATAAAATTTACTCCTCATAATAACCCAAATGTCCAAAATATAACAATATATCTTCAAAGTAATGTTATCCCTATCCTCGAACAAGTTTACAGGACTCCCAAAATCAAAACATGCCAAAAAGGCCTAAACTGTCTGCTCGTTAGAAGTCTCGTTCGAACGAGGCTGTTCGAACGAGATTTCAGTTCGTTCGAATGAACTGTACCTTCTAACGAGATCTCATTTGAACGAAGTTATCGAACTAAATTCCCTTTTGTTAGAAGCGACTGGTCAACTCGTTAGAAGCTCGTTCGAACGAGCTCGTTCGAACGACCTGGGGAGGTCTTCTAACGAACGACCAGTTTCGAGCCCAAATTTCCTTAGTTTCGTTTTTCACCATTTATATCTCTTCAAAACTCATCTACACATCAAACCAATGATTGTTTATGGTCTCTAACCATCTCTAAACGTACCTAGGTCACATACTAACATATTTTGAGGAGTTAATTCATCCCAATCATCATTAAATCATTAAATCACATCACTTTCCCCAATTTTTACAAGAACATAAACCCTAAAATTTTAAATCCAGAATTAACCCAATTAAATCCGTTTTAATTTCATCCAATAACTAATATCATCAGTAATATCATCTACCTACCATTCTACATGCAATTCTCCTCAAGATTTCAAGTTCTAAACTCCAAAATACATGGGTTTTCATATTTCACCAAGAACAAATTAATTTTATTAAATTCATACACATGGAAAGAGCATTCTCTGAAATTAAACGATAATAAACCACTTGCCTTGAGTGTCTCTGAATTTGATGTTGATTTCCTCTCTCTTTCTGCAGAATTCCCTCTCTCTCTCTTTCTCCAAGCTTCTTCTCCAATGGCTGTGGTGGCTAGGGTTTTCTTATGGAAAGTAATAGAAACCTAATTCTAATAACCTACGTAACCTATTGGGTTAACATGGGTTGGTTAGTGGCTTAGTGGGTCAAACCCACATCAGATTTACTTCTCTAATTTTCCTCAATTTTAATTCCTAAAAATACGAAATTACCAAAATACCCTTTATATTGCCGGTATGGCCTAAAATACCCCGGGACCCAAACTACACCCCCGGCTAGTGTTTTCTGACTATCTCAACCTTTCCGGACGCGTTGGCGTACTCAAAATGACCATACGTTTAATAGAATTTAAATTCACTTTTATAAATAAAATAATTATATCCTGACGCGACTGTCACACGCGTCCCAATAAAATGACCAAATTGCCGTATATCAATCTCACGACAAATTCCATAATTCAATATTCATATAACATCGTATATACTCAATATAGTCAAATACCAACTCACATCTCGCTAGTATTTTATCTGGATTAATTTCCAATTAATTCTCATTTAAATAATTAATCCCAAAAATAAATATAGCCAAAAATACGGGGTATTACAACTTTGCATTAGATCTTTTGGATATAACTACATATGTTACATGAGCTAAGTGAGGTGTTCTTTTATTAATCTTGTCATATACATAATATATTTTATTATGGGGGATTTTTTCATGTAAGAACGATTACATGAGTTTGATGTTAATTGATAAAAATATGAGTGTGCAATAGGAAAGGGATATGGAAGGAAAAATCTCCTTTATTTGAAAGACCACCATTGGCAAGAGCCTAAAAGAAAATATAGGCAAAAGAAATGAAAATTTTCCAAGGCCAAATTTTTGCATTGATTCTTCAAAATTTAGTAGCTTCAAAATAAAATGAGAGAAAAATGATATGTATATATATATATATATATATATATATATTAGGGTGTTAAGTTTAAGATCAATCGATTTGCACAATGAGTCCCAGTCGAGATTAATAGTTTGATGATATTGATTCGAGAATCGTCAAGATTTCTATGCTAGTGTGTATTTTGTATTTGTATTTTATGATTTATTTACTTATCACCTTGAGGCTAAACCAAATTTGATAAGTTTTGCGGTCAAATATGACTCATTGGAAATTTTTGAATGATTGGGTGATATTTCTTTTGTCACTAGTTCACGCCCCTTCACTTCGTACCACTTTTGTTTATACACGTCAATATTTTGCTAGTGTGTAAAACTTTTATGTTTTGTGTCTTATTTGTTGTGTTGATACCTATATATCTTTATGTGCGTCTTTGGTATATGTTCGACTATATATATATGGTATGTCTTGTTTTGAATCTTTGCGTTTGCATTTAATCCATCTTTTTCATATGCTTAATCCCCAATTCATAATGTCATTGTCTATGATCACTTTGGTATATTTTGTTGGTTGTTATCATTGGTATCTCATTATGCAACAAAATTGGTATCTTGTGTTTATTATTTGGATTATGTGTGCTTATGTTTTTAAGTTGTTTGTCATTGCATGTTTCACTTCTCATCATCGCATGATATTACTTGATTTTCTTTATTCTTACATGTGCTAAATTTAGGGGGGGGGGGGGGGGGGGGGGGGGATATTATTATGCATCTTATTCTTTGTCTATTCTTGAACAAAAAATGGAAGAAACAGTATTTAAACCTTTAATTCAAGGGGAGATTTTTACCTTAGGGGGAGACGTCCTATCTTAGGTGGATATTGTTAGAAAAATGGGGAGGGTTTTTCATATGCAAATTTATATTGTTATATTCAAATTGAAATTAAAATGTGTGTTTAAGTGTGAAAGTTTAGCAATGATGAAAAACGTTTCACATGAGCAAAACTACTCAAGTTTGTATCACTCAAGCATTTGTACTTTTTTAGGGGGGATGGAATTGAGTGTTAGGGAGCTTGACGGACCAATAGAGTTTTAAATTTTTATTTTTGTTCTGGAATAGCCAAAGTTGGAGATTTGTAAGGAAAAATTTCCAAATCGAGTCAATTTGTGTGTATTGTCTTTATTCCATGTTTGGACAAAACTTGTTTGTGTCCTATGTTTTTAGGATTTCGTTTTCTCCCTAAAGCCTGTTATGTGTGATTGCGGACCATAATGGCTAAGCTAAAGCTACATCGAGTACACATTGGATTTCGGGCTGAGCTTCGTCTTCAACATCCAAGGGATCTCAATGAGGTATGAAAACATATTTATGTTTGATCCATATACATTTGGATGTTTGTTTATAAAATATTGTGAGACATTTTTTCTAGAATGGATTTTAAAGAAAATATATTTTGGGGGGTTTAATTTCATTCGAATGAATTTGTGTGTCGTTCAAATGAGGTTACACACTTTGTTCAAACGACTTATTCATTTCGTTAAAATGAGATTTAAATGTACTTCAACAACATTTTTCTGTTTGTCTGAACAATCCGGTTCAAAGATCATTCGATCTTTGTTCAAACAAGAATAGTTATATTAGAATGACCTTTTTTTTGTTAGAACAAGATAGCTATTGTCATTCAAATGAACGTAAGTTTCTCATTCGAATGACCTTCCTTAAAAAGTGCATCGCCTAAAAATTCTTATTTTGTACAAATACGCTTGTTTGGCATCAGTTTTCTTAGAGGGTTGTTACAAAAATGAAATTTAGAGTCTTATCTAAAGACTTCCACACCCTATTTTCCACCCAAGGTTTTGATCCAAGAATCCTACATATATATGTTTATTTGAGATCTCATATGTGTTTCACTATAGTTGTTCATATTGTGAGCATTTGAGTGGTGGAGACCTTTGTTTGTGTTATGCGATGGTTGGACCGGCCCTGTGAGAAGTAATATCGATGGGATACCGAGATGTGGGAAGTGTCGGCATTGTGTGGATGTTAAAAGATGATCAATAGTGGTTGCAAAGAAATTTACAAGGAACAAGGAAGTTCGTCAAGGATTGAAGGCGTCATGTCTGTGAGTAAGTTTAAATAATTCTTGTAAATGTACCTATATCATAGTGAACTTATGTGGTTGGGCCGTCCTAGGTCTTTCCCCTTTTGGGTTTTCCTCATAAATCACTGTGTTGTGATTCATTATTTTATTCTTACTTATTCTCACCTGCTTAGGTCGAGACTAAAATTTGTAAATTATTTAACACATCACTTGGTATAATTGGTGCGTATATAAAACCTAAAATTGCAAATTTGGTGACGCTTCCATATAACCCTAGGGCACTAACATTTTCGAGTTTGAAAACAACAAATGACCAATTTTTTATTTCAAACAATTTTACCTGAACATTCAAGTTACTCAATACAAGTTTTACCAATCTGATTATCCAATGACAAGATTAACATTAATAGTGATGAAATTAGGTGAATCTATATGAACAAAACTATATCTAATACACCTAAGTCAATTTTAGTTCAACTCACTCGATTCAATTAAGATATAAGTGATGTGTGTGATCAAATGTGTGCATACAAGTATAAATCATTCACACTCAACCATAATACGTATTTACGAGGGAAAACCCACACCTAGGGGTAAAAAAACCTCGACGCACTCCAATTCTTATTTTTACTGAAAAGAAAATTTTCAAATAGTAAGAAGGTAACTCTCACACAATCCCTATCGTATAGTCACTATTAAACTTTTGAACTCTTTCCCATAGTCAATAAGAATCCACAACGATCTCTATGTTGAGAATAGAGAAGTCAATTCTCTTCCTTGAAATCTCTCCACACTCCAAATTCCTCAATAATCCAAAGTGTCCCCTTTTTTAGATCTAGGAGTGATGGATCGTTATAATTAAGAAAAAGTAGATTGAATTAACCAAGACATGTGTATAGATCTGAGCTAAAAAACTTTCAATTCTCTCTCAAATACATAGATCAAGTATAGATATAAGTTTTATCAATTTTGGAGGGAACGAGTGAAATTGGAAGGACAATCAAAGGTGAAATTATCTCAACCACAAAAATACTCTTAAAAGGGTATCTAAGTTATGAGGTTTCCAGATACCAGGAAATGGGAGTGAAATGGGCCTTTAAGTAGGGTTTTTCCAAAACATGACGTCGGCCGTGCGCACGCTTATATATGGACGTGTGTACAATTTTGTCCCATATTGACATCGTGTCAAATACGTTGACACATGCCTCAATCATAACCATGCAAAAAGTTAGGATAAAATCATTTTCTCAAAAATAATTTATATAAGACCTAACAATGTTCAAAGATCAGTCTAAAAATACAAAAAATTCTAAATCCCAACACTTTGTATCCAAGGAACATGAATGAATGAAAATGTATGAAAAACATTCAATTTGACTTTAATGGAAAAAACTTGGGATAAAATGCACAAAAATATCATAAAATAAAAAACTTACACACACACACACACACAAATGTAAGAAGAAAACATGTAAAGTGAGATAGATATTAGGCATTATATGACAATTTGATTTTACATAAATATTTCATTTAAATCTTGATTAAAAATATGAATTAAACAACACATTTAGCTTGAATTTCAATCGATTCAACATTAAGGGCATAAAAATTTTATCAAATCAATATTTTGCAACTTTGTAATATCAATTAAGGTATGATTCATGTGACAAAATGGAATTCAAAATCCATATGAATACACATAATCAAATCATGAAAACATTACAAATGATGCTTAAAAGACAATCATTATATCAATATCCTTTTGATCAAAGGTAGTACTTTCAAGCCATTTACTCCCTCCAGCATATGGTGATTAGAATATTTTGAATGCCAACTAAATAGAAATTTTTATTTTTGAAAATTTATGCCATATCTTATTTTTCATGTCGACTCATTTTTTGGCTTATGGATATTTTTCAACATATATATTTGCTTTTTCCATTGATTTTCTTTTCACACGCCTAAATGATACCTACCTTAAAATGTTTGAATTTCTAAAATGGTTGTAATAACTCTAGCGGTATCCCTTATCAATGCTTTTGAAAATGATCCATTTTTAACTCCATCATATGGACCAACGAAATCTCACATATGGACCAACGAAACACTAATAAGATTTTGGGGTTTGATCCTGATCAAATTAATAACTAATAGCAATATCCACTTAATAAACATCATATGAAACAAGTGATATGCATGTGATCAAGTAGTGTGAAATTGATACCATAGATTTCGACAAATTTGTGAATCATGATTTATCAATAAAATTTCAATCTAATAATTAAATCAATCAACATATTTAATCAAATGGTTAAGAATTCATTTTTTTTCATCATTCAAGTTAAATCGATCATCAAATCAATATAAATCAAAGACTTGACCACATTCACAAAAAAGAATAAACACAAAATCTTTTTGGATTTTTGAATAAGAACGATGCATGTACTTAAAAAATCATGCTTAGTAAGAAAACATAGCATAGAAAGAAAATACATAAAAAAATGATCACATGCATAAAATCCTCACCAACACTTGAGAATGATACCAACTAGAAACTCTCACCCATAATTACTTGTTTCCCCACAAATTAAGAATGAACTAGGAATGGAAACCTACAAGAACCTAGTCATCCTAGCGAATTACGTATCTAGATAGAGATCGGTGGTTCACCCCTTGGGTAAATGGGACAAACAAGCATAATATATTTCATTTGAACTTCTTTTTTATGTGCATCCATCTCAACCTTTTTTGAGAACTAACGAAATTAACCTTCATTATAGGTGCATACTTAGGCAAAACTCTACCTACTCTGGGTATCCATCTCTCATTCCTCTTAGTATTCTTATGCCCAGTCCTTGGAACTTGAGCATGGTGTATAGGTCTTGGAATATTACATCTAGCCTTATTATTATATTGCACTAGAAAATTCATTTTTCTCACCAACGCGTCAACAAGTCCTCTTAGTCCATCAATAGGATTCCTTTTGTACATGTTTTCCTATTTCTAACAAACTTTTGATTTCTCTTCTTAAAACACCAACAAGCTTGATTTGGTTGACCATATACTTGAGAAAAAGTACAAAATGTCACATTCCTTTTCTCAACCCTTGTCACATTTCTCCCCAAGTGTTTCTTCTTGAATTATTCTTTTCGACCAACTATTTCAGGCCTTTTACTTTTGAATAAAAAGTGAACAATGTGGTTTGACTTACTATAAAAAAAATACAACCAAATACATTTTTAACAATCTTGGATTTAGGTTCAACCTCGTTATTTTTCAATGTAGGAGTTTGTTCCTTTTTTCTTTTGATCATTTGAACTTTCAACATTCAATTTTGATTTTTTATTCATTTTCTCAAGTTTTGAATCATTGAAACCAATCTAGTGAATGTGAGTCTTAAATTGTGCATGACTCAATAAAATACTATCAAGAATATTTTTTCTATCATATATTTCAATTTGCAAATCTTTAGCATGCGCAAGTTCAAGTTTCAACTTATTAAAATTAATTTTAAAATTGAATTCTGAAGATCAATTTCTTCTTTTTCTTTCAAAATGATTGCATTTTATGATTTCAATGACTCACATTGCTTTGTCAAAACATCTACAACTTCTTCAAGATCAAAATACTTTGATTGAACATCTTCAAATATTTCTTCCTTTTCTTCATGTTGATTATGAAAAAAATTCATTTTCGATAAAAGCTTAATGCTAGACTTTTTAAGTTTTAGATACTCTTAATAAAAGTTCGTCAAAAGCCTCTTTAATTCTATCAACTTCATCATCAAACTAACCTTGTGATTCTTGAATTGAAGTGTGTGAATTCTTCCTAATACATGAAGACGATTCATTCAAAAACCTATCACTCGTAGCTCTCTCATGATTTTTCTTCACCACATTATCTAATGATACTCTCTCATCACTTTTCCTATCATTTTATTCTAGCCTAACCATAAAAGATATTTCGCTACCACGCTCATCACTAGATGAACTATCATCACTCTCTCTTTTCGAGTTGCTCAAGCTTACCTTTTACACTTTCTCTTTCTTCTCACTACTCTTAGTTTTCTCAAGCTTTTTTAAGTGAGTGGGACCTATATTCAATTTGATGACCAATACCACCACAACTAAAACATTTGTATTATTCCATAGACTTATTTTTCTTATAATCTCCCTTCTCTCCAAATGAGGTATGTCTAGTAGACTTATATGGTTTTGCTTTAACATTCTCTTTCAGTCTTTCAACACTTTTCTCGAAAACATTTTCACTTGACTTAACAATAAATGCCAAGTCCTTTTTTCTTTTTGGAATCACCACACTTTCCTATTGATCACAAATTTGAAGTGATCAAATAATATCTTCTAAACTACAAGTGTCGGTATCGTTTACTTCATTAAATATCACCATTTTTATGCTAAACCTAGAAGGAATAGTTCTAAGAAGCTTTTTCACAACCTTATTCTCAAGAATATTTTCAATTAAGTTGAAAGACCATTCACAATCTCCATCGACCTTATGTAATAGTCATTGAAATACACACTCTCCTCAATTTTAATCATTTCAAATTTTTTGGTACAATGTTACAATTTATCATGTTTCGCACTTGATGTTCCCTCGTGTGTGACTCTCAAAATATCCCATGTCTCTTTAGCTTCCTCGCAATTAAGAATGTGATATAATCGTGTGTGATCATGGAAGCAAACAAAGCATTCAGTGGAACTCGATTTCTTTACCCTAACTCCATCTTACTTTATGTTTGGGTAAATCCATCCTTATTCTACACTCATCCACACACACTCATGTTATCATTTTATCCTTCCCATGGCCATAGTTAGAGATCAAAGAACGATGGACGATTCTTGGAACTTAAATCACGGTATTGATCCATAAATCAAAATAAGAACAATTCACAATCAAGCAAATAATATGACCAAATAAAAGTAACACGCAAAAAACACAAGATCAACTCAAGCACGTTAATTCTACGCAAAAGATAACCTTGCTCTCATACCAATTAAAAGATTATGTGTTGAATACTCAAGTAAAACACCTACATTAAACCTAGAAAGTGGGTGCATAGGTTTGTAACCATCATAAGGTCAAAAACTTTATTTTAACAAAATTGCTTTTAAAGTTCTTTCTAATTGTCTTGATTAACTCCCACAACAATAAATTTAAGTGAATATAGAGGTGAAATCTAGATCTAACATACATAATTCAATTTTAAGCACATTTACTCGATAAATGTTGGATCTAATTAATTGTTCGATCAAATTTGTGCATATGAATAGAAAACATACACAAACGTACATGTGATAAGGTTTATGAGGACCCCTCCCCCCCCCCCCCCAACTAGCTGGAAAAAACCTCGACGCACTCCAATTTTCATTTCTACTTGAAAATGTATTTTACACAAGGCAAGAAGATACCTCTCACACAAGTACTCTCGTGTAGTTACCTATGAACCTTACAACTTTCTCCCATGGATGATGAAAATCCACAATGACCTCCACACCGTGAATGAAAAAGTCCACTCTCTTCTTTAAAGTCAACACCACACTTTAATTTCCCAATTAATCAGAATACCTCCAATTTTAGATAAAGGAGAAAAAGATCATATCAATTCAAATGAATAATGATGAATTGATATAGGCTAGTGAAGATATGATAAGAAAAACAATCTAAATTCAGTTATAAAACTTTGAATCAAGCAAAAAATCAAAGTTTTAGAAACGTTTATGATGAACAGGTGAGATTTTATTTAAATAGAGATAAAAAGAGATCTCAAACATGAAAATACTCTCAAAGTGGTTTCTCAATTTTTGAAATTTTAGATCTTTAGAAATGGGAGAGAAAATGGCATATTTATGGATATTGTTTAAATCAGATCCCACCATGCACACAATTTCAACCAGTAAGGAACGTGTCAAAGGCCATGCGAACGCAATTGTGTACACAAGTTTAAAAGTAAGTTATGTAAACGATTAAGGTATCACAACATACAAAAATCCTTAACATGTTACAACATAAAGCCAAACTCATAAAAAAAATCAAATATCCTCTGAGATAGTTTCAAAACACTTGTTCCATAAAATTTTATTACCCTCACACATTTTAAAAATGTTTATGCACGTGTGTGTGTTTAGGCATAATCATTTATCAAACTATACTAAAAGGATATAGTCTTAAATCCAATGTGAATGTATAGAAATGGAAGTTTTCAATGAGAGGCTTTCAATACTTTCATTAGTCAAGGATTCATCAAACACAAATGACTGCACCTCTCTCATACGAATCAAGAATATGTGACTTCAATGGCTCAATGACTTAAATGTTTTATCACGAGAATCTAGCCAACTAATATTAATTGAAAATTTACATTTTCAAAACTAATTCTCTTTTCAAAATTTATGATTCTCAGATTTCTGAAAGGGATCACCATTCAACCCACTTGCTTAAATATTAAAGGACAACAAGTTAATTGGAATGAACTATATATCCCGTAAATGCAATATAAACATTGTCCTAACTACCGAGGACATTAAGTTTATCTTGATAGAGATCTGGCCTACCAAAATAGAGTTAGGTGATTAGAGTGGCATGTCTAAGAAGTATTAATTTGGTGATAAGGAACAGTAGGTTCCTTGGTTAGGTATTTACGGGTGGTTAATAATGATAATGTGATTAGGTGAACACGATCCTTGAGGCAGTGTCAAGTCGTAAACATTTGGCAATTTGGTAAACTCGTGTTGGTCATTACTTAAGGATGTGCACTCAGGACTTAGTTAACAAAATACTATCGTTGTAGATGAGGGCCTTAGTAATTGTCAATTGATGGATGCATAACATAAGTTATAATTTTGGCTATGAGACATTGGCAGTAAGTGTGTTACATGTATAATGATGATGATTTGAAGTAACATAGGAATAAACCTTAGGTAGATTTCTATGATGAAGTTTCAGAAAATATGATGTGATATTTGAGGAATATGATCCCTTATGACGTTGGTAGTGTGGATATAGAGGCTTATAGGTTTTACACAACATCCTATATCCTGCCAGAATCCTTAATAGTGTCAACTTAGGGTTTAATACGTATTATATGGCATTAATTGTTTGAAAGGAAGTCCTCAGAGTATCCTTGGGACTTATTTCACATGGCATCCTTGGGAATAGGAGTCGAATTATTGTGACACCTTGAGGTGTTCAATGATTATAGCTCTCCATGTTTGGAGACTTGTGGGCTAGTATTCTTGTGAGTATCAAATAGTCATGGGATCGATACTAATAAATCGGTAGAGCATACCTACTATGAGAGGATCATAGGTGATGAAATCTTATCAGCTCTTTGGTGAAAATTACATTGGGGTTTGGTCGATGTCTTTAGGGAACTAGTTAAGTTTGGTGTTATGGAGTGCAAGTGTTCTAATGATGGTAGTATTGAGGGTCATATGATGATTTCCAATTATTGGTCAAATTCAAAGGAGTAAAATCATTTAATCCTTAGTAAGGTCATTCGATTTGGTATAAATAGGTGATGCGACCTTCTAAGGGAAATTAACCAGTTAAGTTCGGTGTTATGGAGCACAAGTGTTCTAATGATGGTTGTATTGAGGGTAATGTGATTATCTCCAGTTATTAGTCAAGTTCAAAGTTATCAAATCATGTATTCCTTGGTGAGGTCATCGAATTTGGTATAAATAGGTGATGCAACCTTCTAAGGTAAATTGAATAATAGTGTCATGATTGGGCACAATATTCGATGATTAATCTAGAAAGTGTCGTACTTGATTTTGATGAGTACTAGGAAATGCCTTGGAGATTTAAATTGATAATGTCATATTAAGGACTTGAGAATAGAACCCATATGGGATATTGAAGTATGATTAGGGTATCAACATCTGTCGAAAACTTAAGCTGGAGTAGCCCTAGTAGGGGAACGATTAGCTCTTGGCATGTTTGGCCAGAATTTTACAGATTAGGAGGTGTAGACATGTGCAATAATTGTTATCCTTATAGTGCTAATGAGGACCGATATGGCCGTCATGAAGATTCAGTTTGGGTAGAATTTGGATATAGGCACCGTAACGACCTTGTATCATTGGAGGTCACAATAAGGTGAGTGTTGGCATTACCTAAGGAGATGCTAGGATATAATCTTTGCTTAATAAAGTAAATGGTAACCTAAGTGTGTTAGGTATGTCAAGAAGTCTCGTTGACTAGAGAAATGGACAAGAACAATGTTGACAAAGTTGTTTGGCATTCGTCGATAGGAGCGGTTTGTGTTTGTAAAAAATGAAAGGAGGATGCATTACTCCTAAGTAAGGAAGCCCAGAATTTACTTCCTAAGGGACAATGGGTTCGTATGCTTCGTTCGTCTCATAGGGTTTGACAGTTCTTAATTTGATTCGTCAGAGTTAGTGACTCAATCCAGGGTGTATGGCTAGACTAGGATCTGATGATAATGCTTAGGAGGAGGAGTGAACTTCAAACATATGGCGTAAGGGGCCATCCCTCCCCCCCGGGGGCTTTTGGGTTTTTTTCCTTTTTTCCTTCTCCAATCTCAGGGGTCGACGCTCGCGCATGTGATATATATATATACTAGGGTGTACCCGTGCCGATGGCACGATGAAAAATACTTTAAAATTCATTCAAATATATGTAACATAAGTTAATGCAATAGCAAATCATGTGGGTAAATGAATAATGAGAGTATGATAAAAGGTAATAAATAATCATAGTATTTGCAATTTTTATTTTTAAATATCACTAATTAACATCATTAATGTTCAATTATCAATTTCATCTAGATAATGTTTAGTTGGAATTGACTTAATTTAATGTGCCAATATTTTGACACTGGAGGCTAAGTATATATCAAATATAGTAGAAACATATGGATTATCCTATTTCCACTTCACATATATACATCCCCAAATCAAATCACATTTAATAACACATTAAGGAGGTTAGGTAAATAAGAGTTTATGGAGAGCAGGAGGATTTTTGTGGGGGTAAGAATACCATATTCAAAAATGAATTTGACAATGATAAATATAAAAAACTTATAAACATTAGAAACTGTCATTTATTAATATTGAAAATTATATAGATATGTCCACAGGGAACCGAGAAAGGTCCACAAAATTTCATATTTAAGAATAGAAAAAATTGTAACACTTACTGGTATCAATTAACAAAAAAACACCCACAGAACCACATAGTGAGCATATAGAAACAAAAATGAAAGAAACCAATTTATGAACATAATCTGCAGCCATATGAATTATTATGTATAATGAGAATATAGAAATTATTAAGTACCTTGATCCAAGAATTCTACTAATAGTGAACCACATAGTGATTATCTCTTTTGCATATAAAATGTTTTCCTCTTGTGAATCAATCAAAGGACTAAAAAATATAAAATCAAATCATGTTAGAGCTAATATAAAATTTAATGAAAAGTAGTCGTAAAATAAAGAAATACTAAGCATGATTGGTCTTGTATCACCACCTGGGATTAGCTACCTGATATGGAGAATTTTACTCGTATGAATTCAAAATGGGCGTCAAACATGTTTTCCTCTTCTTGAGAATGATATTAAAGACAGTAGCTAGACATCTTTACCTTAAGAAATATTAAACCAAAAGACATGATAAATGATGAAAAAATAATTGTGAGTTAGCACATATCTCATTTGAAAAGAACATATAATGTACACAAAAGCTTAACTAACTGTGATGTTTGCCTAGGTGGGTATAGAACTTGTTGACAGCTTTTCAAGACATGGAACCAAAGTATGTGTAATAATTTATGACAAAATAATTCTGACTCAACAAATATAATACCCAGACATACAGCAGCTAGAATATCTTCATAAATATTTCATAAAATTTTCATATTACCTACTGCCACAAAACTTCAGATATCCCAGGTAATATGATCTAATATTGCGTCGATTTTGAATTCATCGGATTTGCAACAGAGATCCTAGTCGTCTTTGAGTTCTGCCTATCACAGTTAGTTATGCCGGACCTTCTCTAATATTAGTTGGGAACAAATAGTGATCTTCTCCTCTTTTAATCACCACTGTTGAGGAGAACTTTGGTAATTTAAAACATTCTTTGATGTAACGACTTGAATCCTTTATATATGATATCCGATCATCAATTCATGGATTCTCAGCAAGTCACTAAAACCTTGAGCTATGGAGGATACAACCACTGATCATTTTGAAATCGAGTGGCCATGAATAGAGGCGTGTGCTCGTATGATCACCGAGATGATCGAGCATGAAGTATCCTAAAAGATCAATGGGATACATTCATAATCAGAGTAAGTGTGAATCCCCAAAATCAATATAAACCTGATTAAAAACCTAAAAAGAAATACAAAAGGAGAACAACTTGGCCCTATAAATCATCAAACAAATATACCATACTTTGGATAAAGAAAAAAATCAAGAGAGGGAGTAGGGTATAACTGACGTCGCAAACTAATAAACGCAATATATAATGACCAAATAACGCAGTGGACAATACTTGACATACTTTAAGATAAGTCTATAACGACGAACCAAATTTTCATTTAGGGAGCCTTCACTATTCAAGTTTTACACGCTTTCACAATAAATAATAGTAAGGTGATTGAACTATTGGCCCAAATACTGTATTTGAGATCTAAAGGTTTAAGTAAAACACATTTAAGTCTCAATATTTGTCTAAAAAACTAAAAAAAATCATAAAAAGACCAAAGTTATGCAAACTTTATAAGTTCCTAACCATGCCCATATCATCAAGATAACCTAAATTTAGCGGATTATAAATAAATTTATAAAACAAAATTTAGAATAAATATTAAATTAATCTAACTACTTTTTAAGTTAGTTACTTAATGTGAATATTAACACACCAACTTTTCACTTAGGTACCATGTGAATATTACCATTTATGGAGTAAATAAATTTAAAATAACTCGTATAACTGAACAAATACACATTCTTCAAGCTAGTTCAAGGTTAGGCATTCTTACAAAAATAAATATTTCTTTTAACAGTAAATAGACATTTCTTACAACAGTAAATAAAAACTGAAAGTTCATATAACAGTAAAATGTAATAGAAAATGAAAAGTGACAACATTTAGAGCTAATTGATAAGGTATAGACAAAAATTATTAAGATTTTACCCTATTGTTTTGAAAAATTAAAAAATCAGTCAGCCGAAGGGGTAAAACCTCCCCCTCACACGTATCAAGATCTTCCCTTGGCGGCCAAGAAGTTAGATCCAGTAGACATAGGAGTGCAGAAGCACCGCTGTTTCCATACCCAAAAAAAAATCAGTAATAATCTTAGTTAGAAATCCATACCCCCAAAAAATAAATAAATAAAAAGTATATATAAAATCAAAACATAAGGAATATTTTCATAGTGATATTAAATATGCACACCTGCTTCCATTTTCACTTACTCCTTTGCTTCCATTTCAGAGGTTAGTATGAGTGATTGTTCTAGATTTCCCAACCAACTTCATGAACCACCCAAATGACCTGACCAATAAAACTTCGAACCAAAGTTTCGTAGAGAAATGTTGATCCCGTAAGCAGTGTACCAAACCAAATCTTGAAACAAAGATTTAATTGTGGTGTATTGCTGCAGATCTGTTGGGTATTTTGCAGAGAAATACAACAACTAATCCCGATCTACGAATTTTGTGAGATCTACAGTAACTAATTCAGATCTACAATGGTGAGTTAGTGATAATCAAGATATTAGTACAAAAAATTCAAAACCAATGTTTTCAACACACCCAGAGATTACGACGGATACAAAACGTCCTAAATATTAGAACAAAAAATTCAAAACCCAAAGTCTCTTACAAAACATGTAAATATTGTGTGAACCCAGATCTGTAACACCAACCCAATAGAGAAAGGCATACCAGAAAGTTAACTGAGCGTGAAAGACAGAGATGTACCAGAGAGAAAAATAATTTTTGCGGTGATAGTAATGGAAAAACAAAGGAGGGTTTGTGGGGTGGGATTTATGATGGGGAGCTAATAGAGGGGGAGATCCAGAAAATGTGTCGGAGTTTTTCACAGTCCAAGAGTGCAGAGCAATGTGCGCTGATACCACCTCGAGCCTTGTGCGCTCAGATGGATTTTTCTTGAGCTTGTGAGTGAAGCGTGTCAAATTGTGAGACGTTAGTTGATAAAGACCAAATCTACCAAATTTAATCTGAACCGTTAGTTGGGGAGGACAAAAAGTCCCTCCTCCTTTATTATATATATATATAGAGAGAGAGAGAGGGAGAGAGAGAGAGAGAGAGAGAGAGAAAGAGAGAGAGAGAGAGAGGTCTAGCATCCTTTCTAGTAATGCCTCGACCATAATTGATGTGGTGTGATGTAAAGACATAGAGTCGCCAGCCAATTTTTTTCAAAACAGGCAAAATAACTTGTTGCCGCCTAGAGAGAGAGAGGGAGGCATCTAAGACAAACTGATGCTTGAAAAACCAATTAGATCAGAGGTTCGGGGGCTAAGTTAAGGAATAGGAAGGTGTTAGGCACCCATCCCGCCCTTTCAGTCTCTCATGGGCTTATGATACTAATTTCCTTAATTTTTTTTGTGAAGTGTGTGTGAGTGTATATATAAATGGAGATTGGAATCGCTCGACTCTCGTCATGGAAAAGACGGAGTGAGGTTATCCATAGGAATGTTCCTAAAAATCATAATTAAAAATATGATATGTGCATTTATCCAGATATCGATCATTATGATGAAACGATAATATGTGTTTGGTAAAATGCAAATATGAATCACAAGTATGAATAATGTAGAGATAAAATAAGAAAAAAAATAAGGAAAAGGGAAAATAGAAAAATAGGACTCAAGTCTCGGGCTTTAGCCTGAGATGACTACATAGCCTATAAAGGCATCAAAGTCCACGTAGTTCGCTTGCGGCACGAGGCTGGGGTTTATCCCACAATTTCAAACAGGAATTTTATTATATGTGTGTTTAAGAACAAGGTGTTTTTAGTTTTGGGAGAATGTGGTGACAAATCACGTTCGAATTTATAAGTGTAACCCTATTTTTCTTATTTTGGGTTTTTTATATAGAAAATATATTATGTGGAATATAACTAATAAAGGGTTAGATATTAATACGTGTATGATCTAAGGTAAAAGATGAATTAAGAACTTATATAACTAATGTGAAAATAAAGTAATTTAAAAATAGAGAAGAATATTTGGACCTTCTTTGGAGATTTAGAGATTGATCTTGATTGATGATGAGCTTCCTTGCAAGTGAATGAAGAATGTAGGGGATATTTATAAATTAGGTATGAAAGTGATCGAATTGGAAGGAGAAAAAAGATTTCTAACAAGGAAACCTCGCTGACTTAAGAAGAATGTTGTTGAGATCATTGAAGTTGATTTTTTTAGGTGCCTTAGAAGGTGAGCTAATTCTCTTCTTATTTAGGGTCAAGGGATGACTGATCTGCATTGTCCTTTCCTTATCTGTCGACAGGTAACCCTAGACACACTGCCGATAGGCAGGGAAATAGACTTGCCAATTAGCCGTCTCATACAGATTTTTTTTAAAGGGCCTTAAAATGCAATAGGTCAGTCCAAATCGCACACGATGTATACCATTGGAAATTTATTCAGAGACCTTTGAATTCCTTGGGTCGGTCTCGGGTCCGCGAGCTGACTTTGGGTCAAACGGGGCTCAGTAGCACCTGTTGGTCCTTTAAACATAAGATCCTCGGACGAAGATGGATTGTTCATCCAAACCGTAAGTCTGAATTATGCATGGTTGAACTATTGGAAAGGTTATACCAGGCACTTTGATGTTCGAAAGAGCTTCACTCGATTCGGAGAGTTGACTTTGGCCAAACAGGCCCGAAAGTGCCCAGTGATCTTTTGGAGTAAAACGGATCATTCGTTCATACTGTAAGGCTAATTTATGCATGGGGTGGACCATTGGAAATGGTATTTAGTTCCCATTGAACATTCATTTAGTCTCATTCGAGATGAATAGTTAACTTTGGTCGAACGGAGCTCGGGAGCACCCGATGACCTCCAAATTGGTTTTGGGAGGAAACAATTCGTTCATCCAAATGGTTATGTCATTTTAAACACGGGGAGGGCCATTGGGAAGGTGTTTTAGTTCCCTTTGAGAATTCATTGAGCTTTCGCATTGATGATGGAGTTTATTGGTGTCAAATAGCCGCTCGGGAGCGCCTGGTGGCCAACAAATCGGTCTTTGGTAGTGAAATGGTCCGTTTGTCTAAGTCGTTATGGCAAATTGTGCACGACAAAGATTATTGGAAAAATAATTCAAAGACTTTAGAAGATTTATTAACTTTTAATCTGATAATGAAGTTGATCGGAGTCAAATGAGGCCTGGAATCACCTAATGGCCTTTAAATCGATACTCGGAGTATGACCTAGGGTTTATTGTGAATTGGGGAGGTTCTAGGGACCTAAGGAGAGATTTAGAGGGTCTTAGAATGTGGTGTCTACAAATCCCCTCATTGGGTGAGCTTGGAACATGTGAAAGTCATCGAATACATACCACATAATGTTTAAGAAAAGGGGACAATTCTGCGAATCAAAGGGATGAGGATGACCATTTTAGAGGGTTGAAGTATATTTTGAGGGTCTGAGATAATGTAGGGGATGGGCGAATCTGGGGGCCCAGGTAAATTCTGAGAACCTAAAGTTGGTGCAACCAATACTCCAAGTTGAGGTCACTTATAAGGACTAAAAGTTGTCATGACCAATTCTGTGGGTCGAGGTCAATTATAAGGACCTGAAGTTATGGCGAGCAATTTCGTGGGTTGAGCTCAATTATAAGGACCTGAAGTAGGAGTAACCAATTCAGCAGTCAATTTTAAGGACCTAAAGTTGTGGCGGCCAATTCTGTGGGTCGAGGTCAATTCTGAGAACGTAAAGTTATGGCGACCAATTCTACGGGTTGAGGTTAATTCTGAGGGCCAAAATTTATGACGATCAAAAGTTGCGACGACCAATTTTATGAGTCGAAGTAAATTCTTCAGGTCGAGGTCAATTATGAGGACTTAAAGTTGTGGCGACCAATTCTACGGGTCGAGTTCAATTGTAAGGACCTAAAGTTGTGGCGACCAATTCCGCGGGTAAAGGTCAATTCTGAGGACCTGAAGTAGGGGTGACCAATACTATGGAGTTGAGGTCCTTTCTGAGGACCTAAAGTTGTGGCGACTAGTTCTGCGTGTCGAGGTCAATTCTGAGGACCTAAAGTTTTGGCGACCAAATTTGCGGGTTGAGGTCAATTCTGAGGACCTAATTCGTCCCCCGAGGGGGTTTGATCTTTAGGGAGTCTTTATTTTACCTTTTTTTTTTTGGACTATTTTGGGAAAGATACATCTGTCTGGGAATAATGTCCCTTTGAGAGGACATATCTTTACTGGGGGAGGTTAAATTCTTATGGTGTATGGATCGAGGTAAAGTTTAGTTTGGAAATTCTGCTGGGAAAACAGTTGATGTCTTGATGTTTTAGGATTCTGCTGAGGAATGTGTTTTTCAATGACACTGTCGGGGAGAGATATCTGACTGGCTTATACCTCCACTAGGGAAATTGGATTTGGAAGTTATGTTGGGGAATTTGTAGTGGATTCAAGGGATGTGCGTGCGCCTTTTGGGAGGGATAAGAATGTAGTTTTAATTCGACGGGAGACTTCGTGATCTTTCAAAATGGTTTTCTTGGTGAAGAAATGCTCCAATTTTTATTTAGCATTTTTAATAATTTTTCAAAGAACTCTCTGACATTTTCTTGGATTTTTAGTACAAAATTTTAGGGGGTATGTCGATCGGTAGGGGCAGGGGATACCGTTTGGCAATGGCACGGACTCCTCAATTACCTTGGGAAGGGGAAGAGGTAGGTGTCGATCGGTTGGGGTTCAGCAGCTATTGGGGAAAGATTACAAGGATTTGTAGATAAATATGTATCGTATTGTGAAGGTGATGTCGAAGGTGATTCAAGCGGCATTGGGGAATGTGGATGAACTTTTACCCTTGGGGGATGGCTCCTAGGGATACGAGGGTGACGAGTGTGCACGCACAGATGTCGAGATTTATTGCACACGAGTTTGGGTACGCCTAGTACCTATGAGAAATAGTTGTGGGGAACATAAGGTGACACTCAATCCTGGTTCTTTCCCTTTGGGATTTTATTTCAGATTCCTCGTTGACTGTTAGAGTTTAACGTTTACCATATTGCAAGCTTGATGTAGTAGCATTGCACTTGAAAAGAGACTTAAAAAGGAAAAAAATAGTTGCATATTTTTTTTGATTATGTTGTTTTAGTGTCTTATTGTGCATGCACTTTAATTTTTTGCTGAGTTTTTATTTTGAGAAAGAAAAGGTAGAAAAAAATAAGTTTTTTGGAATTATGTAAGTAGGGGAAGGCATCAAAGGCTTGGTTGGTATATGTATGAGGAGATAGAAAGGTTGGTTGTAAAGTGGAGATTGTCATCTTCGTTGGATTGTGTTGAATCTGTTGTACTGAAGAGGTTGTACTGATGCTGGTTTTGCTAGAGCTGTTGCTTTAGACCTTACTGGCTCTTGCTCGTGACGGGGGACTAAATGGTGGATCTCCAGTTGGCTTTAATCATGGTATGGATGTCCTACCATCACAATCCTACGGTGGAGATACTGGCGGACACATTGAAAGGCCTTGATGCCTGGAGGGAGGGTCATTTTGACTTATTGAGAGGGAGCCTAGTGACGCTGTTTATGTGGCTGGCTAAGGGATTCCGTTTGGAAGTCCCCCTTAATATCCCTTGGCAGTTGTGTCGAATTTCTTCACTCATTATTTCATCATCTTTGTCCCATCCATTGAGAACTAGGTAAACTGGTTCATACAGAATGGAACTTGATGTCTGCATTGATCGGTGTCATGGTGGGGGAGTTGCAGCCCATTCTGTAACTGAAGGAATATCGGTACATTCAGTTATTTAGCCTTCGGCAGACCTCATTCTATTTCCCCTGGGGTCTCCTTCGTCAAGTCGGATGGGAGCAAATTTTGCCTTCCTGTACCCTGGATTTCTTTCCTGTAGAGGATTTTGCTGAAGGCTTGCGCATGCGATTGGGTTCTCTGTGGGAGAATCATCGGCCGACAACCCATCCTTCTTAATCTTTTAATAGAATTTGGCATGTTTCTAGGGATTATATGAAATGGTTGTGGAAGAGGGTAATAGCAAAGATCTTAGTAGAAGAGATCGGACAAAGATGGTTCATCATGTTTGACACTATGGAGGGTGGCTTAGTGGTTTTCTCTAGGCTGCTCCAGGATTATCGCTCCATAGAGATCCTTCAGGATACCAATCAGGCAGGGGAAATTTGGGGGCCTTAAGGATGATATGATGATGGGACTGGGTCTTCCGGCAGCTGCGGATAGGATCTCTTGTGAAGTTGGTGTTTATTTATGAAGCTTTTATAATGGATATGTGTTTGGTTTGTTTTTGGTTTTTGGTAATAAATTAGGGAAGGTTTGGTGAGTTTTATTTTAGGGACAACTTGGTTAGCGAGGTAGTTATTTGACTCCCTATGCTGATATTTCATGTAATTGTACCAAATTCTCCTGTTTATGGAATATAGAGGTTTCTAATTATTTTATTGTGCTTCTTGATAAGTTTTTCATTTTGAATCATGTATACCAATAGCTAAGTCTTACATAATACTTTTGTTCATGTAAATGATAAAATGAATTGTCCTTCTCTGAGGTAAGAAAAGAATAGCATTTTGTGAAAAAGAAGGGGACCGAGCCCATGTAAAGCGTATGAGCTGCCCACGTACCTATGGAGGTTCTAGAAAAAAAATTTGTTTCATGTCAAAAGCAAAAGGGTTTTTTAGAGGATTAGGACCCATGTAGTTCTCAGTAGAGTGAAATAAAGAATTTCTATTTAGAATAGAAGGGGATTAGACGATTTATAGCATGCCGAGATTTCAGACTAAGGGTAGAATTATTTTAAATTTTTTTACAGGTTTACTAGACGTGCCATTTTTTCTCCTTCAAGTTTAGTGAACATAGAAGCACCACCGTAAACGATCTTCTTCACGATGTCGGGGAAACTCTAGTTTTGCTTAAATTTCCCTCTAGGGTCCCAGATGGATTCTATAATTTCTTTGGCTAAGTCCCCTTATCGGACACCGTAGTCCTTGACTCTCTTGTTAAATGATCACACTATCCGATGATGGTATCCTTGTATATGATATAGAACCTTTAGCCTCCTTTCGTCTAAGAGTGACAACTCGTCAAAATAGCTCTGATGTCAGTCTTCCTTGTTTACTTTTCTCTCAAGCATGACGTGTAATGAAGGTATGTCTAGTTCAATGGGTAGGATTGATTCCATGTCATATACCAGGGAGTAAAGGATAGCCTTAGTAGATGCCCGAACTGAAGTTCGGTAGCCCAAGAGGGCGTAAGGGATTTGATCAGCCCAGTCTCGACAACTTTAGATCATCTTATAGATGATTGCTTTGAGGTCCTTATTGGAGGCTCAATTGCACCATTGGTTTGTGGTCGGTAGGGAGAAAATTTGTTTCTTTGAATCCAATATTTGTTAACCAATTTTGTGACTTCTGCCTTGAAATGTATCCTATTATCTAACACTATCTCATGCGAAACCCCATATCGGCAGATGATGTTCTTTTAGACAAACTTGGGTACCTTTTTGGCATTTAGCACTCCATATGACTTGGCTTCGACCCATTTGGTGAAGTAATCATTGGAAACCAGGATGAAATTGTCCCTATTGAAGGCTTCGGATGTAACTTTCCCTATGATATCGATTCCCCATGTGGAGAACGATTAGGGAAAAGTCATGTTGAATAATTCCCGCAGAGGCAAGTTCTGGAGATTGGTAAATTGTTTCCATTAAAGGCATCTCTGAACATAGGCAGTGTAATCCTAAACCATGGTAGTCCAATAATACCCCTGTCGAATAATATTCTTGGCGAGCTTATGTCCATTCATGTGGGGTTCTCATTCCTCACTATGGATTTTTCACATCATTTCTTTAATAGATGCCCCTACGATGCAGTGTAAATGGGTTCCATCGAAGTTTCTCTTGAACAGTGCTTTATCATAGATAATGTACTAGGAAGCTAGTTTATAAAGGGTTTCTCGATCTTTCTTGTTGGCACTTGGGGTTTCCTACCATGTTTGGGGGGGCACTAATTATCATAGTAACAGCACTCGAACATATGATAATCATCTTCTGTAATGAGCTCAAGTGGTAGCAGTGGGTCAGTTTAGCTTGTTTTTAGACCATAAAGGGGGTCATCGTTATTCCCTCGGGCATGTCGACTATGAAGGTTAGAGTATCAAGAGCACTGACTAAGTTGTTCTTTGCTCATGGCAAGTAATGGAAGGTGAAATCTCATAATTGGGAGGCCAGCTCTTATAGGTGAGCACGGAAGGGTAAGAGTTTTTCATCTTTGACTTTCCATCTTCTAAGAACCTGGACAATGATGAGTGAAGAGTCCCCATAGACATTTAGGCAATGGATAACTTTCTTGAGAGAGACTTTGAGGCCTACAGTGCATGCCTAGTTTTTATTCATATTGTTGGTGTAAGAAAAATCCATCTTGATGGCAATGGGAGTATGAGAGTCATCAGGGGCGATTAGGAGTATCCCAATGCCATATTCTTTTTATTAGCAGTGTCGTTAAAGAACATTTTCCATTGGAGGTCTTCCTGAGAGGTGCAAAGGATATCTTCATCTAAGAACTCAGAATCTAAACATCGGTCTCTTCCATAGGTTAGTCAAAAAGGTAGTCAAAGGTGGCTCTTACTTTCATGGCTTTTTGCGTGACATACTGATTAGGCATAAATTCTTCCCATTTATCCCCTTAATTTAGAGGCTTTTATCACTCCGCAAAGTGTAATTCGAGTGGATTTATATCACATCATTGCTCTTGACAAGTTTCTAATGAGTACGCCGAGTTTCGTGTTTCTTCATCTATTTCGTAGGTGTTTAGTGTTTTAATTCGAGTTTTGTACCAAAAGATTTAAATAAGTACAAGAGGGAAAGGTTTCTGCAAAGACTTTCAAGACAGAACCGAACCTAAGTGGAAAGAAAAAGAGCCGATCCCATCCTGGGAAAGTTTCTACAAAGACTGTCAAGACAGAATCGAACCGGAGGGAAGAAATAACGAACCAATCCTACACCTGGAAAACATCCTGCAAAGAATTGTCAAGATGGAACCGAACTGAAGGTAAGAAAAAATCAACCAATCCTATGCTCGAAGAACTCTCTGTAAAGGTTGTCAAAGACAGAACCGAATCGCACTTATTCGAACTTATCCACTCGTAAAAATCAGAATCCTGCTTGGTACAAACTCTTAGATTTCGTAGATTATAAATTTTAACTCCTCCCAACATGTAAAGAAGGCTTCTACTTTGTGAAGGAAGCAATTAGTTTTAAAGGAGAATAACATATAAACCCTAGTTTTGATTCCAGTTGCAATTCAAGTAAATTTCTTCCAATTCCTTCTTTAATTATTGTAGTAGTTCTTTTGTTAGTAAGTATTTTTCATTCTTCTTCTTCTTCATTCTTAGTAAAAATGTTCTCTTTCATTCGAAACATGTTTTCATCTAGGGTTAGTATGTCCGACTAAGTTTTCAAGGGTTTTGATGCATAAACCCCCCTCCCCCCCGATGTAATTCTCGATAGTGGAAATAGAGTTGGAATCAAAACATTAGATGAATTGTATCGTAGTTCATACGATACATCTTTATTTCAGCCTTTGCTTACATACTTTACGGGCTACGATCCCTCATATGTGTAATACTTAGGAGAGATAAAGATCAAATTTTAATTCAGCCTTTGCTTACATACTGTGCGAACTACGATCCCTCATATATGTAATACTTAGGAGTATTAAAAAGTCGGATTCATCTAAAGTTTTAATTCTAAATCTAGTATCTTACGAAGTGAATTACTAGGGTGTGGGGGATTGTAACCCGACCTATTTTTCTTTATTCATAGTTAAAGTTTAGTCACATTGTACAAAATTTTGCAGTAGAATAATTGCGTTCATAATTTCAAAATGGCATCTAGTTGTAGTTGTTTCCCAAATCAGCTCATCTTTTCCTTTTTCTTTAGAGTCAAAGTTAGGGTTCCTTCGTCTGTTCAATGTCATTACAACTCTGTTGTCCTATTTGCCTGAGGATCGATACCCGACTTATCGGATTATTACTTGTGCGATAGGCTTGCACTTGATCCTAGAGAGTACGCACTTATGAGACATATTCTTAGTCGCGTCAAGTTTTTGGCGTCGTTGCCGTGGAACTAGGTAGATTTAGGATTAGATCGAGTCAATCTCAAACTTTGACCAAAATTTTCAAAAAAATCCAAAAACATAATATATATATATATATATATATATATATTAAAAGCACCAAAATATTCATCTCTCATAAAGCCTGTTAATGCAAAATTCTAAACTCACTCCAACTCCCCATAATACTCTGACCCACATTCCTGAAAACTCGATAGTTGGGTACGACCCTGATATCCCTCATACTCCTAACGCTCCATAATTTTGGGTTCCACCTCCCACACCGTCACACTCAATTGCAAATAAATCTTCGTTTCCCTCTTAGGACACACTTCAAAACATGCTCCGAGTATACCAAGTGAGGACACAAAGTCATTAAGTGAGAGAGACATGTCACAACACGGTATTGCAACCGTCGATGAGGAAGAGGTCCCATACCGCCCGTTGAGAGAAATCTTATATCCCGAGCACACTGTCACTCCGGAATGCATTTTAATCCCGTATAATGCAGGGAAATTTCACTTTAAGAATGGGATGATCCAGATGCTTCCCCACTACCATGGAATGGAATCTGAAAAGCCATATCTCCACATCAGGTAATTTGAGGATGTGTTCGAGACCCTCAGTGATCAAACTTTCACACAAGATGTGATCGGCCTCAAACTCTTGCCTTTCTCACTAAAAGACAAAGCTAAGATCTGGCTATGGTCTTTACCTCCAAACTCTATTGCATCCTGGAATGAGTTCTAATCTAAATTTCTTAAGAAATTCTTTCCTACACATCGAACGAATTCCATCAAGGCTGAAATTCAAACCTTTCGACAACTAAAAAATGAGTTATTCAATCGATGCTATGAGCATTTCAATGAGTTAATCACTTCATGCCCTCATCATGGACTTGATAAACTGCAAATCATTTCCTTCTTCCATAATGGGTTGAATATAAATTCCAAACAACACGTTGAAACCATGTGTGATGGTCCCTTTGTCGAATTAGATGCCAACGATACTGAGCTTCACCTAAGGTATGTCGCCGAGACTACCCAAGCATGGGATACATCTGAACCTAATGCTCATAATCAAACTCGCCAAGAGGCCACCACTCCATCGACATCCAGCATATTTCACGTAGAAACGAATACTATGAGGGACATTCCACATGATATAATTCAGAAAGGAATGCTAAAAGTACTTGAGATGTGTGCAAGAAGACCAACTAGATCCACCCCGAACCCCGTTGAGAAGGTGTGTGCTATTTGTGAGGCGGGACATTCAACAGAGGAATGCCCGATGATACCCACCTACAAAGTTATGCTTCAAGAGCAAGTGAGTGGTATAGGAGGATTTATGGGTAATTTCGGTGCACCACACGGGAATTCCTACAACCCTTTATGGAAAAACCACCCTCGTTTTAGCTATGGGCAATAAAATTCTGCGTTGAATCCTAATTCACATGTTGCCCCACCTCCACCATCGCACTTTCAACAAGCCCCACACATGCAAGGACATGTGCAAGCACCACCACCTCCAGGGGCATATATCACTCCACCGGGGAGAAATCTTGAGGATACGATAAACCAGTTTATCACTACCCAAAATGCATCCACTACTAGGCATGAGCGCATGATCAACGACATAAATGCGAATATTTTGAAGTTGCAGTCGTCATTGAGTATCCAAGAGAAGGGAAAGTTTCCTGCCCAGGGCCAAAGACCTCCTCAAAGTCAAACTAGTGTTAGCTCCACCTCTACAGAACATCAGGAGCAATGTTAAGTTGTGACCACTCTTCGTAGTGGGAGAGTCGTTGATTTATCACCTCCTCCACACGACGCAACCAAAGACGAGGATATTTCTCCCAGCACGAAAGAGGTCGAAGATGTCCCCTTGAACGAGAGTGATAAAGAAGACACTAGTAAGCCCGAGGTAGTAGTGAAACCACCCACCGCGGCACTGTGTCCTCAAAGATTAGTTCCTGCCCATAACAGGACCATAAGTTAAGAAGTTCTATAAGTTCTTAAGAATGTAAAGTTGAACTTACCTTTCCTCTATGCAATAAGGAAAATTCCATCCTATGCGAAAGTCATAAAAAACTTATTGACAATCAAGGGGAGGATGAAGGTAAAGAAGAACGTGTTTCTAGCACAAAATGTGAGCTCAGTCCTTCTAAACGATCTCCCCTCGAAATATAAAGATCACGGTGCCCCCACTATTTTCTTCACCATTGGAGAGAATAGATTTGAAAAAGCCATACTCGATTTGGAAGCAAGTGTCAACATTCTCCCTTATTCGATTTATAGGAAACTTGATATGGTTGATCTTAAGCCCACAAGGATCACTCTCCAGTTAGCGGATCGAATCGTAAAGATACCAAGGGGTATAGTTGAGGACGTGATAGTCCAAGTGGACACTTTCTACTTCCCGATAGATTTTGTCATTTGGGACACATATACCTCCTTCGCCTCAAAAAATCATGTTCCCATCATCCTTGGATGCCCATTCTTAGCTACGGTTAACGCAGTGATTAATACTAGGAATGGACAGATGCAACTCACTTTTGGGAATATGACTTTGGAAACAAACATCTTCAACATAGCCCAACAAGCGGGGGATGAAGATGACCTTCACGCAGTGAGTTTAATTGAGGAGATCGTAGAAGAACACTATGAGAAAAATTACCGCGGAGACGCCTTAGAAGTTTTCCTAGCTTCTAATCATGAGAGTGAGGGCGCCTATACCAAGTTTGAGAGGGAGATAGAGGAGTTGAGAGACTTAATCGATAAGAGAGCGTCGAACGAGGATGCGAGAGATGTTAATTGGGTTTCTCAATTTGAAGAGTTACCGCCAAGAGAAGCACGCATGTTTCCCTCTAGCGACACATTCCCGATTCTCGAGTTGAAGAAACTACGCTCCAATGTCAAATATGCTTTCCTAGGTGACAGTGAGACATTTTATGTTATTGTCTCCTCTAGCTTAGATGAAGAGCGGGAGGGTAAATTGTTAAAGATTTTGAGGAAGCACCAAGATACTTTTGGGTGGTGTATAGCTGATTTAAAGCGGATAAGCCCCCTAGTTTGCACCCATAAGATTCATCTCGAAGAGGATGTTCAGCCCTCAAGATAAATGCAAAGACGACTAAATCCCATAATGAAAGATGTGGTGAGGACTGAAATTATAAAGTTGTTGGACGGCGGGACTATCTACCCAATCTCCGATAGTAAGTGGGTGAGCCCCATTCAAGTCATTCCGAATAAGTTGGGCATGACTGTGATTGAAAATGGCAAGGGAGAGATAGTTCCCCAGTGTACCACCACTGGATGGCGCGTTTGCATTGATTATCGAGAACTCAATGCGAGAACTAAAAAAGACCATTTCCCCTTACCATTTATCGATCAAATGCATGAGAGAGTAGCATGCCACCCTTATTATTGCTTCCTAGATGGTTATTCCGGATATAACTAAATTGAGGTAGATGTTCTTGATCAAGAGAAAACAACATTCACTTGCCCCTTTGGAATGTTTGCCTACAAACGTATGCCATTTGGCTTGTGTAATGCACCGGCGACCTTTCAAAGGTGCATGTTGAGCTTATTCAGTGACATGGTTGAGAGAGGGTTAGAGGTGTTTATGGATAACTTTAGTGTTTTTGGCACCTCCTTCGACCTATGTTTAGCCAATCTTAAGTAAGTACTAGCCCGATGTGTGGAAAAGAACTTAGTGCTGAATTGGGAAAAATGCCATTCCATGGTAACCAAGGGTATAGTTCTTGGCCACATCATGCCATCCAAAGGGATCGAGGATGATCGAGCAAAAATAGATGTCATAGTTGATCTACCCCCACCTAAATCGCTAAAAGATGTGCCCTCCTTCTTGGGCCACGCGGGGTTTTATGGACGGTTCATTAAGGACTTTAGCACCATCGCTAAACCCTTGAGCAATCTCCTCATAAAGGAAACACCATTTGAGTGGACGGAAGCATTCCAAAGCGCTTTTGAAAAACTGAAAAACATGCTTGTGCCTGCTCCCATTATGCAAGCTCCGGATTGGTCCTTGCCATTCGAGCTTATGTGTGATGCTAGCGATTATGCGATAGGGGCTGTTTTGGGCCAAAGAAAAGACAATAAGGCTCATGTCATCTATTGTGCTAGCCAAACCCTTATTGGACCACAACTCAATTACTCCACCACATAGAAGGAGTTATTAGCGGTATTATTCGCTCTTGATAAATTTTGGTCCTATCTCATCGGTTCTCCCATCACATGATTCACCGACCACGCGACATTAAAATATCTACTTATAAAGAAGTACGCAAAGCCGCGCCTCATAAGGTGAATCATACTCTTACAAGAGTATAATCTCTCCATTAAAGACAAAAAAGGAGTAGAAAACGTCATTGCCGATCACTTATCATGGATTTAGTCTAACGTACCTAGTGATCCAAAACCCATAGACTAATATTTTTCGGATGAGCAACTTTTTGCCACCTCTTCTTTGCCCTTATTTGCGTATATAGTGAAGTACCTTGTCACGGGAGACGTCCCTCCCAATTGGAAATTGCAAGATGAGAATAGATTCATCACTTGGTCACGCATATTTTTCTATGATGATCCAATTCTTTTTAAATATTGCGCTGATGAGATCATTCGACGATGCGTACCGGATGACAAAATCCCAAAAGTCATCCAATTCTATCATTTGGAAGCTTGTAGAGGCCACTTTTTCGTGAAAAAGACTGCCGCTAAAATTCTCCAATGCAGTTTGTATTGGCCCATAATATTCCGGGATGTGAGAAACTGTTTCAAATCTTGGGATATGTGTCAAAGGATGGCAGCGATTACTCGAAAAGACATGATACCATTTACCCCGATACTCATTATTGAGATCTTTGACTGCTGGGGTATTGACTTCATGGGCCCTTTTCCCTCATCTTTTGGTTTCCTATACATCAATGTCACGGTAGACTACATTTATAAATGGGTAGAAGCTATAGCTACCAAGACTAATGACAATAAAGTGGTGATTAGGTTCCTACAGGAACACATACTTTCCCTCTTCGATGCTCCGAAAGCGATAATTAGTGATAATGTCACGCACTTTTGCAACAGGATATTCAAGAAGCTCATGAGAAATTATGGCGTCGTTCACAAGGTTGGAATAACCTATAACCCACATATGAATGGATAGGCCGAATTGGAAAATCGTGAAATCAAGCACATACTAGAGAAGACCATTAATCCTGACCGGAAAGATTGGTCCCTTCTATTGAAGGATTCGCTATGGGCCTACCGTACCGCATACAAGAACCCGCTCGAAATGTCCCCATTCCTCTTTGTGTATGGCAAACCTTGTCATCTTCCCGTTTAGTTGGAGAACAAAGCATATTGTGCCATTAAGATATTAAATTATGATATGGACAAATCCGGTGAAGCTCGCAAGCTTCAACTGAATGAGTTAGAGGAGATACGCAATGATGCGTATGAGAATGTCAAGATTTCAAAATCCCGGATGAAACTAGCACATGATAAGATTATCCAACGAAAATAGTTATAACTGGGACAAAATGTACTCCTCTATAACTCCCATATTCATCTATTTCCGGATAAATTACGGTCCCGATGGACTGGTCCATTCATTATGAGAAAGGTATTCCCCCACGGAGCAGTAGAGTTGGAATATCCAAAAGGGGGAACGCTTTTAAAGTCAATGGACAGCACCTAAAACTATATATTGAGGCGTGCGTAGAAGAGATCGACACCATCTGGTAGTCGGACCCTGTTTGTGGGGTAGAATGAGCTTAAAAGTGAGGTCGTCGCACCCCCGACACGTATGGGGTGAATTGTTTTGTATAGTAGTTGTGTTGCGATAGATTAGATTGAGTCTGTAGGTAGATTACGTGAGGTTAGGGTTAATATCATGCATTCGAACGCACACTTCGCAAGGGCGTTGAGAAATTTGAATGAGTGAATAAGTGAGAAAGTGTCCAGAAAGTCGAGGGGTTGGAATTCTAGTGCAGCAGTATAAGAAAGAGGGTTCTGCTAAAATAGAACTGAACCGAATCCCCAAACCAGATCGGTTTGGTTTTGAAACATTTCAAAATAAAAAAACCTTGAACTGGATCGATTCACCCCTAAACTGGATCGGTTCGGGTTCTGTGATTTTGGTTCTTATCGAGGTGCGTATTCCTTCCCGTATCCTCTCCCTTCCCTCCATTCTTCCCCTTTTTCACCCAAAACATCCACTCCCCTTTCCGTCCAACATCCCTCTACCCAAACCTTCCCACCTATAAAAACCACCCCAACACTACCCTTCCACTCACACCTCCACTCTACTTTCCCTCTCTACAATCCTAGTTCTTTCCTCTCCAACATTCCCAGCTTTCCTCATGGCAAATCCCGCTCTCCCCTCAAAATATATGTCCACCGAGATTTTGCCCAACGGCAATGGAGAATACAGCTCCCACATGAAGCACGTATGATGCAAAAAAAAATTAGCCTCTCCTACCAACTACACATTGAGCGAGTCGTCAACTGGGTCGAGCTGCCCCGCTCTGACACCGCCCTTTTTAGCTGGAGGGGGTGGACGTAATACCTCCAAGAGTCCAACAACGTCATTTGGGTGAACGAAGTATGATCCTTCTATGGCTCTCTTATCCTCACGGGCGAGTTCGAGTGCCAAGCCTTTGTTGATGACCACCCCATCCCATTATCCTTGGCCATCCTCGCCCGCAAACTTGCTGACAAGGGCATCCCCCACCCAGAAATCTATGACTACCCAACCAATGCCCCCACCATTCCAAAATAATAATGCATCGACCGGCTCGCACCCAACAATATTTGGGAACGGGGTACCTTTCCCGTGGGCTGCCTAAATGATAAGGAACGAATTACCTTCCATATAGTGTGTGCCAATTTTCATCAAACCACCAACGACTCGGCGATGCGCCCTCGCCAAGCGACGCTCGTGTACCACCTTTTCGACCCAAATTTCACCCTAAATCTGGCCTGCATGCTTTATGATGATATCCTTTACGCGGCCTGGGAGCAAAAAGGTGTTGTGACTCTCCTTTATGCCCACCTCATAACTTCCCTCCTTGTCGATGTTGGTATCCAGCCACCTCACGCTTTCCCACGCCTCCCAGAGCCCATTAGGAAGGTATCACGCACTCGGAGTGCCCAGCAAAGGGCTGCCATTCAAGAAGCTCGGGAGGCGATTAATTTAAAAGCTGAGGAGGAAATCCCTGTTGAAGAGCTCGTAGTTGAGAACATCGAGATGGTCGGGGCTAAAGAAGAAGAGTACAACGAAGATGATGATTCGGATTTCGAGCCCCCGGGTGAGGATTTTGATTGGCGCCTCGCAGCGGTGGAATCTCATTTTGACGGGTTCATCACCCAATACAACCGAGACCAAGCAGCCTATCAAAGGGATCAAGAGGCCTACCGACGGAACATGATCATGATGCATCAACTCCAAGCCCGTCTATACGAGCTCAACTTCGGTGGACTTCCCCACACCTTCTTCTATGATCCCTTTGATCCCAGCGCACCCGGGCTCTCAAATCCACCGCCATAATGAAGCCCTTAGTTGTGTTAGTTGTTTGTGTGTGTTGTGGATGTTATTTAAATAGTATTGGTTGTGTGTTCTTCCCTACCTGTTGTAACACAACTGTTATTATTAATAAAAATTATGTATTTCTATTTCATTTGTTTGTTTTATTTTCTCGCACTTTTAATTCTCTTTGAGTTAGATTTGAGTCCTTTTTGCTTGAGGACAATGCAAAAGTCTAAGTTAGGGGGGTCACAAGTGCGTCTTTCTAAAACTTCACAAATTTTCAAAAATGCCTAGAAATTTCAAAAATATCATAAAATCTTCAAAAATCCAAAAATATTTTTCTCCAAAATAAATAAAAATTGGAATTCAAATTTTTCAAAAATATCATTAAAAGTCGGTTTAAAGTCTCAAATTGTAAAATTCAAAATGCACAAAGCCGAAATTAACCAAAGATGGAAATTGAGTGAACGTAGGCGACTTAACGAATAAGTGTGGAGATTAACAACCTCGATGAGATTCGGGCCTTTCATTTTTGTGAAATTTATAAATCAATCCGAGTTAATTGTTAACTCAAAAGTTCTTTTCAGCATCAAATAAGTCATTGAGGTCTCAATTCTTTCACTTTGATCGGTTATGGAAAATGTGTGTGATATTGCCTTGAAAAACATGCCACAATAGATCTCTAAACTTAATTCATCTCGAAATGCATATGGTAACGTAATTAGTATTTTGGACAATAAAGTAGGCCCTCGTTTGTCACCCAAAAATATTGTCCAGAAAAATTAGTGAAAAATTATCCCTTTTGTAACCCAAATTGAGCCAAATAAATTTTTCCCTTTCGTTTGATAACCCGAAAAAACCTAACTGGCCCGGAATTGTGAAAAGGGATAATCCCAGAAATTATGTCCAAAAAGTGCAGAAAAAGGGGCAAGAAAAAATAGCTATGCTCAACAAAAACAACAAGAAAAGAGAAGCGTGAAAAACAAAAAAAAAATAGAAAAATCAAAAGAAGAAAAAATGAGCAAAATCCCGAAAACGCACTAACGGACATCATAAGAAAACTTTCAAATTCCAGATTTCCCGCACCATTCTCATTTTACCCAATACACCTTTAACCCAAAAAAGTCCTAACCGAGTCCTTTATGCGAAATTGGTTACCGCGTGGAGAGCAAATACACAAAAAGATAATAAAAGAGATCAAAAACATGAATTAGAGGCAATGTTCCCACTTTCTTATAACCATAATCCGATGATGAGATCCGATTACCATAAAATTTCCATCTTTCTACTTGTATGCGTGAACTTGGTTCCAATACATTTACTCTTTTAATTCACGCATATCGAGAGAATAGCCACATTCCGAGTGATTCATTTGTGTGAGAATTTCGTGAGATTTTGAAATCAAAATGAATTTTCGGATAAGTAACGTAATGGCCAATCGGTGGAAATTCGTAGTTAAATTTCCTGTTTCGCACACACACACTATGATTTGAGACTCTTGAACATGAAATGATGATGACTATTTTCTGGAAAAGTTTGAATTATATCATTTTTGCGTATTTTGAGTTTTCTTTGAGCCGAATTTTGTTGGTATATTCACTGCAAACCCTCACCAGACACCACTCATCCTACTAGGGTAACCTAGGGGTTTAAAGGCTTGTTGCATATGCTAAATGCAATCGTTCTCCTGCGAAAGAGGTATTATATCCCATTTTCGAGTTAGACCATGTTTTGATTCTTTTACATTGCTCGGGACGATCAATGTTCTAAGTAAGAGGGGTTTGATTAGGCATAAATTCTTCCCATTTATCCCCTTAATTTAGAGGCTTTTATCGCTTCGTAAAGGGTAATTCGAGCGGATTTATATCATATCATTTCTTTTGAGAAGTTTGTAATGAGTACGTCGATTTTTGTGTTTCTTCATCTATTTCGCAGGTGTTCATTGTTTTAATACGTGTTCCGTACTAAAAGCTTCAAAGAAGTACAAGAGGGAAAGGTTTCTGCAAAGACTGTCACGACAGAACCGAACCTAAGTGGAAAGAAAAAGAACCGATCCCATCCTGGGAAAGTTTTTGCTAAGACTGTCAAGACAGAACCGAATCGAGGGGAAGAAATAACGAACCGATCCTACACCTGGAAAACTTCCTACAAATCATTGTCAATATAGAACCGAACTAAAGGGAAGAAAAAAAGAAACGATCCTATGCTCGAAAAACTCTCTGTAAAGGTTGTCAAAGACAGAACCGAACCGAACTCCTCAACAGGATCGGTTCTGTTCTCGATTATTCAAACTTATCCACTTGTAAAAATTAGAATCCTGCTTGGTTCAAACTCTTAGATTACGTAGATTATAAAATTTAACTCCTCCCAGCATGTAAATGAGGCTTCTACTTCGTGAAGGAAGCAATTTTAATTAGTTTTATAGGAGAATAATATATAAACCCTAGTTTTGATTCCAGTTGCAATTCAAGTAAATTTCTTCCAATTCCTTCTTTAATTATTGCAGTAGTTCTTTTATTAGTAAGTATTTTTCTTTCTTCTTCTTTATTCTTATTAAAAATGTTCTCTTTCATTCGAAACATGTTTTCATCTACGGTTAGTATGTCCGGCTAAGTTTTCAAGGGTTGGGATGCATGAACCCCACCCGATGTAATTCACGATAGTGGAAATAGAGTTGGAATCAAAACATTAGATGAATTGTATCATAGTTCATACGGTACAACTTTATTTCAGTCTTTGCTTACATACTGTGCGGGCTATGATCCCTCATATGTGTAATACTTAGGAGAGATTAAGACCAAATTTTAATTCAGCCTTTGCTTGCATACTGTGCGGGGTACGATCCCTCATATGTGTAATACTTAGGAGTATTAAAAACTCGGATTCGTTTAAAGTTTTAATTCTAAATCTAGTATCTTATGAAGTGAATTACTAGGGTGTGGGGGATTGTAACCCGACCTATTTTTATTTATTCATAGTTACAGTTTTAGTCACGTTGTTCGAAATTTTGCAGTAGAATAATTGCATTCATAATTTCAAAATTGCATCTAGCTGTAGTTGTTTCCCAAATCAGATCATCTTTTCCTTTTTCTTTAGAGTTAAAGTTAGGTTTCCTTGGTATGTCCATCATCGTTACAATTTTTTTGTCCTCTTTCCCCGAGGATCGATACCCGGCTTATCGAATTATTACTTGAGCGATAGGCTTACACTTGAGCCTAGAGAGTACACACTTCTGAGACACATTCTTAGTCGCGTTACATACATAATATGAAAGTCTGCTCCCAGCATCAACCATTGGGCCATTCATCTAGACGGGGTGGGTTTATCGAGTAAATATTTGATAGGATCCATTCGGGATACAAATCTAATGGGAAAAGCGAGCGTGTAGTGCTGTAATTTCTGAGGACCCAAACAAGGGAGACACATGATTTCTCCAAGGCAGTGTAGTTGACTTTGTACCCGACCAATTTACGACTTACATAGTATATGGACCTTTCTTTGTGGGACATTTTAAGGTATTGGGATAGCAATACCCCAATTATGATGTTTATTACGGTCAAGTGTAGGAGTAGAAGGAGACCAGGTTGTGGTGGTATGAGTACCAGAGGTCGGGTAAGTTATATCTTGATTCTGTCAAAGGATTCCTGACAAACCTCATTCCAGACTTTGGTGGACTCCTTTCAGAGGAGTTTAAATATGGGTTCACAAAATTAAATCCAACTGGTTGATGTACCGGCTGATATATTGTAGGCTTTTTAAGAATACCCTCACTTCCTTCTCCATTCGGGGTGTGGAATTTTGAGTATGGCTTTTTATTTGGAAGACTCTGATTCAATCCCCTTCTCTCTAACCATGAATCCAAAAATCTTTCCTTTAGTGATGCCAAAAATGCAATTTTGCGGGTTAAGTCGCATCTGATATCGCCATAATCGTTCGAAGAACTTTCGGAAGGCGAGAACATGACCTTCCTGAATCTTATTCTTAGTGATCATATCATCCACATAATCATCAATATATTTGCGTATTCGATTATGTAAGATGGTTGTGGTAGCCCTCTAGTAGGTATCCCCAGCATTTTTTAGCCCAAATGGCATAACTGTGTATCAGAAGGCTCCCCAAGGGGTGATGAATGCAGTTTTTCTTGATGATCGGGGTGCATCTTGATCCGATGGTTTATGGCAAATCCTTTAACGAGGACTTCAGAGCATAACTGGACATATTATCCACAATCATGTCGATATTGGGAAGTGGGTAATCATCTTTCGAAGATGGTTTATAAAAGTCCCGATAGTCAATGCATATGTAAACTTTTCCTCCTGATTTTGGCACGGGTACAATGTTGGCTAGCCATGTGGAATATTCAATCAGCTGGATGAAGCCTACGTTCAACCTTTTGACCACCTCTTCTTTAACCTTGAGTGACCATTCGATGCAAAGCTTTTATAGTTTCTATTTGACCGATTTACATTTCGGGAGAGTTAGAATCTCGGGCTGACCTATCTCGAGATCAATGTTGATCATGTCATCGTAGGACCATTCGAATACATCCAAAAATTCCTTCAACAGTTCTTCATGTTGTGCACGCTCATGCTCATCAAGGGTGGACCCTATCCTAATCTTGCGCAGTTGGTTACTCGAACCGAGATTAATAACAACAGTTCATCCTTATCAATTTGAACACAATTATGTTATTATTTATTGACCTTAGTACGATTAGTTAAGAATTATTCATTTACAAAATCATAATCATCAAGAGTTTGATTAGAATGAAGATAATTAATGTAGGTCACAACAAGGTACTCAAAATCTTTATTTATTTCATTCTCGAGAAAAATACTATTGAGAACCTCGTCAAAGGAGGTCTCGATTACATTATTATTGGAAAAGGAGGAACAACAAAAGGGGAAGAGATAGGATAAACAATAGGGTTTGGTTGCATTTCAGCCGGTGGAACTGGTATAGCATTCCAGTTGAGGAGGGGTTCATAAGCATCCTTGATCAGGATGTACGAACGCGACGAAGTAGCGCCTAAATGGATCATGCAGAGTGTCAGCCCCAGTGTCTACAGATTGAACGATTCCTCAAAGTCATTTCCCTTGAAAACCTTGATAACAGTTATATATTTCTCAACGAGTGGTTGCACATGATGTTGGGTGTCCTCGGCCCAAGAGTAATTGTATTAAAAGAAGATCTCCATCCCTGGATTCATCGTCTTATCCATGTGATCATACCATGGTTCGGTAAATCCACAAAAGGGAAAATATTCACCCTTTTTGATGAATCTTTAGTTCAAGGAATCCTCTGATATAGTCTTGGAATTTTCTAATCTTCGCTTCAACCGTAGTTGGCGAGGCATTCTGAGTTCTTTTGATGATGGTTGATAACCCAAGCTACATGGAGGAAATGCCTTCTTCAGGACTATGGGCTCCAGTATCCCCTATTCTTATCGCCCTAGCCCTAGTCCTAGCATGAATTGCATATTCTTAAAAATTTGTATCATATTGACATTTTCGTGAGGGTTATGCTCTGGAAAAACTTGGTCATTGAAATCATCCCCTGTTTAGAGTCGAAGTTGTTCGACTCGAAATTCGAAAAGAAGCATGTCATTCACCCCATGTTGTGTTTCTAGTACCGGATTACTAGTGCTTGCATTATAAGTATTATCATCGTCGCCTAAGATTGTGGCGTCCTACCCCTTGGTGAAAAATTTATGTTTATAATAGAGAGAGGAAGATGCCCCCTTGATGCTATGAAGCCACGATCAACCAAGCAATAGTTTAAAACAAGTAGGTATGTTGATAAATTGGAACTCGGTAATGGGATTGATAGGGCCTGCCCCTATTGTGAGTGTTATGGATCCCATCACCTCTCGGAGAATGTTATCATAGGCATGCACTGTGATAGAATTTGGAGCAAGGTCGCTTACTTTCAAACCCATGCAGTTGAAGGTTCTTAATGGGCAAACATTGAGTGTAGATCCATTGTCAATAAGTGAGAGCGGAACTGTCTTCCCCATCACTTAGTTATGATTAGGACCAAACTTTGGTATTTCTTCTTCAGAGAGGACAAGTAAACAGATAGAAATTAAAGGCCCAACCAGGTTTACGGATTCTTCTGGAGTGGTGGAAGGAGGGACTATGGTCCCGATAAGCAATTTTATTAAATTATTTTGGTGTAGTTAGGAAGACATGAAGAGTCCCCACAAGGTGATGTAGCTGACTGGGGATTCAGACTCTGGTAGTGTCTCCTAGATCTTGTCATATGATTCACGGAGGAGGGGAAGAACATAAACACCGTTTCTCCATATATTTTGGATTATTCACCACTTTATGGATTTCCCCTAGCAAATCTTCAAAAGATATCATCCCACATACACTGTTTACTGGACTAACATTTTCTTGGCTTGGTTATTTGTCCGAGTTATCAAACTCGTCCCCCCATTCAGGGGAAATGATGTTTTCAATCCATGAGAAATCAATGCATTCCACAACCTCAACAGCTTCTTCATATAGATCCTCCCATTCAACGAAGAGTTGCAAAAGTGAAGGAACCAATCGCCCTTATACATTTAAGTCATCGAGTAACTCGGACATATTATAAATCTGATTGGTTTATCGAAACAAGCCTGCCAAAATCTATACTGCATCGTCTAAACTGAGTTCGTTAATGGGTACTACCCAATTATCTAACTCTAGAGCCAATTTCGGGCTTTCATAAATAGGGTGCTAAAATTTTGGCAGTCAATGGTCATTTTTGAAGGCAATATCAGCCCAAAGTCTAGAAGTTGGTTCACCAATGCTAGCAATTCCATATCTTTCCCTTCGGATTGGGTATGAATGGCAATACACGCTCTTGTGAGAAGCGATAGAGCTTGGTCGGCAAAACGGGTAGTGAGTATGAGAAAATATGGGCAGACTTTAAGGGATTTGGGTGAAAATACGGGTATGATGGGTGCTTTACTGGGTATAATCTAGGTATATGGGTCGAATTTTGGGTTATTTTCTAGGAAGATGAAATTTGTATGGTTTGAAAGTGGATTGTGAGTGGTGCTGGGTTTTGGATTTGCTGGTGGGGCGATGACATCCTGATCAATTGAACCTTGGATTACATTTCAAATATGGAACCACTGATCCGTGGTGTGGCTGAAAGTTTGGTGAAAATCACAACGTGATTTAGGTTTGAAATTTTTAGGAAACGAGTCTAGTAGTGGACTAAGTTCTAAAGGTTTGATGAGGTTTCGTCCCAATAAAGATTGGTAAACATTAGAGAAGGGAGCAGGAAGCTTGGTGTACTCTTTTATGACTGGATTAGCACGGTTTTATGGTGCCTAAGAGATAGTGGGCTATGAAATGTTGTTGATGGTCAATACTATAGCAAGATTCTTATATTTTTTTGGAGTAAACTATCCAGATACTTTTTGTGGCTCAACTTTTGTCTTGTCAATAATTTCTTCAATCTCCAATCCTTCTTCCCGGAGGGCTAAAAAATGTGAGTAACATTATACTCCCATCGTCGCTCTATCATGGGGTAAGAAGTTTTTCTTCACAATACTAACTTGCTCTTCTTCGAAAGATCGATTGGTCATAGTGGCCACTTTCTCCCCCACCTTTCTATGAAGTTGCTGATGGTTCCTACAGGCTTATGGTTTAGAAGTTCCAGATCACGGCATGTGACCTCTAACTCCTCGTTGTATGTATGTTGCGACCTAAATTCATGGGATACATTCTCCTTACTGCGAATTTTAGACTCCTCGAGGGATAAAAACCAACGAAGAGCGTTGTCCTTCAAAGTCTATTGGAACATCTGGGTCGTTATTTCCTCGAAGGCACCTAGGAGAGTCATGACTCGATCGTAGCATCAAAATGAACAATTGGGGGTCCGTTACCCCTGAACTTCTCAATGTTAGGCATCTTGAATTTTTCCAATAACCTTGCTTTAGGGTAGGGAGATATACGGGTGTAATCCATGTAGTTCCCGAATATTCGAACCTGGTCAAAATTCATGTTCAACATCTTAAGGTCTTCCTTGACATTGTTTAATTCTTTTTCCATCGAATCAATAGGTACTGGTAGGTTAGCCCCTGGCTGGGTAAGATTCAGCATAGAGATTTGAGATGGTGGTGGCCCATGGGAAGGAGGCACGTGTGAGACATGCTGATATTCTTTCAGGACCCAAACAGGCTCAGGAATGGGTGAACCCATAACGCGAGGGAAGTGGATCTTGACCTCCTCGAAAATAAGGATTTGGTTTTGTTGTATTTCATGAACCTCGGTTTGAAGGTTGTCAATATTGGCGGTAAGTTAGACCAGGACTGTCATCAAATTAGGCTGAACATTCAGTACTTGGTCAGCATTCTCCATGGAGGGTTGGTAACGGTAGATTTCGGACTCGGAGGAAGTAGCGGGAAAACTAACGGAGCTTCGGGGCAGTTTGACGGAAGATTGAAGACAATAGGGAGCAAGTCCAAGGGTTGGGTATGCGATCAACCTGAGAAAGAAAATGATTCAAATTTATTTTTGAAATTTAAAAGGAAGAAATATTTTTTATTGAAAAAGAGGAAATTTTTTTTGACATTTTTTGAAAAGGGGAGGACAAAATGTTTTTGGTATTTTGGATAAAAAGAGGGAAATTGTTTTTGATATTTTGATGAGAAAGAGGAAAAATGTTTTTAGTATTTTGATAAAAGAGGGGGGAATGTTTTTGACACTTTTGGTAAAGAAGGCAGGAAAAATGAGAGAAGATTCTCAGCATGCTTATTATTGCGAATATGTTTTCACTTGTATTAAGTTTACCTAAATGCAAAAAGAAATGTTGGACGGGACCCGAGTGAGAGCACACTATATGGTTGACCTATTGGAGTCTGTTCCATATACAAGTTCCAACTAGTTTGGATATCCACACAAAATAGGATTAGAATATTTATGAGTTACTCTATCTCAAAAAGTTTCCAAGCTTTCTCAAAGGTTGAATCCAAGTCCAAGTACACCACTGCTCGATAAAAAGGGAAGTATTAAATTCTTGAACCACATTAGGACACACACACACACACTCTGCATGTATGTGTTTTTTTATGTGTGCACAATTTTTTAGTGGTTAGACCTCGTCAAACATTTTTAAAAAGAAATTCATTTAAAACATTTTTTTATTCATTTGAAATAATGTTTTTGATTAATTAAAATTGATTTTTAAAATGTTTGAGGTTAAATCAAAATTATGTTTTGTGGTAAAATCTTTGTTGGGTAGGAATTAATTACGCTTAAAAAATTTGGGGCTATAACTTGAATAGTTCAAAAGCCTTAAAATATCTTTATGATGCGTTCTCTTTTTACAAGGTTGTTCGCACGTTTTTTTTAAAACACAACAATTGTGTTTGTTACCAAATCTGAGATGCTATGATCAATCGTGACTTTTGATGGGAATTTATCGACGGACCAAAATTGTTCGGACTCAATCCGTGCCTTCCCCTATCAAGCCAATATCGTGTGAGTAAAAGATAATCCTTAGATGCCTAGAACAGATCGCATTCTTGGTGTTAGAGTAATCTATGGCTAAATCAGTTATATACCCGATCCTCATGACTCCTTTCTGCCAATTAGCATGTTTTACGCCTTTAGAGATCGCATTTAGTAGAAAAGTTAACACCCTAAATAGTCAATCGCATCGCCATTAGCGTCTACCTCTTAACCGTTCTTTCCCAACCCTTAGATAGTTTGCGAAACAAATCTGACTCCTTAGATTGAAACTGACTTTTGCGAGCTGAGTATATAAGTTGTTTGGGGTTATGTTCTTCATTTGTTTGGTGAGATCGTTCCAACAGTAGAGAGAGAGAGAGAGAGAGAGAGAGAGAGAGAGAGAGGGTTGGCATCTCCAATATAGAGAAAACAGTAGAGAGAGTTTCTTCTTCTCCAAGAGAAAATCGAGAGAAAAATCGAGAGAGAGAAAGAGAAACCCACTTCCAAATCCAAAAAAGTTTCTTTCTTTCAAACCCATATACACAAAAAAATCCTTATTTGATTTAACAAACAATAAACCCACATTTTCAGAGTTAATATGTTTGGGGTTTATTTGAGTTAGGGTGTTACTGGTTTGACTCAAGATTGAAGACCTCTTCAATTTTATATCTCTCTAAGAACCATATTTTTCACATAGATTAATTTTTAGGGTTCTTTATTTCTATTTATTGAATCTTAGTGTTATTATTATTATTCTGATTCAATAATATTTTTGTTCTCAAATAGTTTTTGAGAAATAAGACTTCATTATTGTGTATAGATTCAGATCTGAAAATATATTTTTGGCTTCAAAATATAATTTCACAATTTGTGAAATAATATTGAATATAAATAATTTTTGAAACAAATCTTGATTTAAAAAAAGGTTTATTCCAGATCTAAAATTTGTTGAAGTATGTTATTCAAAACAGATTTGAAATTACTTGCATTGCATATACAATGGCTTGTAATTCATAGGAATTTATTGTATAATTGATTGAGATATGTGAGATGCATTTCTGCATTTGGTTTAATTCACAAACACTATCACTCTCAAATGAACACTAAGATATTGTTGTTCTTGGTGAGATATATTATTTATTGTAGCTGCTATAATCAAGTGGACAAGTAAAAAGCAAGGAAGCTGGGGGAGGAAGATCAATATCAAGTCAGGAGCATTTGAGAGTGGAGTAACTCATACAGATAATTTTCTGAGCTTATATTTAGGATCTTGTATTGCATGCTTAGTGATGTAACTTGTGCCTTGTGATTTTAGTGTATTTTGTTTTGTGGTGCAGAGGTCACCGTGGATGTTTCCCTTATTTTAGGGTTTTACCACGTTAAAAATCGCGTGTCAAATTTGCTTGAATATTCTTAATTGCTTTGGTGAACATTATCTCATTCAAGACTTAATTAAAGGTTATAGTTTTAAAAACCTAAGGTAATCAAACTAACGAATCTAGAGAACATATTCAGAAAAACGTTTTAACACATCTAATGTGGTATTTTCAAAAGAGTTTTGTTCAACGAGTTTATTTCAGATTTTACTCAACTTATAACTTTTTGTTATTAACTTAGTAAATAGTTTTTCAGGTGGTATCAGAGCGGGTTTATCAAAAGATACCACTCAAAACATTCTTTTTGAAATTTATTTCTGAATATCAATGAAAGATTTGAGAAGTTAGGTAACCTTTCCCGACCACCACTCTTTGATGGAAACAACTTTTCTTAATGGAAAGTACGAATGGTTTCTTTCATTCATGGAACTCTTAGTGATGATTTTTGGGATATGATGCAAAACGGTTATGAACATCCAACTAAGTCTTTGTTTGATATTTATCCCACAAGGGTTAAGAAACTTCTTAGCGAATTTACTACAGTAAAGAAAAAGAAGTCTCTCGATAATAACAAGGGCAGGAATGCTATCTTTATGTCCATTAACGAGCATGAGTTTAAAATAATATCTATTTTCTCTACTTCAAATGAGGCCTTGGACACTCTATCCACCGCACATGACGGTGATGAATGAGTTAAGGCCAAAAAAACAAAAATGCTTGTCCAACAGTACAATACACTGATTATGGGTGACAAAGAATCCTTTGATGATTTCTACATTAGGTTAACAGATATTTTTAAAAAATTACAAGAAAATGGTATAACCTATAGTAGAAAAGAAATCGTTCAAAAAATTCTTAGGTCACTACCTTCTAAGTTTGACAAAAAGAGATATGCCATTGAAGAAGTAGACGACCCAAACATGACTCCTGAATTGCTAAGTAGCAAATTAAGAACCTTTGAGATGGAGTTAGAGTTTAAACAACACATGACTTCCCAAAACAAGAGACTCACTGGCCCTAATATTGTGTTTTCATCATAATTGACTTCATCTAAAGTCAGTCCCTTAGACTTTGACCTTGACTTGAATGATGATTGTGATTTGGATCACCTTGACAATTAAATAGCTCTTATAAGCAAGCATTTCAAAAAGATTATCAAATTCAGAAATGCATTATCCTATAAATAAGGAAGACAAAATTTTCAAGGTAATCAAAATCATAAACCTCATGAAAGTCATGACAACAAAAGGACCTATGACAATAATTGACCTAAGATAGATATAAAAGATGTCAAATGTTATGGATGTGGCAAAATGGGACGTGTTCCTAATAAATGCCCAAATAAACCTACCAATAATACTAGGGCTAATTTGTGTAAGACATGGGATGACTCTAGTGATTCTGATGAATATGAAATGGAGTCAACCCATAATTATGAGTCCTATATGTCATTCTATGCTAGGATCATATACCATGACGATGATGAATCTGTGACTACTCATGATTCTGTTGTGCCTATTGTTGCATCAGTTGGTGAAAATGTTGTGACTGTTGATGATGAAAACAACATTGATAGTGATAGCTTAAGGGTGTGTCAAACTAAAATCATTATCGTTAAACCTAAAGTGTGTGTGAGTTCCAGATATGAAATAAACGCTATAGTAGACTATTCACATGACACACTTAGCGAGTCCGATGATGATCTTCTAGATCTACATAAGCTATACACTAAAACGGTTAAGAAAAGTGCCCGTCTTGATAAAATGGTTAAGCTACTGAATGCGCGGATTGATTTACTTCACCATATTATTAGGAAGAACGCTGAAGAATTTACAGCACAATGAGTTGCCCATACGACGGAAATTGAAGAATTTTCCACGAAAATTGGAGATCTTTCTGAGAAAAATAATATTTTGGAAATAAAATACAAGTGTGATTTGGTTTAACCTTAAGAATCTAAGAAAAAAGTTTCAAATGTGGTTAAAAAATGCTTACACTTTGAAAATCAAGATAAATCCTACGACGAAATTGTTGTAAGAAGCAAGTTTGATCTTGACGATAAATCTGGCTTTGAATTTGGAGAAAAACTTTATACTAGAAAAAATGTTTCTCTTGAAAATGTTGTTTTTGTAAAACAAGGCCAGAATCTTCAAAACACTCAGAAAGAAAATTGTTTTACAAAATGTCCCTAAGGTAAAACAAAGTGATTGTACTCAACAACCCAAATCTAATGGTCCAGCTAAGTACGTTTGTCCTCCTATTGAAATCATTATCTGATACCCAAAACCAATGACACTTGGACGACCATTCCCATTAGGGATAAAATAATTTTCAAAGACTTTAGTAATAAATTCAAGTCCTCCACACATCAGTAATGTTCATACTATGATGTCTACGGCCACTCTATTGTCGAATGTTTTCAAAAGAGATTGTATACACCTACTTATTCAAATTTTAACTATTTTAGAAAGAGCAAGAATACTTATGTTCTCCCAAGATAGACCACTCACAAATCTAACCATAAAAAGAAGGGACGACCTAAAACTAAAAAAAAATCATTTAGAAAGACCCAACAAACCTTTTCTAAATCAAAGGCCAATAAAACTGTCAAAATTAGGCTTATTTGGATTAAAAAAGATGAATTGTTACCCCAGCTCAAATCCAATATTGTCATATCTATTTTTAAGGCATAACTCACTTCGTGTGGATGGTACCTTGACTCCAGATGTTCTAAACATATGACCGGAGATGAAATAAAATTAACAAACAAAATAGACTTCCTTGGAGGTAGTGTTGTGTTTGGTGATGGAGTTTCGTCTAAGATCATAGGCAAGGGAACAATGTGTGAGGAAGGTCTCCCCAATTTAAATGATGTCCTCCTAGTTAAAAGTCTCAAGGCTAACCTGCTTAGTATATCTCAATTTTGTGATTCCAATCATACTGTTACCTTTTTAAAAACTGATTGCAAAATTTTTTATGAAAAGGGAAAGTGCATTTTAACAAGAAACAAAAATAAGGATAACTATTACACAGTCCTTCCAAAATCTGAATCTTGTAATATTGCCTAATTAGAAGATGCTGATCTTTGGCACAATAGATTGGGACATACAAATTTTGATAATCTTCGTAGGATAAGTTCCCAAGAAATTGTTAGAGGATTGCCTAAAATAAAAAATTCTTTTTATCCTGTCTGTGGTCCTTGTCAAGAAGGGAAAATAAGTAAACCCCCTCATAACAAAGTTAAAAATGTTTTAACAACAAAACTTTTGGAATTAATCCACATGGACCTTATGGGTCCCAATCGAACTATTAGCTTCTATGGTAACAACTACATACTTATTATTGTGAATGATTACACACGATATACTTGGGTCGCATTCATGAAAAATAAATCTGATACCTTCGATGAGTTATTAAAATTACTTTTAAAAATAGAGAACGAGAAGGATACCCAAGTATGTCGCATCAGAAGTGACAGAGGTGGAGAATTCAAATATTCTGGTGTTGTAGAATATTGTATATGCAATGGCTTTAAACATGAATTTAGTGCGCCTAAGACACCTAGGAAAAATAGCATTACTGAAAGGAAAGATATAACCTTAAAAGAGATGGCTAGGGTTATGCTACATGCGAAAATTCTACCTAAGTATTTTTGGGCTGAAGCTGTTCAAACGACTTATCGTATCATTAATCGGGCATACCTCAGGAAGAATTTCAAATATGTTGATGATATTCGATTTGGGTATCTTCGTATGCCATTGGTATGATAGTTCTTACTTAATTCAACACATCATTCATATCCTCGGTAGTTGCATGCTAATAATTGGTTTCTGGGTATTTAGGGCATGGACGTTTCTCAAATGACAAAAGACACCCCTAATATATGTTTAATGCAGGAGACCCTTGTATCTGCCATTGTATTTGTGATTGCTTGAGTTGATATATTCTCCTGATTTTTATTTTTTTACCCCGCTGTATATTTGAGAAAAATTGCGGGAGAAGAACTTGATTACTTGTGCTATAATGATTATCTTTTTATGATGATTATCTTTTCTTGTACTAACTCAACTAATATGCCATTGAGTGTTTATCTTTTTCAGGCATTTTTCAGACCCGATTGTATAGCTTGTCCTATTTATTAGGGTATTGGTTTGTATTGTAGTAGAGTAATGTATTTTCTTATCTTATTTTCGGTTCTAGGATGGGAATGGGTAGATAGAGATTTTTGTGTAGAAAATCTAGGATTTTTCGTTTTCACCCACGAGTACAGGATACTCAAGGGAATTTTGTCTCTAATATCCAAAGAGGGAGATTGAGAACACTCTATATAGTTGACTTACTTGAGTCTGTGCCTTATGGGAGTTCTAACTAGTTTGGATATTGAGACAAAAAAGGATTAGACTTTTTTATGAGTTACTTTATCTCGAAAAGGCTTCAAGCTTCATCAAAGGTTGAATCCTAGTCCAAGTACTCTAATGCTCGACAAAAAGGTAAGTATTAAATTCTTAAACCACATTAGGACACACACACTCACTCTCTGCATATATGTGTTTTTTTTATGTGTGCTCAATTTTTTAGTGGTTAGACCTCCTCAAACATTTTTTTAAAAGAAATTCATTTAATTTTTTTTTATTCATTTGAAATAATGTTTTTGATTAATGAAAATTGATGTTTAAAATGCTTGACGTTAAATAAAAATTATGTTTTGTGGTAAAATCTTTGTTGGCTAGGAATTAATTCCGCTTAAAAATTGGGGGGGTATAACTTGAATAGTTCAAAAGCCTTAAAAAATCTTTATGATGCATTATCTTTTTAGAAGGTTATTCGTACGTTTTTTTTTAAAACAAAACACTTGTGTTCGTTACCAAATCGGAGATGCTGTGATCAATCGTGACTTTTGATGGGAGTTTATCGACGGACAAAATATGCTCAAACTCAATCCGTGTCTTCCCCTATTAAGCCAATATCGCGCGAGTTCGGGCTAATCCTTAGATGCCGAGAACATATTGCATCCTTAGGGTTAGATTAATCGACGACTAAATCAAGTATATACCCGATCCTCGTGACTCCTTTCAGCCAATTAGCATGTTTTAAGCCTTTAGAGATCGCATCAGTTAGAAAAGTTAACACCCTAAATTGTCAATCGCATCGCTAATAGCGTTTGCCTCTTCACCGTTCTTTCCCAGCCCTTAGATAGGCTACGAAATAGATCTGAATCCTTCGATTGAAACCGACTTTTACGAGTTGAGTATATAAGTTGTTTAGGGTTTTGTTTTTAATTTGGTTAGTGAGATCGTTCCAACAATAGAGAGAGGGGGTTGGCATCTCCATTAGAGCAAAAACAGTAGAAAGAGAGTTTATTCTTCTCCAAGAGAAAACGGAGAGAAAAATTGAGAGAGAGAGAGAGAGATAAACCGACTTCCAAATCCAAACACGTTTCTTTCTTTCAAACCCATATACACAAAAAATCCTTATTTGATTTAACAAACAGTAAACCCACACTTTTAGAGTTAATATATTTGGGGTTTATTTGAGTTGGGGTATTGCTGGTTTGACTCAAGATTTAAGACCTCTTCAATTTTATATCTCTCTAAGAACCATATTTTTCACATAGATTAATTTTTAGGCTTCTTTATTTCTGTTTATTGAATCTTAGTGTTACTATTATTCTGATTCAATAATTGTGGTGTTCTCAAATATTTTTTGAGAAATAATACTCCATTGTTGTGTATAGATTCAGATCTGAAAATACATTTTTGGTTTCAAAATATAATTTCACAATTTGTAAAATAAGATTGAATATAATTAATTTTTGAAACAAATCTTGATTTGAGAAAAGGTTTATTCCAGATCTGAAATTTATTGAAGTCTGTTATTCAAAACAGGTTTGAAATTACTTGCATTACATATAGAATGGCTTGTAATTCGTAGGAATTTATTGTATAATTGATTGAGATATGTGAGATGCATTTCTGCATTTAGTTTAATTCACAAACACTGTCACTCTCACACGAACACGAACACTTAGAGATTGTTGTTCTTGTGAGTTATTTTGTTTGTTGTGGCTGCTAAAATCAGGTGGACAAGTAACGAGGAATCTGCGGGGGGAAGATAAATATGAGGTCATGAGCATTTGAGAGTGGAATAACTCGTGTAGGTAATTTTCTTAGCTTAGATTTAGGGTCTTGTATTGAATGCTTAGTGCTGTAACTTGTGCCTTGTGATTTTAGTGTATTTTGTTTTGTGGTGCAGAGGTCACCGTGGATGTTTCCCTTATTTTAGGGTTTTACCACGTTAAAAATCGCGTGTCAAATTTGCTTGAATATTCTTAATTGCTTTGGTGAACATTATCTCATTCAAGACTTAATTAAAGGTTTTAGTTTTAAAAACCTAAGGTAATCAAACTAACTAATCTAGAGAACATATTCATAAAAAAAATTAACACATGTAATGTTGTATTTTGAAAAGAGTTTTGTTCAACGAGTTTATTTCGGAGTTTACTCAACTTATAACTTTTTGTTATTAACTTATTAAATAGTTTTTCAAGTGGTATCAGAGCGGGTTTATCAAAAGATGTTTTGATCCTGAAACTCCAAAAATTGTTTTCGAAATCTATTTCTGAATATGGATGAAAGATTTGAGAAGTTAGGTAACCTTTCCTGACCACCACTCTTTGATGGAAATAACTTTTCTAAATGGAAAGTACGAATGGTTGCTTTCATTCAAGTAACTCTTAGTAATGATGTTTGGGATATGATTCAAAATGGTTATGAACATCCAACTAAGTCTTTGTCTGATATTAATCCCACAAGGGTTAAGAAACTTCTTAACGAATTTACTACGGTAGAGAAAAAGAAGTCTCTTGATAATAACAAGGGCATGAATGCTATATTTATGTCCATTAATGAGAATGAGTTTAAAATAATATATATTTGCTCTATTCTAAGGAGGCCTTGGACATTGTAGTCACCGCACATGAGGGTGATGAATGAGTTAAGGCCGAAAAAATTAAAATGCTTGTCCAACAATATAATACACTGATTATGTATGACAAAGAATCCTTTGACGATTTCTACATTAGGTTAACCGATATTTTCACAAAATTGCATGCAAATGGTATAACCTATAGTAGAAAAGAAATCATTCAAAAAATTCTTAGGTCACTACCTTCTAAGTTTGACAACAAGAGATATGCCATAGAAGAAGTAGATGACCCAAACGTGAATCCTGAATTGCTAAGTAGCAAATTAAGAGCCGTTGAGATGGAGTTAGAGTTTAAACAACACATGACTACCCAAACCAACAGACTCACTGGATCTAATGTTGTGTTTTCATCATAATTGACTTCACCTAAAGTCAATCCCTTAGACTTTGACCTTGACTTCAATGATGATTGTTATTTGGATCACCTTGACAATCAAATAGCTCTTATAAGCAAGCATTTTAAAAAGATTATCAAATTCAAAAATGCATTATCCTATAAAGAAAGGAAGAAAAAATTATCAAGGTAATCAAAATCATATACCTCATGAAAGATATGACAACAAAAGGACCTATGATAATAATTTACCTAAGATAGACATGAAAGATATCAAATGTTATGGATGTGGAAAAATGGGACATGTTCCTAATAAATGCCCAAATAAACCTACCAATAATACTAGGGATAATTTGTGCAAGACATGGGACAACTCTAGTGATTCTGATGAAGATGAAATTGAGTCAACCCATAATTATGAGCCCTATATGTCATTCTATATGCTAGGATCATATACCATGACGATGATGAATATGTGACTACTCATGATTCTATTGTACCTATTGTTGCATCTGTTGGTGAAAATGTTGTGACTGTTGATGATGAAAACAACATTGATAGTGATAGCTTAAGGGTGTGTAATAGTGAAAGCATTGTCGCTAAACCTAGAGTGTGTGTGAGTTCCACATATGAAATAAACGCTATAGGAAACTCTTCACATGACACACTTAGCGAGTCCGATGATGATCTTCCAGATCTGCATAAGTTATACACTAAAACGCTTAAGAAAAGTGCCCGTTTTGATAAAATGGTTAAGCTACTGAATGAGCATACTAATTTACTTCACCAGACTATTAAGAAGAACGCTGAAGAATTTACCGCACAATGTGTTGCCTATGAGGCTAAAGTTGAAGAATTTTCCATGAAAATAGGAGATCTTTCTGAGAAAAATAATATTTTGGAACAAAAATACAAGTCTACTTTGGTTGAACTTGAAGAATCTAAGCAAAAATTTTGAAACGTGGTTAAAAAATGGTTACACTTTGAAACTCAAGTTAAATCCTACGAAGAAATTGTTGTTGGAAGTAAGTTTGATTCTGACGACAAATTTGGCTTTCGATTTGGAGAAAAACTTTATACTAGAAAAAATGTTTCTCCTGAAAATGTTATTTTTGTAAAACAAGGCCAGAATCTTCAAAACACTCAGAAAGAAAATTATTTTAAAAAATGACCCTAAGGTAAAACAAAGTGATTGTACTCAACAGCCCAAATCTAATGGTCCAGCTAAGTACGTCTATCCTCCTATTAGAAATCATTATAAGAAACCCAAAACCAATGACACATGGACGAAAATTCCTATTAGGGATTAACCAATTTTCAAAGACTTTAGTAATAAAGTCAAGTCCTCTCGACATCAGTAATGTTCATACTATGATGTCAGCGGCCACTGCATTGCCGAACGTTTTCAAAAGAGATTGTGCACACCTACTTATTCAAATTTTAACTATTTTAGAAAGAGCGGGAATACTTATGTTCTCCCAAGACAGACCACTCATAACTCTAACCAAAAAAAGAAGGGGCGACTTAAAACTAATAAAAAATCATTTAGAAAGACCCAACAAAACTTTTCTAAATCAAAGGCCAATAAAATTGTCAAAACTAGGATTATTTGGATTAGAAAAGATGACTTTTTACCCCAGCTCAAGTGCAATATTGGCATATCTGCTTTTAAGGCACAATGCACTTCGTGTGGATGGTACCTTGACTCCGGATGTTTTAAACATATGACTAGAGAAGAAACAAAATTAACAAACAAAGCAGACTTCCTTGGAGGTAGTGTTGTGTTTGGTGATGGAGTTTCATCTAAGATCATATGCAAGGGAATATTGTGTGGGGAAGGTCTCCCCAATCTAAATTACTATCTCCAATTTAAAGGTCTCAAGGCTAACCTGCTTAGTATATCTCAATTTTGTCATTCCAATCATGCTGTTACCTTTTTTAAAAACTGGTTGCAAATTTTTTTATGAAAAGGGAAACTGCATTTTAATAAGAAACAGAAATGAGGATAACTGTTACATAGTCCTTCCTAAATCTAAATCTTGTAATATTTCTAGTTTAAAAGATGATGATCTTTGGCACAATATATTGGGACATACAAATTTTGATAATCATTGTAGGACAAGTTCCTAAGAAATTGTTAGAGGATTGCCTAAAATAAAAAATTCTTTTTATCATGTATGTGGTTCTTGTCAAGAAGGGAAAATAAGTAAAACTTATCATAAGAAATTTAAAAATGTTTTAACTATAAAAATTTTGGAACTAATCCCACATGGACCTTATGGGTCCCTAACGAACTGTCAGCTTCTATGGTAGCAGCCACATACATGTTATTGTGGTTGATTACACACGATATACTTGAGTCGCATTCATGAAAAATAAATACGATACCTTCGATAAGTTCTTCAAAATACTTTTAAAAATACAGAACGAGAAGGATACCCAAGTATGTCGCATCAGAAGTGACAGATGTGGAGAATTCAAAGATTTTGGTGTTGTAGAATATTGTATAGGAAATGGCTTTAAACATGAATTTAGTGCACCCAAGACACCTCAGCAGAACATCATTACTGAAAGGAAAGATGGAACTTTATAAGAGATGGCTAGGGTTATGCTACATGCGAAAATTCTACCTAAGTATTTTTGGGCTGAAGCTGTTCAAACGACTTGTCGTATCATTAATCGGGATTACCTCGGGAAGAATTTCAAATATGTTGATGATATTCAATTTGAGTATTTTCGTATGCCATTGGTATGATAGTTCTTACTTAATTTAACACAACATTCATATCCTCGCTAGTTGCATGCTAATAACTGGTTTCTGACAAAAGACGCCTCCAAATACATGTTTAATGTAGGAGACCCTTATATATGCCTTTGTATTTGTGATTTCTTGTGTTGACATATTCTCTTGATTTATATTTTTTACCCCATTGTATATTTGAGAAAAATTACGGGAGAAGAACTTGAGTAACTATGCTACAATGATTATATTTTTATGATGATTATCTTTTCTTGTACTAACTCAACTAATATGCCATTGAGTGTTTATCTTTTTCAGAAAATTTTTAGACTTGATTGTATAGCTTGTCCTATTTATTAGGGTATTGGTCTGTAATGTAATTGAGTAATGTATTTTCTTATCTTATTTTTGGTTCTAGGATGGGAATGGGTATATAGAGATTTTTGTATAGGAAATCTAGGATTTTTCATTTTCACCCACGAGTACAGGATACTCAAGGAAATTTTGTCTCTAATATACGAAGGGGGAGATTGAGAACATACTATATAGTTGACTTACTTTAGTCTGTGCCATATAGAAGTTCCAACTAGTTTGGATATTGAGACAAAATAGGATTAGACTTTTTTATGAGTTACCTCGAAAAGGCTCGAAGCTTCATCAAAGGTAGAATCCCAGTCCAAGTACTCCAATGCTCGACAAAAGGGAAGTATTAAATTCTTGAACCACATTAGGACACACACACACACTCTGCATAGATGTATTTTTTTATGTGTGCACAATTTTTTAGTGGTTAGACCTCGTCAAACATTTTTTTTAAAGAAATTCATTTAAAACATTTTTTATTCATTTGAAATAATGTTTTTGATTAATCAAAAATGATTTTTAAAATATTTGAGGTTAAATAAAAATTATGTTTTATGGTAAAATCTTTGTTGGGTAGGAATTAATTCCGCTTACAAAGTTTTGGGGTTATAACTTGAATATTTCAAAATCTTTAAAAAATCCTTGTGGTGCATTATCTTTTTAGAAGGTTATTCGTACGTTTTTAAAAAAAAAAACAATTATGTTTGTTACCAAATCTGAGATGCTATGATCAATCGTGACTTTTGATGGGAGTTTATCGACGGACCAAATCTGTTCAGACTCAATCCGTGTCTTCCCCTATCAAGCTAATATCGTGCGAGTACAGGATAATACTTAGATGTCGAGAACAGATCGCACCCTTGATGTTAGATTAATCAACGGCCAAATCAATTATATACTCGATCCTCGTGACTCCTTTCTATAACCCAGCGTGTTTTAAGCCTTTAAAGATTGCGTCTGTTTGAAAATATAACACCCCAAACAGCCAATCGCGTCGTCGATAGCGTCTTCCTCTTTTCCATCCCTTAAATAGGCTATGAAATAGATCCGAATCCTTGGATTGAACTCGACTTTTGCGAGCTAAGTTTATAATTTGTTTATGGTTATTTTCTTCATTTGGTTAGTGAGATCGTTCCAATAGTAGAGAGAGAGAGAGACAGAGGGTCAGCATCTCCATTAGAGAGAAAATAGTGGAGATAGTGTTTCTTCTTCTCCAAGAGAAAACCGAGAGAAAAACCGAGAGAGAGAGAAACCCACTTCCAAATCCAAACACGTTTCTTTCTTCCAAACCCATATACACCAAAAGCTTTATTTGATTTAAGAAACAGTAAACCCACATTTTGAGAGTTAATATGTTTGGGATTTATTTGAGTTGGGGTCTTGATGGTTTGACTCAAGATCAAAGACCTCTTCAATTTTATATATCTCTAAGAACCATATTTTTCACATAGATTACTTTTTAGGGTTATTTATTTCTGTTTATTTAATCTTGGTGTTGTTATTATTCTGATTCAATAATTCGTGTGTTCTCAAATATTTTTTGAGAAATAAAACTTCATTGTTGTGTATAGATTCAGATCTGAAAATACATTTTTGGTTTCAAAATATAATTTCACAATTTGTAAAATAAGATTGAATATAAATAATTTTTGAAACAAATCTTGTTTTAAAAAAGGTTTATCCCAGATCTGAAATTTGTTGAAGTTTATTATTCAAAACATATTTGAAATTACTTGGATTTCATATTGAATGGATTGTAATTTGTAAGAATTTGTTGTAGAATTGATTGAGAGATGTGAGACGCATTTCTGCATTTAGTTTAATTCACAAACACTCTCACTCTCACACGAACACTTAGAGATTGTGGTTCTTAGTGAGATATATTATTTCTTGGAGTTTCTATTATCAAGTGGACAAGGAAAAAGTAAGGAAGCAGCGGGAGGAAGATCAATATCAAGTCAGTAGCCTTTGAGATTGGAGTAAATCGTGCAGATAATTTTCTAAGCTTAGATTTGGGATCTTGTATTGCATGCTTAGTGATTTAACTTGTTCCTTGTGATTTTAATGGATTTTGTTTTGTGGTGTTGAGGTCATCGTGGATGTTTCCTTTATTTTAGGGTTTTAACACGTTAAAAATCGCGTGTCAAATTTGCTTGAATACTCTTAATTGCTTTGGTGAAAATTATCTCATTCAAGACTTAATTGAAAGTTTTAGTTTTAAAAACCTAAGGTAATCAAACTAACGAATATAGAGACTATATTCAGAAAAATGTTTTAACACATCTAGTGTTGTAGTTTGAAAAGAGTTTTATTCAACGAGTATATTTTGGAGTTTACTCAACTTATAACTTTTTGTTGTTAACTTAATAAACAATTTTTCACTCAGCCTGGGAAAAAATTGGGTTTGAAAAATATGTAAAACATGGTTTGACTTGTTGCCAGGCTTGTGGATAGGGTCCCGTTTTGAAAAAAGACGAAATCGCGCGAAAATTTGGGCACATTTTTGTAGAGTTTTATTTAGTAATCGGCAAACTAAATATGAGTGCCCTAGGTATATGAGGGGATGCAATTGTTAGGTTAGTGGAAAGGTCCCCTCTTTTGGCATGACCTCCAGTATATACGTCTTGCTTTTGAGGAATATCGGTACATGTGGACAAGCCAATTGATATACCTCAGTGTTCGTGAATTGCCTCACTATATACCTCGTGCGGACAATACGTGTATGAGCGTACAATGCGAGGGGAACCGTTTGATATACGTTGAAGTTACTTAACTAATGGAAGGCGATAATCATATTACATAGGATAACTTCACCTTGTCAGACCAGCGCCCATCACAAAGTGACCTCCAGTATATAATGATTTTTTGTCAATATAGCAATGCTCTTGGTGATGTAGTGTGAAAAATGAATGATTCTTGATTAGTATGTTATGGAGAAAGTATTTTATTTGGCATGATGAGCACTTATACTAATAAGGAAGAATGTACAAGTGTCATGAAAAGTAAATCTATCATGGAGCATGAAGATTACACTATGCATCGATACGTGAGAGGGAGTGATGTGTGAATATCTATAAGTGAGTGTCTGGTAGTGAATCTAAGAATGGATCAACTACAAGAGGTGTGTGATAAGTATAAGTGGACATGGATATATATAAGTGTGATAAGTGGAGGTGTGTGCAAGTGACACCTAAGCATAAATATTATAAGTGGTGTGTGAAGTATGTGGATATAAGTGAACCTATATATAAGTGTAGGTGGTGTGTGAAGTATGTGGATATAAGTGAACCTATATAAAAGTGTAGGTGGTGTGAGGTGTACATGAAGAGTACCGCTGATACCATATTTAACCTGCTGACGTGGACCAATTATGTGGAAACACGTGTCAATCTACATGGCACCCGAGAACATTTTTGACAACACTTTGAATCCGAGGAACTCAACCTCCCCGACCAAATCAGGCGCTCCGAGCAGCAAGTGTTCTCCGAGGAACTTTATTATACCGAGCTACTTAGGCGGTCTGAGCTGCACCTCGTACAGAGCATTTATAACTGAATATTTAAGAGCATTGAATGCGCATTAAATGTTGATTATTATCATACAGATATACACACCGATTGGATAGCTATGTAATATTCTCTCGCATGCACAACCTCAAGGCTATAAATACATTGTAACCTCCTCATTAGCAGGGGACTCAAAAAAATTTTGGTAAACCCATTATCAAGAATTCTGCAATCAGTCAGCAATAACATAAACAGTGGATGTAGGCCATTCTTCCAAGGCTGAACCACTTTAAAAATCTCTTGTCTTATTTATTTTTTATCTGTGATTAAATAATTAGAGATAATATAATTTTTTACATCAACAGATTGGCGCCGTCTATGGGAAATGACTGAAACTATCATTTTTCATCAAAACAATTCATCCTCAATGGCTGATAATCCTGAATCCAGTAATCAAAATGCCGGAAACCCCCCAAATCCATCTACTCCTCCAAGTGTCCAAGATTTGGCTGGAATAATGGCCAGTTTAGCTCAGGGCCAGACCGCCATGCAAGAAACCATGCGATAACTCATGCAAACTATCCAGGGTGGAGCACCTGCCCAGTCAGGACAACGAAGCATTCAGAGGAATACCTAATTGCCTTCCTCACGAACTAGACAAACATTACTCCCAGAGGAATCTCGATCTAGACATGTCGATTCATATCGCACTGATAGATCTAATGATTTTTCTTATCAACCTGGCCGAACTTCATCAGTACGAGCCACATATAGTGAACAAAACGTCACTTTATCTCTAAAAAGGACCAGTGCTCTTGAAAGATTGAGTAGATTTTCTCCCTTTGATCGTTTGGGACTTAGGAGGAATAAAAGTCCACCTAGGATGGTGTCGAGGAACTTTCAATGATTCTCTGAATTAAAGGAAGGTTCTGCCCAATCACGACCAGCTGCTCGTCGTGAAAGATCCCAAGAGGCAAATTCAACACGATCAGTTTCTCCGACCAACAGGATCGAGGAGGCAAATGACGCATGGAAAGGCTCTATTCAGAGGTTGGAGGATAGACTAGGGGAAATGGTTAAGGCCAAAAATCCTCTACAAAGAACTTTTGTCTAAGGGACACCTTTTATCCAGGCAATTGTGGATTTTCCCACACCATCAAAGTTCAAAGCCCCAATGGTAACACAAAAATATGATGGAAAAACCGATCATGTTCTACATATAGAACAGTATCAAGCAGCTGTTGATATCTATGTTGTTCCAGACGAGATGCGATGTAGGGCGTTTTCAGGAACTCTCACTGGATCTGCTCAAATATTGTACAAAAATCTTCCTGGGGGGAAGATTGCAACTTTCTTTCAATTGGCCGAGATCTTTATTGGAAAATTTTGTTTTGAAGCAAAACCAGTTAAACGAGTAGCACACTTGCTAAGCGTTAGACAAAAAGCAGGTGAGAGCACCAGGGATTATATTACTCGTTTCAATAACGAGAAGCTCAAAGTTATTGACTGTGAGGAAAAGACAACAATCACTGATCTGATGAGTGGATTTTTGCCAAATAAATTGTAATATACTTTGGCTAAAGATCCACCTAGGACCATGTCAGAATTAACGGCAAAAGAAGCCAAAATCATGAATGCCGAGGAAGCTATGGCTGCAAAGAAGAGCATGGATACTAAGGAAACCAAAGTTGAGGCCGAGATGATTGAGAAGAAGGATCAGAAGAATAATGGTGGTAACAAGCAGTCAAGAGCAAGGCAAGCGTTGGAACAGTTGAAAAAATTTGGAAACTATACCCCTTTGAAGGTATATATAAACCATGTTCTGGAAGAGATCAAGAACAGCGAGGAGTTAAACTGGCCTGAGAAAATGAAAATAGATCCTGACAAAAGGAATAAGGCCAAATATTGCGAGTTCCATAAAGACCATGGTCACACGACTAAAAATTACATAGCTCTTCAAAATAAAATTGAAGCGCTGATCAGACGAGGAAAGCTGGCCAAGTATGTTGATCATAGAAATGAGGGAAAAAACAACGACCGAGCAAGATAGAGATCTAGATCTCCTCGTCGAGTAGAAGAAAACAAGAAAAGAGGTCATGAAGATGATCTAGAAGATGACCCCGATCTCCCTAAAAGACCAAGACAGCCAAAATGTGAGGTATTTTCTATCTGTTTTGGGTCATTTGATTGTAATGTTATTACTGGTGGAGATGCAGGAGGTGGAGACCTTACTGTAGAATGGAAAGCTTACCTTAATAAGGCTCAAGCTTGTTCGTATATTCAATGGATAACTCTAGCTGAAGAAGATCGCCCGAGGAAGGTTAACAAAGATAAACTGGTCATCAGTTTCTCTAAAACTGACCTCGCAGGTGTGTTATACCCTCATGATGACCTATTGGCGATCAAAATGAGGATGAAGGAAGTAGTGATTTCTCAAGTCTTGGTGGATAATGGCAGCTCGGTAGATATTATGTTCTACCCATGTTTTGATAGTTTGAACCTAAAGCTATCCCAGTTGGAGCCATATCATCGACCACTCCTCGGTTTTACTGGCGAGAAAGTTTTTCCACTTGGGATGATCAAGTTGGATATGTTCATCGGTAAATGGCCTGCTTATCGAACAGAAAGAGTGCGCTTTTTTATGATGGACAAGAATGTTCAATCAGCTTACAATATCATCATGGGAAGGGTAGGATTGAAGAAGTTCGAAGCAGTACCATCTACTATACATCAATGCCTAAAATTTCCAACCAACTTTGGAGTAGGAATTGTGAAGGGTGACCAAAAAGTAGCTCGGGAATGCTACTATTCATCGGTCGAGAAAGAAGAACTGGAAGAATCTAGGAAAAAGACTACCACCTATCAAGTGGATGAAGGTGAAAAAATTGAAACGTTGGATCCTAGAGACGAGTCGCAGCTCGTAAAAGGTCAGGTGGTGGAAGCTACAGAAAACGTCATTATGGACGACGAACGCCCAGAACGAACAACTCAAATCGGTTCATCATTGGACACCCCACTAAAATAGGAATTGATAGTCTTCCTAAAAAGCCGAAAACAAACTTTCGCATGGAGCCACGAAGATATGCCAGGAATAGACCCAAATTTCCTGTGTCATGAACTTAATGTGAACAAGGAAATCAAACCTATGAAGCAGCGAAGAAGAGTGTTCAGCCCTGAGAAGAACCAAGCTATACAAGAGGAGGTCGAGAAGCTCCAAAAATCTTGCTTTATTAAAGATGTCAAATATCCAGACTGGTTAGCTAATGTGGTGATGGTAAAGAAGAAGAAGAACAAGTGGAGGATGTGTGTAGACTTCACCAACCTCAACAAGGCATGCCCAAAGGATCATTTTTCTTTACCCCGAATTGATCAATTAGTGGAGGCTACCTCGGGACACGAGCTGTTGAGATTCATGGATGCTTATTCTGGTTACAACTAGATTAAAATGAAACCTGAAGACAGGGAGAGTACCTCTTTTATTACCCCTAAGGGAACTTACTGTTATAATGTTATGCCTTTTGGTTTAAAAAATGCAGGTGCAACATATCAGCGGCTGATGAACAAGGTGTTTGCAGAGCAAATCAGTCACAATATGGAAGTTTATGTTGATGATATGCTAACGAAGAGCAAGAGAGTTGCTGACCATCTAATTGATCTAGGTCAAACCTTTGATCAATTAGATAAATGTCAAATGAAGTTTAACCCTACCAAGTGCATATTCGGAGTACGAGAAGGCATGTTCCTCGGGTATATTATCAACCAACGAGGTATTAAAGAAAATACAGAAAAGATCAAGGCTCTATTAAGGCTACGATCTCCAACGACGACGAAGGAAATGCAAAGTCTCACAGGGTGAGTTGCAGCACTTAATAGATTTGTATCACGAGAAACTGATAGATGCCTCCCATTCTTCAAAACACTACAAAAAATGTTTAAATGGAATGATGAATGCGAGAAGGCCTTTCAAGAGTTAAAGAAATACTTGGGAGCACCCCCACTGTTGTCCAGGCATGTGATGGGAGAAAGATTCTACTTGTATCTGGCAGTTTCGAAAAATGCAGTTAGCTCGGCATTGATAAGAATGGAGGATGGAGTGCAAAAACCAATTTATTACACTAGCAAGGCCTTCCGAGGAGCAGAGATCAGATATCCAAGACTAGAAAAGTTGGCACTGGCGTTGATCGAAGCAAGTAGAAGAATGAGGCCGTACTTCCAAGCTCATACCATAGTGGTGTATATCGATATGCCACTGAGGCAAGATCTTCATAAACCAGAAAAATCAGGGAGATTGATGTACTGGGTAGTAGAACTTAGTGAATATGATATAATTTATGAGCCTAGGTCGTCACTTAAAGGGCAAGCAGTAGCAGATTTTATCGCGGAATTCACTTATCCTGACACCTCCGTGGAGCAAAAGCTGAATACCAACCAACCTGTGGATGTTACAGGATCATCATATTTCAACACCGACCAACTTAGGTCGGTTGACGATCAAGAGGAGATGGTTGACGAACAGGCGGAGGTGCTACGAAAGGACATAAATAAGGAAAAAATATTCCACCGAGGAACTCTATCCGATAAAAAATTTGAGGAAGAGGTACCTATATGGAATCTGTATGTGGATGGCTCATCTTGCAGTACAGGCTATGGAACAGGGATTATTCTAAGTAGCCCGGATGAAATCGATGTGGAGTATGCTCTGCCCTTTCAATTCAAAGCCTCTAATAATGAGGCTAAATATGAAGCTATGGTTGCAAGTCTTAGTTTAGCAAAAACCATGGGGGCAGAGCATGTCATCGTATTCAGTGACTCACAGTTGATCGTAAATCAAATGCTGGGAGTATATGCAATAAAAGGAGAATTAATTATCAGCTATCACGTAAAAGTAATGGAGGTGTTATCAAGCTTTAATGATGTGCAATTAATTAGAACACCAAGATTGGAGAATGCAAGAACAGATGCTTTAGCTCGGTTAGCCTCAGCCATACGCACCGAGCTACGAAGAATAATTCCAATAGAGATTTTGACTAGCAGAAGCATTGACGAAGATCTGATGATGAACTTTATAACCCTTGATTTAGGACCATCTTGGATGGATCCCATCAGGGCATATATTGAAGAAGGGGTTTTGCCAACTGATAAGCTCGCAGCCAAGAAACTGAAGTTTAAAGCTGCTCGCTATGTATTAACTAATGGAATTTTATATAGACAAGGAATTATAGCAGGATTGCAAAGATGTGTGCATCCCTCCGAGGTGAAGGATTTGGTTGAAGAAGTCCATGAAGGGTCCTGTGGAGCTCATGTAGCAGGTCGGACGCTTTTGCAAAGAGTAATGACGCAAGGATACTATTGGCCAATAATGAGGGCTGATTGTATAGCCTATTCAAAAAAATGTGATAAATGTCAACGCTTCTCCTCTATCCGAAGAACTCCCCAAGCATTGCTAACACCCATAACATCCCCTTGGCCATTTTCCATGTGGGGAATAGACTTGGTCGGGCCACTCCTGACGACAAGAGGAAGGTTCAAATACCTCGTCGTCGCTGTGCATTATTTTACTAAATGGGTGGAAGCTGAACCTCTAATTGATATGACTTATGATAAGGTATATCAATTTATTTGGAAGAATATCATTTGCAGATATGTTCTTCCCTATGCGTTCATTACTGATCATGGAGCCCAATTTGATAACGAGGAGTTCGTTGCATATTGTCGTCAGTCAAACATTTTGAAAACCCACTCGGCACCAGGCCATCCCCAAAGCAATGGACAAACTGAGGTGACGAACAGAATGCTGTTGAACGGTTTGAAGAAAAGACTAGATGATGCGAAGGCAAATTGGATCTACGAGCTACATTCTGTACTATGGGCTTATCGTACTACACCACGAGCAGCAACAGGAGAATCTCCATACATGCTGGCATTTGGAAGTGAAGCTGTTATACCTGCCGAGCTGGGCCTCCCAACACACAAAGTGCTGAATTTCAATTCTCATGTCAGTGATTTGATGAGAAGATTAGATTTGGATATGCTCGAGGAAGTTAGAGAAGAAGCAGCAATTAGGAATGTTGCTTACCAGCAACGAACAACTATGTTCTACAATAAGAGAGTAAAGAAATGTGATTTGAAAGAAGGGGACTATGTGCTAAAGAAAGTAATTTAAAAACACAATAAATTGGAAGCTAACTGGCATGGACCCTACAGAGTAACAGAAGTTGTTCGCCTAGGAACTTACAGGATTGAAACCTTGGAGGGGGAAGAATTTAAGAAAGCATGGAATGCAGAGCATCTACGCAAGTATTATCAGTAGTAGGGATTCCTATGTAACTGAATAAATGAAGTTTTCTTCAGTATGAATAAAGTGTTGAAGTTTTTATCCAATTCTTTCATTTTGATGAAATTTTTTTCAGAGTATTAGTGCTACACACTATGCATCAAGTTCAAAATATAAAACCCTACCAACTACGGTTGGTCGGTCTACCAACTACGGTTGGTCGATAAATATAAAACCCTACCAACTACGGTTGGTCGGTCTACTAACTTCGGTTGGTCGATGAATAAATATCCCACCAACTACAGTTGGTCGGTCTACCAACTACGATTGGTCGATAAATATAAAACCCTACCAACTACGGTTGGTCAGTCTACCAACTACGGTTGGTCGATAAATATAAAACCCTACCAACTACGGTTGGTCGATAAATAAAAATCCCACCAACTACGGTTAGTTGGTCTACCAACTACGGTTGGCCGATAAATATAAAACCCTACCAACTACGGTTGGTCGATAAATAAAAATCCCACCAACTACGGTTGGTCGGTCTACCAACTACGGTTGGTCGATAAATAAAAATCCCCTAACTACGGTTGGTCGGGGAATAAAAGTTCACCAACTCCGGATGGTCAGAAACAAATATCATAATAAACTCTAGTTGGTTGGTAAGCCAATGACAATCATCTCCAGTTGTTTAATTTGAACAGGATCATGAGATAAAGGATATTTTATCACATAAAGATCAAAGATTGATAAATCACTGCAATGAAATAAGAAACCAACAACCAAAAGCATTCTACAAATTATTTAGAAGAAAAATGAAATGACAATTTTTCATTCAAATGAAGTAGAATTACAAAAGTGATGAAAAGTACAAGTCATTACATAAAATCCTATTCTATGGGTTTCTTTCCCTCTGTCTTTGAAGCAGGTTCCATTCCGGCAGGAGGATCATCTAAGGCATAGGGGGAGTTTATGAAGTTTATATCTTTCAACATTTGAATATTCATCACAGAAGGACGAGCAAGCAGGTTCTCTGGTCGAGATATCTCAAAATTAGAGTGAAGACTGTAGTCGCCGAGATACTTTGAAATCATGCATTGAGGAATGGCCCGAGAAGGAATCCAGCTCATATCAAGTTTGAAAGGTGGCACTGGCGACTCGAGCAACCCAGGGTCATAGTAATCCCATAAATATTGACCCTGTTCCAACTGCAGCACACCCAAGGCATTCAGCCATCCTTGCTTGTACCCCTAGTTGTTCGACTGCTGGATCCGATCATCAAGGTGATAGAGGGATTTATTATAACCAGCCATCCAGAATTCTCTGGGTTGCTTGTCGAATTAGTAGGTCAACCTCTCTAACTTCTCATGAAGATTCTTCACCAAATTTATTTTGTTCTCCAAGGCAGAATTTTGGGCAGCAAGTTGCTCGTCAAAGGTCTGAATCTTCTTAGACATCTCAGCTAATGCTTGATTCTTCACCATCAACTGGAAGGCCTAATCCTCCAAATATGATTGAGTTCTTTGTTACTCAATTGAAATACGAGCAGCCCTTGCTCTTCCTCGAGAAGCTCTTGCTCGCCCGCGAGCAGAGGTAGAAGATCCAATCCTTTTTAAGGTTTCAAGTTCATCTCTCAAGTTGGCATTTTTGACCTCCAAGAAAGAGAAACCCTCGTCGCTGACAGGTACTAAAGCGCTCGAGGTAGATGCTGCAGATTTTAGCTGACATGTCTCTCCTCGCAGGTTATTATTTTCTTGTTCTAGCAACTTCGCAATCTGCCTATTCTCTTCGACCTCGGTCTTCAAAGTCCTCTCCTTAAAATCATAAGCAGCGACCAACCTATCATATCCTTTGTCAGCATTTAGTTGCTGATACTTTTTCTCATACCCCTGATGCAAAAGGGCAGAAGAATCCTTATATTATTGCTGAAGTTCCTCAATGATACCCTAGAGATCTTCAATCATCTCGTAATAAGCCACGTTATTGGCAACAGCTCTGTCGAGTAAGCATTTCAGATATTGATAAGCTTCCACTACTCGCTCAGAGGTATATGAACCCAGGATATCAAAAATTTATGATTCATCCAAATCTGTATGGCCAGCTTTGAAATATTCATTACATTTTTTCATCAGCTTAGTATCGTGAGCTGACAAGAGTTCCATCCTGGCCATAAACTAGCAAAGAAAAGCCATAAACAGGATTAATAAACAATAAAGGCAAAGCAAGACAAAGAAAGTCAACATGAACAGCAAAAACTCAAATTTTTATTCATCAAAAGACAGGTACAAGGTTCAGGGTTACATTCAAAAGAAATAATAAAATTAAAGCCCGTGCAACTTTACACCTTCTCCTTGTGTTTTACGACTTCCTCGGAAGGCTGAGATGAGGAGGCTGGTTGCTCAAAGGATATTGGAAGTTTCTCGACAAAAGTACTAGTAGATTGAAGTGGCTCGGTAGTAGTAATAGCTGGTTGGGGCTGCTCGTAGCGAAGTTCAACTGTGGGGACTTGATCCCCAACCATCATTGAAGATTCTTCAGACGCAGCTTCGTCCTCTTCTTCTTCTCTAGGTGAAGGAGGAGGACCATGAACATGACGTTGAAACAGCTCAGAACTCTCTGAGACCATTAACTCCTGCAGAGCAGCGATCCATCCGTCCCTGAAGAATTTGAGGCTAGCAAAATCCAATTGAGAGGACATGGAAGCTAGGCCTTTGTTCCAACCTTTGTCCCAGCCAGCACTGAAGGACTTTTGAACAGCCAGTTTCCTCTTCACCTTCTCCTAGGAAAGCTTCTCAAATAAGAGTTCCTCAGCGGCTTTCAATTTTCTTTCTGCCTCTTCCTTCTTTCGATCAGCTTCATGGAGTTTGACCAGTTATTCTTCAGCAGTTTTAAGCTTGGTCTCTAGCTCTCCAGCATTTTTAAGCTTTTCTTCAAGCTCAGTATTCTTCTTCTCATATTCTTTCATTTTCCTCTCCAACTCCTGAGAGGCCTCCACAACTTTCTCTTTCTCTTGCTCAATGGATTTTAATTTCTTCTCCCAAGCAGTTTTATCTTCGTCATACTTCTGACGAGAATCCTTTAATGACTGTGTCAGACCTACAAGAGCTTCCTCCACACCTAACAAGGAGCTCGAAGCTTTAATAACTTCATCCTTTTTCAAAATTATGTTGAAACAAGTTACCAACTAGAAAAACAAAACAATTGTAAGTCACTGCAAGTACATAATATTTAAAAGTGAAAGTTTAGATTAGTAATACTTACTGAGGCAATATGTTGAGATGCTAAGGTGGTAACCCTATCCTGGGAAAGATTGTCTTCAAGTCCTTGGATTTCAGGGATAATCCAAGACTTCACAAAGCTCATGGCAGAGCTCGGAGCAACGAAAGTGGGAACACCACTTAATCAATCGTAAACCATGCGTCGTGTAGTACGCAAATCGTTGTTATCGGTTCGACGACTCAATGCAAAAAACCTAAACTACAACTACACTTGACAAGCAAGCACAGGGGTAAGTCGGGTATCGTAAGAAATCCACTGTGAGTGATTAAATTTTAGATTTTAATTGCTTTAAAACTTCAGGAATAAAAGTGTAAAATAAATAAAAGAAAAGGTGATGGGTGGTTATGGTGGAAAAAGAAAAGAATAAGTTACGCTACACAAAAGTAAAGCGAGGATCGGGATCGCATCCTACCAAACGGATCAAAACAACTACTAATCAAGATTCCAGCTCGAAAGCAATTTAATCGAGCATTTACAATTAAGCATAAACATCACACAATAAGGAATTTAACCCAAAGTTGCGAGATTAAACATTTAACGGAAAATGGTCACATGCGGATTAAATTCGGATTATCGCTATAAACACTAAAGTTGCGTGACAAATAAAGTTAAACGCATAACAATCCAACTTTAATACACGAGGTTTCAATTAAATGCAATTTTACCCAAAACCTAACTTTCGGAGCTCGACGCCCATTAATGGCGGAACACAATCCCGACCCTATTTGTCTAAGAGCACGACATAAATGAAACTAATTAACAAAGCAATAAACTAATTAAGCAAGAAATAAATTAATCTAGGCAAGAAAGTAGAGAAAGCAAGTAAATGAAAGTATGAAAATTAAGGAAAATAACTAAATTAATGTAATTAAAACTAAGGTACAACTTATAAAACAAAGAGTACAAGAGAGGAGTAGGGAAAATCTCCCAAGTTTACAAACCCTAAAATCTAAGACAAAATTAAGATAATGAATCCCCTCTTCAAAATGAAGAGAAAGTGTATTTATACACAAAATATCCCATGGCAAACTTGTAAATAAAAGGGAAGAAAAACAAATATCTGCAGGACCGGATCGATTTGGGATGTCCGAATCGATTTGGTCAAAGGGATCTGATCACACTGGTCCAAACCGAATCGATTTGGAGTGTCCGAATCGATTCGGCCGAATTGATTTGAGGTGTCCGAATCGATTTGGCCCTACAGGTATGAAATCTGTAGCTTTGTCATATTTTACGGAAAAGGACGTAACTTCTTCGTTATAGGTCGGAATTAGGCACGTTCGGAGGCTACGCGAAGACAACTCAGAGGACTACAACATCCAAGAAGACATTGGGCCAAAAAACTAAAATATGAAATGACAAAAATGCCCTTGAATGTGGCCTTGAGTGTGAATTTGAAGTAAAAAACATCCTAAAAATTCCATAACTCCTTCGATACAACTCAGAATCATGCACCGTCGGCGGCCACGCGAAGAGAAATCAAAGGGATTCAACTTCCGTGAAGAGCTCGGGATTCAACGCCGAATGTGTGAATTACTAAAATGCCCCCGAAGCTGCAAAAGTCGACGAAAGTTTTTCGGAAAGCGTCCAAACTTCATACTAAGCATCCAAATACCTACAAAAGCTCAATTAACCCCTGCAAAACATGTTAACATAGAAATCCGAGGTTGTCTGGTTAACGAGAATAAGTATAGGGATTAAGATACTCGAGGGGGATAAAATAACGCGTAGGTTAACGGGTGAAATACGCAATATTTGCGTCGTATCACACCCCCTAACTTACACATTGCTAGTCCCTAGCAATGAAATAGGAAACAACAAGAACTACATGAAAACCAAAAGCAGGATACAAGTGCCGAATGGGACAAAAAAGTAATAAAAAGATAAGGCCACTTTCGTGGGCGAACGATTGCATTTAGCATATGCAATAAGCCGTTAAACCCCTAGGTTACCCTAGTGGACGAGTGTCGTCTCGTGAGGGTTTTCAGGGATGATACCCACAAACATCACATAGTTTCCTCAAAATATGCCCAACCCAACATGCGACAAACTCAACAACAACGAAAAAGATTTCAAACGCGTTATTAGCATATTGAATGAATTCAAGCTAAAGTCCGTTGTTATTAACAAGTTGAATGCACCTCATAGAATTGAAACTTTAAAAGTGGGAGGGGGGAGAGAAAATGCAAAATATGATTTGGTAAAAACTTAAATAAATCGGATAAACATAAAGCAAGCATATATTCAATCCTCACGGGCATTACGCTCATCAAATGAATTCACTATGAAAAGGGAGGTAATACACGGGACATGCGGGCATAAAGAGTAAATGTAAATGGAAACTAGGCCGCACACATGTCACAGATGAAGAACGCTATATAAGAAATGAAAAACTTGTAATCTCAATGAAAGATACCACTCACTAAAAGAAGCGAAATGTATTTTCACAGATTATCAAAACTATTATGACTTTTAAATTAAATTCACCCTAAGATCACATAGGACTTTATAGGGTTGTAATGTAGGCTAGGATAGGGTACGAAACGAAAGGGATGCATGTACGGATTCAAAGTGTTCGGAATGAAAACTTGGAATAATGGGAAAATGTGGTCAATAGAAAAATTGGAAAACAAGTTCCAAAACGGCATTAGATATATCATCGGGGAGAGTAATCAAAGCTTATTGAACTATATATACAACATATACAACTTTCCCTTTTCTTTTTCTTTTATTTTTTTCTTTTTCTCATGTTTTCTTTTGTTTTCTTTTGATTTTTGCTTTCTCTTTTTCACTACACTTTCTTTTCTTCTTTCTTTCCTTTACTTTTCAAACTCTCATATGCCTAAATTGCAACTGACATCATAACAACATCATTCAATCCCCAGTAACATTCCAAACAAAGGTATGGAAGGTGTATGTATGGTTTAAAACTCCAATTTGGAATTGTTTATGGGATTTTGGGTAATGAAACGAAAGGCTAGTATTTAGGCTCAAAGGGGTTGACTAGGGAAACATATATGGTGAGGTCAAGGATAATATGGGTGATATAACAAAGATTGCCTATGATCATTTCCTAAAGTTTACGCAATTCTCAAGTCAAAACAATATATGAAAATCATGATCAAGTAACACATTTCAAGTATCAACTCAATTAATGAACGGTCAAATGAAACAATAGAGAGATTACCAACGAATTCAACGTTTTCAACGGGGAAAGAATAGTGTATAACACTCACAAACGACGAAAGGTACAAAGCTTACTCGGTGTAAGTATATACAATGCAACAAAATATTCCCGAGTTATAAAAATCTTAAACCAAACCAATATGATAAGGAAAGTGCATATGCTCATGGGATAAAGTTTAATTCATGAAGTTATTCGCAATATCAATGATTTAAGGACTAAAGTCTAATAACTTCTAAAATCGAGAACATGCATCATTGAGTTGTCTATTGGATCGGGCAATTATTAAAATTTGTCATCGGAAACAAGGCAAAATGCCCAACAAAGGAGAAAAAAAAAGAAAATATTTTTCAAATTTTCCACAAAAAGGCATACTTAGTAACTAAAAGTAAGAAAATCAATGGACTACACATGAAATGGATAGAATATGCTACACCCCCTAACTTAAATGTTGCATTGTCCACAATGCTAATTAAGAACAAAACACACAGATAGGAAAAGAACGATATTACCCAAAATTGGAGCGAACTCCATAAGCATGAGTCCAATGAAATCTACAAAATAATTTATTACCGAGCATAGCAAAAACAAATAACAAAAAGTTAACTAATTCCACTAGACTAAATTAAAAGGAAAGAAAAATAGGAAAGAAAGAAAATTAAAAAGCTAACTATTTACAACCTACTATTTAGGCTTCACACTAACTATACACTAGAAGTCTAAATAGTTGAGGGTCCACCCAAAAAGGGATTTGACTTTGAAAGATTAACGGTGGACCCTCCAAAGCGAACATGCCTCCCGAAAAATAAGAATTTCGTTTGAACAACGGAAGGCATGTGGGTGGTGAAAAAAGTGAACCATCGCTAATTTGAAATTTTGGGCGGACGATGGGGGATTTGGATAATAAGGGGGAAAGGTACACTTGAGGTCCAAGAAAAATCGACTCATCTCCCAAAGATTTTTCAAATGGAATGGGAGATGGTGCATACGTGGGGATAACATCCATCGAAAACAAATTCAGTAAGGAGTCCTCATCGGCAAAAAGTGTAGAAGTTTTAAAAGTTTCTACCGACTCATAGGAATCAACCTGTAATTCTAATGGTACAATGATAGAAAACGTATATGGTAATGAAAGAAATTCAATCTCCGTCCATATATCGTCGGAAGGAGATTGAATTTCGGGGGAGAGAGATTCACAATCGATGAGAAATTCTTCGAAAAATTTAGGTGAAACACAAGTTTCCACCGCCTCGTTGTTTTGTGCATAAGAATTCATCTCATCGCAAAGTGCTCCAAGTCTCATTCCAGCATCATTTAGGCTTTCCAAACCTTAGGAGTAAAGAAGAAAAGTTTCTTCCAAAGTAGGCTTCCTCGGCTCAAGAGCCTCGAACTCCTCATTTGGTTGAAACTCGTCTTCGAAAGTATCGAAATAAGAATCGTCATTGGATTCAAATAATGAATCAAACTCAAGCTCCCAATAACGATTTTCATTCCGATAAATGTTTTCAAGTTTTTCAATCTCAATAAAATCTTCAAAATGGAAAACTTGAAAACTATCCCCAAAGTAAGAATCATTAGAATGACCGTAATAACTATAATAGTAGGACATGATTACCTCGTTGTTTGTAGATGGAGAATCCGAGCAAGAAAGTGAGCAACCGCGAATCAAAGTTTCTTAGCGCTCAAATATGCTATCCTGCAAAAAAGGTTAAAACAAAGAATACAAATACAAAAGGAAAAATACAACGAAATAATAAAACAATTACTATCTAAAACACACTCCCCGACAACGGCGCCATTTTTGATCGAGCGGTAAAAGTGTGTTCGTGTGAGGACACAATCGTTGTGTGTTTCGCCGCCGCGATGCAAAAAACCTAAACTACAACTACACTTGACAAGCAAGCACAGCGGTAAGTCGGGTATCGTAAGAAATCCACAGGGAGTGATTAAATTTTAGATGTTAATTGCTTTAAAACTTCAGGAATAAAAGTGTAAAATAAATAAAAGAAAAGGTGATGGTTGGGAATGGTGGAAAAAGAAAAGAATAAGTTATGCTACATAAAAGTAAAGCGAGGATCGGGATCGCATTCTACCACACAGATCGAAACAACTACTAATTAGAGTTAAGTCTCAAAAGTAATTTAATCGAGCATTTTCAATTAAGCATAAACATCACACAATAAGGAATTTAATCCAAAGTTGCGAGATTAAACATTTAACGAAAAATGGTCACACGCAAATTAAATTCGGAATATCGCTATAAACACTAAAGTTGCGTGACAAATAAAGTTAAACGCATAATAATCCAACTTTAATACACGAGGTTTCAATTAAATGCAATTTTACCCAAAACCTAACTTTCGGAGCTCGACGCCCATTAATGGAGGAACACAATCCCTACCCTATTTGTCTAAGGGCATGACATAAATGAAACTAATTAACAAAGCAATAAAATAATTAAGCAAGAAATAAATTAATCTAGGCAAGAATGTAGAGAAAGCAAGTAAATGAAAGCTTGGAAATTAAGGAAAACAACTAAATTAATGTAATTAAAACTAAGGTACAACTTACAAAACAAAGAGTACAAGAGAGGAGTAGGAAAAATCTCCCAAGTTTACAAACCCTAAAATCTAAGACAAAATGAAGATAATGAATCCCCTCTTCAAAATGAAGAGAAAGTGTATTTATACACAAAATATCCCATGGAAAACTTGTAAATAAAAGGGAAGAAAAACAAATATCTGCAGGACCGAATCGATTTGGGGTGTCCGAATCGATTTGGTCAAAGGGATCTGATCACACTGGTCCAAACCGAATCGATTTGGAGTGTCCGAATCGATTCGGCCGAATCGATTTGAGGTGTCCGAATCGATTCGGCCCTACAGGTATGAAATCTGTAGCTTTATCCTGTTTTACGGAAAAGGACGTAACTTCTTCGTTATAGGTCAGAATTAGGCACGGTCGGAGGCTACGCGAAGATAACTCAGAGGAATACAACATCTAAGAAGACATTGGGCCAAAACACCAAAATATGAAATGACAAAAATGCCCTTGAGTGTGAATTTGAAGTAAAACCCATCCTAAAAATGCCATAACTCCTTCGATACAACTCAGAATCATGCACCGTCGGCGGCCACACGAAGAGAAATCAAAGGGATTCAACTTCCGTGAAGAGCTCGGGATTCAAACTCGAATGTTGGAATTACTAAAATGCCCCCGAAGCTGCAATAGTCGACGAAAGTTTTTCGGAAAGCGTCCAAACTTCATACTAAGCATCCAAATACCTACAAAAGCTCAATTAACCCCTGCAAAACATGTTAACATAGAAATCCGAGGTTTTCTAGTTAATGAGCATAAGTATAGGGATTAAGATACTCGAGGGGGCTAATAACGCGTAGGTTAACGGGTGAAATACGCAATATTTGCGTCGTATCACCATTTCCAGCAGTTAGAGGCTGAGAAATGGATTCAGCCACTTTATCCGAGGAGCTTTTCTTCAACTTCCTCGTGGGAGAAGGAACATTTTCGACCAAGGATGTGGTCTTGGTCGGTGATATAACTATAACCTCACTTGGAGGAGAGACAACAACCACCTTGTCCGGAGCCACAGGGGGCTTCTCGGCAACCTTTTTATCAACAGCAGGAGGGGGTGCATAAACTTTTCTTGTCCCTTCCTCTGGGAAATCCTGCTTATTTCTCTCTGCCTTTATATTAGCAGAGTCTGATTTGTCAAAGTATGAGGGATCTCTTCTTCTCTTCATTTTGTCACTGAGAGGAATATTTGATTCAGGAGAGGAACCTTCAGAAACTGGTGCTGGTTCTATGTCACTTATTATTGGACGAGCAGTAAAAGATGAAGTGTAACTCTTATACTGTAACAAGTACGAGGCTGATCTGATATGTTCGTCAGCAACAGTTTGATGCAAACTCTAGATAAGTTTCAAATGCCTCAAATTGACATCAGTTTCTTTAGGGGAATTCTTTTTGCTATCAACTGCAAATAAACAAAAATTAAAATGTCAATGACGCATTTTATCAAACACAAAGAAAGCATAATTTCAAAAATAAAATAAAATAAAATAAAATAAAATAAAAACAACCTATCCCATTTCCATATGGAGGGCATTTAGGACCTTGATACACATCATCTCCATTTAATGGAGCATGTGGCCAATTTTTCATGACAACCTCGTGCTCGAAGTAATCCCGGTTGGCATCGGGGAGATTGACAACTAAAGCCCTATTTAAAAACCTAGTTTTTAAATAAAAAGTGCTATCGCTAACAACCCATCTATAGCAAAACATAATTTCTGGAATTCCTAAACGGGTTCCATGAATCAGATTTAACCTATGGACTCCATTAACTATTCTCCAGGTATTGGGAGCTATTTTTGCAGGTACTACGTCAAAATATTGATAGAATTCCACACACAAGGGGTTTGGAGGAAAAGAAAAGCCACATTCAGCTACAAAGAGACTGGGGAACCAATGTCCCTTAGCCAAACGAAAATAGTCAGAAGGCTCAGAAAGATCTTCCAATATAACCCAGGAAGGAATAGAAAAATCATAACCAAATTTGTCAAGAGATTCAACGACATAAACCATGATGAACAAAAGAAATAAAAGAGAAGGAAGAAGATCTTACGGGAAGAGGATGAATCAGGTGACAACGAACAATGGAAGAAACGAACGCACAAGATAGAGAAGAAGTGAAGAAATTCTAAAGATGCAGATTTGAAAAAGTAAAAGACCATCGAGTTTTCTGAAGCGTTTAAATACTTTACCTCGAGAATGGAGAAAAGCAATGATTACCAAGATGGACAATTGCATATTCGGTGGTTAAAAAGAAGAAAAAGGAACGAAACACGAAGCGGTAATTGAAATTCGAAACACTTTAAAAGCCTGGTATTATGTACTCAGAAAAGGAGTTATGTACAACGAACGATTGTCTAAAATTCATAAAGTTTAGGCGGCATAAATGTTCCATACTTTTCTTCAACATCAAACCATGAAACATTGGGGACTTCTGTTGATACCAAATTTAACCTGCTGACGTGGACCAATTATGTGAAAACACGTGTTAATGTACATGGCACCCCAGAACATTTTTGACAACACGTTGGCTCCGAGGAACTCAACCTCCCCGATTAACTCAGGCGCTCCGAGCAGCAAGTGTTCTCCGAGGAACTTTATTGTACCGAGCTACTTAGGCGGTCCGAGCTGCACCTCGTACAGAGCATTTATAACTGAATAATTAAGAGGATTGAATGCGCATTAAATGCTGATTATTATCATACAGATGTACACACCGATTGGACAACTATGTAATATTCTCTCGCATGTACAGCCTCAAGGCTATAAATACATTGTAACCTCCTCATTAGTAGGGGACTCAGAATTTTTTTGGTAAACCCATTATCGAGAATTCTGCAAACAGTCGGCAATAACATAAACAGTGGACGTAGGCCATTCATCCAAGGCTGAACCACTTTAAAAATCTCTTGTCTTTATTTATTTTTTATCTGTGATTAAATAATTCGAGATAATCTAATTTCTTACATCAACAAGTACTTACAAGTGTGTGAAGTGAAAAGTGAGTGAGAGGTGATAATAAAGGAGAAAAAGGGAACATACATGTAGGTGTATACGCACATAAGCAGAAAATGGTAACATCCATGCAAACAGAGTCTACTCCTCTTAATTAAGTGTCCCCAACAGAGTCGCCACTGTGGCCATCCCACCCCCTGGGGGTTTTGGGGATTTCTTCCTTTTCTCCTTCTTGTAATACCCCGCATTTTTCATTGAAACTGAAAAACAAAACTATTTCAGTATATATATTCGAAATGTTTGGAAATAAAACTATGCCAGTATATATATTCAAAATGATTGGAAATGAAAAGTTAAAATGAATTCATTGATATATGAATGTGCGACTTAAATATTAGAAGCGAATTAATGCGTAAAAAGGATCGAGAGGGTTAAATTTAGCGCAATGGCATTTTTGTAAATTAACTAACCCTAGGTTTAAATAGAAAAGAAGAGAAGAAGTCTTCATTCTTTCATTTCACAAAATGGGGCTAGGGTTTGGTAGAGAGAGAGAGAGAGAAGAAGAAGAAGAAGAAGAAGAAGAAGAAGAAGAAGAAGAAGAAGAAGAAGAAAGAAAGAAGAACAAGAATGAGAAGAAGAAGGTTGTTATCTTCTTCATCAACATCTCCATAAAATCTAAGGCAAGTTAATAACCTATATCTGTATATTATGTATCTATAATGAAATTTCACATGAACATGTACTTGGATCCCTAAATTAATATTAAATTGATGTTAAAAATGATATGCAATGTATTAGGATCCCCATCCATGTAGATTCAAATGCAATAACATCATTATAGGGATTGAATTGTTGAACAAACTCTTAAATTTTAGAAATCTATAAAATTAAGTAAATCGTTATATTAAAAACTATTTTGAGTTGTTTTGGTTCCGAAAATGAATGTTTCGTCCTCTTTGTCCGATAGAAAATCACATTCCGGACAAGTTTGTAGTTTTAAGTTTTTTTAAAAACGGATAGGAAAATCCTCGAATTTGCGTTTTACGATTCTGCACAGAAAGTTGTCGTGAGCAGGTCCGAATTGTATATGTTAGTTTCGGGTCTATTTTAGGCAGGATATGGTAGCATGCACGCGCTACCTTGTACAAAATCACGTTACGAACAACTTTGTAGTTTTAAGTTTTCCCAAAAACGGATCGAAAAAGCCTTAAATAAGCGTTTTAAAAATCTGGGAGAATGTTGTCGAAAATAGGGGCGAATATTATATGTTAGTTTCGGGTCTGTTTTAGGCAGGATATGGTAGTGTGCCCATGTGTCCTTGTAGAAAATCACGTTCCGGACAACTTTTTAGTTTTAAGTTCTTCCAAAAACGGATCGAAAGATCCTCGAATCTACATTTTAAATTCTGGACAGAATGTTGTTGAAATAAGAGTGGTAATATTTTTCATGTTGTTAGTAAGATAATTATGGTGTTGTGCCTAATATCCTAACTTGATCACATACTTATGGTTATTAGGGATATATAACCGTGAAATGATTTGATGTTGAATCAGTAAATTAATGATGGAAATTATATTATATTGTAAATAATGACTATGGTATAACTCGAGTAAGAGACTTGACACGATTGTATATATACATAAGCGTGAAATTGTTTTACTTGTATATTGTCGAGTATACACTAGACTAGTCCTCCGGTCGACGTAGGCACATGTTGAATGCGATTTTTTTTTGTGATTGATCCGGTTAGGTTCCGCTCGAGTGCCATGTCGGAGATAAACCACAGGAACTGGACACATGGTTGTAATGCGGGTCGGAGAGAAAGACCTTGAAACGCCATGTGATTTAGGACTTAGTATGATTGCCCTTGCCACATAATATTGGGGAATATTCGTGTGTAGTCCTAGTGTTACGACTTGTTCCCCCGGGTAACGATAGTGACCCGATATGACTTGTTGTGTGAGATATTATGCTTGTGTCTTAAAGTAATATCCCGAATCGATGTATATGATATTATACTTGAAGGAAATATTTTGATACATTAAATACTGAAATGCGATTAATCATGATACAATATGAGACTACACATTACTCGAGTTTGGGTTGGGTAGTCACGACATAGGAGCATTGGTTGGGTAATTGAACAACTTAATTACTAGAGACGAGTAATGACTAGTGTGCTTTCATTATAAGTACATCTTATAATCTTATAGCTTGTTTTCTTGCTTTGATGTCCGTCTATCTTTCTTTTTGCTCCTCTCCTATATATATAATTTATGACAGGTCCTCGTCCCGCTGGACAATAGACTACGGAGCCAGATGAGATCATATCAATCTTAGGATTCATGTAGCCATGGAGTTATTCTATTTTAATTTATGTCGTTCATTTCCCTTTTCTTAAGGGTGGTATCAGAGATTAATATTACTTTGTTTATACTTTGAATTTGAGATAATTGTTGTATTACTCTTTCCCATTTTGTGTTGGGCCGCATGTATTGGCATTTTATATTTTCAGTTTGAGATTACTGATGGAATATTACAGTTAATAGTTATGAGTTGGTTTCACTTGTTATAGCTGTTATGATGTGATATGGTTACACGTATGAGAGTGTACAAGTTTACTTTACTGCATTAATTTAAATTTTGTTTCTAATGCCAACATATTGACACTCCGCTTAATTTAATTGGGCGTAGCTAACCGAATTAGATTTAAAAAAGAAGGGTTGTCACAATTGGTATCAGAGCACAGTTTTAGAGCCTTTAGGGATCTGAGGGCGTCTGTTACGTCTTCCGCGCATCGTTTCCTTGATACGTAAAGCCTTACGATTAGGTATTGTATTCAATGACTTGGAAGATCTTCACGCTGCGATTTTGATGGGCGATTCGGAGCTAGCCTAGTGTATAGGGAGGGTTCCTTATTTGTATTTCATTTTTGAGACGTCCCACGCATGAGGTGAATCTTCGATCGACCACAGGATAGTACGTGTGAGGTTTGTGTATGAGTACTTGTTGTAATTATGACTAGTGGTCCACTTGAATAATTTTTTTTTAAGATACTTGTTCATTTGGTATCTTTTAAGATAGTCATTTGATGAGATGTGGACTCTGGGAGGGCATAGGGTCCAAGCATTTTTCGAGACCGCGATTCACGTGCAACTATCGTAGTTTCATTGCCCACCAGTAGGCGAGAAAACCTATGTTGAACTTAATGATTGAGTTGACTTTTAATGCTTTAGGTGGAGGAAAGACCCGTATATTTGCTGTGCATTATCAACTTTAAAAATCGTCGCTCTTATGGTTGTAAAGAAGTTGGTATAAGTTATATCCCACCCAGTAGTACCACTTAATTGTTGGTACCACTTGCGCATGTAGTTGTCTGAAGTTGTTTCCAATGTGGAAGGGTAGAGCTTTAGATATGGCATACCTTAAATTTATGTGGTCCAGTTGTTGTTGAGACATTTTCCTAAGAAGAAAACATCATGTTCCACCCGTGATGGACAGACTGTTGAGGCATTCGATGATATATTAATAAATGAATGGTTAACGAAGTAAGTCTTATGATAATAAGAGTATATTATCACTCATGAACATGTAAAGTATGGGTTTTGATTTGAGAGAGGACTACTCCAAATCGGTGTATGTCCCACCCCATCAAAAGATGACCTGAGGGGTCCAATTTTGGTGTATGCAAGAGTGTCATCGTACCTGTGAAAAGCATGGACTAGATTCACCCGTTTGATGATGTATAATGAGAGATTCATGAGTCTGAATCTTGAATGGATAAGTGATTATCCTTGAAATATTGTGTTGGTATCAAGGAAGTTTGGTAGGCATGTAAACCTACACATTGTCCACACAAGCGATAGATGTCGTATTGGGGTGATAGAGTGGTTCCATAGTGTTCTGATCGGATAAAATCTGTAATGGAATAAACTTAAGGCCAATTAGGTGTGTGTTCGGTCATGCACAAGATATTTTAGTGGGTTGGATACTCACATGTTCAAAGTGGAATGTTTCGGCGAGTTATCACGAACAAGTTCGTGAGAATGTATTAATAATGTTGCGATGTCTTAGCCATTGACACTAGGGATGAGGAAGTCCATATTGCAAGGTCATACGAGGATTTACATTGGAGAATTCCAGAATTTTCGAGGGAGTTTTCTTTCCATATTTGGTAACGATTGGAGTTCAGTGTTCTTCGTAAATCCCTAGATTAGAATGGGTGTTCGATAAGATGTGGTTATCTTGTTTTGTAACATCGGTATATTTGTTAAAAGTTATTAAGACCAGGATGTGAATATGGGTGTGCTAAGGGATGGACTTGAGCTGGAGTTACCAGTTGTGAAACCTACGATGAGTAGATAATCTCAAGGGACGAGTTATCAAGTGAGAACATCACGATGGAGTGTTCAATAGGCGTTTCATTTTATGCGAGTGTGATCGCTTGAGTTGGTGATATATCCACGAGTTCAATTTTTATGTTATCACCCGGTGATTGGGGGTACTAATTTGTTGCACATTGATAATGGTGGTTCTTGATTTTGAATCCATCAGATATGGGAATGTGGCTATGTTGTGGCCCTTGTTATGTATTAATGTGAATTATAGCACGAGTGAGTAGTTAGTGACATGATGTTTACTTAGATCGTGTGTGATTAAAGACGCGTTTCGAAACCAAGTATAAGATATTCGATTATAGTGACGTTTATACTAGTGAATAGTCACACCATGATGGTCTTTTGATAATGGTAGAGTCGTGTGTAGCTCAGTTAGTTTTTGCGTGATTGATGATAGTGTTGCCATGTGAGTGTCGTCATTAATGACAAGGATTGAAACATTTTTGGGTTTCAAATGTTTGACCCATTCACTGAAATGGTTGTCATAACCTCCACTGTAGAGGGACAACAAGAGAGTGTTTCAACCATTGTTGAGAAGTTTTGTAAGAAGGGTGTGTACTCTTTGGCAAACACCGGCGAATGGGTTCGTAATATATTTAATTTTTACTTCAGTTATGTGTGGATTACTGAGTGTTAATTGGGGTCACGGTACGTGAAGGTACCCGCTACCTTATATTTATGACCTTTGACATGTTGGATATCACACCGTTCTTCATAAGGATCAGGTAGTGATGATGCTGGGAATCAGCACCACCAGGTGAGGTGTTTCCAAGCTCTGTATATGAATAACAATGGCAGCACAGCTATATAAAGAGATAAGAGAAGGAGGTGAGGATATGAGGAATGAACACCGGAATATAGGTGGTTCAGCCAATCTGGCCTACGTCCACAGTGAGTGTGTGAGTAATATCACTGAATGAAGGCACTAATGGCCATGGATACAATTCTATCAAGCTCTCTCTCTACTGTATATTTAGACAGAGTTTTGGCTAGGGTTGAACAACTAAAGTCCTTTTGCAAGGTAGGGGATGACCCCTATATATATAGTGCCTAGGGGGCGTAATGTACCCCCAATGCATGCAATGAGCATGTGTGTGATATCCTCACCAATGTGGGAATGCCATCTGTCACTATCACATGTAAGTAATGATGATGAGATATTCTCCCATATGTGGAGAATAATCTTGTTACAACTGATTTGTGCCCAGGTGTCCTTAACAGATGCTCGGCAGTCATATTGGTGAATGACCTCGGCCTGGGAGAGGCCGAGATGTAAAGGCTTGATGTCCGTTCAATCCGAGAAGTGTCATAAGGAGTCTCGGCCTGATCTCAGTCGCGACATTATGCTAGGTCGGCCCCAGCCGAGGTAGGGATAGTCCCATGCTGGTGATTACGAAGGCTACTTGTGACCTCGTCCTAAGCCGAGGTTGAACCGGTTCTAAGTTGAGGGTCGGCTCCCTGTCACCTCGGCCCACCCTTGGCTGAGGTTTTCCATACCCAGGTGTACGAGAGTGCTGTTGATGCCTGTGATGCGCGTAGTCCCCCTTGGCAGTGTAGATGGTAGTGTCGGCCTGGGCCAAGGTAGGTCTGGCCGATGGATGGTATCGCGGGCCCCTGGCCTTCATAGGGTCGATCAATGTTTTGGCCGTCATCTCGACTGAGGTAGGTGTCCCTGGGCCGAGGTTATACTTGGGCATATCAATCACCCCCCAGCCCTTAGTCATATGCGAGAGCAAGTGGCTAGGGGATTGCTTCACCTCCGAGGCCTGTCCGTCCCAAGGCTAATACCTGCATGACACCTGTCCCAATCTAGGGTGTGCCAACTGGGCTGGCGTGTGCTGTCAGTAGTCCCTTGGGTTTCCCAAGGCAATGATGGGCCTTGGGAAGTGTGCCCAAGTATTTAAGGGGTTAAACCCTTCCTTTCTCTTTCTTCTTCCTCTTTTCTTTCCCGCGTATACAGCTTCTGCAAGTTTCCTCTCTCTAAAGCTTCTTCACCCATCGTCCTAAATCAGAGGATTTCATCGATTTTCTTGCGAGTCTCTCTTTGTTTCGTTCGTCGATTCACTTCCAGGTACCTCTCCTTTTCTATTTCCTCTATTTTTTATATTTTGTTTGCATTTTCCGGCGTATTTTTGAGTTTTTCGGTGGTTCATTTGAGTTTTCCGATGAGCTCCATTAACTCTGGCGAACTAGGTTTTCCATAAACTTCCCTGTTCAATCTTTAAACTCCTCTATTTTATAAGCAATTCATGTTTGCAGCTTAGGAAGTTATCCCAAGTTTAGTGTCGTCTCAAGTTTTGGGTCGTCCTCTGATGCTCAGACCCCTGTACCAACTTCTTGAGGACTTCCCTTCTCTTAGAGAGAAGACCTTAGAAAAAATTAGGCAAATAGAGAGAGCTCAGGAAGAAGCTCGTAGGTCTCAGGAGTTCCCTATTAGACCTCTCTTTCCCCCACCTCTCAAGGTGGTATATCCTGATCCTCCTGAGAACTTTTATCAGACAGACGTCTCTGCCAACCGTTTGCCGATGTCTGAGTCTGAGTCCTCCACCTCAGACCCCATGTCTGTGGACTCTTTCCAAGAAGCCATGGACTTTACACCTCGGACTAGTCAGGACCCTGACCAGGCTGAGGTCTCCATCCGAGCTTCGTCCCAAAACGGCACAAGTACCTTAGATTCATCTTCAGAGGTTGAACTTGTTGAGCCAAGTGTGGCTGTGCCACCCATTCTAGATGATATCCCTCTGTCAACCGTTACCGGGGTCGAGTTTGCTCAGAGATTCCCTCATCACTCGTCTATGTCTGCTCTGACCGACGTCGAGCCTGATGATGGCGAGGATGCCGAAAGTGATGTTGACATCTCTGAAGCAGCCGAGTTCCAGAGCACAGTCACTGAGGTAGACCTTCTGTGCTTTAGGTACTTATACTCCATAAGCCCTTCCATCAAGTTAAGGAGACCTCTGAGGGAAGAGAGGGCCTATCATGGCCAAGATGGAGAAATCTGCTTGTACGAGCAGATGTTTAAGTTAGGGTTTCGCCTACCCATTCATCCTATCATCAGATCCATTCTTTCCTTTATCAACTTGGCCCCCTCGCAGCTCTCTCCCAATGCTTGGAGAGTTATTATATGGGCCATCATCTTGTGGAGGGCAGTCCACCACTATGACCTCCCAGTTCAGGTCTTTGCTGGTTGCTACATCCCTACCTCGGCTAAAAACCATCCGAGCTACTATCACTTCGTGGCTCGGAGGCCTGAGAAGAAGATGCTCTAGGTCACTCAGACCTCGAATCACAATTGGAAGCCCCGGTATTTTTTCGCCTCAGGGCCATGGGAATTTGGCTCATCTGTTCCCTCTTCCACTTTTGAGCCGAGGATACCCCTCAGATGGGGTAAGGTCACCATGTCTGCCAGGGCCGATCCTAGCCTAAGTCTTCAAAATATCAAAAAGGTGAAGGCCCTGCAAGACCAAGGGGCACATGGTCTGTTTGTCAAGTTTGAACATCTGCTGACCCCCCAGTATCTCTCGGGGACGAGCCTAGGTGGAAGTCCCCTTGTTGACTTTGGTAAGGATTTTTCTTTTTATTTCAAGTCTAACCCCTGATCATTCATGTTTGATTTCTGACTCTTATCTTACAACTTTTGCAGAGAGACCACCAGGTGTCCCAGACGAATTGTGGGAGATGGCAGCTCCGAGTTTGGCAAGACTTGCAAAGAAGGCTGGCTTGAACGCTCCTCCTCCAGCCCCCTCAACATCCAAATCCAAGAAGAGGGCCCCTGAGGTCCCGGCCTCTGAGGATCAGAGGCCGACCTCAAGGCAAAAGAAGACCTCAGACGTTGCGATCCCCATCTCAGCCGACACCCTGTCGGCTCGTCTGGACCAACTGAAGCTTACTGATAGCGTGGTCGGCAACAGCAAACAGGCCATGGATGCAATCGCCAATGTGATAACAGAGGTAGACAATAATTTTTACAGAGCCATGGACACCTCCATGATGGTTGTGTTCGGCCTTCACAGAGTCGTTCAGGTATGACTTGTTCCTTTTGTCAAAAATTTTACAAGTGCAACGTCTGATTTTACTCCCATCTAACCTCTTCATTAACTGTGCAGGGTGTGACTGCCATGTACCAACTGTCTAACTGGGCCATGAGGAAATTGCCTCTCATTCAGAAGGGGCAGGAGGCTGAGAAGGTCGAGAGCGCCTTGAAGGCCGAGGTTGACCGTCTGAGGTCAGAGTTACAGAATTCTGAGAATAAGGCCAAGAACTCTGAAAATAAGGCTCAGAGTTTGGAAAAAGATATCTCTGCGCCCGTCCAAAACCACGCCCAGGCCCTGAAGGATAAGGATGATGCCCTGCAGCGGAAGGTCAACGCGGCTGTGAAGGCTGCCCTTGCAGATGCCTCAGAGAGAATAATTTCTGACTACAAAGTCTCTGAGGAGTTCATGGGTTTTGGTTTTGAATACCTCGAAAGAGGTATCAAAGCCACCACCAAATGGGCCGAGGTCAGAGAGAAGGAGGTTGGCACTATAAAGGCCTCCGACTTTGTGGGCCTCGGCTTCGCCGACCCTCAGTTTGCCCAGGCACTGCAAGAGGTAGAAGACGAGGCTGCTGCCCCTGGTGAGACTGCTACTCTGGAAGGGACTGATCTCGGAGGGACTGACCCTGCTGATGATGTGGCTGAGGTGACCAATGCTGATCAGGTCAACCCAGCCGATACTGTCAATGCTCCCCCCTCAGACCTTTAACTTGTAATTTGTATTTTGTAACTTGTAATTTGTAACCTCTGAATGTTTTATAATCTCTTATTTTTACTGAATGCCAATCTCTTCTTTTATTTTTATATCTGAATGCCCCTGAATGCTATTAAGCTCCGAAGTCATTACCTAATATGTTGTTCTCATAACCAACTTCACCAAATTAATGATGTTAAGGGTCTGAGGTCGTCTAACCTAGGTGTCTGAGCTCAGACCTCGTCACCACCGAGTGATGTTATGAGAGTCTGAGGTCATCACCTAAGAGGTTAGCCTCATAATAAATATCACCAAATTAATGATGTTAAGGGTCTGAGGTCGTCTAACCCAGGTGTCTGAGCTCAGACCTCGTCACCACCGAGTGATGTTATGAGAGTCTGAGGTCATCACCTAAGAGGTTAGCCTCATAATAAATATCACCAAATTAATGATGTTAAGGGTCTGAGGTCATCTAACCCAGGTGTCTGAGCTCAGACCTCGTCACCACCGAGTGATGTTATGAGGGTCTGAGGTCATCACCTAAGAGGTTAGCCTCATAATAAATCTCACCAAATTAATGATGTTAAGGGTCTGAGGTCATCTAACCCAGGTGTCTGAGCTCAGACCTCGTCACCACCGAGTGATGTTATGAGGGTCTGAGGTCATCACCTAAGAGGTTAGCCTCATAATAAATATCACCAAATTAGTGATGTTAAGGGTCTGAGGTCGTCTAACCCAGGTGTCTGAGCTCAGACCTCGTCACCACCGAGTAATGTTATGAGGGTCTGAGGTCATCACCTAAGAGGTTAGCCTCATAATAAATATCACCAAATTAATGATGTTAAGGGTCTGAGGTCGTCTAACCCAGGTGTCTGAGCTCAGACCTCGTCACCACCGAGTGATGTTATGAGGGTCTGAGGTCATCACCTAAGAGGTTAGCCTCATAATAAATCCCACCAAATTAATGATGTTAAGAGTCTGAGGTCATCTAACCCAGGTGTCTCAGCTCAGACCTTGTCACCACCGAGTGATGTTATGAGGGTCTGAGGTCATTACCTAAGAGGTTAGCCTCATAATAAACTTCTGGTCTAAAGAACGAAACAAGAACTTGATATGGAGACTCATCTTTATTAATAACCTCTTCTCAGTAAGATAGTACATTTTCATAAAATTCTATACATCATATGTAATATCTCTTGAGATGGTCAGCAATCCATGGGTTAGTGAAGGGTTCTCCTTCTAGGTTTTCTAGCTTGTAAGTGCCAGGCAAAACCTTTTCCGTTACTTTGTAGGGGCCATGCCAGTTTGGGTGTAGCTTGTTTGCCTTCTGTAGGGTCTTCTTTAGCACTAGGTCTCCTACTGCAATGGGTCTTGACCTCACCCTCTGGTTGTAGAATTTCGCTGCTCTCTGCTGGTAGGCTGCCTTTCTGACCTCTGCGTCTTCTCTTCTCTCTCCAATAAGATCCAAGTCTAACCTCCTCCTTTCCTCATTGCTGTCAGGATCGTAGGTCTGAATCCGATGAGTTGGTAGTCCTACTTCCGTTGGTATGACGGCTTCTGAGCCATGTGCCAGCATGAACGGGGTTTCTCCTGTGGGTGTCCTTGTTGTGGTCCTGTAAGCCCATAGCACAGCGTAGACCTCTTATATCCATCTCCCCTTCGCGTCTTCTAATCTCTTCTTGATTCCATCCAAGATAGTCCTATTCGTGACCTCGGTCTGGCCATTTGTCTGAGGTCGACCAGGAGATGAGAAGAACTGTTTAATCCCCACACTTTGACAGTACTTCTCTAAGGAGGAGTTCTTGAACTGGGTCCCATTATCCGAGATGAGCGTGCTTGGGAGGCCATATCTACATATTATGTTTTTCCAGATGAACTGAAAGGTCTTCTTCTCTGTAATTGTTATCATCGGTTCTGCCTCTACCCACTTTGAAAAGTAGTCAATGGCAACAATCAAGAATCTATAGTTGTTGACAGCTCTTGGCAAAGGTCCTACTAAGTCAATTCCCCATACCGCAAATGGCCATGGAGAAGAGATTGACGTCATAGGCTGATGAGGTTGATGAGGGATAGCGGCGAACCTCTGACATTTGTCACACCTATTCACATATTCAGCAGCGTCTTTAGACAAGGTGGGCCACCAGTATCCCTGAGTGATGATCCTCTTGGCTAAGGATCTTCCCCCTATGTGGCTAGAGCAAGAGCGCTCATGAACCTCCTGTAAGACCCGGGGTACCTCCATGGGATGCACACATCTGAGGAGGGGCAAGAGGAACCCCTTTTTATACAAGACATCTCCTACCAATGAGAACTTGGCAGCCCTGTATCTTAACTTTCTCCTTTCCAGCCTGGACTCAGGTAGCTCCCCCTCTCTTAGGTATCTGACGAGCGGGTCAATCCATGAGTCTCCTACGTTAACATTGTGACAAGGACTACATATCTCATCCTCCTCGATGCTCGCCTTTCCTAAGACCTCGATTGGAATGGTCCTTCCCAAATCTGTCTTCATTGCCGAGGCCAGCCTTGCCAATGCATCAGCGTGGTTGTTGCTTAGTCGAGGTACTCTCTTCAGCTTTGCTTCTTCAAAATACTCTAGAAAACCTCTTACCTTCTTTAGGTATTTGGCCATCCTTTCATCTTTGGCCTCGTATGCCCCCAACACTTGATTGATAACCAACCTTGAGTCGCTATGGAGTAGGAGTCGCTTTACTCGAAGAGTTGTTGCCAATAAGAGACCTGCTATCATGGCCTCATACTCAGACTCGTTGTTGGAGGCCTGGAAGCTGAATCTCAAGGCGTACTCAATGTTGGCGCCATCTGGAGCTGAGAGTATTAGCCCCGCGCCGCTTCCACTGTCACAGGAAGAGCCATCAACGAAGAGGCTCCATACGTCTGCATCTGATGAGAAGACCCCTTCTCTCATAACCCCCTTTTCGAAGAGGTATCGATCCTCTTCATTTTCTTCTACTCTGCTCCGAGTTTTGCCTGGGACAACCTCTTCTCGGCCTTGGAAGACGTATGGGGCAGTCTCTTCCGAATCCCTGAAGACACTTCGGTTTGTCTTTTCGCCGCTATCCAAGCCCGTCTCTGTCTCGGCCTCTTCCCAAGTGAACTCTGCAACAAAGTCTGCAAGGGCGTGCCCCTTAATGGCTGTCATGGATCGGTAGGTAAGATCATACTCTCCTAGCTCGATGGCCCAGGTCATCAATCTCCCGGACTTCTCAGGTTTGTGCAGAACCTGTCTGAGCGGGGAGTCTGTGAGGACTACCATGGAGTGCACTTGGAAGTAAGGCTTCATCTTCCTTGAGGAATGTATCAGGGCATAATCCAACTTCTCCATCCGGGGATAGTTTTGTTCAGACCCTTGAAGGGCCTTACTGTTGAAGTACACAGGCCTCTGAATTCCATCCTCTTCCCGTACGATGGTCGCGCTGATGGCTGACTCAGAGACTGCCAGATACACAAACAACCTCTCCCTCGTGATGGGCCGAGACAGCAATAAGGGAGACCCCAAGTAGGACTTGAGTTGGTCAAAGGCTTTTTCACACTCTTCGTCCCACTGGAAGGCCTTTCTCAGAACTTTAAAGAACGGAAGACACTTGTCCGTGGCTCTGGAAACAAACCTGTTAAGGTCCACCACCCTTCCAGTGAGTCTCTGAACATCCTTGATACTCCTAGGAGTCTTCATGTCGAGCAAGGCCTTGATCTTCTCAGGGTTTGCTTCAATCCCCCTATGATTAACGATGAACCCCAAGAACTTCCCGGCTCCTACCCCGAAGACACACTTCGCTGGGTTGAGCTTCATCCTGTATGAGTCCATGACATCAAAGGTCTTCTCAAGGTCCGCTACGTGAGTACATGCTTTCAGGCTCTTCGTTAGCATATCATCCACATACACCTCCATGGTCTTACGTATCTGCTCCTCGAACATCCTATTGAAAAGACGGTGTATGTTGCCTCCCTATTTTTCAGACCAAAGGGCATCACCTTGTAACAGTACGTCCCCTTGTTAGTAATGAAGGTTGTCTTCTCAGAGTCTTCTGCATCCATGAAGATTTGGTTATAACCTGAATAAGCATCCATGAAACTCATGAGCTCGTGCCCTGCCGTTGCATCCACCATCTGGTCTATCCTTGGTAAGGGATAGCTGTCCTTCGGGCAAGACTTGTTTAGGTCTGTGAAATCTACACACATCCGCCACTTTCCATTGGCCTTAGGCACGATTACTGCATTTGAGAGCCACTCTGGATAAGTAACCTCTCTTATGAACTCGGCCTCTTCCAACCTTTTCACCTCTTCCCGGATGACCTCATACTTCTCTCTGGAGTAGACTCTTCTCCTCTATTTAATAGGCCTAGCATCTCTGTCCACGTTGAGCTTGTGGGTCATGATCTCAGGGTCGATACCAGGCATGTCTGCGTGACTCCACGCGAAGACACTCTGCCTCCTCCTGAGGAAGTTTATCAGCTCTTCCTTGATCCCTTTCTCCAGGGCCTTGCCGACCTGGATGGTTTTTTCCGGCTCGTCCTCATTGAGGACGATGGATTCTACCTCTTCCGCGGCCTCGCCCTTCTTCAATTTTGTTTCGTCTCTGGGATCAAGAGTGTCAATGCTGTAAGTGGCGGTTGCTCTCTTATGGGCCTCTCACTCTTCGGCCGAGTTGACATAACACTCCCACGCCGTGGTCTGGTCCCCTTGCACTTCCCCTACCCCATAAGGAGTCGGGAATTTTAGCATCTGGTGGACCGTTGACGGCACGGTTTTAAACTCTTTGAGGGCCACTCTTCTGATGATGAGGTTGTAGGCCGAGAAGACATTTTCGTCCATAATAAAAAAAGTTTATCTTCTTGGTCAGCTTCTTAGTCCACTCCTCCCCCATCCGTACATCCATTTCATACATGCCCAATGGGTGTACCTTCTTACCACTGAAGCCTATCAACGGGTGATGGTAGGGCACCAGCCTTCCCCTGCTAAGACCCAAGCTCTTGAAACAAGGCCAGAACATCACATCTTCTGAGCTTCCCCCATCTATGAGGATTCTCCCTACATCGCACCCATGAACCCTTGTTGTTATGACTAAAGGGTCATCATGGGGGGCTAAGATGCCCTTGAAGTCAAGTCTGGAGAACCCCACCATGAGGGTGTCCATGTCTACCTTCTTTCTCTTCTGCACTGCATCAGAAGACGTCAGATTCACAACCTCAGGCTTGGCCACTGACTTGGCCTCTGCTACATGAGCCTTCCTATCGGCTACCTCAGAGCCACCTCCTGCGAATCCCCCACATATGGTGCTAACACCAAAGGAGATCATTCCAACCCTCTTCACTGGGGTGTTGTCATCCTTTGGTGGGAGATCCGGGTCATCTCCATCATCACCCTCTGAATCATCATGCCTTCTAGCCGGGACATCACCACGGCACCTGTCATTTCTTCTCTTCTTCAGGTCTTCTCTTCCACCCTTTGGGGCCTTGCCATCCACATACTTTCTCAGCTTCCCAGATTTCAGCATCTTCTCAATCTCATCCTTCAGGGCGAAGCATCTATCTGTGACATGGCTGTGATCCTGATGGAACTCACACCAGAGGTTTTTATTCCTCTTATGTGGTGGGGCCTTCAATTTCTCTGGCCACCTCAGAGAACGGTCAGTCTTAATCTCGTTGAGTATGTGCTCACAGCTCACAGTCAGAGGAGTGTAATGAGCGAACTTGTCATCTGCTGACCTCTTCTTCCCCTCTTTCTTGCCCTTTGACCTCCCAGTGCTACCACGGTTCTCCTCCTCATATTTGGCGTCCATTGCCTCTTCCGCATTCATCACTTTCCCCGCGGTTGCCAGCAGCTCTGCCATTGACTTAGGAGGGTCTTCCGCCAGTTTCCACAGTAGCTTTCCCTTCTGGAGGCCTCCTATAAGGGCGGTCATGGCTATGCTATCTTCGTAATCCTCCACCTCCAACTTCTCCTTGTTTAATCTTGCTATGTAGTCTCTTAAGCTTTCACCCTTAGCCTATTCGACATATAGGAGGTGGGTAGTCTTCTTTTGAGGTCTTACCCCAAAGCAGAAGTTGTGGATGAAATGCTCAGCTAAGCCTTTGAAGTTCTCGATCGAGTTCTTCGGAAGAGAGGTGAACCAGCTGTGCGCAGCCCCTGTCAAGGTTCCTGAGAAGGCCCTGCACTTCATCTCATCGGGTATTGAGTAAATATCTACCGCTGACTGATACATCTCGATATGGTGCACTGGGTTAGTGCTGCCATCATACTTAGGAGTCACTGTAGGAGGCTTGAACTTAGCTGGGGTTGGGAACCCCACTATCCTAGCTACAAATGGGGAGCCCTCCGAGTAGCCCCTCTGTAATGGGTCCCTGCTCTTTATGAGGTCCCCTATCTTCTCCTCGAGATGTTGGATTGAGTCATTCCAGGGTCTTCTCTCATCAACTTGGCTGAGGTTATCCCCTGCCACCTCTCTGCGATGGACAGAGGGTTCCCCAGCCACGACCCGTTGACTGTTGACCTCTTCCTGCTCCCTAGCTCTTCTCTCCAAGGGTCGGCCTTGATCTGGCCAAACCTGCCTATTCCCTCTTTGAGACCCTGCCGCGCTCCTTGACCTCGATAGCCTCTGTCTCAGGTCATTGACTGGGCCCAGCCTCTCGAAGGCCGACCCTCTGCTCAACCTGTTAAAGGCCGACCCTCTTTGTTGGGCCTCATCTCTTCTTTGGCCGACACATCCTTGACTCTGCCTATCAAAGGCCGACCCTATTTGTTGGGCCTCGTCTCTTCTTCGGCCGACACATCCTTGGCTCTGCCTAAGAGGTCGTACGGTGTAATCTGACACCTCATACGGCTCCCAGCAGTCTTCCGGGGCCTCTTCAGCTTCAAGGTCATCATATCTGTCCTCTGGGCAAGGGTTTCCTTGCCTCCCCAGGCGCAAGCGCCTAGGGTCAGCAACGTCCCTCCTCCGCTGGGGTGCAGGTTGATCCTTCATGGGCGCCTGGGGTGGTCCCCTGGCGTCAGGATGAGGCTGAACTGCCGCCGGAGTTATCATGTCCGGGGAGACTCCAGGTGGCCTCATCATCATGGTTTGGCTAAGCTGGGCAAATTGCTCCTTCATGGCTTGTTGTGTTGCAGCTAAAGATTTCAAAGTTGCTGCCACCTCCGCCATTTCGGACTGGGGAGGAGCCTGACTGGAACTAGCCCCTCCACCTCCAGACGGCGGAAGAGGCGGTGGTAATTCTAGTGCCATGTATTAACAATAAAGAGCTTGAACAGTAAGTGAGCTTAATACCTTAAAGGACCTCTTTCAATGGTGAAACAGCTCCACACAAGGGGTGGTTCCTGGTTCACCACCAGAGTCTCCGGTGAGGTAAAGCTGAAAAAGAGGAAGAGATAGCCTCTCGATTCCCACAGACGGCGCCAAAATGATGATGCTGGGAATCAGCACCACCAGGTGAGGTGTTTCCAAGCTCTGTATATGAATAATAATGGCAGCACAGCTATATAAAGAGATAAGAGAATAAGGTGAGGATATGAGGAATGAACACCGGAATATAGGTGGTTCAGCCAATCTGGCCTACGTCCATAGTGAGTGTGTGAGTAATATCACTGAATGAAGGCACTAATGGCCATGGATACAATTCTCTCAAGCTCACTCTCTACTGTATATTTAGACAGAGTTTTGGCTAGGGTTGAACAACTGAAGTCCTTTTGCAAGGTAGGGGATGACCCCTATATATATAGTGCCTAGGGGGCGTAATGTACCCTCAATGCATGCAATGAGCATGTGTGTGATATCCTCACCAATGTGGGAACGCCATCTGTCACTGTCACATGTAAGTAATGATGATGAGATATTCTCCCACGTGTGGAGAATAATCTTGTTACAACTGATTTGTGCCCAGGTGTCCTTATCCAAATGTCAACAGATGCTCGGCAGTCATATTGGTGAATGACCTCGGCCTGGGAGAGGCCGAGCTGTAAAGGCTTGATGTCCGTTCAATCCGAGAAGTGTCATAAGGAGTCTCGGCCTGATCTCAGCCGAGACATTATGCTAGGTCGGCTCCAGCCGAGGTAGGGATAGTGTGACAACCCGAATATAATTATGATAAATTATATTTAAATCATGCTTATATTATGTGATATGAATAATGTGATATTATTATATCTAATGTTAAGTGATTATGTTTATTATAATCCTACTTTCATAAATCATGAAAGGTCGAACTATTTATAGACACAAATTTTTGTTGTTTTCGGTAGAAATGTTCCTGTTAGAGACTAGTTTTGACCTTTATAACATTATAAATGACTTGAGGTGAAAACTAGATAGTTGAATACATGTGAGTTAGGGTTGTAACACAACAAACGGATCATCAAATGGATGCCCGAGTGAAGAGTTATACCGAAATTACGAGAAGGGGCAAATATGTCAATTCCCTTAAGTGGTATTTTGTCTTTTATTAAACCAAATGTTTTAAATTGATTGGTTGTCTTGGGAGGCATCCTTGGCCGACTTAAAACCCTCCCTCTAACATATTTCTTCAGCAAAAACCAGCCATGAAAGGGTTTGAAGCTTAGGGAAAGAGAAAGTAGAAGTTAAGGAAGAAAAGTGAGGAGAAAAAGTGTAGAAAAATCCGTAGAAATTACGTAAAAAGCCCTGAAGGTAATCCTAATTGTAATTCTTGTTATTTATCTTATATTACTGATTTATATGATATAAATCTTCATAAGTTTACGAAAGTTTCAGCCCTTTATGTATATGTATGGTTAGATGCAAGCTTATGTTAAGTTGAGTGTAGAAACCCTTAAAATTGCTTTGTGTTGAAACCCCTTGTATTCAAATCTTCATATCTCTTTGTGTGATTACTGGAATTGAGAAATTCCAATTGGATATGAAATTAGACTCATATATTAATATCATATCCTAAAATTAGAATTTATCTCCTTGTGGTTAGTCCGTAATGATGATTTCAAGTTGGTACTTGATTTCTGTTTTTATACTTCATTTCGGTATGCCCTAAGTTTAGTCAAGCTTTTGAGATAGCAAATGAAGTCAAAATATTATGAAACTTTAATTATGTACTATTCAGTATGTCTACTGAAAGTGTGTTGAAAGTCATGGAAAGTTATGCTGTAGAAAAATTATGAAAATTCTGGGAATTCGAAGGAACAATAGAGGAGCTTGTAGGGCAGATTTCTGGTGTTGTAGAGAAATGGTCATAACTTGCCCTAGGAAGCTTGAACAATTACACCGTCACTTGTACTGGATAGTATATTCATATATGTTTTCATATTGATGAGATTGGACCCCTTCATTTATACAATTTAGGAACATAGTATGGTTAAGTATGTAGTACAATAATTTCAGGCCATACTGGATACCCCTTGAATGAATGTTTGTATTTCGTCGTTACAAAGGGTACTTTGAATACATGTTTCATGTGTATATACATTGAGGAGTATAATTTCATGTTTACTTGACTTTGGTTATAAATTACTCATAAGGTACTTCCTACGGTTGAATGTCCGTAACTTTATCAATATGTACATCATTGTTTGCCTTTACCTATGTTTTATGGAATGTGACTTAATTGGAATTGTATTGTTGATGTATGGTCATGGAAAGTTACATAATTATGTTTGGATAATATTTATGATTGAGGTTAAGTACTGATTTAGTTGGATTGACAGGTGTAAGGTCTAATAAAACCAGTTCAGCTGCACCAGAAGGAAACCTGGATACGTAGTTGACAACCCAAGGTGAGTGTACTCACTGGAATGATGTATTTGTATCGTGTTGTGGGTATGATCATAATAAAATGAATATGAAATTGTTCATTTCAGTTTACTGAAATGAGGGGTTACTCCTCGACCAGGAATGGGGGAGATTTGTCTATTAATGACAAGGGGTTACTCCTCGACCAGGAATGGGGGAGAATTGTCTATTTAGACAGGATATGTGAACCATGATTCGGAAAAGTTGGTCATTCATTATGAATGAGCCGGATAAGTTAATACATAAGTATATGGACATGATTTATTGCATTTAAATTCATGCAGTAGTTTAGTAGTGATGCATTCACTGGGCTATTTTTGCTCATGGTTCCTATGTCCACATTTTTCAGGTAATACGATGTCACTGCCAAATCTAGGAAGTCGGGTTGGGTTAGCCAGGAATGGGAGAAACTATGATTTTGTGTAAATGTAAATGATGTAATTAAGTTAAATTATCCTTCAAGCAAGTTTGTATAAGTATGACTACTCTGATGTTGTAAAAAGGTATTTCAGTTATATGGATTTACAATGATGACTCTGAAATTAAAACTCGTGTTTATGGTTTGGTTAGATTAATTATGGTTTGACTCACTTTGACTTTCAAACTTAATTCTAAGTAACTGGGTTGGGGTGTGTCAGCTTTTGGTATCAGAGCCTAGGTTTTAGAGGTTCTGGAGTGAGAAGAGTCTAGATTTGGCAGTGAATGTTAGAAATATATTTTATTTGATACTAACGATTATGTTAGGAAAGATATGTATATCCGCATGTTGTTATATCTTTGATTCATTACAGATATAAGAGAATGGAACGAGGGAATGTGAATGTGGGAATAGATGATGAGGCTTCAAATATTCCAGCAGAAGCGGAGGTTGAGCAACCTGTTCAGATAAATGTGGAACCCGAGCAAGAACAACTGACAGATATGCAAAAAATGGCACGTGCTATGACTCTAATGGCAGAGCAACAAGCTAGGTTTATGGCTCATGTGGAAGAACAACAGACCAGGCAACTCGAGGCACAAGCCTTGGCTAGGGCTGAGGAGGTGATACACCGGGAAGAAAGAAGTGCTTCACGTGAGAAATTTATTAAGATGAACCCACCATCGTTCGAAGGAGCAGTTGATCCCGCAGAGGCAGAAGTTTGGGTTAAAGAGATTGAACTTATCTTTGGGGTGATGAAGATGCCTGAAAATCAACGAGTGACCTTGGCGACATTTATGCTGAAAGGAGAAGCTAAATATTGGTGGGATGCCACAAAACATTTGTTGATTACTCCAGAAGGTGGGAATGTGATCTCATGGAATGCTTTTGTCAAAGCTTTGTATGATAAGTATTTTCCTCCGATGTATCAAAAACAAAAGGAGAAAGAATATTTTCTGTTGAATCAGGGGAGTATGACAGTCAGAGAATACGAAGCTAAACTTACAACTTTATCTCGGTTTGCTTCGAGGTTTATACGGAATGAGGAAGATATGTGCAGTCGATTTCTCGATGGGCTTGAGTTAGTCATTAAATCACGATTGTCGGCTTTAGAGACTATTAATTATTCAGCCTTGGTGAACAAAGCCATGTTGGTAGAAAGGGACGTGAATGAAGCTAGAGGGAATCGAGAACGAGGTGTAAAGAGAAGCAGATTCGATCCAAGTTATCAAAAGGGTGGTGATACAGAATATTCGAGACTTGGAGGGCAGAAATTACAGCATGGTAGAGGCATGGGAAGTAGTTTTCAAAGGGGTGAAGCAAGTGGTGGAAGAGTTTCAAGAGGTTCATCGCAAGAAGATCAAAATGTTTGTTTCTTTTGTGGGGCATCAGGTCATATAAAGAGAAATTGCCCAAAGTTACTGAATATAGAATGTTTCAACTGTCACCAAAAGGGTCATCTGAGAAAGAATTGTCCTATGTGGGCAAGAACAGTTTCAGTCACTAGTGTGGGGCCTCATAAAGGATCTTCTCCAGGCAGTGCCACCAGGGGAAGAGGTACAGGACAAGCAAGTGGATCTAAGGAAGGAGGAAGAGTGTTTGCAATGACGCTGCAAGATGCCCATGCTACACCTGAAGTGGTTACAGGTAAACTCTCTATAGCGAACAAAGATTTATATGCACTCATTGATCCTGGATCTACGAATTCATTTGTGGCATTAGATATTGTTTCATGTTTGGGTAGACCATGTTCATTTCTCAATTGTGCCTTATATATTTCTACCCCAATGGAAAGTGTGATTCTGGTTGACCATGTTTATAAAGATTGTATCTTACGAATGGGGGAACGAGATTTCTATGTTGATTTGATACCGTTGGCCATTCGGGATTTTGATATTATATTGGGGATGTATTGGTTATCATCGTATCATGCTTCCATTGATTGTTTTCGAAAAGAAGTTACATTTCATCTTCCTGGTGAACCGGAGTTCCAATTTACAGGGGAAAGGAATGTTGTCCCTAATTGTCTCATCTCAGCAATTAAGAGCAGAAAGTTATTGAGTAAGGGTTGTACAGGGTACTTAGCGTATGTGGTTGATGTTAGTAAGGAAGCACTTAAAGTTGAAGATATACTAGTGGTTGGAGAGTTTTCTGATGTCTTCCCAGAAGAATTGCCAGGATTGCCACCCGATAGGGAAGTAGAGTTTTCTGTTGAATTAATTCCAGGTACTGGTCCAATTTCTCTTGCTCCATATAGAATGGCACCAGCGGAGTTGAAAGAATTAAAAGTGCAATTACAAGATCTGATAAGCAGAGGTTTCATTCGGCCTAGTGTTTTGCCATGGGGAGCACCAGTGTTATTTGTGAAAAAGAAAGATGGGACAATGCGATTATGTATTGATTATCGACAGTTGAATAAGGTGACCATTAGAAATAAGTACCCTCTACCTCGTATCGATGACTTGTTTGACCAATTACAGGGGGCCACAGTATTTTCGAAGATTGATTTGAGATCGGGTTACCACCAACTGAAAGTGAAGGATAGTGATATTTCCAAAACAGCTTTTCGGACTCGATATGGGCACTATGAGTTTTTGGTGATGCCATTTGGATTGACTAATGCTCCGGCAGTTTTTATGGATTTGATGAATCGGGTATTCCACCCTTTCATTGATTCATTTGTGATTGTATTCATAGACGATGTGTTAATTTACTCGCGTAGCATGGAGGAACATGAGAAGCATTTGAGACTTGTATTGCAGATTTTGAGAGAGAAGAAATTGTTTGCTAAATTCAGCAAGTGTGAGTTTTAGTTGAATGAAATTGTGTTTTTAGGGCACGTTGTCTCAGGAGATGGGATATATGTTGATCCAAGGAAGGTGGAAGCAATTGTTGAATGGGAGAGTCCTAAGAATGTGACAGAAATTAGGAGTTTCCTAGGATTGGCAGGTTACTATCGCAGATTCATTAAGGGATTTTCAGCAATAGCATTACCACTGACAAAGTTGACTCGTAAAGAAGTGAAGTTTGTGTGGGATGAAGAATGCGAAAGGAGTTTTAAAGAATTAAAGAAGCGGTTGGTTTCAGCCCCTATACTTGCTATTCCATGTGGGAATGAGTCTTTTGTGATCTATACAGACGCTTCATTTCAGGGGTTAGGATGTGTTCTTATGCAGAATGGGAAGGTGATAGCATATGCTTCCAGACAATTAAAGACGCATGAACGAAATTACCCTACACACGATCTGGAGCTAGCAGCCATTATTTTTGCTTTAAAGTTGTGGCGACATTACTTGTATGGAGAAACTTGTGAGATATTTACAGATCATCAAAGTTTAAAATACTTGTTTACACAAAAGGAACTGAATTTGAGACAGAGGCGTTGGATAGAGCTGATTAAAGACTATGACTGTACCATTCATCATCATCCTGGGAAGGCCAATGTAGTAGTAGATGCTTTGAGTCGAAAATCATCCGGGATTCTTGGTTGCATACGGTGTGCCCGTGTTGGAAATATTCTTGACTTGGCATCGATGGGGATTGAATTGAAGTTTTCAAAAAGTGGAGGATTATTAGCACATGTCACAGTGAGACCTTTATTAGCCGAACGCATACGAAATTTGCAGACCAGTGATCCATTCCTTAAGAAGAAGAAACAAGAAGTTCGGGATGGTAGAGAGAGTGACTTTGAGATTAAGAATGATGAATCATTGTGTTATAAAAATAGGATTTGTGTACCGAATGATCCACCCTTAAAGAAAGATATATTAGAAGAGGCACATAGTTCTATTTACTCTATGCATCCGGGAGGTACCAAAATGTACAGAGATTTGAAAGAATATTACTGGTGGAACAATATGAAACGTGAGATTGCAGAGTTCGTAGCTAAATGTTTAGTATGCCAGCAAGTGAAAGCAGAGCATCAGAAGCCGGCAGGATTATTGCAGTCTTTGCCTATTCCGGAATGGAAGTGGGAGAATATAACGATGGATTTTGTTACAGGATTACCCCGGTCACCAAAGGGGCATGATTCTATTTGGGTTATTGTAGACCGATTGACGAAGTCAGCTCATTTTCTCCCAGTTAAGACCACCTACACTGTTGACAAGTATGCACGTATGTACGTTGATGAGATTATTCGTTTACATGGGGCACCAGTGTCAATAGTATCAAATAGAGATCCAACGTTCACTTCTAAGTTTTGGCCTCATCTCCAAAATGCCATGGGCACAAGTTTGAAGTTCAGCACTGCGTTTCATCCACAAACTGATGGGCAATCAGAAAGGACGATTCAAATCTTAGAAGACATGTTACGGGCTTGTGTATTTGACTTCAAAGGTAGTTGGGATGATCATTTGCCATTGATGGAATTTTCATATAATAATAGTTATCAGTCCACCATTGGTATGGCTCCTTATGAAGCTTTATATGGGAGGAGATGTAGGACGCCTTTGTGTTGGGATGAAGTAGGTGAAAGAAAAATTTTGGGTCCGGAATTGATAGATATGACAACTGAAAAGATCAAAATGATTCGGGAACGGATAAAGATAGCGCAAAGCAGGCAGAAATTTTATGCAGATAAGAAGAAGCATCCATTGGAATTTCAAAAGGGAGATTTTGTATTCCTGCGTATTTCACCGTGGAAAGGCGTTATGAGATTTGGCAAAAAGGGGAAACTAAGTCCAAGATACATTGGACCATATGAAGTGTTGGAAAGAATTGGGCCCCTGGCTTATAGATTAGCATTACCTCCAGATTTATCCCGTTTACATGATGTGTTTCATGTATCGATGCTTCGTAAGTATTTGGCGGATCCATCTCATCAGTTGAAAACTCAACCAATTGAACTGAAGGAAGACTTGTCGTACATCGAGGAACCATTGGAAATTATCGATCGTAAGGAGCAGGTATTGAGGAATAAAGTTATTCACTTAGTTAAAGTTATGTGGATGAGCCATGGAGTTAAAGAAGCAACTTGGGAAACGGAGGATAGCATGAGGAAACAGTATCCCCATTTGTTTGGTAAGTGACCTTTATTTTAAATTTCGGGGACGAAATTTTCTAAGGGGGGGAAGTTGTGACAACCCGAATATAATTATGATAAATTATATTTAAATCATGCTTATATTATGTGATATGAATAATGTGATATTATTATATCTAATGTTAAGTGATTATGTTTATTATAATCCTACTTTCATAAATCATGAAAGGTCGAACTATTTATAGACACAAATTTTTGTTGTTTTCGGTAGAAATGTTCCTGTTAGAGACTAGTTTTGACCTTTATAACATTATAAATGACTTGAGGTGAAAACTAGATAGTTGAATACATGTGAGTTAGGGTTGTAACACAACAAACGGATCATCAAATGGATGCCCGAGTGAAGAGTTATACCGAAATTACGAGAAGGGGCAAATATGTCAATTCCCTTAAGTGGTATTTTGTCTTTTATTAAACCAAATGTTTTAAATTGATTGGTTGTCTTGGGAGGCAGCCTTGGCCGACTTAAAACCCTCCCTCTAACATATTTCTTCAGCAAAAACCAGCCATGAAAGGGTTTGAAGCTTAGGGAAAGAGAAAGTAGAAGTTAAGGAAGAAAAGTGAGGAGAAAAAGTGTAGAAAAATCCGTAGAAATTACGTAAAAAGCCCTGAAGGTAATCCTAATTGTAATTCTTGTTATTTATCTTATATTACTGATTTATATGATATAAATCTTCATAAGTTTACGAAAGTTTCAGCCCTTTATGTATATGTATGGTTAGATGCAAGCTTATGTTAAGTTGAGTGTAGAAACCCTTAAAATTGCTTTGTGTTGAAACCCCTTGTATTCAAATCTTCATATCTCTTTGTGTGATTACTGGAATTGAGAAATTCCAATTGGATATGAAATTAGACTCATATATTAATATCATATCCTAAAATTAGAATTTATCTCCTTGTGGTTAGTCCGTAATGATGATTTCAAGTTGGTACTTGATTTCTGTTTTTATACTTCATTTCGGTATGCCCTAAGTTTAGTCAAGCTTTTGAGATAGCAAATGAAGTCAAAATATTATGAAACTTTAATTATGTACTATTCAGTATGTCTACTGAAAGTGTGTTGAAAGTCATGGAAAGTTATGCTGTAGAAAAATTATGAAAATTCTGGGAATTCGAAGGAACAATAGAGGAGCTTGTAGGGCAGATTTCTGGTGTTGTAGAGAAATGGTCATAACTTGCCCTAGGAAGCTTGAACAATTACACCGTCACTTGTACTGGATAGTATATTCATATATGTTTTCATATTGATGAGATTGGACCCCTTCATTTATACAATTTAGGAACATAGTATGGTTAAGTATGTAGTACAATAATTTCAGGCCATACTGGATACCCCTTGAATGAATGTTTGTATTTCGTCGTTACAAAGGGTACTTTGAATACATGTTTCATGTGTATATACATTGAGGAGTATAATTTCATGTTTACTTGACTTTGGTTATAAATTACTCATAAGGTACTTCCTACGGTTGAATGTCCGTAACTTTATCAATATGTACATCATTGTTTGCCTTTACCTATGTTTTATGGAATGTGACTTAATTGGAATTGTATTGTTGATGTATGGTCATGGAAAGTTACATAATTATGTTTGGATAATATTTATGATTGAGGTTAAGTACTGATTTAGTTGGATTGACAGGTGTAAGGTCTAATAAAACCAGTTCAGCTGCACCAGAAGGAAACCTGGATACGTAGTTGACAACCCAAGGTGAGTGTACTCACTGGAATGATGTATTTGTATCGTGTTGTGGGTATGATCATAATAAAATGAATATGAAATTGTTCATTTCAGTTTACTGAAATGAGGGGTTACTCCTCGACCAGGAATGGGGGAGATTTGTCTATTAATGACAAGGGGTTACTCCTCGACCAGGAATGGGGGAGAATTGTCTATTTAGACAGGATATGTGAACCATGATTCGGAAAAGTTGGTCATTCATTATGAATGAGCCGGATAAGTTAATACATAAGTATATGGACATGATTTATTGCATTTAAATTCATGCAGTAGTTTAGTAGTGATGCATTCACTGGGCTATTTTTGCTCATGGTTCCTATGTCCACATTTTTCAGGTAATACGATGTCACTGCCAAATCTAGGAAGTCGGGTTGGGTTAGCCAGGAATGGGAGAAACTATGATTTTGTGTAAATGTAAATGATGTAATTAAGTTAAATTATCCTTCAAGCAAGTTTGTATAAGTATGACTACTCTGATGTTGTAAAAAGGTATTTCAGTTATATGGATTTACAATGATGACTCTGAAATTAAAACTCGTGTTTATGGTTTGGTTAGATTAATTATGGTTTGACTCACTTTGACTTTCAAACTTAATTCTAAGTAACTGGGTTGGGGTGTGTCAGATAGTCTCATGCTGGTGATTACTAAGGCTTCTTGTGACCTCGTCCTAAGCCGAGGTTGAACCGGTTCCAAGTTGAGGGTCGGCTCCCTGTCACCTCGGCCCACCCTTGGCTAAGGTTTGCCATACCCAGGTGTACGAGAGTTCTGTTGATGCCTGTGATGCGCGCAGTCCCCCTTGGCAGTGTAGATGGTAGTATCGGCCTGGGCCGAGGTAGGTCTGGCTGAGGGATGGTATCGCGGGCCCCTGGCCTTCATAGGGTCGATCAATGTTTCGGCCGTCATCTCGGCCGAGGTAGGTGTCCCTGGGCCGAGGTTATACTTGGGCATATCAGGTAGCGTTGGTGTACTGGAAGATGAGTATCCGGATGGTGAGTGTGCCAAATCTGATATTCTGATTTGGAATGATTAGTGGGAATTTTTTGTCTTACCTCGTTGCTTGGAAAATTTACAAGCCTTATTCGTGGTTTGAAGAACCAAGTTTATTTCTTGTTCGGTGAGAAAATTCCAATATACTCACAGTCCAACGAAAATCATGTCGGATAGGTTGAATTCCTTACGTGTTTTAAAAAAAAGAGCAGTAAGTCGAATCAAGCGAGGGTTTGTTGCCTTCGGTTAGAGCGACCAAATCATGAGAAAGGAGGCAAGGGGGAACATTGCATCTCGAGTTAGTTCAAAAACTTTAGATGACGGATCCTTGATCGCCTAGAATGAAACTTTATCGATGTTATCTTGTTCAAGAGAGTATGGACCTTGCTGATATTATTTACCTAAGTCCAGACTTGGAAAGTTGGAATAATATTTGTAAGTGCATAGAAGTTGTATGCTTATGCATATGTGCAACCTTAATGGATAATAAGGATTGACATATTGGTTGACTCAGCATCTACATAAGTGCAAGGCAAGTGTTATTGACAACTCGGAGTAGAGTTAGCTTTTGCGATTTCAGTACCATCTGTTAGTCGATTCTGAGTTGAGTATCGAGGTATGATTGATGAATAGTGACATCTGTATTGAATATGCGAAGTTGGATTATTTGTTGTGTGATGAACCGTTGAGTTGAGAGATAAGTGTTTTTTGGAGTTAGATGATTCTTGTACCACTAGGGATCTTGAGTTGACAAATTCCTTATCTCGACAAGCTGACAGTAGTGTATCGGAGGGGTTCCTTGTTTGGATTTTGCTTACGAGACACTCCACGCATGAAACTTAGCAAGTCGGTACTTGGGGTTATTGATTTATGGATCAGCTTAGTAGTTCAGGTATGTTAGTCTTTGTGGTGAGACTTCGGTTGTAGAGTTAGAAATGGGAAAGTATCTCCATGGATTTAATTATTGGGTTGCCAAGATCGCAGTGCAGTGACGATTCCATTTGGGTCATCATCGACAGACTGCAAAGGTGGATATTTCCTTCTAGTGATGACGGATTATACGGTGGCACAGTATGCCATGATTTTTTTTATTAGCGAGATGGTGAAGTTGCATGGGGTATCGCGTGATATCGTGTCCAACCGTGGCAGTGTCTTCATCTCACACTTTTGGGGTGGTCTTCAGGAGGCAATGGGAGTTCAGTCGAGTTTAAGTATTGCGTTCCACCCTCAGCTTGATGGTCAGACAGAGCGGGTAAACCAAATTTTGGAGGACATGCTATGATTTTATGTGTTGGACTTCAAAGGTGGTTGGGATACACACTTACCATTGGTGGAGTTCGCATACAATAATAGTTATCAGACTATAGAACCATATGAGGATTTTTACGACATGCCTTTTCGATCCCCTACATATTGGTTGAAGTTCGGAGAGCACCGAATGCTGGGTCCGAATATTGTAAGGGAGGCCTAGGAAAAGGATGACTTGATTCGTGCACGGATGAAGACCGCGCAATATCGTCAAAAGACTTATGTTAACATAAGGCAGAGGAAGTTAGAGTTCGTTGTTGGGGACCAGGTGCTAATGAGGGTCTCATCCATGAGAGGCGTTGTTCATTTTGGTGCCAAAAGGAAGCTTTCAACGTGATACGAGAGTTCGTTTATAGGGTTGGGTAGGGTGGGTTCAGTTGCCTACCGTTTAGCCCTACCCCTACCAGCTCCAGCAGGTACATGATATTTTTTTTATGTATCCATGTTGAGGAAGTTCTTATGTCCCGAGTACTCACACCTACACATAGAGTTAGATGGAGTTGAGCTGCAGCTCGATGGGAGCTATGAGGAGAGTCCGGTCAGGATCTGAGATCGTCGTGAGTATCAGTTGAGGTTAAAAGTCATTACTTTTTTTTCGTGTTATGTTGAGTAATCATGATGAGTCTGAGGTCACTTGGGAGAGAGATGATGACTTGCAAATTAGTCACCCATATCTCTTCATCGAAGGTACGTGCGAATCTACCGTACTTGAATTGAATTGATTTGTTTTAATTTGGATTTCGAGGACGAAATCCCGTTCGTAGAGGGGGAGAATGTAATACCCCGCATTTTCGAATGAATTGAAGAAAAAAAAACTATTTCACTATATATATTCGAAATATTTGGAAATAAAACTATGACAGTATATATATTCAAAATGATTGGAAATGAAAAGTTAAAATGAATTCATTGATATATGAATGTGCGACTTAAATATTAGAAGTGAATTAATGCGTAAAAAGGATCTAGAGGGTTAAATTTAGCGCAGTGGCATTTTTGTAAATTAACTAACCCTAGGTATAAATAGAAAAGAAGATAAGAAGTCTTCATTCTTTCATTTCACAAAATGGGGCTAGGGTTTGGTGTAGAGAGAGAGAGAGAGAGAGAGAAGAAGAAGAAGAAGAAGAAGAAGAAGAAGAAGAAGAAGAAGAAGAAAGAAAGAAGAACAAGAATGAGAAGAAGAAGAAGGTTGTCATCTTCTTCATCAACAGCTCCATAAATCTAGGGCAAGTTAATAACCTATATGTGTATATTATGTATCTATAATAAAAGTTCACATGAACATGTATTTGGATCCCTAAATTAATATTAAATTGATGTTAAAAATGATATGCAATGTATTAGGATCCTCATCCATGTAGATTCAAATGCAATAACCTCATTATAGGGATTAAATTGTTGAACAAACTCTTAAATTTTAGAAATCTATGAAATTGAGTAAATCGTCATATTAAAAACTATTATGAGTTGTTTTGGTTCCGAAAATGAATGTTTCGTCCGCTTTGTCCGATAGAAAATCACATTCCGTACAAGTTTGTAGTTTTAAGTTTTTTTAAAAACGGATAGGAAAATCCTCGAATTTGCGTTTTACGGTTCTGCGCAGAAAGTTGTCGTGAGCAGGTCCGAATTGTATATGTTAGTTTCAGGTCTGTTTTAGGCAGGATATGGTCGCATGCACGCTTGTCCTTGTACAAAATCACGTTCCGAACAAATTTGTACTTTTAAGTTTTCCCAAAAACGGATCGAAAAAGCCTTAAATAAGCGTTTTAAAAATCTGGGCAGAATGTTGTCGAAAACAAGGGTGAATATTATATGTTAGTTTCGGGTTTGTTTTAGGCAGGATATGGTAGCATGCCCACGTGTCCTTGTATAAAATCACGTTCCGGACAACTTTGTGGTTTTAAGTTTTTCCAAAAACGGATCGAAAGAGCCTCGAATCTACATTTTAAATTCGGGGCAGAATGTTGTTGAAATAAGAGTGGTAATGTTTTTCATGTTGTTAGTAAGATAATTATGGTGTTGTGCCTAATATCCTAACTTGATCACATACTTATGGTTATTAGGGATATATAACCTTGAAAGTATTTGATGTTGAATTAGTAAATTAATGATGGAAATTATGTTATATTGTAAATAATGACTATGGTATAACTCGAGTAAGAGACTTGACACGATTGTATATATACATAAGCGTGAAATTGTTTTACATGTATATTGTCGAGTATACACTAGACTAGTCCTCCGGTCGACTTAGGCACATGTTGAATGCAATTTTTTTTGTGATTGATCCGATTAGGTTCCGCTCGAGTGCCATGTCGGAGATAAACTACCGGAACCGGACACATGGTTGTAATGCGGGTCGGAGAGAAAGACCTTGAAACGCCATGTGATTTAAGACTTAGTATGATTGCCCTTGCCACGTAATATTGGGGAATATTTGTGTGTAGTCCTAGTGTTACGACTTGTTCCCCTGGGTAACGATAGTGATCCGATAGGACTTGTTGTTTGAGATATTATGCTTGTGTCTTAAAGTAATATCCCGAATCGATGTATATGATATTATACATGAAGGAAATATTTTGATACATTAAATACTGAAATGATATTAATAATGATTAATCATGATACGATATGAGACTACACGTTACTCGAGTTTGGGTTGGGTAGTCACGACATAGGAGCATTGGTTGGGCAATTGAACAACTTAATTACTGGAGACGAGTAATCACTAGTGTGCTTTCATTATAAGTACATCTTATAATCTTATAGCTTGTTTTCTTGCTTTGACGTCCGTCTATCTTGCTTTTTGCTCCTCTCCTATATATATAATTTATGACAGGTCCTCGTCCCGCTGGACAATAGACTACGGAGTCTGATGAGATCATATCAATCTTAGAATTCATGTAGCCGTGGAGTTATTCTATTTTAATTTATGTCATTCATTTCCCTTTTCTTAAGGGTGGTATCATAGATTAATATTACTTTGTTTATACTTTGGATTTGAGAGAATTGTTGTATTACTCTTTCCCATTTTGTGTTGGGCCGCATGTATTGGCATTTTATATTTTCAGTTTGAGATTACTGATGGAATATTACAGTTAATAGTTATGAGTTGGTTTCACTTGTTATAGCTGTTATGATGTGATATGGTTACACGTATGAGAGTGTACAAGTTTAGTTTACTACATTAATATAAATTTTGTTTCTAATGCCAACATATTGACGCTCCGCTTAATTTAATTGGGCGTAGCTAACCGAATTAGATTTTAAAAAGCAGGGTTGTCACACTTCTCCAATCTTACTCGCGCGTTCGATGGAGAGGGAGAGAGAGAGAGAGGTCTGATGTGTTCTCTAGGAACGCCTCAGTCGTCGTCGATGTGGGGTGATGTAAAGAGATAGAGTCGCCATCCTCAAAGCAAGCAAATGAACATATTGTTGCCTTGAGAGAGCGGAATCAAAGACAAACTAATGCTTGTGAACACAATTAGATCAAAGGTTCGGGGGTTAAGTTACGAAATGAGAAGGTGTTAGGCACCCATCCCTCCCATTCGATCTCTCATGGGCTTATGTTACTATTTTTCTTAATTTCTCCGTGAAGTGTGCATGCGTGTATATATATATGGATATCGTAATTTCTCAAATCGCATCATGGAAAATACGGAGTGAGGTCATCCATAGGAATGTTTCCAAGAATAATAACTAAAAATATGATATGTGCATTTATTGAGATTGTGATCATTATGATGAAATGATAATGTGTGTTAGATAAAACACAAATATGAATCACAAGTATGAATAATGTAGAAATAAAATAGGAAAGAAAGATGAAAAGGGGAAAATAGGAAAAATAGGACTCAAGTCTTGGGTTTTAGCCCGAAACACCTACGTAGACTATAAAGGCATCAAAGTCCACATAGTTCACATGCAACACGTGGGCGACGTTTATCCCATAAATTCAAACGGGAATTTTATTATATGTGTGTGTAAGAAAAACGTGTTTTTAGTTATGGGAGAATGTGGTGACAAATCCCATTCGAATTTACAGGTGTAACCCTCTTTTTCTTGTTCTGGTTTTTTTAAAGGATTGGAGATTAATATGTGTATGATTAAAGGTAAAAGTGGAGTTAAGAACTTAAATAACTAATGCAAAAATAAAGAAATTTAAAGAGAGAATAATGTTTAGACCCTCTTTAGAGATTTGGAGATTGATCACGATTGATTATGAGCTTCCTTGCAAGTGAATGAAGAATATAGGGGATTTTACTATATTAGGTATGAAAGTGATAGTAATGGAAGGAGAAAAATGGTTTCACATAAGGAAACCTCGCTGACTTAAGCAGAATGTTGCTGAGATCACAGAAGTTGATGTTTTCTAAGATTCCTTACAAGGTGAGAGCATGCTCTCCTTATATAGGGTCAAGGGACTACCGATCGGCATTTTCCTTGCCCTGCTTACCTGCAAGTAACCCTAGACCCACTTTCGATAGGCAAGGAAATGGACGTGCCACTTGGTAGTCTCATGTAGATTTTCTAAAAAATCGGTCGTAAAATGCCATCCGTATGTCCAAATCATTCATGGGGCATACCATTGGAAAGTTTATTCAGTGACCTTTAATAATCCTTTGGGCCACTCCCATGTCCATGAGTAGATTTTAGGTCAAACGGGGTAGAAAGTGCCCGTCGATCCTTTGGACAGGAGATTGTCGGATGACGATGGATCGTTCGTCCAAATTGCAAATGGGGAGGACCATTGGAAATTTTATACAAGGCACTTCGATGTTCCAAAGAACTTTGCTCGGTTCAGATAGTTGACTTTGGTCAAATGAGACCTTAAAGTAACTGGTGTCCTTTCGAAGTAAAATGGATTGTTCGTCCGTATCATAAGGTTGATTTATGCACGGGGTGGACCGTTAGAAAGGGTATTCAGTGCCCTTAAAAGATTCATTCAGTCTCATTCGAGCTAAAGAGATGACTTTGGTCAAATGGAGCTCGGGAGTACCCGATGGCCTCCATATCAATTTTCGAGCTAAAACGGATCATTTGTCAGAATGGTCATGCCGTTTCGTTCATGGGGTGGACCGTTGCAAAGGGGTTTTAGTGCCCTTTGAGAATTCATTGAGCTCCCTTTAATAATTTGTTGATTTTTCTCTCTGACGATGGATTTGACGAGGGTTAAATAGAGGCTCGAGAGAGACCGGTGGCCTCTAGATCGGTTTTCTATAGTGAAATGGTTCATTCGTCCAAACCGTTATGCCAATTTGTGCACAAGGCAGACCATTGGAAAGGGTATTCAGAGCCCTTTTAAGATTCAATAATATTTTTCTCTGACAATGAAGTTGACTGGAGTTAAACGGGGCCCAAGAGTGTCCGGTGGCCTCTAGATCGGTACTCGAAGTATGACTTAGGGTTTGTAGTGAATTGGGGAGTTTTTAGGGACATAAGGAGAGACTTAGTGGGGTTCTAGAATGTGTTGTCTACGGCGTAGGTTCTCCTTTCATAAACCATAGTCCGTTGTGCGTAGATGGGATTCTCTCAAAATGATTGTTCGTTCATTTTGATTCGTTGTATTCTTTCAGTTCCAGTATTTTAGGACTTTGTCCTTTTGATTTCAAAAGTCGAGGACTGTGTTCTTTTGATTTCAATGGTTAAGAATTGTGTTCTTTAGATTTGTTGACGGTTCGGTCACAATGCGACTTGGCTCAGTATAAGTGATGATGGACCTGCTTTGGTCATTGTAGCTCAAAAATTGAGTTCTCTTTTGTTTGAAATATCCTTTTTTTAATAAGTTTCGTGTATGTGTGGCTGCTGATGCATGGTTTGCACGTAGTAATCATTTTCCTTAAGATTGATAATCTTATGGATTAGTTGGCATGGCAATTAGAGACTCTAGTAGTAAATACCAGGATTATGATTTGAGGATGTCATAAAGAGTTGGGACTCGACGAAACATATCATGTAGTGTTTGCTTTCCACGATGAGTGGATTAGTGTAATACTCGGTTTAAAATGAGTGGTCCTACGTTCATAGAAGGACCTTATGGATATCGATTAGATGTACGGTTTGTGACATAATAAGTATGTCGCTTCTCGAAGTAAGCAACTAGCTATGAGAAGTCATAACAAGTTTAATTAAATGTGTGTAGTTAGGATGACCCAAGAATTTGAGGAGACCAAGGATGTGTAGTCCTAGGAATCAAAATGGTTCTTGATAGTGAATTATATGTTAGTTGTGTTTTGATTTACTCTTAGGTGAAGTGTCGATAACTAGATAGTGTTCCCCTGGTTGATGTGCCAGTATGCTTTGGGTGTTAGCAAGGGAGATCTAGGATTTGGTTGAGTGTGATCATCGAGTAAGTGGAGACTCGAGGACTTTTATATGACTTTGAGGGCTAGCCTAATGGTGAGCGTTAGAATATATTGCATGTCGAGTTCCTTAATGACAGCCCCTTGTGAAAAGACGTATGATGACTTCTTAGTGATTGAGGATTTCATTGACATAGCTTTGAAATATCCCTATGACTTAGAATAAGAGTAGATTACCTCCAAGAACTTGAGGAATTGATGGATTGAGAATTTTGAGGATGAAATTACCTAAGTTGGGAAGAATGTAACACCTGGCCTCGCGAATTTGATCGTACCCATGTAAATTGATGACTTGATGTGACCCAATTGGGCTTTAGACCTTGTGAGATAGTTAATGGGTCAAATTTGGGTAATATCATGGCCTTGGTGTAATTAATTGGATTTAAAATTGCCTTATATTATATTTTCTAACTATCACGACCCTTCTGGACATTTTGGCGCACTCTAAATGGCCATGCGGGTGACTTATATATAAATTACTTTTTTTCATTAAATTGCGTCCCGACACGAGTGACACGCGCGTCCCAACTTAATTTTCATAACGGTTATATTATTCGCTCGCAACAATAAATTCATAATTACATATTACTTAAATCACTAAGTAATATTCAACATAATTCACATAAATAAATATTAACTCTCATCGCGCTAGTAATTAATTAATTAAATTCGGATTAATTATAAATAAATTTCACGTTTTTAAGTTAATTAATCGCACAATTAAAAGACATTAAAAATACGGGGTATTACATACTTCTCCCAAATAACGGAATTTCGTCCCAAAATTCGAAAAAATAAAGGTATACCTGGTAAGAATAACTCTGGATACTTTTTGCACATATCATCCTCGCGCTCCCAGGTAGATCCTCGGCATTATGATGACTCCACTGAACACATACTAACGGCACCACCTTTGACCTCAGTTTCCTTTCGATCCGGTCTAGGATAGCAACTGGCCCTCCTCGCAGAAACTATCGGGTTGTATATCAATATCCTCTAAATCTATATGAGTGTGGGATAACTCATCTCGAAGAAATATGGAACACATCATGAATACCATAAAAGTGCTACGGTAACCCAAGTCTATAAGCCACTAGCCCAGTCTGGTCAATAATAAGGAATGGCCCTACATATCTCGGATCCAACTTCCCTTTCTTCCCAAACCTCATTATCCCCTTCATAGGAGATACTCGTAGCAATAACTGATCCCCCACGCTGAACTCCCTGAAGAACCTCTTAGCCTCGGTGTAGCTCTTCTGTCTATCCTGAGCAACCCAAATACGGCTGTGAATCATATCAATCCTAGCCGAGGTATCCTGAATCACCTATAGCCCAAGAAGTTTGTTGTCCCCCACCTCTAGCCAACACGTTGGAGAACGACAAGGCCTACCATATAATGCCTCGAATGGAGCCATGCCAATAGTAAACTCGTAGGAGTTATTATAAGGAAAATCCACCAGTGGAAGATATTGTACCCAGCCCCCACCAAAATCAAGGATGCACATTCGCAACATATCCTCTAATATCTGATTCGTTCGCTCGATCTACCCATCAGTCTGCAGATGATAGGCTAAACTCGATTGTAACTTCGTACCCATGGCCTCCTGGAAGCTCTCCCAAAATCCGGACACAAAAATCTTATTCCGGTCGGACACAATATTAAGGGACACCCCGAGGAGTCTCACTACCTCGGCAATGAAGATCTGAGCGTACTCCCCCGTACTATAATCGTTCCAAATTGGTAAAAAATGAGCTACCTTGCTTAGTCGATCCACAATAACCTATATGGGCAACCCTATGATGAAATCCATGAAAATGCTCTCCCATTTACACATAGGGATCCCTAATGGCTGTAAGAGCCCTGGCGGTCTCTGGTGGTCCACTTTTACTAGCTGATAAGTTGCACATTTCGAAACAAACTCAGTGATGTCCTTCTTCATTCCACTCCACCAGTATTGTCGACTCATATCATGCTACATCTTAACCCCTTTGGGATCTACCGCAAATCATGAACCATGCGACTCCGCCATCACCGCATGTCATAAATCCTCCCCTTATGGAACTATTAGTCTATAATTGAAGCGTAAGCCCCCATCTGAGCTCACAGAATACGACTCTGCCCCCGTGGCTAGAAGCTGTACAATCTGATCCTAACAAAATGAGTCTGTTTCCTGAGCATGTATCACCCTAGTAACGATCTCGGTTGTAACCGTCATCACTTACATGAATGAGTGGGCAACCGCATCTTGATGTTCTAACCCCTTCCATTTAGCCTTCCACACCTCAACCACCACACCTGCTGGCCTACGGCTCAACGCGTTTGCTACCACGTTAGCCTTCCCCAGTTGATATTGGATGTCGAACTGATAGTCCTTCACAAATTTAAGCCACCTCTGCTGACGCATATTCAACACCCGCGGTGTGAACAGGTACTGTAGTGACTTATGATCTGTGAAAAGGAGAAATTTCTCCCCCGAGAAAAAATGTCTCCATACCCGAAGTGCAAACACGACTACCCCTAACTCCAAGTCGTGGGAGGGTTAATTCCTTTCGTGAGGCTTAAACTTACGAGAAGCATAAGCTATAGCCTTATCCTCTTGCTGAAGAACACCTTTAAGTCGTAATAAGGAAGCATCAGTATAAATTAGGTATTCCACCCCAGCCTGGACAGTGCTAGAACTAGTGATGAAGTCAACTTGTCCATCAGCTCATTAAAAGCCAACTAACAGGCATCATCCCAAATAAATGGCACCCCTTTGCAAGTCAAATTAGTCAATAAACCCGCTATCTTCGAGAATCCCCGAATAAATTACATGTAGTATCCGGCTAGCCCCAAGAAACTATGTATCTCTGTCAACATCATGAGTAGCCCCCACTCCCTCACCGCTGACACCTTCCCCAGATCTAAGGATATCCCTCTTTCATAAATAATGTGACCTAAAAACTGAACCTCTCTCAGCCAGAACCCACACTTCTCATATTTCTCATACAACTCGTTCACACATAGCGTCTACAAAACCAATCTCAAATGCTCGGCAGGCTCCACCTCAGTCTGGGAAAAAATTAGGATGTCATCTATGAAGACAATGACAAACTGATCTAAAAACTCTCTGAGCACCCTGTTCATCAAGTCCATAAACACGAATGGTGCATTGGGTAGCCCAAATGGAATAACCCTGAACTCGTAGGATCTATATCTCTTCAAGAAGGAAGTCTTAGACACGTTCTCCTATCTAATACGTAACTGATGGTATCCCACCCTCAAGTCTATCTTCGAGAAGTAGGCAGCACCCCTCAACTAGTCAAATAGGTCATCGATTTGGGTCAACAAATACTTATTCCATATCGTGACCTTATTCATCTCTCAGTAGTCAACACACAATCATAACGACCCATCTCTCTTCTTTACAAATAGTACGAGAGCACCCCAAGGCGAGGTACTCCTATAGATGAAGCCCTGTACCAATAACTACTCGATCTGATTATGTAACTACCTCATCTCTGTCGGAGCCATATGGTAAGGTGCACGGGCTATCGGCCGAGTGCCTGGCATCAAGTCTATTATAAAATCTATCTCTCTGCTAGGTGGTAGCCCTGGTATGTCATAAAATACATCAGCAAATTCACGAACAACTGAAATCAAATCAAGTGGAATCACCACCTCCTTAGAGGTCTCCTAATCTATATAATATAAATGGGTGGATGAACCTCCCTCGGGACGAGGCATCACCACTAAAAACATCTCCTAACCCGGTACGATGAACACAACACTACTACAATCGCAATCAATGATGGCCCTATATGTAAGTAGCCAATCCATCCTAATAATAGCATCATACTCGGACATATTTAATACTAGCATATCGGCAGATAAAATAAATCTCCCAATATCTATACCTACACCCGACATATAAAGAATATCAGTGACCCATGGCCCAGCGGTGAATCTACACTAGTAACTGTACTATCTATCATGTCTAATAATCCCGTAGCATGTGAAAATCTAGTGGCAATAAAAGAGTGTGAAGCCCTCATATCAAATAATATCCGCCCAAAGTCCCCTGAATAGAAAACATACCCTCAATTGCGGGTGGAGCCTGAGGAACTACGGCTTGGTGGAAATTTTAAACACGCCCATACTGTGATGTCCCTGCTAAACTGGAACTTCTGGAATATGTGGTAAGTCTGTCATCTGTCGAGGTGCTGGGAGGGCGACTGGAAAGATCAATCACTAGGGCTCCTGTCGAGCACCCTGCTACTGTTGCTGCTGTGGGGCCCTGCCCCTTTCAGGACAATCCTGACGTCGGTGGCCATTTTTGACACAACTAAGGCATCTACCACCAAAGTTTCCTCCCCTCTGATTCTGTTGTCCTCGACCTTGCTGGCCGTTACCACCCCTCCCTTGGCCCTGTTGGCCCTGCTAAAAGCTATGTTCGCCCTGCTGCTAGTGGTCCTGATGACCAGACTAGCCCTAATGCCCCTACCTAAAACCTCCCTACCCTTGCCTGAAGTCACCTGATTTGAACCTCTTAGTAGGGTTCCCTGATGGGAACTCTTCTCGCTCTGTCTCTGCTGACCCTAAGTTGGTTGTGCCCCACTAACACCATTACCTCCTATCCTGCGCTGCAGGCTGGACTCCCCCGCTCATTTTCTTCCCTTCAGATGGAACTGGTGATCCTGGCAATGTAGTAGGGTAGAGTTAAGTACATCAGTATATGTACCCAACGAAAAATTACCCAAAAGGTGCTGATGGATCCTCCAAGTCAAGCCGTCCATAAATATTTGAATTTTCTTCCCCTCAGTAGGTACCTTATCTGGCACCAGATTAAATAATCTCATACACTCTTCCTCGTACTCTGCAAGGGTCTTCCCCTCCTGGGTGAGATCCAGTAACTTCCGCCTCATCTCAGTCTGAATGGTGGAAGGGAAATATTTGCAGTCGAACCACACCCACAAGTTCTGAATAGTCATGATGTCTCTCTCCTCGGCAGTGGTAATAGACTGCCACCACTGTAGTGCCTCTACCACTAGCTTAAAAGTAGCTAGTATCTGCCTCTGGACCTCAGTACACTCGTACATACTCAAGTGTCAATGGATGTCTTTCTTCCATTGGATCGCTACCACAACATAGGAACTCCCTGCGAACTCCGGAGGATGTGCCTTTTGGAAGGTATCTTTGACTTGCTCCCAAGCAGAAGGGAGTGCGTGAGCTGGTGCTAGGGCCACCGCCTATGCCTGTGGTGGGGCCTGTTGTACCACGACTAAAGCTGCATTTATCGCTTGTGCTATGATGGCAGCAACCTTCGCATCATTCATCGTGCCTTGGTCCAGAGCTAACTAGGGCTTGGGTTGGGTATCCTTAGGAGCTCGCTGTGCACATCTGAGAGGCATCTAAAATGAGAGAGAATCTTTATAAGTCCGTAGTAAATATCTCAAAATAGTTGAAGACGTAAAATGTGCAATTATTGAATACAACAATCCTAAATATAGGACTCTATATCAAAGAAAGTCACGCTGGAAGCATAATAAGCCATACAGATCCTAAAGACTCTAGAACCTGATGCTCTAATACCACCTGTGACATCCCGCTTAATTAAATACCGGGTGATTAGTCATTTATTAAATTTAAAATAGAATATCGAGTTGGAATCAGTCTTAGCATCACTGTTGAAAACTTTTTATTAATTACTAACCACCTAGTATCTAAAAAAATCAGATGTCAAGTTTTATTTATATTATTTTATTAAAATAAGCAAGCAATTAAATGATTAACTAACCATTCACCATCCAATAATAACTCATAGGAATTAAAACAACATAATGAAATAAACTGAGTCTGGAGTAAACACTTTCAGTCTAAATCCCAAATATAGTAATCTGAAATGAAATAAATCCAACAATTGAAATGTAAATGACTGTCTGAAAACTACTATCTCTAAATAAGAACGGGCAACATGCCCTGACTGAAATGTCTGAATGAATCAAGGATGAATGTGGAGGCATCTAATATCGAGGTCCTTTAACTTCCACAGCAACTACAGCATGTCAACTGAATGAATCTCCTATGCTTGGCATCCCTATGGCTGGGAACCTAAAAGGTTTTTACAAAAACAAAATAGATTTGATAGAAAATGGGTCAGAGCCCGAGTTGAAAATATTTCAAAAACAGCAAGTATTTATATTTCATAAATACTAGATATTGTATACATGCTAGTCGCGTGCCCTCACTTGAAATTCTCACCTCTCAACTATTGTGCACGCCTAATATATACTCCTAACCCATACTAGCTATATTGTCCCTCCTAACTAATTTAAATCAAGTCCCTCATTATGATGACTAAGTCATTGTGTCCACCCGTATTACCCGAATAATACATTCTTGCATTTCCAATATTTATTAATCAATTAAAGTATTTCTTTTCTCGTATAAGTTCCCATATTTATAAAATATTCTATACGTTATACTCTTTCTCATCTACTAAGTAACACTGTCGAATAATCACCAGTACATATATAGACTTAACTATCATAATATATATACTTAAAAGGCACCCCAAGACTAAGCTATGGTGCATGCATACTCTTCTATCAAGTCCCAGTATATCACATACTATATGAAGGACTAAAGGTTCATAATCACTCAAGAACAGTATAAAACATAAATCACGAATAATAGAGGCGAATCATAGTTCCAAGTCATAAGGGAGACGCACATACCCACTCACCCCTATGACCGTATGCACTATCATTCACAGATAGGTTGTACCAAGGTTTTATGGTTCTAAGGTACAAGTCCATATTCCCCCGATGTGCTCATCAGAATAAGAATGTACTAGCACATAAAACCTCTGTGATAGCAAGTAGTGCGGTATGATGCATTACACATAATAATCCATACTATAGGAAATCACACAACCTAAGTATATATAAAATCCATATAGGTATACGCACGTCCCATTATATAAATCTCATACGTAGTATATTTATATCTCGAATATCCTACATAATATTTTATTTAACGCAATAACTCACGTCGCATAACTTTAAGTACCTTATCCCAAAAGGTTACTAAGTTTCCTTTTATTCCTTGGGTTATTTCAGTAACTAAAATGTACCCCCACTACTGGTACTAACCTTAAGTCATAGTTTATCCGTTTTGAAACCCAATTTATATCATTTCTAACCGTAACTCATTCGATTAACACTCGTAATTTCGCCATTCAACCACATGCATAAATAACATTTTTCAGGTCTTAAGTATATCCTACTACCCTTCCCTAAGTCTCATTATGCTTAATTAATCAACACCAAAGATTTTTAAAAGTTGGGATTTAATCAAAAATTAAAAAGGAAACAAATCACATTTTTCAGGGGAGTCGATCGATCGACATTCTTAAGTTGATCGATCGATCGATCAGTTATTTGCCCAGATTTTCTTAACAGTTATGGGTTTCAAAATTTTTAACCACAAAAATCATCTTTAAACATCTCCAAATTGATATACATGAAATCCAGAACCTATACTAACATGTGTGGACAATTCCTAATGTATCCAAATCGTTTAAACAACATCAACATGAATAAATTCACCCGATTTCCATAGTCTCCAGAACCCTAGATTTGACATCATCTTCAACTAAACATATAATTTCCAGATTTATTCAACCAATATGATTATAAAATCATGAGTTTGATTCTACATGCATAAACGAACCTACTCTATTTAAATTTTAACCCAAGAATCATGATTTACACTATCTAAAATCTTCCAAAGCATGAAATATTCATATAAATGTTACCCTATTCTAACATGGATCATATATCTATCATAAATTTACGTAAGATAATTACTTGCCTTATGTAGCAGGTCTGGTCCATTGGTGATGAAAGGTATGGGATTAATCCTCTCTCTCCAATATATACGTTGGCGTCTATGGTGGTGCAAGGGGTGCTCCAACGGTGGTTCAAGCCTAGGGGTGGTAAACAGATGGATACGGATCGGATACCATGTTTTCCATATCCGTATCCGCTATCTGGATGCACTATCCATATCCGTATTCATATTCACCCGGATAGTTAAAACAACTATCCGTATCCGTATCCGCTCGGATACCTCGGATTCGGATAATATCCGTATCCGTTTACATTGTTTAGCCATTGCAAAAAATAACTATTAAAAAAGCGACAATATAATTCTATAGAAAATTAGTAATAAATGAAGTACTAACCTTTAATATCCATACTCATAAGATCATGTGTGTGTCCAGATTGTTTCCTTAAATCAGCATGACAATCACGTTCCAAAAAAACTTGTTGATTGATAGAATACGAAGTGCATACAATAATAAAATTAACTAATAATGAAAATACTATAAATAAAAAGTAAATTATTTGAACTAAGTGCAAATAGTTTTTCAATATAACAAAAAGTGGTGCCACGATACATAGTAAAGTTTGCAACGTCCATAAACAAAAAGTGGTCCCACGATACATACTAAGATTTGAAATAACAATAAAGATTATTTTTGCCAAAAAAAAACATCGCTTCATAAAAAAAAGTTTGCAACGTCTCGGTAGTCGTCATTCAGTATCCCTCGTGACCTTCAAATTATCTAGAAAAAAATTATGAATTAATGAAAAATTAATTGACTACTTAGATTTTTTAATATGTAATAAATAATTAATTGACTTACTTAGTTTGTCACCAATTGATGGCAACCAGTATTTTATGCATATAAGAGTCTCAACGGTCTCTGAAGCCAACGATGAACGTGAGTCATCCACAATCCTATGTCCCCAACTAAAAGCGGACTCTGACGTTACGGTCCGAAACAATTATAGCTAGAATATCACAAGCCATCTTTGCAAGTATTGGATACTTTGGCCTATTAAGTTTCCACCAATTCAATATATCAAAAGAAAGGACATTTGAATCATCAAGAGGAAATAAAGCCTCCTCTAAATATTGTTCCAACTCCGTCTTTTGCACCAATGAAGTGCCGGAACGCTCCCTAATGTACCTCTTAAACCCTCCAGTAAATCCAACCCTCATTTGGTTTGTTATTTCACCATCACTATCACTTGTACGCTCAAATATTATGGGAGAAGAAGATGAAACATTTAAACTCTTATACTCGCCATACAAATCAAATAAAGCTGCACGAACTCTATGTATGTAACTATCGGCTAAAGAACCATATATCTCATGGTAAGCAAATTGAACAAACTCCATTTTGTACCTAGGATCAAGCACTAATCCAAATGTCAATACCAAACTACAATCCTCCCAATATTTTTCAAACTTAACTTGCATCTTCAATGCCATCAAACGAACGTAATCTACATTACTTTGTTGCCACTGCATCAACTGAAAATTAATTTGGCATACATCATTAAAGTAATAGTTTGCCGTTGGATATTTTGTGCCAGAAAGACGATTTGTCATGTCATAAAATATTTTCAAACATTGACAAATAAGTTTACCACGCTCCCAATCTTGTTCACTTGGAAGCCATTGGTATTCCTTATCCAATTCCGCTAAACGCTCAAATGCTGCTCTCACATCTATAGCACTCTCAAGCATATGGTAAGTGGCATTCCATCTAGTTTGACAATCAAGTTCAACATTCTTTTTCGAATTCAATTGGGTTTGTCGTAAATCTATACTCCATGTGTGACCTCTTGGAAGTGACGAACCAACATACTTAACACTGTTCCTAATCCTTTCAATAAAACGATCAATTACTTTCAACACACTCTTCACAATTATATTGATTATATGTGCGGTGCAACGAGTGTGAAACATATCACCGTTTTTAAGAAGGGCTTTTTCACCATTCAACCACAATTTAATATGATCAACCATTGGCTTATTATAGCTAGCATTATCAACTACAATAGTCATTAGTTTCTTATCAATATTCCACTCCAAGATTCTAGCCTTCACCCACTCGGCCACATTTTCCGCATCGTGAGGACATTCAATCCAACAAAAAGAAATTATCTTTTTATGCAAATCCCATTCATCATCAATATAGTGACATGTTAAAAACAATAACCGGTGCCTTGATGCTTAGGAGTCCATATATCAGTGGTTAAGGTTACTCTTGAAGAAAGATTTTCCAAAAGTTTGTAAAGTGTTTCTTTCTCAATCTTGAAACATTTTTTCAAATCATTTTACACAGTAGCTCTTGAACGAAATTTATATGTGGGGCAACAATAAGAAAGCCAATACCTGAAATATTCGTGCTCAGCCATAAGAAATGAATAATCGTGTCGTGCAACCATTTGAGCATATAGCATTCGCTCCACCTCCGAGTCAAACTTATGATTTTCGAACTTTGGAATTAGATCGGTGGGAGACTTGAAGCTTCCGAGAATTTTTTATCGATTATCACCACCACTATCTCTTGGTTTTGCTTTACATGATTTCTAATGATTATTTAAATGAGACGTCCCCTTCGAACTTCCAGCATCGAACTTTCTCTTACAATAATTACAAGTGGCGGTAACATTATTATCCGGGTGTATCTCACGAGAAAAGTGATTCCAAGCCTCAGATGTGCGCTTCTTGTTTGCTTGTTTTGATGCATCACTGATTTGATTCTCACTACTAGGAGGAGCAGGGGAAGATGCATTGGTTGAAATATTTGTTCAGCTTGCCTCTTCTTCCGACATAATCCTAAAATCACGAATAACAAATTTAAAATTTTAGTACAAAAACAGTTTAACAATTACAATTCAATTCTAATGGTCAAATGAGTTGGATTTACAGTTTTCACATTTAACAGTCTTTTATATGTAAACAAATAACAGTCTTCTATATATAAACAAATAATCACTTATAATTTAAAAGACTGTTATATTCTGATTACAACAGTGATTCTGTTATAAACAAACAATCTTTTATATTATGTTATAAACAAACAATCTTTTATATAGAATGTTATTTGACAAACAATCCTAAGCTTTAGAATTTGAATTGGAGCAAAATTAATTTAAAATTGAACTAGTTTAGCTCCAATTTTTTGCCCATATCTGACGTGTTCCTTTTAAAATGGACCTTTCAATTTCAGGTTGCAGATTATGGACTTGTTGGCGATCTATTTGAGGTGATACCTGAGTTGTTAGAGAAGCTTCCTGAGAAAAAATAAACAAAATTAACTTGCCAAAATTGAAAATTTTGTTCACCAGATGATCAAGTTTGAATAATGATGATAATAATGCCAATTACACTTTTGAAAGTTGGCATATGTTTCCCTTTCACACAAAAAAGAGCATGAACTTTTTGGCCTTCATGCTAATATCACAATTTAACCCTTATTGTTGGTATTTTTTAGCAGTTCTGGTAAATAATTTTCTAGCTTGTATTTGTAATGTGACTTGGGGTTTGACTGGATTACAGCATTAAACACTGTAAGGGAGCAAGAAAATAACACATTACATCACTGATTTTCTACTTTAGAACTTGTTTTTCTACTTTAGAACTTGTGATTTACTCTCTCATTTCGTGGGATCTACAAAAATATTACCTGAGATGGACAACCAACCGGAGACTGGACAATCGTGGGATCTACAACCGGCGACGACTGGACAACCAACCGGAGACTGGAGACTGGACGAGATGGACAGGTTTCGTCATTGGCGACAATCAACCGGAGATGGAGGGTTTGGTTTGGACGAGATGGAGGGTTTGAGTTGGGGACAGTTTGTGTTGTTGGATAAAAGCTGTGGGTTTGAGGGTTTGGACGAGATGTGTGTTTTAATTTATTAGGTTAAATTAGATTTTAAAGTTTTCATAATTAAATATCTACCCCAACTTTTATTTTAAGTGTTAATTTACACCTAAAATATTATATAAGTAATATTTTAAATTAGTGTTAGACGGATACGGATATCCGGTAAAACGGATATCCGGTAAAATGGATACTCCGCATCGGATACGGATTATCCGTGTCGGATATTAGTACTATCCGTATCCGTATCCGTTTTTTCGGATATTTTTATAGAGTATCCATATTCGTATCCATTTCCATTTTTTCGGATAAATATCCTCAAATTCGGATTCGAATATCGGGCGGATGCGGATTTTCGAATATCCGTTTACAGCCCTATTCAAGCCTTAGCATACCCTTCACTCTCCTACTCCTATGGTCTCCCAAGATTTTGTGTTTATCTCTACAAAGACTAGCACTAGTAGCTGATATAGACTTATGAATTTCGTGGGTTTAATTACCCCAAAAATAAAAATGATTAAATACCCTCCCGGGGTGCCGGTTTGGCATAAAAATGCCCCGGGACCCAAATTAAATCTCGGGTAGGCTTTTTTGACTATCTCGGTCCTTCCGAACACTTTGTTGCACTCGAAATGACCATACGGGTGACTTATAAATAAACTAATTTTTATTTCATTAAATTGCGTCCTGACACGAATGGCACGCGCATCCCGACTTAATTTTCATAACTGTCGTATTATTCGTTCGTGATAATTAATTCATAATTACATATTACTTTACTCACTAAGTAATATTCAACATAATTCACATCAATAAATACTATATCTCATGGCGCTAGTAATTATGTAATTAAATCCAGATTGATTATAAATAAATTTTTCATTTTTAAGTTAATTAATCCCACAATTAAAAATCATTAAAAATGCGGGGTATCACAACTAGGATATTGGGAAGAGCCGGGGCTTGACTTTCTGTATACAATGTGTAGTTGTGTAAGTATTTGGTGTTTAGTCGGTCGATTTTGTACTAAAATTATCTCTTTTAAAGTTTCGAGGGTTTATTTGTAATTATCTTAGGACCTTAAGATACTCGACTTAAGATTATTATTGAACTTTGGTGTAAGAGACTTTTTGTCTTAAAATATTTTAAAGTATTAATAGTCAAATTTTGGGTATCAAATTCATAAGTTGAAAAAGTTGAGAGGAGTCGATATGTAAATTTGGAAAAACATTCTTAAGTTACAACTGTAGTTATGCATAACTTAAGCTAAGAATATATAAACATTGTCTTACCTTATACCATTTTGTCCAGAAAAATTTAATAAAAATTTTAGGAAAAAAATCAGAAATTCTCGATTGGCCAGGCGCCCTCACACGCGTGTTTAAAGTTCCTAGTAAAGGTCTTCATCTTCAACCACTCGATTTTGACTTTTTAGGGTTTCATTTTTTACCTTGATTTTCTCCTTCATTATTATACCATTTGAAATGATTCCTTAACCAACTTAACCTAATTTTTCATGAGGAATCCAAATATATAAGTTTTATGGATTGATATATAGTATAACTCAAGTTTCAAAACTGTGTTTTTTCTAAAATTTTGACCTGATCTTCGTGGATTTCTAGAATATGGAAGGGTTTCTTATGAACTTGGGTTGGTTTCTACGATACATGAAAGTAGTTTGGTTTTGGTTTTAAAGATTAAGATGGATTATACATGAAGAATTTTGGATTTTTAGTTTTTGAGTTGAAAATACACTTTTGATCGATTTGATCTCTACATGAACATTCATGGCTTTTAGCCATTACACTCGAGATCCTTAGGTTATAATGTAGTTATAGGTAGCTTCAAATAAAAGTTTAAGGGAGTATATCAAGATTCACCATTAAAGCTCAAGCTTTAATGGTGTTTCTGCCTATTTTTGCTATCTTAGGCTATTCTACAGGTAAAACCTTGCATATTATGATTGTTCTAACTATATTTACTACACATAAAACTAATGGAATTAAAAGAGTTGTAAATGAATCATAAAAATTACAAGATACCTAATTTGGTAGAATTTTTGAGTTTTTGAATCGGGTTGTAAGGTGTGTTTTTACTGTTGGGTTCGTGGGAAAATTATACTACTTCATTAGGAGATTTGATTGGAGCCTTTGGGTGGTGGATTTGAATCAGTTTATGTGTAGTTTTTCTCTTAGATAAGTGTAGTGCATGGTTACATGGTGTGCTCATGTGAGTTTTAACCTCTAGTACTGAGGTGTAGAACTATGTGGACAGGGATTGAACTATAAATTAAAAAGTTTTCAAGTTTAGTCCTTAATTGTTTGTATAATTATTTTATAGCCTTAAAACTATACTTTTGTAAAGTATAGGGGTATTTTAGTAATTTAAAACATTTTTAGGGTCAAATTAAAATGTTATGTTAATTAAGGTCTAAAGGATTAAGTTGACGTAAAGTTGGGGTTTAGAGATTAAATATACCTAAAGTTATCTTACTTCAAAACTTTTAGGGGCTATTTTGAAATTTATTAAAACTTCACGGAGTTTAAGTTAATTTAACAAAAATATTGATTTCTAAGTGTAGCTTCTTTATTCTTAGATGACTTTTGATTTTACACACATTATGAGGGCTTAAATTATGGTCGTAAGTAAATTAGGGTTAAAAATTCCCGATTCTTATAGTCTATCTACCTAAAAAGAATCGTCCTCAAATTTCACCTTGAAATAAGTCGGGGTATTGATTATTCATTGCTTGTTCTGGTTCCCATGTAGCTTTTTGATAATTCTGATTCTCCCAAAGTTCTTTAACTGAGGGAATTTCCTTGTTTCTGAGATACTTCACTTGACGATCACGAATTTATATAGGACATACTTCAAACTCATGGTTGGGTTCAACTAAAACATTTTGTCATGTAATGGTATGGGATGGATTTGAAATATACCGACGTAACTATGACACATGAAATACATTATGGATGTTAGATAATTCCATAAGCAATTCTAATTGATAGCATATGGAGCCGATTATTTTAGAAATTATGAAATTTCCCATATATTTGGGGGCTGATTTTCCTCTCTTTCTGAACCATAAAATTCCTTTCGGGAAGACACTTTCATAAACACTTGATCATTCACTTGAAATTCTAAGGGTTTTTGGCATTGTTCTCAATAACTTTTCTGTCAATCTTAGGTCGTCTTTAACTTCTCTCGAATCTGTTGTATCACCTAAGTGGTTTCTTGGATTATCTCTGGACCAAATTACTTATTATCTCCTGACTCTATCCAACATTCAGGTGATCTACAGGGTCTTCTGTATAAAGTTTCAAATGGAGCATCTTTAATACTGAAAATTCAATAAGAAGTGGTTTCTTGGTAACTATTGTTATATGAAAATTCAACAACAAGTAAATATACATTCCAGTTGTCACACATATCTAACGTATAAGCACGTAACATATCTTCTAAGGTTTGAATTGTACATTCTGATTGTCCATCCGTTTGGGGATGGAATGGGGTACTTAAATGAAGTTTAGTACCCATTTGAGTTTGTATTGCATGCCAAAATTTCTTGTAAAATGAGAATCTATATCTGACACAATGGATAAAGGAATTCAATGATTACCCCATATGTTCTCAAAACCTATCCCAAAGGGGTACCTACTAATGGTCACAAACTATCATACTAAAAACCATGCTAGACCTCTTTATCTCCCAGATCCTAGTCTAATGATACTAATTCTCAACATAAAATAAACCATCATGTTACTATTAAATTATGAGTCATTCACATATAATTTAATTTTCATGTATTAAATTATTTATAACACACAAATTAAAGGTCATAATAATTCACATAACTATTATGCACACACAACTATCATTGCACATGATGGATGTTGAAATCGTATGTGACCTCAGACCCATAAGTACTCCACTTTGAACCTCAAACGGGTAAGACGGTAGAAGTTTCAAAGTGTAAGACAGTGGTTTAAAGCTGTTCGGACCTAAGTTTAGGATCATATGTCCACTATCAAAGGTGTTGTACTGTTTATTAGATCATGAAAGGAGTTATTATAATCTGAGAGACCTCTTGAGCTTTGTTCAAGAGAATATTAGGTCTTATGTCCTTTATCAACAATCCAAATGACCTTAAGAAGTAATTGATGGACTTCTCTAGGGGTTTATGAGTATTAATTTAGGGATCAATTAGATTTGCAATATATAAGATAATTGGAAATGATCCAAGTTACAAATCTATGCTCTCAACAGTGGTTTTATAGGGTGACGAATAAGAGATAACACTTGTGAATGCTTAAAACTCTTAGTTCTCTGGGAGTATGACTCCTTGAACTTGTTAACCTCTTGAATTGCTCGAGAATTTTTGCTATTAAACCATTCACCAACCTTTTTTTATATGCAAACTCTTGGAGAGAGAATGTGTAGACTGTTACAGCATGATTGTGGTACCTCCGAGGTCTAACAGCATCAGCAAGGTGGTGGAGTGTTAGCCAAAAGACTCATAGGTGGTGTAAGGTAGTTGCTGATAGAATTAAATGTGGATGGAATATTCGGTAGGTAAAATAGTGTTTTATTTTCCACCTACCTGCCAGATAGATTGCAGGTGCTCTACCGGAGGCCTGAGAGCTTAGGAACTTTTATAAGATCACAATAGGTCGACCTCGAGATATCATGTAATGTTATGCCTCATTGTTGAGGGTTAGGTGACTTGGGAGGTCATTTATATTTGAACTGGGGTATGTTCTTGGCATTAGACTTTATGGAACCCTGATGTTGTAGTCTCCGATCTTAGTTGAGGAGACGTGTTGAAATGAATGACCTTCCTAAGAGGTATGAGGGATGATTGAGGTCTGCTACAGTGTTGTGGCCTGTTCTTAAGAGCAGTGAGGGTTGGGGACCAAATAATGTCTTGTTTCAAGTTTGAGTCTAGCCTTGGGACCTCTGTTATTGCCTGAAAGTAGTTGAAGAGTTTGGGAGACTTTAAACACAAAGTGTGAAATAAGGTATCATCAGTAGCCCCTTGTTATTTCTTATAAGGATTGTAAGGGGTAACACTTAATAGGTGGTTGTATGTGGGTAAGTAAAATTTTTACTTATGACTCTTATGCATGAGTTCTCTTAGACTCTGTTGTGAGTTTTAACCATCTCTTCTCTTCTATTTTGTAGTGGTTAGTTTACAGGAGGAGGTGGGCAGGATATACGAGGCCCTAAAGTTGGCCTTTATACCTTTTGAGCTCCATGTCATAGCTAAACATCTCTTTAACTTTGGGTTGGGACCTGAGCCCAAGGCTCTGACCTCTAACAATTCTCATGTGGTCCCAAAAATTATGGTTTGGGGTAATCTGGAGTCTGAGCCTTTTGTCCTGATGCTCAACAAGAGGAAGGCAGCCACTGAGTTTTTCGTCGGTGTCCCTGAGGCCTCTAAATGTGAGGATGATCAAACCCTAGTTAAGGACAAACTTCCCCCTAGGCTTGAAGAGGTTCCCCTTTATCTAACGAGCTTATTTTTCTAGAGGCTGAATGTTTCCTCTCTAAGTCGCTTGCCCTGTCATTTTCTGCAATTGTCCTTATTCATAGTTCTCTAATAGCTAACTCTAACTTGTTGCTAATCCACTAAATTAAAGGGATAAACAGAGGATAGCTAGGTAGATCGCTAAGGATGTTCCTACTGAGACTGTAATCGCTAGGAATAAGAGTTCCAAGACCATTGTTGATGTCAAAAAATAGATTAGATCCAATTTTCTAATCACAAATAAAATATAAGATTGTAATAAAATGATTAAATGAAAGACAAAGAGTTTTAAAGTGGTTTAGTTGTGTAAGAAAGCCTGCGTCCAGTGTTATGCTATTGATTTTCGCGATTATAAAAAGTTAGGTACTTCTTATTAATAAGAATATCCTAGGATTTGTTCTATCTTGCCCTTTGTGAAAGGGATACAATGTATTTATAGTGACTTGGAGATCAAAGATTAGAATGCCTTTATATATATAAGCATTTACACCTGTATAAATGAATGTGATGGTGATTGTATGAACCACATGCGATAAGACCCTTGGATGTACTTCCCGTGTGGTGGCTTTTCATTTATACTGATGGTCTACGTTCTTCACATTGATCAGCATACCTGCCGAGCAACTTTCTGCTAACTAGGATTTTTTCCACGTAGGGAGGCAATTGTCCATTTATGATAGGTCCACGTAGGTGGATAATTTTTTGTATTAACATAAGCCCCCGATACTTCATTCTTGATGCTTTTATTGAAAGGATGGAGTATGTTTTCTTCAGAGTTGGTCGGCATATGCCGAATTGTGCGACTTGTGAAAATTTTCCATGTTTTGATTTTGTAATGGCATTTTTGTGAATAATTTGAAAGTAAGAGAACCACCAAAGGGTATATTGGTATTTTGGGTGATTTTAGGACTGTGAAGCCATCAGAATGTCAAAAGTCGAAACAAGAAGTCATTTTTTGCACAATTTCCCAGGTAAGCTATAAGAGACGAGATTTTGCCAAATTTTCATACCACAAGTTTTTCCAAGCTTTTGAACTCTCCTTCTTCTCCAAGTTTTCTGTCTTTGAGCCTTTCTTTGCATTTTACATTCGCTTCAATCACCATTTTCGCTGTAATCTTTCTTTTCCCCTTTATTTTTTCTTTCTTTCTTTCTTTACTATAGCCATGGTTTACCTAGTACATGGGGATTCTTTAGATGAGTTTAGGCAAGAAAGGAATATTCCTGACTAAATAGACTTAGAAATTCCCATAACACCTGTAGAGGTATTGTCACTGCCTGGGGGTCATTTCTCCCTCTATTCATTATTGAATGTGGTTTCACCTTTCCCCCAAATCGCTTTTATTTAGAGTTTTACCAACACTTTGATGTCATCCCTGCTAGGGTAGCCCCCATTACTTGACAAGTGGTCAATGGGATACATAGGCCCAATCAAATACATGGAACCCATATAGGCATTCCTGAATTAATGTTTTGTTACAAATGGGTTGCCAGTGATAATACTTACTACATAAAGAATAGGTTTGCCAATAGGGCCTTAGTTATCAATTTTTCAAATTCAAATAAGGATTATTTTGATTATGGGATCATTGCTAAAAATTAGAAACACATTCCTCTTCAAGCAGGAGAGGTGTATAATGGACCCAGGTGCCCCTAAGTGGGGCATGGCATGGGTTGTTCAATTTCATTGTTGTATTCCTTTATTTTTTTTAAGTGTCACAAGACCAGTAGTTTATAACACCTTTTTGGTTATCAGTGAAAACATTTCTCCTTTTGGCTACATGTGTTTTATTTACCATACTTTTCCTTTTCTTGCTTGGTTGAATGAGATCTCATACTTTGTGTCATTTTTTTCTCAGCAATCTTATTTGTGTTCTTACACTTGCAATTTTCAGTTTGATGCCAGGAAACAGCTATTGTTTCTCTTGAATCCAATCGGCAAAGGAGAAGTAAAAATTTGCTAGAAGTTGGCCATGTTCCTTTGTCCGAAGAAGACTTGGTCGACCTGCTTAGCCCAAATGCTTTCGACCAAGTTAAGTAGTCATACACCCATACTCATTGTTTACTTGACAGTATAGTAGCCAATAATGATGTTTACTACGAGCTAATTGAAGATCTGCAAGAAGATTACAAGTCTACTTTGATTTTTCTTCATGCTGACTATGAAGTAAAATACAAAGCCTTAAGTGGAGGTTGGAGCTTTTAGAAGAAGCTTGAACAGTATGCCTCTATGTGTAGAAGAAAAGAGTTCCTTTTGAGCCAAGAAGTGGATGAAGCCAGGGAGATAGCCAAACTTCTTGAGGAGGAAAATAATAAGCTCATAAATGAGTTGGACATTTTGAAGAAGTCGTGTACTAGTGGTGCTAGTGAAGGTGCTTCTTTCTTAGAGGCTGAGAATGCCAAGCTAGTAAAGGAACTTGAAGCTCTAAAGAAAATTAAATTCGGGCAAACTTTTAGGCAGCAGAGGTCTAGCCAACCAACTGTAGATGAGGCAAGGACCAATAAAATAATAGCCTACCAAGCCTCCCAGTTGAAGGCAAAGAGTCAAGCTATTGCTGATTTGTCTGTGAAGCTGGAAGCTAAGGAGAAAGCCATTGCCAACCAATCCGTTCAACTAAAGGTGAAGAGTGATGTTTTGAAAAAACTTTAACATCAAGTTGAAAGATTAACCTTTCAATTTCATAAACAACCCAGAGAGGTGTTTATGGAAGTTACAATGAAGCTCTCAGCCATATTAACGATCATCTTACTCAGATCCATTGTGAAGGTTATAAATGGGGATGGACCAACTGTCTAACCATATTGAAATATAATCGAAACAGCGAGCTGTGGTTCTGGAATTATCCTGGTCTGCTAGATTGTGACAATCCTCCATTCAAATTGGATGTATTATGGATTCCTATTGATGCTATCCCCTAGTGCTTAATCACCAAATACTTGGGAGACTATGGTCTGTATGATGTTCATGAAATAGTTTATCCTCCTCATCTGATTGATGCATCGAGCAGCAATAACTGATGAATGCTTATGGATTTCAACTTTATCAACTCCCCTTACACCTTGGATGATCCTCCAGTTATTATGGAAAGAGTGCAGCCAACTTCCAAAGCTTAAGGAAAATGTCCAGTAGAATAGTTTTTCTCTATTTTGTCATTCACTTGATCTTGAATGTAATACAATTAGTAGATGAATAAAAATCCTTACTTTTGTGTTGTTAACTCTTGATCATTTAATCAATCATTCAACTGAAATATTATTTAATAATGAATTATTAAACTATGATTGTAAAGCCATAGATTCTACCAATGCACCTAGATGAAACTATAAATAGTTTTATTGATCGAAGTTTTGCATTAGATATCAGTGGTGACCAGTGTATAACGAATATATGTGTGTATTCCAACGGTTAAGAATGTTTACATGCCTTCTTGCATTTAACTTAGTCGGGTAAAAGTTGTTTATAACTATTTAAGTCGTATACGAAGTTTTATAGACTTCTTATTCTTGACTTGTCAAAGACGAAGTCATACATGAAGTAAATTATTAGTGCCGACCAAGTGTATTAGAATTGTATTCTTATATTTAACTTGGTCGTATAATACTTCTTGTTCGTGACTTGTTAATACAAAGTCATACACGAAGTTTTAACTCGGGCGAGAGACAATTATGCCTTATGAATTTGATAAGTTCAACTTGATTAAGTATGTTCAGATGATCAGTAGATAAGTTCAACCTGATTAAGTATGTATGTGCTATTGATCGGCAAAAGCTGAAGACCAAGAGACATTTTTTATTTGTTATTTCTGGGAGATGTATATCCTCGTACTCTGAAAAAAATCAAAAAAAAATCGAAGGGTCTAAAATCAAGATTTTTAATGAACTTGACAAATAGTTGTGTTGAACATAAAGAAGGATAATATGGAAATATCTTGGATCACTGATAATACTTTCGGAAGTTCTCGGCATTCCAGGGGTTTTTGAATTCTTCCTCGTCTAAGGTATTAGGTCGATAGGTCCCTGATCGAATGATGGCTGTAATGCTATATGGTCCATGCCAATTAGCCTCAAGCTTATTGCTTTTCTGGATGACCTTCTTAAGGACATAGTCGCCTTCTTTTAAATTGGTCGGCTAGGCCCTCTTATTGTAGAAGCGAGTTGTTTTATGTTGGTATGCAGCATTTCAAAGAGCAATATCTTTTTGGACTTCCTCCAACATATCCAAATCCAATTATCTCATCAAGTCACTCGTTGGAGAATCAAAATTCAGCACCCTATGAGTGGGTAAGCCTATCTCAGCTGGCACCATGGCATCTGTCCCAAATGCAACCATGTAAAGTGTCTCTCAAGTTTCTATTCTCTACGTTATTCAGTAAGCCCATATAACAGAATGTAATTCATTAATCCAGTTTCCCTTAGGAGTATTAAGCATTTTCTTTAGTTCATTGAGCAAAGTTCTATTTGTCACTTTTGTTTGACCATTGCTTTGTGAATGGCCTGGTGTAGAATAGAGCTTGTGGATCTTGGATTGAACACAATATAATTTAAATACATCGTTGTCAAATTGGGTTCCATGGTCTGTAATAAAGGCATAAGGCATACCATACCTACGTACAATGCTCTTCTAGATGAATTGATACATCTTCTCATATGGCATTTCAATCAATGTATTTACTTCCACCCATTTTACGAAGTAGTCAACAACAACTACCATGTACTTGAACCTGTCTTTAGTGGCCAAAAGTGGACCGACCAAGTCAATTCCCCACATAGCAAATGGCCAAGGTGAGGTAATGGGTGCTAGAGAAGTGTTGGGTAATCTGTGAATTACAGAGAACTTCTGCACTTGTCACACGTTCTTACAAAGGCTTTACAATCTGCCCTCATGGTCGGCCAATAATATCTCTGAGGGTTGATTCTTTGGAGTAACGACCGACCGGTTGAATGAGCTCCATAAGAACCTTCATACACCTCCTTGATCAAATTTTAAACCTCCAATGGATGGACACGGCGCAATAAGGAGATAGTAAATCCCCTTCTATATAAAACTCATTTATCTAATACATATTTAGTTGCTTTATACCTGATATTTTTGGCTTCTTTGGGATCAGTTGGTAAGACTTCATCTTCAATGTAAATCCTGGTCGGATCCATCCAAGAAGGTCCTAAGTTTACAGTAATGAAACTGATCATTAAGTCCTCGTCGATGCTCATGTTGGCCAAGATTTCAATTGGAATGATTCTTCGGAGTTCAATTATTATCGCTGAAGCTAGTCGACCAAGTGCATGAGCACGAGCGTCAGCTATTCTTAGAATCCTATTCATTTATATGCCTGGAAACTTCAAAATAACTTCCATGGCTTTGACCAAGTATCTAGTCATCAATTCTCCCTTGACTCCATATAAATGAAGCACTTGGTTGACAACTAGTTGTGAATCACTGTGCGCTACTACTTGCTCGGTGACTAATGAATGAGACAAATCCAATCCGACTATTAAATCTTCATACTCTGCTTTATTTTTTTACACCTTGAATTTAATCCCAAGTTCATATTCAAAATCAATATTATCAGGAGTATTGAGTATTATACCTGCTCCACTTCCAGTTGCACATGAAGATCCATCTACGTATAAATTCCATAATAAGATATTACTGCTGAAGCTTTCTATCGACAAAACTCCATGGTGGAATTTTTTCTTACTCTCTTCTATCTATGTTTGAGCCATTTTCTGAATTTTAGATATTCTGGGTTGGTCGGTTGTGACTTCAGTTTGCTTTTGACCTGAGCTCTCTTCCTGAGAAGTCTACTCGGTAGGCAAGTTCTGTTGGTTGGTAACCTCTGGATAGGTGAACTCTATAATGAAATCGGCCAAAGCTTGGCCTTTCAATGAGGACGTTGGTTCATAGATAATGTCATATTCTCCAAGTTCTACTTCCCAGTACATTAATCTTCCCGACTTCTCAGGTTTGTGGAGTGTTTTCTGAAGAGGTAGATCAGTATACACAACTATAGTATGTGCTTAGAAATAGGGCTTTATACTCTTAGAGGCTTCAATGATTGCTAAGGCCAGCTTTTCCAAGCATTGATACCTGATCTCTGCTCCCTTGAATGCTTTACTGGTGTAGTAAACTGGTTTTTGGACCCCATTATCCAATCGAACCAAGGACGGGCTAATTGCAGACTCGTAAACAGCTAAATATAAGTACAATTATTCTCCCAATACTGGTTGGGATAATATAGGTGATGATCCCAAGTACTTCTTCAATTCTTAGAACGCTTCTTCATATTCTGCATTACCCTCAAAGGTCTTTCTAAGAACCTTGAAGAATGGCAAACACATATCTATTGCCCGAGAAACAAACATGTTTAAAGTTTCCACTCTACCAGTAAGCCTTTGAACATCTTTCTTGCATGTCAGCGATTGCATTTCTATTAAAGCTTTTATTTTTATTGGATGCGCTTTAATTCCCCTTTAATTAACTATGAAGCCGGGGAACATTCCTTCTTGTACTCCGAACACACACTTGGTCGGGTTGAGCTTCATCTGATGCTTTTTTAGCTTATTAAAAGTCTGATTGAGGTCATTGATATGATCTGAAACCTTCTTGCTTTTAGTCAACATATCATCCACATAAACCTCCATATTTTTCCATATATTCTCTTCAAACACCTTGTTTACCAATCTCTAGTACGCTGATCTAGCATTCTTGAGCCCAAAGGGCATTACGTTGTAGCAATAAGTACCTCAACTGGTGATGAAAACATTAGGTCCCGTTTGGTTCTCTATTCAGAAAATTCAATTTAAACACTGTTTTTAAATACAATTTTAAAATTCAGTTTTTTGTGTTTATAATTATTGGTGTGCGTTTGGTAAAGTTGTTTTTAAATACAGTTTTGAAAATTTGACAAAATTGACAAATATGTATATTTATATCATACATATGCATGTGTGTGTGTGTGGATATATATATATATATAATTAAACTCCACAACATACCTCATTAAATGTACATGTATATAATTTATGATGTATATGTATGTATACATTCATGTATCATGTATGTATGAATATATATATACATACATGATACATGAATGTATACATACATACATACATCATAAATTATATACATGTACATTTAATGAGGCTCAATGTACATGTATATAATTTATGATGTATGTATGTATGTATACATTCATGTATCATGTATGTATATATATATATTCATACATATATGATACATGAATGTATACATACATACATACATCATAAATTATATACATGTACATTTAATGAGGTATGTTGTGGAGTTTAATTATATATATATATATACATACATACATGAATGTATACATACATACATACATCATAAATTATATACATGTACATTTAATGAGGTATGTTATATATATATGTATGTACATATAAACATACATAAAACTTTCATACATACATGATACATGAATGTATACATATACATACATCATAAATTATATACACGTACATTTAATATCATGTATTTTTAGGTATATTTAATGAGGTATGTTAGGGAGTTTAACTCTCTCTCTCTCTCTCTATATATATATATATATATATATATATATTTATAATGATGTCGCATATATAATTCACTATAAAATTATATACATACATGAATTGATAATATTTTTTAATACATATGTACTATATGTATATTTTATATTATTCCATACATTAATAATATATGCATAAAACTATACATAAGTATCATGTATCTATTGATAATATTATTTAACTTTATATTATTCCATACGTAATTTTGTGTATATGTACATATATATTTTTTATTTATAAGAATTACACACATTAATGTATTATGTATGTATATTATATATTAAGGTATAATTGCTTTAAAATATTAAGAATGAATAATTCTGAGTTGAAAAATAAAAAAAACAGATGTTATAAAACACCCAAAATCTGTTTTCTGAAAAACTTGATTATAACACAGGAATATTATAATTCTGTGTTTAAAAACAGGTTGTCAAACGAAGATTTTTATCAGAATTGTATTTAAACACAGAAAACAGAATTATAGTTGCAAACCAAACAGGCCCTTACTTTCCCTGTCTTCTGGTTTCATTTTTATCTAGTTATACCCGGAATAAGCATCCATGAAGCTTAAAAGTTTATTTCCTGATATAGCATCCACCAATTAATCAATTCTAGGTAGGGGAAAGTGGTCTTTTGGGAAGGAATTATTCAAATCAGTAAAATATATACACATTCTCCACTTATCCTTTTTATTTTTTACCATCACTATGTTGTCCAACCAGGCTAGATATTTAACATCCTCAATGAATTGAGCCTTTTGAAGTTTCTCGACCTTTTCTTGAATAGCTTTATTTTTCTCCGAACTAAAAATCCTATGCCTCTATTTGATCGGCTTGGCATCCTTATTGATTTTGAGTTCATGACAAAGGAAGTTGGGATAAATCCCATGCATGTACTCATGACTTCAAGCGAACAAATTATTTCGCTATTTTAAGAATGCAATAAATTCCTATTTAAGGATAGGATCTAGTTTTGAGACGATCTGCATAGTCCTCTCCGGCTTGTCATCTTCTAGGATAATGTTTTAAGTGGCTTCCATAATCCTCCTTTTGACTAACTCTGTTTCATCTCGAAAATCTAGAGTTTTAACTTTTGATTCACTGTTTAGCTCAGCGGTATCTACCTGATAAGTGGTGGTCTTCTTCTTCAAATCAATCAAGTTTTCTCGTTTGCCTGACGAGTAATAACACTCTTTTCCCACTTTTTGGTCACCCGTCACAACATCGACCCCAAAATATTGGGAACTTCAAACATTAATGAACTATAGACTGTACACCTTCAAACTTCTTTAATCCTACCCTATCAAGGATCACATTTTAGGCATATTGAACAATTTTATCCATCATAAAAAAGCATATTTTTTAGTATGCCTAGTTAACCAAGTTCCAACCAACACTTCTAGCTTGATTATTCCCAGTGGGTAAACTTTTTCACCCAAAAAAACTATTAATGGCATGTGCTAAGGTTCCAGATGACTGAGTTTCAAATCTAAACTTTGAAACATGTGTAAAACATGATATCTACCGAGCTCTCATTATCAATCAAAACCTTGGCGATAATGGCATCCTGAATTTTGAACTTCACGGCCAATGGATCATCATGGGGATAAAGTACCCCAGAGAGGTAATTCTTGGAAAAGTTTATTACCAGATTGTCTTTATTGATCTTCTTGGGACGTCCATATTCATTTAGATTGATTCTCTGGATATAAGAATAGGCTTGTGCTTCATTCAGGTAGGCCTTTCTCTTGGTAGTATGATCTCCTTCTCTTGCATCGCCGCCTGTAATTACATGATAATCAAAAGAGCTAAAACTTATCATAGCTACCTCGCTCTCTAATTGCTTAGGCTTATTCTAAAGGTCGAGATCATCTTCATTACAATCTTTATGGTTTCTCTTCCTATCAATTCTGGGCTTGCAGGGAGAATTTGACCTTCTCCTTCCTTCTCTTCTTTCTCGCCGATCAACAAATTTATTCAGTTTTCCTCGGCGAATGAGGGATTCGACTTCATTCTTCAAAGCAATACAGGTATCAATCGTATGGCCATGATCCTTATGGAACTCATAATATTTAGATTTATCCCTCCTATTAGGATGTTCTCTCAGTCTCTCGGGCCAACGCAAATCCTTATTGTGTTTTATTTCCTCTAGGATGTGGTGAATCTTGACATTCAACGGATTATATGTTCTATACTTTTTATCTTGACCTCCTTCTTCGGCTTCTGCTCCTTTTGATCCTTTTTATCAGGCTTAGTGGCTAGACTCGGTTTTGTAGCCATTGCTTCCTCGACGTTCATGATTTTTCATGCCTTAGCCATGAGTTCAGTCATGGTTTTAGGATGATCTTTGGCCAGAGCATAATATATTTTTTTGGGAAGCAATCCACTCATTAGAGCGGTGATGGATGTTTTCTCCTCATAGTTAACCACTTCAAATTTCTCGTTGTTAAAACGAGTGATGTACTTCCTAGTTGTTTCCCCTACTCATTTCCTTACACTCAAGAGGTGGGCCACTCTTTATTGGCTTGGCCCAAAAATATAAGTTGATAATGAACATCTTAGCAAGTTGGTTGAAGGTGGAAATTTGTCCTCGAGGCAAATTATTATAGCATATTTGGGTCGAACCCATAAGGGTGATTGAAAATGCTCTACGTGTCATCTCATGGAACCGAATAAATATCAACTGCAGCGTTATATTGCTCGAAGTGCAAAACTGGATTAGTTTTACCATCATATTTAAGGGTGGCCACAGGGGTTTTAAACTTGGATGGAGTTAGAAAATCAACAATTGCATTAATAAAGGGAGGTCCTTTGACAAAATTCCTATGTAAGGAATTCTTTGCTTTTTCCATTTCTCCTAATCGATCTTCTAATCGTTGGATTGAGCCCTTAAATGAAGGGTTACCTCCATTAGACTTATGTGAAGCAGCTCGCCTATCCCGACCATGTGTTTGTACTGAGCTCTCTTCCTGAGAAGTCTGCTCAACATGCACAGATTGTCAAACTCTTAATCTTGACCTAATTAAAGCTTCACGCTGGTCAGCTGGGTGTTGAGTAGTTGTGGATGGATCTCTAGGAGGATTTTTTTTTGCTTTGGGTCCCAAACGGTCAAAAGGCGAGGCTTTGCTCAATCTTTCCAAAACTTTTGGCCTTTCAGGAGAAAGAAAATGGCCATCATAGAACTCTATAGCTCTTATTGATAAAATAAATCCTGGATGATAAGTTCTATTATGCAAAGATCTAGAATAGCTATGTCGGCTATGTCTTAGAGGTGGAGGCGGCATTTCTCCCTTTAGAGAAGGAACCGTTTGTTACCTGGAAAGGGCTGGTGATCAGGCTTATAATGACTGAGCCAATTGCCTCATTATTTCCGATATAGCATCTTGACCCTGGCAAGAATCCCATTTAGGTCGGTTGTTGTAGGCGGAGCAAATGGAATGGTTGGAGTGCCTTTATTTCTGGCACTGGGCTCAGGATCATTCGTTTTTCCTTGAACAATGATGTATGAGATAGAGAACAAAAATTAGATAAACGTTCCCACAGACGGCGCCAAGCTATTGATGTTGAAAAATGGACTAGATCTAATTTTCTAATCACAAATAAAATATAAGATTATACTAAAATGATTAAATGAAAGACAGTGATTTTTAAAGTGGTTCAATTGTGTAAGAAAGCCTACGTCCACTATTATGCTATCGATTTTTATGATTACAGAAAGCTGGGCACTTATTGTCAATAACAATATCTTAGGATCTGTTCTATCTTTCCCTTTATGGAAAGTATACAATGTATTTATACTAACCCGAATATCAAGGGTTGGAATGCTTTTATATATTTAAGCATTTACACTCGTACATAATGAATGCGATGGTTGATTGTATGAACCACGTGCAATAAGACCCTTAGTTATACTTCCCGTGTGGTGGCTTTTCATTTATACTAATGGTATGCATTCTTCACGTTGGTCGGCATACCTGCCGAGCAACTATCTGCTAACTAGGATTTTTGCAACATAGGGAGGCAATTTTCCACTTCTGATTGGTACACGTAAGTGGATAATTCTTTGTATCAACAACCATCAAACGTCTGAAGTTCAACACCTCATTTAATCTTTTGAACCCTGGGGTTAAAATGGTAAAGGTGGTAGAGCTAAGGTCTAGTTCAGGAGAAGGCTCGGTGTTTGGAGGTCAAGAAAACCTTACCCTTACTGTAAGTAAAATCAGCGGTAGGTGGAACCTCTGATGCAACCTAGAGTTTTTATTCTATTCCATGGGAGTTTCAACCCTTGGTCTCAAATATTTATGAATCCTTATATGATCCCCTTTCCAAAGGGAAGGTTGTTTTGGTGCCCCAATAAGAAAAGGGGTCTTAAGAAGGAAGCTAATGTCTCCGATCAACCCAATGAGCATGTTGTTGTGGTAAGGGAAGGCCTTTTGACCACAGGAGTTTGGGGGTACTCGAGTCCTCCCTCTATTAAAGAGCTAAACTACTATGCCTCTACTGTGAACGTACTCCGTTCTTTAGCAAAAACAAATTCCTCAGAGATGGTGGTCTAGTTGAGGGGTTGGGGGCTCTCTACTAATGCTCAAGAGCTGGACCACTTATTGTGAAGGTACATCTGCATCCCTTTCTCTTTGACTTAGTAAAAAATATTTTCCTTCCTAATTTTCTCTTATAATTTTATTTCTCTTGAAGGATTAACACTTGACTGAGGCTTTGATGTCCAATGTTATTAAGGGACATAATGGGCGTATAAAGTTTGTAAAGATGGTGGAAAAATGGGACGTTGTCCAACTGGAGTTGAACCAAATCATAAACAATCAGTAGTTAGAGGTGACTTCTTTATCAAATGAGAGAACATATTTGAGGTCCAATATCACATCATTGGATCAAGGAAAACTTATCAGTGATGTAAGAACAATTTTTCTGACATTTTTCATAGCATAGCTTTAGGCTAGTTTGAAGTATCCCGTTACAAACCGTCATAAAATGTCAAGATGAACCGAACTTATGCATCTCCAAGTTTGAAGACTTTCCGACATCCCAAAAGGTATAAAACGAATTTAGAGTTTAAATTAAATTATGGAATTATATTTGGGATGTATATTTTTTATCAAAACATGAACGAGACTTTTTAATGATTTTAAAAAGAATTTTTATGTCAAAACTGCTTGATCTCGCTTGAAGCTCATTTGAAGGTCACTTGAAACAAGTTATCAAACGACATGCTACTGGAGTGCGTTTTAATAACAAAGTTTTTTTAAGGTCGTTCAAATGACATTTAAAATCGTGCGAAGCACTGTTCTAGCGGCATTGAATGTCATGCAAAGAGGTCATTCAAACGACATATCTTCTCATTCGAGCGACATCACGTTTCGTTCGAGAGACGCGCCGACTCAATTGAGGCTTTTTTAAGAATTTTTTTCGTGACGTTTTTGCATATCTTGTGCAAAATTCTTCAATTTTTGTGTTCCTAAAAAACTTTTCTAATTCACAAAAAGCATCCTTGAATTTTGTTCTTGTGAATTAGTTTAGAACCCTAGAAAAGTTTTGTATCTCTCGCATACACCTTGGTGGAGAGGCACTTCATTGTTGACTTGTGATACCTGTGGGAATTCACTACTGAAGACGAAGGTTGAGGCTAATTTGGAGGAATGCAGTCATGTGACTCTTGCGAGCGTCATAGTTATTCCTTTGAGATTTTCGAAGAATAGCGCATTATGCTTGTGGGGGATCAAGTAGTCTGTAAGTCGACTCTCATAAAAATTTCTAAGTGAATAAAGGTTTTTCCCTTTGGAGATTTTTTTCCCTGAATCTTAGCCTGAGTTATTTGCATGATTTGATTTACCTTGTTTATCACATAGTTGCATGCTTAGGATAAAATTCGGTTTAAAAGTCGCTTCCGCATATTTAAAATTGGTGTTACAATTTTTTTATTAAAATCACCATTTGCAATTATTTTGCATTCTCAAATTGGTATCAGAGCGGGTTGTACTAATTTATTGTGTTTGATCTTGTTTACTTGCTTTTTGGGTTATTGTGTTCATCATTCCTAGTCTCGATGGATTCACATAGTTGTGACGATCTAAATCATATGAATTTGACGTTTGCAAAGAAATATAAAGTTTTGGAATAAGAAAATTGTCGTTTTAAATCCACTATGGATCTGTTTCAAACGGTTCAAAATCAAAGATATTTTTATCGAGAGAAATATGTAGCTTTGGACCATGACTTTATTGCTTTAAAATTGTCCAAAAAGGAGAGTGATGATAGAGTCCTATTTTTAGAAAAGGAATTGAAGGATTTTAAAAATTCTAGAGTTTGTGTTTGTGCTAAAGAGGAAAAAAATATTTTAATTGATGATTTTGTGGCACGTGAAAAGACTTAGGGAAAAGTTTCCTTTTATTGAGGGGAGAGAGATACCCTTCTAGGAATTGTTGAAAATTTGAAAAAGGTGCCCTAAAATTGGAAGAGTCTAATTCTTTTCTTTAGTAAAAAATTTTGGAGTTGAAAAATGATTTAAAAGACTCGAGTAGTTTGTTGAGTGATGGTACAGGCTCATCTTGTTCTCATGCTTCGAGAGTTAAAGCCAAGACCATTGTTTATTTTAAAAGGTCAACCAATTCTAAGGACATTAGAAAAGGTCAACCCATAGGTAACATTCCTCCCGTTTACACATGTTCACATTGTGGTAGGAAAAGTCACCTTAGGTGTTTTTATTTTGATCTTCAAAGGAGTCCTAGGAAGTTGAAGTCTAGAATCCCGTTAGTTCCGGAAACCCCTATTCATCATTTCACATGTACTTGGGTTAGTAAATTACTCTTCGAGGCACTAGTTGGTAAACTGGTTGATTCTCACATGCTTACACATGATTCTTCTCTTGCCATATCATATGGATGATTGCTTGCATGATTTCTTTATCATATGCTAGTGATGCTTCATGATATATTTTTTCTAGTGTTATGACATGTGTACTTTTTATATTATATTTTTTTCATTGAGTCATATTTAAAAAACTACCAAAAGATTTTTGGTTTCATATATTTATTTTAAAAATACAAAAAGATTTTGTTTTTGAAAAATCCAAAAATATTTTCGATTCTTTGTGTTTTAGTTTTACACATTTATGTGGCATATTGGTGTGTTTGAATCCAGATTCATTACATAATTTCCATGTGGCTAGGACATTTTGTTATGACTTTGAATGCTTAGATTATTCTTAACCATGTTTTTGGAGTTGTTTCAAGCTTGATTTGCTTAAATGGATTCGACTTTCTATATGCCTATACACACGCATGCAAGCTTGTTGGATTTTGACTTCACATGTACATTTCATCTTGGTAAAATGTTCTTCTATCAATCTTGCCATCTACATGTTTATTTGACTATGTGGGATTTGTGCATGTAAGAATCGTTGCCCGTGAGGAATTTGTTTAATACTGAAAAAAAATGATGAGTGCACGGGAAAGGGCTGCGAGTGAATAATAATCAAGTCGTGGAAGCAACCGTTTAAAAGAGCCCGAGAAAAAATTAAGACAATAAAAAGAATCATATGCCAAAATGGGACAATTCGTTTGATTTGATATATTCATTCAAAAGAAAAGAAAAGAATTATTTTGAGGGAGTTTGGATGGAAATATCAACGGGTTTGCACAATGAAAATGTATCCTAGTTATACTTATTTCATCATGATGCTATTGATTTGTAGAATCATTAAAATTCTAGGCTTGTGTGAATTGTGCTTGTTTTGTTCATTAAGTTCAACTTTATTTGTCACTTAAGGCTAAAGCTTAGTTTGATAAAGTTTTACGGTCAATTAGAACTTCTTGAATATATTCGAATATTTGGTTTATAATTCTTTTGGTTCTAGTTCACGTCCATTCATTCCATTCCACCGTTTGGACACAAAAATACTATACGAGTGTGTATGACTTATGTATTTGTGTCGTGGTCGTCTATACCTATATATATGTCCCGAATTTTCTTTGATATATTTTGCATATATTATGTAAGGTATTGCATGTTGTATTTGTGAAATTTGTTTTTTGTTTGAAAACATTGAAAATTTTCAAAAATAGTTGGCGTTTGTTTACCTTTGAGATGATCATTACATGTGTTTGATTTTCATCTTTAAGTGATGATATATTTTCTTCGTCGTGATGCTTTGCGCTTAATATTTATTGTTTTTACTTCTTTCTATATTTTTCTATTTCGATAACAACAAAGGGGGAGAGAAAATTAAAATGGAGTTTTTTATGAGTTTGAATTATGGGGGAGTATTTATTTACGAATTATATTTTTTTCCAAAATCGATGCTTCATGAAGGTATATGTTTGTTGTCTCAGGTGTGTAGGTACTTAAAGCGGATTTCAAGACACACAGATATAGATAATATTTAAAAGGGAAGAAGATGAAGTTTGAAGGCAAAGAGATTTATGCCATTCCGTTCTAGGGCTGGGAAGGGTGTTAGTACTTTTTGTAATAGGAGATTTTGATTTTAATTTGGCGTTCGGTCTATTTGTTTCGGAATAGCCAAAGGGTGAGATTTGTAAGAACAACTTTTTTGACATTGTTCATAGCATAGCTTTACGCTAATTTGGCATATCCCGTTACAAACCGTCATGAAATGTCAAGACGAATCGAACTTAAGAATCTCCAATTTGAAGACTTCCCGACATCACAAAAAGTATAAAACAAATTTAGAGTTTAAATTAATTCATGGAATTATATTTGGGATGTTTATTTTTTATCAAAACACGAACGGGATTTTTTAATGATTTGAAAAAGAATTTTTTCAAAAAGAATTTTTGTGCCAAAACTGCTTGATCTCATTTGAATATCGTTTGAAGTAAGTTATTAAACGACATGCTACTGGAATGGGTTTTAAAAACAAAGTTTTTTTAAGTTCGTTCAAACGACATTTAAAGTCGCGCGAAGCACTGTTCAAGTGACATCATATGTCGCGCAAAGAGGTTGTTCAAACGACATCTCTTCTCGTTCAAGCAACATCATGTTTTCGCTCGAGCAACGCGACGACTCAATTTTGTTATAAATACCTGTTGCGTGATTGAGTTTTTTTAAAGAATTTTTCCAGTGATGTTTCTACATATCTTCTGCAAAATTTCTTCAAGTTTTGTATTCCTAAAACAGTGTTTTAATTCACAAAAAGCATCCTTGAATATTGTTCTTGTGAATTAGTTTAGAACCCTAGAAAATTTTTGTATCTCTTGCATACACCTTGGTGGAGAGGCACTCCATTGCTGACTTATGATACCGGCAAGAGTCACTGCTGAAGTCGAAGGATGGGGCTAATTTGGAGGACTGCGGTCATGTGACTCTTTCGAATAATAGCGCATTATGCTTGTGGGGGATCAAGCAGTCTATAATTAGACTATCTTTTAGATTTCTAAGTGAATAAAAGTTTTTTCCTTTGGGGTTTCTTTTCTCAAATCTTGGACGGAGTTATTTGCATGATTTGATTTATCTGTTTTATCACATAGTTGCATGGTTAGGGTAAATAAGATAGATTCGATTTAAAAGTCACTTCCGCATATTTAAAATTGGTGTTGCAATTTTTTGTTAAAATGAAGATTCTTAAGGACAGTACTTCTCTCTTGGATTTTGCACGGTACTCCTTAGCTAAGGTTGCAAAAGATGGCGCCTTATCTCAGATTGAACTCAACGTGATGGTGGAGGCACTTCATGCCCGTACCCTCAAGCTTTAAAATGCTCAAGAGAAGCTCATTCAAGCTGAGAAGGATATAGATATCATAAAATAGAAGGTGGATGATCTCAACATCATAAAGGACTACCTAACTTATAAGGTCCAAGAACTATAAAAAGATATATTGAGGTCTTTCTGAAGCATACAAAGCTTTAGGAGAACGTTCATACCACAGTGAAGAGCAATCTGGATGTTTATCTTGAGTTTGAACCCTTCAAGAAATTTCTTTTCCAGAAGTTTAACTCTGGATTTGAGGTTTGCAAAGCTAAAGTTCAGAAGATCTTCCCTAATGTGAATGTTTTCGACCTATATGCTGAAGTCACTTAATCTGGTGAAGAGAGCTCAAATGATGAGAGCAACAGTGGTGACGATTCTGATGAAACCTTTCAATCTCAGATTCAAGAAGAAAAAGATGTGAAGAAAGCCTCCACCTCTGGACCCTAATCAAGCCCTCCAAGAAAGAAAATGAAGCCCTTGTGAAGGAAACCCCCATAACTCCTAAGCCTTGAGAAGGCTTTATGTAAAAATAATTGTTTTGAACTTTTGGGCCGTCGGACCTTTAATGTAAACCCATGTTCCTTTATCCTTGAATGACAATGGGTTAGTTTTGGCAATCTTGACTTCTAAACTGCCTTAATACACTTCACACTTACTTTAGTTTTTGCTTTGCTAAGGAATTTTTGCATATCATTCATTTATCTGAGGTCTGCTAGTCCGTAGTATTCCCCCTTAGCCCCCCCAAGATTTCTTGGTAAAACAAAATAACATGAATAGTGAGTTTGCTGAAGTAGATCTGAGGGTCTAAGACCTCTTTCCACGTACTTGTGAAGTTTCAGAAGTCAAGATTGAGGTTCTATAATAGGTCATTAGATCTTAGAAGAATTGATTATCTCATACTTCTAATTTTTAAGACTGAAGGCCCAAATGTTTTTGTACAACCACTTAGCCCCCAAATATTTTTGGGAATAAAGGCCGAAAGATAAATATGTAAAAGGTCATAAGCCATTAAACTTAAATTTTGCACTTGAAATTTTTTTCACCAATCCTTAGGATGGAAAAATAGTTCTTGTAAGGGTCCTAACACCTTAAAACTTAGATTTCTTTTCAAATTTAATCCCCCCGGTGGATCTTGAGATCCTTGGGCATAGAAAATTTGAATTTTGGAATCCTTGTAAGGGGCGTAAGACCTCCAAACTTAAAACATCTGCAATCTGAAGTCCTTATGAGGGTCTTAAGACCTCCGGATTTAGAAATTATGAAATTTGAAGTCCTTATGAGGGTCCTAAGACCTACGAACTTAGAAATTCTAAAACCTAAATCCTCATAAAGGTTCATAACCCTCTGAACTTAGGTAAATATAAAATCTGAAATTTTTATAAGGGTAATAAGACCTTTGGATTTAGAAACTTTGAAATGTTAAGTCTTTAAAAAAATCCTAAGACCTTCGCTGGACTTAGAAATTTTAAAACATGAAGTTCCACAAAGGGTCATAGACCTCTTAACTAGGTAAATTTTGAAGGTCGTACTGGGGTGAAAAGCTTCTGGGCCTTGGCCCCCTAATAGGAGGATATTAAAAGGTTCCACAATGGGTTAAAGTTTACAAAAATGAGGTTAAGGCCCATTTAGGTAAGGTTTTTGAATGTTTCTATGACTTCACACTTTTAAAAACATTTTTTTAAGTGAATAAAAAGGATAATGGGATAACTTTTATGTGTCCTTGGACCTTAGTCAGTTCGAATGGGATTAAAGGTGAAAATATTGATGATTCCTTTAGTTTTATTTAGGTTCTTAGACCTTTCTATTGGACTGAGGATACGTGGACCTCATCTAAGTGTTGAACATGATTATTATAGGTCTTTAGACCTTAATCAGCTTTAATGGGATCAAAGGAGAAAACCTTGATGATTTCTTTGATATTTTTTTGGGTCCTTAGACATTTAACTAATGACCTGAGGTACGTGGACCTCAATCAAGTGTTGAATAATGCTCAAAGCTAACTATTATGGGTCCCTGGATCTTAGCCAGTTTGAATGGGATCAAAGGTGAAACTCTTGATAATTCCTTTAGTTTTTCGGGTCCTTAGACATTTGACTAGTATTTTAAGCCAAGTCTCGAGACCTTAAAACATAAAGATTCGGTCCTGATACCTTAGCATAAACATATATCCAAGGATGAAGTCCTTGCAACTCTATGTTACACCTTAAGTTTTAAAGCCAAGGTTTAAGTCCTCTATGGTGGCTATGAGTGGGGTAAAATATTTGGACTCTAACGGGTCATTGTTTTTACTTTTGCCCTTCTTTGCTTTGGCCTCAGCTTCTCTCGAGGTCTCCCCAAGGAGTGAGAAGATCATCGCTCCTCTTTCCATGGTGGGGAGAGGACACAGAATGCCTTGTTAAGATGATGTTTCCATTATTCATATACTTTTGAGCTCTTTCGAGCAGTTCAGTCATGGACTTTAGAGACTTTTTACTAAAAGACCTCAGCAAGTCCTCTGAGGTGAGGTCTGAGATAAAGGCCACCATGCAGATGTCATTCAAATCATCAACCAAGAGGAATTTTTAGTTGAAGCTCTTGGTATATTCCCTAAGTGACTCTTCGATTTTTTGCCTGAAATGGATAAGGGAAGTGAGAAACTTCCTCATCTTTTATGCCCTAATTAAATGGATGGAAAAGGACATTGTGAGCTCAGTAAAGCTTGTGATGGTCCCTAGATTGAGCTTTGTAAACCAATTCCTAGAAGTTCCCCTTCAGGTGACAAAAAACATTTTTCACAAGACCTCATCTGGGTATCTTGAAGAAGCGTGAGCGATTTGTAGGTCTCAAAATTATCAATGGGATCCTTAGATATATTAAATGGTTTGATAGTAAGAATCTTCGACATTGGGGTAAGATTTTAATGTTGGATGTCATTAGAGAACGTGGAGAGAGTCTTTTGAAGGTCCAACTCTATGGTGTTTAGAATTTTTACCATTTACTGGTTGAGGAAATTCCCCAACTGATCTTGCATCTTCTTAGTCTTATTATCACAGGGCTTAGTCACAGTGGAACCTCCTTGAGATTGATCTCCAAGGATTGATAACTTGTCCTTGATAAGAATGCGGGTTTTTAATTATTAGGAGGCCCTAGGCACAACCTTTGTATCATTCTCTTCCTCTAACTCGGGCTCATGGTTTTCTTCAGTACCACAATTCTCTAGCACTACTGGCTCTTCTACTACTGAGGATAAAGGGAGCCTACAGAGAATAGTAGACAGTTAATCTTGGAGCTCCTTTTACAGAACCTCCATTGCTTTGAAAGACTAGGCCAAAGAGAGTATGTAAGGACATTTTTGTCATGTCCGTTATCTTACAGTTTTGTATGTCGTACGCCGTTACATTTGGCACCTTTCTACATGATCACATATGACGGCCTCAATCCGAATTCCAGGAATCAAGCATCCTGCATCTCCATATTGTGTTTTACATCAGCCTCAATGACTTCACGTTCCATGCTTTTAGGGACTATATGCTAGTGGTACGCAAGAGAAGTCAAAACAGTGAAAGAAGGCTCGATATGGAAGTTCAAGGGCAATTCGGTAATTTTACTTCCACCGTCCGGAGGATAGGTCAACTGGAAGGTTTAAGAGCTTACCGTAACAAAGATACTGGAAGAAACGGCATCTCATTCCGAGCTACGGTGAAGAAGATATGGCCCTTTGAAGATGGAGAGATTTCCTCGAAGGAATCAGGTTCCTAAGGACCGGACCGATCCGGCTCAAATAAAAAGGAACCAATCCGGCTTATCGGACCGATCCGACCAACTACTGAACCGATCCGCTTTGTCAGACTCCAGTAGCCACCGGACCGAATGCAAACCGATGGAGCAATAATTAGCCGAACCGATCCGACTGCTACCGGACCGATCCGCCTCTGTTAAAAAGAACCGATCCGGAATAGCGGATCGATCCGCCTAAGATACCAGACCGATCCGACCTGGATAAGTTCAAACAGATCGTGGACATATTTTCTAGGGCAAAGAGTTCCTTATTTAATCCACGATCAGAGGTTGTTTTTCATAAGACTTTCCCACGATTTTCAGAGCATATCAACCCTAAAGTCTTCACCTATTGAGTCCTATGATTCTAGGTTTTTAGATTCACACATCTTCCATATCTATGTGAATCAAGTTTTGTAACCCAAGAACACCATTGCTGTTGTTCAACCCTTGTGAAGTGGACCGCTCCTTCCTCTTCATTGCAGCCCTACTGGACAGGGATAGTTCCAGCCGCCAGCCCTACTGGAAAGGGAGTCTTCCAGCCGTGACTACAGAATCCGATGCCTGTGGGTAATTCTTAGTCAAAAAAAACTTGTATTTCAGTGTAATCCGATTGTAAGTCGTTTCTCTTACAAATTATAGTGATATACAAATGGTTTTGCCCCTGTGGGGGATTTTTCCTTAAACTTTGTGTGTTGAATATCTTGTGCATGATTCCATATTGTTTCAATCACACCTAGTTGCATGCTTAGGGTTAATTTGGGTTTAAAATGGTATTTATTATATTATTTCTTAATTGAACGCAAGCGCCAACTCTTTCAAATTGGTATCAGAGCGGGTTACGCTAATTTATCGCGTGATCCTATTTTCCGCAAAAAAAATTTCTAAGATATCAATTTTCTGAAAAAATTGATTTTTGAAAAAGTGCGTGTTCAAATGGAGAAATTATATAATAAAGTGCCTATTTTTGAAAAAGTTCACGACCATGCTGAGAATTTAAAAACTTTGAATTTGAAACTTTGCAAAAGAATTAAAGTTTTGGAAAAAGAAAATTCTCGTTTTAAATCCGCAATGGATCTCTTGCAAACGGTTCAAAATCAAAGAGATTTTTATCGTGAAAAATTTGTGTCCTTGGACCATGACTTTGTTTCTTTAAAATTGTCCAAGAAGGAGTGTGATGATAGGGTCCAAGTTTTAGAAAACGAATTAGAGGACCTTAAAAATTCGATGGTTTGTGTTTGCGCCAAAGATGATAAAAATATTTTAGTCAATGAGTTTGTGGCACGTGAAGAGACTCTTAGGAAAAAAAATTCTTTAATTGAGGGGGAGCGAGATAAGCTTCTAGGTTTAATTGATAAATTGAAAAGGAAATCCCTCAATTTGGAAGAGTCTAATTCTTTGCTTGAGTCAAAAATTTTGAAGTTAAAAAATGATTTGACAGACTCAAGTAGGTTTGATAGTGATGGTAATGGCTCATCGTGTTCTCATGCTTCTAATGCTAAAGACAAAACCATTATTTGTTTTAGAGGGTCAACTAATTCCAAGGACGCTAGAAAAGACCACACTTTAGGTGTCATCCCACCCGTTTACACATGCTCATATTGTGGTAGGAATGGTCACCTTAGGCGATTTTGTTATGATCTTGGAAGAGGTCCTAGGAATTCGAAGTCTAATGTTTTGTTGGTTCCCAAAACCCCTTGTCGACTTGTTTCATCCATTTGGGCTAGGAAATCACTTTTGGATACACTAGATTTTAGAATAGTTGATTCCCGTTTGCTTGCACATGATTCTTCTCTTGCCATATCATATAGATGATTGTGTTTGCATGTTTGTCATACGCTAGTTTTCGTTTCATGATCTTTATGTTTGCTAGCGTTGTGACATGTACTTTTTGTATATATTTTTTAAAAAAAATTGAAAAATACAAAAAGATTTTTTTTTGCACCATTTATGGATGAATACTTAAGTTGACCGAGTCACAACATCATTCAATTATCTTCATGTGACTATTTGATAGTGTTTTGAGATAATAGGTCAATTCATTCTTGTGCTTTACAAAGTTTGGAGTCTTTGAGTTGCTATAGTGTTACTTTCTACATGTTTGACTCACTTTGTCCTTTATTGCACACATGCACGGATTTGTTTGATTATTGTGCTTGTCTTATCACATGTTGGTTGGGTGTTTTCACTTCAATCCTGTCCTTAAAACGAACCAAGCGCGATAAATTTTGATAAGGAAATTGTGCATTTCAAGAACCGTTTTGAATGTTTGTGTGTTTTAATTGAAAACGGGGAGGGGCTGCGAAAGTTGATTATTTATCCTTTGCGCAAAAGCCATCGTTTAAAAGGACCTAAAAATGGAGGAATTTTAATATCCGAGGTCCTAAGAGGTTAAAAGAGCCCAAAAAATTTAAAGGCAATATAAAGAAATTCATGCCAATTATGGGCCATTTAGGTTTTTGCACCAATTCTCCAAAGTTTGAGAATTTAGATTACCTCTAAAAGAATATATATATATATATGAGGGAGTTTGGTTGGAGAATTTAAAACGGGTTTGCACGTCCTTGAAATGCTTAAAATGCGCTAAATAGTTTTGGACGTTATTGGGGTGAAAATCATTTTGACTTTGATTTGTTGATTTGTATAAGACGATGTCATCTAAATTCAACAATTTTTTCACCTAAGGATACTTTTGATGTTCATTCGTTAGGAGTACACGTATGCATCGTGCACATATGATTGATTGAGTTGATTTACCTATCGAATGTGTTCACACCCATTCATTCCATTTCCATGACTTGGTTGTTTGAGTCTAAATCCATGGTGTGATTTTTGTATCATATTTGTTCATATTGGTATCCTATCTTTGTATAAAAAATTTGAAAATTCAAAAATAGTTTGTGCTGTTTTGCGTACCGTGACACCCCGATTTTGCCTATTTGATTCATTCTTCTCATTTGTCTATTTGGGGACATCATAAAAAGGGGGAGAAAGAATTATCATATTATGGGGGAGTTTTTAAATTTTGGGTTTGCTCATAAATTGGTATCTAGATTTATCTCATTTCAAACTCGATATGTCACTTGGTATTTTGCGTTATCTCATGTGTGTAGGTACTACATTGATGATCACTGAGTTGCACACACTGATGAGAAAAGCTTTGAGATTCCTGAAGATTTGAAGAACAAACGATGTAGTCTTATTCATATGTATCTTTCCAGTTTTGGGTTCATGGAAGGGTAGATTTGTATAGGCAGTTGTGAATTGATAATTAGGATTTTTTATGTATGTACCGGCATAGACATAGGGGGAGATTTGTAAGGACATTTTTGTCATGTCCGTTATCTTACAGTTTTGTATGTCGTACGCCGTTACATTTGGCACGTTTCTACATGATCACATATGACGACCTCAATTCGAATTTCAGGAATCAAGCATCCTGCATCTCCATCTTGTGTTTTACATCAGCCTCAATGACTTCACGTTCCATGCTTTTAGGGACTATATGCTAGTGGTACGCAAGAGAAGTCAAAACAGTGAAAGAAGGCTCGATATGGAAGTTCAAGGGCAATTCGGTAATTTTACTTCCACCGTCCGGAGGATAGGTCAACTGGAAGGTTGAAGAGCTTGCCGCAACAAAGATACTGGAAGAAACGGCATCTCATTCCGAGCTACGGTGAAGAAGATATGGCCCTTTGAAGATGGAGAGATTTCCTCGAAGGAATCAGGTTCCTAAGGACCGGACCGATCCGGCTCAAATAAAAAGGAACCAATCCGGCTTATCGGAACGATCCGACCAACTACTGAACCGATCCGCTTTGTCAGACTCCAGTAGCCACCGGACCGAATGCAAACCGATGGAGCAATAATTAGCCGAACCGATCCGACTGCTACCGGACCGATCCGCCTCTATTAAAAAGAACCGATCCGGAATAGCGGATCGATCCGCCTAAGATACCGGACCGATCCGACCTGGATAAGTTCAAACAGATCGTGGACAGATTTTCTAGGGCAAAGAGTTCCTTATTTAATCCACGATCAGAGGTTGTTTTTCATAAGACTTTCCCACGATTTTCAGAGCATATCAACCCTAAAGTCTTCACCTATTGAGTCCTATGATTCTAGGTTTTTAGATTCACACATCTTCCATATCTATGTGAATCAAGTTTTGTAACCCAAGAACGCCATTGCTGTTGTTCAACCCTTGTGAAGTGGACCGCTCCTTCCTCTTCATTGCAGCCCTACTGGACAGGGATAGTTCCAGCCGCCATCCCTACTGGAAAGGGAGTCTTCCAGCCGCGACTACAGAATCCGATGCCTGCGGGTAATTCTTAGTCAAAAAAAACTTGTATTTCAGTGTAATCCGATTGTAAGCCGTTTCTCTTACAAATTATAGTGATATACAAATGGTTTTGCCCCTGTGAGGGATTTTTCCTTAAACTTTGTGTGTTGAATATCTTGTGCATGATTCCATATTGTTTCAATCACACCTAGTTGCATGCTTAGGGTTAATTTGGGTTAAAAATGGTATTTATTATATTATTTCTTAATTGAACGCAAGCGCCAACTCTTTCAGAGTAAGATCAACTTTTGAAATAAATGAAACTTTTCGTTACCATAGGCAATGCCAAATCCATGGATGTTGAAATCTTATGTGACCTCAGACCCACAGGTGCTCCCCAATGGACCTCAGGTGGGTAAAAAGAGATAAGTGTGATACAATGGTTTAAATTAGTCTGTACCTCAGTTCAGGATCCTACGTATACTATCAAAGGTATTATACTATTTATTAGATCATAAAAGGACTTATTATAATATGAGAGACCTCTTGAGCTTTGATCAAGAGCGTTTGAGGTCTTGCATCATTTGTCAATAAACTAAATAACCTTAGGAAGTAACTGATGGACTTCTCCGAGGATTCTCGAGTATTGATTTAAGGCTCAAGAAGACGTAAAAAATATAATATAATTAGAAATGATCAAAGTTATAAATCTATGCTCTCAATAATGGGTTGAGAGGGTGACGAATAAGAGATAATACTTGTGAATGCTTAAAACTCTTAGCTCCCTAGTAGTATGACTCCATGAACACGTTAACCTATCAGATTACTTGAGATTAGTTTCTCCTAAACCCTTCACCAACCTTCCTTTTATATACAAACTCTTAAAGAGATAATGGGTGGATTGTCAAAGCATGGTTGTAGAGCCTCTGAGGTCTCAGAGTGTCAGCAAAGTGGTAGAATGTTAGCCAAAGGATGTACAGGTGGTGTAAGGTAGTTTCTAGTAGCATTAAATTTGGATAGGAGATTCAGTAGGTGTAATAGTGTTCTTCTTTCCACCTACCCGGCAAGCTAGTTGCAAGCGCTCATCCTGAGGCCTGAGACCTTGGGATTAACTATAGGATTGCCATAGGTTGACCTTCAGATATTACGCAACGTTATGCCTCGGTGCTAAGGGTAACCTTGGGAGGTCCTTTTTCTTTGAACTGGGGATTGTTCTGGGTGTCAAACTTGGTAGAACCCTGGTGCTTTGGTCTCTGAGCTTGGTTGAGGAGACATGTTGGAACTACAATATTGTTGCCTTTTCTTGAGAGAAACGGAGGTCGTTATGAACAAACAGTGGTCTGTCTGAGGTCTAAGGCTAGAATCGGGACCTCTATTCTTTCCTAAGGGTACCTGAGGATTTTGGGATCCTTATAAATACCAAGTGTAAAATAGCGTATCATTAGTGCAAAAGAAATAGTGATCCAAATTAAATAATTAATATTAAATACATAAAAATATGGGGTATTACACTAGCCACTCGATCTATGGAAAATAAAGGGGTCTCATTACCATTCAATAACCCTCATTTATTTATCGATTTTGTAAAAATAGCATTATAAATAATCTCTTACAATATAAATAACCTAAAGTAATGATAAAATGAAATACATATTCCTAATGTATGTAAAAAAGATCTTGTGCATAGGTTCGCTCGCTTATCACTAAAAATAATGACAAAATTCGATCAAAACATGTTGACTACTTACTAACACCTTGTACCCAAACTAATGTAATCATGTACAGTAAAATATTATTAGAACATAACCATATCAGTCCAAATACATATAAATTGTGTACACTTGCCTTAACCCTAGGTGGTTAAGTATGTTTAAATTGCGCTTACTCCACGCCGTTAGGCAAAATTTTATCATTATTTTTGGTGATGGAGAGTCAAAACTTATGAGGCTTGTTAGATGAAAGCCATCAAGTATGTATACTTTTCTCGTGATTGAAAAATTAAGTTCTTTTTGGGCATACGTGGCGGATTTTGGGTGAACTTTGTCATCACTTTCGATAACAAGGGTGACAATTTGTGTGTTTTTTAGTTAAATTAATTGAATCATATGTCCAAATAAATATTTTGGGATCCATTTTCCCTGATTATCGTTAGTTTTCTCATACATTTTTTTTATATATAAATTTATCGTCCTAAGTTATTATTGGGTTGGATCTTAAACGAAATTACTTCTTAAGTTCATTTTTTTTTAACAAAGAGTATACTTCGCCATAGTTAGGGTTTCTTAACATAGTGAAAGAGTAAGAAAGACATTTGATGAAAAAAAGAAAAATATAAGAAGATGGAGGGATGTGGAGATGGTAGAGGGAGAGAGAGTTTTAACCAATGTGGGAGGCACGATAAGAAGGAGCCGACCATAAAAGGGGCGATCATGGATGGTCAATGACTAGGCTGTGTAATTGTTAAGGTTAAGATTAATTCAAAACCAGGGATTCATTAAATAAGATGAGCATGATACCCAAATACACGTGACATGTTGTGGCCTATTATATGATATTTAAAAATCTCTCGCACATATGTAAAGAAATGCGGTGTTTCTACAAAAATAATGTGGTAATATTAATAACACTCATTCTTTGATAGGTGTTTTCAAAAAGATGAAAAAATGGCATATATAAATGTAGGACTTAATGCATAATAATCCTTTGGTCCAAAATGATGTCGGTTTGGGTTGGTCTTTTAGTGACCACTCCTAATCCTTGGGGGGCATTTGTGTGTGTATTGTATTGTAGACTAATGGGGTTGTTTAGCAAAGTTAAAGTCTTATCGAGACGTTTATTTTTTTAGGTTTATTGTCCCTTTTGAATTTAAAACCCCAATATATCAAAATTGGCACATAAAACCCCAAAGTTTCCAAATCGCTGCAATCAAAACCTTGTCGTAGAAATTGACAAATGAAAAGAGTAAAAAATGAAGGTAAATATATCAAAATGCTCTAAAGTTTAAGGTTTTATGTTCTAGTCTTTAGTTGGAATATTATGTACGAATAATGTTCCGATTTTAAGTAATCAAAAATAGGGTTTATTTTGTGTTCATTTATAAAAATGAATTTTTTGTTTCAAATTTATGAAACCAGATAAATGATAAAAATTTCATTCAAAAATGAAAACATTTTTTTAGTTCTCTCCCTAGCTAGAGGATAGAATTGTCTAGTTCAAACAGTTCGATTCGAGGAGAGTGTAAACTACACCAAAGTCTTATGGTAAATAAAAGTGACACCCGAAACGAAAATAATGAACCTTCAAATTTTTATCTTTCCCAAAAATATTGCTTCAGTTTATTACATTGGGGTTTGAAGTACAAAAACGATTAAACTTCAGGGTAGAAAAGTGCAAACAATCCTTTTTATCAACTATATTAATTATTTAAATTTATAATAAAAAAATCATCATATTTAACTCTTAATTTTGTACTTTTAATTACAAGATATTTGTAATATATGCAATATATGTTCAGTTGTTTATTTTATAAGTGAAGACATACACTTGCAGATTAAGACATTAATTCAATATTAATTGCAAAAAAATTACAGTTCAAATGTGTCAAGTAATATACTCCAATCAAACTCAAAAGACCGAAAATTACAATTAAAAACAATCTCACTGTCATATCCAGAAACCTCTTGCAATGGGAGAAGCAATCATTAGTTTTATTCGAAAATATATATTAGGGGTCGATCCCATGCATGTTTTGTTTAGTTGTATGTCGTTATCTAACCCTTAAAAATAGGCACACGATAACTGTCATTTTATTTTGACCAAATTAACCCCAAGAATGCATAATATTATCAATAATAAAGCCCATATATCTTTGTAAGGCTCCTATCAGTTTAGGTTTGATTATGATTCAGTCTCCTTCTTACACTAATGGTGTAGAACAGTCACTTAAGAACATCCATTGAATATGGAGTGATCTTTCAAAAGTAAAATTTCTGCAACAATATCGTAGAATGATGTGGTTATCCTTTTAGTATTCATTTAATGAAGTAATGGAAGGTAATGAAAAGTAATTTGATCATAGTCCTGTCGTAGTTAAAAAAAATAGAAACTTCTCCAACAGATGCATACATTGATGATCGAAACTAGATAATATATAGTCAAAGGGTGTTTTGGGTTAATAAATATTACGTTTGAAACATACTTGTAAGAAATCAGGGACAGTTATGGGATCTCAAAAGAGAAAGTGGTGGTCCAATGGGATTAATCCCTTAAAAAAAATTATATGCGATTGGCTGCAAATAACTACCCCTCAAAGGGACTATGTCCATATTTTCCATTAATATTTTTACTATTTTTTTATAAAAAATGTGTTTGTTTTTAGGTACATTAAAGGTCCTCACTTGAAGAACTCTCTTTATAGATATAAACAAGTTAAATTCCAAACAAATAAAAAGAGATAAATGGAAAGATATAGTATACTAGAGTTAAATGAGATGACACTTTTGTCTAGAATGTTTCGAGACAGAAAGAGTGTCGTTGAGAAAAAGGAAAAGAACTAATGAAATTTGACCTTATTTTTCAACAAATTATGCTTAATTGTACGTGTTATGGGCCAAATTATTCATGACATGTGAACTTATAATCCTGGGACACCTGCCCTCATGATTATACACCTCAGCTCTTTATTTATACTTGGTCGGCTCCAAAACATCTTGGTCGGCGTACCAGCCGACCAGCTTAAGAAGATGAACCATCATGAAGAAGAAAAGCCATCCATATGGGAATTACCAAGATACATTCCACACGTGCCTTGGAAGATTAATAATCTCATTCATTATGTACGGCATAAATACTTGGATATATAAAGGCATTCCTCCCCCCCCCCTAGTTTTCGGACCATTATAAATATCTTATTTCTCTTATCTCAAAGGACAAGTCTAGCACCCACACGTAAGACTACCCAAAATTCTATGTAACCACCTTCAGTCGTAATACCATAAAAGTGGACGTAGGATTTTCCTATGCTGAACCACTTTAAAAATCTTTTTTGTTCTTTGTTATTTTCATTTACATTACTTAACTAATTATCTGTGATTGCGAAATGGGTGATTATTAGCTAAGATAAAATCTCTACCAATTTTGGACATCAATAGATTGGTGTCGTCTGTGGGAACGATTGCTAGTCATCGTTCTCTGCCCATTCGTTTCACTTGTTCACCTTGAAAGTTATCTGAAAAATGACAATTGTTCCTGAGAGAAGACTTGCAACTGCGATCAATGTTTCGGATCCATTTTCTCCTCCTAGTGTTACAGATCTTCAAGGAATTTTACTCAATCTTGCTAAAGTGCAAGAGCCATACAAGAATTAGTTAGGAAGCCGGCTCGAACATTGCAGGATAAATCCACCACAGCACCATCCCGGAGGGAGATGCCTCATCCTCCTCCTACCTAAAATGAGAGATGTTCTTATTCCAGATCCTCCCATGATAGATTTTATTGCCCAGGAACAACATCGTCCAACCGATCTACTGATTACTATGATGGTCAGTCTTTCACTTCTGAAAGGTTGAGCATTTAGAATGCTTGAGTAAGGCATCTACATTTGATTGCCTTGGTCCCCGAATAACCAAAGGTCATCAAAGAGAGTCAGTTTGATCCCACGAGCATTGGGAAGGGTCTATAAGGTCTAAGGCTTGCATCAGAGGATCTGTGCATATCGAGCAGACTTCTTAGGAAGAGAGCTCAGCACAGGTGCACAGTAAAGCCACCAAAGTTGCCTCAGCCAAGTCCAAACTAGAGGAGCACTCTTAGAAGGGATCCATACAAATATTGGAAGATCGTTTGGGGGAAATGGCTAAGACGAAGAACCCTTTGCAAAGGATTTTTATGAAAGGATCTTATTTCGTACAGGCTATTATGGATTACTCCACGCCTTCTAAATTCAAACCCCATGTGGTCATGCCCAAATATGATGGTAAAGTTAATCCCGTCCTTCATGTTGAACAATAACAAGTTATTATTGATATCTATTATGTTCCTGACGATATGAGGTGTAGATATTTTTTAAATATGATCACTGGTCCTTCTCAAATCTGGTACAATAATTTACCCTCAGGATAAATTGCCAATTTTCATCAGCTCGTCGAACTATTCATTAGTAAATTTTGCTTTAGAGATAAGCCAATCAAGAGAGTAGCCCATTTACTCAGTGTCCGCTAGTGATTAAGAGAAATTACTCGAGAATACATCACTCATTTTAATAATGAGAAACTGGAAGTTGTTGATTATGAGGAGAAAATGACTATCATAGATTTAATGAGTGGATTGATCCTTGAGAAGCTATATTATGAGTTGGAAAAGGAACCTCTGAAAACCATGGTTCAATTGATGGAAAAATATAGGAAAATCATAAATGCCGAAGAGGCTATGGATGCTAAACAAACTCCGGGGACAAAATCTGAAGGCCATAAGAAATCTGAGAAAAAGGAACAGAAAGAGAAGAAATTTGATAAGCCTAAAAAGTATAAGAAATATACTCCTCTCACTACAGGTGTGCATCACGTTCTGGAGGAAATTAGGGGCAGGAAGGATTTGAAATGGCCTGGGAAGCTAAAATCGCTACCCAATCGGAGAGACAAGTCTAAGTATTGTGACTTCCATAAATATTATGGACATACCATTGATAACTGTATTACCTTGAAAAATGAAATTAAATCTCTCATCCACCAAGAAAAATTGACCCAGTTTATTAACCGAACTCGAGGTTGGGACACGAGAAAACGGTCAGAATCTCCTTACAAAAATAAAGACGATAGAAAGAGAGGTCGGGATAATGATCCTGAAGATGGCCCCGACCGACCGAATAAACCCAGGGAGCCTGAACTCAATGTAAGCATGGTATCTTGTGGTTGTCATTTCATTGCAGGAGGGGATGCTGGAGGTGGAGATGAAATATCCAGGAGAAAGGCTTATTTAAATGAGTCCAAAGCTTGATATTACATTATGAAAGCTAATTTAATAGACGAAGTAGATGGTCGATCCAGAAAGGTGAACAAAGATAAGTTGATCATCAACTTCTCCAAAAATGACTTAACGGTAGTTTTGTACCCTCATGATGATCCCCTAATTATTAACTGTTGAGTGTATTACGCCAGGGTAGCAAGAATTCTCATAAATAATGGTAGCTCAATTGATGTCATGTTCTACAACTGTTTTTATAGCCTGGGGTTATGGGATAGCAAACTGGAGCCTTACCATCGGCCTTTAATCAGCTTCTCTAAAGGAAAGGTGTTTCCCTTGGGGACTGTCAAGATAGAATTATTGATCGACACTTATCTAGTAATGAGAACTAAGAAGATTCATTTCGTAGTTCTAGACAAGAATGTTCCTTCAGCTTATTATATGATCATTGGCAGGGTTGGATTAAAGAAATTCAAAGCAGTGCCATCCACAGTTCATCAGTGTATGAAGTTCCCCACTCATTACGGGGTTGGCATAGTAAAGGGCAATCATAAGGAGGATAGATAATGCTAGTATACCTCCGTCGACTAGTAAAAAGTTTAGAACAGCACCACCACCTACCAAATCGACACTTTGGACCCCCTTGAAGAAGGCGATTTAGTCAAAGGGAAAGTTGTGGAGGCTCCAAAAACCATTGTACGAGATGATGAAAAGCAAGAAATAACCACCCAGATTGTCTGAAACCTAAGACTTTTCCTCAAATAGTAATTAATTGCATTCCTTAGAGAGCAGAAGAACGTGTTTTCTTGGAGTCATGAAGAAATTCCAGGTGTGTCCTTCCCCGTCTTCTTCCCTTTTTATAATTTCCTCCCTTCAGGGGAGGAATTCGACGCTCGCGCGCGCTGTTGGCGGAAGATAGGAAGAATGTCTCTCTCCCTTTCTAGAAGCACTTTGGTCGTCGTCGATGTGGGGTGATGTAAAGAGATATCCTCGAGAGAACGGCATCAAATACATACTGATGCTTGAGAAATCAATTAGTTCAAAGGTTCGGGGGTTAAGTTACATAATGGGGAGGTGTTAGGCACCCATAACGCCTTTTCAGTCTCTCGTGGGCATGTGTTACTACTCTCCTTAATAACTCCGAAAAATGTGTGCGCATGTATATATAAATGGAGGATGGAATTTCTCAACTCACGTCATGGTGAAAGGAGAGTGAGGTTATTCGTAAGAGTGTTACCAAAATAGTAACTAAAACAATAATGTGTGCACTCATCAGAATATCGATCATTATGGTGAAATACAATATGTGTTAGATAAAGCGCGAATAAGAATCACAAGTATATTATATAGAAATAATATATGATTAAAAATATGAAATGAGGACTCGAGTCCCGAGTTTTTACCCGAGACGCCTACGTAGCCTAAAAATGCATCAAAGTCCACGTAGTTCTCATGAAACATGAGGGTGGGGTTTATCCCATAAATCCAATCGGGGATTTTATTTAGATGTGTGTGTAGAAGAATGATATTTTGATTTAAAAAAATGTGGTGAGGAATCTCATTTGAAATTTATGAGCAAATCCTCTTTTTCTTATTTTGGAGTTTTTATATAAAAAATATGATATGTGAAATACTACTAATAAAAAATGGGATTATTAATATGTGTTGATTAACAAAGATCAAATGCTAAAGTAAGGATTAAATGACTAATGCAAAAAAAAGGAAATTTAAAGAGAGGGAATAATGTTTAGACCTTCTTTGAAGACTTGGAGGTTGATCTTAATTCTTGAAGGGATGCCCTAGCAAATGGATGGAGGTGATAAGAGGAAAGGGAAAGGATTTTCCTAAATTGGGTGTGAAAGGGATGGAAATGGAATATGGAGGAGATATTTTAATAGGGAAGCCACGCTGACTTTGAGAAAATATTACTGAGATCACTCAGAGGGATGTTTATGAGGTGCCTTTCAAAGTTAGCTCATGACCTACTTATATAGGGTCAAGGGGGTGACGATCGGCATTGTACTTGACCTGCCTATCGGAAGGCAACCCCACTCTCGATATGCAGTAAAATGGGTTTGCCATTCGGCAACCTCAGGTAGATTTCTTGAAAAAGTGATTGTAAAACGCAATTCGTAAGTTTGAATTGAGCACAGGGCATACCATTAGAAAGGGTATTCAGAGCCCTTTAATAATCCATTGAGCCGCTCTCAGGTTCGGGAGTTGACTTTGGTCAAACGGGGATCGAAATCACCCGATGATTTTTTAGAGAGGAGATTCTCGAAGGAAAATGGATCATTCGTCTGAACCATAAGGCCGATGCATGGGATGGACCATTGGAAAGGGTATTCATATCCCTTCAAAGATTCATTCAGTGTCATTTGGTTCGGAGATTTAACCTTGGTCAAATGGGGCCGCGAAGAACCAAATGACCCTTCAAAGTAAAATGGGTCGTTCGTTAGTATCGTAAGGCTAATTCATGCATGGGTCGTAATGTTGGAAAGGGTATTCAGTTCCCTTAGAATATTCACTTAGTCTCATTCGATCTAAAGAGATTACAGAAGTCAAATAGAGTCCGGGAGCGCTCGGTGATTTTTGGCTCAATGTTTAGAGGAAAACGGACCATTCATCCGAACCATAAGGTCGATTCATGCATGGGGTGGACCCTTAGAAAGGTAATTCAGTGTTGTTCGAAGATTCATTGATCTTTTTCTTAGGTGAGGAAGTTGATTAAGTTCAAAACGGGGATTGGGAGCGCCTAGTGTCCTTCAGATCGATTTTTAATAATAAAACGGACCGTTCGTTCGAACCGTAGGAATGATCCGTGCACAAGGTGGACCATTGGAAAGGATATTTAGAGCTCTTCAAAGATTCATTAAGATTTCACTCTGACGAGAAAGTTGATCGGAGTCAAATGGGGTCCGAGAACACCCAATGGCCTCCAGAACGATTTTTGAATAGTAAAATGGATCTTTCGTCCAAATCATAGGGACTATTTGTGTATGGGGTGTACCATTAGAAAGGGTATTCGGATCCCTTTAAAGATTCATTGAGATTTCTCTCTGATGAGAAAGTTTATCGGAGTCAAATGGGGCCTATGAGATCCCAAGGGCCTCTAGATCGGTACTCGGAGTATGACCTAGGGTTCTTATGGTAAATGGGGAAGTTTTAGGAACCTAAGGATAGTCTTAGGGAGGTCCTAAAGTGTGGTCTCTACAGATCCCCTCGACGGATGAGCTTGGAATAAGTGAAAGTCGTCGAATACACACCACATGGCTGCTTGGGAAAGAGATCAATTATGCGGACCAAATGGATAAGGATGACCGATTTAGAGGGACGAGACTCAAGGTAATGCTGGGGATGAGTGATTCTAAAGGACAAGGTTAACTAGGGATCTAAAGTTGGATGATCGAATTTGAAGAGGTCAATTCTGAGAACCTAAAGTTGTGACGACTAATTTTGAGGGTCGAGGTCAATATGAGGACCTAAAGTGATGACGACCGATTCTGAGGGCTGAGCTCAATTCTAAGGACCTAAAGTGATAATGACCAATTCTGAGGGCCAAGGATAATTATGAGGACATAAAGTGATGACGACTGATTTTGAGGGCTTAGGTCAACTCAAAGGACATAAAGTTAGGACGATCAATTCTGTGGGTCGGGGTCAATTTTGAGGACCTAAAGTTATAGAGACTGATTCTGAGGGCCGAGGTCGGCTAGGGATTATAAGATCTTAAAATGGTTTTCTTATTGAAGAAATGTTCTAATACTTGTTTGGCATTTTTAGGAGTTTTGGGGAGAATTTTTGGACTTTTCTGACATTTTTATACAAAATATCACGCGGTATGCTGACTAGCATGTGGTAGGGGTTACCATTTGACAAGTGGCACAAAATCCTAGGCTTCCTTGGGCAAAGGAACAGGCAGGTGTCGATCGGTATGGGCTGGGGTAGGCCGATCGGCATGCCGTTTGGACTCCTATAAAAAAGGGGCGAACCCTCCTCATTTTTCCCATCTTTCTACATCTGAATCTTCTGCTTCTTCTCTCTAAAATCCATTTCTAAGTCCTTCTTTCTTCAAGACTTTAAATGGCGGGTTCTCCCAGCAACGAGGGATATAACTTGGAGTAGCTGAGCATTGATGATTGGGCGGGCTTAGAGTGGTGAGCTAGGGTGCTAGGGGTGTTCAAAAAACCGACTGGACCGACGGACCGAACCGAACCGAGCCGAACCGACCCTTTTTTTCGATCTTTTTTCTTAATCGGTCCGGTCTCGGTTTATTTTTTTGGTGGACCGACCTAGTCGGTCCGGTCCACGATTTACAGTTTCAAAAACCCTGTTAGGACCAACCCGAACCGACTGTATATAAAATAATATATTTTTACATATATATGTATACATATAAGATAAATAAATAGTAAAAGTATATATTTCAATATTTTATTAGTTTAAATTATAGTTTAATCCAATAGTAGGTTTGTTTTAATCACAAATTTTGATATTTTTTAGTTTTTAATGTTTGAAAAAAAATAGACTCGGGTATATTTGTATTATTATAAATGATGTAATTTATTAATGTGAGGACCGACGGGTTAGACCGGACCGACCCTATAAAAAACCGAACCGACATTATCGGTCTGGTCTCGGTCCATTTTTTTAGAGGACCGACCAAGTCGGTCCGGTCCAAAAAAAACCTTAAAACCGAACTGGACCGGACCGCGAACACCCCTATAGGGTGCCCCCTACTTTGAACAATGAGAACGCATTTGACTTGTTTGAACCAGTAGCTGAGGATCACTTTCTTCTACATGAGCCTTCGCACAATCCTTCTTCGAGGGTGAGGAACCCTAGTGGCTATGTAAGTATAATGACCTTTGGCAATCTTTTTTTCTTTTTTCTTCTATTTTTTGTTAACGAAAGTATATTTTTCTTTCTTTTTAATTTAGACAGACTGATATCTCTCCTTCGAGCCTGCGTTCCAAGGGGACGAAGGGGTTGAAGGATGTATAAGAGAGTCTTTCGGTGGCGGTGCTCTAGGTAGTTACTTCTGCTGGCTTTGGCTGCCTGGCACTGACTTTAGACGAGACGTCGCGTTCTAATGAGGTTTTATGCGTGTTGGGAGAGAGGTGGTAGGACACTACCCACACCATTCACTTATGTTTTGGGGAGATGACCGTGACTCTTATTGACATTCACCAGTTATTGGGGATAAATTACGAGGGTGTGCAGATTGAGGTGGACCGTACTGTGAGGTTGACGTCGGAGGCGATTCATACAGCATTGGGGGATGTGGGTATGATAGTTTCTGGAGATTTTCTTTGCATTTTCTCTCTTAGGGAAGTGCTCTTGATTCGAAGGATTGATGACTCTTATGGGCAACAGGTGAGGTAGATGGCCCGATTATTTATTCTACTTTTGTTAGGTGGTTTCTTCACGGTGATGAGGGGCGACGTTGTCCATCTCTGGTTCTTGCCATTTTTGAGGATCTTTTCTGATGTACCGCTCTATGATTGGGGGAGCTCGACCTTGGCAACCCTTTATTCTTCTCTGAATGCATTCAGCCGGTACTGCCGACAGACCTTTATGGGGGGGCACGTACCTTTTGGACGTAATTCTCACATTTTCTTTTCTTGTGTTTTCTTGCATTTCCTTTTTATTTTTTCTTTGATGACTCCTGTCCTTTCTGCAAAAATGGTTTTATGAGGTGATTTGGCTTAATGCTAAGTTGATATCCCTGAAACACAAGGACTTAGGGAAATTCTTTCGGATGTACCAGTGGTGAAAGTACAATAATCAGTCAAATTAATCTTTATCCCTGGCGGCGGTGCGACAGGCTCTGAACAGGTGAACTAGTGATCAGGTTACTTCTTTTTTCTTTTGAATCTTATTTTGACATTTTTTTTCTTTTCACGAATATTGATCTTTGTTGGGAACTGCAGGTTACCTTTTACCCCTGGGAGATAGCTCATCAGCACACAGAGGTGACAGGCATGCACACGCAGATGCGGAGGCTGATGGCGCATGAGTTTAGGTATTCCTGGTACCTGGGAGAGAGGGTTGTGCGACAGATAGTGGAGTATGATGTGTAGGTCCCACCAGTGGTGCCTCCGATGTATATGATGCGGGTGTAGGAGATATCGAACAAGGCTAGGATGACGGCGATGCTTAGCAAGGCTTCTTCGCTCTACACGGACACGGTGGGGACTTGCGACTGCCTAAATTTCGTGACGAGCTAGTTGATGCCCTCATGTATTTATGATGTGGTGACCATGCCTCCGCCTCCTACGAGTTCAGGCAGGGGAACGAGCAGGTCGTTAGGATCCGCCCATAGCATAGGTGTCACATTATCGGCGGCGACAATGGCAGAGGAGGCTTCGCTTCAGGTCACTCTACCCTTCTATAATTTTTGTTTGAATAGAGGGAGATCATTGAGCCTACCGCACTGCCCTCATCTAGCGGATCCTGGTGGTATGGGGCTTAGGGGGAATGTCCTTCAGCCTGAGGTATATTTTTCTCTTTTCTTATCTTGTCACCTTTTGATTCTTTCTTTGATTTTTAATGATTGATTTGCCTTTTATTTTTATTACTTTGCTTATAGCACGTTCGGGTGCCGACCACTTGGTTGAAGTACATCAGGGACTGGGTGGATTTCGCGACTGCCTATATCAAGGACTCTGTTCCTTCTTGTTTGGTTTCACCTGCTACCTCAGACGAGGGATCGGGTTTAGAGAGTGGAGAATCTATAGCTCTTCGTAGGGGGAAGCGTGTCCACCGCAGGGATTGAGGGTTTAGAGAGAGAGAGAGAGATTGTGGGCTTGGGCTGAGTCTCGTTTTGTATTTTATGTTTCTTCATATACATTTTATTTAATCACACAATGGAAATATATTTGAAGAGGATTTTTTATTATCCATTCCTATTTTAATGACTTATTCTATATGCACTTTTTACTTTGCTATTGAGACATTAAAAATAATAGGATATCTATTTAGAAAAGAGATTAAATAATTCAACGAAAATACTTATGATGAAAAATGGTGGGTAAAAATGGATAAGTTTTGAATAAATAACTCGAGGGTCTTAAAATAAGGATTTATTTTTTGAGTTTTTGATTTTGACAAAAAAGGAAAGATAGAATTTTCTAAAATAAGGGAGTGTCGATCGACATACTCCTTGTCTGCCTATCGGCATATGGGTCCATTCAAATCACTCTAAGGCTTTGATTTCACTTTCTTGCAACCCAAATTAGTTTGTAAGGTAGGCTTTATTTTGGGCTCTTTAGCTTTCTTATCTTTAGCCAAGGCCTTTGTGTATAAAAGGGGGTAAAGGGGGAGTAGTTTTTCATCCATTCTCATCTTTTCCTTCTTATTTCTTACTTTCTGCCTCATTTATTTCCCAAATGGCTCTTCTGATGCACGTAGAATTCTCTTCATATCTCGAGAGTCAAGAAGCCATATGTATGTATAACGTAGACTACGAAGATTTTAATTTGCATTGAGTCTCCTTGTGGTTCAATTGGGCTATTGATCGTAACATATTGGAGGTGGCAGTGCAATTTTATTACCGTGAAGACCACTTTTTTTGCTTTGGTTTAGACGAGGTTTGTCCGACCTGTAAGGAGTTTTCATCCATGCTGGGAATTAATCCCAGTGTAGCGGCGGCTATGCCTGGATTATCTCGATCTCCTCGGGCGTTGTTAGTAGAGTTGCTTCACATTTCCCCTTTTATGGCCCGACCTTTGGTTACTAGGGGATGATCTCTCTTCCGGTTGTTATGTATTCTGCGCGTATGAGGGATTTCAACGATGCGAGCCACGCTAGAGCTGTTGCCATAGGCCTAACTTAGGGGATTTTACTGGTGACAAGGGACCTAATTGTGGACCCTCAGTTGGCTGCAGTCACAGCATGGATGTTTTATCATCTTAATCCTACGGTGGTGATAATGGGATACCCTGAATGGCATTGTACTTGAATTGCCTATCGACAGGCAGCCCTAGACACACTGTCAATAGGCAGGGAAATGGGTTTTCCATTCAGTAACCTCATGCAGATTTGTCTAAAAATGCTCATAAAATGCAACTCATAAGTCCGAATTGCACATGGGGCATACCGTTGGAAAGCTTATTCAGAGACCTTTAAGAATCCATTGGGCCGCTCCTGGGTTCAAGAGCTGACTTTGGTCAAATGGGGCTCAGAAGCGTCCGACGATCTTTTGGACAAGAGATTCCTAGAGAAAAATGGATCGTTCATCCAAAACATAAGGCCTATTTGCGCATGGGATGGACCCTTAGAAAGGGTATTCAGAGCCCTTCAAATATTCATTCAGTTTTATTTGGTTCGGATAGTTGACCTTGGTCAAACGGGGCCCAAAAGCGCTCGGTGACCCTTCGGAGTAAAACGGGTCATACGTCAGTACCGTAAGGCTGATTCGCACATGGGGCGGACCATTGGAAAGTTTATTTAAAATATTTGTTCATTCTCATTTGAGATGAAGAGTTAACGGGAGTCAAATGAAGTCCGGGAGCTCCCGGTGATCTCCGACTCCATTTTTTGGGGAAAACGGACCGTTCATCCGAACTGTAAAGCCTATTCATACATGAGGTGGACCATTGGAAAGGGATTCATATCCCTTAAAAGATTCATTGAGCTTCCACTCGAGAGAGGAAGTTGATTAGGGTCAAAATAGGGCCTGGGAGTGCTCGGTGGCCTCCAAATTGATTTTTTATAGTAAAATGGACCGTTCGTCCGAGCCATAGGGGTTGATTCGTACATGGGTTAGACCGTTAGAAAGGGTATTTAGAGCCCTTAGAATATTCATTTAGCTTTCTCTCCGACGCTAAAGTTGACTGGAGTCAAACGGGGCCCGGGATCGCCCAGTAACCTCTTGATCGATTTTTAATAGTGAAACAGACTTTTCATCCTAACCATAGGTCCTATTTGTACACGGGGTGGACCACTAGAAAGGGTATTCAAAGCCCTTTAAAGATTCATTGAGCTTTCTATCTGACGAGAAAACGGAGTGGAGTCAAACGGGGCCCGGGGCGCCTGGTGACCTCTAGATCGATACTCGGAGTATGACTGAGGTTCTTATGGTAAATAGGAAAGTGTTAGGGACCTAACAAGAGTTTTAGGGAGGTGCCAGAATATGGTTTCTACACCAAGAATTGACCTTAATTTCATATGTCATGAGATCAATATTAAAAAAGATGCTAAGCCGATCAAGCAGAAGTGCATAGTATTCAGTCCCGAGAAAAATGTGGTTATCCAAGAAGAAGTTGACAAGTTGGAGAAATCCTATTTCATTAAAGATGTAAAGAATCCCAATTGGTTGTCCAATATAGTAATGGTAAAAAGGAAGAATGACAAATCGCGATTGTGTGTGGATTTTATTGACCTCAATAAAGCATGCTCAAAAGATCACTTTCCTTTACCATGATTGATCAATTGGTAGATGCCGAAGGTACCTATATAGAACACCCTTAGGGTTAGGTGTTTTGTGGTGTTTACCTATATAGACCTTCAACTAGTTGGACTTTAAGTTTGACAAAATATTTTTTGTATTTTTGTTTGAGTCTAGACTACTTATGTCATGCCCTCTACTCAGTCGTTTGCACGTCTTAGAATTCAGAATTCGGCTGAATTTAATTTTTGTAAAGGTAATCTCTCACACCCTTGTAAATTAGCTCATAGAAATTTTAAATGGAAGTCACATAGGACACACCACTACACCACACTGCATTACATTACATCATATCTCATATGATTGTTTTATTTGTTTGATTAAAAAGAAGTTTTAAAACATTTTAAAAATATTTTGAAAATTATTTATGTAATTAATTTTTCTGATTTTAAAATAAGTTTCCAACTTTATTTGAAAGATTAAATGATATTTTATTTAATAAATTCTTATATATATATTATTATATACCTCTAATACGATTGTATTAAAGGTTTAATAGTCATTAATGCTTCACTCGACCTCCACTTTCTCTACCCGTCTTCTCATATCCCTTATTCTTATCTCTCCATTTATTATATAAACTCAAGACAACACATGCACCAAACACATTATAATTTTAATTTGAGTAATACTATGAGTTCCAAATAACTCCCCCAAAACTCTCTCAAAAAGAAAATAAGGGCGGACCTCATAACACAAGTCTATACTTAATAGGGAGGTGAGAGAGTAAGTGGAATCCACATCAGATTTGGGAGAGATTTTGGTACTCATATCATTATTCTTTTAATTTACATTTCTCGCTCTTCATCTTCTCTCTTCTTTCATATTATGGAGAAGAAGAGTTTATTATTTTAAGTTCAACGGCTTATCACAGATTATGGAGATTCCTACACTCTTCTTCTCACGTTTAGGTATTATTTTTTCTCAGATTTCTTCTTATTAGAAAATTGTTCCAACTATAATGTATTTCTCTGAACTATTCTTGAGCTAAATTCTGCACTAACTAATGGGTCTGAAAAACCATATCATAGACAAATATATTGAAAATAATGGATCGAGTGGGGTAGGGGTGACAATTTTTGACACGACACGATAACTCGACACGAAGTTAGCGGATTAGGGTTGACGATTTCTTGACACAAACTCGATTATGACACGACCCGCCAACACGAATAATAAACGGGTTGGGTTAGTGTCAAACACGTATAACTCGAAAATGACATGAATAGACCCGCTTAACTCGTATTTTATGGAGAATATATTAGATAATTTAGATATCTTGATAGGCATTCTATAAAATTCATGGAGAATCGGATGATAAATTATTTAAGTGTTGAAAGAAGTTAAAATTAATTAAATTTAAGTTATTATACGCCTATGATTGGTATGATTGGTTAAGAGAGAAGAAAAAAATATTTTATATTTTACTTAATGGGTTATGCGGGTCAACCCGAACACGACACGATAGTAAATAGGTCGGGTTAGTATTTGCTCATCTGACACGATTAGTTAAATGGGTTGGGTTAGAATTGACTAATATTTGACACGAACCCGACACGACACGACCCGAACACGACACGACGCACACGAATTGCCACCCCCTAGAGTGGGGTAACAGTGCTGGATGAGCTTCTGATGCCAACGGATCTCGATGCGAATGGATCGACTGGGGCAACAGTGGATGGACCGCTCAGATCTCATCTGGGCCTTTTGCAAAGGATCTCCACACTCCGTGTTTCGAAGATGGTGGCTTGGAGGAGAGAGAAATCTCTGCAGGTCTTATTGCGGCACAGATTGTTTCGTCCCTCCAAATTACTGAAGATGCTCAACTGAATGTTGAGACAATAATATATGATCAGGTCATATTGGTGTCTTATTAGTAAGTTGTGAACTTGCTTATCAATAATAATGTTATGTAGATAAAACTCTCTCAACTTTCTGTTTTCCCATCATCATATATCAGGCTTTTGTATTGCTTGAAAAAAAAAATACATACTCATATATTTATTTGTTATTTTTTTGCAAATTTTATGTTGAATACATGTATTTGAGGCTAATTTTGTTCCTCTTCTATATTTGTGTGGCATTTTTTTTACTGTATTTGTGATTTTAAAGAGTTGGAAATGGAAACTCAAAAGTTGTTTTAAAAAATTATCATTTTGATGGATTATCATTTTGATTTGTGTATTATGTAATTCTTTCATTCTTCTTCTAAATATTTGTTTTATATCTCTATTTACAAATCTCATTTTTAATTGGATGCAACTGTGGATCTACGTTTTCGTGTTTATGAGTGTGTCTGTAGAACATAAGGTCTTCAGGTTCGTAAGTAGCAATGACACGTTTCTTTTGGGTATGGTGGAGTCCAAAAGATCAAATTAAATTCGGTATGTTGTTTGGGCTTGTACGTTTTTCTAGGGGTGGTAATTTTTGACACGACACGATAACCCGACACGAACTCGACACGAAGTTAGCGGGTTAGGGTTGACGATTTCTTGACACGAACCCGAATATGACACGACCCGCCAACACGAATAATAAACGGGTTGGGTTAGTGTCAAACACGTTTAACTCGAAAATGACACGAATAGACCCGTTTAACTCGTATTTTATGGAGATTATATTAGATAATTTATATATCTTGATAGACATTCTATAAAATTCATGGAGAATTGGACGATAAATTACTTATGTGTTGCAAGAAGTTGAAATTAATTAAATTTAAGTTATTGTACGCCTATGAGTGGTATAATTGGTTAAGAGAGAAGAAAAAAATTATTTTATATTTTACTTAATGGGTTATGCGGGTCAACCCGAACACGACACGATAATAAATAGATCGGGTTAGTGTTTGCTCATATGACACGATTAGTTAAATGGGTCGGGTTAGGATTGACTAATACTTAACACGAACCCGACATGATACGACCCGAACACGACACGGCGCACACGAATTGCCACCCCTACGTTTTTCTGTATGTTTCATGGTGCTCAGGTAAACATAAGATGAGAGGAGGATGGACCTGAGATTATGGAGATAGAGTTTTTTTTTTTTTTCTACCTGTCAGATAGAACTTATTTCTGAATTTCGTTTTTTTACTGTGTATATCATACATCTATAAACATTAGATTTTTTGTTAATATGATATGTTTATTGTTTGTAAGTAATCTTTTGTTTCATTTTTTTATGATTTGATTTAACTATTTGAAAAAAATTGAATAGGTTTATAAATAAAAAATTTAGTACAAAAAAGTTTACTGCATACACACACAATTGAAAAATGTTACTCCACTTTCGGGTGTCAACTCATTTGTGTTGTGTTCTAATCATGTGATTTGAAAAATAAGTCAAAAACATTGTAATTCTAGAAGAATTTTATGTAGTAGTATATCAAAATATAAACAATATTTGAATTAAAAATAATAATTGAATCGGACATTATTAAAAAGCTATCATTCCATAATTAGAACATGTAAATAATAATTATTGTGATAATTTATTTAAGGTGACAACAATTTTAAGTTTGTGTATTGTTTTGTATGAAAATCAACAAATGTGAGTATCAAACGCAATGGCATGCTCATTAGATTACTTCTTAGTAATATGTAGGTATGAAAGTATGATGGACAAGAAAAAACTATATGCGCCCGAGCATCGCGGGGATTACATGCTAGTTATATCTCTAATACAATAGTATTAGGGCACCAGCTATTGGCACTCCCTGTAATCTTCTAACACTCCATTTTTATTTTCAATACCAATTATACCCTTACATTTACTCTCACACCATTTTTATTTTAAATACCAATCTTACCTTTACATTTATAAAATTTAAATTTTCACTTTTTTACCTTCAATTAAAATAAGTATATTTGAAAAATAACTAAAAAAATTATATTTTTGGTAAAAAATATATTTTTTTATAAAAAATTATTTTCAATAAGAATCAGTTTTTTTTTTTTACTTTTCACAACTATTTTTTTAAAAAAAATCAATTGTCTAAAAAATTGTTATCTAATTTTTTTATTGAAAACTGTTCATAAAACATAAAAATTTATTTTATATAAAAGAAAAACTATTTTTTACAAACTAAACTATTTTTTATGATTCATTTATTTATTAAGTAATATGATCACGACCCAAATAAAACGCGACGTGTCATCTAGTCCTATTTTTTTTCATTGCAACTGTCACGCACCATTTTTTAATATTTTAAAAATAATCATATTACTTCTTAGAAAAAACGGTTCATGCCAGCGGTATATGTATGTCGTCCGACCACCTACATATACCGGTGGCGCGAACCAGTTTTTCTAATATATTGGTCCGCGACAGCTGTATGTTTTCTGATAAAATAGTTGATATGCTTTTTTAACAAAATCCGATTGAATTTTTAAAAATAGCAATCCCGTTTTCCTCAAAAACATTTCATCTGTTTTAGTTAAAAAAACATTTCAACTGTTTTTTCTTTTATAAACATTTCAACTGTTTTATTAAAAAAAATATATCAACTGTTTTTTCTTTTAAAAACATTTCAACAGTTTTGTTAAAAAAACATTTCAACCTCTTATACATATTGCTAGCGTGGAATTTTTTTTATATAAAAAAATATTTTTAATAAGAATCTATTTTATTTTTTTTTACTTTTCATAACTGTTTTAAAAAAATATTTCAATTGTCAAAAAAAATTATTATTTGTTTTTTTTATTGAAAATTGTTTGTAAAACATAAAAAATTATTTTATATAAAATAAAAATTATTTTTACAAAGTAAACCATTTTTTATGAATTTTTTATCTTCTAAGTAGCACGATCACCATCCAAATAAAATGCGACGTGGCGTGTAATCATATTTTTTCATACCGTTGGCGCGGACCATTTTTCACTACTTAAAAAATAATCATTTTACAATTTAGAAAATATGGTCCACGCTAGTAATACGTAAGGCGGTTGAAATGTTTTTTTAATAAAACAGTTGAAATGTTTTTTTAATTAAAAGAGACGATTTTTTTTAGGAAAACAGGATTGTTATTTTCACACATATCATCTGATTTTATTAAAAAAAAACATTTCAACTGTTCTATTATAAAATCTACAGCTGTCGCGAACCATATTAGAAAAAAAGGGTCGCGCCAACGATATGTATAGGTGGTCAAACCCCCTATACATACCGCTGACGTTAACCATTTTTTTTAAATAGTAATAAGATTATTTTTAAAATAGTAAAAAATGGTGTGCCAGCGATATAAAAAAATAGGACTCTAAGCCACGTCGCGTTTTATTTGGGTCGTGATCATGTTACTTAATAAATAAATGATTCATAAAAAAGGGTTTATTTTGTATAAAACAATTTTTACTTTATATAAAATAATTTTTTATGCTTTATGAACAATTTTCAATAAAAGAAATAGATAAGAATTTTTTTAAACAATTGAAATATATTTTTTTAAATAGTTATGAAAAGTAAAAAAAAAAAAAAACGGATTCTTATTAAAAATAATTTTTAAAAAAATATATATTTTTTTACTAAAAATATATTTTTTTTAATTAGTTTTCAAATATACTTATTTGAATTGAAAGCAAAAATGTGAAAATTTAAATTTTATAAATGTAAAGGTAAGATTGATATTTAAAATAAAAATGGAGTGTGAGAATAAATATAAGGGTATGATTGGTATTAAAAATAAAAATGGAGTCTTAGAAGAGTATGGGGAGTGCCAATAACCCACTCCTAATATTAGAGGTATAAATATTAATTAACGCAACACTACATTTATAAAATACCTGATGATTAATATCCAACAGATTCTCAAAAGACCCACTCTTTTATCCAACTTCTAAACGTTTCCTTCACCTCCAAAACCCTTACCCTGCCATTTCTCTCCTATTAAGTATGGTATTCTTACGTCCGTTTTTTTTCTCTCTCAATAAATCTAATAGTGTTTCTTGGAAACCAAAAGAGGGGACGAACCAGATTTTTTTTATTATGTCACTTCATTTTCTCTCACTCTCAAGTAACGCTTCTCCATGTTTATTCCATTAACATTCAATATATCCTCATCTACCCACATTTATTAAAGCCAACTCTTTATAACAATGGATTTATACTTCCAAGTTCAAACTTCCCCCCCGCCCCCCCCCCCCCCCCCCCCCCCCCCCCAAAGCCCCAGCCTGACTGCTAAACGATGGAATAGAAATTGGAGCACGATTTTGCTGGAGTATCCTGATACAGAAGAATCAAAGGTGATCAAATATAACCTCTAATAACCCTTAAGTTGAAATAACATACTGGAGAGTCTAAGGCACCATCTGTGACTACGTTCTATATATATAGATATATAAACATGAAATGATTTAGCAAATCAATTGGAGACATGAGGAAAAATCTTTTGGGGGAACCATTTCTCACCAAGTACTAGGGAACCTCTTTACACATGGATATCATTAAAGTGGAGTCCTGTATCCACGAACCAGCATCGTTGTGTTTCAGGAAGTGTTGCTATGCCTAATAAATTATTAGGCATAGCAACACTTCCTGAAACACAACGATGCTGGTTCGTGGATACAGGACTCCACTTTAATGATATCCATGTGTAAAGAGGTAGTAATAATAGTACCATAGAAAATGTTTACAAAAGATAAATAAAAAATAATAATGTAGTTGTTCCCTTTATAAATGTGTTTACCATTTCTTCCACAATTACACCTCACAAACCACTATACTCGCAGTTGATTGGTGTTTCTGAACCAACTCTTCAAGATATTGTGACAACCAAAGGGAAAACTTTGCAATTAGTATCAAGTAACTACGCTGAAAGAGAAAAGGAGTGCAAAACTCATTAGTTAGATATCTAACTAATCTGAATGCCATCAATAAAAAAGGGCTGCGGAAAAAGGTTCGTTGATTTTCTTTTATACTGTTTCCTTTATGAGATAAAGTTTCTGAAGTAAAAAGGAGGTACGAGAAAGTGGAGGAAAACGCATCCTGACAATAGACAACATAAATCAACAATAAGTACCCGTTTGATGGCAAGATAAACGGTGGGATAGGATAAGATTTGGGTTAGATTTATGGTTCCTGTTATCTCATATTTAACAATTTTTTTATATTTTGGGTTCCTTTACTAGATCCCAGCTTTCATGTGCCTTTTCTTTGTTGAAATGAACAGACTCAAACACTAACTAGTATTGGAGGAATGTCTCATTTAACTCAACTGCATACTGATGGCTTTATAAAGCCTTACAAGGAAGAGATAAAAAAAAATTGCACCCCACGTTTAACAATAACTAACAAACGTGGATCATGGACTAGAACAATTCAAACCTACTAGCACTTCCCTAACAAATAGGGATTATTGATTGCACGAACTTAAACCAATCCTAACAAAATGACAGCTAAGCAAAAGCGTTTCCAACATATCCTCCCTTAAACTATTTGCACTTGTGCAATTAGTTTATATCAGGCATCGAGCACATCCCCAACAGTCCTCGCAGCTTCTCAAACACTTCAAGCTTTAATCGCTTTGCCATGATGTCTGCGACTTGATTCTGAGTATTGCAGTGAGCTAGCTCCAACGTTCCATCTCTGGTAAGGTCACGAAGGAAGTGGAAGCGAACATCAATATGTTTGCTTCGACTATGGAGCACGGGATTCTTAGAAAGCTTTATGGTTGAGCTGTTATCGCAGTACACGATGGTGCTTCCATGTTGGGCATGACCAATCTCCTCAAGAACTCTTCGCATCCAGACTCCTTGACAAGCACATGAGGCAGCTGCAATAAATTCTGCTTCAGTGGTAGACAAATCAACCACTGGTTACTTTTTAGAGGACCATGAAACTGCACCTGTGCTAAGCATAGACATATCCAAAAGTTCTTCTCCAGTCATCCAAGTCACCGGCATAGTCACTATTTGTGTATGCATCAAGCTTTTCATTTCCTTACCTCTATTATAGAATCCCCAAATTAATCGTGCCATTGAGATACCTGAGCACTCTTTTGACTGCTTGCATATGTATCTCAGTTGGACAGTTCATGAATCTGCTAATTAGACTTAACACATACATAAGATCAGGCCGTGTGGCCGCCAAGTACATCAAACAACCAATAACCTTCTTATACATTGTAGCATCCACCTTCACACCATTTTCATCTTTCATCATCTTACATCCATGAATAATAGGATTCCTAGATGAGTTACTCTCCCTCGTGCCAAATCTTTCTAACACTTCCCTCGCATATTTTCTCTGACAGATATAGATCCCTTCCTTATTCTGAATTACCTCAACTCCAAGAAAATAACGCATCTTATCGAGGTCATACATATCAAATTCCTTTTTCATAGACTTCTTAAACTCCTCAAATATATTCTCATTGCTACCAGTAAATATAAGATCATCAACATAAAGACTAACGATGAGAATATTACCTCCTTCATTGAGCTTTATGAACAAGGTATGCTCATAAGGACATCTTTCAAATCCTTCTCCAATGAAATAGGCTTCGATGCGACTGTACCAAGCTCGTGGGGCCTGTTTGAGGTCGTACAAGGATTTCTTTAATCTATACACCTTCAACTCATCACCCTTGTTCACATAACCCTGCGGTTGATCAATAAAAACTGCTTCATTTATCTCCCCGTGCAAGAATGCACTCTTTACATCTAACTGATACACACTCCATCCCTTTTGAGCAGCAAGAGAAATTACCATTCGGATGGTGTCCCATCTAGCCACCGGTGCGAATACTTTAGTGTAGTTAACCCCGTATTGCTGAGATTACCCCTTCGCCACAAGTCTGGCTTTATACTTCTCGACTTCTCCTCTTTCATTCAACTTTGTTTTAATAATCAATTTGACTCCAATGACTTTTGCTTCTGTTGGTAAGTCTGTCAGCTCCCAAGTGTTATTCCTTTCTATTGCCTCTATCTCATTATCCATTGCAGTCCTCCATTTGTTACATTTGATTGCTTCTTCAAATGTGGCTGGATCAGAAGCAGAGGTAAACATCACGAGATTTTGCATTTTTTCTTCTTCTGACAAGCCTTCTCCACGCACGAAATCTTCCATCCAAACTGGTGGTCTCCGTATCCTCCCTTCTTCTTGAGCCTCTTCTGAAGACTGACTTAAAGACGAGCCTGCTGCTTCTTCTCCTTCTGTATTACCATTTTCTTCATCTTCGTCTTCACTTTGAGTAGACTCATTCCTTTCTTCTTCATTTTGACTCATTCCTTTCTTCTTCATTTTCAGTCCAATCTAACACATCTAACTTCATCTCTTTAGGACTTCTTCCCCAATCCCAGCACTCATCTTCTTCAAAAATCACATCTGTACTGATCACAATACGTTTAGTTGCTGGATCATAGAGCCGGTTTGCTTTAGATTCCTCACTCATCCCCAACATCACGTACCTAAAGCTCTTATCATCAAGCTTCTTCCTCTTAGCTTCCAGTATGTGAACATGCGCAACACAATCGAAGACTTTGAAGCAATGAACGGATGGATTGATGTCGCTCCATGCTTCCTCAGGTGTCATTTCCTTCACCACTAAGGTAGGGCTTTGATTGAGGATGTGAATCGTCCAGTTTACTACCTCGAGCCAGAAACACTTTGGGACATGCTTCTCTGACAACATGCATTGAACCATATTCATAATGGTCCGATTCTTCCTCTCAGCTACCCCGTTTTTTTTAGGGGTAAAGGCTGCAGTCAATTGCCTTCTTATACCATGTGAGCTATAAAATGAATTGAATTCTTGAGAGGTGAACTCTCCTCCCCTATCTATTCGAAGACACTGAATTGGAGCCCCTATTTCTTTCTCAGTAATACTTTTAAAATTCTTAAATGAAGCAAAATCTTGACACTTCTCAAATAAGAATGACACCCAAATTTTTTAACTGTAATCATCTATAAAAGTGATCAAGTACCTTTTTCCACTGCTTGATGAGGGTGTGATCAGTCCACAAATGTCTGAGTGCACCAATTGGAGTCTGTGAGTAGCTCTCCACAAGCTTTTCTTCGGTATAGACTCCCTGTGATACTTGCCTATCATACAATCCTTACACAGCTTGCTCGGTGTCTTCATCTCAGGCAGCCCTCTCACCATCTTCTTATATTGAAGGGTTCTCAGTCCCTTAAAGATGAGGTGGCCATAACGATAATTCCATAGGTGTGTGCAATCTTCTGAGGCGGTCTTGAAGCACGTTGAATCTTTCGGCATCATGGTTGCAAGAAGCACGAACATTCTGTTAGCGGATAATCAAGCCTTTCCTTGGGTGATAAATCTGGCACGCCCCATGTTGAATCAAGATTGCAACTCCCTTCTCCTGTAACTGTTCGATGCTTAGTAAGTTGTTCTTAAGCTTCGATAAATAGTACACATCAGTGATCACTTGTGTGATTCCATTGACATGTAGCCTCACATTGCCTCTTCCACATACTGCCATTTTGGATTTATTGCCAAGCTTTACCGATTGTCGAAACTGCTCATTGATGTTTGTGAACCATTCCTTATTGCCACTCATGTGGTTGCTACACCCTGAGTCAAGAAACCACACCTCCTCCCTCTTTGCACCATTGAGATCGACATGTGACATTAATAGCATCTCTTCTATCTCATCTAACTCTACATAATGTGCACCCTTATCCCAATCAGGACATTTATATTGGAAATGCCCTAATTTGTGGCATTTCAAGCACTCCACTAGTGACTTGTTGAATTGTTGTCTTCCCCTTCCTCGTCCTCTGCCTCTAAAACCTCCTCTTCCTCTATCTCGAGCACCATTTTTGTCTTCAAGAGTTACTTTCAAGACCTGTTCCTCGTCGGTATGAACATGCATCCTTTGCTCATGAACAAGAAGGCTACTCTGTAATTCATCAATGGACATGGTGTCCAGATTATTGGATTCTTCTATGGAGCACACCATATAATCATATTTGGCATTCATCGACCTCAGAATTTTTTCAACAATCACAAGTTGCTCCATTCTATGACCGTGGGCTTTCATCTTGTTGGCAATGGTTAAGGTCCGAGCGAAGTATTCATCAACTGTCTCTCCATCCTTCATTTGCGGCACCTCAAACTCCCTTCAGAGTGCTTGTTGTTGAGCTCTCTTCACCTTCATATAACCTTGGTACTTTTATTTCATCGAGTCCCAAATGTTCTTGGCTGCTCCTTGTTGAGAATCGTCTCCATTATGGTTCTGCCAATGGCCTGAAAAAGGTAATTTTTTACCTTAAAATCCTTCAACTTTGCATCTTCAATGGCTTTACGTTGTCCCTCAGTAGGTTTTGTTCCATCTACTACAATCGGGATCCCACTCTCAACCTAATTCCAATACTCTTTTGATCTCAAGAAGTTCTCCATAAGTATACACTAATGGTCGTAATGGCCATCAAATTTAGGTATGGCAGGCTGAATGAAATTGTTCTCCGTTGCCATCTCAAACTCTCTCTCTAACTCAGTGTGTTTTACTCACACTCTACGACTATCCTTTTAATAAAGTTGCGATTTCTTAGCTCTCAATCCCTCGGTCAGGCCCTATGAGGGGCTCTGATACCAGAATTATTGAAATGAACACACTCAAACACTAACTAGTCTGCAATATTTGGAGGAATGTCTCATTTAACTCAACTGCATACTGATGGCTTTATAAAGCCTTATAAGGAAGAGATATAAAAAATTGCACCCCACGTTTAACACTAACTAACAAACGTGGATCATGGACTAGAACAATTCAAACCTACTAGCACTTCCCTAATAAATAGGGATTATTGACTGCATGAACTTAAATAAATCCTAACAAACTGACAGCTAAGCAAAAGCGTTTCCAACATTCTTAGCCTTTGGTTCTGGGTTTTTTTACTTTTTGGTTCGTACTATATCCAATCAGACCTTCCTCTTCTTTCTATTCTTTATTTCTTCTTTTTTATTCTTTATTACAATTTTGATTTTGTTAATCATGTTGCTGTATAAGAAAAGAAGCATTAAGCCAGTAAGGCCAAGGCCAACTAAAATCGCAATCGTATTTTGATTGTGTCCACTGGGTTTTTAAGGTTCCAAAATTTTGGCTTTATTTCTATTCACATGCTTTTACTTCTTATATAAATTCTTGATTTGTTGTCAACTAAGAGATTGAGTTATGCTTTATAGGTTTTTACGAGAATGACTCTTATTGACAGAAAATGAGTCTCTCTAGGCTGAATATAGGAGGCAGTGAACCACAGTATAGCATAATGGATTGTAAGATACAGTGGCATGTCTTTCAAATATCTTATAGAAAGGTTGATTTTTAAAATATTATGATATCATTAACCTTCTATTAGAGGACATTGGTAACTATCATTCCCAAAGAAAATTCTTATAGAAAGGTTGATTTTTCAAACATTATGATATCTTATAGAAAGATTGATTTTTACCTACTTTCTGCAACAACTTCATTCACCTACAAATAGCAGGTATGTGAAATACCTTTTTTTTTTTACTTTTATAGATTTGGTGCTTATGGATTATTAGTTGAAATATTATTATAAGCTTTAGTTTACGTTGTTTCTTAATATTAACTTATGTTCATAAATTTATCATGCACTTTTTTCCCTATTAGATGAATTTATTTTTAGGAATATGTGGAATTATCAAATTCTATTTCATATCAACTTGATAACGTGTCTTCGTCTGTATATAACAAGAATTATAATTTTAACATGAACATGATACCATATGATCATAATTTATCGTACTACATTTAACAACACATACATTATTGCAGGTGTAATATATTTTAGTTCTAATCCTTTTTGCAACGTTTGTGTCGAGACTATCTACGTTCTTAAATTTGAAGAGAAGTGTCATGCAATGCAACTTGCACCATTGGTGATGAAGGAAAACCAATAATTGAGTCGAGTATTTTGGTTAAAAAGTTTTCATTCTACAAATATAATATCTAATTCGAAATCATAGTGGCCATTTATTTTAAGACAACAACTTTTTTTGTATGAAACGAAACAAAGATGAGTGTAAAACACTACGATATGGAAATTAGTTAACATAGTTAACAGATCCACTAATTGACTATTATCAAACTATATATATTATTTGACAATTTGATCGATATATTTGCATTAATGGTTACAATAATTTATCATTTGAATTCATTATTTAACTTGAAAATATTTTGTCTTTTAAGCAAGTGTTAAATTTAAATTCTCCAATCAAAATGTATGCTCATTAGAATAGTTTTTTACTACATGTCGGTATTGAAATATGTTAGAAAAAAAATATTATATTATGTTGTCAATTTTATAAAATACCACAAGTGCACGGGCTATTATAGAATAACGAGTGTAAGTACGGGTCGAACCCACGAGGATTTGTCAATTTTAATTATTAAAAGAATTGCAACTGTCCAACTACATCAAATGGGGTAGAGAATAATTATAAATTACACTAAATAAAAGAAACTACGATAAATGAGAGTAACACAAGAGATTTGTAAACAATTAGGAAATAATTAGGATTCGGGGTCCATTTATCACGTAACTAATGTTTCACACTAATCTAATGTTGTCATTCCCTTTTTATAACTCAAATTAAACTGAATCTTGCCGCGTTTAATTCGAAAAATATGACGGTTATGTTCAAAATATTTTTAACGTCTCTAATAGACGGCTAAAATCCCTATTCCCTTAGAAAATACAATTTTTAAAGTTCGCAAATGTATTTAAGCATGGACTATCAAAACAATCAAAGTGAAAGCATAATCCATCAAAAATTACTATTTTTAAATCTCAAAACTTGATTTGACAAAACAATCTTGAAGGTTCTAAAACACACTCTCGTGTCGCTTTAAAATGAATACCGAATCTTTAATAACAATTAAAACAAGAAGGGAATAAACAACGATAAAATTAACGTGACAATATTAGCTAACTATGATAAACTTCACCCTACTCCTAATATAAGAATCAAGCTACCATAATGAAAGAGAAATTGCAAGAATGAATAGAGATCTTCATTAATAAACCAAACTTACAAATAGTTCTCTCACAACAATCTTCAATCCTCTAAAAAATGATAAAAACTTGGCCCTCAAATTGATTACAATCACTCAAAGTTGCTCCCCGAAATCCTTCACGAAATTCCTCTCTCATTGTCTCCGAAATTATGAGCCCCAGGGTCCTTTTTATAGGACAAGTGGTGAGGTATTTGAATTGTGGTGGGACTCTTTCTGATTGGCCGAATAGTGTTGGTAGCTATCTCTCCACCTCTTTAATCTTTAGATCGTGATAAGGGACGGAATTTCCCCCACTCGAAAAATCTTATATTTTCTTGCTGAACACGCATGCCGAGTTTCGTCCAAATCGGAGAATAAAAATTTCTGACTTTTTTACAATTTCAAGTGTAAAAACAGCATTTTTTCAAACGACCGTAAAAATCAGCTTTTTCGCGCCTTTTTTGAATTGATCATCAATTTGCACCAAATTCCGTCATTATCTGCAAAAAAATTCACTAGGCAACTTTTTTCACAAATTAGCACAAGAATATTATAAAATTATCGAATTGCCCATTTTTTACTTAAAATTGCCATTTTCAATGTCAATTCAATCATTCTCGCATTTTTCCCCCTTTTAATAAAATAGTCCTAAGAAATTATTAAATACACTAAAATGGGAATAACAAAGTATAAATTTGGGTATAAAATATATAAAATAATGCACTCATCAAATACCCCCAAACCTAAACTTTGCTAGTCCTCGAGCAAAATTAAAATTTTAAAATTTAACTCACTTTCGTAGGAATCACGATTGCACTTAGCATGTGCAACAAGTCTTTAAACCTCTAGGTTACCCTAGTGGACGAGTTTTGTCTCGTGAGGGTTTGTAGTGAATATACCCACAAAATTCAAAAGCTTGACTCAATACAATTGACTAAAAAGTAATATAACCAAGTTTCAATGCAAACTTCATAAATATAGTAGAACTTCGTTTCTCAATCTCAACTTATTGTGTGTGTGTGTGTGTGCATAGCCAATATAATCGTCCATTTCAAAAAGATTTGATCGTTACATTTCTTATCCGAAAATTCATTTTGATTTCAAAATCTCACAGAATGCACTCACAATCGAACACTCGGAAATGGGTTATTTTCTCTCGGTATATGTGAAAAAAAATAAATTTATATGAACAAATTTCACATATACGTGATCAAAAATGGAATTTTCTTTTTTTATGGATGTGTATGATCTCATGAATGGAAAATCGATTACTTTTTGAAAACATTGAATCACACCATAGATCCTATTAATCTTCTCTCCACACTTTAACTAACTTCACTTGAGATCGATTAGGACTTTCTTTGGTTGTACTTTAGGCTCGGATTTTAGCTAGAAAGAATGGCTTTGGGGTTCAAAAATTTCTGAGAATATAGAGATTTTTCGATATTTTGACTTTAAGCACCTTTTCTTCTAACCTCCATTTGTCTTTTTTTTCGCTTTTTCTTTTCAAGCTCACACATTTTTTTCTTTTTTCTTTTTTCATACTCACATTCTTGCAACCTCATTTTCTTTTGGCCTTTTTCCTACCGTAATTTCTCAGAAAATAGGTATGGCTTGTTTTTATAGGCTTTAAACTCCCAGTTGGAGTTGGGTAGGATAATGGGTTTTCAATAAAAGGCTTTTTTTTTTGCTCAAATGGGCTTGCAATGGAATATTGTAAAAAGGTTGGAATTTAAGCTTATTTTTTGGGCTTTCAAACGATGGCCTAATCTCATTTCTCAAGTTTCGTTAATCTGATTTGTGTCTCAAGACGACTTACTAAGACTTCTAGTGCTTAAGATTCACATTTTGACTTTTTGTTTTCAGTAATCGAACAAAACAAAGAATTTGAGATCATCAACGAATTTATCACTGAAGGAAAGATTGAGTAATTTTAACTCGGATTGATTTAAATCTCTCAAAAATGATGAATGGCACAAAATCTCATCGGGTTAAAATCTCCACATTTATTCGTTAAACATATTAACTTTCGCCTCAATATCCATTTTCGATCATATTATATGGCTAATGTGTAAAAATTTCATAAGATGGGAGATCCATGAATTAATTCTATATTAAGAAATTGTTTCAAAACTCAATTACATTAAAAAATCTTTTTGGATTTTTATTTATTTTTTATTTTTTATTTTGTACAAAGCGGAGAAAAATGACCTCAATACCCCCAAACCTAATTTCTACATTGTCCTTAATGTTCAAGACAAAAATTTAAAAGGCGGGAAAGATATGAAAGATATTACCGTAATGAGGGACTTTTTCCAACGCACAATTCCTGTAAAATAAAAAGTATGATACAACAATAATGACCCAATTTCATGTTCACTCGTGGTACACATGGTGTTGGAGGAGAATATCCTCCACTTCCCGATCTCGCAATTCCAGATATGGCTTCAACCTTTGACCATTAACTTTGAAAATTTCACCATTTTTAGGATTCTCTATCTCGACCGCCCCATGTGGGTAGACTGCCCTAACAATAAAGGGTTCGGACCATCTAGACCTCAACTTACCGGGAAAGAGATGCAACCTAGAATTGTACAAGAGAACTTTATGTCCAGGCTAGAAAGACTTCCGTAGGATGGACTTGTCATGGAACATTTCATTTTCTCTTTATACAATTTTGCTTTTTCGTACGCATCATTCCTAGTCTCTTCCAACTCATTAAGTTGCAGTTTTCGGACCTCTCCCGCAGTAGGTAAATCAAAATTGAAGGTCCTAATGGCCCAATAGGCCTTGTGTTCTAACTCTACCAGAAGGTGACAGGCTTTTCCATAGATAAGCCTATACGGGGACATACCAAGTGGTATTTTGTAGGCAGTGTGATAAGCCCACAATGCATCCAATAACCTTAAGGACCAATCCTTTCGGTCTGGATTCATTGTCTTCTCGATGATTTGCTTGATTTTCCTATTGGAAACTTCAACTTGACCACTGGTTTGAGGGTGATAAGAACACTATACTTTGTGCGTGATCGAGTACTTTTTCATAAGACTCTCGAAGGATCGATTACAGAAATGGGTTCCCTGATCGCTAATGATGGCTCGAGGCATGCCGAAATGGGAGAAAATATTTTCTCGAATGAATTTGACCACCACGTGGCGATCATTCGTCCAACATGGTATGGCTTCTACCCACTTAGATACATAATCAACTGCCAAAAGAATGTAGAGATTTCCATAGGAATTTGGGAATGGACCCATAAAATCAATGCCCCAACAGTCAAAAACCTCGACAATCAGAATGGGATTTAAGGGCATCATATTCCTACGTGTGATCTTTCCTAACCGTTGGCAACGGTCACAACTCCTACTGTAATCATTCGAGTCATGAAAAATGGTGGGCCAATAGAATCCACACTGCAAGATTTTTGCAGCGGTCTTTTTAGCACTGAAATGACCTCCACAAGCTTGGTCATGGCAGAAAGAGATTACACTTTGAATCTCATGATAGGGGACACACTTTTGAATGATTTGATCGGGACAATACTTGAAAAGATACGGGTCATCCCAAAAGAAATGCTTAGCTTCCTTTAAAAATTTGGAACAATCTTGCTTAGACCAATGCAGTGGCATTTCACCTGTCATAAGATAGTTCACAATATCGGCGAACCATGGAAGCTGAGAGACAAGCATCAGTTGCTCGTCAGAAAAGGACTCATTTAGTGGCAATAGGTTATCGTAAGATTCAATGGTTAACCTAGACAAATGATCCGCCATTACATTCTCACACCCTTTCTTATCACGAATTTCAAGGTCAAACTCTTGCAGTAATAGGATCCACCTAATGAGACGAGCCTTAGCATCCTTTTTAGACAAAACGTATCGCAGGGCTGAGTGATAGGTGAAAATGATAACTTTGGATCCTATCAAGTAAGACCAAAACTTCTCAAGAGCAAAAACTACAGCGAGGAACTCTTTCTCAGTCGTGGAATAGTTCAATTGGGCATCATTAAGAGTTCTACTGGCATAATAGATGACGTGAGGAAGTTTCTCATTACGCTGACCTAGAATCGCACCTATGGCATAGTCGAAAGCGTCACACATGATCTCAAATGGCTGATTCCAGTCGGGAGGTTTCATAATAGGTGCAGAGGTCAATTCCATCTTTAGCCTTTCAAAGGCATGAACGCATTCGTTAGTGAAATCTAAGGGTGTGTCCTTGGCAAGAAGATTGCACAAGGGTCGAGAGATTTTAATAAAATCCTTAATAAATCTCCGATAAAAATCGGCGTGTCCTAAGAATGACCGAACTTCACGCACAGTTTTAGGGGGTGGGAGATTAGCAATGAGATCTATTTTAGCTTTATCTACCTCGATACCCTTTTCAGAAATGATGTGACCTCGCACTATGCCTTGTTTGACCATAAAATGTCACTTCTCCCAATTAAGCACAAGGTTCTTTTACTTACACCTCTTCAGAACGAGGGTGAGGTGATGGAGGCACTCATCAACACTAGACCCAAATAATGAAAAATCATCCATAAAGACTTTGAGAAACCTCTCCACCATATCTGAAAAGATACTCATCATGCACCGCTGAAAGGTGGCGGGTGCATTGCATAACCCAAAGGGCCTGCGTCGATAGGCAAAAGTACCAAATGGACAAGTGAAGGTGGTTTTCTCTTGATCCTCAGGAGCGATGGGAATTTGATTGTAGCCGGAGTAACCATCGAGAAAACAGTAATATGGATAGCCGGATAATCTCTCTAGCATTTGGTCTGTGAAAGGAAGGGGAAAGTGATCTTTCCTTGTAATAGCGTTCAACTTACTATAATCAATACACACTCGCCAATCGGTTTGAATCCTAGTGGGTACTAACTCATCATCGTTATATTTCACCACCATAACACCAGATTTCTTAGGGACCACTTGAACGGGACTGACCCATTGGCAATCAGAGATGGGGTAAATGACACCCGCATCGAGCAATTTGAGCACCTCGGCTCGGACGACCTCTTTTATATTGGGATTAAGTCTACGTTGTGCTTCACGGGAATTTTTAGCATTGTCTTCTAAGTGTATCCTATGCATGCACACCGAGGGACTTATCCCCTTAATGTCGGCTATGGTCCATCCTATGGCTTCCTTGTGTTCGTTGAGAACACACAATAATTTATCTTCCTGTTCTTTGTCTAAGTCAGACACGATGATAACAAGTAAGGATTCAGAAGGTCCTAAGAACCTATACTTGAGCATTTCAGGCAGTGGTTTCAATTCAAGCTCGAGAGCTTTCTCAATCGAGGGTGGAATAGGTGATGAGGAAAGTGAGAGGGGCTCGGGTTTAGACTTCCAATTTCCTACTTCCATGATAGGGCGGAGTCGAGGAGGGCATTGAATTCTTCGAGGGACTGTTCGACATCAAATTCGGACCCAAAAAAGGCAAGACAAGACGCTAAAGGGTCGTCATTATAAGTTTGCTCGAAAGTCTCTTGGACAATACTATCAATCATGTCGACATCCACGAGTTCATTGTCATCGGGTGGTTATTTAGACAAATTGAAAATATTAAGATCCATAGTCATGTTCCCAAAGGATAGGTTTAATTGCCCGCTCCGACACCTAATGACGGCATCAGATGTGGCGAGGAAAGGATGACCCAAAATAACAGGGATTTGTGCAATAGGATTTTGCACTTGTTGGGTGTCCAAGACAACAAAGTCGACAGGAAATATAAAGTCACCCACTTTAATTATGACGTCCTCAACAATTCCTCTCGGGATTTTCACAGAACGGCGGGCTAAGGACAAGGTAATCCTAGTCGGTTTTAACTCCCCCAAACTTAGTTTCTCGTATACGGTGTACGGCAGAAGATTCACACCTGCTCCTAAATCTAGAAGTGCTTTCTCGATGAGGTGCTCCCCTATCTTGATAGAGATCGTCAGAGTATCGGGATCCTTATACTTTATGGGAGTTCGATAAGAAATGATCGAGCTTGCTTGCTCGGCGAGAAAAGCTTTCTTGGGTACATTGGTGCTTCTCTTGAAGGTACAAAGGTCCTTCAGAAATTTGGCGTAGGATGGGACTTGTTGAATAGCATCAAGCAGTGGGATATTGATTTGTACTTGCTTGAATACTTCCAAAATCTTATCAACTTGTGCCTTTTTCTTTTGTGGCACCAAACGCTGTGGAAATGAAGCTTTTGGGATATAGGTCTCCATAGATGGCTCGGAAGGTAAAGGTGAGGATGAAGTTGGAGACACGGGTGGATCTTCCTTCGCCTTACCTTTCTCGGATTCACTCTCGGTAGGTAGTGAAATGTTTGTCTTTACTTCCTTGCCAGACCTAAGCGTGATGATGGCTTTTTCATTCTCTTGGAGGTGTGATGCGCTCGTGTCGTCTTGAATAAGAAATTGATCCCTTGGCTTGTTACCCTTTGGATTGGGTTCGGGCTGACTCGGGAATGTTCCCTTATTCCTCTCACTCAACGCATTAGCTAGTTGGCTCATTTGGACCTCGAGTTTGGTAATGGCTTGCGTATTCGTGTGCATGCTTTGATGGGTGGATTGGAGGACATTTTGTGTGGTTTGCTGGAATTGAAGGGTACTTTGGGCAAGAAGGTTCATCGAATCCTCTAAAGATTGAATCTTTTGAGATGAGGGATTCGAGAGTGCAGTGGCATTCTTTTGGAAACCCGAGGGTGGGTTATCGGAAGATTGGCCTCCACTTCCTTGGTATTGACCCTTGGACCATGAAATATTAGTGTGGTCTCGCCTTCCCGAATTGTATGTATTGGAATATGGGTCATACTTTGGCCTATTTTGGTAGAGGGCATTCGCTTGCTTGGTGAGTGCCTTGTGGGCCGGAAGGGTGGGGCAATTCTCGACTAAGTGTTCGAATGCATTACAAAGTATACACATAGGGGAACCTACATGTTGAACGACCGTAGAAGCAGTTCGATTGCCCTCTTTGCTTGTCTCTAAAGCTTCTAAACGTCGGGCCAATGTGGCCACTTTGGCATTTAAATCATAACTTTGTTCGACTTGGTGTGCGAACCCCTCATTGGAGGTGGTGGATCTAGATTCTCTATTGGGTGCCCATCGCTGGGACTTTTTGGCTATGGCTTCTAGAAATACCCACGCATCGACCTCACTCTTCTCTGTAAGATCACCATTACACTGTGACTCGAGCATTGTTCGGGTGTTACAATCGAACCCCTCATATAAAATTTGGACTTGGCGTCCCATCTCAATCCCATGGTGCGGACATTGCAAAAGCAAGTCCTTGAATCGCTCCAAATACATCCACAATGCTTCTCACTCCTTTTGGCTAAATGTGTTGATGGCGTGACGTATCGACGCCGTCTTTTGGTTAGGAAAAAATTGTTGTAGGAAGGTGACACTCATTTGGTTCCAAGTGGTGATGGATTCGGGTTTTAACCAGTTAGACCAACTCTTAGCTTTGTCTTTCAACGAGAACGGGAAAAATTTAAGCTTAACAATCTCATCGGAGAGTTGTTGATACATAATGGTCCCACATATCTCCTCGAATTCACGCACGTGAAGGTACGGATCCTCTTTTTCAGTACCCCGAAACACGGGCAACAGTTGGATTGTGCCTGAATGGAATTGGAAATTGTTTGCATTATGATCGGGGAGAAGTATGCATGAACGCTGACTAGACCTAGTTGGATAAAGGTAATCTTTAAGGGCACGTGGTGATAACTCGTCTCCCATCTCGGTGAATATAAAAAACCTACCTACGTAAGTATCGAAAATGCTAGACTCCACACTCGACAAATGACCGGTATGATTTCGAAACCAACTTCGCATACACTCAGCTCACTCGATTTTTTTTTATGTGATGAAAAATAATATTTGACTCAAACCACGTAATTCGTAGCTAACACACAGCAAATTGAATTATCTAATTTAGGTGAGGGGAATTTCAATTTTAAAATCTAGTTTTCCCGAGATTAATCGACGACAGCAAGGCCCAAATTAATCTCCTTAATTAGACAACTCCTACTCTTTAACAATGGAGAATTTAAAAGACGACCAACTACGGTTATCGCCTCAAAACTCATTTTTTTCTCCAGGTAAGTGGTCGGTACGAAGACACATTAAAAACCACCAATCCTAGACAAGGTGAAACGGAATTGATTTGACAAGTTCGCATTGGAGTAGCTTTTAACTCTAGCCTTGTTAAGAGGTTTCGTATGAGCTATGTGATATCCTAAGGCCAATGTCTAATTGATTTTAAATTAAATGTGATGGCTCGGTCTATGCAAATGCTTGGATAATTAGTGATTTTGGACCAAGGAGAGGTGATGAAATCCCCACCTTATCTTCCACACGGGTTTTGCCCTTAAGTCAATTTATGCAACATGCTAAATTAAATGCGAAATTAAACCACGTAGGAGCACCAAAAAAAACGTACCTCCGGCGTGGACTTTTTACGGTCACTTGTTTACGCCAGGCCGAAGTTTAACTTGACGTCGATCGGAGGAGAACATCGCCTACGTTTCAGTCGTCCCCGAGAGTTCCTTGTGCCCGTGGTAAGATTGCACAATTTTTTTCTTCGCGTTCGCGCATCGTTGAACACTTTTTCAAATTTTTCGTCACCCTTTGTTTTATTTTTTATTTTTTTAATATGCTCCTGAAAATAAAAACAAAAGAAACTACACCAAACGTAAAGTGCGACACATACACACAAAAAAAAAGACACACGCACTAGTGGTGTATTTAACAAGAAAAAAAAAAGAAAACACACTTATGAAACAATTTTTTTTTACCCCAAAAAATTTAAAAATATTGCTGCTGAATTTTTATTTTATTTTTCCAGAAATTTTTACTTTTTTTTTGATGAATTTTTACTAACAAAAATGTGAAAAGTAAAAAAAACTAGTCCGAAAGTCACAACTCTTTTTTTTTAAATCGAACAAATCCCCGGCAACGGCGTCAAAAACTTGTTGTCAATTTTATAAAATACCGCAAGTGCACGGGCTATTATAGAATAGCGAGTGTAAGTACGGATCAAACCCACGAGGATTTATCAATTTTAATTATTAAAAGAATTGCAACTGTCCAACTAGATCAAATGGGGTAGAGAATAATTATAAATTACACAAAATAAAAGCAACTACGATAAATGAGAGTAACACAAGAGATTTGTAAATAATTAGGAAATAATTAGGATTCAGGATCCATTTATCACGTAACTAATGTTTCACACTAATATAATGTTGTCATTCCCTTTTTATAACTCAAATTAAACCGACTCTCGCCGCGTTTAATTCGGAAAATATGACAGTTATGTTCAAAATATTTTTAACGTCTCTGATAGACGGCTAAAATCCCTATTCCCTTAGAAAATACAAGTTTTAAAGTTCGCAAATGTATTTAAGCATGGACTATCAAAACAATCAAAGTGCAAGCATAATCCATCAAAAATTACTATTTTTAAATCTCAAAACTTGATTTGACAAAACAATCTTGAAGGTTCTAAAACACACTCTCGTGTCGCTTTAAAATGAATACCGAATCTTTAATAACAATTAAAACAAGAAGGGAATAAACAACGATAAAATTAACGTGACAATATCAGCTAACTATGATAAACTTCACCCTACTCCTAATATAAGAATCAAGCTACCATAATGAAAGAGAAATTGCAAGAATGAATAGAGATCTTCATTAATAAACCAAACTTACAAATAGTTCTCTCACAACAATCTTCAATCCTCTAAAAAATGATAAAAACTTGGCCCTCAAATTGATTACAATCACTCAAAGTTGCTCCCCGAAATCCTTCACGAAATTCCTCTCTCATTGTCTCCGAAATTATGAGCCCAAGGGTCCTTTTTATAGGACAAGTGGTGAGGTATTTGAGTTGTGGTGGGACTCTTTCTGATTGGCCGAATAGTGTTGGTAGCTATCTCTCCACCTCTTTCAGTTGGATCATTTTGATTTATCACATCATAATTGATTTCGATTTCCAAAAACCTAGAGATAGGATCCCTTAGTTTGTTTTAAATGTCACTGTTTAATTCTTTTACCAACGGTAACTTTTTTCAAACCATTTACTAGCCCACAGATTTTGACTTTACAGCCCATGTCAACTTTTTAGTGAAACGTCGTCGTTCTCGTTCAATTACTAACGGTAATAATCTTTACAGTTGTTAGCCACATGTTTTTAATTTAGACGCGTTATTTGTGTTTCTATAGTGGCCCTCTGATTAGTTTGTTATCAGTGTCTATTATCTTTCTTTTGCAATCATTATCTCATTTGTAAAGACCGATGACAACCCATTTGATTTCATTATAAATAGAAGCTTTGGGTCCCTTATTTTTTAAGGCTGAGAAAATTATTTAGAGAGGCGAAGTGCTGCAAGTTTAGATTTTAGAGAGAGAATATAGAGAGATTACACATTCCACACACACTAGTGTTTATTTCGTAGTTTGATATTCCTTATAGATCAGATTACACACATGAACACTAATATTTGTAGGACTTATGATCTGTGTGATTACATTCTTGAAAAACGTTTTGATTCATTTGAAAAGATTTTCAAAATCCCTCTAGTCTTGTTTTGCTTATATTGGTTGAAATCAGGGACGGACCAGGCTTTTGCCTAGATGGGGCAACTGCCCCGGCCAGAAATATTGAATTATTTTTTGGGGGTAAATTTGTAAAACTCAAAAAAATTATGGTAGAAAGTAAAAAAAACATCAAAAAGTGTGCATAGTTAAAACCTACCGAAAACACAAAACGGAGATTTACTCTTTTATCAAACTAGCAGTCTTTTATCCCATTTCTCCCACATAGTCCGTGTGACTCTATTTTTATTCTTGTTCTGAATACTGAAGCTCCAAAGATCGGTGGTGGTGATGTGTCGTCCCTCTTTTCCATTCAAGGTAATCACCAAAACACCCAAATGGGTTTTGCCTAAATGGATTTTGCTAAACGTGTCTGCCCAAATGGGTTTTGCCCATCCATATGCTATTTTACCCAATTGGATTTTGCCCATATGTTGTTTTGTATCTTAATCTTTGTTATATGCCCAAAGACGTTGTTATACGTTGTTTTGTATTTTTATGCCCAAATGGGTGATATGCTGTTTTTTCTTTTAGGGTTATTTGCTAATTTACTTTTGCCTTATTATGGATTGGTGGATTTGATTCTCTTCATATCTTTTTTTTAATTTTCATAATAATGTGGTTCTTTTATATTATTGAGGAGGTGTTAAAATTAAGGATCAAATACAAAAAAGTCCCTCAAATATTTTTTAATAAACATTTAGTCCAATCATTTTTATTTCGTTCCAAACTGTCCCTCCGCATGCTGAGGGACGTTTTGGAACAAATAAAAAGTCTTGGACTAAATGTATATTAAAAAATGTTCGAGGGATTATTTAGTATATGTCCCTAAAATTAATTCTTGTTTAGAGTTTTGCAATATGTCTAATTTTTACAATATGCCTAATTTTAATTCTCATCAAATCAAATATGAAAAAATATTTTAAAAGAACTCTTGAAAAGAATTTCGATGATACGAGAGCTCATTACGCGTGACCTATACAAATTATCAATTAAATTTTAGTAAAAACAGAAAAATAACCAAAAAAAAATTTGGGGGGCGCCTCTCGAACCCCTGTCAATGATTTTTGCCCAACCTAAACTCAATTCCTGGCTCCGCCACTGGTTGAAATTGTTTTCAAAATACATCCCTAACGTTTTCACTTTGTGTATATCATATATATATTGTTTGATAAGTGAAAAACTCCTCTCTACTTGTTTAGATCTTGCTTAGATCAATATTCTGCTATTTTTTGAAATACTCAAGCAAACTAATATCCACTTATTGTTGTTGATATTCTTGTCTAGATCCGTAATATATGTTGCATGTTTAGTATTTGTGTTTAGGTACACAAATCACACACGGTTACACACTATTCTGTTTTCGATCCATCTTGATGTGTTAAGATCTTTCTTAGATCTTGTTTGTGTGTATCTTTGAATATTATTCACTCGCAAAATCACTTGTTTATATTTTCTTGTTCATATTTTAGATTTGATATAGGTTTAGTGATTTAAACCTAAAATGTTAAAGGACTTAATCTTGTAAGAAAATATTATTTGTGGATGGTTCTATGATTGATTGACCCGTATATATGACCCGACTTGGACAAGAACAACTTGAACTGATTTTGGGCTGAATCGAGAACATACAACTGGTGAACTGTTAGAATCTTTCCTTGTTAAGAACTATTGGACTAATCTGGAAAAAAACTTGAAATCAGAACTATGCCTTGGAGTTAAATTACCTTACCTTGTGTGTTTATTTGTTATTGCTCATATTTGCATAACACAATGTCTAGAGATTTGAAGATTGATTAAATTGCATATCATTTAGTTCAGTTCACTTGCTTGTAACACATCACTCACTTAGGCACATATTCTATTGTGTATATATCTTGTCTAATCATATTGCTTTTGAGTGAAAAAGAAAAAGAAGTTTTCAAAATATAACAAGTCAAGACAGTTTGACTTGTAAAAGAAGAACATAAGGATATCAAATTTATTGCATATCTGTTTGTATATTGAGTGGGTGTGTGTCATTGTAGAATAACACACAACACAAAATTTCACTTGAAATAGTACGCATAGGCACCAAGCATATCATGCGTTGAGAAAAGCAAGAGGTAAAAGCTAAGACGTGAAGAACGCAAAAATCCCTAGGACATATTAAAGTTGAGATTAAAAGAGCAACCTAGGAGAGGCTTGGTCTGGGTATAGGTAGTTGTTTTCTATCTAGTTTAATTGTCTTGTTGATTTTTGTAAATCGTTCATATTGTTTTGTTTGAGTGGAAGTAGTTAGGTTTTATCCTTAGAATGATCTGTCGTTTTTCCCAGGGGAATGGTTTTTGTGACGTTAAATAAATCGCTTCGTGTTGCATTTTATTCATTTACACCCAACATGAAAATGTAGAAACTCACTAATTAATTGAAATGTTATATTATTTGTTTTAAGCATTCCTGTTTAAATCAAGATAATAAAACTTGGACTAGTGACTAATTAGAATTAATCTTGGTTAATTAATTAGTTAAGAATTTAAGTAAAGTTTAAATTGGTCCCCCCCCCCTCTGAATCTGAAATCTTAATTCGTGGATAACTTAAATTTACTTGACATAAGTTACTTCCGCATTATAGTTTAGCGCATTAGCCCCCGTTCGCTCAGATGCAATAGCTAGTTACGAGTTGTTGAGCTTTATGGATGCCTACTCTGGTTACAACCAAATTAAAATGAAACCTGAAGATAAAGAAAGCACATCTTTCATCACCAACCGTGGTACCTACTGCTACAAAGTTATGCCTTTGGGGCTTAAAAACGCTGGAGCAACATACTAGAGGCTAGTGAATAAGGTTTTTAAGAACAAATTAGGAAGAGCGTGGAAGTATATGTGGATGACATACTTACTAAGATCAAGGTAGTTGTCGACCACTTCAAAGGCCAGAGTCATACATTTAATCAGCTTTAATCGCTAGGACATATTAAAGCTGAGATTAAAAGAGCAACCAGGGAGAGGCTTGGTCTGGGTATAGGTAGTTGCTTTCTATCTAGTTTAATTGTCTTGTTGATTTTTTGTAAATCGTTCCTATTGTTTTATTTGAGTGGAAGTAGTTAGGTTTGATCCTTAGAATGATCTGTCGTTTTTCCCAGGGGAATGGTTTTTGCGACGTTAAATAAATCACTCCGTGTTGCATTTTATGCATTTACTCTCAACATGAAAATGTAAAAACTCACTAATTAATTGAAATGTTATATTATTTGTTTTAAGCATTCCTATTTAAATCAAGATAATAAAACTTGGACTAGTATTGACTAATTAGAATTAATCTTGGCTAATTAATTAGTTAAGAATTTAAGTAAAGTTTAAATTGGTCCCCCCCTCCTCTGAATCTGAAATCTTAACTCGTGGATAACTCGAATTTACTTGACATAAGTTACTTCCGCATAATAGTTTAGCGTATTAGCCCCCGTTCGCTCAGATGCAATAGTTGGTTACGAGTTGTTGAGCTTTATGGATGCCTACTCTGGTTACAACCAAATTAAAATGAAACCTGAAGATAAAGAAAGCACATCTTTAATCACCAACCACGGTATCTACTGCTACAACGTTATACCTTTTGGGCTTAAAAACGCTGGAGCAACATACTAGAGGCTAGTGAATAAGGTTTTTAAGAACAAATTAGGAAGAGCATGGAAGTATATGTTAATGACATACTTACTAAGATCAAGGTAGCTGTCAACCACTTCAAAGGCCTGAGTCAGACATTTAATCAGATGGAAAAACATCAAATGAAGCTAAATCCAACCAAGTACGTGTTCAGTGTACATGAAGGAATGTTCCTTGTCTTTATTATGAATCAACTAGCCATCGAAGCTAACCCGGATAAAATAAAGGCACTAATTGAGATGCAATCTCCACATGTAATAAATATGTACAAAAGTTGATTGGGATAGTAGATGCCCTCATCCGATTTGTGTCCAAAGCTACTGATAAGTGCCTATCATTCTTTAAAGTACTTAGGAAAACCTTTAAATGGAATGAAGAATGTGAGAATATTTTTCTGGATTTGAAGAGGTACCTGGGGTCTCCACCACTGCTCTCCCGACCAGTTTTAGGAGAAAAATTATATCTATATTTGGCTATTTTAGAATCCACTATTATCTCAGCGTTAGTTAGGCTAGAGGGTGGGGTTCAAAAGCCAGTGTATTACACAAGTAAAACATTTAGAGGAGCCGAAGTCAAGTATCCCCGTTTGGAAAAGCTAGCCCTTGCCCTTATAGAAGCTTCAAGGAGGATGAAACCCTACTTTCAAGCACACAACATTGTGGTTTATACAAATTTACTCATGTGACAGGCACTTCAAAATCCAGAGAAATTAGGGAGATTAATGTACTGGAAAGTTGAGCTGGGAGAATACTAAATCCTTTATGATCCAAGGATAGGGCATAGTTGAAACGTCTTTAGTGTCTGGCAGTAGCTGTTGCTTTAGTCTCTGACTAGCCTTCCCCTAGCTACTTTAGTTAGATTATAATAGTTGTCCTATCTTTTTTTATTAAGAACTTGGGATACCGTTTTAAGCTGACTAGCACCATTCCTTGCTTCACCAAACGGCTAATGCACATAGTCAACTTGACTTAGTGACGACAAAAGAACACCCTTAACTAGCCTAAACCAACAGTTGGGATGATTATTGTAGAATTCAGGTATCTAGAGGTGATTATTACTCTAAATTTTCCTATCAAGCACACTTCCTTGGAAAAAAACTCGGCTCCAAAACAAACTTAAAAGATCCCCAACCAATTTGGAACACCAGCTGCCCAAGAGATGGCTCAAAGGTACAATGAATAGAGCAAGAAAATATTCTAATAAGGAATACTATCTGAGGAAAGCTTTAATACGACATTACAGTTTGGAAGCTGTATGTAGATGGATCCTCGTGTGTTACTAGAAGTGGGGTGTGTCTAATCATCAACACTTAAAATGAAATTGATGTCGAGTATGCACTTATTTTTTAGTTTCAAGCCTCCAACAATGAAGCAGAGTACGAAGCATTGATCATAGGTTTGGAGTTAGCCTTATCATTGGGAGCTGAGCAGGTTATGGCACACAGTGATTCTCAACTCATTGTTAACTAAGTGCTTCAAATATACGGAGTCAGGGGAGGATCTCATGATAAAGTATTTGTCCAAAACCATAGAAGTCATATTCAATTTTGCTACAGTCAAAATGATGAGAATTCCAAGGATAGAGAATGACTGAGCAGATGTACTTACCCGACTGGCCTCAGCAATCAGGACAGAACTCGGGAGAACCATCCTTATGGAAATTCTTACACACAAATGTGTAGATGTGGAAACTATGGTCAGTCTTATTGAGATGGATTTAGGTCCTTCATGGATGGATCCTATTAGAGATTACATTAACAAAGTTATACTTCCTGCTGATCCAAAAGAAGCCAAGAAGTTAAGGTTCGGGATAACCAGTTATGTGTTAAAGCGAGGCGTCTTGTACAAAAAAGGTACACTATTTCATTGCTTCACTGTGTTCACTTAGACGAGGTACCAGACTTCATCATAGAAGTGTATGAAGGTTCCTATGGGGATCATTTAGCTAGCCGATCATTAATATGCAAGATAGCTATATATGGATATTATTGGCAAATTATTAGAGCATATTGTATTTCCTTTGCAAAGAAGTGTGATAAATGTCAAAAGATTGTTACGATTCATAGATGATCGAGGATTGCCTTAACTCCCATTACTTCCCCTTATCCTTTTACTATTTGTGAAATTGATTTGGTCAGCCCACTGCCAAGGACCAAAGGAAGGTTCAAATACTTGGTGGTAGTAGTGGATTACTTCACAAAATGGGTGGAGGCTGAGCCATTAGTTGAGATGCCTTATGAAAGAGTTTTTCAGTCGATATAAAAACACATTATATACAGGTATGGAATGCCATATTCCTTCATCACTGACCATAGTACTCAGTTTGATAATGAGGAGTTTGAAGAGTGTTGTATTTAATCTAAGATCCATAAACTTCACTCTTCCCTTAGACATCCACGTCATAATGGCCAAACAAAAGCTACCAACAAAACTATACTTGATGGGTTGAAAAAGAGGTTGGATGATGCTAAGGAAAACTAGATAAATGAACTACACAGTGTTTTTTGGGCATACAGAACTACGTCGAGGATAACCACTAATGAGACTCCTTACATGCTTGCTTTTAGAATAGAAACTATAGTACCAGTCAAAGTCGGTCTGTCAACTCACGGGATGTTGAACTTTAACTCTCCCCCCAAAGTGATCTAATGAGAAGATTAGATTTAGACATGATAGAGAAATTTAGGGAGGATGTTACACTTCCAATGACTCCTTATCAACAAAGGACTGCTAGATTCTACAGCAGAAGGGTCAAGCCGACCAACTTGAAAGAAGGAGACTATGTCCTCAAGAAGGTAATCCAAAAGGGAAACAAGTTAGAACCAAACTGGCATGGTGCGTGACGCATTTCGACAATTGTCCGACTAGGAATGTATGGCCTGAAGACACTTGAAGGGTAAGAATTTAAGAATTTGTGGAACGCCGACTACCTTAGAAAATATTATCAGTAATTTTGATTTGATGTAATCGTTTCATCCAATTTAATAAAGCTGTGATTTTCTACCATTTATGCTTCCTTTTTCGAGATACGGTGGTGATATACATCCCTAAAAAACTAGCAAACTTTTTAAAACTTTTCTAACTTTAAAATTCTAACTTTTCCAACTTCAAAACATTTGTTACAAAAGTTTTGTACATCACGTATGACCTCATCTTTGACAGGTTACGAATACGGAGTCCCACTAAACCCAATAAACTTTTCCAACTTTAAAAAAGAAAATTCGTTTAAACTTAATGTATGACTTCGTCTTCAACAGGTCATGAACAAAAATTCCCTAAAACTTTATGTATGACTCAAAGTAAAAAACAATGAGTTTTACCCGGCTAAGTTAAGTTCAGGAACTACTTACATTTTTAATACACTTTGTCACCAGTGGTAAATAATGCAAACACTTAATTCTAAAAACGTTTAATTTTAGTGCATTAGTAGAATCTAAGGTCCTATAACTCAAGTTCGTAACTTGATCATACACAAATCAATTAAGCAGGTTAGTGGGTTGCGTAGTCAATACACTAATAAAAAAATTTAATAATGAACGATGAAAGTACATAGATAAACATGTATGCCACAAAACAGTCTTTTTATTCCATGAGAAGTTCATACAATCAGAAACAAGTAAAAAAACAAGTTCGTTCTACTGGGTGTTTTCTTTTTGCTTTATCCATCTCGGCAAGAGGATCATCAAGAGTACTCGATAAATTTATGTTTCTAAAATCTCTCAATCTATTATGTCTGCTGCTGCTCGACCGATCTAATAAATTAGGGGGAGAATGTACTCATCTTTACCTTGAAGACCATAGTCCCCTAAGTATTTTCTCATTAAACTCTGGGGAGTGGCGTTTGTCGGAATCCACTCAACATCAATCCTGAATGAAAGGTCAAGATAATCTAAAATGTCTGGATCATGCAAATGCCACAAAGCACTTTGTAATCTATTTTTAGCAGCCCCAACACATTCAACCAACCTTATTTGTATCCTTCCCGACGAGCTTGCTCCAGGTGATTATCCAGGTGAGTTAAGGCTTCGTGATAACCATCCATCCATACAGCTTTGGGTTGTTTTTAAAGTGAAAAGTTAGTCGTTCCACCCTGTCTTGTAACTTCTTGATGATTTTATCTTTCTATTTTAACAATGTTGCTTGGTAGACCAAAGTTTTCTTGGTTCTTTTTTCATCCTTAGTTGGCTGAGTAATAACCACTTGTCTGGAAGATTGGACGGGTTTGGTCTTCTTTTTCTTCAAGTTTTCCAGTTCCTCGAATAGTTTAGTGTTCTCAAGCTCTGGGAAATAAGCACCTTTGTTTAGCGCAACCTCAGCCCACTTTTTCAGGCTCTCTTGCTCATTCCTTAAGTTGTTACAGAATCCAGAAATTCGAATCACTATTCTAACATTATTTCAACATATTCATGGTTGATTTCTCCATAAAAACATCTATTCCACATGTTCATAAGAGATTATCATCAAACCCATTAAAACCTCAAGATTTCAATAATCTGATTTCTCCATTTTATCCAACTTGAAAACTTAGAATTTTAGAATCATTGTTTCATACCTAAATCATCAAATTTCATTTTTAACATGGTAGGATTTTTCTACATGCAATTCCTATCATCCTTTTCAATAACCTTAAGAACATATATTTTTTCTCTACATGTAAAACCTATAATTTTCATCATGATCATAGTCTCTACATGTTATGTGTTCAACTACATGAATTTGTCTAACCATTATCTTAATTTACCAATCATTATAAATTCCAAATTCATAAGTTCATGAATCCTGCAATATAATCCTATTCTAACATGGATATGCTAATCACTAAAATAGAGTAAGAATTACTTGCCTTAAAAGTTAGTCTGAACCTTTGATGAAGACAAATGTTAGAACTTCTCCTTCCCTTTTTTTCGGCGACTTTTTTTGTGACTATGGTGGTGGTGCAAGGATAAAAGATGGTGGTTTGCCATAAGTGACTCCTCCTTTCCAAGAACTCTTCCCCTCCTCAAGCTTCCCTTTCACTTTCTCTCTCTTCTGTTTTTCTCTCAAACTTTCTCACTTGTTTTTGGATGAAATGAATCTTACTTATAGTATTGTCTTATTTAAATAAAGAGTCTTAAAGGTAAGCTAAAAGACAAAATAAAGTTACTATTCATCTCCCAAGCGAAATGACTAAAGCGCCCATTGGGGGTGTCCTTTCATCTCCTAATTGACCCGAGACCCAATTTCAACACCCGAGTAGACTTTTCTGACTATTTTGACTCTTCCGGACACAACGGTTCACTCAAAATGACCATAAGGTTGATATAAAATAATCTTCCCTTCTTATTTATTTAAATTAGTCCCGACACATTCCATAACCGCATCCCGACTTAATTTCATTTATTGCCATATTAGTAACTCACGTTAATATAAATAACATCATATTCACATATTACTTATATATCACTAAGTAATATTCAGAATCATATATTACTTTAATTTCTAATAATATTAAATTTGAATTAATCCTAATTAATTTTTCATAATTAATTTCAATTAATCCCCATTAGCTTTTAATTTATCTATTTTAAAAGTTATTAAAAATTACGGGGTATTACATACTGCCCCCTTAATAACGGGATTTCATTCTGAAATTTGAAAAATAAAATAATAGCTGGTAAAAATAGCTCCGGGTATTTGTCGTGCATCTCATCCTACGCTCACAAGTAGACTCCTCAATGTTATGGTGCTCCTATTAAACATGCACCAACGGAACTACTTTCGATCTCAATCGTCTTTCGCTATGGTCCAAGATCGCTACTGGTCTCTTCTCGTAAGAACTATCTAGCTGCAAGTCGATCTCCTCTAATGCAACATGAGTGTGAGCCAACTCATCCCGAAGATATCGCCTCAGCGAAGAAATATGGAACACATCATGTATCCTATGCAATTGCTCCGACAGCCCCACTCTATAAGCAACTGGTCCAACTCTCTCAATGATAGGAAATGGTCCTACATATCTGGGCGCCGATTTTCATCTCTTACCAAATCTCATAATCCTCTTCATAGGCTATACTCGCAATAACACCTAGTCTCCCACACTGAATTCACGGAAGAACCACTTGTAATACCTCGTATTTTTATGATATTAAATAATTTGGGATTAATTATTATTATTGAATTAATTAAATTCAAAAAGTCGGGAAATTTAATTGTTAATTAATCCGAATTTAAAATAATTACTAACTAGCCTGTCAAGGGTCAGTACTTATTGATGAAAATCATTGATTATTACTGTGGGTATATGTAATATGTAATTATATAATTTTTATAAATTTTTGGAGTGCGAAATATGATAATTTGATATTATAAGTCAGGACGCGCGTGTGAGTCGTGTCGGGACTAATTGCATGAAATAAAAAGATAAATTATTTTTGTATAACTCGCATGATAATTTTGAGTGCGCCATTGAGTTCTAAAGGGTCGAGATAGTCAGAAAACTCTACCCGAGCATTTTATTTGAACTCTAAGGTAATTTTAGCCCTAACCAGCACCCCGTAGGGATATTTTTGTCCTCTGAAATTTTGGAGTAATAATATGGACGAAAATTGGGAAATAAAATATAGATTTACATGGGTTAGTGAGGAGTTATCAGCTCTAAACCTACAGGAGAGAAAAGGGAAAGGCACATAGGAAGGAAGAAGATGCTATTGGTGTTCTTGGTGCCTAACTTAAGAACACACAACAAAAACTATACCAAAGAGCAGATCGCGAGATAAGGAACACACTCATACCCATATAAACAGTGGATCAGACCCTTGAAATTGAGGCAAGTGTTTACTACTTGCGATTCATAGCAATAAATATGTTCATATTGGTATATATATATTTTATTCACTTTTGATTTATGAGTTTTGATGAAATTGGAGATTTATGGATAGGAATCTAACTCTTAAAAATGAATTAGGATAAATCCCTCATGTAGATAGTTTAGAAATCCCAAATTGTTGATTAATTGTAATGGATTAATATGAATTGGAGTTCATGTTTAGAAAATTGATGAACTAAGATTTTGAATTGTTAAATTGGGGATTTTGGAATTTATAATTGTTTTATGATAAATTAATGGTTCAAAGTTAAGGGAAATCATTTATATATGTTAGAACATTAATTAGGATTGATGTTTTGGTGTTGGGGTTGAGAAATTTAGAGGTTTTAGGACTGAAATTTTAGGGAAGACGGAGTATTTAACAGTAAAACGTAACAGGTCTGGCCAAAGGAGAAAAAGACCCCATCTCGTCCGAACAAGATGGAGTCTCGTTCGAATGAGAAGTCAGAGTCGTTCAAACGACCTGCTAACTCGTTCGAACGATAGGTCCCAAATTGCCCAGAAATCCCATTTTTCCCCAGATCATGCTACCCATTTAATTTTGTTAGGGGTACTGCCAATTACTCATATTAACTTAGTGCAGATTTATTAAGGAATTAGTCCTAGAGTGAAACTTTAAGAATTGAATAGGTGAATTAACCTTGGGAAATTCTTGATAGTGAATAATCAAGTAAATTGCGTATGTCGTAAAGAGAAATATAGTACGTGAAGAAATATAAATATGGGTTGGGGGAATACCTAAATTGTTATAAGGCTTCGAGAATGCCTAGTTCTATATGTTTATCATTATTTTGTGAATAGCATACCTACGCTGCTTGGTATCGAGCGGAGATTTCACGCAGTGGACAGTCTTATCCCGGTGACCCGATGGGGGGATATTTGACTTGTACCCAAAGCATATGAACTTGGATACGTGCTATTTGTTACGTAGGATAGTTTTGACGATTGAACGGGAACGTAGGTATGTGCGTGACCCATTTAGCAGGTGAGTTTGCTCGCCTCCAATATTTGTGTTATGAGATTTACGGTTCGTGAGAGACACCGAACCAATTGTCCTTTATGCAGCGAGTGATGCACCGGGACACGATAGCAGAGTATGCATTGCGCCAAGTGGTCCTGACCAATGGGCGCATGTTTTATATATATATATATATATATAGGAATGACGTAAATATATGGATATGTATATAAATATACTTGAGAAAGGATGATTCTAATGTGTGAAATTAGAAAATGTATAATTATGGATAAGTAAAGTAATTCTAGTGGATAAAAGACTTCGTATTAAAATAGTGAATATAAAATGGGTAACTGGCATAAAAGAATATTATTAGTGTATTGTACGGGGGATACGGGTTAATCCCTTGAGGTATATTTAGGAGTTCATGTCAATAACCTATATGGGAATATTATAGATGACTAGGTTGGGGTAGACATGCGCTAGGTGTGCACATTAGTGGAGGGGTGAGGATCGCAGGCGAGAGTTCGGAACTAATATGCACATAATAATTGCATTAATGCAATTTTAAATACTTGCTAAAACAACTATTTTTACAAATCGACCTATGACCCGTTTTCTGTTATTTCTCTTCTCTTTTTCTATATATGTATATTATATCATGTGCCCAGCCACAGGGTCACCGCCAGACTTAGACGCATGGATCATTCAGCGAGCTGAAGCTATTGTGAAAGTTGTAAGTTATTGATATTAGACGTTGCTATCTCTTCATTCTATTCCTAGTTCAGACCTTTCATTTAGGGCATGTGTCACCCGCTTCCAGATTATGTTTTTCAGGGATTTTATTTTTATTAGCATTTTCTTACTGTTGGATTGAGTATTATACTACTTTGGCTTTAGACTTTGACGTGGAATGTTTTATCCAGTCTCATTTATTTCAGTGTTGGTTTCATGTTCAGTATTTATTCTTGTGGAATGGGAATGGCTTATATATTAAAGCATGAAATTTATTAATGGATTAATTGGGTATAATTAATTTGGAAAATATTTTGACACTTAGCTTAATTAATTATTAGGTGATAAATTATGAAAATTATTTTTGACAGTGATGCTAAGAATGAACCAAGCGGACACTTTGATTTTAATTTAATAAAAGACCGATCACCAGGTATTTAATTAGGCAGGGTGTCACAGGTAGTATCAGAGTATCAGGTTCTAGTGTCCTTAGGATTTCTACGGCTTATTATGCTTTCTGCTTAGCGTTCTTTGATTTAGAGCCCTAATATTAGGAATGTTGTATACATCCTTATGCATTGGAAATTCGTACTTCTGTGATTTAATTGTATGAATGTTGAACTCATATGGTTCATTCCAATTTTCAAATGGCACGACAAAAAGAGCAAGCTAACACTACTGGGGGAGTCAATGAGCAAGGTCAGTCGATACCTTAGGTATTCCCGGAGAGAGTATCAATCGCTGAAATCGCAGGTATTATCGCCCAGGCAGTTACCACTGTAGTCTTATAATACCATGATCGCAATATGCGGTTGATAAGTCGTGAATATTGCATTTAGTACCCTTTATACTTTCACATTCTAGTATTCTCGTGTCCATTAATTCCTATATTTAAGCTCATATATTGTATAACCTTTCTTATATATGTTTATATGTTTTATGAGGTATATTTGAGCTTTTGTAGGTATTATGGATGCATAGTGTGAAGTTGGATGCATTTCGGGATTGTTTCGTAACAAAAGGAATCTTCAAGGGAATTTTGGTAATTTTATATTGCATAATTTTAAGGGTTTCAAAATAGAATCATGTACATAATTGAATTAGCTTTGCGTCAGTTCCGACCACGCATCATTTTGATTCCGTATGAGGGAGTTATAGCCATTTTCGTGCGACGCATCAAAATTGGATCGGAGAGAAAAGTGGGTTGTCAACAGCCCAAGGCAAAATTCCAACATGCGGTCGACCGGTCCCATCAGATTTGGATGAAAAATGATTTATTTTGGGTTTTTTGACTTGGTTTTTTTGGGGGTTTATTTTGGGGTATTAATAGAATGTTGTAGGGTTTTATTTGATATATATATAGTTCGTTTTTAGTTAGTTTAGATTAGGGTTTGAGAGAATATTTGGGAATTTTTGTTGGAGCTCAACCCCTTTCCTCATTTTCCACCATGAATGTAAGTGTTACTTTACTATTCATTATCCCTCTCTTTATGCTTTGTGCCCTAGTTTATTTGTGCCATAATTTAGTTTTTTCCATGCTTTCCATTTTCTTCCATGCCTAGATAATTTTAGAGTTGATTTATTTAGTGTTGCTTACACTACACCAAATGAGGAAAATTGTAACGGATTTTTTTTTCTATTTGTAATGGATTTTGTCCATTACACATTTGTAACGGACAAAATCCATTATCAATAGCAAAAATCCGTTACAAATATATTAGAATTAAATGCAAAAGCCATTTAAAAAAAAGAGAAAGTAGGAGAGGAGCGAGCGGCTCCACTCTCCAACTCTCTCCCGTCTCTCTCTATACCTCCCCAACCCGTTCGTCTCTTCATACAGCTTGCGAAATTGGTATATCGTCGCACGAAGTTGATGCACGATCGCTGATCGCCCATCTCCCTCCTCTGGACGTCCATCTCGGTGTTCCGACAGTCGCGCGCCCCCTCCCTCCGTCCAGAGATCATCCCTTCCCCTCCCCTCGGGCTCATAGATTCACTCAATAGGTAAATTAACATATTTGTCAATGGATTCACACACAACAGTTCATTCAGTTCATAGATTTATTATTTTTAAGTTCAAGTTCAATGGGTATTTGTTACCGCTAATTTTTTATTCACTGTTTACCCTATATTTGTTTCAAGTTCAATGGATTCCCTGTTTAGCTTATATTTGTTTAAATTTTTGAAAATATAGATTTGTTGGGTAATGGGTTATTAGTATTTAAAAAATAAAAGTATTGATTATGTGTTATTGGGTTGTTGCCTATTCCGTGATTATATTAGTTTTCTCATTTTCTGTTAATTTTAATTGTCGAAACATAATTTGGAATATATTTTCAAATTTAGGGCAATTATGTTGAATTTTTTTATTGTAATTTAAAATTTAGGGTAATATTTTGTTGAGGTATTTCGAAAAAAGTCTTCAAACAAAGTGGGAGCAAAAAATGGGTGAATATAAACATTAACATTTTTAGGGTTGAAAAATTGTAAAAAAAGTAAAAATGACCCTAAAAAATTGCCTTGGGGCCTCCCGCCCCCGAACCCCCGACCTTTGTAAAACAATTCGCACCCCTTGGTTGAAAATCCTGGGTCCGCCACTGACGATCAAGTATTTTTCTCTCGTTTCCCTCGTCTCTCCATAAGATTTATGGTTTTGTTATGGGATACTCATCGATATTCCCACAGCTTTACGAATGAGTTTGATTCCATATATTGGGGATTCAATATATGAAATCAAACTTTTGGAAAATCACATTAGAATTACGAATGAGTTTGAGTCCATCCCTACAGCTTTACGAATGAGTTTGTCATATATTGGGGATGGAATCAAACCCTACAGCTTTACAAATGAGTTTTTCATATATTGGGGATGGAATCAAACTTTTGATTTTCAAAAGTTTTTCAAATTTTGCTTTGATTTTCAAAGAAGTAATATGACACACTCATTCGTAAAGCTGCATGGGATAGGGAAATATCAACAAAGTTTGATTTTTAAAATTGGGTTATTTTCTTTCTTTATATTGCATTTTTGGTTTGTTCAATTTGTAGTTTTAGTTCTCTCAATTTTTTAATGTAGGGTGTAGGTGTAGGTTGGAATTGGGGATGGGGATGGGGTTGGGGCAGAGGTTTTGAAAACAACTGATTTTTATTAAAATTTGTTTGTGTCATTTTTTTATTTTTTTATTCTTCTAACATATTTAATAAAATAAATTATTCTAGAGGTCATGTGCAAGGCACGTTTTTAAGTAAAGAAAAAAAAATCTTATTTTTATCTAATTTCTTTAATATAAATAGTACTTGATTTCATTTGTGAAGTATGGTTTGTGTATAGTATTTTTCATTTCTCATATATGTATCTTAAGTTGATTAATATTTAGTTTTGCCCAATACACTTATTACGATACACATCTTAAGTTTTATGGTAAATCAAAAAGAACCCCATGAATGATCAAGTTATTTGCAAATAGAAATCACGATGAATTATGTGTTTTAGTTACTTGATATGATGAGTATGCTTAAATTTTCTTTTTATTCATCAAAAATGTGTTTAGAATTTAGAAACCATAAATTTAGCATAAATCGTGGTATAATATGTTGCCATAAATAGACACCAATCATTATCGAAGATTACAGTTGCAACTTATTATTAATGTGTGTTTTATCTTGTTTTATAGAATGTCACGACCGATTAACAAAGACTGGATGAATGAAGAGAACAAAGGCAGCTTGTCGTATTTAAAGGGCATTGAAGATTTTATTAAATTTGCGGAAGAGAACAATGACCAGGGGTTGACAACGATACCTTGTCCATGTTCGAAGTGTCGCAATAAATTGCGTCTGAAATCAAAAGAAGTAGAGAGACATTTGTGGAGGAATGGTATGCATCAATTGTATACTGTATGGTTTTTTCACGGTGAAAATACATCTGTGAACACTATTGATCCCCCACCGGTACAACAAGTTGAGGAAATCATAGTAGAAGAAAACATCGAGGAACAAGGTGTTGGGGTGGAAAATCTTGTTGATGTTTGTTACGGAGTGCATGGGGAACCTTATGTAGATGTTGAATACGGACAGTCGCGAGTTTCCAAAGAAGATCATGTCGTAAATGACAAGTACAATGAATATAAGAGATTATCAGTTGAGAAATTATATCCTTCATGCGAGGGTCTTGAAACAACTCTTTCTTCAATTATAGAACTTCACAACTTAAAGAAGCAATTTGGTTGGTCAGGAAATAGTGTCACGGCACTTTTGTCTATCTTAAAAAGGTGGCTCCTAAAAGGTAATACACTACCAGAAAAATATCCAAAGATGAAGAGTATGATGAAAGACTTGGGGATGAAGGCCAATTACATTCATACATGAGTCAATAACTGTGTCTTATATTGGAAGGAGAATGAATATATGGATGAATGTCCCCAATGTGGAGAATCAAGGTATTCGGTTACTATGAGGAAAGGGGTAAGGATTACCAAAGAACCTAAAAAGGTGTTGAGACATTTCCCTCTGATTCCAAGGTTGGTGAGATTTTATACTATTTCGTGGACAGCTCGAGAAATGACATGGCACCATAGTGCAACCACTTCATGGGATTACCAACGACATCCATGTGATTCGTACCAATGGAGGAGTTTCAAATCAAAATGGTCTGAATTTGCTAAAAAAGGACGCAATGTTTGGCTCTCTCAATAGCAACCGATGGGTTTAATCCTCGTGGCATTCAGTGTGCCAGTTATAGCTGTTGGCCTGTTATCACGGTGCTGAATAATCTTTCACCTTCATTATGCATGAAGAGCGAGTTTCAAATGTTGTCTTTGTTAATACCTGGTCCAAAGGCACCGGGTCAAGACATCGACGTTTTTCTTCAGCCATTAGTTGATGAGTTGAAGGAATTATGGGAATTAGGTGTTTCGGCTTATGACATGTATGAGATGCAGCCTTTTACATTGAAAGCTATGTTAATGTGGGGGATTCATGATTTCCCTGCATATGGGAATTTATCTGGGTGTATTACACATGGTTATAAAGCTTGCCCTGTTTGTGGGGACGATACTCCATCCATCCGACTGGTACACAGTAATAAGATAGTTTATACAAACTATCGTATTTTCCTTAACATGGATCACCCTTTTCGAAAAGGTGGGAGTTTGGGGCTTAGGTCAACAGAGTATACACATCCTCCATGTCAGTTGAATGGGGACGCACTTGTAAAGAAGTTACGTTGCATCGAGTATACACTGGGAAAGTCTCCAAAAGTTTCCAGTAATAAGCGAAAGATGGGTGATGCAAATGAGAATTGTAATGTTGAAGTTAAGGAGGCATGGTATAAAAGGTCAATTTTATTTTACTTGGAATATTGGAGTTCTCATAAAATTCGACATGTTCTTGATGTGATGCACATTGAGAAGAATGTTGCAGAGCATTTAATAAGTACAATCCTCGATGATAAAACGAAAACTAAAGATACAATAAATGCGCGGAAGGATATGAAAGACTTGGACATACATAGTGGTCAATGGATGCGAGAATATGAGCAAACCGAGAAAGGGATGAAATCGAAAGCATCATTTATATTGGATAAAGAAGAGAAACGACAGTTTTGTCAAATTTTGAAAGACTTAAAGTTACCTTCCAGCTTTTCGTCCAACCTGAGCAATATCGTCACCCTTAACCCACCTGGTTTGCACTCAATGAAGTCACATGACTACCACGTTATTATAGAGTATTTGTTGCCCGTATTACTTCAGCATTCATTTTCGAAATACAAAGATTTGCGAAGAGCTATTCAACAGTTGAGCTTATTTTTCAAAATATCATGCTCAAAAGTCTTAATTCGCGAGGATATGCAAAGGGCCAAGTTTATGGTTGCAGAGGCATTGTGTGTGTTGGAGAAGCACTTTTCGCCGACATTTTTTGATATTAGTATCCACCTTACTGTTCATTTAGCCGATGAAGCATTGGCTTGTGGTCCTACAGGAACACATTGGATGTATCCGTTTGAACGGTAAACTCTTTATATTAATTTTTATTTTCACACAAACACAAACACGAGCACAAACATAAGCATATACGTATAGATCATTGTTAAAATATGTCATATATACTTTTTTCTTATTCACACGAATAGGAAGATGCAAGATTTTAAAGATATACCTAGCAATAAGCGATACATTGAAGGTTCAATTGCGGAGTCGTATGTTACTGCTGAATCTGTTAGGTATCGAATGGAGTACATGCCTAATTCTCTTGACGGAAACCACAAACGTACTCGTGAAGCGTTTCTAAATGAAGATGGAGAGTTTTCTGACGAAGGACCGTTGTTAGATGACAAGATTGTGATGTTGGAACCTAAACAGTTTCAACAAATACGTCGATTGGTCCTATTTCAACTTGACGTTGATGGTCTTGAAGAATTCTACAGGTTTGAGCAATTTAATAAGTATTTATCGAAATTCACATTCAAATACTAATACACGAACTTATGTGAATAAATTGCAGTGAGTATAAAACGTTACTAAAATCCACTTGGCGTGGTAAAGGAAATGGGAGATAATTAACAGAAGTAGAGATGCAAACTTCTTTCATTCCGTGGTTATATGATAAGGTGCTCTTGATTTTACTAGTATATTAAGTTATATTCTTTATTATCCAAACTCACTTTGTAGCTATAGTTTTATTTGTATTGCGCAGCTAGTCACTTCTGGAGAGACAGAGACAAATGCTATGTTGTGGCGGTTAGTACAAGGGCCAAAACACAAGGTTAAAACATATAAAAAATACCGCACCAATGGATTTGTATTCTCTCCCAAGTATCACGATGATACTGTTGTGACACAAGACAGTGGTGTTTGCATGAAGGCTTGGACTCAATTTAGGGCAAGGAAAAGTGATAAAAATCTTAAAGATGCTTGGACAATGTATTACGGAGTTATCAGGAAAATAATTGAGTTGGACTATACGCTATTTAAGGAGGTAGTGTTTTATTGTGATTGGGTGAGGGTGGAGGACAAGATCAATGGTTGTAAACATTGTCCAGACTCCAATTTGGTAATGGTTAATTTTGATAAGTTCAAGAGTTCCAATAATGAGATTGATGAGCCTGCAATTCTCGCTTCTGATGCCAGTCAAGTCTTCTACTCAAAAGATCTTAACACTCCTAATTGGTGGGTTGTTATACATTCTCCGAAGAGATTAACTAGTCGAGTAGACGAGCTAGAGATACCAACTGTGTTCCAATCTACTCTTGAAGATGAAACTCATTTGGGAAACCTGCTAAAGCAATATGACAAAGTCTAGCTATTGTTTTTTCACTAGTTTTTAATTTGTTTTTGTTGGTGAATTGTAGCATTTTTAATGCAATCAAGTGGTATTTTCGCATAAGTTGTTGATATGTTTTTATCAGTTTAGACTGATCCTTTAAATTCAACTGTTCTTGCCATAATTGTTGTCTTTATATCATGATTAGTAATATGCTAATAAGGAGAAATGATGCATTAATTGTTATATGCTTTTAATTCAATAAGTATACTGTTTATCTTTTATTTTACTATAATATTACCATCGAACTAATGCTTTGTTTTGAAATTTAGGAAATTTAAAATGTCATCAGGTACAGGCTTAGCACAACCTTCCTCCTCAATGGCCAAAACCCTAAATGAGAAAATCAAAGTCATTGTTGAAGATGACGGGTCTATAGTCGGTGATAATGCAAAGCTGTGGAGTTCTCGTACCGGGGATTTTGTGAGAGCTAATTGCCCGATTCACTTCTCGGACTGGAGGCACGTGCCAAAAAAATGTAAAAATGATGTTTGGAATGCTTTGATGGTAAATATGATCTTATACTTCATATCTTCATTTTGTATTCTTCTTTTCTATTTTTATTCTTTTGCTATTTATTATTCTTTTAATTATTTTTGTTTTGCTTAATGATAACAGAGAGAATTTAATCTTAACGTTCCCCCGGAAGTGGCTCGCCCATTAGTGGAGAAGACATGGTCCCAAAAATTCAGGACTTTCAAAAATACATTGCGATCTCATTTGCAGGATGATGGCACTGAGCCTGAAGGTGTTGACCCTGAAATATGGAAGAAATTTAGAGAAATGGAAAATGGTGAGAAAAAAAGGCAACAAAAACTAAAAAATGTTGAGAACCGCTCAAAGCTGAAGTATACCCATTGTCTCGGTCGTCGTACATATGCCCAAAAGAAATACTTGTTGGTGTGTATCATTTTTGTTATACTTTTAACATTAAAAATGTTCTTAGCTAATTTGTTAATTTTAACAATGTACAGCAAAAAACTAAGCCTGAGGTACAAATTGGGAGGGTAGACAATTGGTTGTCAGGGCATATACGCAGTGATAAAACTGTGTTGGAGAGTGGCAAAAGTTTCTATGTGAGTATAATATTTTTATTGTTGAAAATTTTAATTTTTAGTTGAACTTTTATAAAATGATTAACAAATTTATTTATAATAATATAGGAGGAAGTGAAGGCTGCGGAAGAGAAAAGAAAAGCCATAAGTATGATTGGAGAGGGTAGTGCCGATACTTTTGAGAATTATGACAACGATGTGTTAACACAAGTGTTTGGAAGGGATGTTAAAGGCCGAATGCGTGGAGTGGTGTCCTACGTCTCTAAGAAACAATTAATTCACACGGGGGTGGTGAGGGCAAAATTTGTACAGCATTTGAAAGGAAATGAAGAAATAGCCTCGATGAAGAATGAGATCTCTAATGTTCACTCATAGTTGAAAGAGGTTACCAGTATGTTGCATATGTTTATGTCAAAATTGGAAAATGGAAAGGAGAGCTCCCCTGTAGGGGTGACTCCACATAGCGAGTTTGGTTCCACTTCAGATCATCGTCCTATCACTTTATCTCAAAATTTGAGTAATCTTGTCAACACTCCCTCTCCCACTCTTAATCCCACTCATATTCCTAACCCCCTTCCCGCCCCCTCCTTTAAAAAAAACCCCGTCATTGTACTTGATAGGTTTGGTGCAGAATTGGCAAAGGGACATGTTGGGATACATAATGGTGACATGTGTCACTTCAAATGCCTTGGACTTGGGGAAAAGGTAGTTTGGGTTGAAACAGTGCTTCAACCTGACGCTTCTCTGTATAATGCTCCTCAAAATGGTTTTGAAACTTTGGCAGGATTTTCAGATGGAGGATTTGTTATTTGGATGGAAAGTTGGTTGAAGTATGTTTAGAAATTTCATCTTAGTTTGGCACATTTTAGTGTAGGAAAGAAACTTTTGGATTATTGTTTTCGTTGATTGTTCTTAAATTTTAGTGTAGGAAAGATACTTTTGGATTAATGATTTGGATGACAGTTATTAAATTTTACGTATGTTTGTTTTTCTCATGAATCTCGCTTGCTATGTTGGGTAAATGATACTTTTGGGTTAATGATTTAGATGACAATTGTTAAATTTTATATATGCTTGTTTTTCTCATTAATATCGCTTGCTATGTTAGGTAAAACCTTTTTAACTCCGCCAATGCAATGTTTTATCTTTGCATTGCCGGTCCCAAGCCCGGATAAAGGAGGAGGGGAGAGGTCATTGGTTTCGTAAAGGTCTAATTCATTTTTTGTTCTCCTGCAGAATGACCATATATTGGTGATTGAATTGAAGATTCCAACTCGCCCCCATGTTATTGTTTTGCGGAGGTATTTAACATTCTAAACATAAGCTTACCACTGATATTCATAAGCATTTTGTCAATTCTCTCTCATATAGCATCAGCTAAATCTCTTTTATTCCACCAAGTGAATCTATAACCCAAGAACCCCAAATCAATCAGACCATTTAACTCCATGCACTGAATGAAATCTTCTGCAGCATTCATATCATAAGGAAGTCCTCTAACCTTATCTAATGAAGTTGACACATTGTTAAAATCTCTCCCAACAAACCATGGGTCAGTAGTTTGAATAGAATTTAAATATACTCTCACACCTCTTATCTTTCTATCCTAGTACACTTGGCATAGACCAACGATACTTGAAAGTCTTTAGACAGATAAGGATGAGCCACCTTTAGAGTTATACTTTGAGGAATTTGGGAGATGATATTTATAGAGATATCATATGAAAAGAACTCCAAATTGAGTTTACTTCATTTGCAATAGCATATTGAAAACAAAATTTGATTCTATATTCCTCCAATCTAGATGGATCCACTTTAGGCTCTAAGCAAACCATCAAATCCAACTGATGCATATTCACAAACTTTTTAATTCTTCTAACCACACCTTTCTTCTCGATTCCCCTAACATTCCAACTCATTAACTTGATCATTTAACTAAAGGTTTTGGGAGAGCCTTAGATAAAGACCTTAATACCTTCTTATCTGTGTGATCAGTGGCCTTCTGCATTATCTTCTTCTTCTTCTTCTTGTTTGATACTTGTGTCCATTCCTCTATTGGTTGAGGCTAGATATCCTTATCAGTGGAAATTTGCCTAGGAGATAAGTGGAAATTTTGAATAACTTCAGTATGCAATCTCTCCCCGCTGCCATCCTCTTCCAAATTATTATTTTTCTCATACACTGCTATACCAGCCTCAATCGATTCCATTTGTGCGTCCTATTGAATCGAACTTTTAATGATCTCCATACTTTCCATGTGTATCTTCGTAGCACTTTCCATCTCATTAGGACTGTTATCTTCTACTGCAGGCATTATTTGTCCCTCTTCCATGTCTTCAATATCCATACTCTTTTCCTTAACTGGAGTTTGCTGAGATCGTTGGCTTTGGTCTCTATTTTGTGTTGTTGCCTTGTAGGTCTCGTACGGCAGCCATAACTGTGTTTTTCTCTCATTTGTTAGTTCAGTTTCTGAGTTTGAAGACCATCACTGGATGTCAATGGAGGTTACTTAAAGTTTTTTGTCTATAACAAACTAAATATGTCAATGGAGGTTTGTGTTTTTATATATAGGTGATTAATTTATTTATTATCAATAATTAAGGAATTAATAATGTATCACTATGATATATCGTATATACTTATTATAACTGGTAAATGATTCTAATTTTTGTACTGTGAATATAGATAATAGTAATAGTAATAAATTCTAGAGGGTAATATTTTCTCAACTAGAGCTAAAGAAAAAGTAAAAAGTAAGGAAAGAATGAGCTAACTAACTGTTTGTGGTACATTCAAGCTTAAAAGTTTAATTTCTTTGCACTTCGATATTTTTCCAGTCTAACATGTTTCATTTGTTCTCTCTTTGTATTTGTTTTGTGGTCCTGTTCAGGTGTGAAGCCTTCTCCACATACCCTAGGACGTATGACCTTATCCATGCCAATGGTCTTGTCAGTTTGTATAAAGACAAGTAAGTTCTTCACTTTGTACCTAATTGAAGGGCAGGGCTTTATAATTTACCCTTTTTTATGGGAATTAAATTCAATTTACTTGTAGCTAATAGAATAAAATACACCACTGAAGATGTATTGTGCAATAAAAATGTTCTAGTCATCATGGCCTTGAGGATTAGTTAGGTTCTAGTTTATCCTTGACCGGCCCAGAACTGCATTTTGAATTTATTTGCATATATATGTATATATGCAAATAAATTCACTTGTAGCTAATAGAATAAAATCATTCTCATTTTCTAAAGATTAATAATAGTTTAATGTTGAACAATGTTTTGATGCCCATTCCCTAGACATCACAGGATGGTAAAACAAGATTCACCCTAGTTGACCCCGAGTAAATACCTTGAGTTGACATAGTTTTGATACCATTCTTGTATGTATTTTCTGAAGGTTGATAAATTTTAGAGATTTCAGAGTTGGATTTAGAGAAACAGATCAGTGACGCGTGGTTGTGACGTTATCTCTATTTATGAAATAGAGGATGCTCTCTTCATATATGACAAGTTCGAAAAGGCAATTTCATCATGTGGTGGCAGACGATACTTAAGTGCAAACTGCGATGTGGAATTTAGTAGCAATAACATTTTTTTTACTATCACAGATGCGGAAATGCCAAACTCTATCAAACGTAATTGCGTTGTGAAGCTCGAGGAAGAAAATACGCCGAAGTGATGTATATGTGGTGGTAGAACAGGACACGTCAAATGAGATTGTGGTGTTGAATTAGATGAAGATACAAATGGTGTATGAGGAGAAAGACGATGGAAGAATCATTCTTATTCTTTGTGGCCTTTTCTTCAATTCTTAGCAACTAAGTTTGATTATATTTTATTACCAGTTGTTGTAGGGTTGGAGAATGACAGGAATAAGATTGTTAAAGGTGAGTCTGACAGTAATCGAATTTAACATCATTCTTTTTTTATTTTCAATTATACCATTTCCAACATTTTCATCCCATTTGGTTTTCAATAGATTCATCTACTGTAGTTCATCTTATTCGCTAAAAAAATGCTTCTCCATATGTTGTGTTTTGATTATGGGGTTGATTTGTTTTTTTTTCTTAGGTCACGATCGAGAGAAGTGCGTTGAGCACCTAGATCTTTATGTTATTGCACCTTCGCTGATTATATGAATTCTGACCTGAGATAAAAGTGAAGAGAAAGAGAGAAAATGATGGTGGTGTTAATATCTTCTTTCCAAATTGTTTTCAATTTGAATACTTTATTGTGGAAATAAAGGTAACCTACCATATTTGTACTCACACCTCACAGAAATATTGTTCTTGAAATGGTGGGCTGTTGCTGAGACAATTTCCAGCCTAAAATATCTAACATTGCCTGCTCAAGCCATTGAGGTATGCTTCCTTCATTTGTAGTAACTTTCAATTGTTTATTCATTAGTATGCATATAAATAATTGTGCAAATTTAAGAATGTGTGGCTTCAACGATCTCCACGGGTCAACGAGGTGTTAATATTCAGGACATGACTTCGTATGCGAAATCGATATATTTTATAAAGGTTAAAATAACATCACAATCTTTTTGAGCAATGAATATTCCAGTTTAACTTGTACATTATAATTTATCAGTTACTATAGAGCGTCCCCTCATAGTTCAACACAATGGTAATTCTATCAAATATGTAATTCTATCGCAAAAGTGAATGAATAATTGCAAAGTAATTATATTTATAATGAATCTTGAGTTTGGAAAAAATTTATACTCCCCAATCCTTCTATAGCCTATACTACTATATATACATATTCATATATCTACAATAGGAAGCCCAGATTAAGGACAGGTAGTTAGGAATTGATGCAAATAATAATTGGACTCAAAATTCCTTAATATTGATCTGTTCCTTCCTTTAAGCACTAAATATAATGAAACAGTGACTTTAAGCTATTGTATCACCTATAGCTGTTGGTCTCGTGTTCCGGATATTGGGATACTATACATAGCATCCTCTATTGGGTGCTAAAGCGGTGGCTTCCATGTTGATGTTTGCAACGGTTTTTGGTATTCTAATGGCTCTATTCTTGAATACTTCAGGTGGTGCATGGGATAATGCCAAGAAGTATATAGAGATGGGTTCTTGGTGGAAATGGGAGTGTCACAAAGCATCTATTACAGGATACTGTTGGAGACCCATTCAAAGAGACAATCGGACCTTCCATTCACGTCCTTATCAAAATGGTTGCAACAATTACTCTAGTTATGGCTCCTGTATTCTCGTGAGAGTTCATTTTATATCAAAGTCTACTCCGAAATTTGACACCCATTCTTTCAAAAAATCTTTTTATATACTGATTGACTATACACATATGGTCATTTTGATGTAACTGAGGGTGCAACGAGTTATAGTCAGTTCCAATCTTTCCCCTTAATTTGAATAGGAGATATTATTGACAGGTTTATTTTCTCGAATTTGGCAGTTCTAAAATCCAAATTATTGAGACCCCCTCATTGGTCGCTATCATGTTTGTTTTCCAAAAACCGGATAAGGAGATTTTGAAGATTGTGAAGGAGTTTGTTTTTCCAAATCCTTTTGAATTTCTGAAGGAAAAGTGTGGTTGGGCTGAATTTCGATTTCGTGGTGCTGAATTTGACCAAGCACACATCGTATCTCATCTACAACGCCTGTCTTCTTCAGCTCTGTTGTTCAGAGATAATACCACCAAAAATATGGCTTTAATGAGATGCTACATGTAGCTGCAAATGATGTAGCTTTTTCCATACATGTTATACAGACTGCATTTACTTTGTTCCAAATTACAATATATGATCGTGGAAATCCGAAGGTCTCAAAGACTAGTATTACAATTGTTTTGGCTGACTGGTTATTTGTTACTGTTTGTGTGTTCATAGCTTGATTTACTTGGAGGATTGTCAAATTATGGGCAAAGGGTGCGGTTGAGTTTTTAGTGAAACCTACTCGGAAAAATTAACTTCCTTAAACTAGTAACAATCTTGTTTTGACGTTTTTTTTCCATTAGCATATTACATAAGATGAACCACTTGTCTTAGGTCTTTTGATAGTTATTGATCTCAATTTCCCTTCCCTCATATCCTAACCAATTCGCTTACCTCTTTATTTTAATATAACAAAAAAAGATTTTTAAAAGAAAAAACACATGGGTCCTTAATTGAACTATGTATTCTGTTCGTTTCAGGAAAAAATTTATTGGAAAATTATCCATCCATTTGTATCGCCTCAAGAAAGTGTTTGTAATATATACATGATCAAGCATGCATTGCAGTTCCAATTGAAGGTGAGTTGTTTTGGTACAAAAACTAAAAATCATTAGTGACTTATTATAAATATTCAATATAGATTGAAATTTCATACTGAAGACTACTTAATTGGTTCATCTCTTTGAACTGGTTGTCAGATATATACATGTTGACTCAATCAAATTATAATTTGTCTACTTATCGAACTTATAGTTCACCAATTTGGTATTCAGATCAACTTATCACCAACTAATGTAGGACTTGGTTCATTTGATCAACTTTTCATAACTTTCTTCCTATGTTCCACTTAGTCAACTCCAAACTTCTTAACTATCTGTATATGTTTTAGGAAATGCTTGTTGAGATTCCATGATGAACACTATATCAGAAAACTGACCTGCCATTGGCTTATACAGGGGCTAAATTGGGAGCAGGCAATAGTTCTGGTTCAGAAGCATCTTTTCTGCTATCGAGTTGGCTACACAAGTGCATGCCACAGGTCCACGAAATAGTTCAAAGTCAAAACATTGGATCCTCATGCTTCTGTTATATGGGTATGTTGCTATCATGCTATGTTGGGTAAGTGAATTTAAACACCCTCTGCAACCACTTCCAATTTGTTGTGGGCGAATTTCTGATTAATAAGCATGAAAAAACTATATCTTTCATGTTGAAGATATGTTGTTTAGACATGATATGTTGTCTATTATATATGACTTCCGATTTTAGGTATGCGGATATTATTAGATACGCACGTCTTTGCTCCATTCAATTTTTTGATGCACCGATAGTATCAATATCATACGACATATGGTCTAATGATAACATTTGACCTCAAGTTTCTTTTCACACTAAATAAACTCTTAAGTGCAAATATTTCTGTCATGGAAGTACTTTTTTCATGTTAGAATAATTGATATGTATTGTTCCTCATTCTAACTTGTACAAGTCAAGGAACAATGTCACATGAGCTTCCCTAATTCGGTATTGTCATAACACATGTAGTACTAGTTGTTCTTCATGTTTATTTGGCAACGCTTCTCTAAATGACATGTCAATATATTATTGGTTGTGACTAAATGATATGCATTCAGGAAATTTGGCCCAAAATGGGATCTGAACACTTTCTTTGTTGACAAGATGTTATGTCTGTGGCTAGGAACATCATTAAGAATCCAAAAATCGTTCATGGTGGTGGTGCTACGGAGTTAACTGTGTCTGCAACACTAAAACAGAAATGCTCATTTGTAGAAGGCATTGAAAAGGTGGATTTATATTTTTCACTTGTACAGTTTGACTTTTCTATACCCGTTGAATTTGACTATATGAAGACACTAGTCACTTTCTGATTTCTAATTCTTACCCTTTATTTGGTTTTGAAAAAAGTGACCTTATGAAGCTACTGCAGTAGCATTTGAGGCCATTCCCCGGACATTGTTACAGAACTGCGGTGTCAATGTCATTAGGACCATGACTGCTCTACAAGGAAAGTATTATCATCGAGGAAAAAATAAAAAAGAATGCGTTGAGGAAGGGTATTGCGTATCACTCAAAATGGAACATATTCTAAGTCTTTATGGCATTATATAAAAATCACATTCATAAATACTTTACAATCACTAAATTTCAGACAACTTTCTTAAGTCATACATATTATATATCTTAGGATAGTAAATTAAAAGTGACTAAGTATAGGAGAATAGTGAGTGTATTGGTCTTTTGCAGGAGATTGACAACAGGGCATGACCCAGTCCAGCTCTTATTACTAAGGAACAACTATGTGCCAAAATAGTAGGAGGTCTTGGAGGTCGAGCAGCGGAGGAAATAATTTTTGGTGAACCTAAAATTACTGTCGGTGCAGTAGGGAACTTGCAACAGATAATGTATTTGACATTAAGTCACAATAATCGAATGGGTAGAGACCAAAAGTACCCCATTAAATCGTATAGGTACTATAAAACACTCTTAACTTGCTGCTGCTCAATACACGTAACCATTTCTTGAAAATGCACAAATGCATAAAGCAGAGGTGTTGATGGAAAATTTCTGACGGGCGATTGGTCTACGAATTAAGGAAAACAATGAAGTTTATGAAGGAGAGGTAAGCTACCGTTAATCATTTTTTTCTTCTAATATTTTCCCATGTCCTAATGTTATGATATGTGCAGATTATCTTCATTTTTCATTTGGTCCTTGTTTCCAATCTGTTACAAAGTTACTCTTATTTTAGGTGACTGAATTATCTCCAGAGGAAACCGAGAGTGTCACAGGTGGATATAGTAAAAGCATTAGCCATGTAATTATTGGGTTAAAAACCGTCAAAGGAACTAAGCAACTGAAGTTGGATCCAAATTTCGATGATGCCTTAATTGAGGAAAAGGCAAGTTCCTTCGGTTTTTTGGTTTTTATTCATACAACAAAACATGTATTGATTTTATTGATTGCAAAACTCTTATGCTGAATTGATTTGAAGGGTGTTGATGCACACCCCAAACAAAAAATGTGTATACTGAGCTGTAATTACAAGCTGCAGGTAGTTGTTGGCGATGTTATATATGTTTAAGCAACCAGTGATTCAGTTAAAAGGGTAGGTAGGAGTGATTCATTTGCTACAGAATTCGATCTCGAGACAAAAGAGTATATTACACTTCCCAAAGGAGAGGTCCACAAAAATAAGGAGATAGTTCAGGTTTATTTTGATGAACTTTGGCTCTTCAATTTATGTATGCTATATAATTCCACAGATAAATGTTGATGTCTCTTTTGATTATGAGAAAGAGTGGATTATTGATTATAGTTGATCCCATCATGAAACCGGCGATGAATCATTACTTTTAGGAGTTCACGAGAAGTTATTACAGTAGCCAAACAATGAAGTATGGTGTCATGGAGTGTGGTTGGGTAGGGGCTCATCGAAGTTTCGATTGACACGCCAATAAGACTCACCGGATGACAGCTATCAGTGGGACAATAAGGAGGGCAATAATGGTACATTAGGATGTGGTTACCAAGTATGTCAGTGCGGTAATTTCAAGATATATCTTTTTTATGGCAATTTACTCTTTTACATTTTTGTTAAGTTATTTCACATCTGAAGTTGTGCCTCTATCGTCATCCATGTTCAGGTTCAATGGGATGAACCTTCATCAATTTTACGTCCAGAGAGGGTTTCACCGTGGGAATTAAAGCCTCTTGTGGAAGCAACTCCTTCAAACACACAACCTCAACAAAGGAATAAGCGGGCACGACCTTCAGTTTTACCTTCACTAATGCCAGATCTTTCTGCCATTGATATAATAACTTATTTTAAAATACATCTTCATAGTATGTCGACCTTCTGTTGATTTTTAATTGATCTTCCCTTTATGTTATTAGTAATTTTATTCAATATTTCTTAAGCCCTCCTTTAGTTCAGGTGAAATATCTTCCATGTGAATGAAAAGTAAGCGAGGTCTCAATGAGGATATTGTAGCCGATTGTAGGTTTACCCGTCAAGAATGAACAACTATTTGCACACCCTTGCATTTTCTTATATCGTAGCTTCAAATATCTTCCCCGAGAGGATTAACAATTACTGATGCAATATATGATCGTTAAACATGCAGGTTCACATGCAAGAGATGGTTGTTGGCAGGGCAGTAGATTTGACAAGGTTTAACGAGTATAAGGATCTGCTCAGAAAACTTGAGATGTTTGAGATTGAAGGTGAACTTTGTGGATCAACAAAGAAATGGAAGGTTGTCTATACTGACGAGGAGGATGACATGATGATGGTTGGGGATGATCCATGGCAGTTAAGTCCTCAGAACTTAGTTCACTATTATTTGCTTTCTTTTGCTTTGTTTCGACCTCACCCTCCTCTCTCCCACCCCCACCCCCTAAAAGAAAAAAAAAGTGTGTATATATATATATATATTAATGTATAAATAAAAAAGAAAACAACTTCTCTAAACTAAATGCATCCTCATCGAACTCTTGGTTGGCCTAATTAACTATTATACACTTTTGGGGATTAAAAATGGGCGTTGGGGGGTGAAAACTTAAAACAACAATCTAGAGGCCTAGATTTAGGTACAAACACATCAAGCGATTCCAACTTAACTTGTTTAAACTAATCGTGTATTCACCGGACCCTCGATTGGCCAAACTTAATAGTATATGCTTCTTTTGGGGGTTAAAAATGGGCGTTGGGGGCAAAAATTGAAAACAGCAACCTGGTGGCCTGAAAATAGATATAAACACATCAAGAGAAACCATAGTAACTTGTCTAAACTAACCGTGTTCTCATCGAGCTCTCGATTGGCCAAATTGACCAGCATACGTTTCTTTTTGGGTTAAAAATAGGCGTTGGAGGGCAAAAACTAAAAAACAACCTAGCTGCCTAAAAATAGATAAAAACATGAATGTATTTGTCTTTTATATTATTTACTCCTTATGCTTACACATTTACTAATATTGAGTTTGTTCCACAGGTTCTTATGGGGAAATATGAAGATTGCTCTTGGGAGAATGAAGTCTACTTTTGTAAGGAATATCATGAACACTACTTTGGGGAGAATAATAAGTTTAGAACTTTAATCATGTTAGACTTCGTTTCCAATTTATGGTTAAAAGATAAATGGTTCATCTTGTAGTACATTTTGTTTTGAGAACTTTAATGGTTGTGAATGGAATATAGTTTTAGATCGATTTAATATCACCGAAATGTAGTGTCGTTCATTTTGTCACGTGTGCTTTGAAATTATGTTTTGAGTGAAATTTATGGGTATTGGTTCTGCATTGTCAATGGTTGAGCACAAGTTTTTACTAGTGTATTTATATCTACTCGTTTAATGAAAAATTAATATTTTTTAAAAATAAAATAATATTGCTAACGGACTTTAACCATTACAAATAAAAACATCAGTTACAAATACATGACATTCCCAATCTGTTGCAATGTATTTTGTAACGGTTTTTATCCATTACAAATTCTATATTTGTAATGGATAAAAACCGTTACAAGTTAGTATATTCGTTACTAATATGGGATGTGTAACAATGCCAAATCCGTTACAAAATATTTTGTAACGGATTTAGCCCGTTACAAATATTAAATTTGTAACGGATTTTAGCCGTTACAAATTTCGTTGGTAAAATAAATAACGCCAATTTTCTAACGGATTTAATCCGTTGAAAATATTTTTTGTAACGGTTTTTTCCCGTTACAATTGACCTGTTTTGGTGTAGTGTTAATTAATTATGTGCTTTAATTAATGCTTTTATTTATGTGTAGTGGCTAGTTTAATCTAGGTTGTGTTGGATTGAACTCACCTAGGATTGATTGGTTGCTTTGCTTTGGTAATAGAGTTTTTACGGGTTTATTTTGATTGGGTTGTCCTAGTTATTACGCCTAAGAGATTTAACGGGGTATTCATGTATGCTTCGTATTTACGATATTGTGTGCATAATTTTCGGGGTATTTGTTGACGCCAAAATCTTATTAGACTTTTATGCGAATTTAAGGGTGTGACAACTCTGGGTTTAATTACCTGTCGAAACGAGACTGAATCTTAATAACTCGTCGACCCATGTAACCATTTTATACTAATTATCTCTAGGTGAGGGATATTCGACGCAACCTATAGTTTTTATTCATTTTGTTAATTTAGTTTAAATACATTTATGCCTATTTTATCTTTTCTTTCTTTTTAGTTAAGAAAATACCTTTTACACTTTTAATTAGAAGTGTTAAACCGAATTAAATTCTAGCAACTTGTCTTTGTGGATTCGATACCCGGACTGGCCACTATACTCCCATAAAAGAGTGTAGTCATAGTTTAGGTTTTCGTATAGAGTTGGTGAGCCGAATATAACAAACAACAGGCGTCGGTGACGCGACATCGCTGCAAAACCCAGCCTATCAAATGGCGCCGTTGCCGGGGATGAGTTTATTTTAGAATTTATTTGATTTAGTGTTTCGTAGTATTTTTTTCTATTTGTATTTTTTGCCTAGCATTTTTGTTGGACTTCTACATTTGAGCGCTATGAAACGCTTGAATTTTTCGCACGCGCATAACTTTGTAGAAGTCGCCACTTCGAGCCATCTTTGGCGTAAGCATGTCTTATTCCAATCCTTTCAGTAATCATTATGATAATTCTCAAAATCCCCGTAAACCTATGACTTTTGGTTAATACTTACAAGCCCAAAAAATTACAACAACTAAAATGACATTGGGTGAGTATTACGAAAGTCAAAGCTTGGATTACATAAATTTTGGGAATGATCATTTTGATTTTGGGTCGCAAGATCCTTATGATAAGAATTTTGAAACAGATTGAAACAGCTTTCAAAATTCTTATGTTAATGATTTTGATAGTCGTTCCGATGATATTTTTCAAAGTTCTCATTTTCAAGAATCCGCTCCTCGCCCTATGACTTTTGGTGAGGGCTTGCGAATGCTTGAAAATGTTAAAATTGAAAACCGTTATCGGGAAGAAAATCGTTGTTGGGAACATGAGTTGGTTTTATTATTTGAATCCGACGACGATTTTTCTTCCCAGAATTTTGAAGTCGAGGAATGTTTTGAACCAAATCAGGACTTTGTACCTACTTTGGAACAAATCATTCTTGACTTGACCCATAGTATAGTAGAGAATGAAAATGAGGAAGAAATGGGTGTGGTATCCATTTGCAATGAACTCGTTTCTTCTTTGATTCTCAAAGAAAAAAGTTTCATTGCAAACGATCCTATTTCCTTCGAAATTCAACCTTCAAGCGATGATAACTCATCTCTTGAGATTGAATTTCTTCCGTCCCTATCTTTATTCTACACTATCACACCAATTTTAGTACCCGATGAATTGGTTCAAAACTTTATAGTTCCAAACCTTTTCACCGATGAGGAGTAGTCGCTCGGGTTGCCTTCCATGAAGGCTTCTTTGCCTCCATGTGCGCCACCTCCCATTCCAATTGGAAAATATTTGGGAGGAAATTCAGTTTTTTTCGAACCCATGTGTACCTCTCCCCCTTATTATCCAAATCACCCATCGTCCATCCAAATTTGATAATTGGCGATGGTTCACCTTTTCCACCACTCGCATGCCTTCCGTTGTTCAAACAAAATTCCTATATTCCGGGAGGCATGCATGAAAGGTAGGGTCCACCGTTGATCCTCCAAATTCAAATTGTATTATGGGTGGACCCTCTAAAGTTTCAACTTCTAATGTATAGTTAGTTAGGAGTCTAAATAGTAGGTTGTACATACTTAGTTTATTTTTCTTTTTACTTATAGTCTAGTGTAATTAGTTAAAGTTTTATTTCTTCTTTTTTTTATGATTTGGTACAAACATGTTTTTTAGAAACATTGGACTTGTACTTTTTGGATATCGCTCCATTGTGGGTAATATTGTTCTTTTCCTCTCTTTAACTTGGTTCTTAATTCACATTGAGGACAATGTCAGGTTTTAAGTTAGGGGGTGTGGGGTAATCTATCCATTCACTGGTAGTTTCTTTGATTTGATTACATGTTATTTCCAAGCATGCTTTTCTTGTAAAAAATTAAAAATTTCAAAAAGATTTTTTTTTTTTTGGGCACTTTGCCTTTGTTTCCGATGATGAATTTTAATAATTGTCCGATCCAATAGACAACTCAATGATGCATGTTCTCAATTTTAGAAGTTATTAGACTTTAGTCCTAATTATTGATATTATGAATAACGTCATGAATTAAACTTTAATCCCATGAGCACATGCGCTTTTATTGTTCTATTGATTTGGTTTAAGATTTTTATAACTTGGTAATCTTTTGTTGCATTGTATATACTTACACCGAGTAAGCTTTGTACCTTTCGTCGTTTGTGAGTGTATACACTATTCTTTCCTCTTTGAAAACGTTGATTTCGTCGGTAATCTTACTATTCTTTCATTTGATCGTTCATTAATTGAGTTCATATACGAAATGTATTACTTGAGAATTATTTTCATATATTGTTTTGACTCGAGAATTGCGTAAACTTTATGAAATGATCATAAGTAATCTTTGTCATATCACCCATATTAGCCTTGATCTTACCTTATATATTTTCCCTCGTAACCCCTTTTAGCCTAAATATTAGCCTTTCATTTCATTACCCAAGATCCCATAATCAACTCCACATTGGAGTTATAAGCCATATATATATTACCTTCCATACCTTTGTTTGGAATGATACTTGGGATTGAATGATGTTGTGTTGCGGTTGCAATTTAGGCATGTGAAAGTGAAAAGAAAAGAAAAGAAAGTAGTGAAAAAGAAAAGAAAAAGAAAACATGAGAAAAATAAGAAAAGAAAAGAAAGATAAATTTGTATATGTTGTGTATATAGTTCAATACGCGTTGATTTCTCTCCAATTGTTATATTTAATGCTTGTTTGGAAGTTGTTTTTCAATTTTTGATATTGTCCGCAGTTTCCCATTATCCCAATTTTTCATCTCTGAACACTTTGAATCCGTACATATATCCTTCGTTTCGTACCCTAGCTTAGCCTACATTATAACCCTATCAAGTCCTATGTGATCTTAGGGTGCATTTAATTTAAAAGTTGAAATAGTTTTGATAATCTGTGAAAATGCATTTTGCCTCCTTTAATGAGCGGTATCTTTCATTGAGATTATATTTTTTCATTTTATATATAGCGTTCTTCATTTGTGACATGTGTACGACCTAGTTTCTATTTACATTTACTCTTTAGGCCCGCATGTTCTGTGTGTTAACTCCCTGTTTTGAGTGAATTCACTTGATGAGTGTAATGCCCGTGAGGATTGAATATATGTTTGCTTTAATTTTTATCCGGTTTATTTAAGTTTTTGCCAAATCACACTTTGCATGTGCTCACTCCCCTCCCACTTTTTAAGGTTTCAATTTAACGAAGTTCATTCTATAATGTTAATAATACGGAATTTTGTGTGAATTCATTCACTGTGCTAATAATGTGTACGAAATATTTTTTGTATTTTTGGGCATGTCACATGTTGTGATTTAGCATATTTTGAGGAAACGACTTGATGTTTGTGGGTTTCATCCCTAAAAACCCTTACGAGATGACACTCGTCCACTGGGATAACCTAGGTGTTTAACGGCTTATTTATATTTATATTCTGTTCGGTTTTCCTCTTTTTCTCTTTTTCATTCATATCTATTGCTAGGGACTAGCAATGTGTAAGTTATGGGGTGTGATAAGTCGTGAATATTTCATTTAGTACCCTTTATCCTTTATTCTTGCACATTCTAGCATTCTCGTGTCCATTAATTCCTATATTTAAGCTCATATATTGAATAACCTTTATTCTATATATTTATATTTTTTATGAGGCATATTTGAGCTTTTGTAGGTACTATGGATGCATAGTATGAAGTTAGATGCGTTTCGGGATTGTTTTGTCATAAAAGGAACCTTCAAGGGCATTTTGGTAATTTCATATTGCATAATTTGGAGGGTTTCAAAACAGAATCATGTATATAATTGAATTAGCTTCGCATCGATTCCGACCACACATCATTTCGATTTCGTATGAGTATAGCCATTTCCGTGCAACACGTTAAAATTGGATCAGAGAGAAAAGTGGGTTGTCAACAGCCCAAGGCAAAATTCCAACATGTGGTCGATCGGTCCAAACATGAGGTCGATCGATCCCATTAGATTCGGACGTAAAATGACTTATTTTGGGTTTTTTGACTTGGTTTTGTTGGGGGTTTGTTTTGGGGTATTAATAGAATGTTGTATGGTTTTATTTGATATAGATATAGTTCATTTTTAGTTAGTTTAGGTTAGGGTTTGAGAGAATATTTGGGGATTTTTGTTGGATCTCAACCCCTCTCCTCATTTTCCACCATTAATGTAAGTGTTACTTTACTATTTATTGTCCCTCTCTTTATGCTTTGTGCCCTAGTTTATTTGTGCCCTAATTTAGTTTTTTCCATGCTTTCCATTTTCTTCCATGCCTAGATAATGTTAGAGTTAATCTATTTAGTGTTGCTTAATTGATTATGTGATTTAATTAATGCTTTTATTTATGTGTAGTGGATAGTTTAACCTAGGTTTTGTTGGATTGAACTCACCTTGATTGGTTGCTTTGCTTTGGTAATGGAGTTTTTACGGGTTTATTTCGATTGGGTTGTCCTAGTTATTACTCCTAGGAGATTTAACGGGGTATATCATGTATGCTCCGTATTTACGACCTTACGTGCGTAATTTTTGGGGTATTTGTTGACGCCAAAATCTTATTAGACTTTTATGCGAATTTAGGGGTGTGACAACTCTGGCTTTAATTAACTGTCGAAATGAGACTGAATCTTAATAACTCGTCGACCCATGTAACCATTTATACTAATTAACTCTGGGTAAGAGATATTCGACGCAACCTATAGTTTTTATTCATTTTGCTAATTTAGTTTAAATACACTTATGCCTATTTTATCTTTTCTTTCTTTTTAGTTAAGAAAATACCTTTTACACTTTTATTTAGAAGTATTAAACTGAATTAAATTCTTGCAACTTATCTTTATGGATTCGATACCCGAACTGGCCGCTATACTCCCTTAAAAGAGTGTAATCATAGTTTAGGTTTTTGTATAGAGTTGGTGAACCAAATATAACAAACGATCGGCGTCGGTGACGCGACACCGCAGCAAATCCCAGCTTATCAGCAGCTTAAAGGAGGTAAAAGAACAAGAGAAGATAGTCAATCTGACATGACTAGGGTTAACAATTGTGGGAAGAATCCAATACCACAACAACAAGTTCCTCAGGTTCGTAAAGACCACGAAGGTAATAGACCCTACATGAAGAGACAAACGCACCAGGGCCAACATGGTCAGGGACGGAGTGATGTCACAAAAAGATGTTTCAAATGAGGAAGAGACGACCATAAACGTCAAACTTGTCTGGATCAGGCTAGAGAGAAACCCCCACCCGACCAACAAGGACAGCAAGTCCAAAGGAAGCAAGGACTTTCAGGACTCTGCTATAAGTGTGTACAACAGGGTCACAAGTGGAAGGACTGTCCTCAACCTAATATTATTTTTCATCAAGATGCTCAGCAGGACCAGAAGGTCTAAGGAAGAAGTGGAACAAAGCTACAGGCCGAAATCAACAGAGTCGTAATGTGGCACAGTTTGTTAGTGAATGCTTTAACTGTGGAAGGATGGGTTATAGGAGGCAAGATTGCCCAGATAAGGGCAAAATATCCAACAGCATGGGTAGATACAGTGTGGGCGTGTGTACAACGTCCAACAAATAACCGTTCAGCAGCCACCACCCATCATTGAGGGTATGTTCTCTATTTCTGAGGTTATGGGACATATATTTTGTTTAATACGAGGGCCTCACATTCGTTCATAGCCGCTAGAATTGCACGGGCCACGGGATATCTTTCTTGTTGACACGGCCAACAAGATGATTACATGTGTAGACTCATCGCGGGGTAATGGGTCATTAATTTTTTTTATGCCGGGGAATAGGGATAGAGAATGGGAGACTTATTTTACTTGCCGACATGCATGTATTAGATATGTCAGAGTGTGAGGTGATTATTGGTATTGATTGGCTTGTTACGTATAGGGTCGTGATAGATAGTTTTAGTAGACGTATTATTCTGCTATACCGAGTGAGGAGATGTTTTAGGTGGCGATACCTCATCCGGAGGAAGCACCGTCCACCCATTTATATTATATAGGGGAGGAGACCTTTAAAGAGACAATGATTACCATTGATTCGATTCCCATAATTCGCAAATTATCCGATGTGTTCTAAAAGAAGTGAGCGAGGAGGGTTATAGAATCTGGCCGAAGAGCAAAACTGAACTTAACGGTGTTAGAAAAACACCACATGGGAGTATACCCAATAGGGAACTCATTTAGAAAATTTTAATTAATTAATTATCTATAAAGTAACGATGAAGTCAAACAGGGATGTTGAGGCCAACAATAGTTCCGAAAGGCCCACATAGCCAAGGGGATGACAGGAGAACAAATGGGAGCTAAGACGGACAGTCCGAGGGAAGGACATTCCAAAATGGTCAGTGGGACCAGTGACGGGAATTGGCTCCGAAAGTTCCTATATGTGTAGGGAATGGGATCACAAGTGTTGAATGTATTTGAGAAGTACAGCTCGAGAGTAGTGGATTTAGGCAGGACCAGTGGAGTCCTCAGTAACAATATCATATTAATCCTTAGGGTCATTTGGGGGCCAAGAAGAAATAGGGTGGTGAGTAAAGCCATAAGAGAGGCCTAGAGATGCTAGACCAACGTTTCATGGATGGGTGTGTAAGACGCAAGACGAAATAATTCCACAACGAGGAGGGGGCAACTACTGGATGAAATCCTAGATGTATAACTAGTGCAAGTAACCCTGGGTGTTTTACAGCGAGAAGTGCATGTAAGGAACATATGAGTAGGAGAGAATAATGAGGTTGTTTCATTATTGTGAGTAACGGATGTAATTACATGACAAAAGTGTGTCACAACTTATATATATGAACGATTAACACTAAAACCCGCATGTGAGTCAAGTTTGATGGGCACATTAGCTTTGGACAGTTTGGTTTAAATGTGTCGATCATGGGTAACAGTACTTTTGATATGTCCCCCGTGAGAAAGCCGGGTGGGCACTAAAAGATTATCTTATTTTACTACTATATGAGGAAGGGACGTAAAGCTTACTATGGTAATATGTAATGAGAATTACCGAATGGTTGAACGATAATAGAATGAGTGATAAACTATCGCATTGGGTACTCCGGGGAGAGTAATATTAATTTGGTAAGACGCCCCCGAAATAGAGTTGGGTCTTTATATACGTATATATATATGTGTGTGTGTGTGTGTGTGTGTGTGTGTGAAAATTTCATGTGATCGTAGAAGTCCGTGCATATGTTGTCTCGTTAGATGTGACCCCGGTGCATAGGTATTTAATTACTGATGTGACTCAGGGTGTATTGTGTTCTTTATCAAGCAACGAGATATAGCTTGTTATATATAGCACCGAAACTTTGGATAGCAATAGTACCATGTTTCATGATATTTTTATGAACATAAGTGGACTTTTATGTCAACATACGAAGATTGTGGGAAAGTACATGTTATGGATTAGGGGCCTTACGGATCTCGACGACCGATAATGTTAGGTAGTAGTGTATCGGGAGGGTTTCTTGTTTGGATTTCGCTTTGCGAGACATCCCACGCATGAAACTAACGAAAGTCGGGAGTTGGAGAGAATTTTGGATGATAGTATATGGGATTCGTACCTTAGTTATTGCACATTTATGAGAGTATAATTAAGAGTGGATAATTCCACTATGATGTGATAATATATTTCATTTGTGCAAAAATGCGCAAGGCATAGGGTGTATAAGCGCCCTAGGTAATTAAATTTTGATTTTGTTTCCACTCGAAACGTATGGGATAAGGTAAATGAAGATAGGAGTGGAGACATCAGGACTTGATTGAACGCTCACGAGAATGGTATTGTATTAGGTAGTAGATCGTGATTGTCGTGGGAATTCGACAACATTTAGCCCGGAAAGTTGAAGTTTATTCCATAAGATTTGTTAGAGGCTTACGTTTCATGAGAAACTGATTATAGAACGGGGGAAGGGCCTGTGACACGTGGTGAGGCAAGGTCACATGGATCACGGTCAGAGGTACGATTGAGAGAATATGAGGTGTACCAAGTTTTAAACAACAGTGGTGATGGGATTTAATGAAGAAAAATATTACTAAATTTATTTTCGCAATGGGTCACCTATCCATTGGAGAAAGGGTGGATCACACGAAACCAGTAGAGGTTTCTTCAACCGTTAGGGATTTTGAAGTAGTAATGGGAGAGTATTCTCAAGGAATTTATCGCGAAAGGGGTTACGATCCTATATGGGTAATAATGAATAGATTGATCAAAGTAGCTCACGTTATGCCGGTTAAGACTGGTCATACTATGAGACAGTACATGCAGATCTTTATAATCGAGATAGTGAGGTTATATGAGGTACCGCTTGATACCGAGTTCGATTGGGACAAGATCTTTGCCTTTCGATTTTGGAAAAGTTCTTAAGAGGCTTTGGATACCGAGTTGTGATTGAGTACGACCTATCATCCACAGACAAATAGGACAGAACAAGCGGCCTAGTCAGATGTTGGAGAATAAATTATATGTATACCCTTAAATCTCAGGGGAGGATGAGAGTAGTCCCTTCCACTAGAGGAGTCTGTGTATAATCACTCATAAAAGTTCACTTTTGGGCATGGTGCAAGTGAATTATGGCACAATAAACCTTATTGTTCTCCTGCGTGTTAGTAAAAGGTACGGGACCAGGTATTATTACTGAGATCGAAGATGAGTTAATGCTTATCGTATATAATGTGTGCGAGATATATACGGCACAAATAACCTACTTGTGTACGATCGTTGCGAGACGAGATCGAATGTATCTAAAGAATGATTTATTTACCAATGGAACTTAAACGATAAAACTTGGGCAAGATTCTACGTGACAGGGTAAGCTGGAGTTTAAAACGAACATATGAGAAGTGTTCATTATTAAAGGTATTCAAAAGCGTGTTATATGGGTGGTACGGATTAGTTTACTTGGGAGCGCTACGATGTGATGCGCAATATATATAGAACGTTGTTTGTACCTGGTTTACTTTTTCTGAATTTCGGGATGAAATTCCATTATAAGGGGGGAAGTATGTAATACCACGTATTTTTATGATATTAAATAATTATGGGATTAGTTATTATTGTTGTATTAATTAAATTAAAAAGGTTGGGAAATTTAATTGTTAATTAATTTGAATTTAAAATAATTACTAACTAGCGTGCCAATGGTTAATACTTATTGATGGAAATCATTGATTATTATTGTGGGTATATGTAATATGGAATTATATAATTTTTATAAATTGTCGGAGTGCGAAATACGACAGTTTGATATTTTAAGTCATGACGCGCGTGTGAGTCGTGTCGGGACTAATTGTACGAAATAGAAAGATAAATTATTTTTGTATAACTCGCACGGTAATTGTGTCACCCCACCTAATTAATTACCGAGTGATCAGTCCTTAATTAATTAATTTCATAATATCAAGTTGGTTTAAATAATGCATCACTGTCGAAAACTCAAATTTTAATTTAATAAAAACTAACCACATAATATTTAAAAAGGTTAGTGTCAAAATTTTATCTTGTTATTAACCATCAACATCAAAGTGAATTTATAAAGTCATCATCATACACCACAATAGCATAAGAAAAGCTAACTGAAGATAAATAAGGAACTGGAGCAAACACATCCAGCCAAATCCCATAAAATAATCCAAAGACATGAAATTAAAGTCTAATGATGAAATAAAACAACTCTAAATCCCTGAATGTAAATAGAATGGATGACATGTCCAACTGAAATAAAAGACTGATAGATAAGGAGAAATAGACTCAGAAACATCTACTAGCAATATCATGTGGCCTCCACAGCAGCTACAGCTCAGCAAATGAATATAATCTTTTAAGTCTGGTGTCCCTGTGGTTGAGCACCTAAAATAATAGAACAAGAGAAGAGATTTGCTGAAAAATGGGTCAGAGCCCGAGTAGAAAACAGTTTAAATATAGCAAGTGATTAAATTAATTTAATTAGCACATATATTATCCGTGTTAACTTAGCGTACTCACTTGAGATGCTCACCTCTCATCTGATGTGCACACCTAGCGAGTCTAACTACCCATACTAGTCTCGTCATTCTACCTGACATTATGTAGGATAATCGCTATGCCGGATACAATAACTAATAACCTATAACCAATATATTATTATTATTTAGGAATAGGTTCAAGGATGTTATAACTCATTCTTATAGTATTCTATATTCCCAACTGGTGACCCAATAAGTATATGCTATAATAAAGTAGCCAACAGGAAACACAGAACAGGAACTCCGTATACATATATAAAATCTCACTATGTATACATACAAATATATCAATACAACACCCATGGTTAAGAAACCCCTAGTGCTAGGCATACTCGGCTATCTAGTCCCATTGCAACGCTCACGCATAGAGGACAACAGTTTCAATCTCTCAAGAACGAATGAAATATATACACATATTGGAGGCAAACATAGTCCCAAGCCGATGGGCTGCGCATATACCTACGCACCCATACGATCGTCATCACTATCATTGTCACAGATAGCCCGTACCTAGGTTCCATGCTCTAGTGGTACGACTCAAAATCCCCCGAAGGCACACAAGATATGGTCGTCCACAATGCGTTAACCCCCGTTCGATAGCCAGTAGCTAGGTATGTCATACACATGATATTCCAAGTAATAATCATGCACACAATCTATATACATTAATAGGTAATCACATAACCTAAATACTATAATCCGTAAGTACTATTAACATCATTACTCTCCTCGATACCCGTATATATAAAGCCTCTCTCGGACTTACATCGCCTCCTAGGTTTCCACACAAAGTCAATACCCTAGGAACCATTACTCCTTGATTCCTTAACACTTTGGAAATTTAAGTCACCCGTTACTCACGAAGATTAATACACTTATATAGATAACCCTAGGAAGATTTTCAACCCAAACAAACCCTAAAAACCCATTCTGGAATTTCGTTAGAAGTTCCAGGAATCACGTTCGAACGAGATCGTTCGAACGAAGTTCCCACTTCGAATGAACTTATCAACTCGTTAGAAAGGTCATTGGAAATATCGTTAGAAGTCTCGTTCGAACGAGGTCGTTCGAACGACCTGGCCAGTCTTCTAACGAAAGATCCGGACAAACCCAGTTCTCCCCCAACTTCGATTTTTCTCAACTTTTAATCCTAAAAAACATATACTCAACCCAATCCAGATCAAATGTTCCTACACTAATCCCAATCACCTTAAGACACTTTTTAACACGAATTAAAGGTCAAATCCTTATAAAATCAATCGGAATTAAACAATCTCTTAAACTTCCAATAATTCTCTTAAATATGAACTCAGAATTTTAATTGTACAAAAACCTTATTATAATTCGTGAATAAGACATAAAGTTCCCAGATTTTATTAGTCTAATCAAAAGAAAAACCTCTACATGCATACCCATCTCCAATTCATAAGTTTTCTTCATCATTTAGTCTAATTAAACCTATGTTTTCATTGCACCAAATTTATATCATCAAACCTAAATTAACAGGAACAATATATGCTAAAAAGGAGCAAGATAAACACTTGCCTCGAAATGAACTTCTAATTATTGGGCTAAAATTGGTATGGAAACGATCCTCTTGACACGATCTACGCGTCGGTGTAATTTTTAGAGTGTAAGCTTGAGTTCTTGGCTTAGGGCTCTAATGGAGTCTTCTCCTTTCTTGGGTCTCTCTCTCTTTTATCTCTTTCTCATGTAAGTTGAAAACTGACAGACCACTAACCCTCAATGCTTTTAATTAAACTCGATTTTCGTCCATTTAATTACCCAAAAATCCCAAAAGACCAAAATACCCCTTCGGGGTGTCATTTTGGGCTAAAATGTCCCGGACTCCAATGTAAATATCCGAGTAGTGTTTTCTGACTATTTCGACCCTTCTGAACACGCTGGCACACTCAAAATAGTCATCTGAGTTATATAGAAATACTTTTCCTTTAACCCCCAAACACGTACTAGTGTCACGACTCATACGCGTCCCAAATATTTATAACATAACTACCGTGTATCTCATCTCTGGCCATAATATTATTTCAATAACTATTAACTCTCATCACGCTAGTAATTATTACCATAAAATCGGATTAATTATAATTCAAATTTTCTCCCTTTAATTTAATTAATCCCCAATTTCCATAATTTTATAAAAATAAATATGCATAAAAATACGGGGTATTTCGGTAATTTTGAATATGCCATTGAGTTCGAAAGGGTCGATATAGTCAGAAAACTCTACCCGGGCATTTTATTTTGACTCCGGGGTAATTTTAGGCCTAATCGGCACCCCGTAGGGGTATTTTTGTCCTTTGAAATTTTGGAGTAATAATATGGACGAAAATTGGGAAATAAAAGATAGATGTGCATGGGTTAATGGGGAGTTATTAGCACTATACCTATGGGAGAGAAAAGAGAAAGGCACAGAGGAAGGAAGAAGAAGCTATTGGTGTTATTTGTGCCTAACTCAAGAAAACACACCAAAAACTATACCAAAGTGTAGATCGCGAGACAAGGAACACACTAATACCCATATCCACAGTGGATCAGACCGTCGAAATTAAGTCAAGTGTTTATTACTTGCGATTCATAGCAATAAATATGTTCATATTGGTGTAGGTAGATTTTATTCACTTTTGATTTATGAGTTTTGATGAAATTAGAGATTTATGGATAGGAATTTAAATCTGAAAAACGAATTAGGATAAATCATTATTGTGTGTATATCATACTTACGCTGCTTGCTATCGAGCGAAGGTTTTGCGTAGTGGGAAGTCTTATCCTGGGTGACCCGAAGGGGGGATATTTGACTTGTACCTAGAGCATATGAACTTGGATACATGCTATCTGTTACGTAGGATAGTTTCGACGGTTGAATGGGAGCGTAGGTATATGTATGACCCATTTAGTTGGTGAGTATTCTCGCCTCCAATATTTGTGTTATGAGATTTACGATTCGTGAGAGACGCCAAACCAATTGTCCTTTATGCAGTGAGTGATGCATCGGGACACGATAGCAGAGTATGCATTGCGCCAAGTGATCCTAACCAAGGGGAGCAAGTTTTATATATATATATATATATATATATATATATATATATATATATATATATATATATATATATATATATATATATATAGGAATGATGTAACTATATGTATATGTATATAAATATACTTGAGAATGGATGATTCTAATGTGTGAAATTAGAAAATGTATAAGTATGGATAAGTAAAGTAATTCTAGTAAATAAAAGACTTACTGTTAAAATAGTGAATATAAAATGGGTAACTGGCATAAAAGAATATTATTAACGTATTGTACGGGCGATACGTGTTAATCCCTTGAGGTATATTTAGGAGTTCATGTCAATAACCTAGATGGGAATATTATAGATGACTAGGTTGGGGTAGACATGCGCTAGATGTGCACATTAGTAGAGGGGTGATGATCTCAGGCGAGAGTTCAGAACTAGTATACACATAATAATTACATTAATGTAGTTTTAAATACTTGCTAAAGCAAATATTTTTACAAATCGGCCTCTGACCCATTTCCTATTATTTCTCTTCTCTTTTGCTCTTTATATATATATTATACCAGGTGTCCAACCACAAGGTCACTGCCAGACTTAAACGCGTGGATCATTCAACGAGCTGCAGCTATTGTGGAAGCTGTAGGTTATTGATATTAGATGTTGCTATCTCTTCATTCTATTCCTAGTTCAGACCTTTCATTTAGGGCATGTGTCGCCCGCTTCCAGATGATCTATTTCAGGGATTTTATTTTTATTAGCATTTTCTTACTGTTGGATTGAGTATTATGATACTTTGGTTTTAGACTTTGAACTGGAATGTTTTATACAGTCTCATTTATTTCAGTGTTTATTTCATGTTCAGTATTTATTCTTGTGGAATGGGATTGGCTTATATATTAAAGCAAGAAATTTATTTATGGACTAATTGGGTATAATTAATTTGGAAAATGTTTTGACACTTAGCTTAATTAATTATTAGGTGATAAATTATGAAAATTATTTTCGACACTGATGCTAAGAATGAACCAACCAGACACTTTGATTTTAATTTAATAAAGGACTGATCGTCTGGTATTTAATTGGGTGGGGTGTCACACCGCTTCGCATCGGCGTAGCTTTTCTGTCTATCCTGGGCTACTCGAATACGACTACGAATCATCTCAATCCTGGAAAACGTATCCTGAATCACCTATAGCCCTAGTAGCTTGTTGTCCCCCACCTCTAACCAACACGCTGGAGAACAATAAGGTCTACTATACAGTGCCTCAAATGGAGCCATACCGATGGTGAAGTGATAGGAGTTATTATACGCAAACTCCACTAGCGGAAGTTACTGCTCCCAACCTCTCCCAAAGTCCAGGATAACGTAGCATGTCTTCTAACATCTGGTTTGTACATTCTGTCTGCCCATCTGTCTGCGGGTGATAAGCCATACTCAACCGCAACTCGGTACCCATAGCCTCCCGAAAGCTCTCCTAGAAGCGTGACATAAAAACTTATCTCTGTCGGACACGATATTTAGGGGCACCCCATTCAACTTCACTATCTCAGCAATAAATAACTGGGCATACTATCCCGTAATGTAATCAGTTCGAAAGGGCAAAAAGTGAGCTACCTTGGTCAACCGATCCACAATCATCCATATGGAATCATGACCCCTATGATAAGTAGGTAACCCTGTGATGAAGTCCATAGAGATTCTCTCCCATTTCCACATCGGTATCTCTAATGGATGAAGAAATCCAGCAGGCTTCTAATGATCCACTTTCACTAACTTACAAGTGGTATACTTTGAGACAAACTCAATAATGTCCCTTTTCATATCGCTCCACCAATACTATCGTCACATATCTTGGTACATCTTATCCCCACAGGGATGTACCATAAATATAGATCCGTGCGACTCTATCATTACAGCATGTCTCAAATCTACACCCTCTGAAACAATCAATCTACCATTGAAATGCAAGCCCCCATTAAACTCACGGAGTAAGACTCTACTCCTCCGGGGAAAAGATATTCAAATTTTCTCCTGATAAAATGGATTGGTTGCCTGAGCTTGAACCACCCTTGTCACAATTCGAGGTGTAACAGTCATAACTAACATAAATGATCGGGCAACTGCATCTTGATGTCCCAGCTCCTTCGACTCAATACGTATGCTTCTACGTTATCCTTTACCAGGTGGTAATGTATCTCAGACTAATAATCTTTCACGAACTCAAGCCACCTGCGCTGGCGCATGTTCAACTCCCGCTGAGTAAATAAATATTGAAGTGACTTATGATTTGTGAATCGACAAAACTTCTCCCCCGATAAATAATGTCTTCAAATCTGAAGAGCAAACACGACTGCCACAAGCTCCAAGTCGTGGGTGGGGTAGTTCTTCTCATGAGGCTTAAGCTTTCTAGAGGCATAAGTTATGGCCTTCTCTTCCTACTGTAGTACTCCACCAAGCCCCTCTAAGGATGCATCAGTGTAAACCAAGTACTCCACTCATGTCTTAGCCAGTGCTAATACTAGTGCTGAAGTCAACTTATCTTTCAGCTCGTCGAATGCTAACTGACATGCATCGTCCCAGACAAATGGTATGCCTTTATGGGTTAGATTAGTCAATGGACCCGCTATCTTTAATAAACCCCGGATAAAACATTTGTAATAATTGGCCAATCCCAAGAAACTACGCACTTCTATCGGTGTCATGGGCTATCCCCACTCTCTCACCGCTGATACATTATTAGGATCCATCGATATCCCCATCTCAGACACAACATGCCCCAGAAACTGAACTTCCCAAATCCAGAACCCACACTTCTCATATTTTGCATACAACTAATGCTCACGTAGTGACTGAAGGACCTGCCGCAAATGCCCGACATGCTCCTCCTTAGTCTGAGAATAAATTAGGATGTCATCTATGAAAAGGATGACAAACTGGTGTAAGAACTCTCTGAACACCCTATTCATCAAGTCCATGAATACCGTCGGCACATTAGTCAACCTAAACGGCATGACCCGAAACTCATATGATCCATATCTGGTTAAGAAGGCAGTCTTTGAAATGTCCTGCTCCCTGATATGCAACTGGTGATAATCGAACCTTAAGTCTATCTTAAAGAAGTAGGCTACTCCCCTCAGTTGGTCAAACAAGTCATCGATTCTAGGCAAAGGATACTTGTTCCATATTATGACTTTAATAAGATCCTGATAATCTACGAATAGCCCTAAAGAACCGTCTCGCCTCTTTAAAAATAAGACCGGGGCACCCCAAGGTGACGTACTCCCGCAAATGAACCCCTGCCCCAAGAGTTATTCTATTTGATCCCTGAGCTCCCTCATCTTTGCTGGAGCCATACGGTAAGGCGCACGAGTAATAGGTCGGGTGCCCGACGCTAAATCAATCACAAACTCAATCTCCCTGCAAGGAGGTAATCCCGGTATCTCCTGGAATACATCCATAAACTCACAAACTACCGGTCTCGAATCAAGGGATAATAATACTCCCGTAGAGGTCTCTTCCTCTATATAATTCAAATGAGTAGACGATCCTCCCTTAGAACGAGGCATCGCCACAAGGAACATCTCATGTCCCGAAATAGCAAAAATAATACACCGGCTATAACAGTTAATCATGACTCTGTATGCAACAAGCCGACCCATGCCGATAATCACATCATACTCGGACATCTCCAAAATAACTAAATTCGCCAGTAAAATCAGACTCCTAATCCCTATACTCACATGACGACATATAAAGAAAATAGGCGTCCCACTACCCATAGGTGAGTCTATATAAGTAATGATGTTATCTGCTATATCTAATAACCATGCATCCCATGCAAATCTAGTGGCTACAAATGAATGTGAGGCCCCCGTGTCAAACAGAATGCGCCCCATAGCCCCATAGATAGAAAACATACCCTCAATCGCGGGCGATAGATGCTAAAATGTTGTCTGATGGACGTTGTATACACTCCCATACTGACCCTATTGTGCTGGAGTTGCTGGAATGGGAGGTAATACTGGCACCTGAACTGGTGCTGGGAGGTTGGGTGGTGGAAATACTAGTCTATGTGTCTCATTTCGTGCTCCCTGCTGAGTAATCTTACCCTTATCAGTACAATCCTGCCTCTTTTGGCCAGTCTTTCCACACATAATTCGGTGAACTTTCCCCCATTTTGTCCCTGCTGTCCCTAGCCCTGTTGGCCATTCCACCTTTCCCTTGGCCCTGCTGGCCCTGATGCTAGCCCTTCCTGTTACCTCCCCGCCCAAATCAAAATCCTACGGATCATAAACGTTTAGCATAGACCCCTGGCTGGGAACCCTGCTCACCCTGTCGCTGCTGACTCTGACCTAACGGTGTCCCGCTAGAACTGCCTCCATTAGTCTTGCCCTGTTGGATTGACTCAATCCCTCACTTAACACCCTGAGCATGTAAGTGGTTATCCTGGCAATGAATCATTGCAGCATTAAGAACATTTGCATAAGTATATAGGGAGAGATTACCTAATAAGTGCTGGCGAATCTTATAGTTCAGGCCATCAGTGAACATCTGAATTCTCCTTTCCTCAGTGGGTACCTCTGATGGCACTAAGTTAGTCAATCGAGTGAACTCCTCCTCATATTCTGCCACTATCTTCCCTTTTTGCTTCAAGCCAAGTAGTTTTTGCCTCATCTCAATCTGGACAGCGGAAGGGAAGTACTTGCAGTCAAAACATACTCGAAAGTCCTGGATATTCATAGTATCTCTCTCCTCAGTGGCGGTAATAGATTCCCACCATTGCAGAGCTACCCCGACTAGCTTAAGCGTAGCTAGTATCTGGCGCTGAACTTCCGTGCATTCTAACATTCTCAGGTTCCTTTGGGTATCCTTCTTCCATTCGCTAGCAGTCATGACATCAGAACTCCCCTAAAACTCTGGTAGATGCACCTTCTGAAAGGCATCCCTAATACGTTCCCATGTAATAGGAAACACTTGCCCTGGCGTGGGTATCACAGTCGTCATCTGTACTGGAGCTTGTTGAACAATAGCTAAAGCTGCTTTGGCTGCTGAGCAACAATGGCAGCAACTTCTGCAACATCCATTATACCCTGAGCTGGGGAGGGATGAGGTGCAGGTCGAGGAGGCATCTGAAACGAGAGAGAATTTACCATCAGTATTTGATATCACATAATAGTTGAAGAACGCATAAATACAATTAGGGATACAACATTCCTAATAATAGAGCTCTACATCAAAGGACGCTTAGTTGAAAGCATAGTAAATTGTTCAGATCCTAAAAGACTCTAGAACCTGATGCTGTGATACCACTTGTACCACCTCGCTTAATTAAATACCGGGTGATCAGTCCCATACCAAATTAAATCAGAATATACAATTGGATCATTCTTAGCATCACTGTCAAAAATATTTTTTTATAATCACCTAATATTTAACTAAATAGGTGTTAAAAACTTTCAAATTTTAATTTAATAAAATTCCACTTTTTAAAACATAAACCATTTAACACATTCCATTCACACATTGAATTACAACTGAGTAAATATCACAACTGAATTAAATGAAAGTGGAATAAAACTGTCTAGTTAAAATCTCATACAATAATCCAAAGTAAACTAAATATAATCAACTCCGATACAAGTAAATAAACTGCCTGAGAAGGAAAGACTAGAATCATTTGCGCGACATGCCCTAAATGAAATCAACTACATAGTAAGAATTGAATGAATGTGAAGGCGTCTAAATAAAGCTCAAAACTCCATAGCATCCATAACTCGTCGCATGTCATAATCCTATATAGTTGGCATCCCCACGACTGGACACCTGATATAGGAGATACAAGAGAGAGAAAAGAATATGCAAGGAAACGGGTCAGAGCCCGATGTGAAAATAGTTTATAAAACAGCAAGTGAATAAATGCTATATTTAGCTATTAATATATACATGTTAGATTATCGGACTCTCACTTGAGATTCTCACCTCTCATCTAGAGTGCACACCTAACGTATCTCTAAATCATACTAGTTACAGTTCCCACGCTAACTAGTTCAACTCAATGTATCCATTTTTCATAGCCCAATTCATTCCAACATATGTCTCTCATAATACATGTAATAATAATAATATGTATATCCATTTAGATTCAACATGGATAAGCCCATTATTAATTCAATTCAATTAAGTGTTTTCATACTTAATTAATTCCCGATATCATTATCTTTCATTTCTACTTTAGTCACACAGTAGATATCATCATCATCATATATATATATATATATATATATATATATATATATATATATATATATATATATACTGCACCCTGATAAGGACCCAAAACTATACATTTTAAACCCCGAATAGACGTACTTTAGTTGATAATTCTCGGCAATTTGGGTCTTATGCGCTTCATTATCTATTTTGTAAGTCGAATGCACATTGCGGTGTTCAAACGCGTATTTCAAGGTAAATGCGCTTTGAATGGAGCTAAAAACCCTTGTCCCATACCCTAGCCTACCCTAAAATCGACCTAAACCTACCCCAAACCCTGTGTGTTTTGTTTGTCCCTTTTTAATATTTTTTAGATTTTTAGTTTGAGTCTTTTTATTTTTAGTATTTATTTTTGATTTATTTAGAATTTCTAGGTTTTATTTTCTATTTTTATTTTATTAGTGTAATTTTATTTTATTTTGATTTTTATTAGTTTTTAGTATTATTAGGATTAGTTTTTAGGAGTTTATTTTTAGTTTATTAGATTTTATATTTTTTAGGACTTTAGTTTTCATTTAGATTTTAAGTTTTTATTTCTTTTGTTTTATTTTAGTTTTTATATAAGCTTAGGATTTTATTTTATTTTAGTTTTAATATTTTTATTTTTATTGTTTTTAGTTTGTTTTTGTTTAGTTAGATTTTATTTTTTAGTTTTAGTTTTATTAATTTTGATTGAGTCTTTATTATTTTAGGTGTACAAATTAAACACACACATAACACACACAAACCCACCTCCTTCAACTATTCATCATCATCTACCCTCACCCTCTCTCTCCTCTCTCCTCACCACAAACCTCCATTACCCACCTTAAACCAATCCCATAAACCCACCTACTTACCCCCCAAACAAACCCCCGCCAACAGCAACCTCAACCCGAAACAGGGCCCTAACGAACACCAACCCGGACCACTCTTGTCTCTATCACCTACCTACCAAACCCCACAGCGTCGACGACCCCCTCCGGATCCCTCAACCCAACCACTAGCGCCGGCAAGTACGACCTCAGCCCCTGTTAAGCCCCAAATCCTACCAGCTCTCGACCCAATAAAACCCAACACTCAAATCACCCACCTCCACACGACCTTATGCCTACAACCAGCACCATACGTCGTCCACTGCCCCGACGGCAACCCATCGATCCCACCTCCGTCAGATCTCATCTCACCCACTGTCGAGAACCACTCCGGCCACCTCAACCACTGACTCTGAGCTCGCCATTCCCCTACCCGCAACCCGACAGCGCCCCAAATGGAACCACCCATGTTTGACCCAACTCAGCAACCCTTGACCAATCCAAAGCCATGGACCCATTTCATTCACAAAGCTATACGATTTATCTCCTCCATAAACCACAAACCAAATGAAGACTAAACCAAAACCAACTAATAACCCAACTTAACCCACTTTACCCATTTTCCCACCCCTAACTATCACATTTTAACCCAACTTCCTAAATAATCCTTATAGCAAATCTGATTTTATTCTCTCACCTCACTTCCCACATGACCTCACACAACCCATGCACATTTGCGCATTTTCCTAAATTAACCTCACTCACACCTTATACAACCTCTTGCACCTTTTCCTCCCATTTTTACCCCCATGCTCCATGCCTACTATTTAAGAATGGAAGACCCCATTTGAAGCTTTTAGAATAGGAATTAGTAGAGAGAATTATAGAGAGAGAAACACTTTTTTTTTAGTTTAGTTTTTTTTAGGTTAGAATTTATTTTTATTTTAGTTTTTTATAGATTAGTGAGAAAAATAAATTAGTGAGAATCCATTTTTGTGTGTAATTGTTGATGTAATTTTGGTTTGATCACACAAATTGGAGGAATGTAAATTGCAAATTCAAGGATTGGAGTCAAATTTCACTCAAAGAGATTTGGTTTGATTATTCTTCTCTTATACTTTATTTTATTAGCCTTTGATTATTTGATTATCATGTTTGATATTATGTTAGACTAAATCCCCTTTCAAGGGGTGGGGGGAAACCCTTATTTGATGTTATTTTAGTTTAATTAGTTTGATTACTTGAAAATTCCCTTTGAATGTTAATTTTGATCCCTCACCCTTAAATTTACGCCTCGAGAGAGGGTAAATGATTTTCGAGAGAAAATCGAAGTTCTAGTTATAATACCCATTTTAGATTCGAACTAGCGATAGGGGTTTCTTAAGTGGGGTATTATTACTTGAATTTCAACTCTAAATTTATTTTTTAAGATTTACATAAATTTTAATTGATCGATCCTAGCGGGTGATTAATTAAAAGGAGTGTAGATCTATTTTTCTAGAGTTGTGGGGGGTTAAAATTAATTTTCTAAAAGGTTACTATTAAAATTACATTTGCAATGAGAGTTGATTTGAAATTTTGATATTAATTTGGGAGAATTCAAATAATTAATTAGAATAGCTAAAATTTGTGGTGTAATCCCATTCCTTGATTGTTCTCCCAATTATTTACCTCACTTTAACTCTTATTTTAGTGTTAGACTTTATTTTTCATTTTTAGTCACTTTCTAGTTAGTTGTTTTCGTCTCCCATTTTAGATTAGTGTTATTTCACCTCACCTCACCCAATTGTTTTAATATTAGAACAAATAAAAAAATTAGAAAAGTAAAAAAGCACATAAAGAAAATAAAAATTGAACTACATTTGAGTTTGTCTCTAGCTTACCCCCTAGATATGGATTGATACCCTTACTTACCTCTACACTTGAGTTTGTTATATTTTGTAGGTAATTTGAGGATTTTGATTAGAGGAGCTTTTCAAGCAACGACGAAAAATACACCGAAAAGTTCTTTTTATCAAATGGCGTCGTTGCCAGGGAGATAAAAGTTTTTTCTATTAAATGGCGTCGTTGCCATTATTGGGAGCGTGAAGCACTCGGAGCGGATTCAATTTTGTAGTTCATTTATTTCCAATATTTTGTTGCATTTTAGTACCATTTTTCTTTATTTTAGAAGGCTTATATTAGGATTCTATTATTTGGCTTGTATTTGCGGTGCATAGAGACACCATATTTTTCATTTTAAAATTGTAATAATCAAAGAAAGCTTGATAGGGAAACCGGACAAGGTAGAGAGAGGGTGTCCAAAGGCGAGGAAACGAAGCCTCTGTATCTTGGGTCGGTAGGACTCCCGGGCCCGACTGAGATTGGCGTGATCTCTCCCCGATCGACTCAAATTTTTCGGCAACCCACAGCGTAAAAACCATGGGAGGTACATATCTTGAACACTCGCGCCTCTCCTGTTAATGAGTCAATTATTGTGTGTACTTGTGTGCTCTTATTTGATTATATTCTCGCATTTATTTTCAAATGGTGTGATGAATTAATTGATTAAGACCTACGCCCGGTCACTCACGAGAAGGGATTTCATCACCCGACTCACTCGCTTACAAATTGTGTGCTACCCTAGCCATCATTAAATTTAAAATCAATCAACTAAGCAGCCCAATAGGAGAATATTTTTGCAAAGCCGATCACTAAGATAATTGTAACAACCTGCGTAATTTTTGGGGTATTTTCAAAATAAAGAGGAAAAATAAATTTTGCGATAAAATTATTTGTATTGCTCAAATATGTTGGTTATTATTTTTAAAGGCGATAATTTCAAAGGGTTTCGAAAATGGAGTTAAAACGAATTTTATATTGATTTTATAATTTTTGTCCCTTATAATTTTTTCAAGGCGAACTGTCAGTGTTTAGGCATGATCGATCGATCGATGCCTCGACCCCTCCAGAAAACGTGCGCAGCAGGTAACTTTGAGAAGTTTGGTTTGTTTACAACTCCTTTGGATTTGCCTTATAAAATAAGGTCATGGGCGACCCTTTTTGGTACAACTTTTTGGCAGCAAACATATTTTCTTTTCCTCTCTTTTATACACAAACAAGCCCTTTAATTTATGCATTAAACCTTAGGTTTTGAGGTGTTCTTAGGGGTTGTTTTGGTGTTGATTCTTGGAGGAGTTTTTGATGATTCTTGGAGCAGATTTTGATGGTGTTTTCTGACTCTTCTGGGAAGATTTGTTGTGGGTATCTTTTGGTGGTTTGAGGTATGGGATTTTACACCATATGCTCCTTAATCCCGCGAGTATTATTCTCATTATTTTCTGTGATTATTGACTCATATTTGAATTGATAAATTCATTTGAAAATCTAGAAATATTTGTTGGAATCAAATTTCGATTCATGTGGTATTATATTTGGTGTTGAGCATGTTGTCATGAGATTTTAATATGGCACTGAGGTTGGGTACCCGCCAATATTCCTTTTTCCGGATATGCTTAAAAATGCATAGGCGTGGTACGGTGGTGAGGCCTGGTGACCCGGTTAATGTGTTGTTGAGAAATTATATTGATATAATTGCTATTCAGATTCACATTTGATTTGAATATTCATATTCGTATTGTTACGTTTTATTCACCGCTAATATTTGTTGAGCATCTTTCCTGTCATATTGTGTACTTCCCCATATTTTCTCTCAGTGGCAAGCTAGCGCGGATTTTGGGGAGCTATGGAGATTGGTTTTAGCGAGGATCATTTTGGGAAGATTTTTTATACAAGAGAGAAGACTTGTATTTATTTATTTTGATGTATAGGGCATTGGAGATTTATTTTAGTTGTTGTATTTATTCGAGAGACTTGGTTGTATTTGTATTTGAAGATGAGATTAGTGGTTTTGTTTCTTTTGTGGATTCAGATGCTTTATACCTTGTGATTTGTGGAATTGATTTAGTTTTATCGACAAGTAGCGCTCCGCTCGCTCTCCCCGGACGGGCGGGGTGTTACAATTATTTTCGTGATTTTTATCGCCCGTGGACTTAATTAAAATTTGACTATCCCTTCACTAAATTTAAAGATAAAAATTGGCTATGTGCTAGTTAGGAAATTTTCTTGACTTGTGTGTCCAATTCATTTTCGATAGTCAATTTTAGTTGGTTCGTCCAAATCAAGAGTCCATATTTTTCCCCACCATTTCTTCTAAAAAATCCAAAAATATTTTCTTTATTTCCTTTTTAGAAAATACAAAAATATTTTCTTTATTTATTTTTATAAAAAAATCCAAAAATATTTTCTTTATTTCCTTTTTAGAAAATCCAAAAATATTTTCTTTCCTTTTGATAAATTTAAATAACTCCAAAAAATATTTCTCTCCACATGGCCGAAGAACGTCCTTTACAGGACTACTTTGGTCATTTCCCATTAACACGCGACACGTGTGAGAGTGATCCCGATCTGTCTCTTTATGATATTTTTAGTGGCTTCACCTCTCTTATGAGTACTGTAGATACTCTTGACCCGTCCATGTACGCACCTCATTTTCCATCACCCTCGGTGTTAAGTGTCGACGTGTCTCATACTTTGTTGTGCACCCACTGTTATTATGCCGATCACATGTCCCATGAGTGCCCTTACATTCCATATCCATACGAACCTACCATGGAGCATGTGTATCCATATAACACTGTTTTGGAACCCACCTTGGCCTATTATCCCGATGTATCTCATCCCGAGTTGCGTGAGTACCTTAGTTATTTGTGGAGGCCTGATCATCCTTTCACGCAATATGAATCCTAACCCGATGTTGTGGATCCTCACACGTTCCAACAGTCGTCATGGCACCCTTGTGCACCCATTCACGATCAGTTCCCTCACTACGCACCCCATGAGTATCAACCATTTGTCCATCACGAAAGCAATACTTTCGTGTATGATGAACTTGGCCCCACTCCACACACTTCATTTGAGTATTCTCCATATAGTCCTGTCCGTAGCCAGTTGTGTCCACCTCACCCACCACAACCACCATCAACATCTGCTCTCTAGGCACTCTTGCAACAATTTATCATCGAGCAAGACCAAGCCACTCAAATTCAAACTCAAGCTCTCCAAAGGCTTGAACAACGCCTTAATGAATTTGAGTGTGCGAGAGAGTCGAATATTCCCATGGATCCACCCATTGTTGCACCTGAGTGTGATGATATTGTGTCCTCATGTGACACAGATTTTGAGTGTGACCAACCCTCTCACCCCGAGAATCTTAAAGTTGAGACCATTCCATGGCCCGGGCCTCAAGTTGACAATTGTGTTGACTTATCCATCGATAGTGAGACTGATACAATCCCACCATGTCCACATGAACCTATTATTGCGGTTCACACTCCCGAGATATCCAAAAATATGCCCGAGTTTTTACCTTATGCCCCAATTGCATATGTCTCTGATATGCCCATATCTTTTAGGTTAGCTCCGGCTACGAGTGCTCACCATTTTCGTAAGATAGAATCCGTGATAGTTCCTACCTATCCGGATATGGATGATGTCCCACCATGCATGGCTCCCTTTCAACCTGATATTTCTAGTGATTCCTCTATCTTAGATCTTAGTGCCTCGTCCACCCACCAAAATTACCAATGCTACTCTTATGGAGAAGTTGATCACTCCATCTTTAGAAACCACACTCCCTTGTGAGTATTCCTTTATTCCTCCAAATGAATGTGTGTCTCCCACGCTTGTGTTGGATCATATTCCTCCACTATTTATCCCAACCGACCCACCCATTATCCCTTCCACCCCACCACCTGGTCTCTTGATTTTACACATTTAAATTTTTCCTCTACATTTTTAGATTCTCACCCGAAACCATCGTCCACCATCTACGAGAATGTTTGTTGGGATACTCTCCACTTCCTGTGGTGTTGATTTTCCTTTCCATCCGCTCCCAGGCGTGTCACGGCGCGACCATTATCATCGTCCATTTATAGAACAGTCGTGTGATTTCTCTGTGGCCCATTCCATTCCACTTTTCAAACCATTTTGCCTCCCTCACCAATTAGAGCACCATGCTTATAGGGCCCTAGTCGCCCTCACTTTTAAGCTTAATAAGGCCCGTGACCAATGGCTATTCACCCTCACGCTTACCCTAATACCCACCCGCCCATGGTCCACCAATGCTTTGCATCGTGTGATGCACTTTGCCATACAAGTGCATTGACCCCTTTAGCCTTTATCCAACAAGACTGACGCTTCAGTCTTGTTTGGGGGTGATTCTCATCACCCATTTTTCTGTCGCCCCGCGCTTTCATAGTTCTTATCTTTAGGGTGAGATCCCATCGGTCTGGCTGAAGACATTGAACTTAACGCTATCGGGAGGCAGCCCGCATTTCTTGTACTAGTCTCATCCTATTTGGGGGTGGTGTTTCACATCACCCAGTGCTTTACCATGTTTATAAACTTGAACACATTTTTATCTTATCACTTCTTCAGGTTTATTCTTGGTCATATTTGTCCACTTCATTAGCGGTTGATTCTAGTAATCTCTTTCCTACCTTATGCTCTCAATTTTAAAAATCATTTCACTCAACATGGATAAGCCCATTATTAATTCAATTCAATTAAGTGTTTTCATACTTAATTAATTCTCGATATCATTATCTTTCAATTCTACTTTAGTCACACAGTAGATATAATCATCATCATCATCATCATCATCATCATCATCATCATCATCATATATATATATATATATATATATAATACTGCACCCCGAGATACAGCTGCGGTGCTGCATTACTCTGATATCATGTCCCAATGCATCTCGTCATTGTATGGGGGACTATAGGTTCGGTAAAAATTCCTCGAACCACAAATATCAAACACAAACATTGTAGGGGAACATAGTCCTAAGCCTTTGGGCTATGTACATACCTACGCACCCAAATGACCGGTTACACCCAAAAGTGGTGATCAATACCTAAGTTCTATGTTCTCGAGCGACAAGTCAAAAATATCATAGATTCATTAGGATATGACTGCCCTCACGCGCAAACCTCCCCCGATAGCAAGTAAGCTAGGTATGTCATACACATAAACCATCAATCAATCAAATAGGCATTATCATCTACCTATTTAGTATTAGGTAATTACATTACCTATATCATATTATGAATTTATCCTATCCCAAGTACCCATCGTATTTCTCTAATACTACCCGTACTTGTAATAATGATTATCATCGTACATATATTATGTAATTAATTTCTCCCATAATCTTTTATTTAACCCAAGTACCCGTATGTATGTGCTCAATGTTACCCGTACCTGTCATAACGATTATTCTCCTATGAATCGTATAATAATTATGTAGATATCTCTCACATAATTTTAATCCTTAATATATTATAATTTTCCAACATTAATCCCAAGTTTCTCACTCTATTAATGTACCAAAGTTATTTAAAAACTCATTCTGGTCCAGATTATAATTTCCCAAACTTTTATGGGCTAAACTGGAGATTTTTGGAAATCTCGTTTGAAGTCAGAAATCTCGTTAGAACGAGATGGGATCTTGTTAGAACGAGATTGACTCTAGTTAGAACAAAGTCAAGTCTCGTTCGAACGAAGTCATCGTTTTTCCTCTTCGTCTTCAGTTCCAGTTTTCTGCGTTTTTCCTCAATTTCTAGCACCCAAACCTTACTGGTTTTCTATCCTAACAGAATCCAGAAATCTGAATCACTATTCTAACATTATTTCAACAGATTCATGGTTGATTTCTCCATAAAAACATCAATTCCACATGTTCATAAGGGATTATCATCAAACCCATTAAAACCTCAAGATTTCAATAATCTGATTTCTCCATTTTTAACCAACTTGAAAACTCAGAATTTTAGAATCATTATTTCATACCTAAATCATCAAATTTCATTTTTAACATGGTAGGATTTTTCTACATGCAAATTCTATCATCCTTTTCAATAACCTTAAGAACATATTTTTTTTCTCTACATGTAAAACCTATAATTTTCATCATGATCATAGTCTCTACATGTTATGTATTCAACTAAATGAATTTGTCTAACCATTATCTTAATTTACCAATCATTATAAATTCCAAATTTATAAGTTCATGAATCCTACAATAAAATCCTATTCTGACATGGATATGCTAATCAGTAAAATAGAGCAAGAATCACTTGCCTTAAAAGTTGGTCTGAACCTTTGATGAAGACAAATGTTAGAACTTCGCCTTCCCTTTTTCCAGCGACTTTTTCGGCGACTGTGGTGGTGGTGAAAGGTGAAGAGATGGTGGTTGTCTCCTTGGTTTGCCCTAGGTGATTCCTCCTTTCCAATAACTTTTCCCCTCCTCAAGCTATCCTTTTACTTTCTCTCTAAGACTCTTCTATTATTGTCTCAAACTTTCTCACTTGTTTTTGGATGAAATGAATCTTACGTAGAGTCTAGTCTTATTTAAATAAAAAGTCTTAAAGGTAAGCTAAAAGACAAAAATCGAAGTTACTATTCATCCCCCAAATGAAATGACTGAAACGCCCCTTCAGGGTGTCCTTTCATCTCCTAATTGACCCGAGACCCAATTTTAACACCTTAGTAGACCTTTTCTGACTATTTCGACTCTTCCGGATGCAACGGCGCACTCGAAATGACCATAATATTGATATAAAATAATCTTTTCTTCTTATTTATTTAAATTAGTCATGACACGTCCCATAACCGCGTCCCGACTTAATTTCATTTATTGTCGTAATAGTAACTCACAACAATATAAATAACATCATATTCATATATTACTTATATATCACTAAGTAATATTCAGAATCATATATTACTTTAATTTCCAGTAATATTAAATCTGGATTAATGACAAATAATTTTTCATAATTAATTCCAATTAATCCCCATTAACTTTTAATTTATCTATTTTAAAAGTTATTAAAAATTACGGGGTTTTACAAACATATTTTCTTTAATTTGATTTTTTTGTATATAAAAGGACCTCAATTTTGATTGTTCACCTAGGCCCCCCGCAAACTATAGAGCCGACCCTGAGTAAGCATCTTATCCCACTCAATGCGAAATATGATAATTCTTATCTTATCCTGCCTGCTTTTATGTTATTAAATTATGCTAATGAGGTGTGATTAAATTATGCGCCAAGATCACACAAATTTTTGAACATATATGTTATTTGTGTAAGGAAAAAAGGTGCACACATAATAACATGTGAGACGTAATTTATGTGTTAAAAAAACAAATCAGACGTTGAACCATCTTCTAGTTTGTGCTTTTATTAAAATCACCTGAAGGTGGTTCCAGTCTAAAATATTTTTATACTTCAGTTATATAGTAATGCAACTGATCTATATTATACCTCTAATACAATAGTATTAGAGGTATTAATAACAATTAATACATTATAAAATTATTTTTTCTTAAAATTATCAATTATTAAAAAAAATGACACATATATATAAGAATGCCTCTTGACTTTTCAAATACCAAACTACTTAAGAGTCACCCTTCTGCATCCCTTGATACAATTACCATACAATTATCAGTGGTCTCTATAAATGAAAATAAAAAGAAAGAGAAAAAAACTACAAAGATGAGCCTGGGTTCCTTGCACCAAATGTCCACTTGGTTTAGGTTTAGGATCCCATTGATTAGACTCTATAAGGATAAAAACGACTCCCCTCTTTCTCTTTCCTCCCACTTTCCTAAAAAATTATTGTGTTACTCATTTGTGTTCCTGTGGACAGAAGAAGCTTGGAAATTAACCCTCTATCTTTCTCTCTCTTTAACACCATGTTCTTGTGCTTTGAATTAGGGTCATATTTTTGCAGTGAAGATGGTAGATTAGCTGCCGGTGGTGGGGGGAATTTATGCTCTCTCTCAGCCGACTACGAAGGTATGTCTCTTTCTCTTTCATTTATTTTTTCCATTTTATTTTCAGTTGGTTTTGATGTAATTATTTTGTGTTCAGTGGTTACATTTGATTTGCAATTATTTAATACATTTTTGTTGTTCATTCGACACGACTGTTTGACCTACACATTTTGAAGATCACGGTTAGATCGATCATTTGATATATGTGGATAAAAAGTTCAATAGGTGTTCTCATGTTGATACAAAGATTTGTGGAGTTTAGTTTTTTCATAGCTGTACTACGAAGTTTATTTACTCATTATGTCGTTTATATTCGTCTATAACAGAAATTTATGGCTCTTAGTTCCTGTATGGTTGAAATATTCATGGGATTTCTTTTCTCATATGATTTTAATTTGTGTTGTATATAGTGGTTCAGTATTTGGTTTGCGTTTCAAGAACCTTAACAAAGTTTTTTATTCCATTAAGTTTTGCCATAGATCTGCTATGAAGCTAATGTCCTTATAATATGGTTCTTATTCATTTACAATTGTTCCAACTAACTCCTCTCCATTTCCTTACCAATCTTTCACTCTAAAGTACTACTCTCTCTCTCTCTCTCTCTCTCTCTCTCTCTCTATATATATATATATATATATATATATGCTCTTGTGCGGACTAGTCTGCATTTTAAGAATACGGATCAGACATATGTCGCCTAACGGTGTGCCTAGAAATTATAGCCTAAATTAGAGGCACACTCTCTCTCTTTCCGAGGCTCACCGTCACGTGACACATGTCCGGTCTGCATTCTTAAAATGCGGACCGATCCGCACAAGAGCAAGACTCTCTCTATCTCTATCTATCTATCTATCTATCTATCTATATATATATATATATATATATATATATATATATATATATATATATATATTATACTGTATTTTAAAAAATGTACTTTTTTAACAAAAATACTGTTATTTTTTTAAAACAGTTAAAAATATATAAAACTGTTGTAAAAAAAATAGCAAAAAAAGTTAATACAAAAGTGTTAAAGCTATGTTTTTTATACAAAAAGAAAAAATTATACAATTTTTTGTAAAAGACATTTTTTTTATATATTGTTATATATATATAAATAGTTTTCTTATATCTATACATCTTATCTTTTTTATTTTTCCTATATATAAATTACACTATTAAAAAGTGGTTTTTTAATCAAGTTTGTTAATATAAAATACTAATTTTTATTTTTTTTACAATATATAAAATTTATAAATCATTTTTTATTTATTTCCATTATATTTTTAACGTTATTTTAAAAAAAATGTTTAAACGTATAATAACGTTATTGTTCATAAAAAATACTTTTTTTCATTTTTTTTCATTTTACAAAATAATGTTTAATAAAGTTAATAATGTTATTATTCACAAAAAAAAATCTGTTATTTTTTCCATTGAACCAAAAAAATATGTTATAAAACTTATAAAAAAGTTTCTTGTAATGTATTTTTATGTATAATAAACGTTATATAGCTTATAAAAACAGATGTTTTTAACGTTTTTATATATATAATATGTGACAACCCGTATATAACTACGATAAATTATAATTAAATCATGCTTATATTATGTGATATGAATAATGTGCTATTAGTATGTCTAATGTTAAGTGATTATGTTTATTATAATCCTAATTTCATAAATCATGAAAGGTCGAATTATTTACAAACACAAAATTTTGTTATTTCTGGTAGAAATGTTCCTGTTAGAGACTAGTTTTGACCTTTAGAACATTATAATTGACTTGAGGTGAAAACTAGATAGTTGTAGACATGTGAGTTAGGGTTGTAACACAACAAAAGGATCATCAAATGGATGCCCTAGTAAAGAGTTATACCGAATTTATGAACAAAGGGCAAAGTTGTCCATTCTCTTTAAGTGGTAATTTATCTTTTATTAAACCAAATGGTTTAATTTGATTGGTTGTCTTGGGAGGTAGGCTTGGCCGACTTAAAACTATCCCTCTAAATTATTTCTTCATCAAATTAATCCCTAGGTTCAGTTTCAAGTGATGTGAGCTTGAGGAAAGAGAAGGTAGAGGTTTAGGAAGAAAAGTGAGGAGAAAAAGTGTAGAAAAATCCGTAGAAATTACGTAAAGGTCACGAAGGTAATCCTAATTGAAAATCTTGTTATTTTTCATATATTTATGATTTATATGATATAAATCATCATAAGTTTACGAAAGTTTCATCCCTTTATATATATGTATGGTTAGATGCAAGTTTAAGTTAAGTTGAATGTAGAAACCCTTAAAATTGCTTTGTATTGAAACCCCTTGTATTCAAACTTGCATATCTCTTTGTGTGCTTACTGGAATTGATAAATTCCAACTGGATATGAAAGTAGACTCATATATTCATATCATAATCGAAGATTAGAATTTATCTCCATGTGGTTAGGCCGTAATGATGTTTTTAAGTTGGTACATAGTTGTTGTTTGTATACTTGATTTAGGTATGCCCTAAGTTTAGTCAAGCTTTTGACATAGCAAATGAAGTCAAGAAATTATGAAACTTTAATTATGTACTATTCAGTATGTATACTAGAAAATATTTGAAAATTATGGAAATTTATGCTGTAGAAAAATTATGAAAATTCTTGCAAGTTGAAGGAACAATAGAGGAGCTTGTAGGGCAGATTTCTTATGTTGTAAAGAAATGGTCATAACTTGCTCTAGGTGTGATACCCCGACTAATTAAATACCGGGTAGCTACTCCTTTATTAAATCAATACAAAATGCCAAGTTGGTTCAGTTAATAGCATCACTGTCGAAAACATTTTAATAATTACTATCCACCTAGTATTTAAAAAGTAAGTTGCCAAATTTTAAGTTAAGTCTGATTAACATGCAGTAAAAGAATAATGGAAGAACAACATAAATCCATTCACCATAACGAAGTAATGAAATAACCAACAATAGTAATAAGTCCGGAGGAAAACTCCTCACAACAATTCCACAACTGAAAATAATAAGACAAGTCTGAATACTGAATTAAGTACATGCCCGAAGTCTGAATAACTGAAATAAATGAAATGCCTCTAAAAGAAATGGGTGACATGCCCTATAACTGATAAATACTGAGTATAGAGTCAAGATGGATGAAGCGTCTATAATCAATGTCCTGTAACTTCCACAAACAGCTACAGCTCGTCACCTGAATACGGATCCTAAGCATGGTGTCCTTGTGGCTGGGCACCTAAAATGGTTTTTACAAAAAGATAGATTTGAAAGCAAACGGGTCAGAGCCCGAATGTGGAGATTATTTTAAAAACAGCAAGTGCTTTAATAATAATTAAAACAATAAATGCAAAATACATGTTAGGACGTGCTCTCACATGAAATACTCACCTCTCGTCTAACTGTGCACTCCTAACGTTCCTGTACCCATTCATGTGTTTTCTCATAACTATCTAATTCCAAAGAGTTTCTAACACTTCTACTCGGTTCACGTTTAATTTCCAACCTTAACAATTAAATAGAGAGTTCTACTTTAATTCTCGAATTCCCAATTATTAACAAAACCATTTATTGATATAAGTCCCCTTTTATCTTTTCATAACATTATCATAACTATACTCATAATTTAACATAGTAAATTCCTTTACGTTTAACCGTATATTTTCACATCATAAATATACAATATAAGCACCCCGAGGCTAAGCTGCGGTGCACACATACTCTGCTTTCCATCCCGGTACATCACGTACATAAGGATTACAAATTCTGAATCTCTCAGGAATTGTTGGAATAAACACCACACACATAAATGGAGGCGAACATAATTCAACATATCCATGGTCACGCACATACCTACGCTCCATAGTCAGCTGGCTTATTAACTCACAAATAAGTCGTTCTCTTGAACTATGTCCTCGAGGTACCAATCTAAATCCGGGCAACACAAGGATAAGAAGGCCCTAAGCGAACGTAACCTCCCGTGATAGCAAGTATGGTAGGTATTTCATACATATAAAAATCATATACTAAGCATTCACCCATCTTAGATAATTCAATATTAATTAAGGTATACTCTACATCCTTATACCCTTATTCCAAATTTGTATATTTTATGTCTCCCGATAATATAAAAGTTAAACTGTCGACACGTCTCACGTCGTAGTTTCTTATACTTAAAACCTATCTAAAATAGGTTATTAAGTTCCTATTATTCCCACGTATAACATCTTTATTCCTAAGGTCCTTACTTCTGCCCCAAACCTCATTTCATCAAATTATTCAAATTTACACTATTAACCCAAATATTAACTCACTTATCGAATTTCATTAGTTTAGAATAATTCCTCAAATTGAATTCTAATTAAGGTCCAAATTTCATAACCATGCCTACTGGTCTTCCTTAAGGTTAAGGGTATTCATATGGTCTCCAACAATATTATTCAAGGGTTAACATCATTAAATTTAAATAGGGAAAATTTTAACACATTCTGGGAAGGTCGATCGATCGACCTGGACCTTCGATCGATCGATGGTGATCGATCGATCGACTGATGAATGTCGATCGATCGATCGCACCAGGTATGGTTACGGACTGCTTCGTTTTGCAGTTTACAAATCAACCCAAAACACCATTAACAAGCATGAAACTCTAAGATAAAGTTATAATATCATCATACAACCATCCTACAATAGTGTTAACGTTCTAAAACCAATAATTCATCATTCAAGGGCTTTGTATGGATCAAATCTTCATCAAGAATTCCAGATTTCTATTTCTTTCAAGAACATTAATAAACTTCTTCTAAAATCCGTTTTTAAATCATCAAGGGTCATAATTCTGAGTTCATAATTCGTCTAGAATGTTTCCACATGCAGTCTCTAACATAGTTCATAGTTTTAAGCTTCCAATTCATGGGTCTATATCATCTTCCAAGATAAATTCGATAATTCCTAAACATGGAAAAGCATGGCATTGAATCAATTGTAATTAAACCACTTGCCTTAATCTTTCTATGAATTTGATGTTGAATCTTGAAGGCTGAGTTGTTCTCCCTCTCTCTTTCTACAGAATTCTCTTCTCTCTCTCTCTACAAGTTTCTCTAAGGATGATGACAATGGAGGTGTGGTTGGTTTTTGGTAAGTTGGGACTATATCTTAACTTCTCTCATAGCCCATTAAGTCCCTTAGTGTAGTTAGTGGGTTTAGTGGATAAAGAATAAGTCTGATTTTTGTTTCTAATTTTCGTGGGTTTTAATTCCCAGATTTCCGAAATTACCAAAATGCCCCTATAAGTTACCGGTATGGCCCAATAATGCCCCGGGACCCAAACTTAACCCCCGGCTAGTGTTTTCTGACTATTTCGACCCTTTCGGACGCGTTGGCGCACTCAAAATGACCATACGGGTGATAAAAATAAAATTCACTTTTTAATTCAAATAATTATATTCCTGACGCGACTGTCACGCGCGTCCCAACAAAGTTTCCCAAATTGCCGTATTTCAATCTCGCGACAATTTTAATATTTCCAATATTCATATATTGCCAAGTATACATACTATAATCAAATACTAACTCACATCTCATTAATATTTTTATCCGGATTAATTTCCAATTAATACACATTTAATTCAATTAATCCCCAAAAATAAATATCACGAAAATACGGGGTATTACACTAGGAAGCTTGAATAATTACACTGTCACTTGTATTGGAAAGTATATTCATATATGTTCTCATATTGATAAGGTTGGACCCCTGTATTTATACAATTTAGGAATATAGGATGGTTAAGTATGTAGGACAATAATTTCAGGCCATACTGGATACCCCTTGAATGAATGTTTGTATTTCGTCCTTACAAAGGGTACTTTGAGTAAATGTTTCATGTGTATATACATTGAGAAGTATAATTTCATGTTTACTTGACTTTGGTTATAAATTCCTTATGAGTTACTTCCTACGATTGAATGTTCATAGCTTTATCAATATATGCACCATTGTTTTGTCTTTACTCATGTTTCATGGAATGTGACTTAAGTGGAATTATGTGGTCGTTGTATAGTCATGGAAAGTTACATAATTATATTAGCATGATACTTGTGATTGAGATTTAGTACTGATTTAGTTGGATTGACAGGTATAAGGTCTAATCAACCCAGTTCAGCTCCTCCCGAAGGAAACGTGAATACGTAGTTGACAACCCAAGGTGAGTGTACTCACTGGAAAGAGATATTTGTATCGTGTCGTTGATATGATCAGAATATAATGAATATGAAATTATTCATTTCAGTTCACCGAAATAGGATATTACTCCCCGACCCGAAATGGGGGAGATTTGTCTATTAATGACAAGGGGTTACTCCTTGACCAGGAATGGGGGAGAATTGTCTATTTAGACAGGATATGTGAATCATGATTCGGAAAAGTTGGTCATTCATTATGAATGAGCCGGATAAGTTAATATATAATTATATGGACATGACTTATTACATTTAAATTCATGCAGTAGTATACTAGGCATGCATTCACTGGGCTATTTTGCTCACGGTTCCTATGTTCACATTTTTCAGGTAACGCGATGTCACTGCCAAATCTAGGAAGTCGGATTGGGTTAGCCAGGAATGGGAGAAAACAAAACTTTTGTTTAAATGTAAATGATGTAATTAAGTTAAATTATCCTTCAATCAAGTTTGTATAAGTGTGACTACTCTGATGTTGTAAAAAGGTTTTTAATTATATGGATTTACAATGATGACTCTGAAATTAAAACTCTTGTTTATGGTTTGGTTAAATTAATCATGGTTTGAATCACTTTGACTTTCAAACTTAATTATAAGTAACTGGGTTGGGGTGTGTCAGCTTTTGGTGTAAGAGCCTAGGTTTTAGAGGTTCTGGAGTGTGAAGAGTCTAGATTTGGCAGTGAATGTTAGAAAAATATTTTCTTTGATACTAACGATTATGTTAGGACATATATGTCTATATGTATGTTGTTACATCTTTGATTTATTTCAGATATAAAAGTATGGAAGGAGGAAATATTAATGTGAGAATAGAAGATGAGGCTTCAAATATTGCAGCAGAAGCGGAGGTTGAGCAACTTGTTCATGGAAATATAGAACCCGAGCAGGAACAATTGACAGACATGCAAAAAATGGCACGTGCTATGACTCTAATGGCAGAGCAGCAAGCTAAATTTATGTCTCAGATGGAAGAACAACAGGCCAGGCAACTGGAGGCACATGCATTAGATAGGGATGAGGAGGTGATACACCGGGAAGAAAGGATTACTTCACATGAGAAATTTATTAAGATGAACCCACCATCGTTCGAAGGAGTAGTTGATCCAGCAGAGGCAGAAGTCTGGGTTAAGGAGATTGAACTTATCTTTGGGGTAATGAGGATGCCTGAAAATCAATAAGTGACCTTGGTGGCGTATATGCTGAAAGGAGAAGCTAAGTACTGGTGGGATGCCACAAAACATTTGTTGATTACTCCAAGAGGCGGGAATGTGATCTTATGGGATGCTTTTGTTAAAGACTTGTATGACAAATATTTTCCCCCAATGTATCGAAAACAAAAGGAGAAGGAATATTTCATGTTGAATCAGGGGAGTATGATAGTTAGAGAATACGAAGATAAACTTACAGCCTTATCTCGGTTTACTTCGAGGTTTATACGCAATGAGGAAGATATGTGCAACCGATTTCTCGATGGACTAGAGTTAGTTATTAAATCAAGGCTATCGGCTTTAGACACTGTTAATTATTCAGCCTTAGTAAACAAAGCCCTGCTGGTAAAAAAGGACGTGAATGAAGCGAGATGGAATCGAGAACGAGGTGTAAAGAGAAGCAGATTTGATCCAAACTATAAAAAGGGTAGCGACACCGAATATTAAAGGTTTGGAGGGCAGAAATTCCAACAGGGTAAAGGTGGAAGTAGTTTGCAAAGGGGTGAGGCTAGTGGTGGAAGAGGCTCAGGAGTTTCAGCACAAGGATATCCGAATGTTTGTTTCTTTTGTGGGACATCGAGTCATATAAATAGAAATTTCCCAAAGTTACAGAATATAGAATGTTTTAATTGTCATCAGAAGGGCCATCTGAGAAAGAATTGTCCTATGTTATCCAGAGCGATTTCAATCAGTAGTGTGGGGCCTCATAAAGGATCCTCTCCAGGCAGTGCAACCAGGGGAAGGGATACAGGACAAGCAAGTGGATCGAAGGCAGGAGGAAGAGTCTTTGCGATGACATTGCAAGATGCCCATGCTACACCAGAAGTGGTTACAGGTAAACATTCTATTGCAAATAAAGATCTATATATACTCATTGATCCTGGATCTACGCATTCATTCGTAGCATTGCATATTATTTCATATACGGGTAGACCATGTTCATTTCTCAATTGTGCCTTATATATTTCTACCCCAATGGAATGTGTAATTCTGGTGGAGCATGTTTATAAAGATTGTGTCTTACGAATGGGTGAGCGAGATTTCTATGTTGATTTGATACCATTGGCCCTTAGGGATTTTGATATTATATTAGGGATGGATTGGTTATCATCGTATCATGCTTCTATTGATTATTTTCGAAAAGAAGTTATGTTTCAACTTCCTAGTAAACCTGAGTTCCAGTTTACAAGGGAAAGGAATGTTGTCCCTAATTGTCTCATCTCAGCAATTAAGAGCAAAAAGTTATTGAGTAAGGGTTGTACAGGGTATTTAGCTTATGTTGTTGATACTAGTAAAGAGACAGTTAAAATTCAAGATATACGAGTGGTTAGAGAGTTTTCTGATGTCTTCCCAGAGGAATTACCAAGATTGCCACCCGATAGGGAAGTAGAGTTTTCCATTGAATTAATTCCAGGTACTGGTCCAATTTCTCTTGCTCCGTATAGAATGGCACCAGCAGCGTTGAAAGAATTAAAAGTGCAATTACAAGATCTGATAAGCAAAGGTTTCATTCGGCCTAGTGTTTCACCATGGGGATCCCCAGTGTTATTTGTGAAAAAGAAAGATGGAACAATGCGATTATGTATTGATTATCAGCAATTGAATAAGGTGACAATTAAAAATAAGTACCCTCTACCTCGTATTGATGATTTGTTTGACCAATTACAGGGGGCCATGGTATTTTCGAAGATTGACTTGAGATCGGGTTACCACCAATTGAAAGTAAAGGATGGTGATATTTCCAAAACAACTTTTCGGACACGATATGGGCACTATGAGTTTTTGGTGATGCCATTTGGATTGACTAATGCTCCAGCAGTTTTTATGCATTTGATGAATCGGGTATTCCACCCTTTCATTGATTCATTTATGACTGTATTCATAGATGATGTGTTGATTTACTCGCGTAGTATGGAGGAACATGAGAAACATTTGAGACTTGTATTGAAGATTTTGAGAGAGAAGAAATTGTTTGCTAAATTCAGCAAGTGTGAGTTTTGGTTGAATGAGATTGTGTTTTTAGGGCACGTTGTCTCAGGAAATGGGATATATGTTGATCCAAAGAAGGCGGAAGCAATTGTTGAATGGGAGCATCCTAAGAATGTGACAGAAATTAGGAGTTTCCTAGGATTGGCAAGCTACTATCGCAGATTTATTAAAGGGTTTTCATCAATAGCATTACCATTGACAAAGTTGACTCGTAAAGAAGTAAAGTTTGTATGGGATGAAGAATGTGAGAGGAGTTTTAAAGAATTAAAGAAGCGGATGGTTTCAGCCCCTATACTTACTATTCCATGTGGGAATGAGTATTTTGTTATCTATACAGACGCTTCATTTCAAGGGTTAGGATGTGTTCTTATACAGAATGGGAAGGTAATAGCATATGCTTCCAGACAATTAAAGACGCATGAACGAAACTACCCTACACACGATCTAGAGCTATCAGCCATTGTTTTTGCTTTAAAGTTGTGGAGACATTACTTGTATGGAGAAACTTGTGAGATATTTACAGATCATCAAAGTTTGAAATACTTGTTTACACAGAAAGAACTAAATTTGAGACAGAGGCGTTGGATAGAGTTGATTAAAGACTATGATTGTACCATTCATCACCATCCTGCGAAGGCCAATGTAGTAGCAGATGCTTTGAGTCGAAAATCATCAAGGATGCTTGGTTGCATACGGTGTGCCCGTGTTGGAAATATTCTTGACTTGGCATCGATGGGGATTGAATTGAAGTTTTCAAAAAGCGAAGGATTATTAGCACATGTCACAGTGAGACCTTTATTGACAGAACGCATATGAAATTTGCAGATCAGTGATCCATTCCTTGAGAAGAAGAAATAAGAAGTTCGGGATGGTAGAGAGAGTGACTTTGAGATTAAGAATGACGAATCGTTGTGTTATAAAAATAGGATTTGTGTACCGAATGATCCATCCTTAAAGAAAGATATATTAGAAGAGGCACATAGTTCTATTTACTCTATGCATCCGGGAGGTACCAAAATGTACAGAGATTTAAAAGAGTATTACTGGTGGAACAATATGAAATGTGAGATTGCAGAGTTCATAGCAAAATGGTTAGTATGCCAGCAAGTAACGGCGGAGCATCAGAAGCCGGCAGGATTATTACAGTCATTGCCTATTCCAGAATGGAAGTGGGAAAATATAACGATGGACTTTGTTACAGGATTACCCCGATCACCAAAGGGGCATGACTCTATTTGGGTGATTGTAGACCGATTGACTAAGTCGACCCATTTTCTTCCAGTTAAGACCACCTACAGTGTTGACAAGTATGCACGTATATACGTTGATGAGATTATCCGTTTACATGGGGCACCAGTGTCAATTGTATCAGATAGAGATCCAACATTCACTTCTAAGTTTTGGCCTTGTTTACAAAATGCCATGGGCACAAGTTTGAAGTTCAGTACTGCATTTCATCCACAAACCGATGGGCAATCTGAAAGGACGATTCAAATATTAGAAGACATGTTACGAGCTTATGTATTTGACTTCAAAGGTAGTTGGGATGATCATTTGCCATTAATAGAATTCTCGTATAATAATAGTTATCAGTCTACCATTGGTATGGCTCCTTATGAAGCTTTATATGGGAGGAGATGTAGGACGCCTTTGTGTTGGGATGAAGTAGGTGAAAGGAAAATTTTGGGTCTTGAATTGATAGATGTGACAACTGAAAAGATTAAAATGATTCAGGAACGGATAAAGATAGCACAAAGCAGGCAGAAATTTTATGCAGATAAGAGGAAGCATCCATTGTAATTTCAAAAGGGGGATTTTGTATTCCTACGTATTTCACCATGGAAAGGCGTTATGAGATTTGGGAAAAAGGGCAAACTAAGTCCAAGATACATTGGACCATATGAAGTGTTGGAAAGAATTGGGGCACTGGCATATAAATTAGCATTACCTCCTGACTTATCTCGTTTACATGACGTGTTTCATGTATCGATGCTTCGTAATTATTTGGAGGATCCATCTCATCAGTTGAAAACTCAACCAATTGAACTGAAGGAAGATTTGTCATACATCGAGGAACCAATGAAAATTATTGATCGTAAGGACCAAGTATTGAGAAATAAAGTTATTCCTTTAGTTAAAGTTATGTGGATGAGCCATGGGATTAAAGAAGCAACTTGGGAAACAGAGGATAGCATGAAGAAATAGTATCCCCATTTGTTTGGTAAGTGAACTTCATATTAAATTTTGGGGACGAAATTTTCTAAGGGGGGGAAGTTGTGACAACCCGTATATAACTATGATAAATTATAATTGAATCATGCTTATATTATGTGATATGAATAATGTGCTATTAGTATGTCTAATGTTAAGTGATTATGTTTATTATAATCCTACTTTCATAAATCATTAAAGGGCGAATTATTTACAAACATAAAATTTTGTTATTTTCGGTAGAAATGTTCCTGTTAGAGACTAGTTTTGACCTTTAGAACATTATAAATGACTTGAGGTGAAAGCTATATAGTTGTAGACATGTGAGTTAGGGTTGTAACACAACAAACGGATCATCAAATGGATGCCCTAGTAAAGAGTTATACCAAATTTACGAACAAAGGGCAAAGCTGTCCATTCTCTTTAAGTGGTAATTTGTCTTTTATTAAACCAAATGGTTTAATTTGATTGGTTGTCTTGGGAGGCAGCCTTGGCAGACTTAAAACTATCCCTCTAACTTATTTCTTCATCAAATTAATCCCTAGGTTCAGTTTCAAGTGATGTGAGATTGAGGAAAGAGAAGGTAGAGGTTTAGGAAGAAAAGTGAGGAGAAAAAGTGTAGAAAAATCCGTAGAAATTACGTAAAGGTCCCGAAGGTAATCCTAATTGCAAATATTGTTATTTTTCATATATTTATGATTTATATGATATAAATCATCATAAGTTTACGAAAGTTTCAGCCCTTTATATATATGTATGGTTAGATGCAAGTTTATGTTAAGTTGAATGTAGAAACCCTTAAAATTGCTTTGTATTGAAACCCCTTGTATTCAAACTTGCATATCTCTTTGTGTGCTTACTGGAATTGATAAATTCCAACTGGATACGAAAGTAGACTCATATATTCATATCATATCCGAAGATTAGAATTTATCTCCATGTGGTTAGGCCGTAATGATGTTTTTAAGTTGGTAGATAGTTGTTGTTTGTATACTTGATTTCGGTATGCCCTAAGTTTAGTCAAGCTTTTGAGATAGCAAATGAAGTCAAAAAATTATGAAACTTTAATTCTCTACTATTAAGTATGTATACTGGAAAATTCCTGAAAATAATGGAAATTTATGCTATATAAAAATTATGAAAATTCTTGCAAGTTGAAGGAACAATAGAGGAGCTTGTAGGGCAGATATCTTATGTTGTAAAGAAATGGTCATAACTTGCTCTAGGAAGCTTGAAAAATTACACCGTCACTTGTATTGGAAAGTATATTAATATATGTTCTCATATTGATAAGGTTGGACCCCTGTATTTATACAATTTAGGAATATAGGATGGTTAAGTATGTAGGACAATAATTTCAGGCCATACTGGATACCCCTTGAATGAATGTTTATATTTCGTCCTTACAAAGGGTACTTTGAGTAAATGTTTCAAGTGTATATACATTGAGAAGTATAATTTCATGTTTACTTAACTTTGGTTATAAATTCCTTATGAGGTACTTCCTACGGTTAAATGTTCATAGCTTTATCAATATATGCACCATTGTTTTGTCTTTACTCTTGTTTCATGGAATGTGACTTAAGTGAAATTATATGGTCGGTGTATAGTCATGGAAAGTTAAATAATTATATTAGCATGATACTTGTGATTGAGATTTAGTACTGATTTAGTTGGATTGACAGGTATAAGGTCTAATCAACCCAGTTCAGCTCCTCCCGAAGGAAACGTGAATACGTAGTTGACAACCCAAGGTGAGTGTACTCACTAGAAAGAGATATTTGCATCGTGTCGTTGATATGATCAGAATATAATGAATATGAAATTGTTCATTTCAATTCACCGAAATAGGATATTACTCCCCGACCCGGAATGGGGGAGATTTGTCTATTAATGACAAGGGGTTACTCCTCGACCAGGAATGGGGGAGAATTGTCTATTTAGACAGGATATGTGAATCATGATTCGGAAAAGTTGGTCATTCATTATGAATGAGCCGGATAAGTTAATATATAATTATATGGACATGACTTATTACATTTAAATTCATGCAGTAGTATACTAGTGATGCATTCACTGGGATATTTTGCTCACGGTTCCTATGTTCACATTTTTTAGGTAACACGATGTCACTGCCAAATCTAGGAAGTCGGATTGGGTTAGCCAGGAATGGGAGAAAACAAAACTTTTGTTTAAATGTAAATGATGTAATTAAGTTAAATTATCCTTCAATCAAGTTTGTATAAGTGTGACTACTCTGATGTTGTAAAAAGGTTTTTAATTATATGGATTTACAATGATGACTCTGAAATTAAAACTCTTGTTTATGGTTTGGTTAAATTAATCATGGTTTGACTCACTTCGACTTTCAAACTTAATTATAAGTAACTGGGTTAGGGTGTGTCATAATGTTTATAAACTATTTTTTATATACAAAAACGTTAGAAGTAATTTTTTTAATAAATAAACCGTTTAATGTATAACATTCAGGTTTTAACGTTGTTTTTATAAAAAAAATATTTAGAAAAATTAAAAACGTTATTATTCATAAAACATACATTTTTTCATTTTTTTTTCATTTTTTGCAATTGAACCAAACACTCTTTCATTTATTAATAGCCGTATTTAAACGTTTTCATTTACAATAATATTTTGTTATATGAAGTATTTAAAAAAAAGTTATATATAAAAGAATTTATACGTGTGTGTGTGTGTATATATATATATATATATTAAACTGTATTTTATATATATTTTTTTAAATGTACTCTTTTTTCTTTTGTAAAAATGTGTTATTTTTTTAAAACAGTCAAAAATATATAAAACTGTTTTTAAAAAAATAGCAAGAAAAGTTACACAAATTTGTTAAATCTATGTTTTTTATACAAATAGTAAAAAATTGTACAATTTTTTGTAAAAGACATTTTTTTACATAATGTTATATATATATATATATATATATAAACAGTTTTCATATATCTATACATCTTATGCTTTTTTATTTTTCTTATATATAAACTATACATTTAAAAAAATATTTTTTAATGAAGTTTGTTAATATAAAATACTATATTTTTATTATTTTTTCCAATATGTCAAATATATAAATTATTTTTTATTTTTTTCCAATGTGCTTTTAATGTTATTTTTATAAAAAAATATTATAAAAAGTTAATAAAGTTATTATTAATGAAAAATACTTCTTTTCATTTTTTTTTGTTTTTTGCCATTGAACCAAAAAATGTTATAAAACTTATAAAAAAAAGGTTCTTTTGTTTTTAACTTTTTATGTATAAAAAATGTATACAAACTGTTTTGTTATATACAAAAACATTAAAAATTAATTTTTTTTAATATATAAACTGTTTTATGTATAGCATACAGGTTTGAATATTATGTTTATAAAAAAAATGTTTTAAAATGTTAGTAACATTATTATTCATAAAAAAAATACTTTTTTTCATTTTTTTTCCATTGAACAAAAAAAAGTTTTCATTTATTAACAGCCAGATTTAAACGTTTTGATTTACAATAATATTTTGTTATATGACAGTATTTTTAAAAAAGTTTATATATAAAAGAGTATATATATATATATATATATATATATATATATATATATATATATATATATATATATATATATATATTATTTTTAAAATGATTATTTTAGCTTTTTTATAAATAAAAAACTGTTTTAAATGATTTTTAATGTTTCTATATATAAAAAACTTTTTTTAGTTTTATTACGTTTTTTTAAATAAAAATAACTTTAAAAAATGTTTTGTTTTTCAAAATATATAAAAAAAAATATTAAAAAAAGTGTTTTTCAGTTTTTTTATATAAATAGTTTATATGTATGGTTTTTTGGTCCATAAATGTGTGTAGTTAGTTGGATGCATTAATAATAAAAAGAGTTTTTTATGAAATGACACATACGTCAACTATTGAAAGACATCAAAAAAATTTCTCACTCTCCTACTAGAGAAACCGTGTTTGTGAAATCATGCCCAAGAACAAAAGAATAATGGTAACTCATAAGACACTAATATCCAAATACCCAATTCTATCTCATTTTTCTTTTTATACTAAATGGTTTCATGTTTTATTTTGTTTTAAAGGGTGCTGGACGTCCTCTAGAGGAAAATAACAATTGACCACCGTGGCTAAAACCTTTGTCACAAGAAAGCTTCCTCACAAAAGTGAATGCAATATGTACTCCTTGGATTGCATGTACGGTCCTCTATGCTCTGTTTGTCTCAATTATAAGAAAGATGACCGCTTTACTCAGGTACATATGATTATAATCCCTCACCCTTTTCAATTATACATCCAATTATCACAAAAACTTTTACGGTTGAATTTGTACATATGGCTTACAAACCCCTGTTGCTGTTTAATCACATCAAAGAGGACTTTGAGAATGCGTAATAATAAGGGTGGAGCCAGGATTACACGAAGGGGTGAGCTAACAACAAGTCGAAGTTCATAAAAAAAAATTAAATAAAAAATTAGGAAAAAATCATGAAAATTTTTAGTTCAATATTAGAATTCATTCAATCATAAAAAAAATATTAACACATTTTATAAATCATTAAGTGATTACACATTTTATAAATTATTTAATCAACCAAACGTTTACTATATGTGTAGTTTAATATGTTGTACAATATTTTTTTGGTTCAACAGGTTTCATGAAATTTTACTTTTGCTCCAATAGATTATTTGTAAACATATTGTAAATATTCATTACATATACAAATAAGACCTATTTTGAAATATCATATATAATTTATAAATAGGACTTATTTGTCAAGTTTCCAAATATTTACCTAAATCAAATAATCAATTAATTAATTAAATGCATATATCTGATTTTGTAAAAAAATCACTAATCTAATCTCAAAAGAAACAAAAAAAAAAGAATACGGTGGAAAATTAGTATGGACAAAAACGATTGAAAAAAAAAAGAGAAATTAATTACGTACGACTTACGTCGGAGGGTGAAATTTTCGACCGCCTAAAATTGTTACTAGTAGAGGTTAGGTTAGGTTTGAAAATTGAATGAGAGGCGCAACTTTTAGGGTGTATTGGGAATTGGGTGTGTGGTTGTGTGATTGGTTGTAACTTATGTTAATGTTTGGTTTTGTGAGAGGGGACAAAGCTAATATTCCTTGGCTTTAGGTATTGAAAAGTGACGTGGAGGTTTTTTTCTTTGATTAAAAGTGACAGACCCATTTTACTTGCTTTTTCTTTATTGTTTGGTTCCTTCCTTTAACCTTGTTTCCTATTGGGCGGTAATCGTAAGATAACGAAGTGGGCTAAGTTTTGAACGTGGGCTGGGTTACATGGTTTTAGGCTTTTTAAAGCTAAGAGATTTTTTTTTTGGGCTGGGCTGTTGCCCTGGTCAGCCCAGGCCCAAATCCGCCATTGCATAATAATGCATTCCTTGCCTACTACTTTTTGTTAGAACAAAATATAGGGTTTGTTGTTGAGAAGAGGAGAGAGACTATTTAATTATTTTGATTTGATGATTCAGAATAGTATTTTCGGTTTTAATCTTTTCTTTGTTCGGAATAAAATCAGTAAAAATATTAGATTTGAATGGTGGAGTTTTATTGGATCTATGAAATTATCTAATTTTATAAGTGAAAGATAAAACTTTCATTTAACCAAACATAACAAAAAATTCTTGAGTGTTTCCTCATTAGTAATGAATTTAATGACAATCTTAAGTTTTCTATGTTAAATGCATGTTTACACATTTCTAGTAATTTGTTAATATAACATGTCGTCAATTCTATAATTTGTATAACTCGACTCTATAATGTACAGATATTTTAAAATTCAATACTGAAGTTGCATTTTGTTTAATATTCATTCACGTTGATGTACCTTTGTTCCGTGATTCTAAACCGTTTTGAAATACAAATTATGACTCGCAACCCTTTCGTCTTAGTCATGTCCCACTAAGAATGACCTTAGCAGTTCACTTTATTGGCCATAATTTTCATTCCTTGTTTTTTTTTCATCCATTGATATTAAATTACATATTGAGTCCATAAATTATTTACATTTACACGTTGTTGTCTGTTGTCCATTGTAAATTTTTTATGTAAACCAAATTTGTATTGGTGATTAATATGCTATAACTAATGGCAGGTATAGCATACTTTTTAGTATACTACAACCAAATTAAAGTGTAATGTATGGCAGTCAGAACATCTATATAATTATAAATTAAATGTCATTTATTTGCAGAGCAACGGAATAGAGACCAAAGATTGACAATGCAAAATGACGATTGGAATGCTGAAGACATTTTCAATTTGTAATTATAATTATGTTTTGGGTTTCTATTAAAATGATACAATGAAGGCGTTAAAATTTCGCAAATCAACTTTTTTTATGCTAATAATATGTGAATTCATAGGACAATTACAACTAATGAAATAATTATTTTTGCGAGTTAGTGAAATTTTATTGCTCCTTTTAAAAAATGGCGTACTACAATGTACGCTCGCGCATCGCGCGGGGAACATGCTAGTTTTTAATTAAAATACAGAATAAGGTTCCTTTAATATTCTTTAATTCATTACTTTAAGGAGTCCAGGGATTAAATGTTGTATGTTTGTATTTTAAAATACAAGTGGGAAACCCACTTGTGACACCCCGCCTAATAAAATACCAGGCGATTACTCATGTACCAAATTAAAACAGGAGTCGCATATGGTTCATTCTTAGCATGAAAACCAAATTAATTACTAATAACCTATTAGGCTGGCGTCAAAATTTTAATTAACTAATCTTTATAATCAAACCATTCAATTAAAACATCCACACAGTTTATATATATGAAACTGAAATGAAATAAAGTAACCGAACACTCAGTTAAACATAATACAATCAAGTCGAATGCCGCACTAAAAGGCGGAAAAGAATAAATAAATGTAATTGGGCTTTCGTCTCAAATATTTATACCGTACCTCCTATCTAGATTACATGGATAGAAGCGTCTACAGTAAACCTGCATGCATCCACAGCTACTGCATATATATATATATATAGCAAAATAGGGAAAAATATAGAAACGGGTTAGAGCCCGAGTTGTGAAAATATTTTGCAAGTGCATAAATGCTTTATTTATGAAAAATATGTTTTATCTCATATTAAATTGGTATCGCACTCCCATGAGATACCCCTCACCCCTTTTCTAATAGTGCACACCTAACGTATCCCTCAAAACATCCTAGTCAAGCTACTCTGCCTAACAATCCGTCACCCCCAAACTCTAAAAGTCCTAAGTAAACTGAGTACTAAAGGCTAAACTTCTCCCCAGTCTCAACACTATGTCATGTTCGTGCGTGGGGTGTCTCTCGAAGAGAAATCCAAACAAGGAACCCCCCGATACACTACTACTTGGCAGTGTCGATCGTCGAGATCCATTAGACCCTCAGTACACACGTATATACAGATACATACACATATAATTATATACTTTATCATACTCACTATCATATACATATCGTACCCACTCTCATATACATATCACAATATACATCCGAATAAAATCTCCCGAAATGAGATTTAATCTATATTCATTTTATCTCTTTACTCCCATTAGAGATACATATTATCTTGTTCTCATACACAAGTATTATGCTATACACACAAGTATAATAACCATCCTAGCGAGCTATAACTTGAGGATGCAGTCTCGTAGTGCCGATCCAACTCTTGGTTTACTTACTGTACCATGATACCAAGCCAGACTTACTCAATGGTCATGGTAAAATACACACAACGGTGGAGGCGATCATGTTCCCTCTGCAAGTGGAGTACACACATTGCACTCGAACGCGGGACGAGATGACCTGGGGATATACTCTTCTTGCTCCTCAAGCTAGGGGATTCACCCACATCGCGCAACCTCCCTGGATCGCACTAGAGAAAAATATATAATCTCGTTGTTCCAACCCTACACCAAAGGAAATCCCTTGGAAATCAGCCTCTAAGATACACATATACCAATCACACACAGATATATATGTATTCGTATCATATAATATATACTATAATCACCTCGTATATATATACATTTATCACTCCACAAATGTATACATGGCTATAATTGCCAACCACGCATAACGATGGCCAATATCTCCAAAATGTTCTCACTCGTAACAACATTTAAGTATTTACACACCTAGAATACTAAACTCATAAATATTCTCTCACTTAACGTATAACTCGCACTTTAATCACTTTTAAGGATTTACACACAACTAATCCTGAAAATACTAATTCCTAGTAATCACGTCCTATGATTTACTCGGATGTATTCAGCTCACATACATTCGAATAACATAAATACCTATGCCCAACGGCAGAAGAACCCTCTCTCAAATGTTGTCCGTCCCGAACGTTTACTAGGTCCGTTCCCCGGATTATGCCCTACACCAATCCAAGGTTTTCTTTTTCATCTAAAGGTTTACTCACCCTCAAAACCAATATTAGGAGTCCCAATATCATAACTAGGATCCCCCATATAAAACCCTAAATTGAAATTTAACTCCCCATACTCTTAAGGGAAGAAAACTAACAATTCTGGCCAAGGCGAATCGATTTGCCCTTATAGCGAATCGATTCGGGTAGGCGAATCGATTCAGCCCCCAATCCGAGTTGATTCGGAAAGTGTTCTGCAAACATGTCCTCAAGGGCGAATCGATTCGACCCAAGGCAGCCTTACGGATCCCCTTAGGCGAATCGATTCGGTATAGACCCGAATCAATTTGGCCGGTTCGAGGGGCACTGTTTGGGCGATTTTTCAATCTCTAAAATACCCAAATATCAACCCAGACTCCATTTTAATCGTTTTTAATCTCAACCAACAACCTTATTAACATCTTAACACTGATTTACAACTAATACTTCCATAAATTTTTGGTATTAAACCATTTCTCTTAGGTTTGAACCTTAAAACCATAAAAACCCTAGTTTTGACATTTCCTCCATTTCAAATCAATTTTACACTCCATTAACATGGTTTTAATACTAGAAATCCTTCAGAGTTTACAATACATCAATTTGTAAACTCTTAATAAAGTTTTCCCAAATTTACTTTAAGGGTTCTAACCCAAATTTCATAATTTACCAATTATGATATGAAATATACAAACTAAATTAAATAAAGCAAGTAAACACTTACCTGAAGGATAAAATTCGACGACTTCGAGTCGAATCCCGCGGAGTTTGGCCGAAATCTTCCATTTAACTCCCTCTCTTCCTCTCCTCTTTCTTTCGTCTCTATTTTTGTTTCTTTCTCCCACACTCTCTCTCTTATATAGGAGAGAAATAAGGGTTTATCCCTTTAAACCCAAAAATGACTCATTTACTCAATTACGAGATTGTAACACCCCGCCTAATTAAATACCGGGTGGCCAGTCCCATACCAAATTAAAACATAATATACAGTTGGCTCATTCTTAGCATCACTGTCGACAACATTTACAACTCACCCAATACCCAATTAAGCAGGAGTTAAAAACTTTCCAAATTTTAATTCAACAAAATCCATTTTTATTTTACAAATAACACAACACATGTTATTCTACAACATTGATAACCGAACAGATAACTCAAAAGAATATAAATGCAATTGGAATAAGCATTCCCAAATAAATAATCCAATCCAAAAATCCCAATAATATGAAATGTATTAAAATAACACAAATACAAGAGTATATGACTCAGATAGGAAAAAGGCACTTGAGTTCCTTTGGGCGACATGCCCTAACTAAAAGAATACTATGAATCGAATGAAGATAGGCGTCTAAGAAAAACTCCATAGCTCCATAGCTCGTCAAAATCAACTAAGGTTGACGTCCCTGCTGCTGGACACCTGATATAGAAGGTACAATAGAAAAGAAAATATGCAAGGAAACGGGTCAGAGCCCGATTGTGAAAATGATTATGAAAACAAAAAGTATTTAACAAGTGTAATAAAGCATTTATTATGTACATGCTAGATCCAACTCTCACTTGCTATTCTCACCTCTCAACTAGAGTGCACACTAAACGTTTCCTATTAACTTCCTAGTTAATGGTTCTTCATAACTGATTTCCATAATATGATTCCATTCCCATGTCATAACCCCGTATGTCCCATACCATACGTTATATAATCATTCATTTACATTCTATATAAATCGTTTCCCGTTAACCTGACTCATTTCTCATTAATATGAATTAAGCTCGTCAATAAATATTCATTAACTTACTTCAATTCTTTTCTCAATTCACCGTTATCTACAATTATCATACAGTAGATTATTTAACCACAAAATATATCCATTCATTTAATTCATTATATATATATACATATATAATACGGCACCCCGAGCCACAGCTGCGGTGCAATTCATTACTCTGCTATCATCTCCCATCATCGCTGGTCGCCGAATAAGAGACAAAAGGTTCGGTAAGAAATCCTCAAACCCCACACAACAACATACAAATTGGAGGCAAACATAGTTCTCATATCAATGGGTCACACACATACCTACGTATCCACAGTCAGCGGACTTATCAACTCCCCGATAAGTCTTTCATAGACCTATGTTCTTAAGCTACAAATCAAAGATTCCATGGATTCATCAGGATATGACTGCCCTCACGCGCAAACCTCCCGTCGATAGCAAGTAAGCTAGGTATGTCATACACATAATCATCAATCAATCAAATAGGCATTATCATACCTATAATATACTATCAACAAGGTACTCACATTACCCTAAGATAATTCTCATACGTAGCGGTATATCTCTTAAATCCCACGAATTAAAATATCATAATTTTACTTCTTAATTTAATTATCCCCAAACCTCACTCAATATTCAAGGTTCAAATAGGTTTTTCCTCAACATAAATTCAGTAAGAGGTCACTAATATCCTACTGGTCCATATCATCATATTTCCCGAATTACTACGAATTAAACTCTCCCTTTAGTTAAAACCGATAGTTTCAAATCTCTTATAAACACATCTTCTTTCACTTAGGATTAAACCCTCTTGTAAACTTAAGGATACCCAGGTGTTATATCCAATCACCCCTACTGGTCCTATCTTTAATCCTCATGCATACCACTTAGAATCCAACACGTGAATCTAGCAACCTAAGTTTCTTTCCAATTTAATTATCATAATTCTAATCAATTAAATTCCAATCAAATTAATTCAAATCTTATCTAGGGCTTACTGATCTTCTCTAAGTCCCATAATATCCAATTAATAATCACTAACGATCTACCAATGTTTTTGGATAAGAGCCAACATTAAAAAGAAACAACTATAGCAATCCTGGGGAGGTCGATCTATCGAAGGCAGGGGATCGATCGATCGATCACTCAAGTAACAGCCCAGTTTTCTGCATTTCTGCAACTACGGGCTTAGCCATTTTTTTATCATTGAAACCTTCATATTAACATACCATATGACTTATGATCCTTACTACATGATATATCAACATATATAAATGATTTCTAAATATAAACATCCTAGAATCATCAAGAGATTGAATTAAAAGCATGTTTATATCCACTTTTTCCAGAAAATTATCAACATAACATCTTCAAGAACACATCAATGGTTTTCATAATTTCTTCAACAGATTCATGATTATTTCATGGATTACTAACTACCTACATCATGAGTTTGATTCCTATATATTTTCAGTTTTTAGAAATCCATCTAACAACTCCATTATTTCTTCCAAACATGAAAAATCATCTCTTTTAATAACTATTCTAAAATGGACAATATACAAACTTAGATTGCCATTATCAAACACTTGCCTATAATGAAGGTCTGATCCTTTGGTGTAGTATATCTCAGGTGGTTCTCCCTTCTCCGGTCAACCTCCGGTGGTGGTTGGTGGTGGTGACCCTTGGTTCTTAGTTCTTCTCCTTCCCAAGTAAACTCTTCTTTTCCCAAGCAACCTTTTACTCTCTCTAGGAAGATGACTTCTCTATTTTGTGTAGATGAGATGAATAACCCACGTACACTTAATCTTCAAATACTTATAATAGGACAAAATCCGAAATCATTATACATCCTTATAAAAATGACCAAAATGCCCTTTTGGGTTGTCTTTTCATTTCCAAATGACCCGAGACCCAAAACCAATGTCCATATAGACTTTTTTGACTATTTCAACCCTTCCGGACGCAACGACTCAGTCAAAACGACTATAAGGTTGATGTAAAAATAAGTTTCCTTTTCAATTTAGCAAATTAGTCCCGACACGTCCCATACTGCGTCTGACTAAAATTTCAAATTACCGAATTGGTATCTCACAGCAATTATCAATAATCATCACATTCATATATTACCTAAATATCTTTAAGTAATATTCGGAATCATACATTTTAATATCAACCATTCGGATAAAACCCAAATTAATTAATTAATTATAAAATCCAATTAATCCATTAATTTAAAATATAACCCATTTTAAAATCATTAGAAATCACGGGGTATTACGTACTTCCCCCCTTATAATAGAATTTCGTCCCCAAATTCAGGAATATAAATCATACCGATAAGGTCAACTCCGAATATAAATCTCACATCGCAAGAAACCTAAGACGTACCGCCCATACAGTACATTATCAAAAATCCCTATTGATGTTATACGTCCAACCTCACCATATAGTTTCAAGTGAATCGAATTTAATCTTTACTCAATCTTCCCTATACCATTGACGTAACCAAGTTTGGAAAAATGATCCTTATACTTTCACAATTTTGAAAACTACTAACATTCAACCATCCAGGGCGACCATACACCATATCGTACCACTTTCATTATAAGATTTATCGCAAAGGTTATAAACCCGTATCCCAAAGACCTAACTTATTTTGACTCCCAACGGTTATTAGTTTCATGCGTGGGGTGTCTCGCCAGCGAAATCCAAATAAGGAACCCCCCCGATACACTACTACCTAAAGTAGTCGATCATCGAAACTCCTTAGATCCTTAGTCAATAGTTTATAACCTCTCTATAGGTTTGATCGATGACAAATAAAAGTCTACTCATCTACTTTCTTATTAAAGACAAGATAATGGCTATCATAGTACATACGTTCTCATATACCACAAGTCAATCCACGCCGATAGTCACATCATGATCGGACATGCCCCAAGTAAGTAATTCCGTGATAAAAATCAGACCCACGTGATGACATGAAAAATATAGATGTCCCACAACCCCTCGGCGAGTCTACATAAAATAACAGTGCTATAGGCTATGTTTAGTAACCCTTTTGCCCATACAATATTAATTGCTATAAAAATCAGTATGCACCTCATAATTCCTTAGATAGAAAACGTATCCTCATTCGCGGGTGGTGGTTGTTGAATCCCACTATTATAACTTTGCTCTGATGAGTCAAGAAAAATTTTACCCTAAATCTTCAGTTATAGTTAACCACACTCCACTATATGCCCAAGCCTTTGAATATATTGCCTTCGTTAGGTAACACACACAATTCCCACATTTCAAGAACTTCTACTGATGACTCTCCTCAATTTTCCATAATAGGGGTGACCTCGACTACGGTCATCATACTCGAACATACTTCATAACCTCCTAAGTACAATCTCCGCCATCCATCCAATGGCCCTCATCTGCCATACTTCTTGTATGAACACATCCGAACACAAATAATATTCACAAATATATATGGAATCTTACCAAATAAATCAACAATCCTAAACATAGGGCTCTACATTAAAGAACGCTAAGTTAAAAACACAGTAAGCCGTACAGACCCTAAAGGACACTAGAACCTGATGCTCTGATACCACCTGTAACACCTCGCCTAATTAAATACCGGGTGGCCAGTCCCATACCAAATTAAAACAGAATATACAGTTGGCTCATTCTTAGCATCACTCTCGAAAATATTTACAACTCACCCAATACCCAATGAAGCTGGTGTTAAAAACTTTCCAAATTTTAATTCAACAAAATCCATTTTTATTTTACAAATAACACAACACATGTTATTTTACAACATTGATAACAGAACAGATAACTCAAAAGAATTTAAAAGCAATTGGAATAAACATTCCCGAATAATAATCCAATACAATAATCCCAACAATATGAAATGTATTAAAATGACACGAATACAAGAGAATATGACTCAGACAGGAAAGAGACATTTGAGTTCCTTTGGGCGACATGCCCTAACTAAGAGAATACTATGAATCAAATGAAGATAGGCGTCTAAGAAAAACTCCATAGCTCATCAAAATCAACTAAGGTTGGCGTCCCTATTGCTGGACACCTGATATAGAAGGTACAATAGAAAAGAAAATATGCAAGGAAATGGGTCAGAGCCCGATTGTGAAAAAGACTTTGAAAATAACAAGTATTTAACAAGTGAAATAAAGCATTTATTATGTACATGTTAGATCCAACTCTCACTTGCTATTCTCACCTCTCAACTAGAGTGCACACTTAACGTTTCCTATTAACCTCCTAGTTAATGGTTCCTCATAACTGATTTCCATAATATGATTCCATTCCCATATCATAACCCCATATGCCCCATACCATACGTTATATAATCATTCATTTACATTCTATATAAATCGTTTCCCGTTAACCTGACTCATTTCTCATTAATATGAATTAGGCTCTTCAATAAATATTCATTAACTTACTTTAATTCTTTCCTCAATTCACCGTTATCTACAATTATCATATAGTAGATTATTTAACCACAAAATTTATCTATTCATTCATTTAATTTATTATATGTATATATACATATATAATATGGCACCCCGAGTCACAGCTGCGGTGCATTGCATTACTCTGCTATCATCTCCCATCATCGTTGGTCGCCGAATAAGAGACAAAAGGTTCGGTAAGAAATCCTCGAACCCCACACAACAACATACAAATTGGAGGCGAATATAGTTCTCGTATCCATGGGTCACGCACATACCTACGTACCCAAAGTCAGTGGACTTATCAACTCCCCGATAGGTCTTTCATAAACCTATGTTCTTGAGCGACAAATCAAAAATCTCATGGATTCATCAGGATATGACTGCCCTCACGCGCAAACCTCCCGTCGATAGCAAGTAAGCTAGGTATGTCATACACATAATCATCAATCAAATAGGCATTATCATACCTATAATATACTATCAACAAGGTACTCACATGACCCTAAGATAATTCCCATGCGTAGCGGTATATCTCTTAAATCCCACGTATTAAAATATCATAACTTTACTTCTTAATTTAATTATCCCCGAGCCTCACTCAATATTCAAGGTTCAAATAGGTTTTTCCTCAACATAAATTCAGTAAGAGGTCACTAATATCCTACTGTTCCATATCATCATATTTCCCGAATTACTACGAATTAAACTCTCCCTTTAGTTAAAACCGATAGTTTCAAATTTCTTATAAACACATCTTCTTTCACTTAGGATTAAACCCTCTTGTAAACTTAAGGATACCCAGGTGTTATATTCAATCACCCCTACTGGTCCTATCTTTAATCCTCATGCATAACACTTAGAATCCAACACGTGAATCTAGCAATCGAAATTTCTTTCCAATTTAATTATCATAATTCTAATCAATTAAATCCCAATCAAATTAATTCAAATCTTATCTAGGGCTTACTGATCTTCTCTAAGTCCCATAATATCCAATTAATAATCACCAAAGATCTACCAAAGTTTTGGGATAAGAACCAACATTAAAGAGAAACAACTTTAACAATCTTGGGGAGGTCGATCTATCGAAGGCAGAGGGTCGATCGATTGATCACTCAGGTAACAACCCAGTTTTTCTACATTTCTAGAACTACGGGTTTAGCCATTTTTTATCATTCAAACTTTCATATTAACATCCCAAATGACTTATGATCCTTACTACATGATATATCAACATATATAAATGATTTCTAAATCTAAACATCCTAGAATCATCAAGAGATTGAATTAAAAGCATGTTTATATCTACTTTTTCCAAAAAATTATCAACATAATATCTTCAAGAACACATCAATGGTTTTCATAATTTCTTCAACAGATTCATGATTATTTTGTGGATTACTAACTACCTACAACATGAGTTTGATTCCTATATATTTTCAATTTTCAGAAATCCATCTAACAACTCCATTATTTCTTCCAAACATGAAAATTCATCTCTTTTAATAACTATTCTAACATGGACAATATACAAACTTAGATTGCCATTATCAAACACTTGCCTATAATGAAGGTCTGATCCTTTGATGTAGTATATCTCAGGTGGTTCTCCCTTCTCCGGTCAACCTCCGGTGGTGGTTTATGGTGGTGACCCTTGGTTCTTAGTTCTTCTCCTTCCCAAGTAAACTCTTCTTTTCCCAAGTAACCTTTTACTCTCTCTAGGAAGATGACTTCTTTATTTTGTGTAGATGAGATGAATAACCCACGTACACTTAATCTTCAAATACTTATAATAGGACAAAATTCGAAATCACTATTCATCCTTATAAAAATGGCAAAAATGCCATTTTGGGTTGTCTTTTCATTTCCAAATGACTCGAGACCCAAAATCAACGTCTATATAGACTTTTCTGACTATTTCAACCCTTCTGGATGCAACGATGCAGTCAAAACGACTAAAGGTTGATGTAAAAATAAGTTTCCTTTTTAATTTAACAAATTAGTCCCGACACATCCCATACTGCGTCTGACTAAAATTTCAAATTATCGAATTTATATCTCACAACAATTATCAATAATCATCACATTCATATATTACCTAAATATCTTTAAGTAGTATTCGGAATCATACATTTGAATATCCACCATTCGCATAAAACCCAAATGAATTAATTAATTATAAAATCCAATTAATCCATTAATTTAAAATATAACCCATTTTAAAATCATTAGAAATCACGGGGTATTACATACTTCCCCCCTTATAATATAATTTCGTCCCCAAATTCAGGAATATAAATCATACCGATAAGGTCAACTCCGAGTATAAATCTCACATCGCAAGAAACCTAAGACGTACCGCCCATACAGTACATTATCAAAAATCCCTATTGATGTTATACGTCCAACCTCACCATATAGTTTCAAATGAATCGAATTTAATCTTTACTCAATATTCCCTATACCATCGACGTAACCAAGTTTGGAAAAATGATCCTTATACTTTCACAATTTTGAAAACTACTACCATTCAACCATCCAAGGCGCCCATACACCATATCGTACCACTTTCATTATAAGATTTATCGCAAAGGTTATAAACTGATATCCCAAAGACCTAACTTATTTCGACTCCCAACGGTTATTAGTTTCATGCGTGGGGTGTCTCGCAAGCAGAATCCAAATAAGGAACCCCCCCGATACACTACTACCTAAAGTAGTCGATCATCGAAACTCCTTAGGTCCTTAGTCAATAGTTTATAACCTCTCTACAGGTTTGATCGATGACAAATAAAACTCTACTCATCTACTTTCTTATTAAAGACAAGATACTGGCTATCATAGTACATACGTTCTCATATACCACAAGTCAATCCACTCAGATAGCCACATCATGATCGGACATGCCCCAAGTAAGTAATTCCGTGATAAAAATCAGACCCACGTAATGACATGAAAAATATAGATGTCCCACAACCCCTCGGTGAGTCTACGTAAAATAACAGTGCGATAGGCTAAGTTTAGTAACCCTTTTGCCCATACAATATTAATTGCTATAAAAATCAGTATGCACCTCATAATTCCTTAGATAGAAAACGTACCCTCATTCGCGGGTGGTGGTTGTTGAATCCCACTATTATAACTTTGCTCTGATGAGTCAAGAAAAATTTTACCCTAAATCTTCAGTTATAGTTAACCACACTCCACTATATGCCCAAGCCTTTGAATATATTGCCTTCGTTAGGTAACACACACAATTCCCACATTTCAAGAACTTCTACTGATGACTCTCCTCAATTTTCCATAATAGGGGTGACCTCGACTACGGTCATCATACTCGAACATACTTCATAACCTCCTAAGTACAATCTCCGCCATCCATCCAATGGCCCTCATCTGCCATACTTCTTGTATGAACACATCCGAACACAAATAATATTCACAAATATATATGGAATCTTACCAAATAAATCAACAATCCTAAACATAGGGCTCTACATTAAAGAACGCTAAGTTGAAAACACAGTAAGCCGTACAGACCCTAAAGGACACTAGAACCTGATGCTCTGATACCACCTGTAACATCTCGCCTAATTAAATACCGGGTGGCCAGTCCCATACCAAATTATACAGAATATACAGTTGGCTCATTCTTAGCATCACTCTCGAAAATATTTACAACTCACCCAATACCCAATTAAGCTGGTGTTAAAAACTTTCCAAATTTTAATTCAACAAAATCCATTTTTATTTTACAAATAACACAACACATGTTATTTTACAACATTGATAACAGAACAGATAACTCAAAAGAATTTAAATGCAATTGGAATAAACATTCCCAAATAATAATCCAATACAATAATCCCAATAATATGAAATGTATTAAAATGACACGAATACAAGAGTATATGACTCAGACAGGAAAGAGACATTTGAGTTCCTTTGGGCGACATGCCCTAACTAAGAGAATACTGTGAATCGAATGAATATAGGCGTCTAAGCAAAACTCCATAGCTCCATAGATCGTCAAAATCAACTAAGGTTGGCGTTCCTGCTGCTGGACACCTGATATAGAAGGTACAATAGAAAAGAAAATATGCAAGGAAATGGGTCAGAGCCCGATTGTGAAAATGAATTTGAAAACAACAACTATTTAACAAGTGAAATAAAGCACTTATTATGTACATGTTAGATCCAACTCTCACTTGCTATTCTCACCTCTCAACTAGAGTGCACACTTAACGTTTCATATTAACCTCCTAGTTAATGGTTCCTCATAACTGATTTCCATAATATGATTCCATTCCCATATCATAACCCCGTATGTCCCATACCATACGTTATATAATCATTCATTTACATTCTATATAAATCGTTTCCCGTTAACTTGACTCATTTCTCATTAATATGAATTAGGCTCTTCAATAAATATTCATTAACTTACTTCAATTCTTTTCTCAATTCACCGTTATCTACAATTATCATACAGTAGATTATTTAACCACAAAATATATCCATTCATTCATTTAATTTATTATATATATATATATATACATATATAATACGGCACCCCGAGTCACAGCTGCGGTGCAATGCATTACTCTGCTATCATCTCCCATCATCGCTGGTCGCCGAATAAGAGACAAAAGGTTTGGTAAGAAATCCTCGAACCCCACACAACAATATATAAATTGGAGGCGAATATAGTATCCATGGGTCACGCACATACCTACGTACCCACAGTCAGCGGACTTATCAACTCCCCGATAAGTCTTTCATAGACCTATGTTCTTGAGCGACAAATCAAAGATCTCATGGATTCATCAGGATATGACTGCCCTCACGCGCAAACCTCCCGTCGATAGCAAGTAAGCTAGGTATGTCATACACATAATCATAAATCAATCAAATAGGCATTATCATACCTATAATATACTATCAATAAAGTACACACATTACCCTAAGATAATTCCCATACGTAGCGGTATATCTCTTAAATCCCACGTATTAAAATATCATAACTTTACTTCTTAATTTAATTATCTCCTAACCTCACTCAATATTCAAGGTTCAAATAGGTTTTTCCTCAACATAAATTCAGTAAGAGGTCAATAATATCCTACTGGTCCATATCATCATATTTCCCGAATTACTACGAATTAAACTCTCCCTTTAGTTAAAACCGATAGTTTCAAATCTCTTATAAACACATCTTCTTTCACTTAGGATTAAACCCTCTTATAAACTTAAGGATACCCAGGTGTTATATTCAATCACCCCTACTGGTCCTATCTTTAATCCTCATGCTTACCACTTAGAATCCAACACGTGAATAAGTTTCTTTCCAATTTAATTATCATAATTCTAATCAATTAAATCCCAATCAAATTAATTCAAATCTTATCTAGGGCTTACTGATCTTCTCTAAGTCCCATAATATCCAATTAATAATCACTAACGATCTACCAATGTTTTGGGATAAGAGCCAACATTAAAAATGTAACAACCTGCGTAATTTTTGGGGTATTTTCAAAATAAAGAGGAAAAATAAATTTTGAGATAAAATTATTTTTATTGCTCAAATATCTTGGTTATTATTTTTGGAGGCGAGAATTTCAAACGGTTTCGAAATCGGAGTTAAAACGGATTTTAAAATGATTTTTAATATTTTTAACTCTTGGAATTCTAAGTCGGCGAACATTAAGTAATTTTCAAGAGTTGTTTTGGCTTCCAACTCTTCATTTCTTTGCCTTATTTAAAGGAGTCTTTTGGTTTCCAACTCTTCATTTCTTTACATTATAAAAGGAAGTCGTGGGCAACCCTTTTAACCTACTTTTGGCACAACTTTTTGGCAGCAAATATATTTTATATTCCTCTTCTTTTTATATATACTGTGGCCCTTGAGATTTGTGAGTTCCAACCTTAGATTAGAGGTGTTCTTGGGGCTATTTTTGTTGGAGGATCTTGGAGGAGCTTTTGTAGATCTTTTGTGTTGATCTTGAGGATGTGATCATTGGTTTCTCATCATGGTTTGAGGTATGAGGTTTTACACAATATTGTCCTTAAATCTCGCGAGTGTCATTCTCTTTGAATTCTTGTTTAATTGAACTCATATTTGAATTGATAAATTCATTGAAATCTGGAAAAAATAATTGTTGAAATTATTTTGATTCATGTGGTATCATTATATTGTTGATGAGCACGTTGTCATGAGATTTTAATATGGCACGGATGTTGAGTACCCGCCAAAATACCTATTCCCGGGCTATGGCTTGATAAAGCATATGCGAATGGGGTGAGGCCTGGTTACCCATTGATGTGTTGTTGAGAAATTTATTGATAAATGCTTATGAGATTTGCATTTGATTTGAATATCCGTACTCGTGTTGTTACGCTTTATTCATCGTTAATATTTGTTGAGCATCTTTCTTGTCGTATTGTGTACTTCCCCATATTTTCTTTTAGTGGCAGGTTAGCGCGAATTTTAGGGCGTTATGGAGCGATTGGGATTAATTTTAGCGTGGATTATTTGGGAAGAATTTTAATACAAGTTGGAAGAATTGTATTAATTATTTGATTGATGTATAGAGTACTTTTATTCGAGTTAGATAGTTGTAATTTAAATTCGAGAGACTTGTTGTAATTGAAGAGATTGAGATTAGTGGATTTATATTATTGTGGGTTTATTTAGATGCTCTATACCTTGTTACTTGTGGATTTGGATTTATTTTATCGCATTAGCGCTCCGTTCGCTCTCCCCGGGCGGGCGGGGTGTTACAAAAAAGAAACAACTTTAACAATCATGGGGAGGTCGATCGATCGAAGGCAGGGGGTCGATCGACCGATCACTTAGGTAACAACCCAGTTTTTCTGCATTTCTGCAACTACGGTGTTTAGCCATTTTTTATCATTTAAACCTTCATATTAACATCCCAAATGACTTATGATCCTAACTACATGATATATCAACATATATAAATGATTTCTAATCATTTAAACATCCTAGAATCATCAAGAGATTGAATTAAAAGCATGTTTATATCCACTTTTTCCAGAAAATTATCAACATAATATCTGCAAGAACACATCAATGGTTTTCATAATTTCTTCAACAGAATTATGATTATTTCGTGGATTACTAACTACCTACAATATGATTTTGATTCCTATATATTTTCAGTTTTCAGAAATCCATCTAACAACTTCATTATTTCTTCCAAACATGAAAAATCATCCCTTTTAATAACTATTGTAACATGGACAATATACAAACTTAGATTGCCATTATCAAACACTTGCGTCTAATGAAGGTTTGATCCTTTGGTGTAGTATATCTCAGGTGGTTCTCCCTTCTCCGGTCAACCTCCGGTGGTGGTTGGTGGTGGTGACCCTTGGTTTTTAGTTCTTCTCCTTCCCAAGTAAACTCTTCTTTTCCCAAGCAATCTTTTACTCTCTCTAGGAAGATGACTTCTCTATTTTGTGTAGATGAGATGATTAACCCACGTACACTTAATCTTCAAATACTTATAATAGGACAAAATCCGAAATCACTATTCATCCCCCTATAAAAATGACCAAAATGCCCTTTTGAGTTGTCTTTTCATTTCTAAATAACCCGAGACCCAAACCAACGTCCAAATAGACTTTTCTGATTATTTCAACCCTTCCGGACGCAATGACGCAGTCAAAACGACTATAAGATTGATGTAAAAATAAGTTTCCTTTTTAATTTAACAAATTAGTCCCGACACGTCCCATACCGCGTCTGACTAAAATTTCAAATTACCGAATTTATATCTCACAGCAATTATCAATAATCATCACATTCATATATTACCTAAATATCTTTAAGTAATATTCAGAATCATACATTTTAATATCCACCATTCGGATAAAACCCAAATGAATTAATTAATTATAAAATCCAATTAATCCATTAATTTAAAATATAACCCATTTTAAAATCATTAGAAATCACGGGGTATTACAGAAATCAACCGCACACTCGAAATCTCCATTCGAGGTACTTGACCGCAAATCACTAATTTAGCCCAATACAACTTAATGCGGTATTCCCATTAAAATATTATCCTTTGTCAACTGCGACAAGTACTTGAAATAGTCCAACTCATTTACTTAATCCCAAAAGTAAATATAACACATATAAAAAATCATCTAATCCCTGAAATCCTCAAAAATTACTTTTCACGATAATTTCTCAATTTCCCAAATTACACTTACTTACGAATTTTAATTATTCCCAAAAGTGCGGGGTGTTATACCACTATACCCACTTCTCCTAAACTATCGGCTAAAAAAAGGAACCTACGTGACTTTGAATGGTTATGTTTTTCTCTCATTTGAATACCCACTACTCCCGATTATTTTGCCCAAGTATTCCAGCACTTGTGTACCCACTTATATCTCCTTGATCCGGCCAAAAAAAAAATCAAGATAGAGAACATGAGACAACTTGAATTTAATTGGGAAGGAAAGAAAAAAGATCTCAAGTTTTGGGTTAGAAAACAAATCACACACATAAAAAATATCATTCTCTCTCTTTAAGGGCAGTCAAAATTTTGATTACAAAACCAGTGTTGTTCCCCAAAATATTTTCAGATATTGAGCAATTAATTTCAAATGGTTATGTGATACAGAGGTGATTCTGGCGTGTTTTTTTCTGGGGACGGCGGCCTGTACACTACCTGCACAAAGATGGTAGAGCCGCGAAACGTGTTAAAGAGAGCGACCTAGTCCGCGACTCCACCCAAGAATCGTTCACGACAGAATTTATAAACATTTGAGGTAATATTGTTTATTTTCATTGTGCAGTATTTATTTGGATTTAACGCATGTATTTATTTGGATTCAACGCATGCAATTCATATTTGTGATAATCATATTAAGTAAAAATTTAATTTTAAATAGTAAACTTAAATTAAATAATGATTTTATTTTTTAAAATTTTTATAAAACTTTTTAATGTGATTTTTTAATCACATTATTCAAATTGTACCGACATTAAAACGTTTTATAAGTTTCAACAGTATAATGACCAGTCAAATGTCGGTTCATCTAATGTAAGATGTACACGGCATATCCGAATATGCGTGAAACTACTTGTCGCCAGAGAGCAATTTTACCTTTCGGTTGGGGGCGCGGACCATGACCATTTATTGTTCTAATGCGACAAAATGTCGTACGTGGATTCAATACCAAAGTTTTGGATGACATGAGAGAAAGAGAGATAGATACGTTGTACGTGGAGATGAGTGATACGAAGAATGATATCCAATCGGTTGGAGAGTTACGAAGTTAACACCTGGCGCACGCGAGAGACAGAGTATCGCAAATGACTATTTGTCCGTCGACCACTTTTTTATCATCATCGAACACCATAAGTATAACTCCCATTCTTAACCTCAACCCACGTTCCTATTATATTGGAGCCATATCTACACTTCCTCCATCTCTTGTTCTCTGTTCCTCCTCTCTCTCCCTCTCTGGTATTAATTTGAATTCATCCTTTTCTACATGTCTTGTTTGTTCATATTTATCGTGAGATAGATACATATGTGTTTTCTGTTTGTTTGTAACAGTGCATTAGCTCCGTAAAAGATTTTGATACTACTAGGCGTGATTCTTCTCGTACCACTTGTGGCAAATTTTAATTTTAATGTATTATGGAATGAATGAAATCTTTCAATGCTTATGTTGCTACAAGAAGATCTAAAATTTTGAAGGGTTAAACAAGAGAACTTAAAATGATAATAAAGAATTAGGAATCGATTATACAAAACATTGTCTAGCAATCTGGTGCAATGAAAAGTTTATTTGTGAAGTTACCCAAGATCTGTGGACCATCTTCTTGATTGTGAAGTTACCCAAGATCTATGGTCTACTTTATTTGTTACTACCTCCGTCCCAAATTAGTAGTCATAGTTTCCTTTTTAGTACGGACCAAATTAGTAGTCTTATTTCCATAAATAGTATAACATCTACATGAGGTTACAAAGATACCCATGAGACGACAATGATCCAATGGCGTGTCTTGCATTCAAAAGGTATTCATTATTTTTAAGAGAACATATTTTTTTAATTTGGAAAGTGCGAGTGCAGAAAAATTCACAATAAAGGATCTACGAAAACAATCACAAATGGAAGAAAGTAAATAGAATCACACACAACAACGATGTACGTGGTTCGACGACATGCCTACGTTTTCGGAGAGGTTACTTGTTCTTATTAAGTGTATCTCAACTTGCCTAATGTCCCTAATTGGGTGATTATCGATTGTGCCCCCCTTCCTCGTAATGTTTGTGAAGTTGATGGGGGCACTGGATTCACCCTATTAATAACTCAAGGGGATTTGACATTCCCCCCAAATGAGTTGTATTCTAATAAAGAATTTTCTTGTGTTTTGAGCGTATGCTGACTAAACATGTTTTGATTTTGTGTGGACGAAGGTTACTTAGTACTTTTATTGATCAAAATGATATTGATTGACCAAGTGTAGGCTTTAGGTAGACTCATACTTAGTTTGAATAATTTTGGGCTTTTATGACCGACTAAATGATGTTTAAGTATTGGCATTCTGCCTTTTATATGTTTGAACATTTTTTCAGTTCAATATGGCTAAGCAGTATCATTCCATTCACTTTACCTTTTAGATCGTGTCATCACACTTCCTTAGGCCTAAGTGAGATGATGGCGATAATGTACCTGGCTAGTGGGCAATCTGCCCGAGCAGGTTTTTTCTGACCAACAGAAGTTGGCGACCAATCAGAGTTGGCTTTATTGCCTAAGGATCCCCTGTAGGGATTTTTTTGTTGCCGAGGCAACTCATGCGACCTCTTGTGTTAGCAACAAGCGCCTGAGGGTGATTCGAAGTGTTTGTATTTAACTTACCAACCATGTTCATTAAACATTTTAAATATGCACAAAGGAGTTATTATTGGAAAAAGGTGCAAATTAATGAGATATAATCAAGATGAGTTAAGTAGCCAATGTAAACTCTGAGAATAGATAGCCCAATCCGGCCTTTATTAATTGTAAATTGTCTTATCAAGCAACAAAAACTAAAAACTCTACTAACTTAAAAGATAAAAAAGAAAGATATAAAAGTAGAACTTTTTGAGATTGGTTGCATGCCATGCCCTTGGTATCTCCCTGCCCTCCAGCGTTTCCAAATGATATGCTCCTTGAAGATCATCTCTGATTACTCTGAATCATGATTCAAAGTCAAGGCCGATACCGCGACGATACGGCCGAGTTGACTAGGTATCGGTGCCCACCGATCCGATTCCGAGTTACGAGTTGAGTTTTCAATTATTGATGTGAATCGAAATTTCTCGGTTGTATGGGTGATATAGCGGTATAATCGGCGCATATCGGCGATATCGCAGTAGAATCGGCCCATATCGGTGATATCGCGATGGAATCGGCCCATATCGGCGATATCGCGATCGAATCGACCCATATCGGCGATATCACAATAGTACGACCCTTATCGGTGATATATCGGCCGAGATGGTACAAGTTATTAAGAATCTGTGTGTGTGGGTTATTTGATCATCGTGTGGGTTTAATTTAGTGCGTTGTATATGTGCCAATTTTTTTTTTAAAAGAATGCAAATGATCCAAATGTTATTTGTTAATATTTTTTATAATAATGTTCCCAATGTTATATTTTAATATGTTATTATTTATAAAAAAATGTAAATGTTATTCTTTTACAAACAAATATACAACTGCAATTATTGTAAAAATAATATTTGTATCCTTTAAACATTTGTAAAAATAATATTTGCATCCTTCATGTAAAAATAACATTTGCAACACAAGTAAAAAAAAAATATTTGCATCCTCTTTGTAAAAAAATAACATTTCCATCAATTTAAAAAAAACATTTGCAACCCAACAACAAAAAAAAAATAACATTTACATTCCTTTTATAAAAAAATAACATTTGCATCATTTTTTGTAAGAAAATAATATTTGCATCCTTTTTGTAAAAAACGATTGTAAAAAAAACGCAGTGTTTTGTCAAAATCACTATTTGTGAAAAAATAACAATACGAAAAAAGAAATATTTCTATCCTTTTTAGGAAAATATAACATACTTAAAAAACACATTTGTATCCTCTTACTAAAAATAATAGTAAGAATATAATAGTTGTATCCTCTTTGTAAAAAAAAAATATCCTCTTACTAAAAAAGTAACCTTTGTTTTTCTTTGTAAAAACATAATATTTGTATCCTCCGTGAAAAAAAACATTGATTTATTATGGAACATTGAATCCGGCAAGTTCGCAGCACGTCAATATAATCAATTGTACAATGTTATGCATATTAAAGGATAGTTTTAAACTTATATGATTGGTCCACATTGTTAATCGTATTTTTTTAAAATTTTCTAGATTTTTTTCGGAATTTTTTGCGCTCTCTAAATAGTGTATCTTTGCGTATCGCCCGATACCGTGCCCGATACTGCGATCGAGTTGAAATTCGAGTGGCCGATACCGGGACCGATACCGAGACCTTGAACCATGCTCTGAATGGTCCTTTCCAATTTGGTCCTAGTTTGTCGTTTGATGGTTTTACAGCACTGTCGAGAACTTTTCGCAGGACATAGTCCTTTATTGAGAACTTCCTCGGATTGACCCTTTTGTTGTATTGCTTGGCTAGTTGCTGTTGGTAGGAGGCCAACTTGATCAAGGCTAGCTCTCGTCGCTCATCTGCTAGGTCAAGTTCAGTGTGTAGTGCTTTATCATTGAGGCCTTGGTCGACTAGAGTGGATCTCATAGTGGGGAGTCCTGTTTCCAAAGGGGATGATAACCTCCATGCCATAAGCAAGGGCTAATGGAGTTCTTCCACCCAAGCGCCATTAGTGCTTTTTCCAATCGTTTTTTCATTCCATCGATCATGTTTTTGTTGGAAGCTTCCGCTTGCCCATTGCTTTGGGGATACGCCATTGAGCTGAAGTGGTGCTTGATGTTGTGCTCGTTGTAGAAAGCTTGAAAGAAATCACTTTCAAATTGTGTACCGTTATCGGTGATGAGGGTCCTTAGTATCCCAAAGCAAGTTATGATGCTTCTCCATATGAGCTTGGTCATGCCAGAGTCTCGAATGTTTGCCAATGGTTCTGCCTCAACCCATTTGGTAAAGTAGTCAGTGGCGACCAACAAATACTTGTGATTTTCTGATACAGTAGGTAGTGGTTCCACGACGTCTAATCCCCATTGAGCAAAAGGCCATGGACTAGTAATTGATTTTAGGTCGCTGGCGGGATAGTGAACCTTAGGTGAGTGCTTTTGGCACTTTTCACATTTGCGAACATATGCACCAACGTCTTTCTGCATGTGAGGCCACCAATATCCTTCCTTGATCGCTCGAAAGGCTAGCGATCTTCCACTTGCGTAACTCTCTCATATGCCGTCATGAAGTTCACTAAGTACTTGCTTGGCATCTTTTGGGTGAACGCACTGGAGGTAGGGGCTATGAATGACTTCTTATAAAGTATCCCTTCCGCGTTAAGGTTGAAGCGAGCAACCTTAACTTTGATTTGATGGGTCGACCTCTTGTCATCTAAAAGTACGTCGCTCCGTAGATAATTGATGATGGGGTCCATCCAACTTGGGGCTTTATCTGTGAGGAGGACTTACTCGGCTATGACTGTATGATCGATACTGGGCTGTGCGAGGAACTCTATCTGGATTGCCCTTTTTAGGTCAGGTCAATTGCCGAGCTTAATGCTGCTAAAGCGTCAGCTTGACTATTCTGTCCTCGCGGGAACTGTTGAATTTCCACCTGCTCAAAGCCTCCCATGAGTCCTCTTACTACATTGAGGTATGCTGCCATTCGATCGTCTTTGGCGTTGAAATCTCCACTTACCTGCTTGGAGACCAGTTTGGAATCACCGAATACATTGAGGCGTCTTACCCCTAGTAGTTTGGATTTTCGCAAACCGGTGATCAACGCTTCATATGCAGCTTCGTTGTTGGAGGCTTTAAATCCCAGCTTAATTCCCTGCGCGATTATGGTGTCATCAGGGGTAATGAGAATAATTCCCACTCTTGCCCCCTTGAATTTGAGGCTCCATCAACATAGAGTGTCCAGTCTTTGGATGTTGCTTCACATGTGATCAATTGCTCTTTGTTTAGCTGATCTGCCGGCCGATCTCCTGTGAACTCAGTAATAAAATCTGTTAGGATCTGTCCGTTGATCGCCGTTCTGTGTTGGAAATGGATGTCGAATCTTCCGAGCTTGACCGACCACTTTGAAAGACGCCCAGAGAGGTCTCTTCGTAGAATGGCCTTGAGTGGGTAAGAGGTGATTACTATTATGGAATGCGCTTGGAAGTAGTGCTTCAACTTCCTCGAAGCGACCACTAGGGCATAGGCGAGCTTTTCCAGGGGCAAGTATGGTGTTCAGCATCTAGGAGCGTTTGCTGGCATTGTAAACTGGGTGCTGTTCTCCCTCCTTTTCACAAACTAAGGCAGAGTTCACAACATGGTCTGATACTGCCAGGTAAAGGTATAGTTGTTCTCTGTCATCCGGAATTACCAGCAGTGGGGGCTTGCTGAGGTAAGATTTGATCTCTCCCAGAACTTGCGAACAGTCGTCATTCTATACTAGGCCTTTGCCTTTCTTTAAGAGCTGGAAGAATGGTCGGCAACGCTTCGAAGACTTGGAAGATGAAGCGATTGAGCGCCGCGAGCATCCCAGTAAGCTTTTGAACATCTCTCAACGTCTGAGGGGGCTATACCCCAGTGATAGCATTGATTTGATCTGGGTTGACCTCGATTCCCCTTTTTCTCACTAGGTAGCCTAAGAATTTTTCAGACTGGACCCCGAATGAACACATACTCGCATTAAGCTTCAATCGATACTTCCTGAGGATTTCGAAGGTTGCTGCTAGATCTGAGAGGTTATCGACCTTGTTCTTGCTTTTGATGAGCACGTCGTCGATGTACACTTCCATTATTTCTCCCATCTACTTGCTAAACATCTTAGTTACCAATCTTTGGTAAGTTACCCCTGCATTTTTAAGGCCAAATGGCATGACCTTATAGCAATACAACCATATCGAGGTTATAAAGGAGGTCTTATCCTGGTCAGGCCCATATAGGGGAATCTGGTGATATCCTGAGTAGGCGTCAAGGAAGCTCATCCTCTCGTGTGTTGCTGTGGCGTCGACTAGCTGAGCTATCTTCGAGAGAGGGAAGCTATCTTTAGGACATGCCCGGTTGAGGTTGGTAAAATCGATGCACACCCTCCAACTGCCATTGCTTTTGGGTACCACCACTGGTTGGATAGCCATACAGGCAACTGAACTTCCCTGATAGATCCTGTATCCAGTAGCTTCTCTACATCTTTATCCACTGCCTTAGCCTTCTCGGAGGAAGTTCGGCGAGCCTTTTGAGTGACGGCCTTAAAAGTAGGATCGACATGTAGGCGGTGACACGCTAAGTTATGGTCAATCCCAGGCAACTCGTAAGGCTCCCAAGCGAAAACATCTATGTTGCTTTTAAGGAGTGCAACCAGTTCCCCTTTCTCCTGATCGGTAAGAGTAGATCCAAAAAAAAACTTCCTTTCTGTCAGGTTGTCATCGACTATAACTTCTTCTAGGCTTTCGACGACCCTGTTTGCGGGGTGGACCCTGGTCTCCTCCACCCCTGGTCGACCATACAGTAATTGCTATTTGGAGAGAACAGTCCCTTCCTGGGCATTTCCTGGGCGTTCTCGGGTTCCTTTTTCTCTTTCTTCGGGCGGATGGCTGCTATGATACACTTTCGGGCTGTAGCTTGTTCGCCGTGAATCTCAACTACTCCTTGAACTGTGATGCATTTTAGCTTTTGATGATAAGTGGATGGAACGACCTTAATGGCGTGGAGCCAATCTCTGCCAAAATAGCATGATATGGGGACTCGATGTCCATTACTAAGAACTCGATTAACTTCGAAATGTTTCCTGCTTTGACCGGCAAGGTCATCTTTCCCAGTGGCATGGTGATCCTTCCTACGAGGCCGACCGGTAGAACAGTGGCTTCCTTGAGGTCGGTGACATTCAATATCAGTTTATGGAACAGGTCCAGATACATCACCTCAAATGAACTCCCCTAGTCCACAAGTAACTTGTCGACATCCCAGTTAGCAATCCTGAGTGTGATCACTAATGAGTCATGATGTGGGGTCCTTACCCCGACCAAGTCTTCTTCGGTGAACACGATGTGCTTTATGTAATCAACATCTTCTGGTCGCTGACGCTTTTCTGCCTGAGTTTTGGCAGGATCGATTTGAAAAGCTTCCATCACGACAGTCACCTTCTTGAATTCCATTCGAATGACGTTGCCCTGAATTTGTTTGAGGTCTGACGCCCCATGAATTGCTGCAAACTCGTGTCTTGTATCATCATCGAGGACATTATCTGGCTTTTGGCGACCTCTGTTTTCTTTTCAAAATACTCGCTGAGGTGCCCTGCCTGAACTAGCTATTCCAGATGTGACTTCAGAGCTTTACAATTCTTGGTTCGGTGACTGCCCTCCTTGTGGAATGCGCATCTCAGCGCGTTGTTCCTCTTGGTTGAATCGCCGCCCATCTTCTTGGGCCATTTGATGAAGGGCTCATCCTTGATCTTGCTAAGAATCTTATAAATAGGTTCCTTGAAGACTGTAGTAACAGGCTGGAACACCTTGGAGGGGTCATTCTCACTTCCACCTTTGGAGCCATTCTTTCCCCCGTTCTTGCTTCCTTTCTTTTGGGTGTCGTTCTTCTCCGTCCCCTTGTTCACCTTTGCTCGACCATTATCTCCCCCATTAGGATGGCCCACATCTTCGACCTTGGCGTACTTCTCGATACGAGTCATAAGATCATCAATGCTATATCGTGTAGGCCAGAAGGGAATATCCTGCACATCAGTGCATCATTGTGGCTCCATAAGGTCATTGCCTGCAGATACTGCCTGTCATGGTCTATAGGATGTGTTTCCCATCATAGACCTTGAACCTAGGGACATTGAATATCTTTAGGGGCTCGTCTCGTTCGATTTCCCTTGAAAAAGTGGTCTTCATCTGAATTTAGAGCTCTTCCAGCAAGCTCTCTTAGTTGATCAGGCTCCTCGGTGCGTCGGATGTTGGTCCATCTCCCTACGGACCAGAATCCTTAAATCCTCGCTTGGTCGGTCATTGTTCTTGTGGTGCCTCTCCTGATGGCCATGCTCTGATCGTGCTCGCTCTGATCTGTCACGTTCAGTTCTCACCTGGTCAAGCATAATACTCCTTCCTCGGCTCCTGAGGGCTAAGAGTCCTGTCTCATCGCCGCCTTGTATTTCTGGGGAGATCTCTCTCCATTTTTTCAAGTCGCCTTTTAAGGCGAGCATTTTCTTCTTCTTGGCGGCGGGTTGCCTCTTCCTGTTCTCGAAGTCAGGCTTCATAGGCATCGACCAGTCTAGAAATTTGAGTGGACCGTAGAGGCATGACTCTCTTCTGAAGGTTGCCTTTCTTGGCGAAACCTTGGGTTTGTATGTTGGCGAATTTCAGACTTAACCTTGGGTTTGTGGTGAGACATTGCTCACTTTCTAATAATGAATGTTTTCGTAGGAATGAAAGTCGGTTCCCACAGAAGGCGCCAATTGTGAGTGCAGAAAAATTCATAATAAAGGATCTACGAAAAAAATTATAAATGGCAAAAAGTAAATGGAATCACACACAACAACGATGTACGTGGTTCGACAACTTGCCTACGTTCACGGAGAGGTTACTTGTTCTTCTTAAGTGTCTCTCAACGATTACAATTTTTCACCCCTTTGCCCCAGGTCAGGGAGTACAATTTATAGATGTGTTTGTTACAGAGTTTGAGTTGTTTAAGGAAATTCATCATAGTACGTGGATTGCTCATGAGGTGCTTGAATATCTCGACCGAGATTCTTGGCACTTGATTTGACCACATCTGCGAGTACCCTTCTTTAACTAAACTGCCCGTGTAGAAATTAAGTTATGATTTGGGCCGGGCCAAATAACTCAAGTTATCTTGATCAGCTACTCTCATGGACTTGTAAAAAATGGGCTCCCACAGAAAGGATGGAGTATTTTGATAGCTAGTGGATCTTTTGACCTTGTGGGGCGATATTAGAACAAGGAAGTGGGTTTTGAATATGTGATTAACATAGATTTTGGTTCTTGTATAGGAAGGACTGGAGCAAATTCCCAATCAAATTAGAAATGTTCATCTTCTTGTTTTTAATTTATGTATTAATTAATTTAATAAATTAAAAAAACAGTCCTAATTTGGTCTTCATCTTTTGGGGGACCATGCTTTAATGGAGAGCCTGTAGGGTTTGCCAATTTGGAGCTCTTTTTGAGCCCTTTACTTGCATTGCTGTTTTTGTTGGTTTATATGGTGTACGATGTGGATGAGGAGTTTGGCCCCTTGGGCAAACTTTTATACATTCTGATTACTTACAAGAACACTGCTTTAGATGATGAGAGCAAGAACACAAATTTTTCCAAATATCTTGAAGTAAAATAGGATTGATGATATCAATTTAGCTTTTGGATAAGAGCATAAAAGAACCAGATAGCAAGGAGTTTATTTGACAAAATTGTCAATATATACTGTTATATTATGGATTTGATATACACAAAAAGGTTTCTGTTTATTATTGATGTGAAGTGTGTACTTGTTAAGAAAAAAAAATATATTGGTGTGAGCTCGATTAACATGTGGGACCTCTCTTTTTGAGAAACTATGAGTTTTTTTTTGCGACTATGTATTGACCTAACAAGAAAGATGGGGCTGTCTTTCTTGAAGGTTTTGACTCATTTATACGGAGACAATTATGGATTATATAATTTGTTTAAATCTATAGTAGAAATCAAAGAACATTTCACATGTTTCAATTTCAAGGACATTTAATATATTTCTATGACATGATAATAGGATGGCAAGGTGCAATTCAGGACATGGCAGTGAAAATTACAAGTAGTTTCAATTATAGCTTAGCATATAGTATATTCTAAATTTATAGTATTTTTTTTTTTAAAATTCCCCTTGTGTTCATCCTGGCTAGATGAACAAAGAATTCTTGACAGATTATTTCTATGTAGTTAAATCATCCGTTCTTACAACTTTAAATACATATACAGTAAACATAAGCTACTGTCAACCTGTGACAAATGTCAACACGCAACACCCATACTTAAATGGGGGCTAATGTTAAACCTCAACGGCAGATAAAAAGAAACATGAATCCCTTATATAGATGCTAGACATGATTCAGATTGTGATTGCCCTGAAAGTTCACTATACTTTCTCAGCAACAGTTTCCTTTACCCCAGATTAAACATTTCCTTTGATAACTGGTGTAACAAACTTGGAACCATAGTTGTTAGAGGCGAAAGGCGCACCAAGGCGCCAAGATCACCGTGGAGCCTAGGCGCAAGGCGAGGCGCGCACCTGATTGAAGTGAGGCACAAAGTTTATAGAACATGAAAAAATTGTATATTTATAAATAATAAGATCATTCGTGATCTAAAATCAGAAATATATAGCATAAATTATTATTATACACGGTTATGATGAGACAAGTCAAAAGGAGATATAGCTTATACCTCCATATGAAAAAAAATTATATATATATAATAATATCAAATTTATGTAACAATTTGACTATCCAATAATCAACAAAAGAAAAGATATTGAAATATTTGAATAACAAATACTCCCACATGTGAAAAGAAAAAAACAAAATCAACATATAAATTGTTCTAAGATACAACATTATTGGAGTTAAATTTTGTTTGTTTCTTTTGAGAAAGATAAAGTTTCCCTAGGAATCTCAAGGACTTACTTTGGTTCATTTTGGGGTGGGAATCATCTAATCTTCTTTATTCTGCTAGAAAATATGTAAAATAAACATATCAATTGGTCCATTCTTATATTGGAGGCGTTATCCAAAAAAATTCAACAATGCGCGCCTAAGCCGGGTCTTGAGCCTGGAGCCAAGGCGCGCGCCTTATTGAAGGAGCCGAGCCTGAGTGAGGCAAGGCGCTGATGCTGAGCCTAGGTGAGCCTGGAGCCTAGGCGCACGCCTAGGCGTGCCTTTAACAACAGTGCTTGGAACCATCAACCATTTTACTTATTAAAGACCATGTGATGGCCTAAGTCACCTTCCGGTTTCTTGGGCGGAGTTGGCTTGGTGAAGCAGCATCCACATGCTAAGATGAGAAGGAGAATGTGAATTATTTTAACTAATACCATCAAGTTACCTGCAGTGTTGTTAATATTTCTCAGATCTGTTTTTGAACCTCTTTTAGTGTTCCGAGTGTCATTTAATGTTTTTCATTTGTCATTTCACTTGAAACACTGTGCATAGCCAACCACCTAACTTTGAAGGAATAATTGAAGATTTTTTTAATTATTTTTTTTATGGTCTGGGGAGTGTAAATTACCTCTTGGATGTTTATTGGCTCTAAAATGGTTTGGATTAAGGATTTGACAAGTATCAAGGGTGTCTAATTTTGCTCATGATTCAGGAAGCTGATGCTTAAGAATTACTATTTCTGGAGTGCAGGCCTGAAGATAGCTTACTCATGATAATCCAATATAAATATGTAAATATGCTTTTGCTACAAATTTTGGATAAATTTGTTGCACGAATGGTGAATAGGACATTAGTGTTTGACTTGCAAAGATAATTTTTTTCACTCTTAATCAGGTATATAGTAAGCTGTAGATCTTCAAACATATTGGTGTCATTTATGTTCCCCTCCTGTTTCTTGCTACGCCTTTTGCTAATGCCTCAATGTACATATGTCTAGATCTTGGGACCACTCCAGAGTTTCATAGGATGTTTTCCTTCTTTCTCTTTTCCATGTTAGGAGCTTGCTTTGAAATATGCAATTATATTTTCACTTCTACTTCGTAAAGCTCCCCACCCCCCCGTCTATTTCACTATATTTTCTTTGTCTTTTTCTCAATAAATTCGTTTTTTCTTCCGTGAATCAACATTTGAATCTGACGTAAACCACCCGTCAAAAGGCCTCCTAAAAATATATAAACACCAATTTAGAGAGAGAAATAATCTTTTCTATTATCAAAATTCAACTCTACCACAAATGAGGCTTACAAGTAGGATTTAAAGGGAAGAAGTAGCTTAGGCGCCAAGCTAAGGCACTAATTACAAAAATGCCATTACTATTCCTTACCTTTAAATACAATAACAAAAATAAAGGAAAATACAATAATAAAATGAGAGAAAATAAAATGACTAATAAGACCCTGAAATAGGACCTTCCATCACTCTCCCCCTCTTAAAACCAAGCTCGTCCTCGAGATTGAGGGTTCGGGAGGAAATTCCAAAATTAGGAGTCAAAAACTTGTGGGGGCCAAAAATTAAATTCTGAAACTTGAAGGGTGCCCATCCCACAATTCACTTCTTTATTCCTTCTTCTCTTTCTTCACCCAATCAAACCCTAAAAACACCCACCCGGGTCAAAAACCATGTGTTTGGAGGAGGAAAAGTGGGCAGCAGGTGGGTTGAAGGGGTTCGGGGGGTGAAATGGAGTCGGATTGGGGTTTTCTGGGTCGGCAGCAGCAGGAGAGGTATTTGGGAGGTCGGTAGGTGTTTTTGGGGCAGCGGATGGGGATTTTTTTGGGTCAGGGGTAGTAGGGGAAGTATTGGGGTGGTCGGTGGGTAGGATAGAGGCAACTGGTTGATCAGAGCGTGGTGGGGTTGTTCCGGGATAAGAAAATGGGTGGTCGGGTCGCTGTTTGGGGCTGGGATGTGGGTCGGGGGTGGTGGTTTGCTGGTTAGGGCAGAAGGGGTTAGGGTTTGGAGCTTTTGGGGCTGGTGTTTGAAGCGGGGGTGGGGATTTGAGTGGAGGAGGTGCGGTGGGGTTAGGGCAGGGAGTTTGAGTGGGTGGTGGGCTAGGGTTTTGAATGGCGGCGGGAGCCTGGATTGTGGAAGAGATGAGTTGAAGAAGGGTATCAAATTTTTGGTTGAGTTCTTGGGTTAGGGATAGGGTTTGTTTTTATTATTCGATCATGTGCCTCCATTCTTGAATCTCTTCATTGTGTTGTTTGGATCTCTTTGGAGCCATTGAAGAGTAGCGTACGATTTGAAAAAGAAAAATACACCGATACACTAACACCAATGTGGAGCTTCAGTCGCTCTGATACCAATTTGACATAAACCACCCGTCAAACGGTTCCTAAAAATATCTAAACACCACTTTAGAGAGAGAGAAATACTCTTTTCTATTATCAAAATTCAAGTCTACCTCAAATGAGGCTAACAAGTGGGAATTTAAAGGGAAGGAGTAGCTTAAGCTCCAAGTTAAGGCACTAATTACAAAAATGCCATTACTACTCCTTACCTCTAAATACAATAACAAAAATAAAGGAAAATACAATAATAAAATGAAAGAAAATGCGAACGAAAATAAAATGACTAATAAGACCCTAAAATAGGACCCATTTCCTTCAGAATCTTAATGCTTCTCACTAATGCTGATTTTGTGATTCCCCCTCCCCCCTCCCTTTACTTTCTTGGCACTTTACTGAGAGCTGCTTAATTGCTTGCATTCTTTTACAATTCTTTAATTAATTGTTTATATGCACTGGCAGATATGGATTCCACTGCAGGTCAAGGTGTATACCCTTTGCATCGCTCTAAAACTATTCACCTGGTTTGTGACACATTTTTTCCGCTCTCCCCCTTTTTATTACCGGTTTTCAGTGGTAGAAGAATGCTTGATGGATTGACGATGTGAACTATAAGATGACATTGCTCTTTATTAGCTTTCCTTTTGCACTGTCAAAGGTATTTTGCCTGAATAAACGTGTAATATATCTATAGAGTTATTTATATCTTGTATGTACAGGTGAGGCATGCTCAAGGGATTCACAATGTAGAAGGAGGAAAGGACCATGACGCATACTTATCTCCAGAGTTCTTTGATGCCCACCTTACCCCACTTGGATGGCAGCAGGTACAGCCATGAACTATAAATCAAGTGTCAGTTTATTGTACTCTTACGCATAGTTTCATGGCAGAAAGTCTTCTGTATAGTTAGTTTTAGCAAGCATACAGATTATTAGATTTCTAATTTCTGTGTCATGGTCATAAATGAAAATGTTTACTCTTTTGACTAATGATGAACCAGTACATATTTGAACTGCTTTTTTAATCAAATACTCTGATATTTAAGTGTTATTAAAATAAAATGCATTGTAATGACTTTGAGATATTGCAACAGGTAGATAACCTACACAAGCATGTTCATGCATCTGGACTTTCCAAGAGGATTGAATTAGTCATTGTCTCCCCTTTGTTAAGGTACTTAGTTGTTATATTTTCGGATCCATGTTGAAGCTTTCACCTCTGTTATACAAAATATTTATTTTAGATAGGTTGTGATGGTCTTCTTATCCCCTCCCCGCGGGGAGGGGGAAATAAAGGTATAACATACGGACCAAGAAAACTTCTTTGCACATTGATTATTAAATTATTTAACTTTACAGAATCTGCCTTACAATCATTTATATGTAGAATTAGGGGATACTAACTCTAATTGACACGGTAGGCTGGACTTTTATTTTTTGTGATAAGTTTAATGAAGGGGAGAATTAGATAATTTTTAATGAACAAAATTGTTTCCATTTAGCTAAAATAACAGACTTACATATATTTGAAGGTGATGGACTCTTTTGAGGAGAAAAGTATATTTTTTTTAGTAATTTGTGATACAAAGGCCCTAACGTCTTAACTAAGAAACAACTGGCATATAAGATTGTATATAATACATATAGAGTTATTATATATTATGCAAGGTTCTAAAAAACGTGGGGTGTGACCGAGGCGTGGAGGCTAAGCCTTAAGCCGCCTTAGGCATAAAAAGGCGTTACAAGGCTATTAAAAATACTAAAATTGTACATACCTTAAAAATATGTCTGAATATATGCTAATTAAAATACTATTTGATTACTTTGGACGAGATATTGGTTCAGTTTGTAAAAAAGTCTTTAAAAGGTAATATCGTTTCACTAAAGCATTTTTGTTTAAAAAAAAGGTGCGTCTTAAGGCTTTTACCAAGAATAAGACGTAAAAAGCTCAAGGTGGGGTGTTTCTCCCAAGCCTCAAGTCTAGGCGCGCCTTTTAGAACACTGATATTATGATAATTAATATTGTACTAGGAAAAATTCACCCGACGACGGGAGGCTGAAAATCATGTAAAGAGCACAAATAAATTTGAAATGGAGACGAAGATATATGTGGTTCGTCTATCTTAGGCCTATGTACACGGGGTTCTAATGCTAGTTTCACTATCTAATAAGAGAATTACATGAGAGAGCGTCTTCAATCTCTGAGTCATGCTCATTATACATCCATATACATCCAATAAAGCACAACCACGAAGGGTGGCGCCCCACCACCACAACTAGCTGCCCGGTATACAAAAAAAAAACCCTGAATATTCAATCCAACCCGAAACAACCTCATCACCCTTCGAAATTCCAAAACCGCCCAAGCCTGGACTCAAATTCAGTCCGATCCACACCCGATACTGCCCAAATTCACTGGAAATCAAAACCCCATATCTCCTCCGAAGCCGAACGACCCACATTCAAGCTCAAACAAATCGGATCCAACCACTGGCTGTGTTTGACGAGCCCTCCGACTTAGGCTGAGGCTACCAACAGTCGAATGTCCCTACCGAGGGTCTCCTAGCGCCTCCGGTTCATTCCGACACTTTTTCGACAATTTCTTCTCCATTATGTGTTCAAATAGTACCACCCATGATCGGAACGTACTCTCCCACAATAGCCAAGATGATTCGTGACTTTCGGCACACAGAGTGGTCAAATCCAACTCATCCACATGCAAAGGTAACAATCACGGTGCTAAATGAATCCACCATGCATTTTAACTCAAATCTTGAATAACAAACCCTAGAATTTCAATCCCCACACCCCCCAAATACCTTCACCCTCCAAAATTCACAAGAATCCACCACCACCCAAACTCTCATCACAACACCATGTATCCTCACTACACCTTTCTCCACCTCGCATTCTTGTCTCACCCCATTCACCACCACAAAACCACCGTACTTACCCCACACCCCTTCAACATGACCAGCTCTACATTACATCTCCATTTATCCTCGCCATTACCGACAAAACGCCTCGAACCTCATCATATTTCCTCCATGCACCTGACCCCACCTAACCCTCACACACCCCATGTTGCCTTCCCAACGCTTCCACCTCCACCTATTCTACACACATCCCCACCACCCGACACATGTGCGCCACCCCCATTCTGTGTGGGATGCACGCTCCGCCCATTCCGCTCCCGTTGATTCACATGAGAGAGTACGGTAGTGGATTAGCCTACCCCCACATGACGGCCCACTAACATCACCCCGATCCCACTCCGCCCCAGAGTTCGAGACTCCCCCTCCGACTGAGTGGTGCACTGTCGCCTTTTGATTCTTTGGGTCCGAACTTCACTCCGTATGTACCTCTCTCAGAGCGATAATGTTTTTTGTCATAAGGGGCATTAGATGGACCACGACCCCTACCGCCAGCCATTGATCCCCGCTCCACCTCCTTCCCCACCACGGGCGGCCATTCCACCTTATATTCCTCCTCCACCAGACCCTTTACAACTCATCTCATATGGGTGACCTCGATATGCTTGGGACCTTCACAACCGTGATGGGATTTGCGACACTCGGTAACATCATTACAGGATACGGCTGAGATGTAGAGAAGAGAAAACTATGGGTATTTTAAAAGAACAACAAAAAAGTGAAGCTACAAAGGAAGGGTAAACATAGCTTATAAAGCTATATAAAGATCAAAGACTAAACTACCTTTAGCTCTATAGTAAATATAAGAGATGTAACTCTAAGACCCCATCAAACTTACGAGGCGACGAGCATTGAGAGTTTGCCAAGAAGGAAACAGAACCACTAAATGGTGTGGGACTTTGTGCAGAAGTCTACGAGGTGCAATGAAGAACTGACAAAAGGCAAAGTAATGGTGCCATGTTGAAGGGGATGTCAGATGAGATGACAATCTATTTCGATGTGCTTGGTTTCGCTCATGAAATATTAAATTATGAGCAAACCGAATGACGCTTCTATTGTCACAGTGGGAGCAGTAATATATATATATATATATATATATATATATATATATATATATATATATATATATTGTATGTACGTGTATATGCTTATATATAAATGTATAATATAAAATATACATACGTGTATGTTTACTTTTTCAATTTATCAAATGCTTTAAAAAAATTTAAAACACAGAAAATTGGTTTAAATAACTATTTTCAAAACCAGTTTTAAACTGAGTTTTCTGAAAGCATAACCAAACGGTCCCTTAGTACGTGATGATGGTCAGTGGCTGCGTTTTTTTATTCTTTATACCTAATATGCTGGCTGAGCTTTTTATTCATCAAATGATCAACTATGGTACAAGTTATAATATACATACACATTATATGTTTCAATTTTTAAAGGATTATATTGCAGGTAAAGATCACTAATAATTGTACTATAGGACAATGCAAACTGCAGTTGGAGCTTTTGGGGGTGAAGGTTATAGTGATGGGATTGATGTGCCCCCACTAATGGTGGAAAATGCTGGGAATAGTAGCCGCTCTGCAATATCAAGTCTAAATTGCCCTCCATTCATCGCGGTGGAGCTTTGTCGAGAACAGATGGTATGTAACACATAATAAAAAGTACTGGAACTGTATGAAGTATATGAACTTGTTTTATTTAATTTGTCTTTCTGCTTGGGCACTCCGTTTAATATGTTTTGCATACATACAATACAAGAATCTAGGACCATGCATGTATCTTTCTCTTTGTATCCTGTAACTTTCCATTCCAAGCTAATAAAGTTACTCGTTCTTGAGACCATCTCCAAGGCATTTGTACAAATTTGCTCCCCCAAAATACTAAAATGAAATTTTGCTCCTCTCAAAGCTTCGATTTGCTCCATGGAAAGAGCCATAGGCCCCCTTCCTGCAGTAGGACAATTGACGTGGCTCCAAACCTCGTGTGGAAGTTTGAATGCCGTGGAAACCATCAGTACATTTAAGCCACTTTCAGTGTTTTGGCGGCATTTCATCAACGACCCAAACTTCTCTCAAAATCATTTTCTTTGCAACGCGTACTCTCTCAGCCCCTTAAACTCATGATGTTTGAACAATTGTTTTACATTCTTGCATTTCGATTCTTTGGTTGTGTTGTGATGCATGTTTTCATTTAATATTATCTCTTTGTTTTATTTTTTTTTTGAATTTACCATTTAACAAGAAACAATTAAAATTGAACTTGAACAAAATTAGAATCAGGAATAAAAAAAGGGGGACGACTTCCAGCGGCATGGCAGTTGTCGCGCGCTCCCACGGCTACTTATTTGCCGCGCCAACCATACATTTACAACCCCTAGGGAAGCAAAATCAGCAGCAGAACATCTAAATAGACAAATTCAAAAATGATGGAGCAATAATAGCATTTTGCAAATTTCTCGATTGTCTTGGAGATGGTCTGATAAGAAAAAAAACATGCATGTATCTTATAGTTTAAGCTTATATATGTGTATTTCTGTGTTGCATGGCATGGAGTAAGCATGTGCAATATAGTTCCAAACCATACTTCTGATACACACAGGGTTCTTACACATAACCTCACTTTTTTTTCAGTGAGAAATTTAGTTGCAATTCTAATGTGGACAATCTATCAATTATCAATTTTATGTTAACAACATATTTGGTATTCTGGACAAGGAAGTCTAAATAAATTTATTGAGGCCTGCAAACTTGTAATTAGTTAAATGTAATAAAATATCTAGATTTTTACTCTTAGATACCTTGTTATTTTGTCTTGGACAGTGTGGTACATTTTTATTTATTTATAAACGTTTAGAGTAGGTTCTAGATCTTTTATTCGCTAAGATCCTTATCTCTATTTTGTCTTTTCGTGCTGAAACTCTTAAATTGATGGTCTCTCAACAAAAAGTCCGATTTAAACAAAATTTATATATTCGGAAAGCTCTCATCGATAGATTTTATGAAGGATAGGTCATTTTGAAGTTTCCAAAATTTCATTTTCATCCCCAGCATTTTGTATTTTACAAATTTTGTAATTAAAGCTCTCTCAAAATACAATTTCGATATACATGATTTTTGCCCAAAGAGCTCTCAACGAGATCTACCAAAAGAGATGATTACAATTAATTTTGAAATTTCCTAAGCGCCAACTTTTTTATTTTCTGTTTTTTGGTGTGTTGCTTGTTTACGGAGTTAGAAGATGGATTTAGAGTATATGTAATATTGTGAACTCTTTGGATCCTAATCTACGAAGTGATCCTAAACTTTTTTTATAGAATTAATATTTGTAAACTTGTAATTTCTTTGTTTATTGGGACTATTCATAGACAAAAGTTTGAAAGTTGTAAATTTTTTATGATAAATGTACAAACATTTTTTTATGAAAATACGTACATTTTTATAAAAATATGAGCATTTTTTTATGAAAGTACGTGCATTTTTTGCATGTACTTTAGAATGGACATGCAAAACTTGCATGCATTCGTGTACTTTACAAAATTAAATGCTTTTTGTGTGTTCTTTACAAAGTGCCTGCAAAATTTTGCACGTATGTTATGAATCTTTTTTTACATTTGTAAAAATATGTTGGTGCTCTCTCTCTTTCATCAATCCTCCCCACCGACACAAATTGCTTGTACTAGTCTTTTTTCCCTGTACAATTTTTAAATTAATACTGAAATTGAATGTGATATTACCTTTCTCAAAATCAAGGATCGTATGTGTTGGCCCGAAAATATACCCAAGGAGGGGGGGATTGGGAATATGGGGTTTAATGGCAAACTTAGAACTTTCTTAACTTTGTATAGAGATCAATTGCAATATGATAAATCAATTTATGACTAAGCAATTAATCAACAATAAATATAAGGGAGGCATTAATGAAACTTTGCAAATCGAGACTTTTACATGGTTCGGCCTCTGCCTACATCTACGCTCAAGACAATACTCAAGAACTTCACTATCTTCGGTTCACTTGCGGTGGAACCAAAACCTCACAAGGAACGCCACCTTGAAAATCGCAACCAATAAGAAGATAACCTCGTCCTTGCCCAAGCAGATGTCGAGCAATAGCCCAACGACTTTAAACGCCCTGACTACCCATAACGAGGGCACTATCGGGTGAGAAGATACATTGAAGTTAATTGTAAGTTACAACAATAAGATTCGTATCAGAAATGTAAAGCAAAGTTGCTTTACAAAAACAGTGGTGTAATGAGTTTACTTTCTCTCTCTAGAAAAGTAAGTTGACAAGTATCACAAAAGTATATTGCTCAAATAGGTTTTCGAATAAGGCTTTAGCACAAGTGGGTGTTGGGATTGTAACTTTGCTAAAGAAGGATTGGGGATGGAGCTTTAGGTTCAAGTGGGTTTTCTTAAAGCTTTGGCTTTGGCTTTAATGGAGGTTTAGGGTTTGAAGCTCTTAAATCGATTTTCTCGATTTCTTTCTAAAAACTCAAGGAAAGGAATGACACATGCTAGGATGATGGAACTTAACTCAAGGAGATGTTATTGTATGCTTGTGTGTTTTGGAATGGAAGAGAGGCTCTATTTATAGTGTTAGGAGCCAGCCAAATATTGGTAAAAAAGTTGCTAATAGGGTTGTTAAAGATTGGGGTATTAGGATAAAAGGTTGGGAAGTTTTACGAAATGCAATTTTGAAATCTCTGCCATTTTTAGTCGACTAAACTTGAGGTCTGGTCGTCTAAACCTCCCAAGTTTTAGGCAAAAGGATGTTGCGTTTAGGTATAGGGAATTTTAAGGTAGGTTTAGATGAGTGAGTTTTTAGCATATGCAAGGTAAATCATGTTTCTTTACTTTTGTACAATAGTTCCTCAAGTACAACAAGAAACATAATAATACTCATCTGGACTTTTGAGCATTCCCTTGACTTGCTTGAGTTATCAGATTTGGGCTTGTGATGTAATACTTGCTTGAGCTTGATCACCATAGGTTGTGGGATGTGGTACTGAGCTTGCTTATTTGATGATGAACTAACTTTGAGCTTCGAGAGATGATATTTGCTTGAGTTTGATGCAATCTTCGAGTCAACATTGAATATCTTGTGATTTTCATTGTCTTGGTTACGGTCTTTTATTGTCTTGGTTGAAAGCTTCATTGTATTGCCTAGATATGATTGCGTGGATGATGTGTTCCTTGTAACATATTTTATAATGTGTTGAGTGCTTATTTTAATTTCAAGTGCATTAAAGGAGATAGTGAAGTATGATCTTATATCAATTGTGTTGTCATTATACAAAATCCTTTTGGTTAAAATATATTTGGTTTCATAATCTCCCTTTTTTTATGGTGATAATACATTTGATATAGTTTGATAAAATATTTGAAAATCTCCCCCTCTCTTTGAGACTTGGTTTTTAAAAAAACTGCTTTTCTCCCCCTTTGTTGTAACATCTCCTTTTCTCAGAATATCTTATTTATCCCCCTTTGTCATTGCCGAAAAGTGTGGGAGGGTTTCGAGAGAGAATGTGTGCTTGAATCTGACATGTCTTTGATAATATTAAGAATTACCAAGAGAATGGAATGGGTGAACATGAATATAGAGGGATAAAGGAAGGAACGAACTTCATAAGAAGAGTTCTATAAGAAAAATGTTTTTAGTTTATATCTTGAAGACTCGTTATTCCAAGTTCACGACGGATGGGGCACAAATGATTTCGGAAGTGGTTCGATAAAAATATCCGCAAGTTATTTTTCGGTAGAAATAAATTGTAGTTCTACATCCCCTTTTTTAAACATGATCTCATATAAAGTGATGTTTGATATCAATATGTTTGGTTATTGAATGTTGAATAGTGTTTTTGGTGATATAAATTGCACTTGTGTTATTACAAAGGATTGGCATTTTGAAAAATATAATTTAAAAGTCCCTCAGTGGTTGTTTAATATACGAACTTTGACTACAACAATAACTAGTGGCAATGTATTCAGCTTTTGCAGTGGATAAAGCAATTGATTATTGTCTTACTTTCCCAAAATATAGGAAATGCCCGCGAAATTGACATGCGCCACTTGTACTTTTCTGACCTACGTGACAATCGGCCCAATCACTGTCAGAGTAACTTATTGCATCAAGGCAAGCATGTTTAGGATACCAAAGTCCTAAGTTAGACGTTCCTATGAGGTAATAAAATATTCTTTTAATAGCAATAACATGAGATTCTTTTGACTGGGATTGAAATCTAGCGCATAGGTAAACGCTAAACATTATGTCAGGACGGTTAGCATTTAAATATAGTAAGCTTCCAATCATGCCATATAATAGTTTCTTATCAACATCTTTTCCAGATTCATCACTATCAATTTTGGTGGAAGTACTCATTGGTGTGTTAAGGCGTTTTGCAAGATTAAGCCTAAAATTTTCATTTAGATCTTTGATGTATTTTGATTAGTTTATGAATATTCCTATGTTGGTTTGTTTGACTTGTAAACCTAAGAAAAAGGTGAGTTCGCCCATTAGGCTCATTTCAAATTCTTTGTGCATGCATGAGGCAAAATATTCACACATTGGATTGTTCGTGGATCCGAATATAATATCATCAACGTTGACGTGAATGAGGAGAATGTCGTGTTTTTGGGTTTTAATAAACACGGTAGTATGAGGAAGTTTCTTAGACGTTCGTACCATGCTCGCAGGGCTTGTTTTAAACCATAAAGTTTTTTTGTAAGTTGGACGACATGGTTAGGGAATTTGTGGTTTTCAAAATCGGGGGGTTGTTTTACATAGACTTCTTCATCAATGTAACCATTTTAAAGGCACTTTTTACATCCATTTGAAATAGTTTAAAGTCTTTAAAACTCGCAAAAGCAAGTAACATATGTATGGCTTCCAGTCAGGCTATGGGGGCAAATGTTCCTTTGTAATCAAAACCTTCTTCTTGTTTGTAACCTTCAGCTACTAGACGTGCATTGTTACGAATAATAGAACCGGATTCATCTTTTTTATTTTGAAAAATCTATTTTGTGCCTATGATGGTGTGTTTTTTAGGTGGGGGTACAAGTGTTCACACTTGATTTCGTTTAAATTGAACTAATTCTTCTTGTATAGCTAGCATCCATGATTCATCCTGTTATGCTTTAGTTATAGTTTTAGGTTCTATTTGCGAGATGAAGGAAAAAATTTTGGATGCAGTTTTTAATTTAGAGCGAGTGACTATACTTTGGGATGGTTCTCCAATGATTTGGTCTTTAGGGTGATCGGTGATGAATTTCCATGTTTTTAGTAGATTGTGACGTGTTTCATTATTTGGATCAGAATTGTCTTTTAATGGAGCTTCAGGGGTGTTAATGGAAAGAGTTTGTATCTTTTATTGTAGAATGTTGTAGTTGTCTTCATCATCATCATCTATTTAGTGAGGTAAAAAGGGATTGATTTCGTCAAAAGTGACATGGATAGATTCTTGAATGACTAGGGTTCGTTTGTTGAAAATCCTATAGTCTTTACTATTGATGGCATATCCAAGAAAGATTCCTTTGTCAAATTTTGGATCAAATTTTTTAAAGATTTTTCGATCATTTGGAATAAAACATTTACATCAAATTACTTTGAAATACCTGATATTAGATTTCCTTCCCTTCCATGTTTCATATGGGGTTTTGTTGATGATTTTTTAAATAGATATTCTATTTAGTATATAGCATGCGGTATTAACAACTTCTGCCCAAAAATATTCAGGAAGTTTGTGTCCGTTGAGCATAGTGCGAGAGATTTGTTGTTATGGTCGATTCTTTCTTTCTACTACACCATTTCGTTGGGATGTCCGCAATATTCTTCGATATCTTTGTTATTGAATTCTCTCCTTCTATCACTCCGAATATGTTTGAGGGTTACACCTTTTTCATTTTGAACTCTTTTATAAAATTTTATGAAAATACCGAAGGTTTTAATTTTGTTTGAAAGAAAGAATACCCAACAAAATTTTTGAAAACTCATCAACGATGACAAATGCATATACCTTTTGTTAAAGCTGGCAACAGGGTTTGGACCTAATAAATCGAGGTGGATAAGGTCTAGGTATCGGGGGAGGTAATATCCTTTTTCCTTTTGAAATAAGTTTTGTTTTGTTTACCATATTGACATGCATCTCAAATTCTATCTTTTGTATATTTAGCTTTTGGGAGTCCTCTTACGAGATCTTTACTACATAAGTTATAAATGAGTTCCATATTAGCATGACCATGAGCAATCGTATATAGCGGTGAGACATTTTAGGTTTTGATGAGTTAGGTCATCTATATCTAATGTGTAGACATTTGAGGTTCTAGAAACTATATAACATATTTTATTATCATAGGGTCTTTTAACTAGGAAGTGTATTATTGAGTAAAAGATGACTTGGTATCCTTTATCACACAGTTGACTAATACTATTTAAGTTATGCTTAAGACCATTAACAAGTAAGACATTATCAATAAAGGTAGAGGTCGACATACCAATTTTTCCTTCACCAATGATTCTACCTTTTGAGTTGTCACCAAAAGTTATTTTTCCTCCCTTACGAGGAACTAAATTAGTGAATTTTGATTTGTCAGCAGTCATGCGACGAGAGCCTCCATTGTCACATTCCTTCATTTGCGGATGCCTTCTGCATACCTACACGAGTTAACAGAAGAGTTTTGCTTTTAGTCCCCTTGAAAATTTGGGTACATAGAGGTTAGTATGTGGTGATAAGCAACTAGGATCGCGAAAGAACAATTCATTAGAAGAGGGATTTAAGTATTCAATAGGAGGGGATCTTATATTGTGGTATGGTTTGGATCTTTTCTTTTTATGGTAAATGTGTTCAAGGCTTGCTTTGTTTTTGAAAGAATATCCTTGTTTTTCAAATGGTGGGTTCACTTTTGAATTGGTTGGAGAAGTCTTTAAACATTTCACTTGTTCTTTTGGTTTATTTGTTTCCTTTTCAAGAAGAAATATCTTATGATCCTTTATGTTTTCAACGTGAGTGAGTTTTCTTCTAAGTAGTTCATTTTCTTTCTTCATGCTATCCATCTATTTCAACGCCTTTCTATATTTGAGAAAAGAGTTGTGATTTTATTGTGTATATTCATTTTTCGTAGTTTTTTTTTATCTTCATGGGTAATCATAACAAGAGTTTTGGTATGATTGTACCTCGTTGTCAAGTCTTACAAGGCATAGGTTTGATTCATCGGATCCGCTCAATTCACTACTTCAATGAGAATCATCGGCGTCACTCCACGATCCTTTCATGGCTTTCTCTCCATATTTTCGTTTCATCTTTACATTCTTCTTTTCGGACAATCTACAACGAAATGGCCGTTTGAATTGGACCCAAAACATTTGGGTTTTTCTTTGGGTTGATGCTCATTAAAGGGATGTCTGTTGTAGTTTGGCTTTCTATTACCATCTTTTTGTTGATAAAAGGAAGTTCCAAAAGTTTTTTATAAAAAGGGACATCATTTCATCTTTGGAACAATCTATTTTTTCTTGATTCCCAGGGAGAGCTAGACTTTTCTTTTGATCATGTTTATCTCTTTCTTCCCTCTTCTAGATCTCCATTACATATGTGATGAGAGATCCATTGAGTTCTTTTAAAGACACATCTCTTGTTTGAATTTGAGATTGGAGAACTATCTTCCTGGAATCCCACTTTTTTGGCATGGATTTGAGGAGCTTTCTAGCTTTTTCATTGTTAGAAAATTTTCTACCAAGACTATGAAGTTTGCTTATAATTGTACTAAATCTATTATACATTTCAGTAATTGATTCTTCTTCTTTCATTTGAAATAATTCATAACTATGTATAAGCATGCTAATTTTATCTTTTTTAACAATTTATATGCCTTCATGAGCGATTTCAAGAGTGTCCCATAAATGTTTAGTAGATGCGCAACAAGAGATTCTATTATATTGGTTCATAGAAAGTAGCTATACAAGTGTGTGTACTGCTTTAGAATTAACGTGAAATTTTCTAAAATCATCTTCCGTGAATTCCGTTTCATCTTTATGAACGGAAACATTATATACAATTTTCATGAGTATGTATGGACTATTAACAATAACTCTCCATGATGCATAGTCATGGGCGTGAATAAACCATAGCATTTTATTTTTCCAAAAACCATAGTTCCATTAAAAAATGTGGGTCGGTTTGTTGATTGTCCTTCCGTAATGGAGATATTGGGTACAAATGCCATTTTGATATTTGTACTAAAAAATATAGTTTTTAAAAAATAAGTATCTATGAGCTAGGCTCTGATACCAATTGTTGGTCCGGAAATTTATCGGGGGGGAGGGGGGGGGGGGGGGGGAGGAATTCGGTATATGCATTTAGTGGAAAATTTAAAACTTTCTTAACTTTGTGTAGAGATTGATTGTAATATGATAAATCAATTTATGAGTAAACAATTAATCAACAATAAATATAAGCAATAAAGAGAAATACTCTTTTCCAATTGTCAAAATTCAAGCGTACCTCAAATGAGGCTTTCAAGTGGGTATTTAAAGGGAAGGAGTAGTTTAGGCTACAAGCTAAGGCCATAATTACAAAAATGCCATTACTACTTCTTACCTCTAAATACAATAACAAAAATAAAGGAAAATACATATAAAAAATAAAGGAAATACAAAAATAAAATAAAATGTGATAAAACCCTAAAATAGGACCCATTTCCATTAGAAACTCAGCAAATCGAAACTTTTACGCGGTTCGGCCTCTACCTACGATCACGTTCGAGATGGTACTCGAGAACTTCACTATTTTTGGTTCACTTGCGGTGGAACCAAAACCTCACAAGGAGACCACCTTGAAAATCGCAACCAACAAGACGATAACCTCGTCCTTGCCCAAGCGGTACTTACGCAATAGCCCAAGGACTTTAAACGCTTTGACTACCCATAAGAAAGGCCCTACCAGCCAAGAAGATACAATGAAGTTAATCGTAAGTTACAATAATAAGGTCCATAACCAAACTGTGAAGCAAAGTTGCTTTATAAAAACAATGGTATAGTGAGTTTACTTTCTTTCTCCAGAAAATAAGTTGACAAGTATCACAAGTATATTGCTCAAATGGGTTTTCTGATAAAGCTTTAGCACAAGTGGGTGTTGGGATTGTAACTTTGCTAAAGAAGGATTGGGGATGGAGCATTAGGTTCAAATGGGTTTTCTTAAAGCTTTGGCTTTAATGGAGGTTTAGGGTTTAAAGCTCTCTAATGGGTTTTCTTTATTTCTTTCTAGAAACTTAAGGAAAGGAATGATACAAGCTAGGATGATGGATCTTTACTCAAGGAGATGTTGTATGCTTTTGTGTTTTGGAATGAAAGAGAGAGGCTCTATTTATAGTATTAGGAGCCAGCCAAATATTGGTAAAACGGTCGCTAATAGGATTGTTAAAACATAGTAACGATCTGGACTTTTGAGCATTCTCTTAACTTGCTTCAGTTATCAAATGTGAACTTATGATATGATGCTTTCTTGAGCTTGATCACCATATGTTGGGGGATGTGGTACTGAGCTTGCTTGTGTGATGATGAACTAACTTTGAGGTTTGAGAGATGATCTTTGATAGAGTTTGATGCAAGCTTTGAGTCAACATTGAATCGCTTGTGATCTTCATTGTCTTGGTTATGGTCTTTCATTGTCTTGGTAGAAAGCTTAATTGTATTGCCGGATATGATTGCATGGTTGTAAGGATTGTGTGTTCCTTGTAACATATTTCCTAATGTATTGAGTGCTTATTTTAATCTCAAGTACATTAGAGAAGATAGTGAAGTATGATCTTATATCAATTACATTTGGTTTCACAGTATGACTCAAATCGAGTTTGGTTACACTTGATTTTTTTTAGAGGAGTTGGTGATAAAAAAAAAGGTATCATGAATCAGTTAGATGGGAAAATCATAGTTAAGGAACACAGATTTTAAAATGTAAAGAAGAAATTAGGGGTTTGTAGGCATTGTGTAATTCGAATCGAAAGATGAGTGGCGATGTAGGGGGTGGGACAAAGGGCTTAATATACTAAACAAAATTGCGAAAATGACTAAAAAGTGACATAAATCATCTTTCAAAAATGCTATTGTGCCCGAATTTTTGACTTTTGATGGACAAACACACGTGCCGGACTTTTATTGGTTGGTTTTTGGGGTTCACGCCAGTGTAACGTAGAAACCAACCAATAAAATCCCGCCATGTCAGTTTGTCTACGAAAATTCAATCAAAAATTCGGTCACAATATGACGTTTTGACAATTTGAAGTTGGTTTCTAAGAACTTATTAAAAACTCCCACAATTAATCTTTGTTTTATACGGGAGCCTTAAACATTCTTAAATATGGTGCTTGAGGAGGTTGCTTCTCCAGCCTCCCTCAAGGTAAGGGCCGACCCTGCTTGGGAGAGAACTTTTGATTAGTGGTAAGTTATGCACATTTTCATATTTCAAGTTTAACAGTCATTTGTTATACTATGTTCCTTATTACAGTAGTTTGATCTTTTTCTTTGTTACTTTCCTTTTCTTTTTCTTTTTTTCGTTGAATTTTTTTTATCAACTTAAAATATCTAAGACTCTAGATGCAACCTTTTCGTGTGTTTGTTTTCTGAGGCGTATCTGTTGATGTAGTAAATTTATATACCTTTCAAGATTTTTATCTTCAATGTCAACTTAAAAATTATACCCCTTCAACTATAGCATTTTTACATATCAGATCTAGAAACCCGACAAATTGCCTCCAAAATTATTGAAACGTGACAACAAACATAACAATTTAACAAATGTACAACATCAAGGTTTTATTAATAGAAATTTTTATGCACATCATCTAGGTTTTATCAACTTTCTAATGAAAATGTGTTAGTTTTCAAGGTACAATAGTTTAGGGGAAATTTGTGTTTTTTAAGATCTGGAGTGATTTGTAAAACCGCTTTAGTTTGTAAAGTTTACTGTAATTTACCCTAAAAATTATATCCGTAATTTTCATTTATGACCTATTAATTTACACAACTGTTGAGATTTTGTACAAACTTTTTTCAATTAAGATTTGAATGGTAACTTAATTCTGTTCTTGGCTGTGAATGTTATTTTCATTGACAAATTACGGTTATATGTTAAGAACATGAGTACATTTTGATTTTGTGGATGTATATAAATTTGACAAACATTTTTGTGTATGATATTCTGATGTAATGATTCATGTTCATCATAACAGCTCCCTCTCTGTGGTAAAATGTGGACATTTTTTCAATATTTTGAGAATGGTTTGTTGCATGATTTGTATAAATAACGTTTATGTTAATGCAGGGATTGCATCCATGTGATAAGAGGAGAAGCATTAGCGAGTATAAACCTATTTTTCCAGCGATTGATTTTTCACTGGCAAGTATAATTTGCTTCTGTGTAATTTTACTAGTGCAAAAATTTCTTCGTTTATATCTTTTCTTTTGGCTAAATCTTAAGTCAGCTAGAATAATCTTTTTTATTTTTGATTTTTGGATGCTTTGAACTTTTATTCAGATAGAAAGTGATGCTGACATTTTGTATGAGGATGATGTTAGGGAAAAGAATGAAGATGTTGCTGTGAGGGGAATGAAGTTCATGAACTGGTGATTTCTCTCTCTCTCTCTCTCTCTCTCTCTCTCCTTATATATATATATATATATATATACAACAGTGCTCTCATACGGGAGTCCCGTATTTTAATTCCTCCGGCCTGCATTCGTGTCAAACTCTCTCTCCTTTCACGTCTTCTCTCTCCTCTCTCCTCTCACGTCTTCTCTCTCCTCTCTCCTATCTTCTCATATCAAACATAGATGCAAAGGCCATTTAGCAGCTTTTTCTGTAGATACATTTTTTTTTTTTTTTGGTTTACACCAGGGTATCCACTAGCGACTTAGTGACTAATCCCTTAGCGACTTAGTGACTAATCCCTTCGCTGATTTGTAGGGACCTCGATGGGTGGGACAGCTGGCCCAGGGATTTAAAGCTGCTCCATGCCCAAGGCGGGGATCGAACCCCCGACCCTTGGTTAAGGGAGGAAGAGCCCCTTCCGCTCTACCACACCCCCTGGGTTTTCTGAAATTTTTCTTTTCCAAAATATAATTTTCAAGTTAAAAAAAAGTCTAATAAAAATATATATATATATATATATATATATATATATATGTATATATATATATATATATGTTAAAATTATGTGTTGAAATACAACAAGACAAAACACGTAATCTTATTTTTTTTTATTTACTACAAGCCAATTTAAAAATTACACATTGCGATTATAAATCTTTTATTTTTATGGTCCGCGCTAGCGGTACGAAAAAAATACGACTCCGTGCCATAAAAAACATATATATGTTAAAATTATGTGTTAAAATAAAACAAGATAAGACACGAAATCGTATTTTTTTACTTAACACAAACCAATTAAAAAATTACACAACGCGATTATGAATTCTTTTATTTTTTAACTTACAGGTTCATAATCTAAAAAAACGCAACATGGCATGGAGCCGTATTTTTTTTTTGTATCGCTGGCGCGGACCATAAAAAATAAAAGATTCATAATAGCATTGTGTAAATTTTAATTGATTTGTAGTAGTAAAAAAATACGATTATATATATAAATATATTTTTTTTATTGAACTTTTTTTTTAACTTGAAAATTATATTTTGGAAAAAAATAAATTTATAAGTATTAAATGAGTCGTACTTAAAAATTAACTTTGAGGAGAAGTTTAAAAGATTTATGATTTGTAATCACACAAAAAAAGGTGCTAAATAGCCTTTAAGACGTGAGAGGGGAGAGGGGAGAGGGGAGAGAAAAATAGAGACGTGAAAGGAGAGACACGAATACAGTCCGGATGAATTAAAATACGGGACTACCGTATGAGAGCACTGTTCTCTCTCTCTATCCCTCTCTCATGAAACTCCGTCACTTTTTACATATCCCAAATTAACGCTGACCTCCTTCTTTGTATTCAATTATGAAATGGACAAAAAAATTGGCATATTCTATACAATTTCTACACGCTTAACCGAAAACAATCGCATAAGATTAGAAATCCCACATATTTAAGGGCCATATTCACCAAAATCCAACATTGCCACACTAAAGAGAAAATGTTTGTTTTATATAAGTGGTATGTGGATCTCAATACCTCTAAACTTTATTTTTCATTATTACTTGAAATAACATTTACGGTCCGTTTGGCAATCCAATTCCAAGGCATGGAATTGGAATTGAAAGATCAATTTCAATTCCGTGGAATTCAAATTGGCCTTCCAATTCCAAGTCTTGGAATTGGGTTGCCAAACGGGCCCTTACAGAACTTTGAAATAGTAATTTTGAATGCAATACACTTTAACCAAAACATTTACAGAGCTAAGTATTAGCCCACATGACAATGTGGTGTGCCTGGCAAGCATTTTTATTTTTGAAAATTTAAAAATATGGAATCAAATCTCTAATGTTTTTTTAACTTTTTACAATTTAAATGGCATTGCCCACGCATCATGCGTGCAGCACATAGCTAGTGTTTATAATTGTGGTTCTTTGGCAACTTTCATCTTATTTTCCTCCAAATTTTGTCCAGGTTGTGGACACGAAAAGAAAAGGAAATTGCCGTTGTTACCCACAGTGGATTCTTGTATCATACTTTGAATGCACATGGAGATGACTGCCATTTGTCGATGAAAAGTGAATTGCACAGACAGTAAGTAATTTGTTATCTTGTTAAGTTTGATGAATGGAAAAGTCAATATGACTTCTTAATTGATTCGATTTGAAAACCAGCCAATGAACATTTCATAAATATTTGCTTTGTGCTTGGTTGAATTTGAAGAATAATTAATTGAGAGAGAAAAACAGAAATAACAATGGCTTGTTACCTCATATATATAGGACTCAGGTAGGGTTTACATTATAGTGCAATATTACACAAATATCCTCAAGATTAAATTAAATTACATATCATCACTACAATTTGTATTCTAAACACCCCCCACAAGTTAAGGCATGTTGAAAAACATGTTCGCCTAAAAAAAAACATCCAAACGGTAGCCAAAATGAACTAACAGAGCTTCTTTCCACATAGTAAATCAACTCTCAAAAGTACCATATCAATGCAGCCAATCACGACCGATCATCAAACCCAAATAATTAATTGTATATCCACCATCCATCAAAAGCTACCATGAGCACAAGGCTGCCACTACGACCTCACCATAAACCCTTAGTCATAATCGTGACTTACCCAACATGTCGCCACTATGACAATCTACTCATCGAACAAATGAAATTCATCACTCATCAAGACAACAAGCGATAAACAATGATTGAACGTCTACTAAGGTCCAAGAAGAGGTTTAAACACTGATGGAGTGCAAACCACGCGTCGTGTAATACGCAAATCGTTGTTATCGGTTTGACGACTCAATGCAAAAAACCTAAACTACAACTACACTTGACAAGCAAGCACAACGGTAAGTCGGGTATCGAGAATCCACACGGAGTGATTGGATTTTAGATTTTAATTGTTTTGCTACTTCAAAAATAAAAGTGTAAAATAAATAAAAGAAAAGGTGACAAAAGAAAAGAATAAGTTACGCTACACAAAAGTAAAGCGAGGATCGGAATCGCATTCTACCACACGGATCGAAACAACTACTAATTAGAGTTAAGGCTCGAAAGCAATTTAATCGAGCATTTTCAATTAAGCATAAACATCACACAATAAGGAATTCAATCCAAAGTTGCGAGATTAAACATTTAACGGAAAATGATCACACGCGGATTAAATTTGGAATATCGCTATAAACACTAACGTTGCGTGACAAAGAAAGTTAAACGCATAATAATCCGACTTTAATACGCGAGGTTTCAATTAAATACAATTTTACACGAATAAACTAATTAAACTACAACTAAACTAATTACAGCAAGAAATAAGTTAATCTAGGCAAGAAAGTAGAGAAAGCAAGTAAATGAAAGCATGGAAATTAAGGAAGACAACTAAATTAATGTAATTAAAGTTAAGGTACAACTTACAAAACAAAGAGTACAAGAGAGGAGTAGGGTTTAGCTCCCAAAGTTTACAAACCCTAAAATCTAAGACAAAATGGAGATAGATAGATTATTTACAACAAAATTCCTTTATATAGTAAATTGGAATAAAATTAGAAAAGAAAAGGAAAAAGAAAAGAAAAGGCAAAATATCAGCCGGAAACAGGGGATCGATCGATCGATCCCTTTGATCGATCGATCGATGGTTGAAAACTAAGCCCACTGTCTCAGCTCGAAGGCAAATATTTGAAGGCTCGATCGATCGATCCTTTTGATCGATCGATCGATCATGCAGCGCTGCTTCAAGCTGCTTGCTGTTTTGGTTTATTTGTTTTTCTCTTCCGCTAAAAATCCCGTAACTTCTTCATACGGACTCGGAATCGCGCACCGTTCACGGCCACACGAAGCTTGCGAGGAGGGCTACAACTTCCGTGAAGATGATGGGCCAGGTTCCCAAGCTGTGAATTGACCGAATTGCCCTTGAACGTGCGATTGCGTACGGAAATTAGCCGGAATGCGTCCGAACTTCACACTTAGCATCCAAATACCTATAAAATATCAGTTAACCCCTGCAAAGTATGTTAACATAGAAATCAGAGGTTGTCTGGTTAACGAGCATAAGTATAGGGATTAAGATACCCGAGGGGGCTAATAACGCGTAGGTTAACGGGTGAAATACGCAATATTTGCGTCGTATCAAACACCTACCAACAAAGGAATGTTTCATCACTTATAGATACAAACAAACACACGATATTGAACCTCATGTAAGATTTTAAATGAGGTGTAAATACCTCTAAACAAGAGAACGTGTCATCACTCACAAAAAAACCAACACCTGACTATAACCTCAGCTAGGGTTCAATCAACAAAGGTGATAAAAACCTATCAACAACAAGAGGTGATGATACAAACAGTAGAATGATGAACAATTCCTATCAACTAGGAGTGAATGAAAACCCTATTAACAAAAGAACGATGAAATACCTACACTATGAGGAAAATGATGAGAGCCAAAGCACACGCGATACGAAATAAAGGACTTCGTATAATAAAATTGCAACCATATTCCAATAAAGAAAAAAGGAAGGGGGGGGACCAAACACAAATGAAGAGTCAACAGAGAGTGAGGGAATTAAGTGTAGCACTGAATAGTGGGGGAAACCCAAATTAAGTATAGCACTGAGAATAGGAGGGGGCAACAAAATATAAAGAATGTAAGTTGCCTACAAGTTTATCATCAAATAAACCTCAAGTCTGGTTTCACACAAACATCCACGTATGTGCCCAGTAAACTATGAAGCACGGACTCGACACGTAATACGTGGTTCGACACGACACGCGACACGGGATTTTTTCAAAAACTAGGATACGACACGCTAGGATACGTATAATATATAATATATGTTAAAATATATAATATATATTTAAATATATATATTAATGAAATAAAATAATTTTTTTTTCCATAAAATACATTATTAGAGCATTCTTAACATGAAATTAAGAAAATGGATCATATAAAACAAAATTCAAACACACTTTAACATTAAAAATCATAAATAAGGCAGAATCATAATCACATAAGAAAAAAAATTAAAAAATAAATAAAAAATAAATAAAAAAAAATAACAAAAAATGTCCTTTTTACGTGTCCCAGCGTGTCGGCAACGTGTCCAAATATGTTCCAGAGTGTCCCAACGTGTCGGCAACGTGTCGGAGCGTGTCGCTTATCGGACTCGTGTCAAAGCCGACTCGTGGCTTCCGGAGAGTGTCGGTGCTTCATAGCCAGTAAATCAACACAAAATTTAGGCAAAATATTGGTGAACAAAACCAAAAACAACTTTTGCACCATATAAAGGAACTATTTAAATCCAAAAACTTCATGCCAGCAAAAATCTGATTTTCGGCATTGTAACAACAGCCAAACAGCTGAATAAAATATTTAGCTTCCGAAATCAGACTAACTGAAGCCAAAATGTGCCGAGCAGAAGAAGAAAACTGGGTGGGCTGCCAGAAAAAAGGATCATGTATCAACCATGTAATTGGATCAATCTGTATTAAAATGTCTGCACTGGACTTTAGACTGGGTTAAACCTGATAGGCCACATAATAATTAACACAAACCAGGGTACTCAATAATTTGTGCTTTATCCATAACTTGTTGGCTTCCCTCTCCACCTCCACCCCCCCCCCAAAAAAAAAAAACCCTGCAAATTTCTTAATTTGTGCTTTATCCATAACGTGGTAACATTGTAGACCAAAATACCCTCAAAATTTAAATTTAAACATGTTGCCAAACACTTATTCTCAAAAGTGGACAGTTTATTTATATAAAATCGGCAGAGTATAATAGGGCAACTTCTTGATTAACAAAATCACTTTGGATCTTATCAATTTTCCAATAATGATTGGACTACAGAGCAAAGACTGACCAAATATGGCTTCGGACAAAAACAACTCCCTCTCACTTCAATAATGCCCGTCATTGAAATAATAAAACCATAACTTTGTTGAACAATCGATGCAAACAACCTAGAAACCAAAACTGGAAAATATAATATATCTATATGAAGAATAAAAAAAACCACAGTTTCATAAAGGATTGGGGTGGTTTGGCGGACGACAAGATGCGTTGCTTGCCAGAGGAAGCAAGTTGGAAAATTTGTACTCTCTAACATGCTCCAATGCATTTCACTAACTTGGAGCGATGAAAAATTGAAAGAAATTAAATATCTTAACATAATAACGTTTTAATAGCCAGAATTAGTTGATAACATATTAGGCTGATGTTTCATGTTTTTAACGGCTGCGTAATTTCCTGACATGAAAAGGCAAAGAAAATTAAGACATGACCCAATATTGTGTGTGTTGCATCCTGCCAGGAATTCAGCCTATTTAGACTCATTACAATACAAATAACATGATTAATAACTTATTTCACATCCCGTGTACACACGGCATGGTATGAGTTTTGAGTAATACGATATGGCACATCATCACATAAATATGTCCGTGCCTTTTTTTTTAACTATTCGACATCATTTAAACTATATATTTTTTTACTTCTCTTTTAATATGAGACGGGTAACACGAACACGAACACAACAGAAGGCATGCTGTCGCGTAAATGTGGTCATTTTCAAGCCCAATGGCTGTTCAAAACAATTACCTACGCATGGGTGTAGGCATGCATTTGTTTGTTTCCTGATTTGTCAATGCTTAAATATAATATTATAATCATCTAGACTCGAACATTGACTTTTTACATTGAATAATTGTGCTTTACAACTAATGAGATGATTTTTGCCATCCATGTATTCAGCTTTAACAATTGTGAGCTTCGATCTGTGATTATCATCGATAAGAGGTGAGCATGTCAATTGAATAACCTATAAGAATCCATTCCTCTCACTTGATAACAAGTTCTATTTTAATTTTGTGAATTGTGCAGAAGTATAGGGTCAGATTCTTCAACGACTGACTACCCTGGAAAAATTCCTAGTGGGGCTGATGCTCCTAGTGATGCTGCAAAATGAGAAGGCATCCAGTCATTGGACTACCTATTTAATCATAGACTTTTTCTGTTAATCAGGATATGATTCTTGAACCTGTACTTTATTGATGAGCCTTTTTGTTAGGGTTTCATAAATAAATAATAATAATTCAAAAAAAGCAGACCGCGGGAGGGTGCTAAATTCAAAGAAGGTTTGTAATGAAAGGCTTATTAAGCTTATTTATTTATTCTCTTTTTTCCTCTTTCAGTGTTTAATTGGGAGATCATGTTATCCATATGATATTATAGATTACAGAAAATAAACAAAAATATAAATATAAAACTAGAAAAACATATGCTCTTAGGGTGACTGGATAGAAATTGAAACACTTTGCCCTGAATTTTGGGCCGACTTAATGGCAATCGTATCCCGAGATACTACAATCTTATTCTTACAATAGTAATAGGTCCCATAACTATCTGTAATTGTCCTGTAGCTACCCTCTTTCTTTTTTGCAGATATTGATATTTATCCCGCATTTATTATAATAGGATTAACAACTAAAAAAACAAAGACATGGGAGTGGCCACAAGTGAATTTTCAAAAAGAGGATTAAATGCTAAAGATCCCTATATAAAATTGGGACAACAAAAAACAAAAATGTAAAAGCCCAATGGAATTTGCCCCAAGAAATTAATACTGAAGCCCACGACCACCTAAGTCGACAACAAGCGGTTGCAATATGCGCTTGCAAGTCAATCCATGTAGGTCCTCCCTCCTTAAAAAAGTTGGATTACCTTAAGGACACTAATCTCATAGTTGGATCATGATATATTACACTCATTAGTCATATTTTATCTACATGAGACTTTAGTTTTTCAATAACACTTTAACCAAATTTCATGTTATAAATGGGTACTTTGGACAACAATTTATCTATGATTTTTTACGTATGAGTATACCAAGTTATACTCCTCACGGAGGAGAATACGTTCCAACTCGGAACCATCTCTAAAGGCATGTGAGTCTCATATTAAACTGATCTCAAATTTACCAAAATAGATTTTGTCAAACCCAAATAAACCATAAATTCTAACTTATCATAGTTCACCCTTGAATCATTTCTTATATTTTACGGTTGCTTCCATCCTCTCTCTCTCTCTCTCTCTCTCTCTCTCTATATATATATATATATATATATATATATATATCAAGGTTTTAAAAAATACGGGGCCTGATCGAGGCGTGGAGGTCGAACATTAAGCCTTAGAAGCCTAAACGACCTTAAGCGTGAAAAGACGTTTAGGCATTTTTTAAATATTTTTTAACTATAACAAGGCTATTAAAAATATTAAAATTGTACATACCTTAAAGTAATGTTTTTTTTTAAATACTAAGAAAAAAATAAAAAAACGCACGTTTTTTGGACGAGAGGCCGAGGGGTTTGGGATACTATTTGTCTTTTGATTATTTTGTCCGGTTTAAAAAAAAAAGTCTTTAAAAGGCAATATCATTTTCCTAAAGCATTTTTGTTTAAAAAAAAGTGCCCCTTAAGCCTTTTACCAATAATAAGGCATAAAAAACTTATGGCGGGGAGTTTCGCCCAAGCCTCGAACCTAGGCGCGCCTTTTATATATATATATATATATATATATTCTCTCTCAAGGTATAGATATATTTAATTAACTCACCCTTCTCTTTTTTAATTAATTTCAACTTTTCACTTGTAAGTTGGCTAGTCATTTCAAACTTCTTAAACGCTTATTTTTCTTGTTCATGGAGTTTGACTTGATTAGCTAAATTAACATTCAAAATTTTTCATTTTGAGAAGTTGAGCATTCAACACATCTTTTGTTTTGACTTAAGAATTTGAAAATTGTAATTTCATCACATTCATTAAAATCAACATCAATAGATTTCGATTTATTTTGAGAAAGAGATGATTTCCCCATATTCTTATCAAATTAAACTTGTAATTGATCTAACTTTTCACATTGACTCAAAATCATAGATATATCATCATAAGTATTAATACTAGATAGAAAATCAAAATCTAGTATCATTGCACCCATAGTCATAACAAGCAAACTAGGTCAATGAGCAAAAGCAACAAACACACAACAAGACAAGTTCAACTCAAGCATGTTAATGCTATTCAAATGAGCCAAACACACAACAAACCTAGAGGGGGTAAATTTGTTTTGTAAGGACAAATTACGCATCGAGCCAATTTGTATGTATTGAATTTATTCTGTGTTTCAAAAAAAATATTTGTGTCATAGGTTGTTAGGATTTCAAATTTTCCTTCAAACCTATGATATATGATTGAAAATCGTAACAGCTTAGCTAAAGAGATATGAGTACAAATTTAGTTTCATGACGAGCCTCGTCTCCAACATCTGAGAGATCTTGATGAGGTATGGATGCATATTTATGTTTGATCCCTCGAAATGTTTGGGTGTTTGTTTATAAAATCTTTTTAGGCATTTTTTGTAAAATGGAATTTAAAGAAAAAATATATTTTTTCTGTTTAATTTCGTTCGAATGAGTTTTTGTGTCATTCAAATGATGTTACCTATTTTGTTCGAACGAGTTATTCACTTCGTTCAAACGAGTTTAGGCATCTCGTTCAAACAAGATTCAAACATACTTCAAATGACCTTTTTTTGCTTTTCAGAACAATCTCGTTCAAAGCTCGTTCGATCTCTGTTCAAACTTGAATAACTATGTCATTCAAAAAACCTTATTTTTTGTTTGAACGAGATTGCTGTTATTGTTAGAAAAAACCTATGCTTATCGTTCGAACGACTTGCCTTATAAAACGTGTCATCTTGAAATTTGTGTTTTATATAAATACTCAGATTTGGCATCAATTTTCAAAGAGTGTTTTGCAAAAACAAAATTTAAGAGTCTTATCTAAAGCCTCCCAAACCCTAGTTTACACCTAAGTTTGAGATCCAAGAATACTACATTTATATGTCTATTTGAGATTTCTTCTGTGATGCACCATAGATGTTTTCTCTTCATACTGTGAGCATTTTGAGAGGTGGAGACTGTCACACCCCAAACCCAATATCCATACTAATCATTTATTATTAGAATAATTAAATCATAATCTAGAGCCCATTGGAAATATAATTCATCTATCCATATTTTACTGTATAATGCGCATAATCAACATAATATTATTATTGTGCCATAACGAAATCAATATCAGAGTCATAATTTAAGCGGACATACAATACTATGATTAACTACGATAAAATTTCACAATCATCAACTCAATCCATACTAACGCAAAATATACAATGTGTGAGTAAATTAAAATCTTCAGTGTGACAATGATAAAATCCCCACATTTAAACCCCGGCTCCTTCCAACGGTGCAACTCTCAAAGTTACCGGTCATATGGTATTCTAGTTGGCAGCATAGAAACCTGAAATTGTTAAAATATAACTGTAAGCATTAAGCTTAGTGAGGTACTCCTTCCCTACAATGTAATAACAATTCTATATAGAATAAGTGGATATAAAATCCGAACAATCCTGCCCATTGGCAATAACAAATCCTGGAACATAAGTTCCAACAAATCATTGGATCTTTGTCCAATTCCAATCCTGGATCATAAGACCCAACCAATCCTGGATATTTTAATATCCAAACAAATCCTGAATACCGAAGTATTCAAACAAATCCGCTCTTAGAGCTATATTCATATTTATATATGAAACAAATCATAAGTACACTCACCTTGACAGTTTAACTGGATTTTCCCTTGCCTTTATCCTGTACTTGTTCAATCAGCTCTCCTTCCCTTCCTATCATTCTCACAATATTAGTATCATCATAAGAATATTAATAGTCCAAAGAATAACTTCAATCATAACTCAATTCATAAGCATCATATTATTCAATTCAAATCATTCATTAAAATGAAGTCCCATCTAGACTCAGGTTCTGATATCTAACATATTCAAATTACAGCCCAAACCCTTTTTAATTATTCTTGGTAATCCAATCCTTATTATATCATGTTTCCAAAACAAAAGACGGCACATCATTCCGAGTTTCCTAGAGCAAAATAAGCCTATTTCTTCACTACATAGCAAATCTGCCCTATAGGCTCTTTTATCGTTCATTCAACTTCCAGGAATTTTCATGATTTTTCTACATCATAAATTTCTATGATCTTTCACCCAACATCAGTAAACAAATTGAAAAATATAAGATTAAAGTTTCATAATTTTTAAGGTTCGTTTGCTATGTCAAGCAAAACACCGAACACATGGCGGGCATATTTTCACCCTTAGGGCAGATTTCTTACCCGAACATCAAACCCTCACCAAGGACTCATTTGTTGGTATTTTCACATGATTTTCGGATATGTCATACATATATGAGTCCATGTTAATATCCAATTGGAAGCCATCGATTCCAGTAACTATAAAAAAATATATGGAAGTTTGAATAAACAAAGTTTTTAAACAAAGCAATCTTAGGGTTTTGTACATTCAACTTAACTTAAACTTGCATATATCCATACATATGCACCCAAATATGAAAGTTCAATAAAATCAAGGATTTATATCATATAAATCATAAATGAAAGAAAAAATAGCAAGATTCATGGTTGGAATTACCTTAGGGGCTTTTTCGTAATTTTCTATGAATTTTCTTCAATTTTCTCCTCACTTTTTCTTCCTAACCTCCAACTTCTCTTTCCTTAGGCTTAAAATCTCTCATGGCTGCATTTTGGCTGAATAAAGAGGTAATTCTAAGGTTTTGAGGTCGGCCAAAGCCACCACCCTTCCCAACCAATGAGAATAAAACATTTGTTGCCATAATAAGACAAAATACTACTTAACAGATGGACTACTTTGCCCTTGTTTCATAATTTTGGTATAACTTCTCACTCGAACCTCCGTTTCACACACCGTTTGTTGTGTTACAACCATAACTCACTTGTCTACAACTATGTAGTTTTCACCTCAAGTCAATTGGTATGACATAAAGGTCAAAACTAGCCTTAAACATGAACATTCCTACCGAAACCTTCAAAATTTTGTATTTGTAACTAATCCGACATTTCATGGTTTTTGAAGGTAGGATTAGACTAAACATAATAAATTAACATCATATATATTAATAACACACTAATCATATCACATAATCTAAGCATGATTTAAGCATAATTAATCGTAATTATATTCGGGTTGTCACAGAGACTGTGCTTCATTTTGTGCGATGACTAGACTATTGTGATTGGGTCGTACCTATATTGTAGTAGACTTGTGTGATTGGTCCGTCTGAGATTTTTCTTGTTGTCAGTTTTCCTCGTACATTGCCGTGTTGTGATTTACTATTTTATTCTTTCTTATTCTCACCTAAATGCATGCTCAAGTCAAGACTAAAATTGGTAAATTTTTTAACACAACACTTGGTTTAATTGGTGTGTATATAATTAAAAATTAAAATTTAGTGGTGTTTCCATATAACCCTAGGGCACCAGCATTTTTTCAATTGGTATCAGAGTTAGTTACAGTAGTTTGTTGTATTCCATCCCTTTCTATGTTCATATTTAGGGTTTAGATGGATTTTAACAAAGAAGGGAGTTCCGTTACCCGATCTTCATTGTTTGATAGGATAAATTATCCCCATTGGAAGGCACATATGCAATTTTTATTGAAATAGATAGACGATAATGTTTGGAACTCGGTTGAGTATGGATGGACTCCTCCCATCGAAGGTGTTGCTCCAAGAGTGTTCAACTCTTAGACAATGGCTAAAAAGAATGCCTCAGCATTTAATTCCAAAGGAGTAAATGCTTGTTGTTATCATCCAGGATTTTAGAAGGATTATGACTTGTTAGAGAGCGAAGGATTCTTGGGATATTTTATGATCCATGCATGAGGGTACAGATACTGTGAGGGTTTGTAAGTTACAAAATCTGATGACTAAGTTTAAGATGATTAAGATGTTAAATAATGAGTCTTTTTTATGAGTTTTATGCTAGGTTTTCGGATATTGTCAATTCCTCATTTAACTTAGGTGAGCCTGTCCCCTAGTCTAGAGTTGTGTACAAAATTTTAGGATATTTTCCTAAAAGATTCAATGCCAAAGTCGTAATCCTGGATTCCTTAGGTGGTATCAACACTATGAGAGTCCAAGAACTTATTGGTGATCTTCAAACCAATTAGATGAACACGTGTCCTCTAAATAAAAAGAATGAGAATGAAAATAAAAATAAGGTTGTTGTTTTGAAAACCCAAAAGGAGGATATGTCGTATTTTGATAGTGAAGGTGCACCTGATGTTGAAGAGATAACTAGGTTTTCTAGGAAGTTCAAGAAGTTTCTAAAGCTTAAAGAAGACAATAGTTTTGATAAGAAACCAAAGAACTTTAATGACCATGATAGGAAGAAAATGGATGGTCATAAAAAGGTGGATGATCGGGACAAGTGGTTTGAAGGCCAAGGCTTTGGGAATTATTATCATGAATGTTCAACTAGACTAACGAAGGAGGGCATGGAGCCAAATGTATATAATTCCACCCTTAGTAATAGTGAATGGAAAGAGGAATGTGATTCCCTTGTTAAACATAACTACACCGCATTCATACCTAGTCATGCGGGCTTAGATGAAAAGTCTTTCGTTGTTCAAAATGATCATTTGCATGACGATTCTGAGGTCCGGTCTTGTGATTCCCAAGTTAAGAGTGATGAAGAAGTAAAAGAGGAGTAGGAGGAGGAGGAGGAGGAGAGGGGGCTTCAAGTGGATTTTCGGGAGTTATATACCGAGTCGTCGAAGTTCAAGAAGACCAACTTGTTTTTAGAAGCTAAGATGAAGGAACGCGACGTAGGTAACGATGATGCTAAATTAATTGAAGACCTGAAGGGACGTGAGAAGACCCTTTGGGAAAAGCTCAAGTATGTTGAGGGCGAGAGATATAACCTTCATGACTTGATGAAAATTTTAAAGGAGTCCCTTGAGTTAGAAGAGTCTAAGCATTTATTTGAGTCTAGGATTGTGGAGTTAGAGAAGAAGTTGACAGACTCGAGTCACGTCAAATTTGATTTGTAATCTAGGTCGAAGAGACTAGATAAAATGTTAAGCATCATCCAAGTCAAATATGACCATTTTGGAATTGGCTTCAATGATACAATTATTTTCGCTGCTAAATCTAAGACCAATGTTTTGAAAGAGTAAACCGTTGCTAGGAATGTTAGAAAATGTCACCCAAAGGTAACTTTCATAGTGTCTTCACTTGAACACATTGCGGTAGTGTAACACCCCGTCTAATTAAATACCGGGTGGCCAGTCCCATACCAAATTAAAACAGAACATACAGTTGGCTCATTCTCAGCATCACTATCGAAAACATTTACAACTCACCCAACATCCAATTAAGTTGGTGTTAAAGACTTTCCCAAATTTTAATTTCAACAAAATTCATTTTTAGGGACTGTAACGGCTAAGCTAAACCCACATCGAGTATACATTGGATTTCAGACGGAGCTTCGTCTTCAACATCGAAGGGATGTCAATGAGGTATGAGTACATATTTATGTTTGATCACTATACGTTTAGATGTTTGTTTATAAAATATTTTGAGACACTTTTTCTAAAATGGATGATAAGCATCCAAAACTGTACATTTTATACCCCGAATAGATGTACCTTAGTTGCTAATTCTCGACAATATGGGTCTTATGCGCTTAATTGTTCAATATGCAGGCTTAATTGCAGTTGCGATGTCAAAAGCTATATTTCTAGGCAATTTGTAGTTAAAATAGAGTTAATTACCTTATCCTGTAACCCTAACCTACCCTAAACCCTGTGTGTGTTTTGTTTGTGTCTTTTTATTATTTTTTTAGATTTTTAGTTTGTGTCATTTTTATTTTTAGGATTTATTTTAGATTTATTTAGAATTTCAAGGATTTATTTTCTATTTATTTTCTATTTCTTTTTATTTAGTATAATTTTATTTTGATTTTGATTTTAGTTTTTAGTTTTAGTTTTAGTTTTTATTTTATTTTATTTTATCAGGATTAGTTTTAGGAGTTTATTTTTAGTTTATTAGATTTTATATTTTAGGATTTTTGTTTTCATTTTTTATTAGATTTTTCATTTTTTATTCCTTTTGTTTTATTATTTTAGTTTTTTATAGCTTAGGATTTTATTTTTATTTTTTTTAGTTTTAATATTTTTATTTTTATTATTTTTAGTTTGTTTTATTTTTAGTTAGATTTTATTTTTTATTTTAGTTGAATCTTTGTATTATTTTAATTGGGTACAAATTAAAGACACACACACAAAAACTCACTCACACCCAACTCCCCTACACCTAAATTCACTCATACCCAACACTTATCCTACACCTTCCATACACACTCTTACACCCTAACACTACATACCCTCATCCTCACCTACACCCTATTATCCTATACCCTCACCCACACAACCATACCTTACCCATCATCATCTTCAACCCCCATCTTCTCTCTCCAAACTCCATAACTAAACCACCATAACCCAACACAAACAACACCAACACCCTTTCTCTCACCTTCCTATGTCACCATAACCATCTCCACCCCTGAACCCTCCCGCCGACGACATCTCCGCCCAGCCGCCGCAAGACCCATACCCAGCAGCCCTCCAGCGGCATCCTCACCCCTTACCCCCTACAAAACCGTCGGTGGCGACCCCCTGTAAACCTCTAGTCCGACCCGCGACCCTCGTCCTCACCGACCAACCCCAGGTCGCGAACCACCTCCTTATCACCACCGACGACATCTCCGACCCCTTGCACCTCTGACGCCGGCCACCTCTGTCACAAATCGTCCCTCACCCGTTTCCTTAACCCGTATTCGACTCACCCATGAAACCATAGACAGCCTTCAAAACCCATTTCCCAAGCCAATCGATTTTTAAACCTCATGCCAAAACAACTTAACTCAAGACCCATGTCCAAATCCATTTGCAAAACCCAATTGACCCACCATCCAAAATCCATTTCTCCAAAGCTTGCCACATTATCTCCACCTGCTACAAACCAATGCAAGCCAACAATGCCAAACCCCTTTATCCCACATGCTTAAAAAACCCACTTAACCCTCTTTTTACCCAAATACCCTCAAATTCCCTTTTTACCCACTTTCCTAAAATACCCCTTTAACCATATCAGATTTTATTCTCAAATCCCCTCACCCACATGACCTCACACTCCTCTCACCATATCCATGCACACTCAAGCCAATTCCCAAAAATACCCCCATGCTCCATGTGCCTACTATAAATGAAGATGAAGACCCCATATAAAAAAGGGGGCTTTTAGATAGAAATTTCTAGAGAGTGAATTTTAGAAAAAAACACCATTTGTAAATAGTTTTATTTTATTCTTTTTATTCTTGTTAGATATTTGTGAGATTAAATATTGTAAGAGAGTTAATTGAGTGGATATTTAATTTTAAATCACTTGGATGCTCAATTAGAGGGGTTGGATGCTTCAATTTGGAAGAGAAGAGTTCAACTTTCTCAAAGAGTTTTGGTTTGTTTGTTCTATTCCCTTATATTTTATTTTAGTAGCCTTGATTATTATTTTGTCAAATTTCATATCATGTTAGGCTAAATCACCTTTCAACGGGTGGGGGGAAACCCTTATTTGATGTTATTTTAGTTTAATTAGATTGATTACTTGAAAATTCCCTTTAAATGTTATTTTTTATCCCTCATCCTTAAATTTACACCTCGAGAGAGGGTAAATGATTTTCGAGAGAAAATCAAATTCTAGTTATAATACTCATTTTAGATTCGAACTAGAGATAGGTGTTTCTTAAGTGGGGTATTATAACTTGAATTTCAACTCTAAATTTATTTTCTAAGATTGACATAAATTTTAATTGATCGATCCTAGCGGGTGATTAATTAAAAGGAGTGTAGATCTATGTTTCTAGAGTTGTGGGGTGTTAAACTTAATATTCTAAAATGTTACTATTAAAATTACATTTGCAACGAGAGTTGATTTGTAGTTTTGATATTAATTTTGGAGAATTCAATTAATTAAATTAATTAATTAGAATAGCTAAAATTTGTGGTGTAATCCCACTCCTTGATTGTTCTCACAATTATTTACCTCACTTTATCTCTTATTTTAGTTTAGACTTTATTTTTCATTTTGGTAACTTTCTAGTTAGTTGTTATCATATCACATCTAGTTTAGTTTAGTTTAAATCATCACCTCACCCAATTGTTTTAATATTTGAAAAAGCTAAAAAAAATAGAAAAAGCAAAAATCCAAAAAGAAAATAAAAATTGAACTACATTTGGTTTGTCTCTAGCTTACCCCCTTGGAAGTGGATTGATACCATTACTTACCTATACACTTGAGTTTGTTATACTTGTAGGTATTTGAGGATTTTGACTAACTTAGCTTACAACAACGACATTACAAAAAGCAAAGTTATCAATGGATTTTAAAAGAAAAATATTTTTTGGGGTTTAATTTCATACGAAAGAATTTTTGTGTCATTCAAACGAGCTTACCCGCTTCGTTCGAACGAGTTACTCATTTCTTTCAAATGAGTTTAGGCATCTCGTTCAAATGAGATTAAAATGTAATTCAAACGATATTTTTTTATATGTTAGAACAATCTCGTTCAAAGCTCTTCGATCTCCATTCAAACAAGAATAGTTATGTCGTTAGAATGACCTTTTTTTTTTCGAACAATATTGCTATTGTCATTTGAACGTACCTATGTCTCTCATTCGAATGACCTGCCTCAAAAAACGCTTCGCCTAAAAATTCTTATTTTCTATAAATACTCAGGTTTGACGTCAGTTTTCTGAGAGGGATTTTACAAAAATGAAATTTAAAGTCTTATCTAAATCCTTCCAAACCTTAGTTTACACCCAAGATTTAGATCCAAGAATCCTACATATATATGTTTGTTTGAGATCTCATTTGTGCTGCACTATAGTTGTTCATACTATGAGCATTCGAGCAGTGGAGACCTTGGCTCGTGTTATGCGATGGCCATGAGAAGTAAGATCGATGGGGAACCGAGATGTGGGAAGTGTTAGCATTGTGTGGATGTTGAAAGATGTCTAACAGTGGTTGCGAAGAAGGTTACAAGGAATAGGGAAGTGCTTGAACGATTGAAGGCGACGAGTCTGTGAGTAAGTTTAAATTATTCTTGTAAATGTACCTATATCATAGTGGACTTGTGTGGTTGGGCCGTCTGAAGTCTTTCCCCTTGTGGGTTTTCCTCATAAATCACTGTTTTGTGATTTAGTATTTTATTCTTACTTATTCTCATCTATATGCATGCTTAGGTCGAGACTAAAATTGGTGAATTGTTTAACATAACACTTGGTATAATTGGGGCGTATAAAAAAATTAAAAATTAAAATTGGGTGACATTTACATATAACCCTAGATCACTAGCATCTGATGACCAATTTTTTATTTCAAATAATTCTACTTGAACATTCAAGTTACTCAATACAAGTTTTACCAATTTGATTATTCAATGACAAGATTAACACAAATAATTAGGAAATTATGTGAATCTAGAAGAACAAAACTAGATCTAATACACCGAAGTCAATTTTAGTTCAATTCACTAAATTAAATTAAGATTTAAGTGATATATGTGATCAAATGTGTGCATACATGTATAAATCATTCACACTCAACCAGAAGATGTATTTACGAGGAAAAACCCCCACCAAGGGGTAAAAAAATCTTGATGCATTCCAATTCTTATTTCTACTTGAAATGAATTTTTTCAAAAGGCAAGAAGGTACCTCTCCCATAATCCTTATTGTATAGTCACTTATAAACCTTTTAACTTTTCCCCATAGTCAATGAGAATCCACAACGATCTCTACGTTACGAATAAAGAAGTCAATTATCTTCCTTGAAATCGCTCCACACTCCAAATTCTCTAATAATACGAAGTGCCTCATCTTTTAGATGTAGGAGTGATAGATCATTATAATTCAGAAAAAGTAGATTGAATTAACCAAGACTGGTGTATAGATCTTAACCAAAACACTTTCGATTCTCTCTCAAAGACATAAATCAAGTATAGATCTAAGTTTTATCAAATTTAGAGGAACGAGTGAAATTGTAAGGAAGATCAATGGTGAAATTCTCTCAACCTCGAAAGTACTCTTAAAAAGGTATCTAAGTTATGAGGTTTTCAGATATTAGTAAATGGGAGGGAAATGGGCCTTTAAGTAAGGTTTTTCCAAATCTTGACGTCGGCCGTGCACACGTTTATATCTGGACGTGTGTATGATTTTGTCCAATATGGACATCGTGTTAAAGACGTGCGCACAGGCTTAAATCATAACCATGCGAACAGTTAGGCCAAAATCATTTTCTCAAAAATAATTTTAATAAGGCCTAACAATGTTCAAATATCAGTCTAAAAATCCAGAAATTTTTAAGCCCACCTCCTAAATTCGAACACTCTGAATCCCAGTAACATGAATGGATGAAAATGCATGAAAAAGCATCCAATTTGACTTTAATAGAAAAATTAGGGATTAAATGCACAAAAATAGCATAAAATCAACAACTCTCTCTCTCTCTCTCCCTCTCTCCCTCTCTCTCTCTCTCTCTCTCACACACACACACACACACACACACACACACGCACAAGCACAAAACATGTAAAGTGTGATAGATATTAGGCATTATATGACAATTTGATTTTACATAAATATTTCATTTAAATCTTGACTAAAAATATGAATTAAACAACACATTTGGCTTAAATTTCAATCAATTCAACATTAAAGACATAAAATTATTATCAACTCAATATTTTGCAACTTTGTAATATCAATAAATGTATTATTCATGTGACAAAATAGGAATTCAAAATCAACATGAATACACATAATTAAATCATGAAAACATTACAAATGATTCTTTAAATACAATCATTATATCAATATCTTTTTTATTAAAGGTAGTATTTTCAAGCCATTTACTCCCTGCAGCATATGGTGATTAGAATATTTTGAATGCCAACTAAATATAAATTTTTATTTTTAAAAGTGATGCCCTATCGTATTTTTCACGTCGACTCAATTTTTGGCTTATGGATATTTTCCAACATATATTTGCTTTTGCTATTGATTGGATTTTCACACACCTAGATGACACCTACCCTAAAACATTTGAATATCCAAAATGGTTATAATAACTCTAGTGGTATCCCTTATCAATGCTTTTGAAAACGATCCAATTTCAACTCCATCATAGTAAGAAACTCACAAAATCTCACATCTGGACCAACGAAACACTAATATGATTTTGGGATTTCATCATGATCAAATTAATAACTAAAAGCAATATCCACATAACAAGAATCATATGAAACAAGTGATATGTATGTGCTCAAGTAGTGTGAAATTGATACCATAGATTTCAACAAATTTGTGAATCATGATTTATCAACAAAATTTCAATCTAACAATTAAATCAATCAAGATATTTAATCAAATGGTTAATAATTCATTTTTATTCATCATTCAAGTTAAATCGATCATCAAATCAATATTAATTAAAGACTTAATCACATTCACAAAAATAATAAACACAAAATCTTTTTGGATTTTTGAATAAGAATGATGCATGTATTTACAAAATTATGTTTAGTATGAAAATATAGTATAGAAAGAAAACACATAAAAAAATGATCATATGCCTGAAATCCTCACCAACACATGAAAATGATATCAACTAAAAAACTCTCAACCACAATGACTTGTTTCCCCAGAAATTAAGAATGAACTAGGAATGAAAACCTACAAGAACCTAGTCACCCTAGTGAATTATCTATCCAGATAGAGATGGGTGGTTCACCCACTGGGTCAATGGGACAAACAAATATAATATATTTCATCTGAACTTCCTTTTAACGTGCATCCCTTTCAACCTTCTTTTGAGAACCAACCAAATCAACATTTATTCTAGGTGCATACCTAGGCAAACCTCTACATACTCTAGATATCCATCTCTCATCCCTCTTAGGATTCTTATGCCTAGTCCTTGGAACTTGAGAATAGTGTCTAGGTCTTGGAATATTACCTCTAACTTTAATATTATATTGCACTAGAAAAGTCATTTTTCTCACCAATGCATCAACAAGGCCTCTTCGTTCGTTAAGAGGATTACTTTTGTACATGATTTTCTATTTCTAACAAACCTTTGATTTCTCTTATTCAAACACCAACAAGCTTGATTTGGCTGACCATGTACTTGACAAAAAGTACAAAATGTCACATTCCTTTTCTCAACCCTTGTCACATTTCTCCCTAAGTGTTTCTTCTCAAGTAGTGATTTTGGACCAACTCTTTCAAGCCTTTTGCTTTTGAAGCAAACACGAACAACATGGTTTGACTTACCATTAAAAGTACAACCAAATCCCTTTTTAGCAACCTCCTTGATAGTATGTTATTCTTTTTCTTCAGTTTGGAATCATTGAAACCAATCCTATTATTGTTAGGCTTAAATTGTGCATGATTCAATAAAATACTATCAAGAATATTTTTTCTATCATATATTTCAATTTGTAAATCTTTAGCATGCGTAAATTCAAGTTTCAACTTATTAAAATCAACTTTCAAAATTGAATTCTCAAGATCAATTTCTTCTTTTTCTTTCAAAATGATTGCATTTTGTGATTTCAAAGACTGACATTGCTTTATCAAAACATCAATGACTTCTTCAAAATCAAAATACTTTGATTGGACATCTTCAAATATTTATTCCTTTTCATCATGTTCATTTTGAAAAAAAATCATTTTTGACAAAAGTTTGATGGTAGACTTTTTGAGTTTTAGAGACTTTTAAAAGAGTTCCTCAAAAGCCTCTTGAATGTTATCAACTTCATCATCACTCTAACCTTGGGATTATTGAATCTAAGTGTGTGAATTCTTCCTAATACATGAAAATGCGTCATTCAAAGACCTATCACTCGTAGCTCTCTCACGATTTTTCTTCACCACACTATCTAATGACACTCTCTCATCACTTTTCCTATCATTTTATTCTAGCCTAACCATAAAGGTTATTTCTCTGCCACGCTCATCACTAGATGAACTATCATCACTATTTTTTTTTAGTTGTTCAAGCTTACCTTGTACACTTTCTCTTGCTTCTCACTACTCTTAGTTTTCTCAAGCTTTTTCAAGTGAGTGGGACCTGATAACTTGGACTTTTTTGTATTTTTTGTTATTGAAGCCAAGTTAATCAAAATCCTTGAATACCTACAAACATGATAAAACTAAAATTGCAGTAAGTACGGGTGTCAATCCACCTTAATGGAGTGAAACACAAGAAAAGAGACGTAATCTAATTTTCTAATTATTTTTCTTCTTTCCGTTTTCTTTATTTTTTATGGATTTTTTATATTAAAATAATTTTTTTTGTGAGGATGGTGAAGTAAACTAAGTAACTAAGTGAGAAAAAGTAATGAAACTTGAATAAATGTTTAATAAAATGACTAAAAAAAGTGAGTGAAATATAACTAAATAAAAATGTAAAATATGAGATGATTAAGGGCTAACAAGGGATAGGATGACACCATATATTCTAGTTAATCTTATTAATTAATTTATTCAAATTAATTCTCCCAAGTTAGTATCAAAATTACAAATCAACTTTCGCCACAAATGTAATTTTAATAATAACATTTTAGAAAATTAAATTCAACACTCCTACAACTCTTGAAAAGTAGATCCAAACTTCATTTAATGAATCACCCGCTAGGATCGATTTATTAAATTAGTTTAAATCATGCGAAGTAGCTTAGAGTTGGAAATTCAAAGAAACAAATTCACATTTTAGAAAAACCTATCTCTGGTTTGATTCTAAAATGAAAAATAAGACTAGAATTTTGATTTTCTCTTGAAAATCATTTACCCTCTCTCGAGGCGTAAATCAAAATGTAAGAATGCAAAGTTAATTATCAAGGGGACATTTAATATAAATAAACTAATTAAAGTGAGATTAATATCAAATAATGGGATCACCCCACCCCTTGAAAGGGGTTTTTACCCTAACATGATATTAAATATGATGAACAAATAATCAAAGACATTACAATATAAGAGTAGAGAAAGAAAACATATCTCCAAACAAGTCTCTTTGAATTTGTCAACTTGAACTCCATCCACATCAATACAATTCAATCCCTCATAATTAATTCTCACAAATTCTCTAAAGAAAAATAAAGGGGCGCATACCAAATAGTCCCTCAAATATTTTTTAATACATGTTTAGTCCATACCTTTTTATTTTGATCCAAAAAGTCCTTCATCATGACGCTAGCGTGGACCTTTCAAAATAAAGGAATATTAGTTAAATGGGTGTTTGAGGGGCTATTTGGTACAAAACAAAAGGCTTGGACTAAATGTGTATTAAAAAATATTTGAGGAACTTTTAAGTATTTGATCCAAAAATAAAATAAATAAAAAAAACTATTTACAAAGGGGTTTCTATATCTATTTTATTGCTCTACTTGTCTCTTCTTTAACTCTCTGCTATCCTCCAAATGAGTCTTCAGCTTATTTTATAGGAGATGAATGTGGTTAGGGGTGTAATTGGAAGAATTAATATGCATGAGGGGTGTAAGGTATGAGGAATAATTGAGTGATTATAGAAATATGCATGTGGCTTTAATGAGTGTGATGAGTGTGTGGGATAAGTTGGGGGTATATTTTGGATAAATGGGAACAAGCTGCATTTAAGACACAAGGATAACCCAAGAACTCTTCAATAAATACTATTGAACACACAATATTATATATGATCAACACTCAGATTGAACTCACATGACACTAGTGTATAACTTAAATAATAATAAAGGAAACTCATAAGCAACTCATTCGAAGGGAGAGAGAAGTAAGCACCCTAGATACACCTTGGCAGGCAACCAACACACTAATAACCTCTGAAAGATATCTAGTTTAGCTATTAAAAGATTCATAATAAATGACAATGGTGGGTGAGTAAGAACTCTGGTTTGCAATAACTTCTCTCTGATATATTCTCTCTCCAACAATAAATCTCCAGAAAGAACTCTCTCTCAAAAGTGGTTGAGGCCAATAAATAGCCCCACCTCATTCCCAAGATGCCTCATTTCTTCACAGCTATGAAAGATATCATGCCATACTTTACTTCACAGATAATAAATGCATAATGGACCAGCCTATCCTATGTCATAAATATTAAATGCCAAGACATGCCTTTTGTCTAACCACTGTACGTTAAAGGACTGTCACCATAAAGGCGGCTCACCAAACTGTTTGATAACCCCAATACCACAGTGGTTTACTCGAGTTTAGATTGGACGGTGTCTAGCTGGCTGATGACATCACTTAAAGTAGATGTGACATTTGGTAGGGGACTGCTTGGCACAAGGCTCAATCAACTATGGAACTCAAGGTTTCTCTACACGAACTTTCACGATGAAAATGTCACTCGGTGTTTTACTAGTTGTATCTAAGGTGGTCAGGACAAGCCCTAACGTTGCCAAACTTCTCAATCCTCCAAACCAAGCCCCTTTAAATTTTCCACGGCGAAGTCATTTGATAGAGCATGTAAGCCCTCCCAAACCCTACCAGTCCTTGTCTCTCACGAGTATCGTTTGACCTCACACTCAATACTATAATATTTGCAGCATTACAATCAATGTTACTTAAGGGTACAATTTTATTAAATAAGAAAAAAAGATAAAGGATTATCTCTCTCAACCGATATCCTCGCTGGGCTGTGTCACCGGGCTTCCTCGTAGAGCTGCCATGCTGAGCTGCCTCACTATCTTCATGCTGCTTCCTTCCCTTGGGTATCTTCTATTAACTGGGGAGGCTTTCTATAATTCATAGATTATCTTCAACCCCCTACAAGGGGACTTCCCCAATATAAATGCCAAGTCCTTTTTTATTTTTGTAATCACCACACTCTTCTCTTGCTCACAAATTTGAAGTGATCAAACAATCTCTTTTAAATTACAAGTGTTGGTATCCTTTACTTGATTAAATATCGCCATTTTTATGCTAAACCTAGAAGGAAGAGTTCTAAGAAGATTTTTCACAACCTTATTCTCGAGAATATTTTCACCTAAGTTGAAAGAAACATTCACAATCTTCGGCAACCTTATGTAATAGTCATTGAAAGACATAATCTCTTCAATTCTAATCATTTCAAATAATTTCATTATATGTTGCAATTTATCATGTTTCACACTTGATGTTCCCTCGTGCGTGACTCTCAAAATATCCCATGTCTCTTTAGCTTCCTCACAATTGAGAATGCGATTATACTCATGTGTGCTCATGGAAGCAAACAAAGAATTAAGTGGAACTCAATTTCTTTACCTTGACTCCATCTTACTTTATGCTTGGGTAACTCCATCATTATTCTACACTCATCCACACACATTCATGTTTCGACCCAATGTGAGTTATCATTTTAGTTTTCCAATGGACATAGTTAGAGACATCAAAGAACGATGGATGATTCTTGAAACTTAAATCACGGTATTGATCCATAAAAAAAATAAGGACAATTCACAATCAATCAAATCATATGACCAAAATAAAAGTAACACACAAAAAAAACACAAGATCAACTCAAGCACGTTAATTCCACGCAAAAGAGCACCTTGCTCTCATACTAATTAAAATATTGTGTATTGACTACTTAAGTAATACACCTACACCAAACTTAGAAGGGGTGAAAAGGTTTGTAACCATCCATAGGTAAAAAAAAATTATTTTAACAAAATTTCTTGCAATGGTCTTTCTAATTGTCTTGATTAACTCCCGTATCAATAAATTTAACTGAATCGAGAGGTGAAAAATGGATCTAACCACAATTCAATTTTAAGCAAACTAACTAGATGCAAGTTGGATCTAATTAAGTATGAGATCAAATGTGTGCATATGAATAGAAAACACACACACAAACGTACATATGACAAGGTTTATGAGGAAACCCCCCACCTAGCTGGCAAAAACCTCGACGCACTTAAATTTTCATTTCTACTTGGAAAGGTATTTTACACAAGGAAAGAAGATACCTCTCACACAAGTACTCTCGTGTAGTTATCTATGAACATTGCAACTTTTACCCATGGAAGATGAAAATCCACAATGACCTCCACACCGTGAATGAAGAAGTCCACTCTCTTCTTTAAAGTCAACACCACACTTCAATTTCCCCAATGAATCGGAATACCTCCAATTTGATGAATTGATATAGGCTAGTGAAGATATGATAAGAAAAACCCTTTAAATTCAGTCACAAAACTTTGGATTAAACCATATATAAAAGTTTTAGAAAATTTTATGATGAATAAGTGAGATTTTATTTGAATAGAGATAAAAAGAGCACTCAAACATGAAAATAATCTCAAAGAGGTTTCTCAATTTTTGAAATTTCAGATCTTTAGAAATGGGGGAAAAATGGCCTACTTATGGATATTTTCTAAATCAGATCCCACCGTGCGCACGATGCACATTTTCCATGCGCATGATTTCAACTAGTAAGGAATGTGCCAAAGTCCATGCGAACACAATTATACACATAGGTTTAAAAGTAAGTTGTGCGAACAGTTAAGGTATCAAAACATACAAAAATCCTTAACATGTTAAAATACAAAGCCAAACTCCCAAGTTTTTAAAAAAAATATCCTTTGAGACAGTTTCAAAACACTTGTTCCATAAAATTTTATTACCCTCACACATTTTAAAAATGTTTATGCATGTGTGTGTGTTTAGGCATAATCATTTATCAAACTATACTAAAAGGATATAATCTTTAATCCAATGTGAATGTATAACAATGGAAGTCTTCAAGGACAAGCTTTCAAGATCTTCATTATTCAAAGGCTCATCTAACAAAAATAACTGAAGCTCACTCATACGAATCAAGACTATGTGACTTCAATGACTCAACGACTTAAATGTTTTATTACGAGAATCTAGCCAACTATTATTAATTACACAATTATATTTTCAAAATTAATTCTCTTTCTAAAATTTATGATTCTCAAATTTTAGAATGGGATTACCATTCAACCCACTTGCTTAAATCTTACGGGACAACAAGTTAACTATAATGAACTATATAGCCTAAAAATTCAATATAAACATTTTCCTAACTACTGAGGACTTTACGTTTGTCTTAACAGAGATTTGGCCTGCCAAAATGGAGTTAGGTGAATAGAGTGTCATGTTTAAGCAATATTGATTTGGTGATAAGGACGTCTTAGGTTCCTTGGTTAGGTACTTACAGGTGGTTAATAATGATGATGTGATTAGGTGACCATGATCCTTGAGGTAGTGTCATGTCCTAAGCATTTGACAATTCGATAGGCATATAGACTCATGTTGGTCATTATTTGAGGATGTGCACTCATGACTTAGTTGATAAAATACTATCACTGTAGATAAGGGCCTTAGTAATTACCGATTGATGGAGGCATATCATAAGTTATGATGTCAGCTATGATTTATTGGCGGTAAGCGTGTTACCTGTATAAAAATGATGATTTGAAGGAAGATAGGAATAAACCTTAGGTAGATTTCTATGATGTTGTTTGGGAAAATATGATGCGATATTTAAGGAATATGGTCCTTTGTGGCGTCGGCAGTGTGGACTTAGGGGCTTATAGGTTGTACACAACGTCCTATATCCTTTCAGAATCCTTAATAGTTTCATCATGGGGTTTAATACGTAGTATATGGCATTAATTGTTTGAAAGGAAGTCCTTGGAGTATCCTTGGGACTTTTTGCACAAGGTATCTTTGGGAATAGGAGGCGAATTATTATGACTCCTTAAGGTATTCAATGATTATAGTTATCCATATGTGGAGACTTATGGGCTAGTATCCTTGTGAGTATTTAATAGTTGTGGGATGGATATTGAGAACTCGATAGAGCATACCTACTATGAGAGGATCATGGGTGATGAAATCTTGTCAGGTCTTTAGTGACAACTATGTTGGGGTTTGCTCGATGTCCTTAGGGAACTAGTTAAGTTTGGTGTTATGGAGTGCAAGTGTTCTAATGATGGTTGTATTGAGGGTCAAGTGATGATCTCTGATTATTGGTCAAGTTCAAAGGAGTCAAATCATGTAGTCCTTGGTGAGGTCATCCGATTTGGTATAAATAGGCGATGCAACCTTATAAGGGAAATTAACTAGTTAAGTTCGGTGTTATGAAGTGCAAGTGTTCTAATGATGGTTTTATTATCGGTCATGTGATGATCTTCGATTATTGGTCAAGTTCAAAAAAGTCAAATCATATAGTCCTTGGTGAGGTGATATAATTCTGTATAAATAGGTCATGCAACCTTCTAAGAGAAATTGGAGAATAGTGTTATGATTGGGCATAAAATTTGATGACTTGTTTAGAAAGTGTCGTACTTAATTCTGATGAGTACTAGGAAATTCATTAGAGAGTTTGATTGATGACGTCATGTTAAGGACTTGAGAATAGCACCCAGATGGGATATGGAAGTATGATTAGGGTATCGACATGTGTCGAAAACGTAAGTTAGAATAGCCTTAGTAGGGGAAGGATTAACTCTTGGCATGTCTGGACAAACTTGTACAAATTGGGAGGTGTAGAAATCTGTAGTACTTGTTATAGTTATAGTGCTAATGACGACCGATGTAGCCATCATGAAGATTCAGTTTGGGTAGAATTTGGAAATAGGCACTGTAACGACCTTGTGCCATTAGAGGTCATAATAAGGTAAGTGTTTTGCCTTGTTGGGCATTGCCTAAGGAGATGCTGGGATGAAATATTCGCATAGTAAAGTAGACAGTAACCTAGGTATGTTAGGTTGGTCATGAAGTCTCGTTGACTAAAGAAATGGACAAGGACAACGTTGACAAATGTGTTTGGCATTCGTCGACCGGAGCGGTTCTTGTTTATCGAAAATAAAAGCAGGAAGCATTAATCTTAAGTAGGGAAGACCAACATTGACTTCCCAAAAGACAATGGGTTCATATGCTACGTTCGTCGACGATTCGTGATCCGATTCATCACAGTTGGTGACTCAAACCAGTGTGTATTGCTATACTAGGATCTAATGCGAACGTTTAGGCGGCGTCGTGAACTTCAAACATATGGTGTAAGTGGCGATCCCTCCCCCCGAGGGGATTTTTGGGGTTTCTTCCTTTTCTGCTTCTCAAATCTCGGGGGTCTGCGCTTGTGTGCATGAAGGAGAGAGAGAGAGAGAGAGGTCTCGTATCCTTTATAAGAATGCCTCGATCATCGTCGATATAGGGTGATGTAAAGAGATAGAGTCGCCAGCCTATTTTTCACGAAACTGGAAAAGAACATGTTGCATCCTCGAGATAGAGGCATCAAAGATAAACTAATTCTTGTGAAACCAATTAAATGAGAGGTTTGGGGGCTAAGTTACGGAATGGGAAGGTGTTAGGCACCCATCCCGCCCTTTCGGTCTCTCATGGTCTTATGTTACTATTTTCCTTAATTTCTCTATGAAGTGTGTGCACGTGTATATATAAATGGAGATCGAAATCACTTGAATTACATCATGGAAAAGACGGGGTGAGGTCATCCATAGAAATGTTCCCAAAAATAATAATTAAAAATATGATATGTGCATATATCGAGATATTGATCATTATGATGAAATGATAACATGGGTTAGATAAAATGCAAATATGAATCACAAGTATGTATAGTGTTGAGATAAAATAGGAAAGAAAAGAGAAAAAAGGGAAAATAGAAAAGTAGGACTCGAGTCTCGAGTTTTAGCTCGAGATGCCTACATAGCCTATAAAGGGATCACTGTACACGTAGTTTGCATGCGACACAAGGGTGGGGTTTATCCCATAAATTCATAAGAAAATTTTATTATATGTGTGTAAGAAAAATGTATTTTTAGTTTTGGGAGAATGTGGCGACAAATCATGTTGGAATTTATCGGTGTAACCCTCTTTTTCTTATTTTTTTAGAAAATATGTCATGTGAAATATTACTAGTAAAGGATTGGAAAGGTTATACGAGTCACTATTGGAAAGGTTATACGAGTCACTTTGATGTTAATAAGATCTTCGCTTGATTCGGAGAGTTGACTTTGGTCAAACAGGACCCGAAAGTGCCCGGTGACCTTTCAGAGTAAAACGGATCGTTTGTCCGTACCGTAAGGCTAATTTGTGAATGGGGCAGACCGTTGGAAAGGGTATTGAGTGCCCGTCGGATATTCATTCAGTCTCATTCAATATTAATAGTTTACTTTGGTCAAACGGAGCTCGAGAGCACCCGATGGCCTCCAGGTTGGTTTTCAAGGGAAAACAGATCGTTCGTCTGAACGGTTATGCCATTTTATGCACATGGCAGACCATTGGAAAGGGATTTTAGTTCCCTTTGAGAATTTATTGAGCTTTTTTCTGAAGAAGGAGTTAATTGTGGTCAAATAGGGGCCCTAGAGTGCCCGGTGGCCTCTAAATCAGTTTTTGGTAGTGAAATGGTCCATTCGTCAGAACTGTTATCCCCATTCGTGCACAAGGCGGACCATTGGATAGGGGATTTAGAGTCCTTCAAAGATTCATTGATATTTTTATCTGATGATGAAGTTGACCGAAGTCAAATGGGGCTCGAGAGCACCTGATGGCCTCTAGATCAGTACTCGAAGTATAACCTTTGGTTTGTAGTGAATTTAGGAGATGCTAGGTACCTAAGGAGAGACTTAGGGGGTCCTATAATGTGGTGTTCATAGAGACCCTCGATGGGTGAGATCTGAATAAGTGAAATTCTTCGAATATACACAACACTTGATGTTTTAGAAAAGAGATCAATTATGCGAACCAAAGGGTTGAGGATGACCATTTCTGATGGTTGAGGTTGATTCTGATGACCTAAGGAAATACTGGGGATGGAAAATTCTGTGGGCTGAGGTAAATTCTAAGAACCTAAAGTTGGGGTGACCAATTCTGTGGTCGAGTTCAATTCTGAGGACCTAAAGTTGTGGCGACCAATTATGAGAGTAGAGGTCAATTATGAGGACCTAAAGTGGCGACCAATTATGTGAACCTAAAGTTTTGGAGACCAATTCTTCCGGTTAAGATAAATTCTATGAAGCTAATGTTTTGGTGACCAATTCTGCGGGTTGAAGTAAATTCTGAGGACCTAAAGTTATAGTGACTAATTTTGAGGGTCAAGGTCCATTCTGAGGACCTGAAATGGGGGTGATCAATTCTACGAATCGAAGTTATCGAGATATTGATCATTATGATGAAATATGATATGTGTTAGATAAAATGCAAATATGAATCACAAGTATGTATAATGTAGAGATAAAATATGAAAGAAAAGTGGGAAAAGGGAAAATAGAAAAATAGGACTAGAGTATCGAGTTTTAGCTCAAGACGCCTATGTAACCTATAAAGGCATCAAAGTTCACGTAGTTCGCACGTGGCACAAGGGTGGGGTTTATCCCATAAATTCAAAAGGAAATTTTCTAATATATGTGTGTAAGAAAAATGTATTTTTAGATTTGGGAGAATGTGGTGACAAATATTGTTGGAATTTATAGGTGTAACCCTCTTTTTCTTATTATTTTTAGAAAATATAGTATGTGAAATATTACTGGTAAAGGATTGGAGATTAATATGTGTATGATCTAAGGTAAAAGCTGAATTAAGAACCTATATAACTACTGCGAACATAAAGAAATTTAAAAAGAGAGAAGAATTTTAATACTTTCTTTGGAGATTGATCTTGATTGATGATGAGATTCCTTACAAGTGAATGAAGAATGTAGGGGGATTTACTAAATTGGGTACAAAAGTGATGGGAATGGAAGGAGAAAAAAGGTTTCAAATAAGGAAAACTTGTTGACTAAAGAAGAATGTTGTAGAGATCACTGAAGTTGAAGTTTTCTGAGATGCCTTGGAAGATGATCTCATGAGCTCATTCTATAGGGTCAAGGGACTATCAATTAGCATTTTCCTTTCCTCGCCTGTCGGTAGGTAACCGTAGACACATTGCTGATAGGCAAGAAAATGGACCTGCCAATTGGCAGTCCCGTGCAGATTTTTCCAGAAAAAACGATTGTAAAATGCAATTCGTATGTCCAAATCACGCACCGAGCATACGATTGGAAAGTGTATTCACTGACATTTGATAATACTTTAGGCCTCTCCCTGGTCCGTGAGTTGACTTCGGGTCAAATGGGGCTTGAAAGTTGAAAAAAATGTTACTAAGGCCGTTTATAAAAACAAACTATTTAAGTAACTCCGATCTGTTTTTTTAGGAAACTCTTTTCTTAAAAACCAAACTATTTGAACACAAGATGTGTTTAACAAATCAGTATGTACGAGATTTATTCAAGATTTGAATAACAGGTTTATAAAGTAGTTTAAAAAACTTAAACTCAGCACAACCAAGAATGAGATGAGGAGATGTAAAAAGATTATGTTCACGATGTTTTTTATGTGGTAAAACCTCACCAATTAAGGAAACATCCACGACTCCCTCTACGGAGTAAAATGAAAAATCCACTAAAACAAATATATGAGTTACAAACTATATAATTAACATGCAAACAACTCAGACCTATATAAGTTTAGGAATGTACCCTCTGGTGTCCTTATAACTTCTCTGCAGTTCTGATTGTAGATGTAGTTCTCCCAGTTTGTTAAATTCTGATTTCTTCCAACACTTTACGTCGACTCTTTGTTCACAAGATCTTATTACCAACACTTTTCGTGTTGTAGGGTGAAAGTGTTTGTGGAGGTGCTCTCTAACACATGCATGCACACACACACACACACACACTTATTAAGTACAAACAGTCCTAACAAATTACAGTAACACTATATGATGTGATCTTTTCTTTTTCTTTCTTCTTACAAAACTTAGAACCTTATTTGACCTTTTAAATCAATCCCAGAATCCACGGATACCTTGCTAGGAAGACAGACAAGGTCTTAATCAATCTCAGAATTTAGAAAAGTTTTTCGAGATTGAAAACCTCCAAGTGAGATTCCAAACTAGGTCAAAGGTTTAGTTTTACAAGAACTAGAAACTGAAAGCATTTATTGTTGATTTCAATGTAAGCAAACGTTTTATAGAAAATAATCAACAATATATTTCTCAAGATGAGAAATAAAGAATGAAACTAAGTGTAATGTAACATGAATAACTCAGATCTGAAATTTCTATGAAATCAGAAAGTAGATCTAAGTAAAAGTTTAAGTTGAAAACAAGATCTAACGAACAAGAGGTTACAGCAACAATTACATACTCAACTCAAACTCTCAATCACTCAAGAACACTTAGGGTAGTGTTTTGTATATGGAGTTTTGAAGAAGTGTTTGAGTTTGGATGGAAGAGGCTTTGACGAACAGGGTTAGGGTTTTTAACTCTCTCTCTTCTCTCTCTTTTCTATCTTCTCTCTCTATTTCTCAAAAAAATGAAAATGGCAAAAGTCTTCGAAGTCTGAGAATAGGGTTCCTTTTATAGGGTGAAGAGAAGGTTCGAGAGACTGGATCAAAACCAAGGGCCAGGATTAAGTCAAGTTAAATTGACATATATCGAAGGGTTCTATGAACGCGGTGCTTAAACGATACCTGATTGGTTTAAAAAGTTATACTGGGATTCACCAAGATAACATGCAGATCGTCGATAACCAATGATCCAAGGGTTAAAAACATACGCGTTTATAACTCAGTAAAGAAACACAGTCGCAGCCAATCAGATGAAGACAGATGTTGGACAATAACAGGATATGAAACGCGCGTCCTAAAGTAATTAAAACCACACCCTAAAGTTTACTCTGCTTTCGGATTCTACCCAAGGTAACATTAGACCAATATACCCAACAAATTATATTTACAAATTGACCACAAAAACTTTTAAATCAAGTTTTAATTAAGAAAACCTTATTTAAAAAATGTTTATAAAATCCCAAAAAATTATTAAAATTCAAACTTAGGGATTTAAACACACTCAACATATATACACACATTATTATGCAGTATGACATGCAATAAATAAATTCTACTGTGTGTGAGTGTTGGCAATTTGTTCTTGATCACTACAAGATAGAGAGATGAAGTAGCAAACCAACTTCTGAGGTTCTTTGGTTTCTAGGGAGGACATAATTTTGTCACAATTTCCAAACTAGATGAGCACTTATACAATGTAGACTCAAGTGAGTCAAAATCATAAGGGCTTCAATCTCCCCCTTTGGAAATATGAGACAAAATCTCCTTTGAGTCATCTAGGACTCGTAGGGCAACAAAAAAATAAGAAAAATTATTCCTATCAAAATTCTATCTACCCAATACCTAGAAATCAAAAAGTACATAACTCAACTAAGTACATTTGAATACCCTATTATAACTGTTGAGAGTAACTGTACAATAAGAACCTGCAATAGATCACTAAGATCAAGCTGTTTAGCATATGTAAGAATTGAATAGACTCAAATTTCTCCCCCATTTTGTCTCAAATGGATAAAGGGAAAAACTTGGATAAACAGCAAAGTTATTAGTCAGCATAAACCATACCAATAGATTTACGTAAGGAAATGAATCTATTATAACCTAGAGGTTTGGTAAACATATCTGCGAGTTGTAGATCAGTAGGAAGATAATTGATTTCTAATTCCTTAGATTCAACCAATTCGCGTATAAAATGATGTCTTATTTTAATATGCTTTGTTTGCGAGTGTTGAACAGGGTTTTTAGAAATATTAATTGTGCTTTGATTATCACAATAGAGATGCAATTGGTTTTCTTGAATACCATAATCACTTAGCATATGTTTAAGCCACATTAATTGAGCACAACAGCTGCCAGCGGCTATGTATTCAGATTCAGCTGTCGAGAGTGATGTGCAGTTTTATTTTTTACTACTCCATCCTACCAAGTTATTACCTATATAATAACATGCTCCTAATGTGCTTTTACTATCATCAGTACACCAAGACCAGTCAGCATCAGTGTACCCAATTATAGTGCTTGGTGTGTCATTAGTATACCAAAGTCCTAGATTTAGAGTGCCTTTTACATATTTAATGATACGTTTAACAGCATTCAAGTGGCTCTCTTTAGGGTTAATTTGATATCTAGCACATACACACACATCATACATAATATCAGGACGCGAGGTAGTAAGGTATAGTAAGGTGCCTATCATACTACGATACAAAGTAGGATCTACAGATTTTCCATTTTCATCTTTAAAAAGTTTTAGCGTAGTACTCATGGGCGTTTTAGCATCTTTAGCACTCTCGAGGCCAAATTTCTTTACTGTCTCTAAAGCGTACTTGGATTGCGATACAAATAATCCTTCTGAATTTTGTTTGACTTGGAGGCCTAAGAAGAATTGTAGCTCCCCCATAAGGGACATTTGAAATTCCTTATGCATAGTTTCAGAGAAGGATTTAACTTCTGAGGGAGAAGTTGATCCAAATATAATATCGTCAACATAAACTTGAGAAATAGTGATATGTCTGTCAAAATGTTTGACAAAAAGAGTTTGGTCATTTTCGCCTCTTTTGAAACCTTTATCTAAAAGAAAACTGGAAAGACGCTCATACCAAGCTCTAGGAGCTTGTTTAAGGCCATACAAAGCCTTTTTCAGACGAAATACATGATTTGGATATTTAGGGTCAATGAACCCTTTAGGTTGTTCTACATAGGTTTCTTCAGCTAGTATTCCATTAAGGAACGCAGATTTGACATCCATTTGATACAGTGTAAAATGCATGTGGCAAGCTATAGCAAAAAGCAGATGAACAGATTCTAAACGAGTAACAGGAGCAAAGGTCTCGTTAAAATCAATTCCTTCTATTTGAGAGTATCCTTGAGCAACTAATCTAGCTTTATTTCTAATTATTATCCCATTTTCATCAGTCTTATTTTTGAAAATACAACGTGTGCCAACAACCTTTTTGTGATCAGGACGTGGAACAAGATACCAAACATCATGAATGACAAATTGTAAAAGAGTTTCCTGCATAGCAGAAATCCAGTGAGAGTCATTCAATGCCTCATTTACATTCTTTGGTTCCACAAGGGAAACAAAACATGCATAATGTGCATAATTTCTTAGTTGGGATCTTGTACGCACTGGCTCACTAGGGTTACCAACTACGTTATTTATGGGATGATCTTTAGAAATCCAGTTAGGTACTTCAGGTGTCTCAATAGGTAATGAATTATCCATTTCAGAGGAGTCATTTTCCAAAATATTTGTAGACTCTTCCTCAATAGTGAATTCACCAGTCTTGCTACAGTAGTGTCACTAACAATTACATTTATGGATTCCATCAAGGTTTTAGTGCGAAGATTATACACTCGATAAGCTCTACTGTTAGGCGAATATCCTAGAAATATGGATTTATCTCCCCGGCTCTCAAATTTGGATAAGTGTTCCCTATCTTTGCATACATAACAAGTACTGCCAAAGGTTCTAAGATATTTGAGATTAGGCGTTTTATTATACCAAAGTTCGTAAGGGGTTTGTTTGGAATTCTTTCTAAGATAGACCCTATTTATAATGTGACACGCAGTACGAATAGATTCTACCCAAAAATATTTAGGTAATTCTTGGCATGTAACATAACACGTGCCATCTCTTGAAGGGTACGATTCTTTCTCTCCGCAATACCATTCTGTTGAGGGGTCTTAGGAGCACTGAACTCGTGTTTATAACCATTATAGTCACAGTATTCTATAATACTAGAGTCTTTGAATTCACCACCTCTATCACTACGAATTCTATTCACTTGAGTATCCTTTTCATTTTCAATCCTAAGAAGAATTTTTAGGAAGGTTTGAAATGTTTCAAACTTTTGTTTTAAGAAGGCTACCCACGTAAATCTAGTGAAGTCATCAACCATAACAAGGATGTAACTGTGTCCACAGAGACTAAAAGTTTGGGAGGGACCCATTAGGTCCATATGGATGAGTTCTAATGGATTACAGGTAAGAATATCTTTGACTTTCTTATGTGGTGCCTTAACAATTTTACCTTCGTGATAGGAACCACATATAAGATTGGGTATAAGTTTGATTTTAGGAACTCCTCTAACTATTTCCTGAGAAGTCAGTCTACTAAGGTTATCGTAATTTATATGACCCATTTTGTTATGACATATCTCATTGTCATCCATTCTGGCAACATTACAGATTTCAGAATTGTTCATGACAGTGTAGCAATTGTCAGGAGTTCTGAATCCAGTAATTATGCATTCACCTTTTTCATTTAAAATTTTGCAATTGTTCTTTGAAAAGGTAACAGTATGATCTGAGTCACAAAATTGCGATATGCTAAGTAGATTTTCCTTAAGACCTTTGACTAGAAGAACATCTTGAAGAATAGGAAGCCCGTCTTCTTAGAGAGTTCCTTTGCCTATGATTTGAGATGAAACTCCATCACCAAAAATGACTTTACTACCAGCAAAGCTGGTTTTGTTTAAAAGTTTAGTTTCATCACCAGTCATATGCTTAGAACATCCAGAGTCTAAATACCAACCAGATGATGTGTGTTCAGATTTTAAAGCAGTAACAACAACATTACACTTCATCTGAGGTAATAGATCATCTTTTCTAACCCAAATTGCCTTAGTTTTCATCTTGCGCTTATTAGCTCTCAATTGATAAAATTTGCGAGCTTTGGATTTTTGCTGAAAAATATTTTGCGCATGATTTTGAATTTTGTGAAAGACTTGAGCATTTGGTTTAGGAAAGTGCTTAGGATTCCTTCTAGGAAATGTTCTTTTAGGTTTGGTCTTTCTCTTTCTATAATTAGAGTTTCTATCTGCCTGTCTAGGAAGTATATAATTATTGCGATTCCTCCTAGAATAGTTAAAGTTCTAATAGATATGAGGATTATAGACAGGTTTAACTAGTCTCCTAGCATAGCAACTATCAAAAGAGTGACCATATATGTCGCAGTAGGAGCAATAAAGATTGCTCAGAATTGGGGTTTCCTTAGGAAAGTCTCTAAACAAAGGTTTTGAAGAGTTTTGAGGCTGAACTCTATTCCTAGGTGTGACAGTCTTGAATATAGACTCACTCTTTCTAATAGAAGGGCAAACGTATTTAGCCTTAGGTGAACTTTCATGTTTAGAGCAACTTGATTCCCCAATGTTAAAATTTTGATGTTTTGAATCAAACTCAGTTTTTAGAGAATGAAAGTCTGGGAATGTTTCAATAGGTCTTTTGCCTCATGACACAAACTTGATAGGTTCAAAAGATTTTGTTTGTGTTTTCAAATTGGGGCAAAACCCTATTCCAGTTCGATCATCAGAATTGGTTTTTGATTCAGCAAGAAATTCATCAAAACATTTTGAATTATTTTCAAATTTTGTAAATTTTTTTAAAACAGTTGCTGTCTTTTCTTTAGTTTGCTCCAATTCTAACAATGTCCCTTTGTATTTTTTCTCCAGAGTTTCATTTGTTTCTTTTAAATTTCTGAGTTTTTCATCAAACATTTTGATTTCGCTTTTATGAGTCAAACATTGGGTAGTATACTCTTCAGCATTTAGTTTGACCATTAGGCTTAGATCTTCCAACTTTTTGGTAAGTTCTTTCATAATTTTTTCTAGTCTAGCGCTTTTCTTGAGAGTTTTAGCATAAAGTGTGTGAATGTCAGGGAGGTCTTCATTGTCCGAGTCACTACGTGTGGTGTGTGGAGTGACCTCTAAAGATTCATTTTTTAAACTCACACACCCATTGACATCGTCATTATCGCTATCCCTTTGACTCACACACCCCGAAGTAGAACATGAAACATTCTCAGTAATCAAAGCATCTAAACCAGTATAAACATGATTCTCAATAGAAGGAGTAGAGTTACTAGAAACATTTTCATACACAGGCATAGGCACATCATCATTATATATGATCTTGGCAAAGAAAGACGTGCAAGGGTCAAAAACATCAGATGACTCAGGTTCCTCATATTCAGAGTCACTTGAATCATCCCATGTTTTGCAAATGTTAGCTCTAGTATGTTTGTTTTGAGTGTTAAAGTTAAATCTACAGTCTTGTGCAATGTGCCCCAGTTTACCACATCTATAGCATTCAGTCTTCTTAAGGTCTCTATTAGGTCTAATATGAGAGTCCTTGTGATTTTTGTCATGGTTTTTCTCATGAGGTCTGTGATTAGAGGAAGTTGGATAATTTGAATTGCCTTGTTTATTTGCCACTTTGTTTCTAAACTTAATGATTTTCTTAAACTGTTTTGTAATTAAGGCAATCTGATTGTCCAAACTCTCTATATTGCATTTCTCATCAGAATCATAAGTGGGGAATATAAGCTCAGGCTTAGTTAACTTAGAAGAGAAGCTCAGATTGGAACTAGTCTGTTTCCTATGAGTTTGTGTCAATTGTTTCTTAAATTCTAGTTCCATTTCCACAGTTCTTAGTTTACTACTGAGTAATTCAGGAGTGAGATTTTGATCACACATTTCCTCAATAGCATATCTTTTGTTATCAAATTTCTGTGGTAATGATCTTAGAATTTTAGATACAATTTCATATCTGTCATAAGTCACCCCATTAGCATGCAGTTTGGTCACAATATCAGTTAGGTTCATATAGAAGTCATCAAATGACTCAGTCTCAGACATAATTAAGGAGTTATATTGCTGAATAAGCATTTGAGTTTTAGCAGCCTTAACTCTAGTGTCTCCTTCATGAGCAGTAACCAAGGTGTCCCAAGCTTCCTTAGAAGTGGTACATGATGAAATTCTTTTGAACTCATGTTCATTTATGGACATAAATATGACATTATTTCCTTTGTTATTATTTCGAGAAACTTGTTTCTCTTCTTGAGTGAACTCACTTAATGCTTTCTTAACCCTCTCATTACTTCCTTCGGTGGCTGGTTTAGTAGAAAAAGTGTAACCATTTTAAACAATGTCCCAGACATCATCTCCCAGAGTTCCTTGAATGAAAGCAATCATCCTTACTTTCCAGTAAGAAAAATTGGTTCCATCAAAGATTGGAGGTCTGGTCAAGTTACCAAATCTTTCATTTTTCTCGTCCATATTTGATTTTCAGAAAACAATTTCAGAAATACAGGATCTCTTTTGAAAGCAGTTTACCAAGCTCTGATACCAATTGAAAAAAATGTTACTAAGGCCGTTTATAAAAATAAACTATTTAAGTAACTCCGATCTGTTTTTTAGGAAACCCTTTTCTTAAAAACCAAACTATTTGAACACAAGATGCGTTTAACAAATCAGTATCTACGAGATCTATTCAAGATTTTAAAAACAGGTTTATAAAGTAGTTTAAAAAACTTAAACTCAGCACAACCAAGAATGAGATGAGGAGATGTAGAAAGATTATGTTCACGATGTTTTTTACGTGGTAAAACCTCACCAATTGAGGAAACATCCACTACTCCCTCTACGGAGTAAAATGAAAAATCCACTAAAACAAATATATGAGTTACAAACTATATAACTAACATGTAAACAACTCAGACCTATATAAGTTTAGGAATGTACCCTCTGGTGTCCTTATAACTTCTCTGTAGTTCTGATTGTAGATGTAGTTCTCCCGGTTTGTTAACTTCTGATTTGTTCCAGCACTTTACGTCGACTCTTTGTTCATAAGATCTTATTACCAACACTTTTCGTATTGTAGGGTGAAAGTGTTTGTGGAGGTGCTCTCTAACACATGCATGCACAGACACACACACACACACACACACACACACACACACACTTATTAAGTACAAACAGTCCTAACAAATTACAGTAACACTATATGCTGTGATCTTTTCTTTTTTTTTTCTTCTTACGAAACTTAGAACCTTATTTGACCTTTTAAATCAATCCCAGAATCCATGGATACCTTGCTAGGAAGACCGACAAGGTCTTAATCAATCTCAGAATTTAGAAAAAAAATTCGAGATTGAAAACCTCCAAGTGAGATTCCAAACTAGGTCAAAGGTTTAGTTTTACAAGAACTAGAAACTGAAAGCATTTATTGTTGATTTCAAAGTAAGCAAACGTTTTATAGAAAATAATCAACAATATATTTCTCAAGATGAGAAATAAAGAATGAAACTAACTGTAATGTAACATGAATAACTCAGATCTGAAATTTCTATGAAATCAGAAAGTAGATCTAAGTAAAAGTTTAAGTTGAAAACAAGATCTAACATACAAGAGGTTACAGCAGCAATTACAAACTCAACCCAAACTTTCAATCACTCAAGAACACTTAGGGTAGTGTTTTGGATATGGAGTTTTGAAGAAGTGTTTGAGTTTGGATGGAAGAGGCTTTGACGAACAGGGTTAGGGTTTCTAACTCTCTCTCTTCTCTCTCTATTTCTCAAAAAAATGAAAATGGCAAAAGTCTTCGAAGTTTGAGAACAAGGTTCCTTTTATAGGGTGAAGAGAAGGTTCGAGAGACTGGATCAAAACCAAGGGCCAGGATTAAGTCAAGTTAAATTGACTTAGATCGAAGGGTTCTAAGAACGCGGTGCTTAAACGATACCTGATTGGTTTAAAAAGTTGTATTGGGATTCACCAAGATAACATGCAGATCGTCGACAACCAATGATCTAAGGGTTAAAAACATACGCGTTTATAACTCAGTAAAGAAACACAGTCGCAGCCAATTAGATGAAGACAGATGTTGGACAATAACAGGATATGAAACGCGCGTCCTAAAGTAATTAAAACCACACCCTAAAGTTTACTCCGCTTTCGGATTCTACCCAAGGTAACATTAGGCCAATATACCCAACAAATTATATTTACAAATTGACCACAAAAACTTTTAAATCAAGTTTTAATTAAGAAAACCTTATTTAAAAAATGTTTATAAAATCCCAAAAAATTATTAAAATTCAAACTTAGGGATTTAAACACACTCAACATATATACACACACATTATTATGCAGTATGACATGCAATAAATAAATTCTACTGTGTGTGAGTGTTGGCAATTTGTTCTTGATCACTACAAGATCGAGAGATGAAGTAGCAAACCAACTTCTGAGGTTCTTTGGTTTCTAGGGAGGACATAATTTTGTCACAATTTTCAAACTAGATGAGCACTTATACAAAGTAGACTCAAGTGAGTCAAAAGCATAAGGGCTTTAAAAGTGCCCATCGATATTTTAGATAGGAGACCATCGGACGACGATGGATCGTTCATCCAAATCGTAAGTCTAAATTGCGTATAGGGTGGACTGTTGGAAATTTTATACGAGGAATTTTGATGTTCCAAAGAACTTTTCTTGGTTCGGAGAGTTAACTTTGGTCAAGCGGGACCTAGAAATGCCCGGTGTTCTTTTGGAGTAAAATGGATTATTCGTCCGTACCATAAGGATGATTTGTGCACGGGGCTTATCATTGGAAAGTTTATTCAGTTCCCTTCAAAGATTCATTCAGTCTCATTCGAGCTGAAAGTTGACTTTGGTCAAACAGAGTTAAGGAGCGCCTGGTGGCCTCCGAATCAGTTTTTGAGAGAAAACTGATCATTCGTTTGAATCGTTATGTCGTTTTGTGCATGGGTTGAACTGTTGGAAAGGGGCTCATTGCCGTTTGAAAATTCATTGAGCTTTTACTCTGACGATGGAGTTGATTAGGGTCAAATCGGGTCTCGGGAGCGCCCGGTGGCCTCTAGATCGGTTTTTATAGTGAAATTATCCGTTCATCCGAACCGTTATGCTGATTCACGCACATGGTAGACAATCGGAAATGATATTCAGAGCCCTTTGAATATTCATTGATGATGCTGTAAACAACACCACCAGTAAAGGTGTTAATAAGCTCAAGCTAGCAATGACAATGGCAGCACAAGAGTAAATATCTAGTAGAGGGAGGTGAGAAAAAGAGGAGAAACACCAGTATATAAGTGGCTTAGCCAATCTGGCCTATGTCCACTGTGAGGGTGTGAGTAATTTCACTAGATGAAGGAACTAATGGACATATATACAATCTCTCAATCTTTCTCTTTCTACTGTATAAACTAACAAAGTTTCAGCTAGGGTTGTAATTATCGATCCTTTTCCAAGGTAGGAGAAGGCTTGTATTTATAGTGATTGGGTGGGGTAATGTATCCCCAAGCATGTCATGAGCGTGTTTGAGTTGAATAAACCAATCATAAGTAGACACCTGGCTGTGCCATATGTAAGGAATGATAACCAAATATTCCCCTCACGTGAGGGGAATGATTCAGTTATAACTGAATTGCCACGTCCTCTAAGTTTTCCATATGCTTGCGTATACTCAGACTTGCAATGACACTTGTTGTAACCTCGGCCTGGCTGAGTACAAGGTTAGAGGAGTCTGACTATTGCTTTATCCTCTCAATCGCTGATATGGGCTTGGCCTCGAAGACTGGATGAAGTTATGCATGAGGTAGGGTGTAACGTCGGCTGAGGCAGAGTACCACGTTGGCATAGCTTGATCCCATGAATCTGATGACCTCGGCTGATGGCTAGCCGAGGTTGGTAGATGAGGGGCCGACCTTCCAGAAGATGACATTTTTTATGGCAGTTGGGAGCTTCTTATCAACTTGGTTGTAAGACAGGCCGAGGTTAGTGACCCTGAGTACGAGGGTGCACTTTGGGCATATCAATCACCCCCTAGACCTTAGCCGTCTATGCGCAGAGATGGATGAGGGGTATGTATATATGCTCGACTGGTGGAATGTATGAGTAATCATTTGGACACACGTCAAGCCTGGAACTGGCTGGCGTCTACCCCAAGATAGAAACTGATGCGACGACGACTTTTAGGGTTTCAAGGTGAAATGATGAGTTGTCTTGGTTTTAGGGCCTAATCATCACAAGAGTTTAAATTAATTTCTCTTTCCTCTTTCTTACCATTTTAGAGCAATTCTTCTGCAACTTTTCCTCCAAGAATTCTTTTAGCCTTCTTGCATCCAAGGTTCCTCGTTCTTCGGCCTCTTTTCCATCGTTCATACCCACTCAAGTATCGCTCTCCTCTTTTTATTCATTTGTTAACTTTCATTTTCGGGTTTAAGCTTTTTCGGTGGCTTTTTCTTTTTTTCGACGAGGGTTTCCACCACTGTCAAGTGGTTATTAGGTTAGGCTTGCAGCGATTAGGTAATTTTGGGACTATTCTAAGCTGCTTCAGGTTATTTTAGCCACAAACAACCCTCTTTTAGGTTTTCCAGTGACCCCCCGGTCATCTTCTCTAGCAACTAGCTTAGGGTGTTCTTAGTGTTCTTGTGGGGAACCCTTTGGATTCCTTGTTTGATCTTTAGTTCAAGTAGCAAAAGTTATTAGCCAGTTTGCAGTTTGGACCCTTCCCTAAGTGTAGTGTCATTTTCCATATGCTCAGACCCTTGTACCAACTTATAGAAGAATTCCATATCTTCATGAGAAGACCCTTGAGAAGATTAGGCAGATAGAGCTAGCCCAAGAGGAAGCTCGTAGGGCTGAGGCCTTTCCCCTTAGACCAATCTTTCCTCCTCCTTTAAAGGTCATATACCCTGAGCCTGCAGAGGTTCCTGAACTAATGTATGAGGATAACGCTACTTCAGACCCAATGCCAACGTCTAAGGCTGGCAAATTTTAGACTCTTTTCAAGAGTCTATGGATTATTCTCCTAGGCATGGTGAGGTTTTGGAGGATGCCGAGGTTTCAAGCAAAGCCTCGTCTCATAGAGGAGCTAGCACCTCGCGTAGATCTCCTTCTATAGAGATCGTAGGGCCTAGCGTAGCAATTCCACCTCCCATTGATGCCATTCCACTATCGGCTGCCACCGGGGTTGAGTTTGCAAAGAGGTTTCCTAGTGGTGTCCCTACCACTGCCCAGGCCGACGGTGCTATGGATGGTGATGATGGTGAGGAGAGAAAACTTGACGCCTCTGAGGTGACCGAGTATGAGAGTACTATGAACGAGTACGACCTTTTTCTTTCAGGCACCTCTATTCTATAGATTCTTCAGTCATCCTTAGGAAACCTCTGAAGGATGAGAGGGCCTTCGATGACCGAGATGGAGAAGTCTGTGTTTACGAGCAGATGTTTAAGTGGGGCTTTCGTCTTCCTATCCACCCAACCATCAGAGCTATACTTTCCCACATAAATCTTTCCCTTTCCCAGTTGTCCCCAAATGCCTGGAGGGTTATGATTGGGGCCATCATCCTTTGGAGGGATGTTCACCATTCAGACCTTCCAGTTAGAGTTTTTACAGGTTGTTACGTTCCCTCGTCTGCCAAAAACCACCCCAGCTACTACCACTTCTTAGCTAGGAAATCATAGAAGGAGAGGCTTTTGCTTACCAAACAACAAATCATAATTGGAAACCTCGGTACTTCTTTATTTTCGGGGCATGGGAATTTGGTTAAGATGAGGCTTCTGGAATGTCGATTCTAAGGACCCCTTTGAGATGGGGGAGGTCTCCCTTGCTGCTAAAGCCGACCCTAAACTTAGTCAGGACAATTACAAGAATATTGAGGACCTTCGCAATTAGGGCGAGAAAGGTCGTCTCGTTAAATATGAACATCTGATGACCCCCTATTACCTTTCTCAAACAGGTTTGGGGGGTGGTCCCCTAGAAGAGCTTCGTAAGTCTTCATTTTTCTTACCCAAGTTATATCTCTTATATTTTTTATCTCTGACTGACTAACTCAGAAACTCGTCTTTTGCAGAGCGCCCAGCAGGCATACCAAATGAGTTTTGGGCAATGTCGGCACCCAGTTTAGTGAAGCTCATAGAAAAGCGAGGTGGTAAGAGTGCACCACCACCGGTATAAAAAAAGAACGTCGGTACCTCTAGGGCCGATGCTAACAAAAAGAGGAAGCCCACGGCTAACCCGACGCATACGAGACTAAGCAAGACTTAGGCCAAGGATTGTGCCATACCCATTTCTACAAACGATGCCCTGGATTCTCGTATATCTCAGCTCAAAATTAGAGATAGATTAATCAGCCACAATCTGAAAGTTACCAATGCTATTGGTACAATAATGACTGAGGAAGACAAGCGTTTTCTACACACATTGGATGTCCCTTTATTGGCCGAGTTTGCTCTCTATAAGTCAATCCAGATATCAATTTTTTTCTCATTTGCTCACAAGTGTGACATCGTCTTTTTAGAAATTATAACTCATATGTTCATATGTCTGATCTCCTTATGCAGGGTGTCTTATCTTTTCATCGTCTTGTTGATTGGACTTTAAAGAAGATCCCCCTTATAGAGAAGGGTAAGGAAGCTGAGAAGGTTGAGGAATCTCTGAATGCAGAGGTTGAAAGGTTGAATGGAGTAATCAAGGAAAGGGATAGCCAGTTGTCTCAACTCAAGAAAGATCACAACAAAGATCTGAAGGCCAAGGATGATGTTCTTCAGTCTAAGGTTGATGCTGCAATCAAGGCTGCTTTGGAAGATGCTGTTGCTGAGAAGACCATCGAGGACTACAAGGTCTCTGACGAATTTATCATCTTCGAATTTGAGTACCTAGGGAGGGGCATCAAAGCAACTTGCAAATGGGAATCCTTGAAGGAGAATGAGTCCGAAAGCTTGACTGTTGAGGAATTTATTGGTCTCGGCTTTGGAGACCCTCAGTTCGCTCAGGCCTTGAAGGAAGTTGAAGAGGGTGATGCTGCTCCAACCGAGACTGCTCCTCTCAAGGTTACATAGACTGAGGACGCTACTCATCATAATTATGGAGTTGAAGTCACAAACGTCAGCCTTGACCAGACGACTGATGCTGTTGGTGGATCGGCTCCCGCCGAGACATAGGATCTTTTGCTAGTGAAGCTTTTCAATAGTTGTAATTTTGATGAACTTTTATCTGTGATTCTTGTTTTTATGAACTCTGATGGCTTCTTGACACTCTGGTTTGTAACTCTGAATGCTTTTTATGATAATCATATGTAGTTCAACTTCTTCATATTCTATTGCTTCATACGATGTTTTGTTTAAAATTTATATGTTGGTGTTTCCCTATAATTGCGATGTTTTACCTCTTATTTTCACCAATTTAATGTTGTTTGAGCTCTGAGGTCACCAAACTATGATGTTTTACCTCTTAAACTTTCACCAAATAAAGATGGAAAAGGTCCGAGGTCACCAAATCATGGTGTTTTACCCTTATATTTTCACCAAATAACGATGTAAAAGGTCGGAGGTCACCAAATTATGATATTTCACTTCATATTTTTACCAACTTAATAATGTAAAAGGTCTGAGGTCACCAAATCATGGTGTTTTACCCTCATATTTTTACTAAATAATGATGTTAAAGGTCTGAGGTCGCCGTATTATGATGTTTTACCCTCATTTTTTCACCAAATAATGATGTTAAAGGTCCGAGGTCACCATATTATGATGTTTTACCCTCATATTTTCACCAAATAATGATGTTAAAGGTCTGAGGTCACCAAATTATGATGTTTTACCTTAAATTTTCACCAAATAATGATGTTAAAGGTCTGAGGTCACCAAATCATGGTGTTTTACCCTCATATTTTCACCAAATAATGATGTTAAAGGTCTGAGGTCACCATATTATGATGTTTTACCCTCATATTTTCACTAAATAATGATGCTCAATGTCCGAGGTCAACAAATCATGGTGTTTGACCAATTTTCACCAAATAATGATGTAAAAGGTCTGAGGTCACCAAATTATGATGTTTCACCTCATATTTTTACCAACTTAATGAGGTTAAATACACACACATCGGAGCAAGAGAATTAACACAATGTTGCTACTTTTTCATTGACATCTTCTATTTAAGTTGATACATGTATTACAAAAAGAAGAACAATTGCAACATCATAAATAATATTTCTTTAAGTGATCGGCATTCCAAGGGTTGGAGAAAGGTTCTCCTTCCAGATTTTCTAGCCGGTAGGTACAAGGTACAACCTCATCAATTACCTTATAAGGACCATGCATTTTAGGATGAAGCTTATTTTTTTTTTGCCATATCTTCTTCAGGACTAGGTCCCCCACAGCTATCAACTTTGACTTTACCCTCTGATTATAGAATCTTGCAGTTCTCTGCTAATAGGTTACCTGTCTTATCTCTGCATCCTCTCTTCTTTCCTCAATCAAATCAAGATCGAGCCTTCTTTCTTCCCCATTCCTCTGAGGGTCATATGTCTGAACTTTATGAGTGAGAAGTCCTACCTCTGTTGGGATGGTAGCCTCTGAGCTATGGGCTAACATAAATGGAGTTTCTCATGTTGGTGTCCTTGCTGTCATCCTGTAGGCCCAAAACACAACATATACCTCCTCTATCCACCTTCCTTTGGCCTCTTCCAACCTCTTTTTTATCCCATTAAGGATTGTTCGATTTGTGATCTCATTCTGGCCGTTTGCCTGGGGTCGACCAGGAGAAGAGAAGAACTGCTTAATTCCCACTTTTTCGCAGTATTTTTCTAAGGAGTATCCCAATGCTATATCCTTTCTTGTTAGCGGAGGTATCAAAGAACATTTGCCATAAGATGTCCTCTTGGGAGGTAAAAAGGATATTCTCATCCGAGAACTCAAAAATCTAGACATCGATTTCTTCCATAGGGTGGTCAGCAAGGTAGTCAAACATGGATCTTCCTTACATGGTGTAATGCCCCGACCCGAATTTAAAGGTCAATAAAGGATCAACCCAATCCGATTCAATATTAATTGTGAAGTGTAGTGAAACAACCTAAATAATGTCTCTAGTCCAGTTTTATTATTATGTAACGTTACTCTTGTTAGCATGCGATTCCAATTTTATCAATTACATGACAGGACCTAAGGGAAGTGACCCCAAGGCCAAGTAATCAGAGCTACTAATCGTAAAATCAAGTAACTACATACATGTATAATGATATCAAAGTACGAAACATCATTCAACCCGCCGTAACAAAAGAGGGATGTGAGCCGAATGCTCAGTGGGATTATATATAAATGCAGTATATAAATGAACGACAGAAGGAATACTGATACACTACACTACATGCATGTGAAAATACACACACACACACACACACACACACACACACACACACATATATATATATATATATATATATATATATATATATATATATATATATATATATATATATATATATATATATATCTTCCTTGTCTTTATAAATAATTGTTTTGTGTCGTTATGCTTAAAAACTAGCATTTCTTTCAGTTAACGCACACGGTTAAACAATTAACAATTATTTGGAAAAAAACCTTTCGTTTACTTTCAAACATGTACTACCTAACGTTCATTAACTCACGTCGAGTTATTAATCATTACTTAAGACTTGCTTTCAACGTCCACGCACGCCATGCTTAGACAAATACTCATTTCCTTTGAAAATTTTACATAACACATGCTTGTGTTCATTATGGTTCAAACCCCATTAGGTATCTTAAACATCATTACATCATCTTATTAAACCATCCCATGCTGCCACATAAATTTTGAACATTTAATGTGTTATTCTTGCATTAGTAAATCAATGAATTAATACAATTCATTTATGCCTCTTTCATAATGATTCAATTCACTACTTAACATTATCTTTAGGGATTCCGCCAACACACACACACTTATCACAACACACGCATAACCACGGTTTCATGTAATTTCACCGTTCGATACCGAGCTCCAAGTAAAATGCAGTTGGTTTGGGATCTTTCACCACCAGGGACAGCATAGCCCTGCTTAATTATTTAACCCAACACCATCGAATATCATTTTCTTGCCAATGTGTTCAACATTTTTCAAAATGTTTACTTTAATTTGCACTTTTCGACCGAAGCCAAAGCCTTGGACTTAACCATCCATTTTCCCATTATACTTGGAAAATTATTACTTTATCCTTAAGTCTTTAATTTACACACGTGTTGATTTTACACCAAAAATCATTCACATTTTAGGACTTAATTCAATTTCACCCACACTAGTATAAAATATTTTTATTTTATAAAAATATTTCACTTTAAGTAAATTACCAATTTACCCTATACTAATCAAAACATGTAGTTCAATTCCTTAACAAGTGTCATTTCTAAAAAACAATCATTAAGTTTCCAACATGACATTTTAACGCTTTAGCCGTTTTAACACTTGTTTAACATCACGCTTTTGCCAAACTTCCATACTTATCAATTAAATAATTTCATCACATGAAATAACATCTTTGTTTTACTTTATATTAAACCCAATAAAACCTCTTTTAAACTCGCTCACTTATTTATTCACAAAATAATACGAGTTTATAGAAATTATACTATAAATACTAAAATCTTATCAAATGGATTAAGAATGCATCTTTCTAGAATTATAGACTATTCACAACAAACGTGTTTTTCAAGTAAGCAAGACATTCTTAGCTTCCTTAAACTCGAAAATGACCATGTATTCATAAAGTTCTCCATTTTATAAACAAGCTTCAGAAATATTTATTTCGTAAATATTTGACAACATTAATCATTTTTCATATTTTTATTTCATAAAAATGTCCATTATTTCCCCTTACTTGAAATCTCGAAAGTATCATTTCTTCACATTTTTATTTCTTAAAACTGTTCATCATATCTTTTTACTATGAATATACACAAGTACTGCTTTCTTGCATTTTTATCTCATAAAAATGTCCACTATTTATTTTAACTAGAAATACACCAAATGACAATTTCTAACATTTTTATTTCATAAAAATGTCCATTGTTTCCCCTTATTTGAAATGTCCAAAGTATCATTTCTTCACATTTTGTTTTCGAAAAAATGTTCATCCTGTTATTTTACAAGGAATATACACAAGTACTATTTTCTTCCATTTTTATCTCATAAAAATGTCCACTATTCATTTTAACTAGAAATACACCAAATGACACTTTCTAACAGTTTTATTTCATAAAAATGTCCATTGCTTCCCCTTACTTGAAATGTCCAAAGTATCATTTCTTCACATTTTTATTTCGTAAAAATGTTCATCATATCTTTTTACCTATGTTCTAAAAGGCCCGCATAGGCTTGAGGCTTGAGAGAAACGTATCGCCTACGCCTTATTACGCCTTGTTCTTGGTAAAAGGCTTAAGGCACACTTTAAAAAAAAAAAAAGATTAGTTGACAAATAATGGTTATGGAGCATGAATATGAGAAAGATGGCTACCAAACATACGAATATATTTTCAAAATTCAAGCTATGTACTATTTTATTATATTACTAGCCTTAGAATAATTAAAATAATAAAAAAAAGGAAAAACACCTTTTTATGCCTAGGCTTCGCATAGGCTCCTAAGGCTTGACCTCTACATCTCGACCACGCCTCGCGCCTTTTAGAACCTTGCTTTTTACTAGGAATAAACACAAGTACTACTTTCTTCCATTTCTATCTCATAAAAATGTCCACTATTCATTTAACTAGAAGTACACCATATAACACTTTCTAACATTTTTATTACATAAAAATGTCCATTGTTTCCCCATACTTGAAATGTCCAAAGTATAATTTCTTCGCATTTTTATTTTGTAAAAATATTCATCATATCTTTTTACTAGGAATAAACACAAGTACAACTTTCTTTCATTTTTATCTCTTAAAAATGTCCACTATTCATTTTAGCTAGAAGTAAACCAAATTACACTTTCTAACATTTTTATTTCATTAAAATGTCCATGAATAGTATTCTAATTTTTTTTAACACTTTTAACCTTCATTTGAGATCCATTTGCTCATGAGATTAGAGAAATTTACCAATAAATTTCACGGATGCAACTATCACAAGTTCTACATATTTTAACCCTAAAATATGTAAATAATGATTATAAAGTTTGTACACAATATAAACTTTAAACCAAGGTCAGTGAATCCCACCTCAATAATGGTGATAGTGTACAAGAAGATGGGTGACTCTCCCTCTAAAGAGGACCTCAAAGAAAGTCGCACAAAGCGCCACCACGAAATCTAAAACAAAGCTTCAAAAATACTCAGCAACACATCTCCAAGATAACTCCCTTCAAACCCTCTTACAACTCTTAATATTAGACCATTTTCAACCAAATAAAACAACTCCTATATGACTACATTTCGTGACTTATTTCTTATCAGGGAGGAAGAATACATATTTCTGCGGTTAGGCCACGGAAAGAGAAAATGGGGAGTAACAGATCAGGATCAAGGATGACCTGAGATTTATATAAACGGTGGGCAACAAATGGACGGATGACAGCGCATAAGGGGGACTGATGTCTTCCATGTCGTTTGATCCACAACCAACATCGCTTGAGCGACAACCAACGTTGCTTGAGCGACCAGTTGGTGTGGCTGGCAACCTGCTACCTTAACAGCCTTTATTTCTACATATCTCATTTGTCCGGTATTGCCCCCCTTTAACAGCTACCGAGATCTAATCTTATTTGGTCCAATTTGTTTGCCGCTTAATCCAAAGCTTTCCTTTACCACATTTGCCCCTAATAGTTTCAAAATTTCAGTAAGGGCATACATCATTTGTTTTTCCTAAAAATTTTATAATCCCTATATGAGACTTTATAAAAATCCATAATTCAATTAATTTTTCTTCAACTCTAATTTATAGCCATATATATTCCATATAATTTTTTACTAGCAATAATTATTTTCACTCCTCCAAATTAGTTTAAATAGAAATACAAGTTCTTCTTAATCATCAAAGTTTCTATGTCTTTCACTTTATCGTAACTTTATACGGGGATTAAAAATATTTAGGCCGAGGCATTACATTCTTCCTTCTTTATGAAATTTCGTTCTCGAAATTTATGATCGTCAACTGACAAACATCTATCCAATAATCTGATTCCAATCTTAGATGTCTTTAACGCTATAGTCCAACCCGAATGTCTTATTGCTAACTCCCAAGAATGCCATTAAATTAATCTGATACCATTAATTTAACACAATCATGGTGGACCCTAAGGTCTTACTACTAACTCCCAAGAATGGCCATCATATCCATCTAAATAGTACCTCAGAATAATTCATAATCACTAAATATTATGCTAATCACCCAGGGAACCCGTTATCGTGAATTATTACGATCATCGGAGTTCACAAGCCTACATTTTGTCAAACGATTTCGATCTTGCTTAGCCTAGGAAGATATGTCCTCAATGTCAATAACTATTCACATAAATGATTTCGAGACAACTATTTCAATCCCAATGATTCATCTGACTAATACCTCCTACTAGGCTACGCTGGAGTCATCCGAGGTATGATAACCCAAATACGCATGAGATACTACATTCTCAATCAACAAATTCCATACGGGGTGCAACACTAGAATTTTAATGTTCCACCAAGTTCTAATACTCATATATTAGAGTCGTGACATCAAATCCTTGATACACATCGTAAATAACTATACTGTTTAACTAGGGAGTATGTTAACTTTAAGCTATCAAATACCCATGCAACAAATCGCAAGATCATGTGTACACCAACTAATGTAAAATAAGAGTGCTTTTGAAGAAGAGTGTACTCGTGTGTCGTGATGCATCAGCCTCAACCTAGCATATCTCGCATCGCTACTAAGCTTATGCAATGCTACACTTGAATACAGACCCATAACTGACACAACAACTTCCCATTATCAGGATCTAAGAAGACACAATAAGATGTAATGGATCAGGCGACTATCGCGCCAGTATGAAATAATTGAATTCGAGTAATGATCCACACCACATGAAGTACGAACCACATTGCATACTTAAAGTCTAAAATTTTCACTGACTTATACGTATGATGAAGTATTTGCTTAGCCACGTACCCTAGCTTGAATCACTAATCACGAACCGATTCACTAGGGAAGCTAGAACGCTAGGCTTTCCTCCTTAAGACTGGGGTTATTTGTTATCCTTCATATTAAAGCGAAGTTACAATTATCATTTCTTAATGTTAGTCACTGACCATGCACTCAAGTCTCCACATGTCATTGCTAACTTTCAAACCTCGAGATCTTTCTCATCTAGTGAAACACAACACTCACATAATTTTTTACCCTACGGTCCATTGCTACGATCCTTATCAATATCTTATGTGAACCCAAATCATAACTATTGGACTAGTTAAATTGACATCTCAAATTTTCATGCATTATCCATGCCTAATGCCTAATGGTTCCCTTCACTAGAGTCATATCAAGTCATATGGGTAGCACACACAGGTGCTATAATCAAGCCTAACACTTCATTTCGAGTTATACCCCTAAAACCATGGTGAACATCATCGTGTCCTAAGTCTCCCAAGTGTAGAATCTAGCACTCATTAACCTATTCCCGACATTATGCTTAAGATTCATTTCACGACACTAGTTTATAAACGAAAGCCATAACACTAACTCCAAGTACCCCCATAAACCAACATGACCTAAACATAGTACAATCATCAATAATTTACCATTACTATGTAGACTTTAATATCATAATAATTCCTAAATTCTTTGTGGATGATAACACCGTACTTAATCATCTCTCTAAACAGTTTACACATTTATCCTGAAAAATCACAAGTCGCATTATGACCTATGTGACATAACCTCGCATTTACCACTATAACATGTTTATCACCACATACACCTCGACATAATTTTGATTTCTTTCCATAATTCATGGAGGAGATAACAATACGATCATTTCCTAAAGTGGTCACACACATCATAGTGTAAGAATCATCACGTTAGAATCATATCACGCATGACAACTGATTATGTCTACCAATTCATAACCTCAAGGCATCAATCCTAGTCACTATGTGTTATATCAACTGTAAGACTATGCCATTTACATCATAAGGAAAGTTTTAAGGGGAGACACTATTGGCATCACATTCATTTACTAACTACCATCACAATAAATCTTTGGTAGGATACGGGACATCGGGTACTACCTATAAAACTTTTGGCCAATACCTTTGATGCCACAAGAGATCATATTCCTCAATACCACTTCATTTCTAGGACTTCATAGTTTTTTTCTTAAATTTCCCTGAATCAATATGATTATCTAAACCTAAATCATAATCAAGTTACTTAGACATTCTAATTTTCATAAAATTATTTATTCACAAGCCACACTACTTAGTCACATAATCCCATAGATGAAACCATATGCATACTAGCTAAGACGTAACTGAAATCATCAAAACTTTCTAATCATCTAACTTTAACATGATAAATCTCACACAAGTCTAACCACATCTTCCCGAAAGGAACATTGAACCTAAAGCTCTGATACCAAATTGCAACACCCTGACCCGGATTTAAAGGTTAATAAAGGATTAACCCGATTCGATTCGTATATTAATTGTGCATTGCAGTGAAACAACGTAATAATGTCTTTAGTGTAGTTTAATTATTATGTAACGTTACTCTTGTTAGCATACGATTCCCATTTTATCAATTACGTGACATGACCCAAGGGAACTACCCCTAAAGCCAAGTAAACAGAGCTACTAATCGTAAAAGCATGTAACTACTTACCTATATAACGCTCTCAAAGTATGGAACATCATTCAACCTGCCGTAGTAAAAGAGAAATGTAAGCCGAATGCCTAGTGGAATTATGTAAAAATGCAGTATAGAAACGAATGGTAGAAGGAATACTCACACACTACACTACATGCATGTGAAAATACTTATATATCTACATATATACAATTGGAAAATACATATCTCAATGTGTCAGACCATTTTATTTCCAAAACGTTATTTGACACCTTTTATCCTCCTTGTCTTTACAAATAATTATTTTATGTCATTATGCTTAAAAACTAGCATTTCTTTCAGTCAACACACACGGTTAAACAATTAACAATTGTTTGTAAAAAAACCTTTCGTTTACTTTCAAACGTTTATTACCCAATGTTCATTAACTCACATCGAGTTATTAATCATTACTTAAGACTTGCTTTTAACGTACACGCATGCCGTGTTTAGAAAAATACTTATTTCCTTTGAAAACCTTACATAACACACGCTTGTGTTCATTATTGTTCAAACCTCATTAGGTGGCTTAAACATCATTACATCATCTTATTAAACCATCCAATGATGCCACATGAATTTTGATTATTTAATGTGTTATTCTTGCATTTGTAAATCAATGGATTAATACAATTCATTTATGACTCTTTCATGGATATTCAATTCATTACTTAACATTATCTTTAGGGATTCTTCCAAAACACAAACACTCATCACAACACACGCACAACCATGGTTTCATGGAATTTCACCATTCAGCACCGAGCGCCAAGTAAACTGCAGTTGGTTTGGGGTCTTTCAACACTAGGGATAACATAGCCCTGCTTAATTATTTAACCCGACATCATCCAATATCATTATCTTGCCAATGTGTTCAATATTTTTCATAATTTTTACTTTAATTTTCACTTTTCGACCTAAGCCAAAGCCTTGGACTTAATCGTTCATTTTTCCATTATACTTGGAAAATTATTACTTCCTCCAAAAGTCCTTTATTTTACACACGTTTTGATTTTACACCAAAAATCATTTACATTTTAGGACTTAGTTCAATTTCTTCCACACTAGTATAAAACATTCATTAACATTTTTATTTTATAAAAATGTTTCACTTTAAGTAAATTACACATTTACCCTATACTTATCATAACTTGCAATTTAATTCCTTAATAAATGTCATTTCTCAAAAACAATCATTAAGTTTCCAATTTGATGTTTTAACGCTTTAGCCGTTTTAACACTTGTTTAACATCACGCTTTTAACAAACTTTCATACTTGTCAATTCAATAATTTCATCACATGAAATAACATCTTTGTCTTACTTTATGTTTAAACCTTGTAAGACCTCTTTTAAACGCGCTGACTTATTTATTCACAAAATACTATTAGTTTATAAAAATTATACTACAAATACTAAAATCTTATAAAATGGATTAAACATGAATTTCTTACTAGAATTATAGACTATTCAAAACAAACATTCTTTTCAAGCAAGCAAGACATTCTTAAGTTCCTTAAACTCGAGAATGACCATGTATTCATAAAGTTCTCCATTTTATAAACAAACTTTATAAATATTTATTTCATAAATATTTGACAATATTAATCAATTTCCACATATTTATTTTATAAAAAAGTCCATTGTTTCCCCTTTCTTGAAATGTCCAAAGTATCATTTCTTCACATTTTTATTTCGTAAAAATGTTCATCATATCTTATTACTAGGAATAAACACAAGTACTACTTTCTTCCATTTTTATCTCATAAAAATGTTCACTATTCATTTTAACAAGAAATATACTAAATGACACTTTCTAACATTTTTATTTCATAAAAATGTCCATTGTTTCCCCTTACTTAAAATGTCCAAAGTATCATTTCTTCACATTTTTATTTCGTAAATATGTTCATCATATCTTTTTACTAGGATTAAACACAAGTACTACTTTCTTCCATTATTGTCTCATACGCCATTTTTGTCTCAAGTACTGGATTACTAGTGCTTGCATTCTTGGCATTGTCGTCGTCCCCCAAGATGGTGATGACTTGCCCATTGGCAAAGAATTTTAATTTCTGATGAAGGAAATAATACATACCCTTGATACTATGGAGCTACGGTCGTCCGAGCAACAGATTGAAACAATAAAAAATGTCGCTCACTTGGAATTCAACAACTTGATTTATAGGTCCAACCCCTATTACAAGCTTTATGGATCTCATTACTTCTTGATGAGTATTATCATAAGAACGTATAGAGACATCTCGCTCACTTTCAGTCCCAAATAATTAAGGGCCCTCAATTGGCAGACATTAAGAGTTGATTCATTACTGATAAGAGAGAGTGGGGCAGTCTTTCTCATGAATTCGATAGAGATATTGAGAGCATAATTATGGTTTGGCCCAATCTTAGGGATTTCTTCTTCAGAGAAAGAAAGCATTCTAGTAGAGGTCAGGGATCCGATAAGATTCACTACTTTGTCTGGAGTGGTGGAATGAGGAACTATGGGTCTAGTGAGTAGTTTGATCAAGGCATTTCGATGCAATTGGGAAGACATAAAGATTCCCAACAGAGTGATGTTAGCTTGGGTCTTCTTTAATTGATCGAGGATCTTGCTTTCCTTGAGGGTCATTTTGGGCATAGGAAGATCTTTAACACATTTTCCCTTGTCGCTTGCTGATGGTGGCAGGTTTGGGACTTGGTAATGCCTCCCTGACCTGGTCTTATGGTTCATAAAAGAGGGGGAAAATAAAAACCCTGTTTCCTTATTGATCTCAAGTTGTTCAGCCACCTTATTGATTTCACCTAGTAGTTCCTCAAATGATATTATCCTGCATATGCTAACTATTAGGCTAGTCTTTTCTTGACTTTGATCTTCATCTGAATCATTAAATTTATCCCCCATCCGATGGAAATGACATCATCTTTCCATGAAAGTCAATACAGTTAATAATTTCAATAGCCTCTTCATATAAATCCTCCCATTCGATGGGGAGATGTAGAAGTGAAGGGGCAAAGTATTTAATGGTTAAAACATACTGCAAATATCACCGGTCTGTTGAAATAATTCTGCCATAATCTGAACGACATCATCTAGACTGACTTCATCAGTCGGTACAACCCATGTGTCTAACACTTGAGTCCATTTCTGAGCTTCTAAGAGCAGTATATTGAATCTCTGACAATTAATGGTCATCTAAGAGGGAAATTTCAGCCCAAACTCAAGGAGTTGGTTCAATACTTCTAACAATTCCATATCTTTATCTCCAGAATGGGTACGGACAATGATGGATGCTCTGTTAAGGAGTGATAGGGCCTGATCAACAAAACTGGTAGGGTATAAGAGAAAATATGGGCACACTTGGAGAGTTTTAGGAGAGTATATGGGTATGATGGATGATTTACTTGGTAAGATTTGGGTATATGTATCAAATTATATGTCTTCTTATATGAAGATGGCATTTGTTTGATTGGAGAGTGAATTATGGGTAGTGTTTGGTTTAGGATTGACTGGTGGGGCGATGGTACCTCGTCGATTAATCCTTGGATCAAATTTTGGAGGTGGAAATACTGGGTGGACCGTTGGAAAGGGTATTTAGTTCCTTTTGAATATTTATTCAACCTCATTCAAGATGAAGAGTTGACTTTGGTCAAATGGAGCTCGGGATTGCCCGGTGACCTCCGAATTAATTTTTGGAGGAAAACGGATTGTACGTCCGAACGGTTATGTTGTTTTGTGCACAGGGAGGATAGTTAGAAAGGGGTTTGAGTTCATTTTGAATATTCAAAGATCTTTCACTCTGATGGTGAAGTTAATTGGGGTCAAATCCAGGCTCGAAAGCGCCCGGTGGCCTCCAAATCGATTTTTGATAGTAAACTAGTCCAATCGTTCGAGTTGGTATGCCGATTTGTGCATAGGGTGGACCGTTGAAAAGGGTGTTCAGAGACCTTCTAGTATTCAAAGAGCTTTTTCTCTAACAATAGAGTTTATCGAATTCCAACGAGGCCGGGGAGCTCCCGACGGCCTCTATATCGGTACTCGTAGTATGACCTAGGGTTTGTAGTGAAATGGGAAGGTGATAGGGACCTAAGGAGAGGCTTAGGGGGTCCTCGAATGTGATGTCTACATCGTGGTAAAAAAATAGGATCTCGATCTTATCCTAAGCTACTTATATCGATACAATGATCATAAGGTTTAGTATGTAGGATTCCAAGAAAGGGCACCTAATAAAATAAAGAGGATGGTGAATATACCTTATGCTTTTGCGTTGGGAAGCCTCATGTATGATACGATTTATACTAGACTGGATATCTATTATGTCAGTGAAATGGTTAGAAGATTCCAATCTAATCCAATTAAGGAGCACTTGTCTACCGCGAACCACATTCTCAAGTACCTGAATAGGACTAGACATTATGTGTTGTTTACTCAGTAAAGAGTCTAGTACCCATTGGGTATATATACTTTTATTTTCAGTCAGATAAGAATTATTGAAAATTAATCTAGGGAAATGTGTTTACCCTAAGAGGTGGATCCATAAGTTGAAGGAGTATTAAACAATCATGTATTGTTGATTCGACCATAAAATCTGAGTATATTGCCGCTTCAGAGGAAGCAAAAGAAGTTTTTTGGCTCCGAAACTTCCTAAGTGATTGGGGTGTGTTTCGTTTAGTACAATCACCTATTACACTTTATTATGACAATATCGGTGTGGATGTAAATTCTAAAGAACCAAGGAATCATTAAAGGATGAAGCACATTGAGCCCAAGTACCACCTAATTCGAGAGATCGTGCAAAGGGGAGACATCATCATAACCAAGATTACAACCAATGACAAACTGGCGGATTATTTTATAAAGAGATTACTAGCTAGGATTTTTTAACAGTCATGTAAAAAGAATAGGAGTCATAGCATGGTCATGTGGCTTTAAGATTAAATTGGAGATTGTTGGGGTTAATCTTTAAACCATGTGTAAAACATTTTATTGTTGATCAATAAAGGATTTTTTATACAATTTTAAATGAGAATCAAGTTTATGAGAATGATTTATATTTTTTCAAATATATTATTTCATATAAATGTCGGTCAATAGAACTTAGTAGGAATTCTAGTGAGTTGGCTTTGGGTTGATCAAATAAGATTGGAATTTTGGTTCTAACACTATTGAAAAGTTCACAACCTAGATTAAGAGTGGACATCCTATCGAAATAGTTGCGAGAAAATCCAAATATTTTATCTCAAATTGTGAGAACATGTATGATAGTTTAGGAACTTGTGCAATAGTTCAACAGAGGATTGTGATCGATACATCTCAGGAATGTATTGAACAGGACCAACCATGAGATTTAAGCCTAAGGGTTATCTTAATTAGACTCAATTAATCTCACGCCATTTTCAAAGGGTGCATATATTCTTAATCACATGATTTATGAAGATTGGAATGCTTATGTGATTGTTTCTTTGATTTCAATTGGTGCAATTCAACCATAGATTGACTCAAGCGATTCTCGCATATTGGGTCACAGTTATGTGAGTAGAACTGAGATCTTAATTCAGAGTAATATGTGTTTAAGGATACCTTGGATTGTGATATCTCCTTAATAGACTTATAAGATTTGTTTCCACCAGTAACCCTAATCAGTGAATTATTTATAGTATGACGGAGTAGAGAAATAAGTTAAGTTTGAGAATCAAGGAATTGATTACATGTTGGTTTAGGTTAATTAACAACAAATTCATTTGACCAAGAGAGCATCAGAAGCTTAACACGGGGAGCAATATTATGTACTATAATCAAATTTGAAAATAATACCTCATTATATCCGAGTGATTTATGAGATAATTAAATTAGAGTGCATTCATAATTATTTAGCACAATTAATTATGATGAAATGAAGAAATGAAATAAAGTATGGTAAATGTAATTTGGGATTTTCGAGTATTTATTTGGAAGCTAATTTAAGTATTTGTATTGTGTCCCTTATGTAGTACTTATAACTAAGTAGTTAGGTTCAGACTCTTAAGTAATACAGTTTGACCCAAGCCCACCTTTTGTACTTGTATATAAAGGAGTGGGAAGGGATTTTAATCATTATTATTCATTATTGGGGTTTTAGAGGGGTGAGAGAAAATATTATTCACATTTTTGTGAAGATGCCAAAAGATAGGCCATCATATCTTAATTAGAAGCAACGAGTTTCATCTCAAAATATTCCCACACACCTACCTAACTTTGGCGAGGATCATACACTAAAAGATTTAAGTTTCCACAAGGATAAGCAAGCTTTTGGAGATCTAAAATAAGGCAACACTTCATCATCAATAAATACTTTTCTCCCCATCAGATTACAATCGGATCCTCAAAGGTATTATGCTTTGAACCCTATGTTTGTTCTTCAAACATAGTTTTGGTTTTACCTCTTATAATTGTTTGATTAGTCATATATTAAAGGGATAAAAACTTTTAATCCACATATTTCTATCCCCAACATGTACATCTCAATTTGAGTATTGCATACCATCCAAAGACAAATGGGCAAACACATAAGACAAACCAGATTTGAGAGGATATGTTGAGGTCATGCATTTTAGACTTCAAGGTAAGATAGAAAAAGTACTTTCCATTAGTCATGTTCGCCTACAATAATAGTCATCAGTAAACTATCAATATGGATCCTTATAAGTATTTTTATGGACGTACTTATTGTTCGTCAATTTATTGGTTGGAGGTCGAAGAGGATAAGTTGTTAGGACTAAATTTTATTTAGGATACCAAAGAGAAGGTGACCCTTATAAGGGATCATATGAGGACTTCCAAGAGTAGGTAGAAGAGTTATATCGATAGGCTTAAATGAGGTTCATGAAGGGAGTTGTGAGGTTAATGAAGGGAGTTTTGAGGTTTATAATTAACGGAGTTATGAGATTCATGAATAAGGGGAACTTAGATCCCTTTTATATAGATAATTTCATGATCATTGATTGGGTAGGTCCATTATCCTACCATCTTGCATTTCTTGATCACGTTCAATGGGTCCATGATGTTTTAATTTATTAATGTTAAGGATATTTTATAGGGGTCAGTTTCCATATTAGCACGTTGATATAGGGGAGGTAAAACTACACTCAAATGTTCGTTACAAGGAAAGACCCTTTTGTATTTTAGACTAGATTATTTTCTCGAAAACCATTCCTTTAGCGCGTGTCCAATGGAGCCACCATAGTGAGGCAGAGTCTACTTAAGAGTTTGTGAGCAATATGCGAGAGAGGTATTTCAAGATTTTTGAGCTTGATATTGACTGAATTTCAATGAAGGAATCCTTTGTTGGGGGGGGGGGGGGGGGGGGGAGGGGATGTAATACCTCAGGGTTTTCATGAATTAAATAATTGTGATCAATAATTGTGACACCATGTAAATTCCATAATTATATTGATCAGTTCTAAATAAAAATATTACGAGAGTTAAACAATTAATAACATTGTAAGAGTGATCGAGATAAATAATAATGATATAATTAATGATAATGCAAAATAACACCGTGATAAATAAATAAGATAACTCTGATACCATCCCATACACCAAAACATACGACTTGTCACGATAAAAAACCTTGACAAGTCAAACTTGTGACGATCAAAGACCATGACATGGAAAGGGGTGACAATTTTTTTGTTAAGGACTTGTCACGATCAAAGTCCGTGACACATTTTTTTCTTGTCACGGATGTGTCACGATCAAAAACCTTAATAAGTCTGTGACAAGGAAAAATGATTCCCGAACTTTGATCGTGACACGTCTTTGACAAAAACATTATCACCCCTTCCTTGTCACGGTCAAAGTCCATGACAAATATTGGAAGTAGTAAAAAAAACTGATGAGTAGTATGGCCACTTCCACTACCCAGTAGTATATTATGACCTGTTGTAACAAGTATATGATATATTTTGTCAATAAATACCAACAACCAACATTCAAAAACCTTAATAATCAAACACTAAATAAATATAAATAAGAATTTAGGCCATACAACAATCATTCATTATCAAACACTAAACAACATTCAATACTTATGATAATAAAAAACAAAACAAATAATAATCAAATTATTATAATTTTTTTATTCCTTATCAACTTCAAGGAGAAAGCTAGGCCATACTACATAGCAATTGACAAAACCCTCAATAGCTCGAATGCTACATTGTTTGTTCATTCACATGGGTTCATTCTCTTTTCCCACAAAAACTTTCGTGACGTGGACTCGGGCCTCGTGTGGTTTCAACGGATAACTATACACCAAGGAACCTAGGCGTATAATCGGGTACCTCAACCCCCTAACTATTCCATCTCCACCCCGTGTTTATTAAATACACTCTATCCTAACCAATTGTTAATGGTCTAATTGGGATGAGGGGGTATAGGTAGGGGTGACGAATATGTCATATGGAGACGAGGGGGTATCGGTGAGGGTGAGGGTGTGAAAGACGGAGCAGTGGTCCCCTCATCCACCATTTTATCCTTTCCCCTTCTTGAGCTGGACTCATCTCAGCCTTTAAGAGCAAGATTTACAAAAACATACATTTTATGTATTGTTCTCTTCAAGTTGTCAAACTTCTCGGTGTTGTTAGTCGCTAACTCGTCCACCTTATGTGCCAGTGCAGTATTTTTCTCGATGAAATTTCAGTGAGCCTCGACTTCCCCACCCGATAGCTCACACCCAAGTACGTCCCTTGTGATCTTTCCCGAGAACTTCACTTAGTGCGTCCATAGCCAGAGCTGCCTTGTCGGAATTACTCTACGAGTTGTGCACTTCTTTAAGCTTTTTCTAAAACAAAAAAAAATACACGATTATATAAATTAATAAAAAAGTATGTGATTATAGATTTTTATTTTTATAACATAATGAAAATTATAACTTACAATGGTTGTGGCCACAGTCGGATTCACCTCCTTATCCTTCATTTTCTTCGTTCGAATTGCCACGTAGGCATCGATCCTACGTGGCTTACCCCCAGGACCACTTCCCGTCTGCTAATATAAAATAATGCAAAATTAGTGAATTAGAATATAATTATCACTAAATAGACTAAAGTAAAACTAAAATGAAAGAACATTCAAAACTTACTACCCTATGCTCCACCTCGGCGTAAGACGTACATCGGGAGTAGTGCACATCAACCTTATTTTCCCTATTTTCCATCTACAATTCACGAGAGGACAATTATCTATCTGATATCTCATTATCAACAAACTGTTTCCATCTTGACAATGAGATTGGCTCCTTCTCGGGTGCCCTGTTCCTACGTTGTAAGACGGACTCCCAGTCCCTACCAAAATACCGTGCATGCATATTTTTCTTCCACATTTTATATTGATCTCTTAATTGTTCTAACATGGAGTCTCATACTTGTGGGGGAAAGACAAATTATTCTTGTCAAACAAATATAAAATAAAAAGAAAGTGAGTTAGTAGTATTTAAATTATAAAATAAAATAAAATATAGATATATATACAAGACAAAAATAAAGTGAGCAAGTACATGTAATGCCCCCCAAATGGCCATCTTATGCTCTTAGGGAACCTTCCTCTAATCAGCGTACCCGAGTCCAATAATCATCTTTAGAAATTCTAAAGACCTAGATTGTAAGTCCATCTTGTTCTCCATTACGATACCCAACTTGCCCCACTTTTGGGGCCTAATGCTAGACGAGCCTTCCTCACCCCCACTTTCTCGACGCCCTGATGAAGACATTTCCTGCAAAATTTATTAATAATAAAAATGTTTATTAGTAGAAACATATATATAATCACTATTCGACAAAATCACAACTAAAAAGTATAACCCTAATGAAATTGCAAAAAATAAGTAACAATAATCAGTAGCATTTCCTTTCATCATATCTGATTGGTGCTGAATGAAATAAACACACCAGCAATCCCAGTGATCCTCTATAAACAATCAAAAGAAATTTAAAAACTCTTCAAGACAATTGATCAATTTCATATAACATAGGCAAAATTCATATAACAGAAGGTTCATTAAAAACCTGAATACCTCTAGAATGTAACCCACAATTCGTCTCCTGCTAAACCATGAAATATATGCTTGGAAGTGGCACATTTAAGACATAAAAATAGATACAAAATTATTTCCAATAGTTTTGTTGGTAATATACGTATAGGACTAACATATCTGATGAAAGGCTAAAAATTCAAGTTATCTCTAATACATGAAAACAAAAACAACATGTTTTAAAGAAATAAAAACCTAGATCCGATAAAATTTGGAAATTATAATCAAATCACAAAAGCGTATCATCCTTTTATTTTGAAAAATAAGTATTTTAGCAACTCTACAGAAACGTATATTTATTCAGGTACTTCATAATTGATAGATATGATTCATTATCATGTTTATACATCGAATCAGAAGTCAGTAATACAAATTCTAACCTAACACCACATAATAAAATGTATATATAGCATAGAATAAAAAAAAATCGTTTATTTATATCAAATAAATGCTAACCCTATAGAATCCTAGACATATAGATGTTAATTTACTCTAAAGTACACAAAGGGTGTTTATGAGTTATTCAAAAATAATAAAAGTAAGACTAGATTTTCAAGATCCAGTTAACCATCTCATTTTAGAAACCCTAAAGACAATAGCCCACATAAACACAAGTCCCTCAAGAGGCTTCACGATCCAAATAATTGGCACCCACAAATCCAAATCACTAATATTGACAGATACCCATCTCAAAACACATACAAAAACAACATATTGTCTCGGAAAAAAATGACATAATAAAACAAACCCATCGCAAAATTTAGTGGGAATAGTAACCTTTAACAACAAAACTACAAATATACGTATGTGTGTTTTTATTGGAGTTTCACTATGTATACACTTAGATTTATACATGAATAGATTATACATAGTTAGATTTTATGATCTACAAAGGAATTTTGTTTACCTATGGACCAACGAGGATAGTATTTGTTGTCTGGGAGAGAGAGAAAAGTTTCCTCTGAGAGAGACAATTTCGCATGAGAGGGAGAGAACAGACGCGGAGTAAGCGATAGAATAATTTTGATGGAATGGCAGATATATGTTTGGGTTAGGGTTTAAATTTTTCTTTGGTTGTCACGGTCGTGTCTAGGTTTTTGGCCGTGATAACAAACATACCTTGTCATGGAAAAAAATCTTGATACGACAGTGACAACATCCTTGTCAAGGTCTTTGACCTTGACATGATCGTGACAAGTTATTGTCACGGTCGTGTCACGGTCAAAGACTTTGAAAATGGCTCCATTTTGTTTTGTCAAGGTTTTTGAACGTGACAACCCTTTGTGGGCAAAAAATGACAAAAAAAGGTTTTGGGTGTAGTGAGAACAATAAAATAGAAACCAATCACTTGAATAAAATAAACCACAATGAACCAATATCCAACTCTAAATAAAAATCCAACAAATATAAATAAATCTCATACAAATCTCTGGCTAGGGAATACATAATAAAGAACATATTGTCTAAATTATTGAATATAAAAAGAGTAACGAAATGTTAATAATCTACAACTTGACACTTCTATCCTAGGAAATGATGAAATGGAACTGATGTGGGATAAAGTCCTTTAATGAAAATAGTTCAAATATTTGGTGGAGGCTATGGCCGAGGACCTGTTAAACTATCATCATTTCATCATTGTTATCCTAATAATAAACCTAGTAAATCTACATGATTAAACCTAGCAAGTATACAGTATGTAAAAATATAATTACATTTTAGCCATAATAATAAAAACATATCTTCTTCCGATATTAATTAAAATTATCCTTACCCAAACAACCTATAAACATGTTATGCTAATCCCAATCCTGATAGTTGTCCATATTATCTGATTCCATCTTGTAATTAAGTATTCTTACTTTAAATTCCCGAGTTATAGTTCCAGATATGCATTTATAGTATAATGAATACAATGCGTAAGCTAATGGAAAATCACATAATCTAGAATCCACGTGAGTTTTACCAACTCACATCTAATCATATAGGGTTATACCAAAGTATAAAGGCCTATACCTATGCCTTCATGGATCACTTATGCTAAGCCTACAAGGACGGATCCATCATCTGGATCAATTTGAGTTTGGGTAAGATCGATTCGATGGATATATGGATGAGTTCTTCCCCAAGATTATTTCACTGAGGCTTTAACCCAACTCAAATCAACCTAAATCGTCTACAAAACAATAATAACCCATACTACAAACATATAGTCAAGATATTTCAATTAATCTACAATTTTAAATAATTTATAGAATTAACTTATGGCTTTTGAAGATTAAAACATGCATAATTCAAATATAGTGCTTTCAATAATAGATTACAAGGTTTCATATCTCAATATATTCCTTTAATCAACCAATTTCACGAGTTCATCGAATAATTAAATGGGGTTCTTAATTTAATTAAACATAATTATGAAATTAGTTTTAATTATGAACTGAATCAAATTATCTAATTTTCCCTATGGATTTCAATATATGATTATCACTATAAAACAAGTCCAATAGTATTTTTACATAAAGTAATTTGCCTCAAGGTGATTGTAGAAATCAACCTTCCAAACCTTCAAATTTCAAACTAGGGTTGACCTCTTCTTCGTCCGTAGTTGATTGGGTTTCCTCCAAAGTGTTAAATAGTATTAGGTTAATTTAATTAGCTTATATTATAGTGAAATTTGTAATTAGGCTAAGTCCATATATTGTCTTAAACATAAAAGGCCCGAACTAAGACCAAATAGTCTCAAACTTGGACCAACACATATACTAGCCCAACAGATCATTTTTCCACTATTTATAATCCAATCCGGCCCTTTTAAACATCCTATGAACCTACCCAGAAGTTAATATATTCCTAGAGTTAATTTCTTAATTAAAATTATTAATTAGCCAATACGTGTCATTTTTAATTAAAGATCAATTATTAATTAATTAATTGTGAATCGATATTATAAGAACCTACTTCATGATCAGTGGGACTTCAATGCCGAGGGAATAATCCAAAAAATGAAACCCCTGATACTTAGCCCCGTGACCGTTCCATATCTGCCCATAATACTAAGTCGCTTAAATATTTATCTTGGTGATTTAATATGAGTTAGACAAATACTATAAAACATACATAATCAATAAACACATAATTAACCTACTTAACACTACATATGTAACAAGTAAATCTACGAATTAACATACTGAATGTCATTAGTAATATCAAATTATCATGCAACTAATACTCAAATAAAAATATAATAATTACTATAAAAATACTGGGTATTCCATTCCTTCCCCCTTGAACGAGGGATTTCATCCTCGAAAATTAATTTTTTTTATATACCTGACTCGGAGATCTTGGGATATCTCTCTCACATGTCATCCTCATGCTCCTAAGTAAAATTTTCCTCGCTATGATATCCCAATTGGACATAAATCAAAATAATGACCTTCGAGCGCAAGATCTTCTCTCTCTGGTATAGGATACTCTATGGTTTATCCTTATAACTGACATCCAGCTATATCTCAATTTAATAATTAAGCTATATGTTGATACATCATCTTTTCCATTAGGAACTTTCTCAAAATGGACACGGGGAAGATGTCGCATACAAGTTGAAGGTGATTAGGTAAGGCCAAATGATATGTTACCGGCCCCACCCTATCCAAGATCATAAAATGATATATGTGTTGGGGCGCCAACTTCCCTTAGACTCGAACCTCATAACTCCCCTGATTGGGGAGACCTTCATAAGAAACTGATCCCTTACATGAAACTCTAAATTTCGTCTTCTTTTATTTGTATATCTCTCCTACCTACTCTAGGAAGTCTTCATATGCTCTCGTATGAGCGCCACCTTCTCTGAGGTGTCCTGAATAGAATTCCGCTCGATCAGCCTGATGTCCCCCATCATTAACCAACAACTCAAAGAACGACAAGGTTGACCATAAAAAACCTCATAGGGTGCCATAGAAATAGTATGTTGATGACTATTGTTATAATTAAATTCCACGACTGGAAAGTGTTGATCTCAACTTCCTTTGAAGTCTAGTATACATGCTTGCACCATATCCTCCAAAATTTGGTTCACTCGCTTAGTCTAACCGTCCGTTTGAGGGTCAAACTCCATGCTCATATGCCACTGTACACCCATAGCCTCTCGAAAAATATCCTATAATTGAGAAACAAAAGTGTGGTCCCTTTTGGACATAATATCGAGGGGTACCCCATGTAGAAGCACCATCTCCAAGACAAAGATTTGAGCATACTGCTCCGTTGTAAAGTCTATCCCTGCTAGAAAAAAATGAGCCACTTAAGTCAATCTATCGCTGATGACCCAAATGGCATCATATTCCCTTTGAGACCTGGGTAACCTTACGATGAAATCCATCGATATAATCTCCAATTCTCATGCCCGAATCTCTAGGATTTGTACCTCTTTAGGTGGTCTCTAGTGTTATACCTTCATTAACTGTAAAGTTTTAAAATTAGATAAAAAAATTGCTATGTCCTTTCTCATCAATGGCCATCAATATTGTCTCCTCATATCCTGGTACATATTATCATTTTTGGTGTTCGATATATGCGAAAATATTTCAATCCAAAAACTTTGATTAATCATGCGATGGAAAGTGAACAATAAAAACTGTCTTTAAATCTTAAAGATAGGGTTTTGAATACAATACCTTTACAGATCATGTTGTTCATCCGAATAAGGAGAAAATGTTTTCGGACAAGGTAAAAGGGATGCATTCTTTTGGTCCTCCAAAGGCTTGATAGAACATATCGTAAGTCTATGATCTTTTAGCATACGATCCTTCCAAATCAAGGTAGGTGTGTGGTTACCTTTTGATATTGAAACCTTTGGTTTTTAGTGAGATATGGACCTCTCTCTCTAAGTCTCTTCATAAAATCATCAATAGTATTTTATCTCTCCCTCTCTAACCCTCAATAATGGCTATGCAACTTAAAACCATAGTTTACACCAATATAAATAAGTGTAAGTTATGGAATTGGGCTAAATTGGGTTTCTTGATAGTCTATAGGAATATGGACTATACTAGGGACCTAAGACCAAATAATTAAATTGGCTTCCAACTAAATACTCAAAAATACCAAATGATGTTCTCGTAATATATTTTCTTTTTTCACTTAATTGTAATTAATTCCACTAAATAGTTATGATTGCACTCCCACTGAATTATCTCAAAATCACTAAGAGTAATGAGGTCTTATTTACAAAATTGACATGTTATATAATATGATTTCCCCCGTTAATCTTACAATACTCTCTTGGTCAAATCAATTTATCGTTAATCAATTTTAACCAACATGTAATCTATTCCTTGATATTTAAATATAACTTATTTTGCTACTTAACCAGATTATTAAACAATCCATTGATCAAGTTTACTGGTGGAAAAATCTTATAAGTCTATCAAGCGGGTATTATGATCCAAGATCTTTCTTCACGCTAATTCCTCTAAATTATGATCTCAACCTTACTCACACAGTCATTGTCCAACTTATGGGGATATATTGATCCAATCTAAAATTGAATCACACATATAACAATAAAAGAAATAATTAAGAAAGTGTTTAATTCCTCATAGACCTTAGGATTAAGAATATATGCACCTTTTAAAAATGGTGTGAGATAAACAAGTCTAATGAGGACAACTCTTAGACTTCAATCTTATGGGTGGTCAAGTTCAATACATTCCTAAATGTACCGATCATAATCATCTTTTGAACTATCAAACAAGTTCTCAAACCATGAGAAAAGTTCACGTAGTTTGAGATAAAATACTGGGATTGGACACGCAACTATACCGACAGGATGTCAACTCCTTATCTAGGTTATGTACTGTTCAATTGTACTGCAACCAAAATTTTGATCTCATGCGATCTCAAACCTAACTCACTTGAATTCCTACTAAGTTCAATTGACTAACATACGATATGATATATTTAAAGAATAATTATAAGGCATTCTCACAAACATAATTATTATTTCAAATGAACTTTCCAAGCCTTTATTGAAAAATAAAATGTCATTACATGGTTTTAAGAATAAAATCTAAATAGTCACTCATGATATCTATAGTGAATCGTGAACCATGCGCCTTGGTCAAAACTTCCTTTTGCTGCTGGGGGCCCTCTAAAAAAACTAATTGCCCTCGAAAATGCAAACCCCCATCTGAGTCGATATAATGAAAGGTAACTCATTTGGAAACTAACTCTTGCAACTTTTCCTGACCAAAAAAGTCCAATGCTTGGGCCTGAATCACCCATGACACAATACCTGACGTAAAAACCACTAATGCCTTAAACTCCTCTGCTACATCAACTGTATGCAAGGTGTCCCACTACTCTTCCCATAAATTTGATAAATTGTCCCCTTTCTCTAACCATAAAACCAATAATTGTTTGCCTTTCTTGGATGATACTGAATGGAAAATTGGTGGTCCTTCAAAAACTCCAACCACCTCCTCCGATGCATGTTTAACTCTTACTGAGTGAACATATACTAATGGCCCTTGTGGTCCGATGATAATGTGAACATCTTGCCCAAAAGTAATGCATCCATATATGAAGAGCAAAAACTATCATCGCCAAACTCCAAGTCATGGGTGGGTAGTTTCCCTCGTGAGGCTTAAGCTTAAGGGAATCATAAGCTATAGGCATATCCTCATGCATAAAAACTTCTTATAATCCCTAAAATGGTGCTTATGTTTAGACCATGTACTCCACCCACAAGGCAATGCAAGTAAGGGTGAGATTGTGAGGCTCTCTTTCAACTCCTTAAAAGCTCGCTGAAAAAACTCACCCCAAACAAACAGTACCTCCTTCTAGATGAGGTGGATCAGTGGCCCTGCAATCATCTCGAGGAAAGTTTACTTTATGTAAAAATAATATTGGATTTGTATTATAGTGATAATCATGTATGGAAATATGTAAACAATATTAGATAATCTAATTTAGTTAATAATTAAAGTTAATTTTATAATTATTTTTAATAAAATTAAGAGCCCTAGTTAATTAATGAATGGAATCCTAAAATTAGTTATTTAGAGGAACAAATGGAGATATGAAACCTTATAATCTATTACTGAAAGTATTATATATGAATTATGCATATTTTAATATTCAAAACCCCTAAGTTAATTGTAGAAATTTATTTGAAATCATGGGTTAATTGAACTCATTTATATGAAGAAGATGAAGTTAGTTTTAGTTTAATAATTTTAAAAATTGAAGCTTTAATCTTGTTAGAACCCCTTTAATTCGTATATATCCTTGTTATAAACATTAATTTATTGAATATATGTTTGGGGGATAGGTTATTGTTATTGATGGTGTTGTGAATATCTTTAGGGACCTTAGCTCCAATAGTCATGAGACCTTAGATTGGGTCATAAGAAGGTGTGTCAAAATAAGAGACAAAGATTTAGAGTGGTTCAGAATCTTTTTTGAGGATCCTGCATCCACTATGGATAGTGTAACTCCTCATATCAAATTGTATATGAGTATATTAAAAGTTTGAGATTTGTTAAGCTTTGTCAAAGAGATTCTAAGGTTCCTGAGGTATTTGTCATGAATATAAGGTGCTTTTGAGAGTAAATGATGGACTCTTCAAGGAGTCCCTTAACCGATTTAGGACTCATTATAAAGTACAATGCATAAGTATCTGATATAATGTATGAGGAAAGGATGGAAATGGTCCAATCGGTGTATGAAAGTATAACAAACTGTTCATTAGTAAACACTAGATATAGAGAAGCTAGAATACAAGTGTTATCTAAATTCCCTAGTGATTTTTGTAATGATTCTTGGATTTCAAGATGCCTTCAATCCTTTATAAAATTCTAATATATAAGTAGCACTTTGGGAAAGGTGTGAGTGGACTGCAGTGACATGGGTGACTTGGCGCCTAAGGTCTGACCGCTACAGTGGTGAGAAGGTTGCATGTGGTGTGAGGTAGTTGGTTAAGGAATTACGTGATGATTGGATACTTCAATTCAAATGAGAGATGGGAGTGGTAGTAGGTGGAATAGTGTATGTACTTTCTATTTGCTCATCAGACAGGCTTTGAATGCTATGTCATGTATTTGAGGTATTCTGAGGTGACGATGGTTATTTTGGGTCATTTTGAACTTACTTTATTCATAAAAAAGAGGAATAAACCCTTAGTGAAGACAATAGGACTTTGGCAGTGGTCATTCCTTATAGGTCAGAGGATAATCGAGCATGTTTGAAAATTAATATTGAGTAAGATAAATAGTTTAAACATTCCCACTGGTTCTGATGATGTCAGTACATCCCTACCAAGTCATATGTCCTCTACATGTATAGAGCCAAGGGGTTTGAGCCCTTACGCCTTCTATATTGGTAATGTTTAGATTCGTTTCCACGGTCTGAGCATACTTTGATACGCCCGGTCATCCTGAGAGTGTTGCAATATTGGTCCTAATTTGTTTGGGATCATCAAAAGTGATAGGTGTGATCATTAGACAGCATAGGATATCTAGTAGGGGTCTTTAGTAGATCATTAGACCTTATTCTTAATACGCGGGAGAGGAAGAGGCTAAAAACCTTTGAAGCCTTTAAGGGGTTAAATATGGTATCATTAGTTATTGTGTAGAGGCTTTAAGTTGATTAGAGTTGACTTAAAGATGCCCTAGACGAAGCTTAGGGAAGAACTAAATTATAGGCTTATCCGATCGATCCTAGGGAGGATCGATTCAACTTGGGGGGGGGGGGGGGGGGGGGGGGGGGGGGGGGTGGATCGATTTGACCTTATAGACTTGGCCTAGTTTGGTCATTTTTGGGTTTATGTTTTGGCTATATATTATATTTATCGTAGGGACATTAAAATCAATTAATATTATATATAGTAGGTTTGGCGGACGATACTTATCTGAGGTACCGTGGTGTTTGGGTTAAATTTTATATAGTCGGTTAATGTTAAACAATTATGTAAAATATGAAATTAATGAGATTATCTTTATAAACCATCATGTATGTTTTGTTGTTAATTTATTAGGATTATTTAAACGAATATGGGGGAGGGGTGTTCTCATGGGTAACCTACTAGTATGAATTTGATGGGGCACGTATAATGTGCCTGTGCATAATATCTCGGTGAGTGCGTGGGTTTAACCTAGGTTTTATTACCCCAATTTAATGTGCTGAGGCACCCGTCTCTCGAGTTGGGATAATGGGTCTTGATCCTTGCGTATAGCAATGGGTATAGTAGGGCTATACATTTGGTGTGATGATGTTATTGTTTTAAGGCTATAGGTTTAGGGCGTCATATAACTATAAAGAGTAGTGGATGAGTGATCCCCAAAGGCATAGGTGTAGACCTTCGTACTTTGGATTCAGGAAGCGTATGGTCCTATTGATTAGATGTGAGTTGGCCATACTCACGTGAATTATGGATTGTGTGATTTTTCATTAGCTTACACATTATGTTCATTATACCAGAGATATAAATCTGGAACTATAACACAGTAATGTTAAAATAAGAATACTTAATTAAGAGATGGAATCAGAGAATATGTACATCTCTTAAGATTTGGGATCAACATAGAATTTTATAGGGGTTTTGGGTTGGGATAATTTAATTTCAGAGGAAAATATGTTTTTATTATTATGGAAGGAATGTAATGATATTTTTACACACTATAACCTTGCTAGGTTTAATCCTTTTCATGGAACTATTTTTACAAGTCCTAGGTCGCAGTCGCTGCCATAGACTTGAGCTATCTTTATTGGAGGACTTTCTCCAGCATCTGTTCCATTTCGTCATTTCCTAGGATGTAGGTGTCCAACATGTAGATCATTTACTTAATAGTATTTTATATTTAGTCATTCAAACAATATGTTATTTATTTATTATTATCGAGTAAGATGTTTGTATGAGATTTATTTATATTTGTTAAATTATAATTCGGAGTTGGATATTGGTTCATTGTGGTTAATTTTATTTTAGTGACTGGTATTATTTTATTTTTCAGGGATGTTACCAGAGTTATCTTATTCATTTATCGCAATGTTATTTAGCATTGTCATTATTAATATTATTATTATTTATCGAGGCCATACTTCAAATGTTATTAATTGTTTAACTCTTGCAATATTTGTATTTTGAACTGATCAATCTTATGGGGGCCTAAATATAACTTAAGCCCAATTAAAAATTAGTTGACCATGCCTAGCCGCATGTGGGTCACGCATGGCCCATCCTGCTAGCAACAAGGGATTATTGACATCATTTATCACATGGATAAGTATGACATATCTGCATTTATTATCAGCTCATGTTGGTTACCCAAAATCTTAGGCGAGATATTCAAGAAGTCACCACGCACGCTTATCTCGAGTCAAGGGAGTTCTTTAGCAAATTCAACCACTGCATTTTTCACAACTATATATACAACCCACACCCTAGGGCCAAAGGGGATATAATTTTGATACTTTGAGAGAACTTAATAAATTACAACAACCTCTCTGTGGATGTAGGTACTTTTCCGAACCACGTATATTCTTGTGTTGTGTGATTGGCATCTTATATTCATTCTTTAATTTTTTTTCTAAAATATTTTTAATTATGATTAATTTGTACTCATAATGGGCGCTATTTATGAGAACAATTTTTCTTCCACAAAAGTGATTCCTTTCCACAAAAGTGATTCCTTAAAAGAGTAGTTATGATGTCTCACCAAGCAAACAGTGCACCCCAGTTTGGAAATGTGAGAGCTGATTTGGCTCCCCTAAGGGTTAGGTCTGAGGTTCGTCAAGATGGAAACCCAAGGTTTTGACTAGAACAATAGCTTTTGAAGGAAATTAGAGGGAAATCTAGGTCTACTTAGATCTCACATCTAATGAACGCCTACGAAGCAATGCTTTAACAGCCTAAGGAGGCCACTCGCCTCCAGTAGAAGAGCATTCTCGCCTCCAACAACGATTAGAAGAGATGGAGAAATAAATCATCCAATACTAAAAGTGTTGACCTCAGACTCCTAACCCTTAGTATAGGAAGACTCGCAGCCAAGGAAGGATCACCAAGCATAACCAAGAACATTTAGGGAATGAAAGTCATTGAGGAAAGAGCCATAGAGATGACAAGTTCCACAGAGACATAAGGAGTTTGGTTTGAAGGTAAATGGACCAACTCCGCACTCATAGGGGGCCAGGTCAACTAAGGAGCTAGCAAGAAGAGCCCTTATCACCCAGATGAAGTATCCCTTCTCAAAAACCAATAAATAAGAGGAACGCCCAAAGAAGTTTATAACCCCCAGGTTCAAGGCCTATGATGGAAAGACTAATCCCATTGACCATGTTTGGTAATACAAGCAGGTTATGACTTTATAAAGTCATAATGACGCGTTGATGTGTCGCATTTTTCCTTCTAACTTATGAGGTGTTACCCAAAAATGGTTCGAAAAGATACCTCACAAGTCCATCAAGAGTTTCAAGGTTTTTGTTAAATCCTTTACTTCTCGTTACATTACCAGCAACTTTCATCCTAAAAGAAAGGACTCGCTGCTCATAATAAAAAAGAATCCATAAGAGTCCTTGTGCGAATACACCAAACACTATTGGGAAGTCTTCAATGAGGTAGAATATTGATCAAAGAATTTTTCCATAGAATCTTTCAAAATAGGTCTACACCCACATTAATTCCATAACAATCCTTACCAAAAAGGAAGTTGATACCATTGACGATATCATGTCATGCATTGAGAAATATTACATGGTGTAGGACGTGGTCCACACCGATTAGGTTGAGACTGATTGAACTAAGGCAAACAAAGGGGGCGATAAAGAAAATAACCTCAAGAAGGGGAGAAAAATGCAGAATGGTACCAAGAACGGGGGCAAAACAAATTCCTCTAAAGATTTTCAAATTGTCAACACATGTTCAAGGAACCAATCTATAAGATTTTGGAAAAGATTAAAGATCAACAGCTCCTCAAGTGGCCAAAGAAAATGGGGGATATCCTACTAAGATGAAAAATAGGCTCCGATGCACGTTTAACAAAGAGAGTGGATATAAGACTGAGAATTGTAAGGCACTCAAATCTCATCTAGAGGAGTTGACCCAGGATGGGCATTTAAACGAATAGATTGAGAAGAAGTCAACCCTATCATCACTAATGGCGACCAAAAACCAAACAATTTCTTGGATGATGAGATGGGACACGAGTTCTCAGTCATACATGGGGTATCCGACCTCAAGTAAAAAAATGGAAACGCTATTCGGATGGAGCTTAAGAAGGTCATAGCTACGATGAAGGCCTTCTAGATATATCCTGCTAGAAGCTAGACTAGTAAGCATTAATAACCAGAGGATGTCGACTACAACAAGTATATTATTTTCACAGAGGACGATTTGGTTAGGGTACGAACCCCACACCATGATGCGCTGATAATCACCCTTAGAATCAAGAAATAGGATGTGAGTAAGTTGCTAGTGGACCAAGGGATCTCTTCAGATGTGATTCACCTATAGCTCTTCCAAAATTTCAAGATCAAGATGTCAGATCTTAAATAGGCGACCTTCCCTCTAATCAGCTTTGTGATAAAGATGATCATACCCTTTGGAAAAGTGATCCTGCTAGTATGGGCAGGGAGTATTTCAAAATTGATTGAGTTTTTAGTAGTGGATATTGATTCGCCTTACCATGCCATCCTAGGTAGAGGGTGGATTCACGCCATAAAATCTATCCCTTCCACTTACCACTAGAAGATCAAATGTATCATAGGTCGGGGCATAATGGAGATCATAGGCGATCAAGCTATTGCTCGAAAATGCAACATTATTGTCATCTAACTAAAGAAAGAAAAGAAGAAAGAGAATAAATAGATTATTTTTATTTTGGAGGCATCTCAGGTTGGCGTTACTCCATCAAAATAGAAACTATGGTACAACCGAATAGGGGTGAAGGAGACCAGGATCCACCCCGTTAACAGGGTCGTTAAAAACTCAGAGGAGGTTATTTTTATTAAGGCGCCCGACCGAAGAGAATTTTTTTAATCGGGATGAGCATGACCGACCTAGAAAGTGATGAGTTAATCGCCTTTCTAAGACGGATCTTGGATGTATTCGCGTGGGAACCATACTATATATCGAGGATCGATCCTACAGTTACCTGTCGTCAATTCCACATGGATCTAACATTCAAGATGAATATACAAAAGGCTCACCAAACAGACTTAGAAAAGGCAAAGGCAATGGAGAAATAAGTAGGGAAACTTTTTTTAGGCAAGTTCCATTAGAGAATTTCAATTCCCAAAGCGTCTCTGAAACCTGATCGTCGTCTGCAAAAGCAATAGGGAATGGAGAGTCTAGATAGACTTCACCGACCTCAATAAGGCCTATCCCAAAGATAGTTTTTCCATGCCAAATATAAACAAATTGGTCGATGCCACAGCGGCAAATGAGCAAATGAGTTTCTTAGATGCTTATTCGGGGTACCATCGGATCCCTCTGTTTATCCCCGACCAAGACAAGACATTTTTTTATCACACTAGTTGGTCTTTATTGCTACAAGTTCATGTCATTTGGACTCAAGAATGCTGGGGCTACATATCAAAGGCTAGTCACAAAGATGTTCTAACACAAGATGTGAGAGAGCGTGGAGTGTACATTGACGATATGCTCGACAAGAGCAGGAATAAGGACGACCATATCTAATACTTACCTAACACCTTTGAGACCCTTAGGCGCTACCGAATAAAATCAATGCCAGAAAGTTTTCATTTGAGGTCCAATCAGGAAAAGTTTTGGGTTATCTGGTCAGCTAGAGAGGAATTGAGGCTATATCAGCAGGGTTCAACATCCAAAGACATTTTACGAGGTCTAAAACTCACTAGGATACTTATAGTGCTCAATTAATTTATTTCAATGTCATCTAAGGATTGCTAACCATTTTTCGAGTTAGTCAAAAGGGAGAAAGGCCACATTTGGACTGATGAATGCTTCAAGTCCTTCAAAGAGATCAATTCCTATTTAAGTAAGCCTCATTTTTAGGAGATCCATAATTAGAGGGAATCCCATTGATAAGTATGTTATTTTTTTATGAATTATGCCTAAATCTAGACATTTTTAGGCCTATTGTATCATAAATAATGAGCTCTTAGAGTCATTTTCAAAAAATAAAAGAAAAAAATCAAGTTTGAATAAAATTTGATTTAAAAATGAAATTTTAGTAAACTTGGAGGTAAAATCATAAGTTTAGAAACTTTATGGGCCTGAAAATAACTTTTTAATCTTTATCTAGGCAAAATAAAGTTCTCTCTAAAATTTGGTTAAATTCGGAGTGAGAGCGAAAAAGTTATGAATCTGGGGGTCTAAAATGTAAAGAAGGGTAAATTTATAATTTCCTAAACATTAAGGGGATGCTTTTGAATTAATATAAGCTATTTTTCATTGCTACAGGTACCTCTGACGTTTTTTGAAGATCCGAGGTCATTTGGTGAAGATATGAAGATTTTGGGAAAAATTGAAAGAATACAAAGTTTATGGGCCAAAGTAGAAGAATGGAAATTCTAGAAAGAAGATTAAGTTATATATTTCTCAGGTAGATATATAATTATATAAGGTTTGCTAACCTTGTGGTTGTGCACGCGCTATAAATTGTAGGAGGTCTAGGGTTCGATTCCCTCAGCCTTTACTTAATTTTTTAAATAGATGTCAGCACCATTTGAGTGACACATGTCAGCGATCCAAAAGCTCCAAATCAGTGATCCAGCTGGTGCCACTTGGGAAGAAATTTCCACATCATCGATGACCAGTCAACCACTAAATCATCAATCCAAGACATTCAAAGCTAAATCATTCGAAATCAACAGTTATCTACATTGATTGATTCGGTCAAAAATCTCTTCAGATAAACATCGATTTCAAAGCCCACTAAAAACTGAAGACTCCCATTTTATGGAAAGCACCGAATTTCATTAAATATCTTATTTCAATTGATTTTTGTATTTTTAAAAGTCCAATAAATAGGTATTTTATACAAACCCAAACACCTCACCCCTAAGCCTATAAATAGGACCCCTTGGGTTAATTATTTGCAGAGAGAATTTTTTAGAGTAACTTTAGAATGATTATTAGTTCCTTTATTTGGATAGTTTTATTTATATTTTAAGGGCAAGAATTGTATCTTTGTTGGAGGATATTTTTCAAGTTTATTTGTGAGGCACAACAATTGTAAATTGTTTTATTAATGAAAATTAGTATTCATTCTTGTAATTTTATTATGCCTTCAATTAGGCTAGCTTAATTTTTTTACTAGGACTAGGTGAAGTTTATAATGTTTGATTAATATTGTGTGTAGTTTAAATTTGCCTTTATTTCCCTATATGTTCTAAAGGTTTTAAAAATTCGATATTCAATTAAAACGACACGAGAGTGTGTTTTAAACATTCGGCTTTGCTTGAAAAAAACATATTTTTATTTTTATGTATGAGTACTTTTTAATGGATTATACTCGCACTTGATTGTTTTGATAGTCCATGCTTAAAGACTATACTATAAAATTTGAAAGTAAACTTTTTATGGGAATAGGTATTTTATTTGTCTAAATTTAAAGATGTAAATTTTAATTTGAACTTAACCATGTTATTTTTCGAATTAAATGCGATGAGAGTCGGTTTAATTTGAGTTGTAAAATCGAGAATGCCGAGTTTAAATTATTGCATAATATTAGTTAAACGTGATAAATGGATCCAACATCCTAGTTTTCACTCTCACTTGATTATATCTCTAGTAATCATTCTTTTTATTTGTGTTAACTTAGTTTAATATTACATATCTTCTCTATAACCATTTAGTCTAGTTGGACCGTCACAATTATTTTGAATAAATAAATTAACAAATCTCTGTGGGTTTGACACGCACTTACATTTGCTATTTTATAATAGTCCATTCACTCACGGTAGTTTATAAATTGACAACGCCCTTTTTATTACAGAATTCACTAGGGATGGACCCACCGACCAACAGTTAATCGCTCAACCAGAGATGTACAAATAGGATCACGATGAAAGTTGGACATTGTATTTTGACGGTGCCTCTGATTCCAAGGGGACAGGTTTGGGAATTGTCCTTGTGACTATAGATAAAGCTACAATCGAGCAACGAATCAGACTAGGATTTGAAGCCTCTAATAATGAGGTCGAGTATTAAGCGCTTATAACTAGTCTATGCAAAGGCCACTTGCTCGGGGTGAGATGAACGTTTATTATGACTCCAAGGATGACATTATGGAAGCCTATGTGGTTTAAATTCGAATTTAATTTAGCACGTTGCATAAATTTACTAAAGGGCAAAGCCCGTGTGAAAGATAAGGTAGGGATTTTATCACCCTTACTTGGCCCGAAAATCACTAATTAACCAAGAATTCAAATATAACGAGCCATTATATTTAATTTAAAATCAAGTAGAAATTGGCCTTAGGATATCACATAGCTCATAGGAAACCCCTTGACAAGGCTAGAATTAAAAGCTACTACAACGCGAACTTGTCAAATCAATTCGGGTTCACCTTCTCTAGGATTGGTATTTTTTAATGAGTCTTGTACCGACCACCTACCTGGAGGAAAAAGTGGGATTTGAGGCGATAACCATAATTGGTCATCTTTTAAATTCTCCCTTGTCAAAGAGTAGGAGTTGTCTAATTAGGGAGATTAATTCGGAGACCCCTATTTTCGTCGATCAATCTTGAAAAAACTAGATTTTAAAATTGAAATTCCCCTCACCTAAAGTAGATAATTCCGTTTGTCATGTGTTATCTAGGGATTACGTGGTGTGAGTTAAATATTTTTTTTCTTCACCTTAAAAAAATCGAGTGAGCTGAGTGTATGCGAAGTTGGTTTCGAAATCATATCGGTCATTTATCGAGTGTGGAGTCTAGCGTTCTCGATACTTACGTAGGAAGATTTTCGATATTCACCGAAATGGGTGATGAATATGAACCTCGTGCCCTTAAAGATTACCTTTATCCAACTAGGATAAGTCAGGCTTCATGCATACTTCTCCCCGATCATAATGCCAATAATTTCCTATTCCATTCGGGAACAATCCAATTGTTACTCGTGTTTTGAGGTACTGAAAAAGAGGATCCCTACCTTCTTGTTCAGGAATTTGAGGAGATATGTGGTACCAAAAAATCATTGATGATATTGCTAAACTTAAATTGTTCCCATTCTCATTGAAAGACAAAGCCAATAGTTGGTTTAACTCGTTAAAACCCGGATCCATCGCCACTTTGAACCAAATGAGTGCCGCCTTCCTGCAAAAATTCTTTCCTAATCAAAAGACGACGTTGATACGTCATGATATCAATAAATTTAGCCAAAAGGAGGGAGAATCCTTGTGGATGTGTTTGGAGCGATTTAATGACTTGTTATTGCAATTTTTACACCATAGGATTGAGATGAGATACCAAGTCCAAATTTTGTATGAGGGTTTCGATTTTAATACTCGAGATATGCTTGAGTCACTATGTAACAGTGATTTTATCGAGAAAAGTGAGGTCGACAAGTGGGTATCCCTAGAATCCATAGCAAAAAAGTCCTAGCGATGGGAAGCTAATAGATAATCTAGGTCCACCAAATCCAATGAGGGTTTATCTCACCAAGTCGAACAAAGTTATAATTAAAATGCCAAAGTGGCCACATTAGACCGACGTTTAGAAGCTTTAGAGATGAGAAAAGAGGGCAATTGAACCGCACATGTGGTCGTACAACATGTAGGTTCCCTATGTGTATACTTTGCAACGCATCCTACCACTTAGTTGAAATTATCCCGCCTTTCTGACCCACAAGGCACGTATCGAGCAAACCAATGGCCACTACCAATATAGGCCAAACTATGACTCATATTCCAAAGTGTACGATTCGGGGTGGGGAGATGATCAAGGGGAAAAATCGAGCAATTGTGTAATACGTTAATCGTTGTTATCGGCTTCCGATCACAATACAAAATACCTAAACTTTAACTATACTCTTATGGAGTATAACGACGAGTCTGAGTATCGAATCCAAAGATAATGTTTTATAGGTTTTAATTGATTTATTACTTCAAAAGTAAAGTGTAAAAGATGATGATGGGGTGAGAAAGTAAAAAGGGGGGAAATAAATAAGTTAACTAAAACTAATTGGAAAATTAAGGTAGGGACACAATACCCCAACTCCTAGTATGTTTACCGGGTATAAGACTAGTTATGAATTAAATAATTAATTAAGGATCAATTATCAAAAGTCTCTCAAACATTTTTTAATACCCACTTAATCCAAGACTTTTATTTTGTACCAAAAAGTCCCTTATTCTCATATCTTTAAAGGTCTGCGTCAGCAGTATGGTAAATCCTTTTTGGCATGGTGAAGGACTTTTTGGTGCAAAATAAAAAAACTTGGACTAAAGTGATTTAAAAAAAGTTCGAGGGACTATTTGGTATATGCCCTATTAATTAAATCCAGTCTTTATTAATCTCAAGCCTTATATATATGAGGTTCTAGCCCGTATCATATATAATCAAAAGTAAGAGTAAAGCGGTGTCGCTATAGCTACACTCGCATCGCACTCTTAAGCATTCTGGTTACCTAGGGCAAACGAGATTAAAAGTTTTATGACGGTTGTGATCACTCCACAATACGATTCGATCATTTATCTAATTCAGGGAACTAATTTTACACACATGCAAACCACATCGGGTTGGGTTCATGCATTCCAACCTTTAAAAAACCTAGCCTAGTATGGTGTAACTATGACTAACTACACAAGAATCCATTAACAAGTATGTGAAAATAAGGAAAGAATAATAAAAGTACTGGAATTTAAGGTTACTAAGATTGAAGAACACAACCTTGCAAGAAGAAAACAAAGCTTGAAGAAAAATCGAAAAAGCTCTTGAATTAAAGGTGCAAAATATGTAAATTCTTCAACTAGATATTCCTCTTGATTTTGGAGCTTTTATATGAATGAAATCTGAATAAAAAGAGTCCTAATGACTAAATATATAGGGTAAAGGTCGTTTGGAAGAGTTCCTAAAACATAAAACTCTTTTGGATAAAAGATTAGGACAAAATAAAAATCCCACAATTTTGTCACACTTACAAAGTGTGACTAATTTTGTAACGGATCTGGAGTGTCACAAATGTCTTGTCCAAATCTTTTACTTTTAATAAGTTCGGATCGCCCTTGTTTTTCATTCAGAGATTTTGGGATTTCTTTCTCAATCTTCAAACTTGCATAACTTGTTCATCGTAGCTCGGATTGAGGTGCCGTTTTTCAGTGTTCTTTTAATGGAAATTTCTTCAACTTTTCAGTTGGCCCCACCTCTGGAATATGGCTGTAAAATTACAAAAATGCCCTTGAACTTCTCATTTCTTAGTTTCTTTCACTATTTTGAGTTCTCTTTTCCAACTTTCTTGCATGAAATACCTGTAAAACACATATAAGATACACAAAATACGAAAACATGCCAAAAACGGTTAGTATCATAAATATGAGATAAATACAAGCAATTTACACCGCACGGGATCATAAAAATACAGAAATTAAGGGAATAAATGTAAAGAATTTATGCCTAATCACCCCCCAACTTAGAACTTTGCTCGTCCCGAGCAATGTAAAATCATAAGAGCATGATTTAAGGACCTTCAAAAAATTTATTGGGATAGAATACCTTTTTTGCGGGCAAGCGATTTTATTTAGCGGATGCAACAAGCGTTTAAGCCCCTAGGTTACCCTAGTAGGACGAATGGTGTCTTGTGAGGGTTTGCGGTGACTATAACCACAAAATTTGTTATTGACTCAAAGAAAAATCAAAATACTCAAAAATTGTACAATTTAAACTCCCCAAAAATGGTCATCGCAAATTGATATTTGAGAGTCTCAAATCATAATGTGTGTGTGTGTGTGTGCGAAGACAAAAGTCAAACCGCCAATTTTCACCAATTAATCATTACGTTACTTCTAGAAAATTCGCTTTGATTTCAATTCTCATGGATATACTCACAAATAAATCACTCTAAATGTGGCTATTTTCTCTCGACATGCGTGATGTAAAGAGTAAAAATAATGGACACAAGGTCACGCACACAAATTGAAAGACAAAAATATTATAGGTGAAAAGATCTCATCAAGGAATATGGTCCTTGGGAAATGGGAACATTGCCTCTTTTTCACACATTCAATCTCTTTTATCATCTTTTGTTCCTTAACTCTCCACGCGGTAACCAAATTCGCAATTCGGACTTCGTTAGGACTTTATTGGGTTATAAGGTGTATTGGGTAAAATGGGAATGGTTGAGAACTTTGGAATTGGAAATTTTTCTTTAGGATGTTCACTTGTGCTTTTTTCGAGCTATTGCTCATTTTCTCTTCTTTTTCTCTGTTTTTCTTCGCATTTTTCTTTTATTTATATTTTTCTTGAGCATTTTTCTATTTTTTTTCTTTCCCCATATGAACTTTTTGGACTTTATTGATGAATATTCGATTTTAACAATTCCTGGCTAGTGGGATTTTTCGACTTATCAAACGAAAAGGAAAAAATTTATTAGGTTCACATTGGGTTGCAAGAGGATTAATTTTTCACGACTTTTTATGGCTTATCTTTTTGCATAATAAACGATGGCCAACTTTATTGTCCAAATGCGAGTTGCTTTACCATACGTGTCTCGAGATTAATTTAGTTTAAAGATATTTTAGTGTGTGTTATTCTAGACAATATCTCACACATTTTCCATAACCGATCAAAATAATAAAATAGAGATCATCAACAACTTATTAAAACACTGAAAGAACTTTGAGATAATTATAAACTAGGATTGATTTAAAAACTCAAAAAAATCGATAGGCTCGAAATCTCACTGGGTTGATTAATCACCACACTTATTCGTTAAGTCGTCAATTTTCGCTCAATTTCCATCTTTGATCAATTTCGACTTTGTGCATTTTGTATTTTACAATTTGAGACAGAAAAATGTGACATTTTTGAAGCTTTTAAATTCCAATTTTTATTTATTCTGAAGAAAAATATTTTTGGCTATTTCAAATTTTTTGGAAATTTTTGAAATTTTCTTAAAAAACACACTTGGAAAGAACATACGATCAAATCAATGAAACTAAACAATAAATGGGAATAATATCTTACACCCCCTAACTTAAATTTTGCATTATCCTCAATGTAAATCAAGAACACAACATAAAGAAAAAATAAAGATATTATTCAAATGGAGCAATCCCCGATGAGTACGAGTCCATTGAATCTACAAAACATGTTAGAACCAAGCATAACAAAAAGAATAACAAAAACTTTAACTAATTACTCTAAACTATTAAAAAAAGAAAAAGGAATAAATAAAAGAACTACTATTTACAACCTACAATTTGAACTTCTAACAAATCATATACTAGAAGTCGAAAAATTTGAGGGTCCACCCAAAATACAATTTGGCTTTGAGGGATAATCGGTGTACCCACACTAGGATGAAAGCCTCCCAAAAAATAAGAATTTCGTTTAAACAACGGAAGACATGTGTGATGAAAAAAATGAACCATCACCAATTAATTTTTTTAAAGTGATGGCGGGAGATTTAGATGCTTGGGGGGATAAGTACAATTGAGATCCGAGAAAAATAGAATCACCTTCCAAAGATTTCTCAAGTAGTATGTGAATCGGGGAACTCAAAAAGGGAGAGTCCATATTGGAAAAAAATTCAAGTAAAGTATCATCGTCGGTAAAATGTTTAAACATTTCAAAAGTTTCAACTGACTCATAGGAATCTAGCGGTACTTCTAATGGTTCAATAACGGTGAACGAAAATGGTGATGAAATAAACTCAACCTCAAGTGATTCATGATCACTTGGAGATTTAATTTCATGGGAGCACGACTCACTGTCAATGAGATGTTCTTCAAAAATTTGAGGTGATACATAAATCTCAATATCCTCTTTATTTTCTAGAAAAGAACTAGTATCCTTCCAAAGTGTTTCCCAATTATCACAAAGGATCCTCCTCACCATTTGCATGTAAAGATGGAAGCTTTCTTCCAAAGTAGGCTTCCTTGGCTCTAGAACCTCGAATTCCTTATTTGGTTGAAAACATTCCTCGTCTTCAAAAATATCGGAAGAAAGATCAACGTTTGATTCAAATAGTGCATTCAACTCTTTCTCCCAAAAATGATTTTCTTCTCGATATTTGTTTTCAAGATTTTCATTATCAAGATTTCGAATGGCCTCACCAATGGTAGTAGGATGAGGTGCGGCTTATGGCACACAAAAAGCTAGAGAACTACTCCCATACAAACATAAGTTTTCAAGCCTTTCGTTATGAACAATTCGAAGACCTTAACTAAGAGGAACAAGTCGAGTCCATTCGAATTCTTAAGAATTAAAATTTTCAAAATGATTCCCATATGAACCATTGTAATTACCGAATGATTATAGAGGGACAATTCACGTAAAGAGGTGTACGACTGAGGATTCAACGTTTCTTGGTGCTCAATTGTGCAATCCTGCAAAAAAGGTTAAAACAAAAAAATACAAATGAAAAATATCTTACGAAATAGTGAATCAATTATAATCTATAATAAAACACTCCCTGACAACGACACCATTTTGATCGAGGGAAAAAACCGAGCGTCCGTGTAATATGCTAATCGTTGTTATCGGCTTCCAACCACAATACAAAAAACCTAAACTTTAACTACACTCCTATGGAGTACAGCGGCGAGCCTGGGTATCGAATCCACAATGAACGTTTGATAGATTTTAATTGATTTATTACTTCAAAAGTAAAGTGTAAAAGATGATGATGGGGTGAGAAAGAAAAAAGGCGGGAAATAAATAAGTTAACTAAAACTAATTGGAAAATTAAGGTAGGGACACAATCCCCCAACTCCTAGTATGTTTACCGGATATAAGACTAGTTATGAATTAGATAATTAATTAAGGATCAATTATCAAAAAGTCCCTCAAACATTTTTTAATACACACTTAGTCCAAGACTTTTATTTTGTACCAAAAAGTCCCTTATTCTCATATCTTTAATGGTCTGCGTCAGTGGTATGGTAAATCCTTTTTGGCATGGTGAAGGACTTTTTGGTGAAAAATAAAAAGACTTGGACTAAAGTGATTTAAAAAAAGTTCGAGGGACTATTTGGTATATGCCCTATTAATTAAATCCAGTCCTTATTAATCTCAAGCATTATATATATGAGGTTCAAGCCCGTATCATATATAATCAAAAGTAAGAATAAAGCGATGTCGTTATAGCTACACTCGCATTGCACTCTTAAGCATCCCGGTTACCTAGGGCAAACGAGATCAAAAGTCCTATGATGGTTGTGATCACTCCACAACACAATTCGATCATTTATCTAATTCAGGGAACTAATTTTACACACATGCAAACCACATCGGGTTGGGTTCATGCATTCTAACCTTTAAAAAACCTATCCTAGTATGGTGACTAACTACACAAGAATCCATTAACAAATATGTGAAAATAAGGAAAGAATAATAAAAGTGTTGGAATTTAAGGTCACCAAAATTGAAGAACACAACCTTGCAAGAAGAAAACAAAGCTTGAAGAAAAATCGGAAAAGCTCTTGAATTAAAGGTGCAAAATATATAAATTCTTCAACTAGATATTCCTCCTTGATTTTGGAGATTTTACATGAATGAAATCTGAATAAAAAGAGTCAAAATGACTAAATATATAGGGTACAGGTTGTTTAGAAGAGTCCCCAAAACATAAAACTCTTTTGGCTAAAAGATAAGGACAAAATAAAAAATCCCGTAATTGTGTCATACCTAGAAAGCGTGGCTAATTTTGTAACGGATCTGGAGCGTGACAAATGGCTGGTCTGGTTCTTTTATTTTTAATTGGTCCCGATCACCCTTTTTTTTTCATTCAGAGATTTTGGGATTTCTTTCTCAATCTTTAAACTTGCTTAACTTGTTCATCGTAGCTCGGATTGAGGTGTTGTTTTTCCAATATTCTTGTAATTAAAAGCTCTTCAACTTTTTAGTTGGCCCCACCTCTAGAATATGGCTGTAAAATTATAAAATGCCCTTGAAATTCTCATTTCTTGGTTTCTTTCACTATTTTGAATTCTCTTTTCCATCTTTCTTGCTCGAAATACTTGTAAAACACATAAGAGATACACAAAATACGAAATACTAGCCAAAAAAGGGTTAGTATCATAAATATAAGATAAATCCAATCTATTTATACCGCACGGGATCATAAAAATACCAAAATTGAGGGGATAAATGTGAAAAATTTATGCCTAATCAACCCCCCCAACTTAGAACTTTCCGCGTCCCGAGCAATGTAAAAGCATAAGAGCATGAGTTAAGGACCCTTAAAAAACTTTTTTTGGATAAAATACCTTTTTTGCAGGCAAGTGATTACATTTGGCATATGCAACAAGCCTTTAAACCCCTAGGTTACCCTAGCAGGACGAGTGGTGTCTCGTGAGGGTTTGCAGTGAATATACCCACAAAATTCGTTATTGACTCAAAGAAAAATCAAAATACTTAAAATTGTAAAATTTAAACTCCCCAAAAATGGTCAGCGCAAATTCATATTCAAGAGTCTCAAATTATAGTGTGTGTGCGCGAAGCCAAAAGTCAAACCGCCAATTTTCACTAATTAATCATTACGTTACCTCTTGAAAATTCTCTTTGATTTCAATTCTCACTGATACACTCAAACGAATCACTCGAAATGTGGCTATTTTCTCTCAGTATGCGTGATATAAAGAGTAAAATAATGGACACAAGGTCACACACACAAATTGAAAGACGAAGATATTTTAGGTGAAAAGATCTCATCATCGGAATACGATCCTTGGTAAATGGGAACATTGCCTCTTTTTCACACATTTAATCTTTTTTATTAGCTTTTGTTCCTTAACTCTCCACGCGGTAACCAAATTCGCAATTCGAACTCGGTTAGGACTTTATCGGGTTGTACGGTGTATTGGGTGAAATGGGAATGATTGAGAACTTTGGAATAAGAAAAATTTCTTTATGATGTCCATTTGTGCTTTTTCCGAGCTATTGCTCATTTTCTCTTCTTTTTCTCTTTTTTTCTTTGCATTTTTCTTTTATTACTATTTTTCTTGAGCATTCTTCTATTTTTTTCTTGCCCATTCTTATGCATTTTTCGGACTTTATTTGATGAATATTCGATTTTCACAATTTCGGGCTACTTGGGTTTTTCGGGTTATCGAACGAAAAGGAAAAAAAATATTAGGCTCAAATTGGGTTGCAAAGGGATGAATTTTCACAACCTTTCATGGCTAATCTTTTTGGGTAACAAATTATGGCCTACTTCATTGTCGAAATGCGAGTTGCTTTACCATATGGGTCTCGAGATTAATTTAGTTTAGAGATATTTTAGTGCGCGTTATTCAAGACAATATTTAACACATTTCCCATAACCGATCAAAACAATAAAATAGAGATCATCAACGACTTATTAAAACGATGAAAAGAACTTTGAGTTAATCATAAACTCAGATTGATTTAAATACTCAAAAAAATCGAAAGGCACGAAATCTCACAGGGTTGATTAATCGCCACACTTATTCATTAAGTCGCCAATTTTCGCTCAATTTCCTCAAGTTCGGCTTTGTGCATTTTGAATTTTACAATTTGAGAGAAAAAAATGTGACATTTTGAGATTTTAAATTCTAATTTTTATTTATTTTGAAGAAAAATATTTTTGGCTTTTTCAATTTTTTTGGAAATTTTTGAAATTTTCTAAAAAAACACTTGGAAAGAACATACGATCGAATCAATGAAAATAAACAATAAATGGGAAGAATATCCCACACCCCCTAACTTAAATGTTGCATTGTCCTCAATGCAAATCAAGAATACAACATAAAGAGAGAAAAATAAAGATATTGCCCAAATGGAGCGATCCCCGATGAGTACGAGTCCATTGAATCTACAAAGCATATTAAAACATTGCATAACAAAAAGAATAGCAAAAACTTTAACTAATTACTCTAAACTATAAAAAAAGAATAACTATTTACTACCTACAATTTGAACTTCTAATAAATCATATACTAGAAGTAAAAAAATTTGAGGGTCCACCCAAAATAAAATTTGACTTTGAGGGATAATCAGTGTACCCTCACTTGGATGTATACCTCTCGAAAAATAAGAATTCCATTTGAACAACCAAAGGCATGTGTGAGATGAGAAAAATGAACCATCACTAATTAAAATTTTAATGTCATGACGAGGGATTTAGATTCTTAAGGGATAAGTACTATTAAGATACAATACAAATAGAATCACCTTCCAAAGATTTTTCAAGTAGTATGGGATGCGGGGCACACAAAAAAGTAGAGTCCATATTGGAAAACAATTCAAGTAAAGAGTCATCATCGGTAAAAGGTTTAAACGTTGCAAAGCTTTCAACCGACTCATAGGAATCTAGCGGTACTTCTAATAGTTCAATAACGGTGAACGAAAATGGTGATGAAATAAATTCAACCTCAAGTGATTCGTCATCACTTGGAGATTGAATTTCAAGGGAGGATGATTCACTGTCAATGAGATGTTCTTCAAAAATTTGAGGTGACATATAAATCTCAACCTCCTCTTTGTTTTCCTAAAACGAACTAGTCGCCTTGCAAAGTGTTTCCCAATCATCAGCAAAGATACTCTTCACCATTTGCAGGTAAAGATGGAAGCTTTCTTCCGAAGTAGGCTTCCTTGGCTCTAGAACCTCGAATTCATCATTTGGTTAAAAATATTCCTCGTCTTCAAAAATATCGGAAGACAAATTATCATTTAATTCAAATAGTAAATTCAACTCCTGCTCCCCAAAACGATTTTCTTCTCGATATTTGTTTTCAATCTTTTCATTCTCAAGATTTTGAATGGACTCACTAATGGTAATAGGTCGAGGCATGGGTTCTGGCACAAAAAAAGCTAGAGAACTACTCCCATACAAATATAAGTTTTCAAGCCTTTCCTTCTGAACAATTCGAAGACCCTCACCAAGGGGAACAAGTCGAGGCCATTCGAATTCTTGAGAATAAAAAGTTTGAAAATGATTGCCATATGAACCATTATAATTACCAAACTCACTAGAAAAATACATGATTACCAAATGGTTTGTAGATGGAAAATTCACATAAAGAGGTGTACGGTTGAGGATTCAAAATTTCTTGGCACTTAATTGTACAATCCTCCAAAAAAGGTCAAAACCAAAAAATACAAAAGAAAAATATCTTACGAAATAGTAAATCAATTATAATCTAAAACAAAACACTCTCCGGCAATGACGCTATTTTGATCGAGGGGAAAAATCGAGTGTCTATATAATACACTAATCGTTGTTATCGGCTATCAACCACAATACAAAAAACCTAAACTTTAACTACACTCTTATGGACTATAGCAACGAGTCTAGGTATCGGATCCAATGGGAATGTTTGATAGGTTTTAATTGATTTATTACTTCAAAAGTAAAGTGTAAAAGATGATAATGGGGTGAGAAAGGAAAAAAGGGGGAAAGTAAAGAAGTTAACTAAAACTAATTGGAAAATTAAGGTAGGGACACAATCCCCCAACTCCTAGTATGTTTACCGGGTATAAGACTAATTATTAATTAGATAACTGATTAAATACAGTCTTTATTAATATCAAGCATTATATATATATAAGGTTCAAGCCAACATCATATATATAATCAAAAGTAAGAATAAAGCGGTGTCGTTATAGCTACACTCGCGTGGCACCCTTAAGCATCCCGGTTACCTAGGGAAAACGAGATCAAAAGTCCTACGACGGTTGTGATCACTACACAACACGATTAGATCATTTTTTTAATTCAGGAAACTAATTTTACACATAAGCAAACCACATCGGGTTGGGTTCATGCATCCTAACCTTTAAAAAACCTAGCCTAGCATGGTGTAACTATGATTAACTACACAAGAATTCATTAACAAGTATGTGAAAAAAAGGAAAGAATGATAAAAGTGTTGGAATTTAAGGTTACTAAGATTGAAGAACACAACCATGCAAGAAGAAAACAAAGCTTGAAGAAAAATCGAAAAAGCTCTTGAATTAGAGGTGGAAAATATGTGAATTCTTCAACTAGATGTTCCTCCTTGATTTGGATCTTTTACATGAATGGAATATGCATAAAAAAGAGTCCTAATGACTAAATATATAGCCTAGAAATCGTTTAAAAGAGTCCCTAAAATATAAATCTCTTTTGGCTAAATGATAGGGACAAATTAAAAATCCTGCAATTTTGTCACACTTAGAAAGCGTGACTAATATTGTAACGGATTTGGAGCGTGACAAATAGCCGCTCCGGATCGTTTATTTTTAATAGGTCCGGATCTCCCTTGTTTTTCATTAAGAGATTTTGGGATTTCTTTCTCAATCTTCAAACGTGTATAACTTGTTTACCGTAGCTTGGATTGAGATGCCATTTTTTCCAGTGTTCTTGTAATTGAAAGATCTACAACTTTTCAATTGGCCCCACCTCTGGAATATGGCTGTAAAATTATAAAAATGTCCTTGAACTTCCCATTTCTTGGTTTCTTTCACTATTTTGAGTTCTCTTTTCCATCTTTCTTGCATGAAATACTTGTAAACACACATAAGAGATACACAAAATATGAAATACTTGCCAAAAGGGTTAATATCATAAATATGAGACAAATCCAAGCTATTTATACTGCACGGGATCATAAAAATACCGAAATTAAGGGGATAAATGTGGAGAATGTATGCCTAATCACGAGACCACCCCAATTTTTCATGGTCCAAGGGTTAATACTAAGATATTGGAGGTAAATCTTTTGGTAACCCACCTCTGAGTTTCCAAAAGAATGCCCCTGAACCATCGTACACTTCATCCTTAAAAATCCAATCTTTTGAGGATACGATGAATTTGCTTGCTCAAAGTACCCTCCAATTTTGTAGTCGACTCAGAGTGTCCTCCAATCCACCCAACAGACTTGCGTGCAAACACTAAATCCATAGCCAAACTTGAGGTTCAAGTGACACAATTAGCGAACACGTTGAGTGAGAGAAACAAGGGAACATTCCTGAGTCAACCTGAGCCTATTCCTAAATGAAAATCATTTAAGCATAAGCAAATCATGAATTTTTTATTCCCGCTATTTATGATGTCCCCAAATAGACAATGAGAAGAAATATAGAAATAAATACGGAGAGTGTCATAAGGTACTAAACTTTTTTTTTGAATTTTTTAAAATTTTTCTTACAAAAATATACAACGGTGAATCACACCATGAAAGAACACTATGATAACCAAGTCGATGATAGCGTAAGTGTATGGGTGTGAACAAATTCAATAGAAATATCAACATAAACATTTATAATAGATGTGCGCAATGAATTTAGGATACTCCTAATGAATGAACTCAAAATCGTCCTTAGGTGTAAAAATAGTAAATTTATATGAAATTGAATCAATCTTTCGAAAAATCAAAGTCTAAATTTATTTCCACACCAATAACGCCCAAAACTATTAACGCTTTGTCGAGATTTTTATGGACGTGCAAACCCTTCGATTTATTTCCATTCAAACTCCCTCATATATAATAATTCTTTTCTTTATCTAATAAGGTACTAATATATCTTTTTAGAGATTTTCTATTGACCCATTTTTGGCAAATATGCTCTTTTAATGCCTTAATTTTTTCTAGGGCTTTTTTTAAACGGTGGCTTTCACGACGAGATTATTATTCTCTCTAAGGCCTTTCCCGTGGTCACTCAAATTTTTTATTCCTAACAAATTCCTCATGGGCAACGGTTCTTACGTGCACTACTTTTATCATTCTTGCTTTATCGCATTTGGTTCGTTTTATAGGTAGAATTGAGATGAAAACACTTAAACCAACATGTGATAGATAAGTAAAAAAATCAAATAAATTTGTGCATGTTTGCATTAAAGGAGGTAAGGAGCCAAACACGTAAAAAGATATCATTAACCATTTCTCAATGACTCCAATACACTATAAATCATAAGGATGAAATGATGTAGCGTCTCAAAACACTATAAAAAAGTCACGTGGAATATGGAAATGATGTTGCGACTTTGGCCATACTAAATGTCTATCCATATAAGGTGCAAAAAGAAATACAAAAATCCTTTTGTGTTTTTCCAAAAAAATTTATCAAAATAAAATCTTATTAGCTTTTCAATTTTTTTAAAAAAATAGAAAATCTTTTTGTATTTTTCCAAAAAACAAAATATTTTTTGGTTTTTTCAAAAATATGAAGAAAAAAAAATATAATACAAAAACTGGTACAAATGATACAGTCTAGCAATAGGAACCATAAGATATGAGCATTAAAATGTATCATATACTATACACGGTAACCACCCCTCAATAAACTGTGAAGATTCCTAAAGACTTTCTAAGACTCTCAAATCTAAGGTTATCTAAAGGCTTCGTGAAAATATCGGCTAATTGGAGGTCGGTGGACACAAAACTCAAGGACACGACTTTCTCTTCTACTAACTCTTGGATAAAGTGCTCGCATATCCTAATGTGATTTGTGCGCGAATGCTTGACTGGATTATGGGATATGTGTATCGCGCTCATGTTATCATAGGAAATAATCATGGTGTCTAGTGAAATTCCATACTCCTCCAACATCTGCTTCATCCACAAGAGTTGCGTGTAACAACTCCTGGCGGCTATGTACTCAGCCTTCGCAGTGGACAGAAAGATGGAGTTTTTCTTCTTGCTCAACTAAGAGACAAGAGAATAACCAAAGAAAAAAAACCCACCATAAGTGTTCCTATATCCATCTACATCCGTGACCCAATCGACATCCGAATAGGCGAATAAATGGTCGCCGGTATCAAAGGAATAATAAATGTCGTATGAGAGAGTCCCACTCACGTATTTAATAATACGTTTAAGAGAAAGTAAGTGTGACTTTTTTGGGCCTCTTGATATTGCGCACAGGATCCAACACCAGAGGTGATGTCGAGACGACTAGGAGTCAAGTATAGAAGATTACCTATCATACTCCGATACAAGGTTTGCTCTACACCCTTGCTAGAAATGTCCTTGCTAAACTTAGCTGAGGTACTCATCGGGGTGCGTGCATGCTTAGTGGAGTTTATCATAAACTTCTTCACTAGGTCTATTTCATACTTTCATTGGGAGATAAACATCCCATCCTCTAGATGATAAACCTAGAGAACAAGGAAGAATGTAAGCTCACCAACTATGCTTATCTCAAACTCTCTCTTCATCTCCTCCTCAAAGTCGTGATCATGGCGAGAGCACGTGGATCCAAAGAATATGTCCTCCATATAGACCTAGGCAACCAAAATATCACTTTTTCTCTCCTAATAAATAACATCTTATCTACTTCCCCTCTCCTGAATCCATGGGTTAAGATATATGAAGTAAGTAGCTTGTACTAAGCACAAGGTGCATGCTTTAAACCATACATGGCCTTCCTTAGATAATAGACGCATTCAGAGTTTTAAGTTATTCCAAATAAATATAATCCTATAGAATTACATTCAGAAAAGGCACTCTTGACATCCATCTGATATAACTTGAAGTGTAGATGACATGTGATGGCGAGTAGTTAATGGATGGGCTCGAGCCTTGAAACATGAGCAAATGTATACTTAATTTATATCTAGACTTGAGTGAGCAACCTAGCCTTATTTCGAATAATCGTACCATTCTCATCCATCTTATTCTTAGAGGTCTGCTTTGTACCAATCATGGTCGTCTCACTAGGTAAGGAGATGAATGTGATTGGTACTAAGTGAGAGGAACGTGATAACAATCCTAGAGCCGATGAGGTTTTGGATGATGTAACTTAAGTCCCAACAGTTATCTATGATGTGATTGGGTCCCTGATGATATTCATAGTGTGAGTTTGATTTTTAGTTTTTTATCTGTAGCGGATGGGAGTGGTTTGGGTTAAGTGGCCTAAGACAACCATCTAACTTCAGAGTGATGTAGCCCCAACTAAGGGGGGATTGAAAGTCACTGTAGGTTCTCGACTAAGCCTATAACTCTTTAGGAGGAGGCTTGGTCTAATAATTTCTAGGAAGAGGTCCTAATGGGAAGGGTGCAACAACAGCTACCATGGTCAGAGTAGTATTGGCAATCGAGCGTGACCCTATGTACTAACTGCGAGGGTGGTGATATGAGATGTTGAATCCCCTGATGGGTTCTTATGTGGGGAGAACTGATTAGTAATGTGATAAGATTCCTAAGTGGGTTTGGTAGCTTAGGCGGTCAGATTTCTTCGATATTACACCCTATATGATCGAGGGCTTTAAAATTTGAGATCTAGGTGAGCCCAAGTTCACTTTGCACTTCCCTACATCGGTTTCTAATTATAATATCTATTTGGTCCCATTCTACGAGATGATTTCCAATCTGATCAACTTTCTCTGTCTAGCGAGTGATGAAGATGCCAACTACTTCTCCTTCCTCTTGTTTTCTCATTTCAATATCTTTACGAGTGATGCTCGATTTTTATTATATTCGTACTACTTCAGGAAAACACGACATACATCACCCCATGTTTTAGTTGACCCCTCACATTTAAGGCCTATATATCGAGTGAGGGATCCTCTGGCCAGTATGGATGAGAACATATTTTCCTATAGCCTTAGGTCAACATTTCAGACCTGTATCCCGAGGTGTTAGTTGGATAGGTGGGCGGCTTGAGAGCCTAGACCTTTATATGTTTTGAAGACTGATATCATGAATTTGTCTGGGAGTAGGGAAGTCCAACTTTTTTATGTTGGTAAGATCATATGTAGTTTACATTCTACTGATGGCTTCCTGGAGAAGACAGTTCATATTGGACTTGTTTTATGTCATGTTTCGAAGGTGAGGGATCGACCTCTTTGACTAGCAGAGGAGCCATAGATTTATCCTATAGGGGACCTTAGAAGGAGACGTTTGGGTACTCTGGGTAATGATAGAAGGGCTCGAAGTAACCATGCAGGGGAAATGGGGAGTAGCGATGTAGCAGGGGAGATGAAGATGGGACTGGAGCAAGCGGATCATGGGGGTTGGTGAGCATACCCTCGAAAATCATCGCAAGAGGTGTACCCTTGATAGCAATGCACTCAAACTATCTCAGAATATGATCCATAGCTAAAGGGACCCAATCTTCTTCAATAAACTTGGATCGTATGATGGTGCATATATGATAATCGTGGGTATGGATCTCACTCATGAAGATTAATGACCGCACGAAGTGCGAACTCGAGTTTCCAGAGCAAGAAATTAGTGGGATTATTTTGCTATTTATGACAGCCATAGAAAAGTTGGGGTACTTTCATTTAGTTTTTTTCCAAATACAAGGACAATATATAAGTGGAAAAGGACGCACATATGCAATGACTCAATTTGATGCAATTATTTTATCTATTTCTAATTTTATTTGGATGACATTTTTTTGGTAGTTTCTTTAAAGTATGAGAACTTTAATAGAGTTCCGTTAGATTCGGGTGTACCGGGATGACCTCTCATTTTTTGAACGAGGAGCCAGAAAATACCAAATTGAGGTGAAACACCTTCTCAAAATAAAATTCGTTTAGAAAAATCCAATGTAAGGACTTTTATTTTGGCAATGACTTGAGGATTAATATTGTTGATCTCTTTTGTGTCGGGAAGATATTCAGGGGTTTTGGATGAGCCTCCAACTGTATGAAATTTTTTAAAAATTTGGTCGAGACGTTGGCCATATGTGTATGTTCTTTTTTTATTTTTAATATAGTGTATTCCTAGAGCTTTTTTTATATTCGAAATGGGCTATGCAACTCGGTTAACAGAGGATCGTTTTTTATGGTTATGGATAACGATATTCCAGGTTGCTTGGACATATAGACTTTTAGGGTATATGTGACACCACTTTTCCTAAGTACTGAATATTTGTGGACGCCTATTCAGTAAACTCTAGTACTAAACAAACCTTAAACATTTCCAGTCACCGAGACCTTAAGATCAAGAAAGAAGTTATTCGATATATCAAATGAGTGATTACAATGAGTGAGGATTCTCATTAGTTACTAGCCTTTTGGGTAAGTTACTTTTTGAAAGTACGATATTTATTTGGGCAGGTGACTTCTCGAAATTACCAATGTCTCTTTTGGGGAGATGTGACTTTTCTGAAGTATGAACGTTCCATTGGATAAAGTGACCTTCCTAAAGTACAAAATTCTTTAAACTAGTTGCCTTTGGGATCCCTAAAGGGTATATGGTTTAAACAATATGGAAATTAAGACTATGTAATGCGTGATGCAAACAGGTAATCTTTAATTTTTACATAGTTTAAGATTTAATTTTATCGTGAGGTCCTTCCCGTGTACCTATGTGTTTGGTAAAATGTACAATCCTTTACATGGGACCTAAGCACATATCTATGTCATGGAGGAATCTAAAACTAAGACCACTAAACATTTCTAAAATTGATGTAAAGTGGTCATATGGGAGAGCAATATTAATCATAGTATAAAGGAAGCATATAGATAAGTTCAATTCTCTTTATTTATCTTCCGTGGTGTCACCACTTTGATGTAAGTGGCAAGGTCCAGCTATGATACACAATGTTGCATTCCAATATAAGAAAAGGTGTCCCTAGTGGACTCCCCACTCTGGCGATGCGGGCCTCGAGCGAGAGGTGTGCCTAAGGGGGAAGGGAACTCATATTATGGTGGATAAAAGGGTTATTTTATCCCGTTACTCTACTCCCCCGAGGTTGGGTTATCGATTCGATGTTTGGGTGTCAATGACTTTGCCCCTAGATATATTTTGATGCCGTGTTCGGGTTTGGGGCATGCCCCTTTGATTTCTCAAGATTCGGGCCTAAGTGTTCATTTTCGTGCAGGAAAGAAGGGCATTTCATAGGGTGTTCAGAGTCGCCTGCTTGTTTTATACGAAAAAACAAAAGGTTTAGGCCAACCCTTTAGGACCAATTCTAAGGCATGTTTTAAAGTTTACGATTGGTCCAAATATTCTTTTCGTGCCGCTTCGGTAATCGAGTTACGAGTGGGGAAGATGTTAGGCACCCCACTTGTTCTCTATCCTTATTTAATTCTATTCTTATAATTGCTTTTTACATTAATTGATTACTTTTATTTATTTTAGAATTTATTTTGAGACCTTAGCGAGAGGGTCCCTAAAAAATGTAGATAGGTGCTTAGGATGGAAAATAGAATCTGTGAGAGGTATATAAACATCACTTCAATCAGCGCAGGTACCCCATATTTTCTTGTGCATGAATTCATGATTTGTAGTATATAATGGATGAACATTAATGTGTATATAATTGTGCGAGGGAGCTTGTCTTTTGAGATAGTTTGATACATCGTTCATGTTGTGAGGAGAGATAGAAAGGTGAGATAGTTTGCACATTTTTATGTAGGAGTATGTTTAAGAGGTTTTATCTTGAGATAGTTTGATATCTCATTTTGTGTGTATGAGAATATTTATAGGGGTGCCCAAAAAATTACGACTTTGAGATATTTTGATATCTCGTTCTGAGTTATTTCGATGTAAGGGATGAAATTCAAAAAATGGATGCATCTCCATGGGGACAATATATTAAGAGACATATTGTCGAGGCTCAAGCTCATGAGAAGGACTCAATGTCATGCTTATGTAACCAAGATGACTTGAGATTAAAGCCTATATAGTTTAGATGTATAGTTAGTATATACGTTTGAGAATTTATGCATGTATATTTGTGATGTCATGCATTGAGAAAGTTTGATATCTTGTTTGAACTGGATAAAGATTAGAGATAATGAATCTCAATGAAACAATATGTCAAGAAGCATATTAGCGAGGCTCGAAATCACGAGATGGACTTGGTGTTGAGCTTATGTACCCAAGGGGACTTGGGATTAAATCCAACATAGTTAAGATGTAACATGTGTTCATACATGATTTTGTGTGCAAGTGTAGGACTTTTCTAGGAGGGTAAGGGATGGTGTATGGAATATCAGAATAGGAATGGACCCGAAGATATATGATATTAAAAAATAACCTAATAATGGTATAGAGATTACTGGTCGAAAGGAGTTTTCCTTTAGACTAGTTTGGAGGTGTAGAACTAGGAGTAGATGTTCTAAAAGGTAGGGATATTACATTAGGGATGTATTGTTCAACTACTGAGAAGTAGGGTATGACTCTAAATCTTTGTATTTGGGTGGACCTAGAGAAGTCGGGGGAGTTCGGAACTGGGGATGGATGCATCCCTAGTAGATAATACACCAAGAGATGTATTATGAGGCTTGGGCTTCACGCGTTTTTCTCCTTATAGAGCCTACATACCCAAGGGGACTCGAATCCAAAGCCAACGTAGTTAACAAGAATGGGTTAGAATATATAGGGATTGGGACTAGAGATGGAGGCATCTTTAAGGGATAATATGTTAGGAAACGTATTATGAGACTTGGGTTCACGAGTTTGACTCGGTATAGCACCTACATACCAAATGAGACTTGACATCAAAGCCAACGTAGTTATAACAAAACGGGGTATATTTATAGGTTTAGGTAATGGGATATCGAGTATATATGGTACAACAGTGTGGTATTTATGTAGTCTAGTCCTTAATATAGCATTTATGTTGTGTTGGATTGATATATTTATATGTTAATCTAATACATTGATCAAATGAAGATGTTTGAAAAGTGCAGACACTATCTTTGTTCTCTAGGAGATGTGGCGAGGGTAGTCGAATTTTAGACTTTGGCCTACAATGTTTCGCATTAAATGCAACTTTGTGACGCTCTCCTGAGAACATGTTTTGGAAGTATGTTTTTATGTTTATATTTTGGAATTATGACATTCGATTTGTCTTATTTTAGCATATGAGTATGTCAATTCGTACACAAGTGGAGGTGATTGGTTCAAAAACCAGACTTTAAACAAATATAAAAAATGTAAATTGCCTATCCGTTACCCTAAATGGGGGTTGGGTTATAGATTGTACGCAAGTATGCATAATTTATGGGGAGGGTGTTTCCCCAAAATTTGGATAAAGGTTCTTTACCCTCGCGGAAAAAGATGACTTTTTTGCTTTGGGGGAAAACCTCTCTTTTTAATGCTTTTTAGTCAGGCAGAGCTTTGGAAAGAAGTTTTGACTTTTGTTGAATTTTTGTAGTTGTTTGACTTGATTTATTTCTTGGAGGAGACTTCTCATGAGTATGAACAATAGGCTTTTTTTTAGAGTAGCTTTTCCATTCGAAAAATATACTTTTTTTTTAAATACGAGCCCTTCGAGAATTTTCAAAAAACAAGCTCAAGTATCTTAGGCGCTTGGGATTAAAAAAGTTAAAAAACCGAATCAACGTTGGGTTTTTGTGTCCTTTTTATGGTTGGTGGGCACCTATATTTATGGTGTTTTGGAGGTGTATTTGTCCGATCTTCTAAAGGTCTTGATCAGTTTCTTTTTTATCAATGATTGAGAAATGATTTGGATACGATTTGATTGTCAGAACCTTTTGTTGATCGTTTATTATAGGGGAGGTCTTTGGTTCACCAGCTAAAGGACTCGAAGGGGAAGTTTGTGGGAGGTTTTAATGGATTAAGTGGGTTTTTGGTTATTTTTATTTTAGTCCTGCATACTTTCTTGTGCTTTTGATACCCTAAACTTTAGTGTAGGTTCTGAAAGTTATTTTTTCTCGGGGTTTTTTCTGGGGTTTGTGCTTGGGGTTTATTTTGGATAGGACGAAGCATCTTGAAATCTTGATTGCAAGTTGAGGTGTCCACAATATCCATACGAATAAATCAAAAGTCTTCTCTATGAACGCTTTTGCAAATAATACACAAGTTAGGGAAATTATCTAGAAAATAGTTAGTATGAACTTAAAAAATCCAAACTCTCTCAAATTATGCAATGCAAGTTCAATAGCTATCTTTTGCAAAAAAAATTTATATTTTCAAATAGTCAAACAAACACATATATACATGTAACACAAAAGCCTATAATGTGATCCTGATTGGGCTATCAATGATAATATGGATTCGTTCCATAAATTTTATTTTAACTAAAATTAATGACATTGATAAAACACACATTCATATATACGTTGATCAATAAAAAATATTAGCCCAAATTTTAATTCAAATCAATTAAGCAATTTTAAATGTTAATAATGTCATTATGTGAAAAAATAATAGATCACAGAACCAAATGAATGACAAATTTTTAGGGTCATTCACTCTAACATACCATAGTTTTCACGGTCCATGACTGTTACAAGTCTTTGGGTGATAAGAATACTTGTCATGGTCTTTTTTTTCTCCAAAAAATGTCAAATTTCAATTTACTCGACTCCTTCCTCCACACATGTACTGGGTAACCCAAGATCCTAACATGTATTATACTAGGTTTGCACCCACTCCATTGTTTTGTGGGCATTGTTGAGACTGATTTGAAAGGAACTAAGTTTAGTAAATAAGTAGTCGTCTTTGATGCATAAAACAATAAAATTTAGTTGATCCGAATAACTCACCATGGATATATCCATCTCTACAAGTGTCATGTGTTTTTCCTCAACGACATCATTTTGATGTGGAGTGTCTGCTGCAGAAAAGTGGGATGTAATCCCCACCTCTGATAAATGATTCTAAACTCTCCCAAGAGGTACTCACCTCCATGATTAGATTAAAGTTTGGATTAGTTTACCATACCTAGGCTCCACCCCAACCTTGTACACTTTGAACTTATCAAATGCTTTAGACATATTCTGCATAAGGTAAAAGTATCTAAATCTCAAGAAATCATCAATGAAAGTGATGAATTACATATAAACACCTCTTTCAGGGATTGTCATAGGGCCACCCAAATCAGAATGAACCAATTCCAACACATCTTTGGCTCTTTAGCCTTTACCATGAAGTGCCTCTTGGTCAACTTACCTTCTAAATAAGATTTTCAGACTGATATTTCCTCCACTTCCAATGAACACAATTGTTCTTTTGAAACAAGTCTTCGAATTATATTTAAATTAATATGACCCAAGCTTAACGGCCAAAGATATGTTTGATTCAACTTAGAAGTTTATTTTTTCTCATTAGGTTATTTCTATTTTTAAGTCCGTCATTTTAGTATTTAGAAGTAATGGTGAGAAGACTATATAACATAAAGATCATTTTTCTATGTGCCCAAACAGATAAAAGATTTGCCATTTTTTTTAATAAAAATACCTTCATTAAAATAAACTAAATATCTATTCATAACTAACTTGGAAACTGAAATTAATTTCTTATAATAGTAGGAACACAAAAGCAATATTATAAAATTAACTTTTTGTCTTCCCCAAAATTTAAAACTAAATTTCCTATTGCTAAAATTGTTGTCTTGTTATGATCGCCGCCCATTTAAGAACTGGTTCTCCATCACTAAGCTCCATGGTTACCTATAACACCTTCAAGTAATTGAAAACATGATTAGTGGATCTGAATCTACACACTAGGTAGTCATAAATTTCACCATAAAACATATCTCAACAACTTAGGAGAAATTGTTATTTCCATCCATCTGATTTACCAAGTAAATTAGTCATTTTTTCTTCCAATGTCATGACCGTTTGCAGATATAACACCTACCATTTGGCTATTTAGATTTTATCTCAAGATTAAATTGTAACGACCCAAACCTTAAGAGGCCACAATATATTGTCAAGGCCAAAGCCAATATTACTAGGCTGCGACAAATAATTCTAAGACAAGGAATGTTACTAAGGCCATGACCAATATTAAGAGGTCGCGACCTATGATAAGGTGGTCAAAGAGTTTACACCTTGGAAGTGAAAAAAAAACTAGCACGTGGATCAATGAGATGGAGATTCTCAAAGACCAATTTTTGAGTTGCAACAAGCCTTTTTTAAGGGAGTTTTTAAAAAGGTGGTGACAAAATTTGATACCCCAGGTTCTCTTCTTTTCTTATTAATAGAAAATTTGGGATCCATTCTCAAAGCTAGTAGAAACTTTCAGAATATCATTACCAACTCTCTAGAGAGACAAAGTGAGAATTTGAGGACAAGTGGAGTTACTGATAGAAGGAGGTAGAGTATTGCTATTATATTACAGGCGGATAAAGATAATTTATCATCATTGTTCATCGACGGATCGAGTCCTTTTGAAACACCTCAACTCAATTACTTATAATTAAGTTTGAAAGTCAAAGTGAGTCAAATCATAATTACCTTACAAACCATATACATGAGTATCCTTTTTCAATCATTAACATGAATCAATAAAACAAAAACCTTTCACAATTTTTAAGTAATTATTCTTATTCAAACTTACTGAAAGGATAAGTAAGCTTAAGTTACCCCATTTACGTTTGACCAAAATAATGATTTTATGCACCCCTGTCTAACCCCCACCGACCTCCTAGATTTGGGAATGATATCACAATACCGAAAAAACATAAACATAGCAACCATGAGCAAAAATATCTCAGCAAATGCATCACTACATTATTGCGTAACATTAAATGCAATAAATCATAACCTTGTGATGATATATGCATACTTATCCGGCCTATTCATAAAGAATGGCCAATTATATACTTATCTGGCTCATTCATAAATAATGACCAATTAGATAGTTACCTAGCTCATTCATGAGGAATGACCAATTAGATACTTATCTGGATCATTCATAAAGAATGATCAATAAGATACTTATTTGGCTCATTCATAAAGAATGACCAATTAGATACTTATCTGGCTCATTCATAAAGAATGACCAATTTTTCCGAATCATGATTCACATATCCTGTCTACAATAGACAATTCTTCCCCATTTTGGGTATGGGAGTAACCTCCCATTTCGGTAAACCAAAATGAACAGTTTTATATTCATAACATTATGATCATATCCATAACTATACATAAATACATCTTACCAGTTATCCATGTATAAATGCATCTTACTAGTGAGTACACTCACCTTGGACACTTAATGGGTTTTCCCACATGCATTTGTCTGGAAGTTGATCAACTAGTCATCCTTACCTTCTTATAATTCTTACAATATTAGTGTCATCATAAGAATATTACCAATCTAAAGAATCACTTAAACGTAATTCAATTCATAAGCATCATATGATCATATTCAAATCATTTATCATAAATGAAGTCTCATCCAATTTCATGTTAAGATATTTCACATATCCAATTCATAGTCAAAATATACTTTAATTAATTCTTGGAAATCCAATTATTATCATACTAGGTTCCTAATACAAAAGACGACACATCATTTCAAGCTTCGTAGAGTAAGATATGCCCATTTCTTTATTAGAAAACAAATCAACCCTATCGGCTCCTCTATCGTTTAGTCAATTTCCAAGAATTTTCATAATTTTTCTATATCATAACATTCCATGATATTCCACCCAAATTCAATAAAAATATATAATAATACAAAATTAAAAGTTTTATATTTTTTAGAGTTCATTTTCTACGTCAAACAAATTGTCAAACACCTAGTATGCATACTTATAGTTTAGGGGCCGATTCTATACCTACACTTCAAACTATCCCCAAAGATTCATTTCTTAGTATTTTAACATAATTTTAGGATATGTTATACTAATATATGTTGTTTAACATTTCAAACTTTAATAACTTGAGTTCGATAAGTATTCGATGATTTATACCATTTTTACCAGAATTAGGTCGAAATAGAAACTTACGGCATAGCTTAACATTTTTAAGCGTACATAACCTCCTCCTCGGGTATCAATCTTGGAAACATATACTAAACATGTTTTTAAACATGTTCTAAACATATACTAAACATGTTCTTAAGCCATACCTGTTTTAACACAATTTGGCAATATGGGTATCATTAAAATATTTATCAAAATAAGAAACAAAAATATAAAGTGTAGAACTCATTCATGTGACCAATTTTAACAAGTAGGTAATTACCTTATAAGTACTCCTTGATTTATAGAAATCTTCCAAAGCAATTCTTCCTTTAACTTCTCCTTTTCTATCTCCTTAGGCCAAATTTCCCCAAGATTATAATATAAAATTAGCAAGATGACAGAGGTATGATATATACCCATAAAAAACGTGGCCAGGATACCATGTGACCATTTTAAGGTGGTGGCATGTGATTGGTTGGTCAAGAGGTCCAATAAGACATATCCACTAATGGCAAACATCATAACTCCCTATTAAATACCCCGATTTAATCCCAATTTGCATTTAAGCGTAGATAACTTATATATCTAAAACTTTCGTATTTTGTGTTTTTCCAACATAAAATTCATACGCCTAATTTGGGCTCGAACATAAGAGTATTAATTTACTCAAAATTTCATAACTCTCACATTTGGCAACCCAACATCACCAATTTCATAACAACACCCTAGTTTACTTTTATAAACATATTGATGCATTAGAAACATATTTTCATGATGCATTTAATCACATGACTAATAATATGCTCTAAACATGTTGTCCCCAATCATACGCTTGATTATCATCTAATGTAAACTACACATATATCACATGAGTATGCATCCCCTAAACATAATTTATCACAATTATATCTAGGTTGTCACAACTTTTCCTCCTTAGACAATTTCATCCCCGAAATTTAGTATGAATTTCACTTACCAAACAATCATGGATACTATTTCCTCACGCTATAATCCATTTCCCAAGTTGTTTCTTTAATTTCATGGATCCTCCACCACACTTTAACTACGCGACTAACTTTATTCCCTATTACTTGCTCCTTTCGGTTAATACTCTTAACTGATTTCTCGATGTACGATAAATCTTCTTTCATAATATCTTCAGTTTCTTTATCATTTAGACGTAAGGATAATCATCTAATGATTTTTTATCCATGAAAACCAATTCCCAATACACATATTACTTCATACCTTTATATATGTATGTCGAACATTCACATAGAATATATTATCAGTTGTATCAGCATATATTCACAATGATTGAACATTCTCAGCAAACCTAGTACTTTTCTTTACATTTCTCCCTGCATTCCTGTAGTCTATTCTTATCATCGTGTAATATTTCAAATCATAATTATCATATTACCAGAATAGCTTATTACACATAATATTTTCATCTTTCCATACAACACCAAATACATGAGTTTGACTTTAACTACCTTTCGTATCATTTCTAAAATTTAAGAGTACGTTAAATATTGTCCTTACAATTTCTTAATCTAAATATAGCCTCACTACTATTCATATATCGAAATCTAACAATCATTCATTAAATGTTTGTTCTTAACCAAGATTTCATATTCACTTTAATGTATATTGTACAATCATGCACTATGAACTCAGCATAACTTCTCACTATATTTCCTATTTCAGTATCGTTTGATTATTCTTTAACTAAGCATACAATCACCTTAACAAGTCATTTATTCAACACAATAACTTTACATTCATAATTTCATCCCAATCCTTATTAACATGGTATTCTTATGAAATATCATTAATACACTTATCTTACTCGTTTGGTAACATGGATGTTAAATGTAACATCACCACTTAAACTTTAACCATACTTACCAAACCTATAATACTTATCTAACTATTATATGTCGTATTTCTTTCAAATAACCTATACATATACCTTAATATATCACATTATGGTATCTCACATAGCACATCATCCTTACACATACTTCTTGGTGAGTCTGTATTATATCAATCATATTCATTATATATTATACTCTTAGTGATAACATGTACATACAATGACATATACAACTCAACATCCACCCAAACTAGTTGTCGATATTCCAACCCGATTAACATCTTTTCCATACTCATGCACAACGCATACTCTTGAAAGGGCTCCCCAATATTTTTAAACTTTCAACTCTTTAACACCTTGTCTAAACTTTATTATTCATATTAGCATTTCAAAACATCACAAGGGTAATATCCACTACATATACTCATACATATACTCATACTATTTAGTATGAACCCATATTCGAATCAATTGTGATAAACTGACTAGTAACTGAATTTCAGATCATTTCACATATTAAAATTAAACATATACAACTATTAATCTTCTCACTTCACCTTTACCATGTGAATCTTCATTTTATTCACACTCTAACAGTATACCATCTCATCCTTTAACGGAATATGGGTTCCTGTGCCTCAATCTCCCACATAAATGGGCACATACCACACCATGGAATAATAAGTGACACAACTCAAGTCTACATATTTCAGTATAAGAAGAGATTACTTCCAATACTTCACAATTTTTCATATACCACATTTTGTCTTTAAAATTTTTTTCTTCAATGACATGTTTGTCCATACCACAAATAAAACAATGCAATGATTCCTATTAAAATACCAGTATTCGTTGTCATCCCCAAATAAACCTTAACATCTCATTTCCTTTCCTGGAAGATCCTTACATTTCATATCCCCTACAACAATATATATGTAAAACTAACAAACGTTAGTCAATAAAGTCAATTTACTTATGGCTCAAAACAATTTCTACTTCCACTGCCAAATCTAGGCGCTCCTCACCCCAGAACCTCTAAAACCTAGGCTTCGATACAAAAGTTGACACACCGCGCCCAATAACTTATAATAAAGTTTGAAAGTCAAAGTGATTCAAATCATAATTACCTTAACCAAACCATTAACATGAATCAATAAAACTAAAACCTTTTACAATTTTAATGTAATGTTGCTTATTCAAACCTACTGAAAGGATAAGTAAGCTTTAATTACCCCATTTACGTTTGACCAAAATCATGATTTTATGCATCCCGGGCTAACCCCACCGACCTCATAGATTTGGCAGTGATATCACTATACCTAAAAAACATAAGCATAGGAACCATGAGCAAAATAGCTCAGCAAATGCATCACTACTATACTATTACATAAAATTAAATGTGATAGATCATATCCTTATGATGATATCTGCATACTTATTCTGCCCATTCATAAAAAATGACCAATTATATACTTATCCGGCTCATTCATAAAGAATAACCAATTAGATACTTATTCGGCTCATTCACAAAGAATGACCAACTTATTCGAATCATGATTCACATATCCTGCCTGTAATAGACAATTCTGCCCCATTCTCGGTCGGGGAGTAACCTCCCAATTCGGCAAATCGAAATGAATAGTTTCATATTCATAACATTATGATCATATCCATAACTATGCATAAATACATCTTACCAGTTACTAATATTCTAAGCTTATCCATATCCATGTATAAATGCATCTTACTAGTGAGTACAGTCACCTTGGCCACTTAATGGTTTTTCCCTCTTGACTTTGTCTGGAAGTTGTTCAACCAGTTATGCTTCCCTCCCTATAATTATTAAAATATTAGTGTCATCATAATAATATCACCAATCCAAATAATTACTTAAACATAATTCAATTCATAAGCATCATATGATCATATTCAAATCATTTATCATAAATGAAGTCTCATTCAATTTCATGTTAAGATATATACATATCCAATTCATAGTCCACACATAATTTAATTCATTCTTGTAAATACAATTCTTATCATATTAGGTTCCTAATATAAAAAACGATACATCATTTCAAGCTTCCTAGAGCAAGATATGCCCATTTCTTTATTACAAAAAAAATCGGCCCTATAGGCTGCTTTATCATTTAGTCAATTTCCAAGAATTTTCCTAATTTAGCATAACTTTCCATGATATTCCACCCAATTTCAATAAATATGTTGAATAATACAAAATTAAAGTTTCATATTTTTTAGAGTTCATTTGCTATGTCAATCAAATCGTCAAACACCTGGTATGCATACTTACACTTTCGGGGCAGATTCTATACCTACACTTCAAACTATCCCCCAAGATTCATTTCTTAGTATTTTTATATTTTTAGGATATGTTATACTAATATATACTGTTTAACATGTAAAACTGGAATATCTTCATTTTGATAAGTATTCCATGATTTATGCCATTTTTACCACAACTAGTTCGGAATAGAACCTTAAGGCATAACTTAGCATTTTTAAGCATACATAACCTCCTCCTCGGGCATCAATCGTGGAAAAATATACTAAACATGTTTTTAATGTACAAACACATCATATAAGATAATTTAATACCTCAAAATCTTCACAAGAAAAGAATTCAAATCTAGGACTTTATAGTAAACATTTACTATCCTAACACGCGTTCTTACATATGTTCTTAAGACATCCCTGTTCTAACACCATTTGGCGATATGGGTATCATTCAAATATTTATCAAAATAAGAAAAAAAATATACCAAGTGTATGACTAATTCACGTGACCAATTTTAACAAAGATGTAATTACCTTATAAGTACTCCTTGATTTATAGAAATTTTCCAAAGCAATTTTTCCTTAACTTCTCCTTTTCTCTCTCCTTAGGCCAAATTTTCCCAAGATTATAATATGAAATGAGAAAGATGACAACGGTATGATATATAGCCATACAAAACGTGGCCATGAACCCATGTGACCATTTTAAGGGGGTGGCGTGTGATTGGTTGGACAAGAGGTCCAATAAGACAATTCCACTAATGGCAGATTTGTCCCGCCTTTGTAAAATTATCATAACTCCCTATTAAAAACCCTGATTTACTCCCACATTACGTTTAAGCGTAGATAACTTATATATTTACAACTTTCATATTTTGTATATTCCTAAAATCATAAAATTAGTATGCCTAATTTGGGCTCGAATAGAAGAGTACTAATTTACTCAAAATTTCATAACTCTCACATCTGGCAACCCAACATCAATAATTTCGTAACAACACCCTAGTTCACCTTTATAAACATAATGATGCATTACAAACATATTTTCATGTTGCATTTAACCACATTACCAATAATATGTTGTATAGATGTTATCCCCGATCATACGTTCGATTAACATGTAATGTAAACAACACATATATCACATGAGTATGCATCCCCTAAAAATGATTTATCACAATTATATCCGGGTTGTCACACCTTTGGTAAGGGACACCTTACTCACCATTTTCCTTGTCTTTTAAATAAACCCTTGTCTCTATTTTTTTTACTTAGATGAGCCATTCTATATAAAGCTATAGAGGGAGGTCCAGGCTTGGACTTTATTAAGTAATGCCAACACTTCACACGAGAGATCAAGGATGGTCACTAGCACAAGACTGAAGCTACTCGAAGAATCTTCCATAAAGATCAAGCTCATTTGACAATCTTAGAAAGCAAAATATGTAATAGGGACTTTGATGTAATTATATTTAGCTTTCTTTGTAAATATAAAGATTTAATTTATAATGTGGTGAGGTAGCTTAGTACTCTCGAGGGACCATGTCTGGGAGGGCATGGGAGAGCTTACATGCTCTATTGAACAACCTTATTTTGGATATCTCATAGGGATTTGGTTTGAAGGATTCGGTGCAAGTAAACATTGGAAGAGACCAACCCATTTAGGTTACTTAGGCAAAAACCTTGGTTTATACATAACATGGCTCAACAGTCCCTTGAAATACCATCTCTGGGAACCCACTCGAGGGTCCCCAGTCCTAAAAAGTTGTCGATGAACTACCTTTTTGAGTGATGTGAGAGCACATCCTTTGCGGGTTACTGTTTACCAACTATTTGATGTCATCATATCTAACATTCAAGAACTCGATAAAATAGGACTCGAGTGAAAATATTCCTAAGATGAGCTGACACATCACGTCCTAATTAATGCTATCATAACTGTGAGAGCCCAAACAGTGTTCTCGTTAAAATATCATATCTAGTTTATTTAATGCAATATCTTCGGCATTAAAAGTATAGGACTGTTGACATTAAAAGTGGTCAGATACATTTAATACGACAAGGTCACTCGAATGACCTTAAAGTTATACTATTCCAGGATCGCACTTTTCTAGCCCAGAACTGCTGCCAATAAACTCCAAGACAAGAGAATTTGTTATGAGAAAATTTATTGTGTGACCAATGTCATTTACTCCATTAACGTCGTTATTTAACATTCATTTGTAAGGTTACTGCCTTGCATTTATTACACTAAAGGTGCTTGTTCCTACTCTCTCCAACCAAGTCAACTATGGGATCCCCCTCATTGATTGTATTATGTAGCATTTATAATAAAAGAACACATTTAATACATGAGTTTTATATACTAAATGTGTTGACTTGCGACTTGTACTTATTATTGTTGGTCATTGTTCTGAGGCCTTAATCTCCATCTTGATAAGGGGTCCACCTCCTGTAATGACCTGACCCAGATTTATGGATTTCTCGTGAGTCAACTCGATCCGAATCGGACGTTAGGTGTGAAGTGCAATGAAATAACCTATATAATATTGCTAGTTCAGTTTTATTATAAATTAACTTTTCACTTGTTTAGCATGCGAATTAAACATCTAGATAAACTACATGTGGGACCCATGGGGAGCAGCCCGAGTCCAAATAAACCAAGCTACTAACATTAAACAAATAAAGTACACTTACATGTATGACGCCCTCAAAATATGAACTAGCACCCAATATGTCATTACAAAGTGAGGGTATGAGACTATGCCCAGTGGGAATATACAAAGAAGCATAGAAACGAATGGCAAAAAGGAATACTCACACACTACAATCACATGCATGCGAAATTATATATGTATCTACATATATATAAATATACCTTTTAAAAATACATATTCCAATGCATTAACCATTTTACTTTTGAAACCTTACTCATCCAGATTAATTTACTTTAATCTAGTGAAGACTTACTTTATCAGTTCTTAACATTTCTCACTTTGTCTAACACACCCGGTTCCACACTTGACACCACTACACCTGATTTAGTCCAACCCATTCCTTTACCAAAATCACCCCCTTTATTAATAACATATACTTTAGTATTTTCATTGAAAGTACCATTTATACACATGCACTCACCGTGTTAGAAAATAGTTGTTTGACATTTGAAAACCTTTCAATACGTGCTTATGTAAAATTATTGATTAACAACTTAGGTTACTTAACCACCCGTTAGCCCACTCTACTTTACCCTTTTGCTTTAACTTATGGACATTAACAGATTTATGAATTTCCTTGTCCATTTCATTTATGTCGAAACATTTGTTTCATTCATTCAAGTTAAGTTGTATTAACACATTTAACCACACAATCCATTTCTTGACATGTTCCTTATTTACTTTATCTCTTCTCTGAATCATCTTTTACCACATACTTACATAGGCTCCACACCGATGGTTATGCTCACCATATGCTGTGGCCAGTGATTTCGGTCTTTTCACCTAAGGGCTTAAGGCCTTTCTTGCCTTATCCCAGTGTGATTCGAGTTCCTTTTATGTGTTTTAACATTTTACAAATGTCCACATCATTCCATTTCCTTACTTTTACCTGACTGAATTCAAATCCCGGACTTAACCGTCCGTTTTTCCATTAGTTTTGAGAAAATTGTTTCTTTCTTCCTTAAGTCCCTTAACCACACATGCGCGCGTGCGCATGATCTATACTAAAATTGTTCACGCCTTAGGACTCAACTTAGTTTCACACACCATAGTGTTAACACGTACCTTAACATCTTATTCCATAAAATGTTTCAGTTTAAGTAAATTATAAATATACCCTGTATTTACCAAACTTGCAACTTAGTCCCTTAACAAGTGTTATTTCTCAAAATGGTCATTAAGTTTCCAAATTAACACTTTAGCCCTTTAACACATGTTTAACACCATAATTACCCCTCTTTCTCGCTTGCTACTTTAATATCTTTAATACATAAACTCACACCTTTTTACATATTAAAGTCCTTTTTTCTCAACATTTGAAATTCGCACTTTATTGGAAGCCATGTCTTCCATACATTTCAAAGAAAGTAAGATATTTTATCAAATTCATTAATCTCGACAAATGTCCATTCTTACAAAGTCCCCATTTGCAAGAAATTTCAAATATTTATTTTATAATATTTTGACATCATTAAATTCATTCCACATTTTTATTCAATAAAAATGCCCATTATTTCTTTTGGCTAGGAACACACTAAAATAATACTTCCTTACATTTTTATTTCACAAAAATGATTATTATTTCTTTTTCACTAGAAATACACCAAAATGACATTTCCCACATCCTTGTTCCGTGAAAATATCCATTTTCAGTTTTTATTAGAAAATACTCAACAATAATATTTTCTAGCATAAAAATGTCACGTGAAAATATCACATTGTTTCGTGGTATTTGTTTTAACATTGGGGAAAGAATAAGTCTTGTCTGGGTATGGTTACTACTCCTAAAAAAATATGGTGGACATATTTAGGAAGGGGGAGAAGTGTCTCGACTTTGGGAGTGGAGAGGGAGTCCCCAATCCCACACTCATCCCTCTTAAATACAAAACAATGTGATTTCCTCCCCAAATAAGAAACCTCATCCTCAAAAGTTCTTTGCACATCAGGTAAGGAATGCTCCTAATTTGATAGATCAAATAAATCTACGGTCTCAACTGAGAAAGCATATACCCATGTTGTTAGTTTACAGAGCGTGCATCTCTCTCTCTCTCTCTCTCTCTCTCTAATAACTTACCAACCCACAATATTTATATATATACACATTTATATCATGATTTCTATCCCCGTCAGCCCCATGAGGTGACAAAAAACTAAACCCACGAATGGGGTCTTAACAGCAAAGCTAAGAATGCGACATAAGCAGCGTCATTCGAACGCCCTGCTTCGTCACTCGAGCGACCCACAATCAGGTTTTATGATTTTGCCCCTAGCAACATTCGTACTGTTAAAAAGGGTCCTATACGATTTAATACATTTATAACCAAGAATTCTATATTCAGATATAAATGATCTTTAAACCAGTAACTTTCTTTTATTTATCGCATTTTTTACAATGGTTTCCAACTTTAAGAAGGGCATACATATTTTATTTAATCAATAACCAATAATTTTATAGTCCATACAAAATTTAAGATCCACTAATTCTCTTTACCCAACCCAATATGTTACTCATAAATTCCCATAATTATAATGGATTATCCTCAACTATAGTCCATACATAATTAGTTAATTCATCGGGGCGGGTATTACAAACTTCCCTCCTTAGGGAATTTCGTCCTCGAAATTCTCAGTTTATCACTCTTTTATACCCCAATTACTCATGACCAAGTTTCCATTTTAACCGTACTTAACACTATGGTATAAACCTAAGGACTTCACCTCAAGCAACCACTATTATTAATACAATTACAATGAATCCTAAGGTCTCATTTGCAAAATCTCAAGTATGTCTAATAGACCTATCTAAACAAAACCTCGAGATGATCGATACTCACCAAATATCTAAATAACAATAATAAATTCATCAACATGGGTCATTCCTACGTTAGTATTCATAACGTATGTTTCCTCAAACAATCTTGGACCATGCCTAGCCCAAGCTGAAACAATTTCAGCACTCCTTGCTACACACATCAAATAGGCATCTTATCACATATTCCTACCTGACCAACATCTCCTACAAAATACCTATGCTAACCTAGGGTCACCCTGGTAATCACAACGTGTATAGCCACTTGCAATCATCTCTTAGATCTCTAAAATTTTGAACAAAATACAACACTATCTCATGTTTTATCAAGTTCAGTCACAAATACCATCAAGTCACCACCTCAGAACACACGACCAAGTGGAAACGAGTCGTACCGAAAAAATAATAACATGTTAACATAAAGAAATCAAGTGACACATGCAAACTATATGTTAGAGCACGAGGTCATGCACACACACAGACTTGTGTAGAATAAAGGTGAATCCGTAGAAGAGCATATTCACATATCATGACGCTTTAGCTACAACTGGCCTAATCCACGTCACTACTGAGCTTATGTAGAGACACCCCCGCATCAGAACTGATCAACAACTTCCCATTATCAGGATCAAAGAGGACACGAGAACGCAACAAATCTGGTGACTGCTACGCCAAAAGAAAACCAATCAAATTCCGATAGCGAATCGAACCATCCGAAGTGCAAACCCACAATATATGCTTTAATTCTATAACTCTTTATCGATACCTGCTAAGCACTATAGCCTTTCCACGTATCCTGGCTTGGCCTACTAACCTTGATGAGTCCTACTCCAGAATCATCCGTCCATGTTGGATGAACGGAACAAAAAACGTTTCCTTCGAGAAGCTAAAATGCTAGGCATCCCTCCTTAGGTCTAACGCTACCTATCCAATACCGGTAAACACAACTATCCAAAAGCAAGATAAAGTTACCTCTCTTGACACTTATCATTAGTCATCAACCTACCATAGTTAGGCCTCCATAATTTCAACACGATGTAGCTAACCTCAGTTTTTAAGATCACTCTCATCAAGTGCACATAGCACTCACACAATTTCAAACATTCAGTTCATGAACCATTATTACCATTCTTAGCACTATCTACATGATACTAAACCATAATCACCCTAATGGCATCTCATTTTTCAAACATCACCCATATCTAATGATTTCCTCTATCAAAGCCATTACTAACTGCACAGGTAGCACACTTAGGTGCTATAATTATGCCTAAAACTTTGCCACGTGTGTTATTTCTAAAAACCACAACAAACCTCATCGATTTTTAAGTCTCCCAGGTGCACAACCAATAATTGATCAACCTATTCCCAAAATTCTCCTCCAAGGTCATATCTTGACACATGCCTAAAATCAAAAGCCGTAGTACTAATTCCAAGGCGCTGCCACAAATTGCCATGATCTAACAGTGCTACAATCATCAAACTCTAAATTAATACCATCTAGGTTCTGGAAGGACACAGGACCCTAAGATGCCTTATGAAGTCCTATTCTAAATCATCACAACTCGGCTCCTCAGTAATAAATCACCACGGTTATTCAGATTTACTCATAGGTTACTTCAATCATCAAGATTATCTAAACCCATGTATCGGGATATACTAAATCCAATCCCACAATGAAGGGACCTAATATGTTCTTGCCGCGGAACTAACACTTATAAGTAAATTATCTAATCACTTAATTTCAATCGGGAAATTCACAAGGTTCCAGCTAAGTTGCAATGAATATTACACGACGTTACTTTCACTGCTAAGGTCTTTTGGTGGGACACATGACACGACGTATAGTCCTTACATTCCCAAGCATATAGTATCGGTGTCACTAAAGATCCCATTCATCAACATTGCATTATTATTCGATCACTACCCTTATGGGCTACCTAGGATTTAATCCCTTGTCACTACAGCTCATCATTGTCACCTACATGACTTCTCACCACAATGGCCTGTAAATTTATTCACAACTTGCATGGACCCTGTATTTCTACATATTTATGATTTGATTAATGGAGAAATTAATTGGGAAAATACATTTCAGTTAAATTACATGAGTGACATAATTTAATGTGATTAAATAATAAATGTGAGGATTTATATATTAATCGAGAGACAGAAACTGATTAATATTATATTATGAGATTTACTATGTATGTGAATAGTAAATTTTGATAGTGAATTTGTTATACGCCATAGCGAGTGATATGGGCGTATTTGTTATTATCTCACCCAGAGTCGCGTGGAGACTATTTTGAGTTGAGAAATGAGAAATATATTTTAGTGGCTCAAATGATTATTTAGAGGTCACGAATGAGTCCGTAAGGGTCAAAATAGTCAAAATGGTATACCTGGGGGTACTAATCAGGTACCAGGTCATTTTTGGGCTAAATCGAGATCGTATAGGGGCGTTTTAGTCTTTTGGCATATGGGGATGAGAAGACCTACGAATTTTGGAGTGTTTTATTAGATGATTAAAACTGGGGTTAGGGTTACAAACCTCATAACACAAAGAAAATCCATTAGAGAGAGAAGATAGATTATTCTCAAAGCCTAAGGAAGAATTAGTGAAGGATTCAAAGGGTTCTTGCACCACAAACTAGTTGGAAAGGAAGATGGGAGGAGAAAGACAATCAATCACCAACATCAATCACGAAATCGGATAATCTCTGAATAAGGAAAGTGGTTATTTGCAAATTATTTTGAGTTATAATATCCATGCGTAGGATTTATGAATAATTAATTTTTGATGAATATTCTTGGAGAAAAAGAATTGATTAATTACATGTTTGGGTTGAAATAGCATGTAGTTAAATTTATATCGGTAGAGGATTGAAAATCAGAATAACCATGATCGTCAATACGAATTAAAAATATGGGTTTAAGATATAAAATATAGGAAGGACATATTTGTAGGGTTCTTGAATAATTAGAAGATTTGAATTATTCTAGGCTAATTTGTGGGGATTTATGATATTTTAAATCTTTGGAAATCATCCTAGAGTGTGTAGGAATGGTTACGAATCATTGCTGGCAAGTTTTATGTATTATCATGTGAGTTTGGTAATTGGAATAAGTGAATAAACGCATGAAGTGATGAACAGCGTTGTGCACCTGGTCGATCGATCAATCAACTGATGAATATCGATCGATCGACACCAGTAGTTTTCAGAGAATTTCGTTGGTTGAGTTCCAATTAATTCCCGGATCTTGAGGGAAATTTTTTTGACCACATTATACCTATATAGGGACTTAGGGAAAACTAGTAGGTATATTATTTAGGTCCGAGACGTTCATTGAGTGTAAGACTTGGAATATGGACCAACGAGAATAAACCGATCGAGTAGTGCATCGAGAATTTGGGATTTTAGTTGTGGAGAGAGGGAACGTCAATCCAAGGAGTATACCACTAGGTTATAAATAGCTTAACTAATGAAATATATGGAGGGGTAGTTCCCATAGAGTTGTTTCAATACTCAATTAAAATGCAATAGTGAGATAAATCGTAAATTAATAAGTACGGTGAATATTAGAGATGAAAATATTACGTACGAGCATGATTACTAGGTTGTGTGTATACCTACTATATTAAATACTTAAGTGGAGTAAATACCTAAAGTACATTTGATTATACTAGGGTCGAGGTAGGATTTCGAACTACAGTGTCAAAATAATGTAATCTAAAGAGTACGGTGAATATTTGAGAGAAATACATTTACGTACTAGTATGATCATTAGGTTGCGTGTATGCCTACTGAATTATATAGATAATTAGGTGGAGAGAATACCTAATGTATATTTTCCTATATTAGGGTCGAGATAAAATTCCGAACTGATATATGGAAATAGTAAATTGGGGTCGAGATGAAAGAGTTCCGAACCAATATATAAAAGTTCATTATTAGGGTCGAGGTAGGATTCCGAACTAATATATGAAATAAATTTTGGGGTCGAGGCAATATCCCGAACCAAATTATGTTACTTGGGGTTAATGAGCTATTCCAAAGCAAGAGTCCTTAATGTGTGCTACGAGGACATAACAGTGAATAATGGTTTTATAAGTATATATTGTGTGTGAAATGTATACTGTATGAATGATCTACTTATATGAGATGGTAGATAATAAGATGTCGTGAATACATCTAAAAGTAAATTAAGTAGAGAAAACTAATTAACATGATTCCACGAAAGAGGTGAATATCTTAAGAATGGATTAAGTAGTGAAACTTAATTATAAAAGGTTAAAGATAACAAGATGTGAGCATTTACCTAAGTACATAACATATGAAATATGTTTACTATTAGCATACTGTATGGGTGGTATGGGAACTTAGTTGAGGAAATAAGTTCAATTTTTTATATTAGTCTAGTTAGCATGGGTAGTATAGCTAGGTGGGATAAGGATAAGATCGTTAGGCATGCAGTATAGATGAGGGGTGAGGCAACTCAAGAGAGTGTATGAAATCTTCACATGTATAATCAATAACTCATTTTTATTGTGATAATCACTTGCTAAGTATTTTCAAAACGTTTTGAGTACTAACTCTTGCTATCAAAATATTTTCAAAACCTTTTAGGTGTCCAGCCACAGGGACGCTAGACTTGAGGATTCAGTCTCGTAGTTGCAGCATTGTGGAGTTTGGTAGGACTTTGCATGGATGATTCGTTCTTTCAGATATAGTGTAGGATCTCATCTTAGTACTCTCTATTGGGACATGTTGTCCATTTTCTTTATTTCAAATATTCAGTTTTAGATTATATTGGTTTTATTTTAGTAGTGTGGTATTTTAGCCGATTGTTGACTCGACAAGACTTTATTCACTATATATTGCGTGATGGTTTGAATTAGTGTATAATGGGAATGTGTAATTATTTCTTCATGAGTATTGTTCTTGAGTTAATGAAATATAAAATTTGGCGCCCGCCTAATTTAACTTAGGTGATTAGTAATTAAAAAGTTTTTGACAGTGATGTTAAGAATGAACCAACTGAGGAACCTACTTTAATTTAATTTAGGACTGATCACCCTAAATTTAATTAGGCGGGGTGTCACAATTCATCGACTAACAACCACTAAGGCACTCACCCATAAGGATAGCATCATTCTTAACTAAGGCTGAAGATCCATAAAGATTTACATTATCACCAGATTTACCATCAACCATGGTTTTACCCCAAGGATCTAATTTGCATATCTATCACATCGATGTTGACGTCTCATATGTGTCACATCCAAGGCTACATATAACTTAAATCACAATTTCACTTTTCATAATCATGACACTCTAAGAATCAATTCTTACCACTGACCACTCACAATGTGATCCCACTTGCCCGATCGGTGATATTTTATTCTATTAATATCTCCAAAGACCTTAAGTCATCAAATATTGAATCAACACCTCACACTAAAAACCACGGTGTCACCACTTACTGGCTAACAAGGACACTCATAATTTATTAACACAATTAATCAGAAACATGGAAGTGATTTATACCACTAACCTTAAATGTATACTACTTGGCACAAACTAACTTGTCGTGCTAACCTCTTTGACCTCACCGTTAAGTCCACGAACTAAATCGTCAGCAAACTAGTGTGACTGTCCCAAAACGACACCTACTTTGAAAGATCCACTACCGACCTCACCACGTCACTTCCGAAAGGAACCTTGAACCTAGATCTCTGATACCATTTTTTATGACCCGACCCGGAATTATGGATTTACCCGTGAGTCAATCCGATCCGAATGGGATGTTAGGTGTGAAGTGAAATGAAATAACCTAGATAATGTTGCTAGTCCAATTTTATTATAAATTATCATTTCCCTTGTTCAGCATGCGAATCCAATTTCTAGATAAAATACGTGTGGGACCCATGGGGAGCATGCCGAGTCCAAGTAAATATAGCTACAAACGTAAAATAAATAAAGTACACTTACCTAAATGACGCCACCAAAATACGAATTCGCACCCAATCTGTCGTAACAAAGCCAGGGTGCCTAGTAGGAATATACAAGGCAGTATATAAACGAATGACAGAAAGGAATACTCACACACTATAATCACATGCATGCGAAATTATATATGTATCTACATATATATAAATATTCCATTTAAAAATACATATTCAAATGCATTGACTATTTTACTTTTGAAACCTTATTCATCCAGATTAATTTACCTTAATCTTTTAAAGGCTTTCTTTATTCGTTCTTAGCATTTCTCACTTTGTTTAACACATTCAGTTCCACACTTGACACCACTACACTTGATTTACTCCAACCCATTCCCTAACCGAAATCATCGCCTTTGTTCATAACATATACTTTAGTATTTCCATTGAAAAGTACCATTTATACACACTCACTCAACGTGTTAGAAAATAGTTATGTGACATTTGAAAACCTTTCAGTACATGCTTATGAAAAATTATGGGTTAACAACTTAGGTTACTTAACCACCCGTTAGCCCTGTCTACTTTACCCTTTTGCTTTAAGTTCTGGACATCAACAAATTTACGCATTTCCTTATCCATTTAACTTTTATCAAAACATTTGTTTCATTCATTCAAGTTAGGTTGTCTTAACACATTTTACTACACAACCCATTTCTTGACTTGTTCCTTATTTACATTATCTCTTCTCCGAATCATCCTTTACCGCATACTTACACGGGCTCCACATCGACGGCTATGCTCACCATATGCTCTGGCCAGTGATTTAGGGATTTTCTCCCAAGGGCCCGAGCCCTTCTTGCTTTATCCTGGTTTCATCCAAGTTTCTTTTATGTGTTTTAACATTTTACAAGTGTCCACATCATTCCACTTCCTTACTTTTACCCGGTCGAAGTCAAAACCCAGACTTAACCGTTCGTTTTTCCATTAACGCTTGGAAAATTATTTCTTTCTTCTTTAAGTCCCTTATCCACACACAAACGTGATTCATACTAAAATATTTCACGCCTTAGGACTCAACTTATTTGCACACACATTAGTGTATACACATTCCTTAACATTTTTATTGGATAAAATGTTCCACTTTAATTAAATTTTAAATTTACCCTTTGTTTACCAAACTTGCAATGTGTCCACTTGGGAGGATCTTCATGTTCAGTTGGTACAAAAGTTCTTCTTAGCGTAAGAAAATTTCACCCTTACGTAATTGGCTCAAGAAAAACACAAGCCCGATGAGGATGTGGTGACATACATCAGGAGGTTCCAGAACGCTCTTTGGACTTGAAAGAGGAGACGCGAGAGGCTAAACTTTTGTAGGTTTGTACAGAGGTCTTGTTACCCAAATATATATGCCATATGATAAATAAAACTCAGGAGGGTATGTTCGCCTCATTTCTCAAATTCGTAAGGAACATTACTTTGGTTGTGAATCCACCGCCAACACCATCACCAGCCTTATCAAGTTTGTTATTGAAATCATCGGGTAACTCGAGGAGGGGGTACCTTCTTGTGTGAAATATGATAATAATGAAGGTGGAAAATAAGAAGGGGAAATCGCAACCAAAGGGGAAGAGAAAATAAGAGGAAGTTGACAAAGATGAACCCCCAGAGTTGCCTTGCACAATGGAACAAGCTATTGATACCTAAGATCTCATGATTCGAGATAACATGTGCTGGCCCGTTATGGCCGACACAGTACCTACAACGTGAGAAGATAGAGAAGGTCCAAAGTATGCACATGGTACATAATAGGGTGGGGCAACCAACGAGCAAGTTTTTTTCTCTTCAGAAAATAATAGACATGCATGTCAAGAAAGGAGATATCCAGTCATCGAAAGATAATGTAAATAATAATCCTTTTCCAACACATGGAGAAAACATGGATAGTATTTTTATGAGGAGGTAGAATGGTTAATGATGGAGAATGGGATCCACGAGGAAGATTTTGAGGATTCCTTAGACGAATACTTATACCAGATGTCTTATTTGACGTTGGAAGAGGAAACGAAAGATGAGTGGAGTTTGATCGATGATTTGAGCCGACAATCGGAGGCTTGCTCCCTAACAGGAGTAAATGTTATAATAGCATATGATGAATCAACGTGCAGAGATGTGGAAGAAGTCTATGAGCTAGAAGAAGAACAAGTTGGGTAGAATGTGTCGCAATAGCGCGATCATAGAAGTTTGGTTAGTTTCGACCAAGTGGGACTACTCGAGGATTATCAACTGGAGGTTACTCAAGCAATCTTAGAGATTGGCAAGAAGAACAATACCCCAAACCTGCAATGGAAGGGGACAATGGCCAAGCTAGTGAGGAAATTTCACTTAAAGGTTACCTTTTCAGAGGCAGAACGATTGGTCCGATATCCCCATAATAGGCCCCTCTATGTGACAGCGAGTGTGAACAGGTGCAGTTTTAACCGTGTCTTGATGGATTGAGGAGCCTCCATAAATATCATTCCCATGGGGTCATTTTATGCCTACAATATCTCTGAAACAAAGATTGTGCGAAATTCGTTGTCGATCGCAAGGTATGATAACCAGAACTCCTAGTTGATTGGCTATGTGAATGTGGGAATCACGATGGGGAATATCACCTCTCACATTAAATTACATAACATGGATTGTGAGCCATCTTACTAGTTACTGGTAGGGAGAGTATGGGTGCATAATCACATTTTGGTACCTTCCACACATCACCAATGTGCTAAAGTATATGTTAAAGGGAAGGATGTAGTCATTCAGGCATTTAAGAAGCCCTTCGCACGGGAAGAAGCACACTTAGAGGACGAAGCTTTCTATATATAGTTGGCTACAGAATCTACTGTACTCATTCGGTACACACGAGGAATCAATATTCCTAGAACTAGGTGAAGGGTGCATGCAGCAGCTCACCCACTCGTGGCTTGTGATGAGGAAGAGAGGGTATGCGAGGCAGTTAGGCCTCCCAACCCGTCTAGATAGCTTTGTGACCGTATGACACCTCGCATTGATGAAATTTAACACCAAGTCTAGCAGAAAAGTGTGCTCAGAATATTCTCAGTGAGAGAGTTAGAAGAAAACACGCGCAAAAGACCTCTTTGGGAGGAAAATCACCGCCAATGAAAAAGAGTGGTTTTGACTAATGGCAAGATTATCTACAAACTCTGAAGGTGCGAGCGGGCAACTGAAGGCCTGGATAATGAGGATAACCCGATCTATAAATATTTTTTGGTGGACAGTTTAGCCCAGTGCTTAGTGATTGATAACTCCAACATCCAGGAGTTCATGGAGGAGGTCAAGGAAGAACCAGAATGCATGAGGGATAGGCTAAGCCCATAAATTCAAAAATTAGAGAAGATAGACCTAGCTGACAATCCTAGACCAATGTTTGTCTCGAAAGACATTGATGACGCTGGCAAGGGTGCTCTAGTGGAACTACTGAGAAAGTTCAAAGACGTTTTCACGTGAAAGTATATTAAAATGCCAAGAGTAGATCAAGAGGTGAACTGCCATAAGTTGAATGTTATACTATTAGCAAAACGGTGAAACGATCCACTCGAACATATAAAACAGAGCTAGACCTAAAAATAAAGGAAGAAGTCGAGAGGTTTCTCGTAGCAGGTTTCATTATGCCCATCCAACATCCCATTTGGTTGTCTAGTATTGTGATAAGAACCAAATACAATTATATGTGGACTTCAGATATTTAAATCGAGCATGTCGAAAAGATTAGTTCCCCTTTCCTTATCTTAATAGTATGATAGATGCAATGGCAATAGACGAGATGTACAACTTCATGGATGGCTACATGAGGTACAACCAGATCAATATGGATTCGAAAGATGCTGATAAGACAGCCTTTCGCACCCCATTTGGTAACTTTATGTATACTATTATGCCTTTCAGTCTAAAGAACAGAGTTGTTACCTATCAGAAGACCATGATGGCCATATTCATGATCTCTTTCATGATATTGTGCATTTTCACATTAATGATCTGGTGATAAAGTCAAAGGTGGAGGACACCCATTTGGCAAATTTGAGGAGAGTGTTAACAAGTTGAAAAAAGTAAAACTTAAAGATGAACCCCCTGAAGTGTGCATTTAGGGTAACCAGTGGAAAATTCCTAGGATTCGTGGTGAATAGGCAAGGGGTGGAAATGGATCTAGATAAGAAAAAGGGCATCCTCAACATGCCAAGGACCAAGACGGTGAAAGAGTTGAAGAGTTTTTTGGGGAAAGTTTCTTACTTGAGGAGGTTTGTGCTCGGGCTGACTGAAGTCACTCACTTACCGATGGAGCTTCAGCGGGCAAAGACCAAGTTCATATGGGAGTAATTACACGAAGTAACTCTAGACCAGTTAAAGAAACTTTTAACGTCCCCAAGGACGATGGTTCCTCCTCGATTAGGTGTTCCTGTGCATTTATATCTTACATCTACTAGAAGATCAATAGGGACATTGCTAGCTTAAGAAGGGGAGTGCATGGAGAAACATGTGTAATACCTAAGCCGAATTATACATGGGCCTGAGGCTAAATATACAAGCATTGAGAGGCATTGCTTATCTCTAGTATTTGTTGCAGAAAAGCTTAGGCATTATATGTTATCTTTCACAATTCACATCATTACTAGATGTGTCTTGATAAAAGTTCTGCTTACTAGAACTGTGTTAATAGGCATGGCTGCTCAATGGTTCCTAATTCTTTCTAAGTATGATCTTAAGTGTGATTTTCCTCGAGCTATCAAAAGTTAAGAGTATGTAGATATATTGGTCATATTCCCACCAGGGACATTCAAGCCACCTATTGGGGAGATTCCAAGAGATAATCTTCAGGCCAATTACCTCGAGGCGAGCTTATAAGAATGGAGCATGCAGTTTGATGGCTCTTCGATTGAAGGCATAGGAGGGGCAAGAGTGATTCTATGCTAAGGGGAAGAAGAGGTTCAATTATCCTTCAAGTTGAACTTCAAATGTTCAAATAACGAAGATGAGTATGAGGCCTTAGTGCTGGGGTTATTAGAATCTTTGGCAAGGGTATCTTTATGCTCACAATAAAAGGGGATTCCAACCTGGTGGTGAGTTCGTTCTCAAGCACATGACCTTGGCACCCTATTAAAAAATTGTACAAAGGTTGCTTAGGGAGTTTCGTGAAATGAAGATCAAAAGGCACCCTTGAACGGTGAACAGGCATGCCGATGCCTACACTATAATTGTTCAAAAAATGCCTTTAATGGAGAATCAACCGTTGTTCAAATCACAAAGATAACGACACCTTCAAAGGTAATAGAAATTTTGCCTTCTGAGGATATCAATGACTGAAGGGGAAATAAGGAAACAATTTGAAACGGGTCAATGGTCAATAACGCTGGTTGAACTGGCACAATATTTTACCACCTCGGGTAATATGTACTAAAAAAATAAAGGGGGATGGCTACCTAGGTGCGTGGGCCCCAAATAAGCTAAGAGGAGGTCGATAGAAATATATGATAAAGGCTGTGAGACCACATAAATCTCTTTATATCGAAGAATCTAGAGGTCGAGTTACTTTTGTCCTGCAATGAGATAAGATGCCGCATTACTACAGAGAAATTATGGGAAATGACTATTGTATTACCAAGATGCAAATTGTAACTTCATAGATCAACCATCAGATTGGAGACAGCAATACATATATAGGTTGGTCGACGGGATTGTCCATATTAATAAAGATGATACCATAAGACTAAAATAGTGAGTGTTCATATATTATATTCAGGAGGAACCACATACCGAAGAGGTTACCATGACAGTACTTTAAGATGCACCAAGCTGGAGGAAAAAAATGAGGTACTAAAGTAAGCACACAAGCCAGACCACATTAGAGGACCAAAACTCTATGACCAACTAATGACACATTGACATATTTTTTGCCCACCATGGAAAATGATTCGTCGAAATTTGTTTAAAAATACAAGGCATGTCAGCTTCATGGGAATATGATTCACGCTCCCTCGGTGGACTTCCATTCTCTTTCCACTCCTTTTCCATTTCACACATAGGCGTTTGATCTAGTTGTGGCAATTAACCCCTCCTCGAGGGGCAAGATCTAGATACTTATGACCACAGAGTGTTTCACTAAATGGCAGAGCCTATATCGTTGAAGAAGGATGCGACTGGAGTAGCTACGCGCTTTATGAAGGAGTATATTATTTATCGATTTGGCACCCGATGGTGTTTCTATCAGAAAATGAGACCCCATTTATTAATAGTGATGTGTGGTAGCTCACAAAAAATATTATGTATTTTATTCCAAATCGACGGTAGCGTACCCCAGGTGCAATGGGCAAGATGAAGCTACAAATAAGACTTTGGTTAATATCTTTTCGAAGATGTTAAAATATTTCCAAGGAACTTGGGACGATAAAATACCAGAGTTCTTGTGGGCATACAAAACTACAAAGAGGAAACCTACGGGGTACACTCCTTTATCCTTAGTGTTTGGCACTAAAGCAATTCTCCCAGTGGAGCTCGATGTACCTTCTGCGCGGTACGACCAACGAAGTGCAATACTCCCCCATAGCCGTTATGTACAATTGGAAGCGTTAGAGGAGCATATAAATAGCGCAAAAATGCATTTTGCAAAAACGCATTTTAAGATGTATAAAAAGCCACTATCCAGATCCTATGACCAGATGGTAAAGCTAAGAAACTTCCAGGAAGGTGACCTAGTTTTGAAGGCTTATACAAGACACATCTGGGGTCTCTCTCTACCTAAGTTCAAGGAAAATTGGGTAGGACCCTTTGTCGTTTGAAAGGTCCACGACTCAGGCTATTGTGAGATCTCGAAGGTTAAAGATGATGAGACTTTTAAACTTAACAAAAAATGGCTCAAAATATATTTCGTTTAGTTGTTTGTTTACCCTTCTTTCTTTTTGTTGAGATTTTATCTAGCGCTGTAAATATAAAAAAGTTAAGGAGAGAACATGTTCTCATAACTTGTCAAGACATAACAATTTTGGGGTTATATATATCATGAAGATAATGTTGAATGTTATTTTTTCTCATAGACAATTTTCATGAAAATAAAGAGAAATAAGAGGCACTTCAATTTAATGCATTCCAAAAACACAGTCCATTCACAATCATAAAAAAGGATCTACTACCTCGTGATACATAGAAAATAAACAAGGGCAATAAAAAAAATAATAGCAAAGTCCCTTCAATAATCACTTAGGTCATCTATAAAAAAACACAAGATGGAAGAATCTAAGATCCTATGATAATGATGGGGTAATAGAGAGGCCAAAGAAGACTTCTTGCTATATAGATCTTCCCTCTTTTAATATTACCCATTTATTATTGAAGTTGATAAACCTTCTCATCATCTTTAATCAAATTTCCCTTAATAGTAAGAACCTCATCCTTACCCTTAGCAATCTTAGAGTTTAGAGTGGCCATTTTTCAACTAGAGCAGTCTGCGAGCGGGTAGTAGCTTAGATCTTAGCATAAAAGGAAGTCAGGTCAACTTTTTTGAAAGCCTTGAGAAAATTGATGAGCCGTTTTAAAACCAAACCATAACCAATAAGGACATTGATTTGGCCCATCGTCTCCTTGACCTTCGAGGGACTTAAAAATTGCTAAGGGGTATGTAGTACGTCAGCCAAGAGGAATGGTCGCTCAATCAAATCATTATAAGGAGGGGTCACAATATGTGAGTCTTCCTTATAACATCATAAGGGGCTAATTTATGAGGATCCACGCTAAAAGCGTTGTCACTTGTAGAAGGAAAGACAAAATCCAAAGCCCTATCACCTTCTTGTAAAATGTGAGTGGTATCTTGCTCACCCTCCTCCACATTTTGGGTTGTTGTAGGTACGGTGTTTGGTTAAACAAAATCCTCAATGCCTACAGCAGATTCTAGGGGAATAATATCTGGGGGCACTTATTTGATAGGAGCAACAACATCCGCCAAAGTTTTTGGCTAGTTCACTTCAACCTGAAAGAATGTGGAGAAAATAAAAGGTGAAAGATAATAAATCATGGACACAACGAATGTTCTCGAGCCCCAGTTTATCCAAAGCACCTATATGGTCGCTCGAATAAGTAGACTATTGTCACTTAAAAGACCCAGTTTTACTTAAAGCACATAAATGGTACCTCGGCTAAGTAAGATTGGGCATTCTCCAACCCCCAGTTTGCCTAAAGCACTGATAGCTTTGCTTTTTGTGTGTCGTTGTTGAAAGCCAAGTTAGTCAAAACCTCAAATACCTACAAAATAATATCAACTCAAGTGTAGCGGTAAATAAGGGTATCAATCCACTTCCAAGGGGGTAAATCAAAGGGAACACAATTGTAATTCACTTTTTATTTTCTTTTTGGGCTTTTGCTTTTTGTATTTTTTTTTTAGCTTTTTCAAATATTAAAACAAATGGGTGAGATGAGGTGAAATAACACTAAACTAAAATGTGAGATGAAAATAACTAACTAGAAAGTGACTAAAAGTATAAAATAAAGTCTAACACTAAAATAAGAGATAAAGTGAGGTAAATAATTGTGAGAACAATCAAGGAGTGGGATTACACCACAAATTTTAGTTATTCTAATTAATTAATTTAATTATTTAAATTCTCCCAAATTAATATCAAAGTTACAAACCAACTTTCATTGCAAGTGTAATTATAATAGTAATATTTTAGAAAATTAAATATAAGACACCACAACTCTAGAAAAATAGATCTACACTCCTTTTAATTAATCACCTGCTAGGATCGATCAATTAAAATTTATGTAAATCTTAGAAAATAAATTTAAAGTTGAAGTTCAAGTTATAATACCCCACTTAAGAAACCTTTATCTCTAGTTCGAATCTAAAATGGGTATTATAACACTACACCAAAAACAGGAATCTGGCACGGTTTAAAACTGTGCCAGATCAAATCTGGCAGGGTTTTGAACTATGCGAGAATCAGGTGTTCCAAAATGGCCATTTTTTCTAGTACGACTCAAAAGTGTGCCAGATTTGACCAAATAGGAACACTTTTGGCACACTTTTAAACTGTTCCAGAATTTGATATTTCTGGCACACTTTTGGCACAGTTTTGAACTGTGCCAGATTGAGCACAGTTTGAAAAACTTTTGGCACAGTTCAAAACCGTGCCAAATTTTGATACACTTTTGACAAAGTTTTGAACTGTGCCAAATTTTTGATAAAAAGAAAAAAAATTAATTATTTAAAAACAAGGAAATTCACAAATTGCAAATCTTGCACGTTGTTGATAAACTAATGTTCATGCAAACTTCAAAATATTACAAGTCTTTAGTAGTTCACAGACCAAAAAAAAATTGGGCAGAATTTCCTCTATTTTCTGGACATTCTAAAACCTGCTAATATAAAACCTGGATAACATAAAGCCCGCACGGCTATAAAAGTTTACAATAAAACTACAGAAGCCCGCACGACCATAACACAAAAAAATAGAATCATCAATAAACCCCTTATTGTAAACCATTGAGTTCTCTATGTGTTCCCCGTGAATAAATACTAACGATAAAATGTTATCCTGCAAAATAAATAGGATACAAAAAAGATATGATATTAGTAACCAATTAATTTATAAAAAAAATCTTAAACTGAAAAATTACATATATGAGTGGAAATTATCATCATATTCTCAAACCAGGAGACCCGAGACTACACAGTCAGTTCGTACGAGTTACATTGGTCACGTACGAGGTGTTCATGCCTCTTACGGGGCCATTTGGGGGCTGGTTTTGGTTTTCACCCTCAAACGGCTTGTTTTCAAGCCTAATATACATATTTTGAAATTATCATCATCACCTGAAACTGGGAGGCCCACGACTACGCGATCAGTTCGTACAAGTTACATTGGTCCCGTGCGAGGTGTTCGTGCCTCTTACGGGGTCGTTTGGGGGTTGGTTTGAGTTTTCACCCTTCAACGGATTGTTTTCAATCCAAATTGACATATTTTGAAATTATCATCATATTCTCAAACCAGGAGACTCGTGATTACACGGTCAGTTCGTGCAATTTACATTGGTCACGTGCGAGGTGTTCGTGCCTCTTACGGGGCCGTTTGGGGCCTGGTTTGGGTTTTCACCCTTCAACGACTTATTTTCAAGCCAAATTGACATATTTTGAAATTATCATTATATTCTCAAATTCAGAGACTCACGACTACGCGGTCAGTTTGTACAAGTTACATTAGTCCCGTGCGTGGTGTTTGTGCCTCTTACGGGGTCGTTTAGGGGCAAGTTTGGGTTTTCACCCTTTAATGACTTGTTTTTAAGTCTAAGTGTTGATTTTTTCAAATTATCATCATATTATTAAACCAGGAGACCCGCAACTACGCGGTCAGTTCGTACAAGTTATATTGGTCCCGTGCGAGGTGTTTGTGCCTCTTACGGGGTCGTTTGGGGGCTGGTTTAAGTTATCACCCTTTAATGTCTTGTTATTAAGTATAAGTGTTAATTTGTGCAAATTATCATCATATTCTCAAAAAGGGAGACCTGAGACTACGCAGTCAGTTCGTATAAGTTACATTGGTCCCGTGCAAGGTGTTTGTGCCTCTTACGGGGTCGTTTGGGGGCTGGTTTGGGTTTTCACCCTTTAACGGCTTGTTTTTAAGTCTAAGGTTTGATTTTTACAAATTATCATCATATTATCAAATCATAAGACCCGAGACTACGCGGTCAGTTTTTACAAGTTACATTGGTCCCGAGCTAGGTGTTCGTGCCTCTTACGGTGCCGTTTGGGGGTTGGTTTAAGTTATCACCCTTTAACGACTTATTTTCACGCCAAATCGATATATTTTGAAATTATCGTCATATCCTCAAATTGGGAGACCCGTGACTATGCGGTCAGTTTGTAAAAGTTACATCAGACCCGTGCGAGGTGTTCGTGCCTCTTGCGGAGTTGTTTGGGGGCTGGTTTGGGTTTTTACCCTTCAACGGCTTATTTTAAAGCCTAATCTACATGTTCTAAAATTATCGTCATCATCTCAAACTGGGAGGCTCGCGACTACGCGATCAGTTCGTACAAGTTACATTGGTCCCACGTGAGGTGTTCGTGCCACTTACGGGGCCGTTTGGGTTTTCACCCTTCAGCGGCTTGTTTTCAAGCCAAATCGACATATTTTGAAATTATCGTCATATTCTCAAATCGGGAGACCCGCGACTACGCGATCAGTTTGTACAAGTTACATTGGTCCCGTGGGAGGTGTTCGTGCCTCTTATAGAACCATTTGGGGGTTGATTTGGGTTTTCACCCTTTAAGGGCTTGATTTTAAGCTTAATCTAGATATTTTCAAATTATCATCATATTCTCGAACAGGGATAACCGTGACTACACGATCAACTCCTACAAGATACATTGGTCCCGTGTGAGGTGTTCGTGCCTCTTACGGGACCGTTTGGGAGCTAGTTTGGGTTTTTACTCTTTAAGGGCTTGTTTTTAAGCCTATTGTTTCTAGCTACTTTAATCAAACAACTATAACCACAAGATGAATCAATCGAACATGAACATAAACAAATTCACAAACTTGGGGAACCGGTCTGTTGATTTCGAGAAAGCCTACAGATTCCATCATCTTGCGTATCTCCGATACAATCTACATAAGGAAAACATATATCAACATTATGGAAAGAACATTTATATTAGCAGATGATGTTGTGGCAGATATACAGTAGTAATTTGGCCAATATGGTACCAAAAACACCCATAGTAATGGACAGTTGACTTGTTGCTACTGTATTCGGTCTAGATTCATTTGGGGATATCCAATTTTATAAATTTCTTTAATTTGGTATTGCATATATAAATTCACAAACTAATATTAGCTAACACTTTGCAATAAACATACAGAGATACTCTTAATGAACCAATCCATAAACATATAGAGATACTCTTAACGAACCAATCACAACCAAATACTCTTAACGCAACTTAATGAAACATCACTTCTAAATTTGCTTCAAGCAAACAAATTGAACATATGTATGGTGTTTAGGTCTAGATTGTGTATACCAATAAAGAGATAAAATGCGTGAAATCTACACCTCTAACCCCACTGCAAATAATGAATATTATTTTTAAGAATAATCACCTAGAGAAGTTTCAACATCCTCTCTTTACAAAGCTAAACTCTGCCAAAGCTTATAGTATTTTTACTTTCTCTATTGTGTCATCTTCGGTGTTTTTTGACAATTTCCGTTGCAACATCAAGCATTTTCCAAGACAAATACTGGAAAGATTCATCCTCGTCTACTTCATCCAGGTCCTCAGTGTCACTATCCTCAGCCTCATCCACATCTTTCTCCCCACCATCACTGGGATTTCCTTCCTGGTGGCTTGAACTTCCATCTTCAGCATTAGTTAAAACAGAAGCAGAAGAAGATTTAACACTGATAGCACTCTTAACAGATCCATTTTTTTTAAGATCTTCTTGAAATTTAACTTCTTTCTTTAGCACAGCACCCAATGGATAAAACTTGTCTTGTCATCAACTTTGTACAGAAGTTCACGTGCATATTTATAATATGCATCGACACATTTAAGAGCAATTTCACCATTGTTTGATGTATACTAATAAAGTTCAATGTTTCTCTTTGCCTAATGGTGTGCCTTTAGTATCTCATTTGAGTTATGCACACGACACAGTGTTCTCATATTTTGTGGAGGGGCTAAAAAGTTGTTGAAAAATCTTATAAAATTTCTATGTCTTTATCGATGTGAATCGGGGCAAATGATCAATAGAGGAAAAAGTGGTTTCTTTGTTTCCCATAATTCTTCTACTAGAAGTATTGATACTATCTCTATTGCTACTTTTAAACATAAAAAAATTCCTATTTGGGCTGCCTTATTTACACGGGTAGAAAGGCTGCCCTATTTGGGCTGCCTTATTCTTTTATGCTTGATCCTATTTATAACACTATAAGTTATTTATTTTATATCAAGGCTAAGCTAAATATATATTTGAATAGGGAGAAAAGTTTGTGGCAGCAAAAATCAATGTGAAATGGTTAAATAGAGAAGATTGGTAGAACATAAATTGACAGAACTCGTGTCTATTGGGACTAGCTATAACAGCTAGTAGGTGGTCTAGCATGTCATGTATAAAGAAATGAAGATGAAATTGTCATATCATACTTTCTGAGTGTTCTCATAGGTGTTTCAGCTACCATTATGAGGGTTTGTGACAGTTTAGGACACATTGAGGGGTTTGTGACAGTTATGGACACATTCAGCTACCATTGTGAGGGTTTGTGACAGTAAGAACTTTCTTAAATTATTTATGGTCATAGGAAATACCAATAAAGGTTAGACAATAAAACATTGGCACTCTCAACACATGATATAAAATGCTACGCTATCTCACCAATAATAATGAAACTGAATTCATGAATCTTCAAGACAATCATGAAATGTCAAATGATGAAAGTACTAGAACAATTTTACACTTCAATAAGTACTTACACGTGGAAATTATGCTAAGATTCTCAAACTTGATAACCCGAAAGGTTTACCACTAGAACAAGATGAATGTCACACAGAACGACACGTGTAGCGCACATAGACAAACGCTATAGTAAACAAAAGTTTGATATATAACAGAGCTTTCATGCTGCTCTGGTGTAGCAGGGTAATAGTCCTGCCTCTCTCAGATCCCCATTAGCTTCCCCTTTTTCACACCATGCTTCTCACTTATCTACCCATGATTATTCAGTTTTTACACCTATGAGTATTCTTTTCTTATTGCTTTACCATTTATTTTCTTTATTCATGTCTTCAGTTGCATATATGTATTATTTATATCTGATATGTAATTTCATGGATATTTTAGAGTCCTGAATATGATTAGACTAATAAATCTTTAAATTCAGATTTCTTGCATACATTTTACTTTTGGTTTGTGTATGTACAAATTTAATATCCCGTGAATTTCTGAACCTTGGTTCCTAAATTTGTGTGTCAGATATAAAGTTAAAGCCTTGCAAATGACATTCAACTAACTCTAATTTTGTCTATATAACCATGAACAATGATTGAACTAAAGAAATAACTTAAAACTTCTAGCATTCTTACATTTGAGCGTTTTTTCAATTATACGCACAAAACATTTGCAAATATGATGACTAATGAACCCCTGGGACTTCAATTTCATTTAAAAAAAGGAAATTGTCACAAACATAAAACCATTATGTATCGGACAAAAGTCATTACTTAAATTTCCCCAAGCATAAACTAATCAGTTTTGAAACCCGATTTCGGTAAGGACACAGTGACTTCTATTAGGTTACCTCAGTACCTTGGGCCACATGTTTGCTATTTTGAGTTTTCACCCCTAAATCCCAGTTTTAAGCCCAAAATGATAGTACACTAATTATTTTCAAATTCGGAAGTTTGATTTGGACATGGTAACTTACCTTAAATTTGTTTTCGGGCATTGGATTCTCACCAATGTTTGCATTACTCAAGCCGACATTCTTGCTTCCGCTTCATACACCTCCTCTCGCACGGATGCTTCCCTCTAAGGCGAAATGCTCCTGAGATTCTCGATTATTCCATTTATGATGTTAGCAATGTACAACGGTCAAATATGATCATTTTATTCTCAGGACCTTTTACTTTTTTTCATCATGTGGGTCAGTTTATGGGCCAATAAAGGATATTTATCTTTGAAACCCGTTGGAAGGGGGAGTGCGCAAGAAATCAAATCTTACAGAAATGATCGAATATGTGGACGCCCCGAAAATGCTATGAGGTGTTCAGAAATGGTCAAAATTGTTGAATGGGTGGATTACTATAACTATAGCCCTAGGTAGAACAAAATGTACTTCTATGTAATTGCACCATAAATCTTATATCTATCTATATGAAAAGGAAATCTTGTAATGAAGGGGATTCTTATTTGTACAAATGGTACTTCGAACTTGGATCGAGGGTGATCCTTTTATCGATGGATGATCTTATTATACTCATAGTCTCTGAAGGATGAGTACCGACTATGTAGCATATACACTGAGAATTCAAGTATTGTATACGTCATTAGTCCAATCCTTTGTATGAACTACCCGTAATAACGAACTTTTTTTAATAGTTAACTCACACAAGCAAGTATAGACAATCAATAATTCTAACTTAAATGGCATGAACCGCTTGAAAAGTACAATAATTAATTAACACAAACAAACATATCAATAATCTAACTAAAATTCACACAAACTAGTAAATAAATATTATCTTATATTAATCTAAAAATATACAACAACAACCAATTGGCAATCCGGGTATTCAATTGGCTCACCCTCAATCTCCTATCACCACTACAAGTCAATTCAGGTTTTCAATTGGCTTGGCCCTCAACTTCACATCACCACTACAAACTATATTGACAAAAACTAATGATATAGATCAATAATTAAGAATTAGAATTACCTCTTATTCGTACCAATTCGATGCTTTAACTTGAATGTTCGAGTTGTTTCAAAATGAATCTAAATGTCCATGAAAATAGCAGCTCCCTGTAAGATACCCATAAAGCTAAATATATTATTCAATTTGAAATTTCAGATATTAATTTGAGTACTATCCTTCTTTTATATAAGGAGGTTTTAGGGATAGGTCCTCATAATACTCAAAGTGTATACAAATAGGACACTCCACGTAATTTTATAAATTTAGTCCCTGTACTAAAAACACCATGAAAATGGTGCTGCTGGCACGAACCAAAAAAATGAACTCCTAACTCTAAAGGGACCACACGAATTAGCATAAAGCTTACAGCCTGAGTAGGCAACCAATTACCAAAATGAATCACATAATGTTTCATTTCTCGGAATGCCCCCAACCCACCTCCCCACCCTTGGATAGTAAAGATGGATGAGTCATACATATTGTTTGATAAAATGACTCAACCACATAAAAAATAAGGAAAATTTCTATTGATTGTGTTTGATCCAGGTGGTAGTTGATTGTTTTAAATTCCATACTTGAAATAAGGATGTCTTAAAGGGGAATGAAATGTCATGATTATTATATAATATATACTTATTAAATTAATTAGAATATGTTCCTCGATATGGATAACAGGGACTTAGAGGCAGACATGGCCATTGAGTCTACATGTATGTTAACTAAAGACTAGCTCATGTTTGAATTTAGCATTGTAGCTAAATAAAAGATAAATACAGTGCAGATCTGAATGACATTATTAAACTTACCAAGGCGATCAACAAAAGGTTTTAGGGACATTATCTTTTACTCCATGATCCGAGGCAACACAGTGTCAACGTAGATCTGTGTTGGAGCAAACATGGTAATGTTTTTTACTATCGATCTAGTATGCATAACACAAGATTTTTTAGAAATATAAATTGGAGTTGAAGCGCACGGATAATAAAATAATCAAGGACCTTCACTAAATGAGGATGCCGAATGATCTCAAATAGTCCAATACATCATTGCTCCAAGACAGTGTTGTTAGCTAAGGCCAAGACATCGTTGAAAAATGTTAATATCTGCCTTTTTAGAATGTCAAATAAATGAGTTACCAACAAATTCACTCTATGACATGAGAAGTATGTAATAAAAGACCAACAAAGAATTGACATATTACTCACTATGGTAAAGCCTTTACCGGTTGTTAGCTAGGGCTATAAAAAAGAAATTACTTTTTTTTAAAAGAGATGCATTTTAAATGTAGACACCCAACATCTAATTTAATAACTAAATTTACATTACCAGTAAATAATTAATGGGGGGAAGAATGTAAACAAACTGAATTTTCTTGATTCCCTCTCTAGACTACCACCCAAACCACACCAAAAATTTGGATCCGACTATGTTATGCCTGAAATGAAACTCTTTAGGAATGTATTAAAACAGTAATCTACTGCTACAATTATACACATTAGAATATTCAGTATCCTTCCAAGACATGATATTCAAATCAGTAAAGGGAACACCTTAAATTCATTGAAGATCCAAATTCGAACTCGCAGCTATGCAAACGTCAACACCAAATATAGATATCCAAAACATAAAAGACATGAAAATTTCTTACCAAGATTACAGCTATGCAAGCATCAGTTCAAGATCCGAACAAAAAGAGTATTCGTACATTTGAAGTGGCACATTTTGTCAAACACATGTGGTTCAACTTACCTGGAAAATTGTAACTTAGAAAATGACTTTATAGTTACAACAAGACTAATAAGACGATTAACAAAACTAAAAAATTATCACTTAAAAAAAGTAATGAAGTGATAACTCATAATACCTGAACCTCAATCATGATAAATTTCCACTAATACTTGAAACTCTATCAACCCCTGAAACATATGTGTCCTCCAATCATGGTAAAATTTGCAATAAAATTATCAATGTCAAAAGTTTTCCTTAGCAGGCTAAGAAAATCAAAAAAAAATTCAACCCCAATAAACTATTGTTTATTATTCACATGTAACTATGAGAAAAAAATACTCTAAATGAAAAAAAAAACTGTGTAGTAGCAGGCATAACCTAAAACAATCTAGATGTGTGTAGCAGTAAGCATAACCTAAAAAAAATTTATGTAGCACCAATTTTAAAACCTCAAACAATAAACGCATAACATAAAAAAATGTACCTGCGCGGAAGGTTACAGCAAGCAGCGATGGCCGCACAAGGGGTGCAACCACAACCCCAATCAAATTTTCAACCACACAGGAGAGAGAGACGAGATTGGAAGAGAGTGAGAGGGAGAGGGAACGGGGTAAAAGTCTAGATGACTCCAAACGAAAAGTCATATTAATTTTAGTATTGGCTTATTTTAGTTAACTTTTCAGATTTGATACATTTTTGGTACATTTTTTGCACAGGTTTAAACTGTGCCAAATTCTGGCACGGTTTAAAACTGTGTCAGATTATTGATACACTGTGCCAGATTTTGGCACAGTTTTAAACCGTGCCAGATTTTTCTTGCCCAAGGGTGCCAGATTAGCATTTTTGGTGTAGTGTATCTAGATTTTTGATTTTCCAACGAAAATCATTTACCCTCTCTCGAGGCGTAAATATAAGCGTGAGGAATCAAAAATAACATTCAAAGGGAATTTTCAAGTAATCAAAATAATTAAACTAAAATAACATCAAATAAGGGTTTCCTTCCACTCCTTGAAAAGGGATTTAGCCTAACATGGTAAGAAATATGACAAATTAATAAACAAAGGCATAAAATAAATGAGAAGAGAAAAGAACAATCAAACTCCAATCTCTTGATGCTTAATTGATCTTCAATCCATGAGTTGGAATTCACATCCCTTAATTTGAATGATTCAAACACAATTACATCAAGAATCTCACTCAATTTAATCCTCACAACAATTTATCACTCAATAATCTCAAAAAACGAAAAATAAAAACTATTTACAAAATGGTGTTTATCCTAATTTATTTCTAACACTAAACTTTCTCTCTCTAAAAAATTCCTATCTATCTAGCTCCCTTCTCAAATGGGGTCTTCATCTTCATTTATAGTAGGCACATGGAGCATAGGGGTATTTTGGGGTATTGTCTTGAGTGTGCATGGGAATGGTGAGGTGTGCGGATAAATGGTAGTAGAGGGAATAAAAAATCGGATTTGTTACAAGGGTATTTTGGGAAAAAGGGGATAAGTAGGTAGTTGGGGATATAATGGTAAAAAGAGGGTTAAGTGGGGTTTTGTCACATGTTGCAATTGGTCTTTTGGCATTTGGATTTTAGCGGGTAGAAGAAATCGTTAATGGTAAGAAAAGCAAATGGGTTTTAAATGGTAAATGGAAAAATGGGTAAGGAATTGGATTTGGAGTGAGGCAGAGGCGGTGGGTTGGAGGGGTGAGGACGCCGGTGGAGGAGCAGCAGGTTGACAGTGGCGGCTGGTGACTCCGACGCAAGTAAGAGGTAGCGACGGTAGGGAGTGGAAGGTTGGGTTTCCGGCACGGAATGGGTCGCCGGTTTAAGGGCTGCCGGAACGGGGTGTTGACCTAGTGTCTCTGCTAAGGGTCGCGGCAAGGAGGTCGGGGCTCCGGCAGGAGGGAAGAGAGTCGATGTCGCCCCGGAGTGGTTTGTGGCCGGACATGGGCTGTGTGGACAGGTCGGTGGGTTTACAGGTGGTTGAACGCCGGTAACGAGGTCGAAGTGTGGAGAGAGAGTGAGCTTGGTTGGTGATGGGGTTTTGGTTATGGTGGGGTATGAGAGAGTGTTTGAGGTTGAAGATGAGGGTGAGTGTAATTGGGTGAGGTAGGGTGTATGAAAGTTAGGTGTGTGTGGTTGTATGTGGTTGAGTTTAAGATAATGTGGTGTGGGTGAGTTGGGTGGCGCTTGTGTGTAGTAAGGGTGTAGGATGAGGGTGTGGGTGATATTAGGTGTATGTGTGTGTTTATTTGTGACCCCTAAAATAACAAAGACTCAACTAAAATAAAACTAAAAATAAAAATAAAATCTAACTAAAAATAACACAAACGAAAAACAAAAAATATAAAACTAAAAAAAATCCTAAGCTATAAAAAACTAAAATAATAAAACAAAAGAAATAAAAAATGAAAAATGAAAATTAAAATCCTAAAATATAAAATCTAATAAACTAAAAATAAACTCCTAAAACTAATCCTAATAAAATAAAATAAAATAAAATAAAATAAAAACTAAAACTAAAAACTAAAATAAAAGTAAAAATAAAATTATTCTAAATAAAAAGAAATAGAAAATAAATTCTAGAAATTCTAAATAAATCTAAAATAAATCCTAAAAATATAAATGACTGAAACTAAAAAATTTAAAAAATAATAAAAAGACACAAACAAAACACACATAGGGTTCGGGATCAGTTTAGGGTAGGTTAGGGCTACGGGATAAGGTAATTAACTCCATTTTAACTGTAAATTGCGTGAAAATATAGCTTTTGACACCGCAACTGCAATTAAGCCTGCATATTGAACAATTAAGCACATAAGACCAATATCGTCGAGAATTAGCAACTAAAGTACGTCTATTCGGGGTATATAATTGTACAATTTTTGGTGCTTATTACACCACCCCAAACCGAGCGTTGCTAGTCCTCGAGCAATAAGATAGAGAGGAAGAGAAAGATAAGTAACCAAAAGTGTACCACTTTCGCGGGCACTTGCGATTGCACTTAGCATGTGCAACAAGCCTTTAAACTTATAGGTTGCCCTACAGGACGAGTTGTGTCTCGTGAGGGTTTGCAGGGAATATACCCACAAAATTCTTATTTTGCAAAAATTTATTTAAGGGCAGTCAGTCTCTTATTAGACGTAGAATAATCGCACAATCCATCATGAGATAAATGATTCAGAAATACAAGATAGAATGTGTAAAAAGATTAAGATAAGTAAATACATAAGGCACATCCTTCCTAGAACTCAATGTGTGTAGTGTGAATCAGTCAAGACGGGTCGAGAATCATAAGAGTAATTTCTAGATTGCCTTATCGGAATCAACGCTTCAACTTCAAATCTCACTGGATATATCTCTCTCAAACGAACTCTCGAGATTAGGGTCAATGTATCTCTCTTGTGTGTGAGTAGCTGAGTAAATGTAAGCAAGTTCAAACGTCTCACACACACATAAGAACGAACGAACATATAGAAAGAAAATGATCTCATGAAAGAATGCTAATCACTATAGTGAGAACGTCGAGTTATTCACCACGTCGAATTTCATTTGCTCGAACACCTAGGGGATTTATGGATAATTATAGGTGAGGGGAAAATGAAACGGGAAGGATGTGATGATATGAGGTAGAATGGTGATGTATGGGTGAGTAATGAGTGATGGATGTGTAATGGATAAAAGATGGATGAGATATGTGAGAAGAGTGTATAGCACTTTTAGGCACAAATGTCTTTATTTCACAACTAACTACTAACTAATCTCTTTCTGTCTTTTCTTTTCTTTTTTCTATATATTTTTTTTTCTCTTTTCCTTTTTTTGTCTATACTCTCAACACTAAAGACATTTTACATTTGGAAATCAACACTCTTTTTCAAAAATGATGGATGATATATGAATGGAGGCGATGGGCGATGGTGAGGGGAAATATATGGGTATAAGGTAGAATATGGAAATGTAATGGGTGAAGTGAATGGGTGAAAATCTAGTATTAGGGGCAAATTTCAAGACACGCGTTTCTTACAACTCGAAAAAAATATCACTTTCAGTGATCAAGCCAAATTTTAATGAAGGATAATGAGATCATACAACAATTTAGTGTGGACCCGAAAGAAATTGAATCAACTTGTGACTCGGAGATTGTGTAAAACACTCTGAAAGGGTGAAAGGCACGAATCTCACAAGCTAAAGTCTCTACTAGTGATCCTTAAGGTTTTCTTGAGAATTATAGTACTCTTCAACTCTAAGCCGTAGTGACTTGATAAGTGCACAAATTTTGTTGACTCTAGAAATTCATGGTACAACATGCCTTGTTATGTATTACATAAGCTATTTAGAAAAAAAAATCTCTAGCTTAATTCCTAGACTTAAAAAGATGGATGATTGAAAATTCACATCAATAAATGAGATGAAAGAAATTGCACGAAATTTTTAAAAAATCAGGTTTAAAAATTAAAAATTTTCAAAAGAGGTACAATTTTGATAAAATTTCCCACCCCCAAACAAAAAGGAACATCGTCCTTAATGTTAGATAAAATGATTTTTTAAAATTGAGAGCATAGGGGAGGAAAGAGATTACCAGAATGAACCGCTAATGAAGTGGATAGATGTAGCCAAGAATAGACCTGAATAAATGATAAGAGAAAAAAATGTGTACAAGTTTATCAGCATGACAAAGCATTGGGTGATGTGAAATACCACCCCCAAACAGGATCAGACTAGTACGAGAAACGTGGGCTGCCTCCCGGTAGCACTAAGTTTACTGTCTTCAGCCAGACCGAACCATTCTCACCCTAAAGATAGGAACTAGTAAAGCTCGGGGTGGCAGAAAAATTGGATGATGAGAATCACCCCCTAACAAGACTGAAGCGTCAGTCTTGTTGGATAGAGGCTAAAACGGGTCAATGCACTTATATGGCAAAGTGAATCACGTGATGTAAAGCATTGGTGGACCATGGGCGGGTGGGTATTAGGGTAAAAGTGAGAAGGGCATGGGTGATGAAGCATCGATCATGGGCCTTATTGAGCTTAAAAGTGAGGGTAACTAGGGCCCTATAAGCATGGTGCTCAAGCTGGTGAGGGAGACAAAATGGTTTGAAAAGTGGAATGGGGTGGGACTTATAGAAATTACACGACCATTCTATAAATGGGAGATGATAATGGTCGTGCTGTGACACGCCAGGGAGCTGTCGATGGAAAAAATCACCACCACAAAAGAGTGGTGTGCATGGAATAACAAGCTCGATGTCACGCAAGTGGAGAGTAACACCAAAAATACTCTCATGGGTGGGGGATGGTTTCAGGTGAGGATCTAAAAATATAGATGGAAAAATGAAATGTGTAAAATCAAGATCCAAACCAGGTGGTGGGGTGGAAAGGATAATGGGTGGGTCGGGTGGGATAAACGGTGGATCGGGTGGGATAAATGGTGGAGGAAGATGATCTATCTCTAGAGTAGGGAACACACACCCATTGGGAGGAGTAAAGGAATACTCACAAGGGAGGGTGTTTTCTAAAGTTAGAATGATCAACTTCTCCATAAGAGTAGCATAGGTGAATGTGGTGGATGGGTAAGACGAGGCACCAAGATCAGATCTAGAGGGATCACCAGAAATATCGGGCTCAAAGGGAGCTATGAATGGTGGAACATGATCCGTATCCGAATAGTTAGGAACTATCACAGATTCTATCTCAGGAAAATGTGAACAATCATAGCCGGATCTAACCTAGGATAAATTGGTTCCTCAGGAACACAAGGGTGAAGCTCGATAGGTGTAGACTCGGGCATTGTTTTGGATTCAGGGGGAGTGGGAATGGGAAGGTGAACCTCAATGGTAGGTTCATGCGGACATGGTGGGAATTGATCAGGATCACTAATGAAAGGTAAGTCAACACAATTATCGACTTAGGGCCCGAACCATGGAATGGTCTGAACTTCAAGATTCTTGGGGTGGTGGGGATGGTCACACTCAAAATCCGTGTCACAAGAGGAAACATCATCATCACACTCGATTGCAATGATGGGTGAATCCATAGGAATGTCCGACTCTATCGCACACTCTAATTCATTTAATCGTTGTTCAAGCCTTTGGAGGGCTTCATTTTGAAGTTGAGTGGCGTGCTCTTGCTCGAGAATGAACTTTTGCAAGAGGCTTTCGAGAGTGGAGGTGGATGATGGTGGTGGTGGAGTGATGGGTGGTGGGGTGGGTGAGGTGGACACAACTCGCTATGTTCATGACTATATGGAGAATACTCAAATGAAGTGGGTGGATAAGGGCCAAGTTCATCATATACAAAAGGATCGCTTTCTTGATGGACAAAGGGTTGATAATCGTGGGGTGCGTAGTAAGGGAACTGATCATGAACGGGTGCACAAGGCTGCCATGATCACTGTTGGAACGTATGAGGATCCCCAAAATCGGATTGGAATTCGTATTGCGTGGAAGGGTGATCATGCCTCCACGAATAACTAGGGTACTCACACAACTCGGGATTATATACATCGGGATAATGGGCCGAGGTGGGTTCCGAAATAGTGTCATATGGATACACATGAGCCACGGTGGGTTCAGATGGATATGGAATGTAAGGGCACTCAGGGGACATGTGATCGGCATAATAACAGTGGGTGCACAACAAAGGATGAGACACGTCGACACTTGACACCAAGGGTGATGGAAAATGAGGTGCGTGCATGGACGGGTCAAGAGTGTCAAGGGCACTCGTGGGAGAGGTGAAACCGCTGAAAATATCATAAAGAGATGGCTCGGTATCACTCTCACATGTGTCGTGTGTTAATGGAAAATATCCAAAGTAGTCCCGTAAAGGACGTTCTTCGGCCATGAGGAGAAAAATATTTTTTTGAGTTTTTAAATTTTTTCAAAAGGAAACTAAATATTTTTGGATTTTCTAAAAATAATGGAAGAATTTTTTTTTGGAGTTTTGTAAAAGATAATAGAAGAAAATATTTTGGATTTTTTTTTTGAAAGAAAAGGTGGGGAAAAATATAGACTCTGAAATTTGGGACGAACTAATGACGCGACTAAGAATTTGTCTCAAAAGTGCGTTTTACTCTAGGCTCAAGTGCAAGCCTGTCGCTCAAGTAGTAACCCGGTAAATCAGGATCGTATCCACAGGGATCGAGATTGCCAAATAGTACTAAGAAAAATTATTTAATCTTGAAATGATTTCTTAAAAGAAACGAAAAGATGATTAATGATTGGGAAAATTTCTTAAGAAAAACAAACTGAAATTTGTAAAAAAATTTAGATCTGACAAATGGGAGAAAATAGGGTAGGGTACAATCCCTCAATCCTTGACAAATTACCGTATAGAATACTAGACTTGTAAATTAAAATTATTGACTAGATCCGGTCTTTATAAATTCTAAGCATTACATATATGAGGGATCTAGCCCGCATCATATGAAATCAAAGAATTTATAAAGCGGTGAATCATAACTTATACTCGCAAAGCGTTCTTAAACATCTCAAGTACCTAGGGCAAGAGAGATTAAAAGATTGACAATGTTTGTATGAGTTTCATTCACGATTCAATCAATATTTTAATTTAACCTCTATTTTCTACATAAATAATTTGCCTTGGATAGAGTTTATGTACCCCAACCCTTGGGAATTTAGTTACTCATGATTTGGTTCAAGATTAAATTCACATATGAAATTATGGATCTACAAGACATTGTAAATAATTTGCAAATAATAAAACTAGAGAATAGAAAGATTTTACTTGAATTCAGCAACAAAAGCGGAATTGGAATTCAGAATTTCTTACAAACTAGGGTTCATGAAAACTCTTGAAGAAATAGAAAATTTTCTCTCAAAGTCTAACCCTAAAATTCAACCTCTAATTCTCTCTAGAACTCTCAACCTAGCAAACCCTAGCCACTCTCTAGCAACCCCTCCAAATGATGTAGGGCATGGGCTTTTATAGCACAAAGTATCGAAATTAACAGCTCAATGTGCTTGTGACACAAGTTTCACCATCTAGCACGCCAAAAATCTGCACAATTAATGCCAGGATTTCACATGATCGGACAGGTCCGGATTACCCTCGGATCGGTTCTTTTATTTCTACCGGATCGGTCCGGTCCTAGTCGGATCGGTTCTATTTTCTTCTCCATCGGTTTGCTATCCATCCGGGGTATACTAGACTTGGCCAATTCGGATCGGTCCGGATTCCATCGGATCGGACCGATTTTCTTCAACTTTGACTTTTTCCTTGCAACTTTGACTAGCCATATCTTCTGATCTAGAACTCTGATTTGGGTGCTGTTTCTTCCTATGCTCTTATGAACTCATGCTCCTCAACTTCACTTTTGGTGTCGCCTTCGATTTTTGAGTGGAACTTTACTCTTTTGCCCTTTGACTTCTCTTATGATTTTCTTCTTTTCCTTTCTTGCATTCCATTCCTGAAAACTTCATCACAATTACACAAAAACTAGGGAATATTGTTAAAAACAAACAATAGAGTGATATGGACTAAAAATGATTCAATTACCTTGTTCGAGATATTAAAATCACCAAATTAAGGGGCTAAATTCAGAAGAATTTACGCTTGGTCAAATCCCCCTAACTTAGGACTTTGCACGTCCCGGGCAATGTAACTGAATCTAACCAAAATTCTACCCTTGAAAATTCCTTTATTGGGATAGAATACCTTTTTCGCGGGCAAGCGATTGCATTTAGCATATGCAACAAGCCTTTAAACCTCTAGGTTACCCTAGTAGGACGAGTTTTGTCTCGTGAGGCTTTGCAGTGAATATACCCACAAAATTCTTTATTGACTCAAATAAATATCAAAATAGTTAAAAATTGTACAATTTATATTTTTTGAAAAAAATAATCACCATCAACTCATATTCAACTGTCTCAAACCATAGTGTGTGTGTGGAAAGCCAAAAATTAAACCTCAAATTTCCACTGATTGAGCATTACGTTACTTTCTGAAAATTCGTTTTGATTCAAATTCTTACGGATGCACTCACAAACGAATCACTCGGATTGTGGCTATTTTCTCTCGGTATGCATGATATAAAGAGTAAATATAATGGACACAAATTCATGCATACAAAATTGAAAAGAAGGAAATATTTGGTGAAAGATCTCATCATCGGAATACAATTATTAGGAAACGGGAACATCACCTCTATTTCACACCATTTAATCTCTCATTTTATCTTTTCATGTCTTAGCTCTCCACGCGGTAACTAATTTCGCAATTTGGACTCGGTTAGGACTTTTTGGGTTAAAAGGTGAAAGGGTATAAATGGGAATGATCGAAACGTTCGAAATTGGAAAATGTCCTTATGACGTCCATTAGTGCTTTTTCGGGCATTTGCTCTCTTTTTTTTCTTGCTATTTTTGTTGAGCATTTTATATTTTTTTCTTCCTTGCCCCTTTTTGTTGCACTTTTCAGACTTAATGAATATTCCATTTTCGCAATTCCGGGCTATTTGATTTTTTCGGGTTATCAAACGAAAGGAAATATTTATTAGGCTCAACTTGGGTTGCAAAGGGGTAATTTTTTCACAACTTTTTTATGGATAATATTTTTGGGTAACAAACGAGGGCCTACTTTATTGTCCAAATTGCTAATCACATTACCATATGCATCTCGAGATTAATTAAGTTTAGAGATATATTTAGCACGAATTTCGAGACAACAATTCACACATTTCCCATAACCGATCAAAATAAAGGATTGAGATCATCTACGACTTATTAAAACTCTGAAAAGAACTTTGAGTTAATCATAAACTCGGATTGATTTTAAAACTCATAAAAAATTGAAAGGCTCAAAATCTCACCGGGTTTGATCAATCTCCACACTTATTCGTAAAGTCGCCAATTTTCTTTCAATTTCCATCTTTGGTCAATTTTGGCTTAGTGCATTATGATTTAACAATTTGAGACTTTAAATAGAATAAAGGTGATATTTTTGAATAATTTAAATTCCAATTTTTATTTATTTTGAAGAAAAATATTTTTGGCTTTTTTCAAAAATTTTCATTTTTTTTAGATACACATATATATGAATACAAGCGAAGTTTTATGAATACGCACCTGTCATCCCCCCTAACTCAAGGATTTGCATTGTCCGCAATCAAATGGATAAGAGAAATAAGGAAGACAACAAGAATAGTGCGATAAATAAAACAAGCAAATATCATATTAAAACTGTATATTACAAACAAACTGTAGAAACAACTGTATAAGCAAAAAGAAAAAACAAACAAACATAGCTATAAAAATCCTAAAGGGGAGAGGGGCATCCTAAGGGGCGGGTGGGGGATTGGAAGGACTGGGAGCAGCAGGATCATAACGATTGTAATAGTAAGGAGGAAGAGGGGCCTCGGGTCCCAACTGAAGACGGTACAAGTCGGCTTGCATACGCAGGACCAAACTCATGTCCCTCTCGTAGGAGGACACATACTCGTCAAAATGCGTTTCAAGGGAGAGAACACGCTCAGCCAAGCCCGTACCAACCGGAACATAATCCAGATCAGCAGTTTCATCATATTCTTCCTCCTCGCCTTTCGCCATCTCAACGTCCTCATCAACGACGTCCTCCTCCTCATCGGACTCCGCGTCACTCGAATCTTCACCGCGCCTTGCGCAGACTAGCTGAATTTTCCTTTCACTACGAGTGCGGGATTCTTGTCCTAAAGGCTTAGGCAAGTTGATAAGATCTTGAGGTGGTGCTATCCCGGCATCCCGAAGCATGGAGGTAATGAGGCGACCATAAGGAAGAGGGGCGCGACCCTTTTTGTCATAGGCCACAAAAAGGATATTGGTGTAAAATGTCCAGGCTAAGTTGATCACTGTCGCAAGGTCGAACAAATGATACATCATAGTAGCTTGGCGCGGCCTCATCGCTGAATCATTGGAGGTTTGCAAAATATTGGCACAAACTATATGAAAGGTGAATCGTGCCTTGTCAGATAAACGACCGACAGAAAATATCTCGGTATTCCAAACCGCACCGGGCTTGATCCTCGAGATACAAACTTCTTTGGTGAGAACGGGATCGGGACCCGGATAGTCAAACTGGACCGGTGTGATCACACCATAAGACTCAAGCTTTCGTGCCACAAGGTCAAGTGAGAATGGAATAGGGATGGAATCCACAAAGGCTTGGGATTCAAATTCAGCGGTACGGACAAGAGATTCGTAGAACTGACGCACTTCATTCTCCCAAATTGCCTCATAGGGTTCGTTGAAGAAACGGCACCAGCCCCATGACATGAAAAAGGCTGTGACAGAATTGGGCATTTGGTCCCACAACACTTGACGTTTGATATGAATTTTTCAGGTAGGGCTGAAAAACCTACGTCACCAATTTGCTTCGCAGCGTGAATGGTAGTCTCCATTTCCGTCAGGAAAGACTTCAATGGAGGTATATTTCTGGGGAGCAGCCATGGAGATGGAGGATTGAAACAGTAAGTGAGATAAAATAGAGAAGGTAGGTGTAGGTGTGAAGAAAATGGGTAGGGGGATGGGTGTATTTATAATAAGGGAGTAGGAAATTGGAGGGAATGAAAGGGTGGGAAATGGGGGACGAATTGTTTGAAGGAAGTGAATGGATTGGGGGAAGTGAAAAGGTGTGGATTGAAGAGGTGGATTGAAGAGGTGTAACCCTTGGGAATTGAACTTCTGCAGAAAACCGGACCGATCCGGTTTTAGGACCGGATCGATCCGCCCTATCGGATCGGTTCTTTTAATATCAGATCGGACCGATCCGGTCTGCTTATTTTTCTGAATTCTTCCTATCTCTTCTTTTCACCATAAATGCTCCTATTCTCCATTCCAAACATGGGTTTTCAACCGCTCACACTTCAAACTATCTTCAATGCTCATTGAAAATGAAACACCCCTCTCCCGTCGGATTCTCAACCCCGGGACTGGTTCAATCCTACGACTCCTAATTCCTAAGCCTCATATGTACAATAATCAACCCATACATGTCGGGGGTGCAACGACCTCACCTCTCTTTGTTCAGTCAATCCCCATAAATGGGGTCCGACAGCCAGATTGTGTCGACTTCTTTGACAATTGCTTCCAAATAGGTCTTGAGATGATGCCCATTAACTTTAAATGTGTTTCCCCCTTTCTCATCTATGAGTTCAACAGCTCCATGGGGAAATACCCCTTTCACAATGAATGGACCTGACCATCTTGACCGCAATTTTCCAGGAAACAAGTGCAACCTCGAGTTGTAGAGAAGTACTTTTTGTCCCAAATGAAACTCTTTCTTACGAATGATTCCGTCATGAGCTCGTTTCATTCGGTCCTTGGATATTTTAGCACTTTAATACGCATCATTGGGTATTTCTTCCAACTCATTCAACTGAAGTTTCCTTATTTCACCGGCTTTATCCATATTGAAGTTCACCCTTTTGATAGCCCAATACGCTTTGTGTTCGATCTCAATCGGAAGTTGACAAGGTTTGCCATACACAAATCGAAATGGGGACATCCCAAGGGGATTCTTATATGCGGTTCTATAAGCCCAGAGCGCATCATTCAATCTGAGAGGCCAATCTTTCCTATTAGGATCGACTGTCTTTTCCAAGATGTTTTTGATTTCCCGATTAGCGAGCTCGGCTTGGCCATTCGATTGAGGGTGATAAGTTGTTCCAACTTTATGGACAATGCCATACTTCCGCATTAGTTTCTCCATAGGCCTATTGCAAAAATGAGTTCCATTATCACTGATTATGGCCTTAGGCATACCAAAACGAGAAAGTATATTTTCTTGAATGAATTTTATCACCACTTTGCTGTCTTTCGTCCTTGTAGCTATCGCATCGACCCATTTGGAGACGTAATCTACAGCAACGAGGATGTATAGAAAATCAAAAGAAGGTGGAAATGGGCCCATGAAATCAATACCCCAACAATCAAACAACTCCAATACTAGAATTGGGGTTAATGGCATTATGTCACGACGAGTAATAGCTCCCATTCTTTGGCATCTATCGCATGATTTACAAAAAGCGTTCACATCCCGAAAGATTGTGGGCCAATAAAGACCACTTTGAAGGATTTTCGCAGCAGTTTTATTTTTAGAAAAATGACCTCCACATGCTTCCGAATGACATAATCGAATTACCCATTGGATTTCTTCATCGGGTACACATCTCCGGATGATTTGATCAGCACAATACTTAAACAAATATGGATCATCATAAAAGAACATGCGTGACCATGTAATGAACTTTCTTCTCTCTTGCGGATTCCAATTAGATGGAATAACCCCAGTAACAAGGTAATTGGCTATATCCGCAAACCAAGGGAGAGAAGAAGTAGCAAATAAATTTTCATCCGGAAAATACTCATCTATGGGAATGGGATCAATAGGCACGTCGGGCAAGAGGCGTGACAAATGGTCAGCGACGACGTTTTCTACTCCTTTCTTATCTTGAATCGAGAGATTAAACTCTTGTAAGAGTAGGATCCACCTGATTAGACGGGGTTTGGCATCTCTTTTGCTCAAGAGATATTTAAGTGCCGAATGATCAGTGAAGCAAATGATAGGCGACCCAACAATGTAAGAGCGAAATTTGTCGAGAGCAAAAACGACTGCTAGTAACTCTTTCTCTGTAGTAGAGTAGTTAAGTTGAGGACCCGATAATGTTCTGCTAGCATAGTAAATAACATGAGCTTTCTTGTCTTTCCTCTATCCAAGAACAGCCCCAATCGCGTAATCACTTGCATCACACATAAGCTCAAATGGTAGCGACCAATCCGGAGCTTGCAGGATAGGTGCGGAAATAAGCATGCTTTTAAGTTTATCAAAAGCTTATTGACATGCTTTATTCCACTCAAATGGAGTGTCTTTCATAAGAAGATTACTCAAAGGTCTAGCGATGGCGCTAAAGTCTTCGATAACCCTCCTATAAAACTTAGCATGGCCTAGAAAGGACCTCACATCTTTAAGTGATTTTGGCGGGGGTAACTCAACTATTACTTCAATTTTTGCTCGATCAACTCCAATTCCTCTAGATGAGACTATGTGGCCTAAAACTACGCCCTAGGTAACCATAAAATGACATTTTTCCCAATTGAGGACTAAGTCTTTTTCCACACATCGGAATAGAACTCTTTCAAGATTAGCTAAACATTGGTCAAAAGATGGACCGAAAACGCTGAAATCGTCCATGAACACCTCAAGACCTTTTTCAATCATGTCACTAAAGAGACTTAACATGCACCTTTGAAAAGTTGCTGGCGCATTACATAACCCAAATGGCATACGTTTATAGGCAAACGTACCAAACGGACATGTAAAAGTCGTCTTTTCTTGATCAAGTACATCCAATTCAATCCGATTATATCCGGAATACCCATCTAGGAAACAATAGTAAGGATGGCCCGCCACTCGTTCAATCACTTGATCGATGAACGGTAAGGGAAAATTATCTTTTCGAGTTCCGGCATTGAGCTTTCGGTAGTCAATGCAAACACGCCACCCGGTGGTGGTGCGTTGAGGTATTAATTCTCCCTTAGCATTTTCAACCACGGTCATTCCTGACTTTTTTGGAACGACTTGAATTGGGCTCACTCATTTACTATCCGAAATGGGATAGATAATCCCAACATCTAGCAATTTGATGATTTTCGCTCTTACTACATCTTTCTTGGTTGGGTTTAATCGCCTTTGTATCTCACGCGAGGGCTTCACTTCTTCCTCAAGATGGATTTTATGGGTACAAATCAATGGACTTATACCCTTCAAATCTACTATAGTCCAACCAAAAGCACTTCTATGCTTTCGCAACACATCCAACAACATAGCCTCTTGCCCTTTTTCTAGACAGGAAGACACAACAACAGGAAATGTATCAATCTCTCCTAAAAAGGCATATTTGACATGGGAGGGTAGTTTCTTCAACTCAAGACTAGGAAATCTATTTTCAGAGGGAATCATGGTTGTCTCCCTCAGAAGCAATTCTTCATACCTAGAAATCCAGTCAACATCTCTTAAATTCTCAAAACTCTCTTCCTCTTGTAACCAAGTTTCCAACTCCTCCACCTCACACTCAAACTCAGTATAAGAACTCTTTTTTCTCACCACTTTGGACTAAGCACACTTCCAATGCATCTCCTCCTATAATTTTCTCAATGTTCTCATCCACCACTTCTTCAATAAGATCAACCTCAAGAATCTCATCCTCATCACCCATTTGGTTAGCGACATTGAAAATATTGGTCTCGAGAGTCATGTTTCCAAAAGTGAGTTGCATTTGGCCATTCCGTTTATTGATCAAAGCATTAGCAGTAGCTAATAATGGAAGGCCCAAGATTATTGGAACATGATTTCTCGTATGGGGAACTGGCTCAGTGTCCCAAATGACAATATCAACAGGAAATTAGAACGTGTCCACTTGAACTATCACGTCTTCTACAACCCCACGAGGCACTTTCACTATTCGATCAGCTAACTGTAGAGTGATTCGGGTAGGTTTTAAATCACCTAAATTAAGTTGCTTATAGATGGAGTATGGAAGGATGTTTACACTCGCACCTAAATCAAGCAATGCTTTTTCCACTCTTTTTTCTCCTATGACGCACGAAATTGTAGGTGCACCTGGATCCTTGAATTTTGGTGGAAGATCATTGAGAAGGACCGAGCTCACATTTTGTGCCAAGAAAACATTCTTCTTCACCTTAAGCCGTCGTTTGACAGTCAAATATCTTTGATAACCTTAGCATATGCTGGAATTTGTTGAATAGCATCAAGAAATGGCAAGTTCAATTTTACTTACTTCAACACATCCAACACCTCGGTACGCGAAGCCCATTTGTTAGGTGGCTCTAAGCGTCGAGGAAATGGAGCAGCAGTAGGCAACTTGACTTCAATTTCAGGTTCAACTTCCTCATCTTTCAATTCCTTTTCTAAGGGAGGTTCTGCAAACTCGGAAGTTTCAGATTCCTTAAAAATTTTGGGTTCAACTCCATCATCGTTCACCTTTGATAGTTTTGGAGATAGATCAATTACGCGGCCACTGCGAAGAGTAGTAACAACTTGACATTGTTCTTGCAAATCCGATGATGTGGAGCCAACCGTGGGTTGACCTTGAAGAGGAGGTATTTGGCCTTGGGCTGGAAGTTTACCCTTCTCTTGGGTATTCACTACCGACTGCAACCTAGAGATGTTAGTATGCATTTCGGCGAACATTCGATCATATTTAGCATTGCTCTCTTTTTGAGATTGGATGAATTGATTGAAATTATCTTCAAGAGATCTCCTAGGTGGAGGTATATATGGACCAGGAGGTGGTACCTACATAGGATTTAGCATTGGAGGAGCCACTTGCTGAAATTGAGGAGGTGGTGGTAAAGTCATATGTGAATTAGGAACCATCCCACCTTGGGGTTGCCCATAATTGAACCCAGGATTCCTCCACGATTGATTATATGCATTCCCTTGCTGTGCATTATAATTTCCTCGAAAACCCCCTATTGCCTCAACCTGTTCAGTGTACATTGCCTTGTATGCAGGAATGGTAGGACATCCTTTGGTAGAATGACCCGCATTACAAATGGCACACACTTTCTTATTTCCGGCTTGTACTGGTCCAGATACATCTCTCAATCGCACTTCAAGCATATCTCTGAAATTCTTCGCCAATTGGTCAAATTTTCGATCCAACAAAGTGTCCTTGTCCAAGTGATAAATACCGGACGCAGCAGGCAAGTTGGACACTTGTCGATTTCGATTTTGACTATTGGGATCAGAAATATCCCATGCTTGGGTAGTCTCTTCCACATATTTCAAATGAGCCTCAGCATCGCTCGAATTTAACTCCCAAAAAGGTCTTTCACACATGGTTTGAACAAGTTGTTTAGACGCTAATGTAAGGCCTTGATGAAAAAATGAAATCAGATGATGCTTTTCAAAACCATGATGTAGGCATGCACTAACTAACTCCTGAAATCACTTCCAACATTTATCAAAAGCCTCATTCTCATTTTGACGAAAAGCTTGAATTTGGGCTTTAACAGAATTGGTTTTGTGTTGTGGAAATTTTTTTGATATAAACTTGGATTGCATATCTCTCCAGGATAACACAGAATTTGGGGGTAGGGACCATAACCAAGTTTTAGCTTTATCCTTTAAGGAAAAAGGGAAGAACTTCAACCGGATTACATCTTGTGGACAACCTTGGTCACCAAAAGTCTCACATGTATCTTCGAATTCTCGAATATGGAGATATGGTTTTTCAGAATCCATCCCATGAAATGTAGGAAGAATTTGGATCATACCATTCCGAAAGTGGAACTGACCGGCATTATACGGGAGTAAAATGCAACCAGGGGTAACAGTTCGCTCTGGAAATAACAAATCTTTCATGGGAAGATATGGTATCTCATCCTCTCCAGCACCAACATCGACACTACCATGATCCGACATATCGCTACCGAAAGGTTCAGAATTCTCACTCAGTATTTGACTCAATGAACGACTTGTGATGGAATTATTAGGCGAAGGAGGTGGAACCCAAAAAGGAAGAGACTCAGAATTTTTAGAACTTGCTTTGGCAATAGGATTTTCGTGAACTTGGGTGGGAGATGAATTCTGAATATAAGCACACAAAAGATGAGAATTTTTTTTTTTGGAATCACTTGTAGATAAAAATAACTTTCTTGAAAATTTAACAATTTCGAATCCTCGGCAACGGCGCCAAAAACTTGACGCGACTAAGAATTTGTCTCAAAAGTGCGTTTTACTCTAGGCTCAAGTGCAAGCCTGTCGCTCAAGTAGTAACCCGGTAAATCGGGATCGTATCCACAGGGATCGAGATTGCCAAATAGTACTAAGAAAAATTATTAAATCTTGAAATGATTTCTTAAAAGAAACAAAAAGATGATTAATGATTGGGAAAATTTCTTAAGAAAAACAAACTGAAATTTGTAAAAAAATTTAGATCTAACAAATGGGAGAAAATAGGGTAGGGTACAATCCCTCAATCCTTGACAAATTACCATATAGAATACTAGACTTGTAAATTAAAATTATTTACTAGATCCGGTCTTTATAAATTCTAAGCATTACATATATGAGGGATGTAGCCCGCATCATATGAAATCAAAGAATTTATAAAGCGGTGAATGATAACTTATACTCGCAAAGCGTTCTTAAACATCTCAAGTACCTAGGGCAAGAGAGATTAAAAGATTAACAATGTTTGTATGAGTTTCATTCACGATTCAATCAATATTTTAATTTAATATCTATTTTCTACATAAATAATTTGCCTTGGATTGAGTTCATGTACCCCAACCCTTGGGAATTTAGCTACTCATGATTTGGTTCAAGATTAAATTCACATATGAAATTGTGGATCTACAAGACATTGCAAATAATTTGCAAATAATAAAACTAGAGAATAGAAAGATTTTACTTGAATTCAACAATAAAAGCGGAATTGGAATTTAGAATTTCTTACAAACTAGGGTTCATGAAAACTCTTGAAGAAATAGAAAATTTTCTCTCAAAGTCTAACCCTAAAATTCAACCTCCAATTCTCTCTAGAACTCTCAACCTAGCAAAGCCTAGCCACTCTCTAGCAACTCTCTAGCAACCCCTCCAAATGATGTAGGGCATGGGCTTTTATTGCACAAAGTATCGAAATTGACAGCTCAATGTGCTTGTGACACAAGTTTCACCATCTAGCACGCCAAAAATCTGCATAATTAATGCCAGGATTTCACATGACCGGACCGGTCCAGATTACCCTCGGATCGGTCCGATATCCACCGGATCGGTTCTTTTATTTCTACCTATTCGATCCGATCCTAGTCGGATCGGTTCTATTTTCTTCTCCATCGGTTTTCTATCCATCCGGGGTATACTGGACTTGGCCAATTCGGATCGGTCCGGATTCCATCGGATCGGTCCGATTTTCTTCAACTTTGACTTTTTCCTTGCAACTTTGACTAGTCATATCTTCTGATCTAGAACTCTGATTTGGGTGCTGTTTCTTCCTATGCTCTTGTGAACTCATGCTCCTCAACTTCACTTTTGGTGTCGCCTTCGATTTTTGAGTGGAACTTTACTCTTTTGCCCTTTGACTTCTCTTATGATTTTCTTCTTTTCCTTTCTTGCATTCCATTCCTGAAAACTTCATCACAATTACACAAAAACTAGGGAATATTGTTAAAAACAAACAATAGAGTGATATGGACTAAAAATGATTCAATTACCTTGTTCGAGATATTAAAATCACCAAATTAAGGGGCTAAATTCAGAAGAATTTATGCTTGGTCAACTAACTAAAACCGACTATCGAAAAAAGAATTGGACACACACAAGTCAAGAAGAATTCCTATCTAGCGTATAACCAATTTGTATCTTTAAATTTAGTGAAAGGGGAAGTCAAATTTTAATTAAGTCCGTGGGCAATAAAAAATCACGGAAATATTTTAGTGATCACCTTTGCAAAAAGGTTCTCCTATTGGGCTACTTAGTTAATGGATTTTAAATTTAGTGATGGCTAGGGTAGCACACAAATGGTAAGCGAGTGAGTCGGGTGACGAAATCCCTTCTCGTGAATGACCGGGTGTAGGTCTTAGTCAATTAATTCATCACACCATTCAAAAATAAATGCGAGAATAAAATCAAATAAGAGCACTCAAAAGAATTGACTCGCTAACAGGAGAGGCGCGAGTGTTTAGAAATGTACCTCCCACGATTTTTAGGACGTGGGGTGCCAAAAATGTTGAGTCGACCGGGGGGAGATTACACCAATCTCAGTCGTCCCCGGGAGTCCTACCAACCCAAGGTAGAGAAGCTTTTAAATCCTCGCCTTTGGACGCCCTCTCTCTACCTTGTCCGATTTCCCTATCACACTTGTCTTCAATTATTATAATTTTTTTAAATGAAAAATAAAATAAAGGTGTCGCTAAGCACCGCAATACAAGCCAAGGATAAAAATCCTAATACAGGGCTTCTAAAATTATAAAAATGGTACAAAAAATGATAAAGTACAAAAAATAAATGAAATACAATATGAAATTCGCTCCAAGTGCTTCACGCTCCCAAGAATGACAATAGCGCCATTTGATAGAAAGAACTTTTGCGTACATAATTTCGTCGTTGCTTGAAAATCTCTTCTAATCAAAACCACAAATACCTATAAAATACAGCAAGCTCAAGTGTAGCGGTAAATAAGGGTATCAATTCACTTTCAAGGTTGTAAAGCAAAGGGGACAAAATTGTAATTCACTTTTTATTTTATTTTTGGGCTTTTACGTTTTCTATTTTTTTTAGTTTTTTCAAATATTAAAACAAATGGGTGAGGTGAGGTGAAATAACACTAAACTAAAATGTGAGATGAAAACAACTAACTACAAAGTGACTAAAAGCGAAAAATAAAGTCTAACACTAAAATAAGAGATAAAGTGAGGTAAATAATTTTGAGAACAATCAAGGAGTGGGATTACACCATAAATTTTAGTTATTCTAATTAATTAATTTAATTATTTGAATTCTCCCAAATTAATATCAAAATTACAAACCAACTCTCGTTGCAAGTGTAATTATAATAGTAATATTTTAAAAAATTAAGTTTAACACCCCACAACTCTAGAAAAATAGATCTACACGCTAGGATCGATCAATTAAAATTTATGTAAATTTTAGAAAATAAATTTAGAGTTGAAATTCAAGTTATAATACCCCACTTAAGAAACCCCTATCTCTAGTTCGAATCTAAAATGGGTATTATAACTAGAATTTCGATTTTCACTCAAAAATCATTTACCCTCTATCGAGGCGTAAATTTAAGGGTGAGGAATCAAAAATAACATTCAAATGAAATTTTCAAGTAATCAAAATAATTAAACTAAAATAACATCAAATAAGGTTTTCCTTCCACCCCTTGAAAGGGGATTTAGTCTAACAAGGTAAGAAATATGACAAATTAATAATCAAAGGCATAAAAAAAATGAGAAGAGAAAAGAACAATCAAACCCCAATCTCTTGATGCTTAATTGATCTTCAATCCATGAGTTGAAATTCACATCCCTTAATTTGAATGATTCAAACACAATTACATCAAGAATCTCACTCAATTTAATCCTCACAACAATTTATCACTCAATAATCTCAAAAAAAGAAAAATAAAAATTATTTACAAAATGGTATTTATCCTAATTTATTTCTAACCCTAAACTCTCTCTCTTTAAAAAATTCCTATCTATCTAGCTCCCTTCTCAAATTGAGTCTTCATCTTCATTTATAGTAGACACATGGACCATAGGGGTATTTTTCGGTATTGTCTTGAGCGTGCATGAGAATGGTGTGGTGTGAGGATAAATGATAGTAGAGGGAATAAAAAATCTGATTTGTTACAAGGGTATTTTGGGAAAAAGGGAATAAGTAGGTAGTTGGGGATATAATGGTAAAAAGAGGGTTAAGTTGGGTTTTGTCACATGTGGCAATTGGTCTTTTGGCATTCGGTTTTTAGCAGGTAGAATAAATCGTGAATGGGAAGAAAAGCAAATGGGTTTTAAACGGTAAATGGCAAAATGGGTAAGGAATTGGATTTTGGAGTGAGGCATAGGAGGTGGGTTGGAGGGGTTACGACGCCGGCGGAGGAGCAGCAGGTTGGCAGTGGCGGCGGGTGTCTCCGGCGCCGGTAAGGGGTAGCGACGGTAGGGAGTGGCAGGTTGTGTTTCAGGCGTAGAATGGGTCGCCGATTTAAGGGCTGTCGGAGCGGGGTGTTGAGCTCGTGTCTCTGCCTGGGGTCGCTGCAAGGAGGTCGGGGATCCAGCAGGAGGGAAGAGAATCGATGTCGCGCCGGAGTGGTTTGTGGCCGGACATGGGCTGCGTGGACAGGTAGGCGGGTTTACAGGTGGTGGAACGCCGGAGGGAGTAGTAACGAGGTCGAAGTGTGGAGAGAGAGTGAGGTTGGTTGGTGATAAGGTTTTGGTTATGGTGGGGTAAGAGAAAGAGTGATTGAGGTTGAAGATGAGGGTGAGTGTAATTGGGTGAGGTAGGTTGTGTGGAAGCTAGGGGTGTGTGGTTGTGTGTGGTTGAGTTTCTGATAATGTGGTGTGGGTGAGTTGGGTAGCGCTTGTGTGTAGTAAGGGTGTAGGGATGCAGGATGCAGGATGCGGGTGTGGGTGATATTAGGTGTATGTGTGTGTGCTTAATTTTTGACCCCTAAAATAACAAAGACTCAACTAAAGTAAAACTAAAAATAAAAATAAAATCTAACGAAAAATAACACAAACTAAAAACAAAAAATATTAAAGCTAAAAAAAAAAATCCTAAGCTATAAAAAAACTAAAATAATAAAACAAAAGAATTAAAAATGAAAAATCTAATAAAAATGAAAACAAAAATCCTAAAATATAAAATCTAATAAACTAAAAATAAACTCCTAAAACTAATCCTAATAAAATAAAATAAAATAAAGACTAAAATAAAAACAAAAATAAAAATAAAATTATACTAAATAAAAAGAAATAGGAAATAAATCCTAGAAATTCTAAATAGATCTAAAATAAATCCTAAAATTATAAATGACTCAAACTAAAAAATCTAAAAAATAATAAAAAGAAACAAACAAAACACACACAGGGTTCGGGGTAAGTTAGGGTTACAGGATAAGGTAATTAACTCCATTTTAACTGCAAATTACCTGGAAATATAGCTTTTGACACAACAACTGCAATTAAGCATGCATATTTAACAATTAACCACATAAGACCCATGTTGTCAAGAATTAGCAACTAAAGTACGTCTATTCGGGGTATATAATAGTACAGTTTTTGGTGCTTATCAAGCACCTATATGGTTGCTCGACTAGTTACATTGTAGTCGCTTGAAATTCTCGGTTTTACATAAAACACCAAAATGGTAGCACGACTAAGTAAAATTAGGCATTCTCGAAATTCTTAATTTACCTAAAGTACCTTTATGGTCCCTTGACTATGGGAATTATTTGTTTCTTAAAAGATCCAGTTTTACTCAAACAAAGAAAGGGTTATTTGACTAAAAAAACTAGGCATAGGGGACTCAAGACCCAATTATGTATATGTATGAACGTAACACCTCAGGGAAGGATTCCCTAGAAACTAATTGATCACAAACAACCTCAAGATTCTCAACTAGAGCAGTGACCATCTTCCCCACTGCTTTAACTTCAGATCTAACTTCTTTTTCCCCGGGGGTGGCTGCTCTACTTCCAGAATAGAGGGCCCAAACAATCCCACCAAAAATTATTCAGTAATAGTGGCCTTGGGGGAGCAGTTACAAGGTCACTACAAGTATTGACATTAACTTCCTCGATGGTGGAAGCCTGTGAAAATATCAGAGAATGTAAGTAAAATATGCACATGAAAAAAATCATAGAGCCAAAACACAAAAAAAGACATCAAGTAATAGTGCATACTCACTACAGTAATGGGACCAGTAGCTGCAGTTTATCCTACCTCAACCAATTATTTTTCCTGGGGAACGACTGATAGAGATGGATTGGGCTCCAGGTTTAGGGGAACATTCTCCTCATGAAGAGGGGATGAAGAACGAAGATCACCAATGGAAGAGTGCTAGGAAGAAGGGCCTCGATAATTGGGCATTATTTTGGACTTATCATGATCTGGATCATCATTAAATTCATCAATAATAGTGTAATCCACAAGAATGCAACTAGGATTCTCAGTCGAGTACATCCGACGCAGCCTTCTCAACTGCTGAATTAAAGGGGAATCCTCCCCCTCATCCTCTTCTTCCTCCTCCAACTCTACTTATTCAACCTCTTCGGGAAGAAACTCGTCTTAGATATCCTCAAGTGGAAGTTGAACCTTTGGGCTAGATCTATCCCTCTTTGGGCCAATAATAGGGGTAGGGGGTAAAAGAGATGCCTCTCTTTGCCATCTGTTAGGCCAAAATGGCCTGTGCATCTACAGATCCTTGATCAAATTATCTTAACAAACTGTCAAGTAGCTTTTTGCATTGATTAACCAACTATGGGTCAGTAGAAGACTGGGATTTAGATGCTTACGAAGGGCTGGATGGTAAAAGTTTCTTCTTCTTACTGGGAGTTCTCTTTTTATCCTTAGACATAGTAATACTCGAGATATCAATAGGGGTCTCCTCTTCAACAGTAGCTCGAGAAGTAACAAGTGGGACTATAGCCTCCTGTAACACTCCGTATTTGTTGAGGATATCGAATTTAATTAATTTAGTGTATTAGGGATTTAATTATCTAGAGGATTGAATTAAATTAGTGAATTAAGAATTATATAATTCGGAGTATATTTTTAAATTACATGTGTCATAATTTGAGGTTGAGATTGGAGATATTAGTAAAGTGACTCGGATGGTGATTCTGAGTGCACGGTTGATCTCGTATAGGTAGAGATAATTAAAAAAGAGTACCCCGGAGGTAGTATTTGGGTCTCGGGGCATTTCTAGGCATAACCGGGCTCACATGGGGGTGTTTGGGCCATTTTAATTTATCCCACAAGCTTAATTTCGGGATTCACGTAATAAAACCAAAGTTAGAGAGTTTATGGAAGTCACAACTCAAATAAAAAAAAACCTAAGAAACCAACAGGAGACAAAGGAAGAAAATGAAGAGCTTTTGGAAGCTAAATCAAAAGGGATTCGGGTGTGTTCTTCTTCAATTCGCCTCCTATAATGAAATCTGACTCTACAAACCTAATCAGGCAAGTAGTTAAAATTTCTTTCAATCTAAATTGCAGTATGTCAATTCATATCATAATGGGTGTAATCAAAATAGTTTTGGGGTGGGTTGTCACATAAAATGGGTTCTGGGTAATTGGAGTATTGTGTGCAGGATTAATACTCAATTAGTGATGGAATTACATCAATATTTTTTGGAATCATATTGTATTCGAAATATAGATATTAGGAATAGGAAACCCTAGTTATATAGGAAACCCCTTTTTAAATCATATAACTTTCACACTAGTTATATAAGAAATACATTCACACTTATGTATTAATCTTGTATATAATTATCTCCTCATATTATACACGTACTAGTATAATACAACATTCCCACACATGTTGCGTATAATAACCTTCCATTCTCGAGTAATAGCTCACTGGATGCTTTCTCTAAAATGCTATCATGTCCCAGGCATGCTCACTCTAACTTGGCCACCTCAAGTCGGACTATCTCACACCGAACTTGGGAAAAAATAATAAGCGTAGTGGAGGCGATCATATTCCTTCACCGAAAGTGAACCGAATCATTACCAAAGCGGTTCACCTCCAAAAATAAATCACGCAATATAAAAATAAGCGATATGACTTGGGGATTATACTCTCCCTGCTCCTCAAGACAGGGGATTCACCCACATTGGCAACCTCATTTGAAAGCATTAGAAGGGTATGTATTCCGATAAATATCATTCACAACGATATATATAGATCAAACAAATATATATATATATATATATATATATATATATATACACTATCACACATAACCGTATACATATATTAAATAAAGTCCGGCAAACCCATGCTTAACACTCATAGCACTTACCTAAATATGTACCCAAGTCTATATCCCGACTTGTAATTTAATTAATCTCACATTAATTATTTTAACTCCCAATTCACATTTATAATTATGGCTCACAAAAATATATATACTATCACCATCAGCGTATATATAATCTAATTAAACCCGGCTAACCCGTGCCTAACACCTATTGAACTAGCCAAAATACCTGAATCTTTATCCGAATCTTATTTTATTTAATTTCACACTCATTAAATAATTTAGCGCAACTTTACTCGCTAATATACCCAGACGCACACAATTGGCCCTTAATTAAACCTTTATGAACTTATTTCGCTCAATTCATTAAATATGTGTCACACCTTTTTCTCACTTCCTAGTCCCAATGATATTCATCTATAATCACTAGGAGATAGGTTCCATATTCATTTTTTACTAAATAAATAATCTTAGAATAAACCCCCAAAATGATTAAATATATAGGTTAGAAGTCGTTTAGAAGAGTCTTCAAAATGTAAAACTCTCTAGGCTAAAAATAGGTCCAAAATAAAAATCCCGCTTCTTGCAATTTGTCACGCTACTAAAGCGTAACTAATTTTTTCACAGAGCTAGAGCGTGACTATTTTTTGTCACGGATCTGGAGTGTGACTAGTTTTTATCGCGGATTTGGAGCGTGACTACGTCGATTATTTTTTACTAACCCCAAAGCTTTCCAACTTCGATCCAGTCCTCGATCAAATAATATCCCATATTTATTTCCTCCATAAACATGTTTTAATTATTATCATGATCTCTAAACATCATCAAATTCTAACTTTCCCCAAAATTTTCCTATTTGGGTTTATTACGGTTCATCCAATTCTCAACCTAGATTCGATCTCATAATCATCAATTAATTGAACCTAGCATCTAGATTTCGAATACAACATGATTCCAATAAAGATTGATATAATTCCATCATTAATTGAGTATTAATTCTACACACAATACTCCAATTACCCAAAACCCATTGTATGTGATAACCCACCCCAAAATGGATTTTGATTACACCCACTATTATATAAATTGAAATACTGCAATTTAGATTGAAAGAAAGTCGACTTTGAATCGCTCAAAGCCGTTAAAAGAGTTATGTTGACAATCATTGATGAGAGTCGTAATTCCAAAAAGGATATTATGTTTTCTTACGAGTATCACCAACAAAGGGAGTAATCAAATTTGGGAATAAAGGGAAGTTGAGTCCAAGATACAAAGGAACTTTTGAAATCCTTGAAAGGATAGGAATTTTTGCGTATAGAATAGCCTTACCCCCTAAGCTCTCTAGTATGGATAATGTGTTTCATGTGTCAATGATGAAGATATACATCCCAGATCCAATGCATATCCTATGTCATGAACCTCTTCAAGTTAGAGAAGATTTAACCTACATTGAGCATCCAGTAGAAATTTTGGACCATAAATATCAAATATTAAGAACCAAGGTAAATTCACTAGTAAAAGTATTATGGTGTAATCATTCCATTGAAGAAGCAACATGGGAGTGGGAAGATGAAATAAAGGAGCCATATCCCTACCTGTTTGAAAATTTATGTAAGTAAAGTTTGGGGACTTAACTTTTTATAAGGAGGGTAGGATGTAATGACCCCACTTTTATATGTTCATATATATTTTTAAATGTTTTATTATTTCATATGTGATATGAATAATGTTAATTTATTATTTTATTCTAATCTTCCCTTCATAAATCATGAAAAATCAAATTGTACAATCATAAAATTTTAAACTTTTCGGTAGGAATGTTCATACTAGAGACTAGTTTTGACCATTATAATATAACAATTGACTTGAGATAAAAACTAAAAAAGTTCTAGATATATGAATTAGGTTTGTAACACAACAAACGGTGTGTTAAATGGAGGTCCGAGCAAAAATTTATATCAAAATTACGAAATAAGGGCAAATCTGTCCATCCTTTAAGTCATATTCTGTCTTATTACCACACCATGTGTAATATTTTCATTGGTTGGAAGGGGAGGTTGGCTTGGCCGACTTAAACACTTGGAAATAACCTTCTTCTTCATAAAAATGAATTAAATCAAAGTCTTATGGCATATCCTAAGCTAAATGATAAGTTTTGGGATAGAAAATATAAATTTATGAAACTTTAGGGACTTGATTTTAGATTAAAAAAAAATCGGGACTAAAATGAAAATATAAAAAGGACCATTTTTTAAATAAAATATTATAAAGGACCCTAAGAAATATTGAAATTGTTTGGTGTAAAATTACTAAAATACACTTTCATGTGTAAAATGACCCTTTTACCCTTAATAACTTGATACCTCGTGCTTAGTTTAGACACCTCCACCGTACACATGTCGCCTTTAGAGGAAGGGACAAAACACATGTCATGCAATTAGAGAAATCTAAAACACGTGTCGCCATCTGGTGAATTAAGACTGGAAGACATCCCCGTTACGTGACACGCTAATGACGTCTCACCAAAATAAGCGCTTAGTCATCGGGCCACATGTCAATACCCAAATAACTTTGGGAAACTATAAATAAGGCCTTAGGATCAGTTCTTACGCAAAATTCATTCCAAATATCAGAGAGAAATAGTGAGAGAAAATACAAGAAAGTTTAAGAAAAAGTTTCGTCTTAAGAACTAATAAGTGATCCAAGACTCAACATCTGTGATTTTGGACTTCTGTTCTAAGTGAGTACTCTACGACATTCCTTCCTTATTTTAATTATATGATATTATACAAACTATATTTATTTTGTGAAATGATTTTAGTCTCAAATATATCTGATACCAATGATTCCGTCGTTTGTTATATGTGTATATCTCTCAATATATACATCTGATTTGAATTATGAAATTATTGATTCGGCCTATGGAAACTCTCTTACTATGCTGGCCTTGACTACCGGGTGGAAATATTTGGGTGGTACCTTCCCAACTGGTTTATCGTTGGTGTGCCCTAAATAAGTCGTTGTTTCAGATATCATGATTTTCTGTCTGTGTTGTTGCCGGGTGGAAACATTTGGTAATACTATTTATTTATCTGGATATTAGAGCGTACAAGGCCATCAAAATAAAATTGAATAATTGACATATTGCTCAAATTGTTTTATCTGTTATGTTCTGAACTAATTATGTAGAAAATATATACTTCCAGTTTACTTTATACATTTTACTGCAAATTCCTGTCCATATATGTATATGTCTTATGTTGAAAATTTGTAAGCACACAATTCTCCAATTGAGTCTTAATATAGTTTTGGCTCAATTCCGAACAAAAACGTTTATGTCATAGGATAGTGTTCAAGTGTACCTACTCAAGCCTATGATGTGTTTAATTGAAGATGCAGTGGCAAAGAGTATAAAGCTTAATCAAATGCCTAGTTTATGTGCCTCATTTCTACGTCATCAACAATGGTTCTATGCTCCCAAGGTATGAATGCATTATATAAATATATATAGGAGCTTGGAACAAAGTTATTGGGTGTTAGGTAAAAAACTGTGTTTGTTTTCAGAAAGATTTCTATTAAAACTTTCATATAAAGTATATAAAGTTTCTGGGCTAAAAATAAAATTTTGGAACTTTCTGTAAGTTCGTTAGAAGTGTTGTTCGAACGAGATTATCCTTTGAACCACAAGTCGTTCGAACGAGTTTGCCAACGAGTTTCCCATAAGGTTACTGGAATGTCGTTCGAACGAACTTGATGTTCGAACGAGCTTCCAATGAGATTTCTAATGAGCTCACACTGGAACTTCGTTAGAAGTCTCGTTGAACGAGAATTGGCAGGAACAGTTAATGGTAGTTTTTTTTGGCAATTTTTACCCATTTTTCCACTTGTTTACCCCACTAACTTTTTGTTGAATATCTATGTGCGGGAAACCAACTTTTTCTTTTAACTTTTTCATACCATACTAACTCCTAGAGAGAGTTTTGAGAGTTCCCCTTTTATAAGAAAAAGTTCGTGTTTTGAGTGATAATTTCGAAGACAAATTCATTTACCACTCTAGTTTTCACCCATAGTTTTGTTTATCCAAGTTCATATATATACATCTTGCTTGGAGTTTGACACCGGATTTATCTCTACACCGAATTGAAGAGATTGTTTGGGTTTTCTTCTAAATCCCTCAAAGAAGAAGAATTGTTTACCTGCGGCTTTCTCACATGGCGAAATGCACCATGTGTGGTTGACGGTGTACCTATTGTCCAATCGGTGAGTCCGTGATCGCGGTGGAGCTCCGTGGTTATCCGCTAGGAAGATGTGGTTACAAGAAGACGCGTCAAAGCTTGAGAGAGTTCGAGTTGAGGAAGTAAGTCATCTGTCTTATAAATGTAAAATTCCGTTGTTAGTGGATTTGAGGCTAGGGCCGTTCGAGGTTGTTTTCCGTTGTGGGTTTTTCCTCGTACATCGCGGCATAGTGGATTAATTGTTTATTTTATCTTTTGCAATATCACCTAGAATGCATGCTTAGGTAAAAAGATGAAATATGTTTAATTTAATCAATACATGTTTAATTTGGTGCAAATTAATATTGGGTAATGTTTGTGTTAATTTAATTCAAGTCGTTTAATTTAAGTGATAAAATTGGTTTGGCCTAACTTGATTAAATTGCAAAATATGACTTAGGCAAATTTTCTAAGACTTGGATTAATTAATTTGGTTTAACTGATTTTTTTTAATGGATTAAATTTATTTCACTTGGTTTTATTTTAATTTGTTAAGTAAATTAAAATTTGTTGTAAGTTCAACCATCACATCGCTTCCACATAAAAAGGAAATTGGGGCCCCTCGTGCGTCTAAAAATTGGTATCAGAGCCAAAGTGATAAATTATTTCGTTAAAGATCTTTTAAATAATTTTTGGCTAAAATGGAATTTTCTACATTTTCTATTTTCGATGGTTCTAACTATGCATATTGGAAAGCGCGAATGAAATCGGCACTAAAATCTATCGACGAGAGAGTTTGGATGTGTGTTGTTAACGGTTGGTCCCCACCTACTCATTTAGTAGATAATGAGCATGTTCCCAAACCGACTGATAGATGGAGTGAGGGTGGATTTAAACTTTCAAATTTTAATTCCCGCTGTTTAAACGCCTTGTTTAGCGCTGTCACACCGGATGAATTCCATCGCATAATGTCGTGTGAGACCGCTAAAGAAGCTTGGAATATTTTACAACTCACTCATGAAGGTACAAGTGTCGTTAAAGCTTCGAAACTCCAAAACCTCACCACTCAATTTGAAACTATCAAAATGAACGATAAAGAAACTTTTGATGAATTTTATGCTAGACTTTTCGATATTTTTAATTCATCTTTTAACTTGGGAGAGAAAATACCCGACAACCGAGTTGTAAAGAAAATTTTAAGGTCCCTTCCCGATAGATTTATTCCAAAAGTGATCGTTTTAAATCCCTTACCAACTTTAGCCTCTATGAAATTAGAAGAGCTCGTAGGTGATTCATAAACCAATGAACTAGACATGTTTCCCTCTAAAATCGATAAGAAAATTAAAAAGGGCATTTCTTTAAAAGCCCGAAAAGAGGTCAAACAAGTAGCAGGTGAGAGTGATAGTGACTCGGAAGATATGGCCTTGTTTGCTCGAAAATTTAGAAAATTTCTTAAATTTAACAAAGATAAATTTAAAAATGATTTTAATAAATTTGAAACTTCTCAGTATGACAAAGCCAAAAGGATCCCTAAATCTTCTAACGAAATTTAAATAGGGATGAGTCAAATAGGTGTTTTGGTTGTGAAGGGTATGACCATAGGGCTTCTGAGTGCCCCACTAAACTAAGGAAAGAGGGTAAGCAACCCATTTCATATAATGCGACCCTTAGTCAAAGTGATAAGGAAGAGGGACCCGATTCCCCCACTAAGCCCAACTTTGTGGCTTTTATGGCTAGTCATGTGAGTGATGGTGAGAACTCGTCGATTGATGAAACTTTAACACATGACACTTCCAAGGTCATAGTTTATGATTCCCTTGTTTTTTATGATAGTGAGAGTGGAGAAGAAAGAGAGAGTGAAAATGAAGAAGAGGTTAATGTGAGTGAACTTCAAAATGCTTTTCAAGAATTATATAAAGAATCAATTAAATTAAAAAGAGCTAATTTGAAGTTAAAATCTTGTTTAAAAGAACGTGTCAAGGTCATTGATAATAGTATGTTGGTAGAAGACCTTAGGACACGTGAGAGGACTCTTCGAGAGAAACTAGAATATATAGAAGGCGAGAGAGATAGCCTTAGGGGTTTAATGGAATACTTGAAAAATGATCTTTTCGAGTTCGAAGAGAGAAATGTTTTATTAGAATCTAACATCCTAGAATTAGAAAATAAATTAAAAGACTCTAGTAATGTCAAATTTGATTTGGAGTGTCGTTCGAAAAAATTAGATAAAATATTAGGAACGGTCCAAATTAAAAATGACACTCGTGGTTTAGGCTTCAATACTTGTAATGAATCTATTCATAAAGTCAAAAACAATGTTTTAGGAGAATCTACTAGGAAAGCCTTTAGAGATCATTCCTTCGGTACCAAATTTCGACGTAATTTTACTTGTACACATTGTGGTCGAAAAGGTCATCTTAGAAAATTTTGTTTTGATCTTACACGAATTCCTAAAAAACCCAACGTAAAGCAACCAAGGTAGTTAAAATTCCTACACCCCAAGATAGTCATTCTTCATTAATTTGGGTTAGGAAATCCGACTTGGTTGCCTTGCAAAATAGGACGTTTGATTCTCATTTACTTTCACATGCTTCCTCCCTTTCTAAATCTAAAGGATGAATGTGTTAGTGTTTGCATACTTTAGCTTTTGTGCTTCATGCTATATTATCATGCTAAATGTATGCTTGTTTAATCATTTTCTAGTCTATGCTCCATGCTTAATCACATGCTAGAACTATGATTTTTGTTTATCTTTTGTATTATTTTTCCTTCATTTTCTTTGCATTACATGAAAAATACAAAAATATTTTTGGTTTATCATTTGCATTTTATCTTTTTAGCAATTTAAGATTAATGAAAAATACAAATGATTTTTTTTTTGTCTTTTGAGTATATATTTTTATTTTTTATTTAAAATTTCAAAAACTCAAAAAGATTTTTTATTTTTTGTGTCTTTTAGTTTGACACACTTTATGTGGCATACACTTGTGTTAGAATACCATCTTTTACGCTCTCATGTGGCTAGAACTTTTGGTTTAGATTGTCAATCCTTATTATGTTCTTTACCATGCTTACATGGAGTAGTTGGATTTTGTATTGATTAAATGGATTCTATTTTTATATGCCTCTATTCACACATGCACGAGCTCATTTGAAATTCTAATGTCACATGTTATATTTGAGCTTTGTAAGGTGTTATCCTACCAATATAGTCATCTACATATTTATGACCTAGGAGGACTAGTGCATGTCAAAATCCATTGCACGTGAGTTTGTGAGATATAAAAAAATTGATGTATAAATGTGTACGGGGAAGGGCTCCGAAAGGAATAATAATCCTTTGCGATTGTATGCCACCGTTTGAAATGGACCTAAAAGAAATACGTGGTCCAAAGGCCTAGAAACAGAAAAATGGCACTAAAAGAAAAATAATTTCCAAGGCCTATGTTTATTTGATATATTGATTCAAAAGAAAAAGAATATATATGCTTATTGAGGGAGATTGGATGGTATATCAACGGTTTGAACAATGTCCGTTTATCCTAGTGGTCTTTATTGTCATGACTCTATTTGGTTTGTAGAATCATCAAAACTCTAGTCTTGTATGCATTGTGTATGTTTGTTCATTGAGTTCAATCCTTATTGTCACATGAGGTTATATTCAAATGTGATAAAGTTTGCAATCAAATGAGAACTCCGTGAACGTTTTTTAAGTGTTTGGGTCTAAATTTAATTGTTACTAGTTCACACCCCTACACTACCGTTGCCATATGACACCTCTTTGACATACGAGTGTGCTAATGTTATTGTATTTTTGTGTCATTTGTATTTATATATATATATATATATATATATATATATATATATATATATATATATATATATATATATATATATATATATGTATGATATTGTTTTGTCTTTGCCTTGATTTCTAGTCCATCTATGCTTCTACTTCATTTATTGGTATCTATCCATGGATTAGTTATGCTTTTGTTGCTGATATGCTTTAATGTCTTATCACTCTAAGCTTCAACGTGGTTAATTAGTTTTATCCTTTGTCTATTCCTGAACAAAAAGGGGGAGAATGATAGGGGTAGAAATGGTATCTAATCCTATTGTAATCGTATCTAAGTTTGGGAAATTTAACTTAGGGGGAGTCATGACCTTCTTAGGTAGATTTGTTTTGATAAACGGGGAAAATTAATTTAGGGGGAGTATTTATTTTCATTGCATTAAATACTTTGATACTCCTTATGCGTTTGATAGTAATGTGCAGGAATTCTCTAAAGCGGCAACCTTCAAGTGGCAAAGCGTTTAATTCTAAAGTGGTATTCGAGTCAAGCATTGTACTCTTTATTTTGGGTGGGATGTTTTTGAGTCTAGTGAGCTTGATAGGCCTTTAGGATTTTTGTTTGGTTTTTAACCCGGAATAGCCAAAGGGGGAGATTTGTAAGGACACAATTCTCCAATTGAGTCTTAATATAGTTTTGGCTCAATTCTGGACAAAAACGTTTATGTCATAGGATAGTGTTCAAGTGTACCTACTCAAGCCTATGATGTGTTTAGTTGAAGATGTAGCGGCAAAGAGCATAAAGCTTCATCAAAATGTCGAGTTTATGTGCCTCGTTTCTACGTCATCAACAGTGGTTCTATGCTCTCAAGGTATGAATGCATTTTATATATATATAGGAGCTTGGAACAAGTTTATTGGGTGTTAGGTTTAAAACTGTGTTTGTTTTTAGAAAGATTTCTATTACAACTTTTACATAAAGTATATAAAGTTTATGGGCTAAAAATAAAATCTTGGAACTTTCTATAAGTTCGTTCGAAGTGTCGTTCGAACGAGATTGTCGTTCGAACCACAAGTCGTTCGAACAAGTTTGCCAACGAGTTTCCCATAACGCTACTGGAATGTCGTTCGAAGTGTCGTTCGAACAAACTTGATGTTCCAACGAGCTTCCAACGAGATTTCTAACGAGTTCACACTGGAATTTCATTAGACGTCTCGTTCGAACAAGATTTCATTCGAACGAGAATGTTGTTCGAACGAGATTTGTCGGGAACAGTTTTTTGGCAGTTTTTTGCAGTTTTTACCCATTTCTCCACTTGTTTACCCCACTAACTTTTTGTTGAATATCTATGTGCGGGAAACCAACTTTTTCTTTTAACTTTTTCATACCATACTAACTCCTAGAGAGAGTTTTGAGAGTTCCCCTTTTATAAGAAAAGGTTCGTGTTTTGAGTGATAATTTCAAAGACAAATTCATTTACCACTCTAGTTTTCACCCATAGTTTTGTTTATCCAAGTTCATATATATACATCTTGCTTGGAGTTTGACACCGGATTTATCTCTACACCGAATTGAAAAGATTGTTTGGGTTTTTTTCTAAATCCCTCAAAGAAGAAGAATTGTTTAGCTGCGGCTTTCTCACATGGCGAAATGCACCATGTGTGGTTGACGGTGTACGTATTGTCCAATCGGTGAGCCCGTGATCGCGGTGGAGCTCCATGGTTATCCACTAGGAAGAGGTTGTTACAAGAAGATGCGTCAAGGTTTGAGAGAGTTCAAGTTGAGGAAGTAAGTCATCTGTCTTATAAATGTAAAATTCCGTTCTTAGTGGATTTGAGGCTAGGGCCGTTCGAGGTTGTTTCCCGTTGTGGGTTTTTCCTTGTACATCGTAGCATAGTGGATTAATTGTTTATTTTATCTTTTGCAATATCACCTAGAATGCATGCTTAGGTAAAAAGATGAAATTGGTTTAATTTAATCAATACATGTTTAATTTGGTGCAAATTAATATTGGGTAATGTTTGTGTTAATTTAATTCAAGTCGTTTAATTTAATTGATAAAATTAGTTTGACTTAACTTTATTAAATTGCAAAATATGACTTAGGCAAATTTTCTAGGACTTGGATTAATTAATTTGGTTTAAGTGAAAATGTTTTTTTTATGGATTAAATTTATTTCACTTGGTTTTATTTTAGTTTGTTAAGTAAATTAAAATTTCTTGTAAGTTGAACCATCACATCACTTCCGCATCAATTTCATAAAAATGAAATTGGGGGCCCCACGGGCGTCTACAAAATTGAATAGGTATCAATTTTCTGAAAAACCTTGGAATGTCTGGGGATTAAATCTCACTCGGCTTCTAGCTGATGTTGTATAAATAACCATTTTTTAGGAAATAAGTAGGTTCGTGGAGGGAACGAAAAAGGACTGTGTTGAAGATTCATCTTTTATATCTCTTTTTGTTATTATGTTTGTTTTATCAAATAGAACATTTTTGGCTCTCTTGTAATAAGCTTTAAATTTTGTCTTAAGTTGTAATTCATCGTTGCTTTTAATATAAATGAGGTTTCCTTTAGAAAGCTCTTATGACATAATTCCTTTAATTTCAGTATTTTACGATTCATTACCATGTGATTCTATTTTCGCTGCATTTATTTAAGGAAACAATTTAATGCCGAATATTTGTTGCCTTAGTGGCATGTCAAGACACTCGTTCCCTACTACTAATTTTGGGATGGGATCGTGAGAACTGTCGTGTCCTTTGTAATTCCATACATGATGAATTTGCGTGATTGGGTCATTCGAGGTTTTTTCCATTTTATTTTTCCTCGTACATCGGCCGTTGTGGTTGATTTACATATTTTATACTGAACTCACCTGGATGCATGTTTAAGTTAAGATAAAATTGGTTAATTTGTTTAGTCACAACTTGTTTAAAATCATTGATAAGTGTGATTTGGGTAAATAGTTTAATTGAACTTTAAAAGTAAAAATTTTAAAAATATTTGGTTTATTTATTTTGCACCCTTTGCCATGTTAAAAACCTACGACCTATTTCACTTTCATAGCATAAAGTACCCACCAAATGGCTAAGATAAACATTGTTCCAAAATGATGAAATTTGTTTAATTAGAACTAACCTCCAAAATAAATGTAGAAATATGTCATATGAAATATGGAAATTTACAACACATCAGCATAAACATAAGCCCTCAATAGTAATTCAAAACAAAATTAATTTTCCGTTGATACCAGAAATTAAAATTCACAAAAAATGAGAAAAACGTAACATCGCTATATTTTAAGCGAGTAATAATGGTAAAATGCATAAGTGACAAATTTATGAAATGTATTCCACATAAAAATGATATGCTTATACTCCGAATCTAAATATGCCTCATCGTGATCTATCTTCAAAAAGAATGCCTCACAGTGTTGAAGGCATCGAACCACCTCTTGATCTTTCCCTTTCAACTCCATCGATTTAAGGGCAACCGTGTCCTCTGATAGAGCTTTAAGGCCACGATCCTCTGGATCAGCTTGCCCATATATGAACATATATGTTAACTCTCTCTAATTATCCAAGACATTTCTAGCTTTAGTAAAAGGATCATCATGGAAGGACATCCGAGCATCATAATTTTTGTATGTAAAAATCATATTGCCACCTGGACCAATGATTAGCGTACACCTGTCATCTAGCATGTCCAACCAACCAGCTTGATCGGCTTTAGAGACACTTAGTCGGCTATATTACTGACCTACACTAAAAGTCCAACCAACTAGAATACCAAATGTTTCTCGGATGAGAGTGCCAACTAACTTGGAATAACTAATATATGCGTCATTGTATACAGATGTAAACGCCTGGCAATATAAAGAAGTTCCATTTGGGACCTTATAAATAGATAGACTCCCCTAGATCAGGGGGACAAGTCAATTTGAAACAACTCAAGTCACTCATTTTTGAGCTATTGTAAACCCTTGAATAAAATAATAGTGGACGTAGACTTTCTTTTATAACTGAACCAGTTTAAAAACCTTTGTCTTTGTGTATGTGATTTGAGTTACTTCTCTTTTATTTATCTGTGATTATAAATTTGAAATCAATCCATTTTTAGACATCTAAAAATTGGCGTCTTCTCTAGGAATGACTGGACAGTCATCGTTATATACCTCGTGTGTTCCGTAGCTCATCCCTTGCCTTAGAGGATGACTACTAACCCAGAAAGCAGTCTCATTTTCGTGACTAACGTCCTAGAATCATCTGCCCCTCGTGATGAAGAAAATATCCAAAAAATCCTATTGAGTTTGAAAAAATGACAAGAAGAGATGCAAGAGTCAGTCCAACAATTGGCCCGTGAAGTGCAGGATAAGTCTTCCAACTCTATGAGAAATATTCCACCTCCACCTACCAGAATTGGAAGGAGTTATAATTTCAGTGCGTCTTATGATCGTTCTTATCACCCAGGAGAAACCTCCTCATTCCGTTCGATAGATAATTATGACGATAGATCTTTTTCTCATGAGAGACCAAGTGATTTGGAAAGACTCAATAGGGAGTAAAACTTTGATTGGGTAGGTCCTCGAGTAACTAGGGGCAATCAAAAGGAACAATAACATCACCGTGAAGTCCCTCAGAGAACAAGAGTCAGTATTAGTGATTTTATGTGCGTCGAGCAGACTTTTTTGGAAGAGATCTTAGCCCATAGGGACAGTAAAGCCCCAAAAGATACAGTAGCCAAATCAAGAGAATAATCCTAGAAGGGATCCAGGCAACGTCTGAAGGATCACCTGGGCGAAATATATGGAACCAAAACCCCGTTGAAAAGGAGTTTTGTCAAAGGATCACCCTTTGTGCAGGATATTGTGGATTACCCTACCCCGATAAAATTTAAAACACCAGTGATCACTCCTATGTACGACATAAAAATGAACCCAGTCCTACACATAGAGCGATACCAAGTTATTTCCGACATATACTCTGTCCCCGAAAAAATAAGACGGAGAGCTTTCTTTAGCTCTATCACAGGATTATCCCAATTTGGTATAATAGCCTACCTAGAGGTAAGATCTCTTGCTTCAATAAACTCGTTGAGCAATTTACTGTTAATTTCTGCTTTGGGGATAAACCAATCAAGGATGTTACTCATTTGTTGACTGTGCGTCAAAATTCGGGGGAAAGTGCTTGGGACTATATCACCTATATTAATAATGAAAAGTTAGAAATTATATATTATGAAGAAAAGATAGCTATAACAGCACTAATGAGTGGGCAACTCGCTAAGGATCTCTATTAATCCCTAGCAAAGAACCCACAAAAAATAATGGCAGAATTGATGGCTAAAGTTGCCAAGATAATGAACGCCGTGGAAGCTATGACTGCCAAGGGAGCTACGGATTCTAAAGCCGAAGAACTAAAGAATAATTCTTTCAAAAATGATCGGGGAAATAAGAAGCAAGACAAGCTGGACTGAATGAAGAAGTATGATGAATACACACCTCTCACTAAAGGTGTACTGATGCGAGGGGGAACCGAGTGTTAGTGTTGGGACACTATAGTTGACTTTGTCCCCCGCTCTATATGCAAAAACCTAAACTATAACTACACTTGACAAGCAAGCACAACGGTAAATCGGGTATCGTAAGAAATCCACAGGGAGTGATTGAATTTTAGATGTTAATTGCTTTAATTACTTCAGGAATAAAATTGTAAAATAAATAAAAGAAAAGGTAATGGGTGGTGATGGTGAAAAAAAGGAAAGAATAAATTACGCTACACAAAAGTAAAGCGAGGATCGCATCCTACCACACGGATCGAAACAACTACTAATCAGTATTCCGACTCGAAAGCAATTTAATCGAGCATTTTCAATTAAGCATAAACATCACACAATAAGGAATTTAACCCAAAGTTGCGAGATTAAACATTTAATCAAAAATGATCACACGAGGATTAAATTCGGATTGTCGCTATAAACACTAATGTTGCGTGACAAAGAAAATTAAACGCATAATAATCCGGCTTTAATACGCGAGGTTTCAATTAAATGAAATTTTACACAAAACCTAACTTTCGAGGTCCAAACCCGTAAACGGAGGAACACAACCCCGACCCTATTTATCTAAGGGTACATTAAGAACTAATTAACAAAGCAATAGACTAATTAAGCATGAACTAAACTAATTTATACTAATTAAACTAGGAAAGAAAGAAATAAAGAAAGTAAACTAATTAATAATGCATGTAAATTAATCTATAAACCAAGAATTAATGAAATATAACTATATCAATAAGCCTACACACATCAAAGTGGGCAAAACACTAAAAGGAAATGGAAAGTAGGGCAAAGCTCTCAAGACAAACCGTAAACTAATGTGAAAATGTAAGATATCTCTCAAAAATGAGAGAAGAGTGTATTTATACAAAATATCCCACAGCAAACTTGTAATAAAAAGAAGAAGAAAAACTGCAGAGCCGAATCGATTCGCATGGTGCGAATCGATTCACTGATAAATATCTTCGAAGATGCAAAAGGGGCGAATCGATTCGTTGAATGGAAATGTAGCAACTGTCTCAGGATGAATTGATTCGCATTGTGAAAATCGATTCGATAGTTGGAGACCTGACACTTTCACTATAGTTAATCGATTCGGCAAGGGCGAATCGATTCGCTCCCCTGTTTTTGCCTTCTTCCTCCTGTTTTGGTTGAGATGTCTTTGTCTTCCGCTTAAACTTTCGTAACTTCTTCGTTAGGGATCGGATTCATGCACCGTTTGCGTCCATGCGAAGCTTGTTCAGAGGGATTCAACTTCCATGAAGACATTGGGGCAGTTGCCCAAATTTTGAAATGAGTAAATTGCCCCTTGTGCATGCGATTGTGTACGGAACTTCACCGGAATGCATCCAAACTTCATACTAAGCATCCAAATACCTACAAAAGCTCAATTAACCCCTGCAAAACATGTTAACATAGAAATTCAAGGTTTTCTGGTTAACGATCATAAATATAGGGATTAAGATACCCGAGGGGACTAATAACGCGTAGGTTAACGGGTAAAATACGCAATATTTGCGTCATATCATGTACATCATATCTTGGAAGAAATTCAGAATAATAAAGAGCTGCATTAACTAGGAAAATTGAAGGCACCCCCCAATCGAAAGGACACTTCAAAGTTTTATAAATTTCACAGGGATCGTAGGCATACCACTAGCAAGTGAATTTCTTTCACAAATGAAATAAACTTTAATTCAAAGGGGAAAGTTGTCTAAGTTCGTTGATCGAGATTATGGACAGAACAATAGGGGAAGATCAAACTCACCTCATCGAGGAATAGACAATAATAAAACAGAACACAACCAAGAGGCCGAAGATGATCCCTACCTACCTAATATACCACAGGAACCATAGATGGGAGTCGTATGATCTCTTTCGTATGTCATTTTATTACAAGAGGTGGTAATGGAGGAGGGGATACAACAGAAGATATGAAGGCTTACATGAATGAATTGAAGGATTATCCAACCATCAGACAGATTGACAAGGTCGACTCTGATGATGGACGACCAAGAAATGTCAATAAAGATCGACTAGAAATTAGTTCTCCAAGAACAATCTAAATGGGGTAATTTATGCTCATGATGATCCATTAGTTATCACATGTTGAGTTCATAAAGGTAGGGTTGCAAGGATACTAGTCTATAACGGAAGCTCGACAAATGTCATGTTCTATAAGTGCTTTAGTAAGCTTGGTCTGAAAGATAGCATACTGAACCGTATCATAGACCATTTATAGGATTTACTGGAGAAAAAGTATATCATTTGTGTACTGTTAAGTTGGACATCATAGTCAGCACTTGGCTGGTGAGCAGGCAAGAGCGGATTCATTTTTTTATATTGGATAAGAACGTGCCATTTACCTACAACGTCATTCTTGGCAAAGTGGGAATAAAGCAGTTTGAGGCCGTCCCATCCATAGTTCATCAATGTATGAAGTTCTCGACAAACTATGGAGTTTGCATGGTCAATGGAAACCAAAAAGTGCCAGAGAATTCTATTGTACCTCAACCGACCAACAAGAGGTAAAGAAGATCACCACCACTTATCACATTAACACATTAGACCTAAGAGAAGAAAAGGATTTGGTTAACGTACAAGTCATGGAGGAAACAGAGTCCATTATTTTGGATGATGAAAATCTTAAAAGAACTACCCAAATTAGTTCAAGGTTGACCCTTTTCTCTCAAACGGGAATTAATTCAATATCTTAATAAGAGAAAGAGTGTGTTCGCCTGGACCCATGAAGATGTGCTAGGAATCGACCCCAATTTCCTCTGCTATGAGCTTAATATGGTCAAAAAATCTAATCCAGTCAAACAGAAGCAAAGATTTTTTAGTCCCGATTAAAATGTGTCCATTCATCAGGAGGTAGAGAAATTGCAGAAACCAAAGTTCATCGAAGATGTCCAATACCCGACCTGGTTGTCTAATCTGGTGATGGTAAAGAAGAAGAATGACAAGTGGTGCTTGTGCATTGATTTTACATATCTCAATATAGCTTGCCCAAAGGATCATTTTCCTTTGCCAAGGATTGATCAATTAGTAGATGTAGCTGCAGATAAAAATAAAGCCTGAAGATAGAGAAAGCACGTCCTTCGTTACTAGTCAAGGAACATACAGTTATAACGTCACGCCTTTTAGTCTAAAAAATGCTGGAGAAACATATCAGAGGTTAGTAAACAAAGTTTTTGAAGAACAAATCGACAAAAATATGGAAGTTTATGTTGATGATATGCTCACCAAAAGTAAGGTGGTTGCCGATCACATTACTGATTTAACCTAGATGTTCGACCAACATAGAGAAGTATTAAATGAAACTCAACTCAACGAAATGCACTTTTAGGGTACAAGAAGAAATGTTTATAGGGTACATTATCATTCAGAAGGGGTAGAAGCTAATCCCGATAAAATCAAAGCATTGCTGGAAATGCACTCCCCAACTAGAAAAAAGGAGGTACAAAAGCTCATAAGAAGGGTAACAGCCTGAAATCACTTCGTTTCCAGGGCAACCGACAAGTGCCTTCTATTCTTCAGAGTTCTTATAAATACTTTTGAGTGGAACGATGAATGCGAAAGAGCTTTTGTTGAACTTAAGAAATATATGGGATCTCCATCATTGCTCTCCCGACCAATAATGGGAGACGTTATATTTGTATGTGGCCATTTCAGAATCAACTGTCAGCAATTAGACTAGAGGAAGGAGTCCAAAAGTCGGTGTATTATACAAGTAAAGTGTTTCGAGGAGCTGAAATCAAATACTCGCGCTTGGAAAAGTTAGCACTAGCACTAATAGAGGCATCCAATAGAATGAGGTCATAATTTCAAGCCCACACTATTGTACTATACACTGACTTTACTTTAAGATAAGGCCTACACAAACATGAGAAGCCGGGAAGATTAATGCATTTGGCAGTGAAGTTGGGAGAATGCGATATTGTGAATGAACCACGGACTATGATAAAGGGGCAATCAGTAGCAGATTTTATTGTAGAATTTACTTATGCGGAGGTGTCAGATCAGCTAAGTTTACCTGTCGAGCAGACTTGTCCAGAAGAGAGATCCGCTCAAAATCAAACCAATATGGTCACCAACAAGCCAGAATCCTCATCTACCTAGGAAAAAGCTCAATGTCCAGCATAGAAAAGTCAAAAAATATTTAAGCATGGAGAACTAGTAAGTGAAGAGTTCAATAATGAAATTCCAATCTGGAAAATGTTCATTGATGGTTCTTCTTCTACTACTGTAAGTGGGGCAGGGCTCATCCCAAACACCCCGGATAATTTACATGTTGAGTATGCCCTAAAATTTTAATTTTAGTCATCTTGTATTGAAGATGAATACGAAGCCTTGATAATAGGGATGGAATTAACATCATCCTTAGGTACCGAACAGTTGGTGGTGCACAGTGATTCACAGCTCATTGCTCATTGGTTTCTTTAAATCTAGGGGGTTAGAGGAAAAATAATGACAAGGTACTGAAAAAAGACCATCAAAATAATCTCTTCATTCTTAGTAGTGATAATAGTGAGAATCCCAAGACTGGATAATGCCCGAGTATATGCACTTTCTCGGCTAGCTTCATCCACTCCTATGAAAATTAGAAGAACAATCCCAGTAGAAATCCTTACTAGCAGGAGAATTGATATGAAGTCAGTTAGCATGATGTCCATCGATTTAGGTCCTTCATGGATATACCCAATCAGAAATTTTACTGAGACAAGAATCTTGCCTGCGGACCAGAAATAAGCCAGGAAGTTAAGATATAAAACAGCTTGCTATGTAATGGAAAAAGGTGTTTGTATAGGAGGGAATATACAGTATCTCTGGAGTGATGTCTCCATCCAATAGAGGTGGAGGACTTAATCAAATAATTCCACTAAGGTTCATGTGGCGCCCATTCGACTGAAAGGTCCTTGGTGCAACGAATAACTATGCAAGACTACTATTGGCCGATGATGAAAGATAATTGTATTTCGTTCGTAAAAAAATATGATAAATGCCAGAGGTTTGTTGCAGTTCACAGAAATCCAAGTGCTTACCTAACCCCTATGAATTCACCTTGCCCATTTGTAATTTGGGGAATAGATTTGGTCAGGCCCTTGCCGACCAGAAATAGGAGGTGCAAATACTTGGTCATAGCAGTGGCTTACTTTACAAAATGGGTTGAGGCTGAACCTTTAGTGGATATGCCTTATCAAAATATGTTCCATTTCATATGGAAGAAAATCATATGTCGTTATGGGATGTAATATGCCTTCATCACAAATCATGGCACACAGTTTGATAATGATGAGTTTGAAAAATACTACTTAAGATCAGGAATTCAAAATCTTTACTCACTTACGGGCCACCCTCAATGTAATGGTTAAACAAAAATCATCAATAAAACTATACTAGATGGTATAAAGAAATGACTAGATGATGATAAAGGTAACTAGATCAATGAGCTATATAGTGTCCTTTGGGCTTATAGGACCACACCATAATCAACAATAGGAGAGACACCCTACAAGCTCACTTTTGGCACTGAGCCAGTGATACTAGTAGAGATAGGTCTGTCGACTCACAGAGTGCTCAATTTTTATTCCTCCAAAAGCATTCTGATGAGGCGACAATATCTGGATATTATCCAAGAAGTCATAGAAGATGTTGCTATTCGGATAGACACTTACCAACAACGGACAAAAAGGTTCTATAATAAGAGAGTCAAGCCAACCTACTTAAATCAAGGAGATTTGGTTCTCAAAAAATTCATTTAGAAGAACAATAAGTTGGAGCCCAACTGGCATGGTCCTTTTTGTATCTTAGCAGAGGTCCGACCAGAAACTTATCGACTGGACACTTTAGGAGGAGAAGAATTAAAGAATGCCTGGAATGACGACCATCTCCACAAGTGATATCTGTAATTTTTATTATGCCTTATAATCAGTTCATATTCAGTTCAAACTCAGTCAGTTAATGAAAATGAATTTGTTTTAGTCATGATCCAGTTTTATGTTTTATTTTTCAGAGTATATGACACCCTAAATAGTAAAAAGTTATACCTTAGCTATTCAGACTTTTCCAACTCCAGAAAATTTATACCTTAGTTTTTCAAACTTTTAGAACTCCAAAAGAGTTTATACTTTATCTTTTCAAACTTTTCCAACTCCATAAAAGTTTATACATTAGCTTTTCAAACCTTTTCAACTTCATAAAAGTGTTTCGTGTATAACTTCGTCTTTGACAAGTTAAGAATAAGAAGCGCGTAAAACTTCGACTACAACTCTAAAAAAGTTAAAAACAAGTTTTACTTGACCGGGTTAAATACAGGAATACATGTATACATTCCTAAATAATAGAATACGAACATACATTCCTAATACACTTGGTCACCACTGATAAGTAATGTTAACAAAACTCATTACAATTTTATTAAAAAATAACATTAATAGAATCTATGGATTTCTAATCATATTCTTCACATTTAAGCAAGGTCAATAGTCTTCAAATCAACTAATTAGTCTCAATACAGACTATCTAGTTGAAAATCAAAATAGTAACAACCACAAGCTTAAATAACGAAAGAATAACAACTCAATAGAGCCGACTAACTAGTCCTAACAGATTATCTAGTTGGCGAAAAAATAAATACAAGGACAACAAATATAAACCTTTAATTTTAATTCTTCAATGTTTAAAAAATTACAATGAAATAGGAAATAAAAAAATCATTCAACCGGACGTTTTCCCTAAGCCTTATCCATGCCAACAAGAGTGTCATCCAAAGTGTATGGATAATTGATATAGTTAAAATCACTCGGCATTCGCCTGTTGCTGCTTCTCGACTCGTTAATCAAATGTGGAGGGAAAAATATCTCAAGTTCATCATGAAGTCCATAGTCCCCTAAATACTTGATTATTAAACATTAGGGAAGAACATTAGGAGGAACCCAATTCTATCTAGTGTGAAGGGGGGATTATCACAATCAAGGAGACCTGGATCATTCCAGTGCCATAGGTTACTACTTTGGTCATACTTCAGTAAAATTAAGAAGTTGGTCCATCCCCATTTATATCCTTCACGATTTCTCTGATCTAGATGATCATATATATGGGAAAACACCTCATTGTAGCCATCCATCCAAACTTTCCTGGGTTGCTTATGAAATTGGAAAGCAAATCTCTCTACTTGATGCTGAAGCTTCTTAACGACATCACTCTTGATCTTTAATTTAGTATCTTGGTCGATAATGGAATAATACTTAGATTTTAGTTGACGAGAAATATCAGCAATAGCAGTAGTCTTGGCCTTTAACTGAGCATCTTGGTGTGTAAAAAAATTTGTAGTTCTTTTCTCCTCAGTATAAGGCCGAGCAATAATTGCTCTTCTTGAGGACTGCACCGACTTAGGTTTATCCTTCTTTAAGGACTCCAACTCCTCCACTAGTATTACATTATCCTCTTACAAAAAGGAAGCACCTTCATTGGGATTAGTATCACTAGATTTCTTTAGGTTGTCCAGTTCACCCCTAAGGGAATTATTTTCTTGCTCCAAAAGTGATGTTATCTCCTAGACTGATTTAATCTCTTGCTTGGCCTCATAGGCGGCATGGAGCAAGACCTTGGATTGGTTGTGTTCTTTTTTTAATTACTCAATCATATCATAATAGGTAACAATGTTGGCTATAGCCTGACTAAGAAGACTTCACAGGTACGAATAATCTTCTTTAGCTTGATCAGAAACGTCAGCGCCAAGCAAGTCTAACAATTCTTCCTTGGTCAAATCCATATGACCAACCTAAAACACATTTTTGCAATGTATAAGTAGATCTGATTCAGAAGAAGTAATCCTTTCCATCCTCGTATCAAACTAAAAATAACAAGTATGAGTGCACAAGAACACAGTCGAGAATAATCATATTAAGGACAACACAATAAAGAACAACAAGCACATTAAATACAGCAAAGTAAGTAAATGTTCAGTTCTTTTATTAATTAAAAAAGGTGTTACAAAAAGATATACATATTATAAGATAAAAAAAGATAGACCAAAGAAGACTACATGAATAAAGAAAGACACTCTAAGAAAGGTAGACCTTCTCCTTATCCTGAGGATGGGCTAAAGCAGAAGGTAAGTAGGCCAAAACATTTGGGCCCATGGAAGAATCAATAGGAGCCAAAGAAAAAGTCTCTGAATCCTCATCATCATCAACTTCCTCATCCTAATTTGGAGGGGGGCATGGGTCATATCTTTGGAACAGGTCAGAGTCTTTAGCTATGTCGACCTCCTTCAAATCTTTCAACTAGCCATCCTTAAAATATTTCTTTTTGACATCAGCAATCTGAGTAGAAGTCGCTGAAATATCTTTCTCCCATACCTTATTAAAAGAAGCTTCCTTAGCTTTCTTCCTCTTGGTTTTCTCGGAGACCATCAACCCTCAGACCAACAATTATCTCCTCAACAGTCTTGAAAGAAGTTTGATTCAAAGTTAATTTTTCTTGTGTAGCCTTTGCGTTGTGCTCAGCTTCATAGGTAGCCAATGTAGTGGAAGATAATTGATATGCCCATATATATATATCCTCGGCCAGGCTGAGGGAGCCCTCCAACCGGATGACCCTTCAGGGGGCCGACCCTTTATCAGGCTCCGGACGACCCCTCAGGGGCCGACCCTTCATCAGGCTCCGAACAACCCCCCGAGGGTACGACAGTACGAGGCCCAAATTAGGCCAGACTCATTGTCGAAAGGAACTTTGCCCTCGCCTCATATCAAAGGTCGAGGGTGACATCATCACAGCACGTGGTTTGGGAGATGCGTAGAATAGTGCGCGTGAGGCTCACATGGAACGTGGGAGACCGTTATAAAAAAATCACACCCACATGTGAGGGAATATTATGTCATTATTTGGCATCTACAGGTGTCAACATGAGATTGGCTAGATCATCATTCACATGCACCATGCCTACTTGGGGGGTACACTACACCCCCCAATACCTATATATACTTATCACCTCCAACCGTACAGAGGGGAGAATAGTAACCCTAGCTGAAAACTCTGCTTGTACACACAGTAAAGAGAGAAAATGAGCTTATATTCATTGTACCAAAGGCCATTAGTTCCCATACTTAGTGGATCACACACTCACAGTGGATGTAGGCCTAATTGGTTGAACCACTATACATCACTGTCTTATTCCTCTTATACTCATCTCCTTCTATATACTTATACACTTACATCTCTATGGCTGCCATGGTTACTATTGTATGAGCTCATCATCACTTATCTGGTGGTGCTAAATCCAAGCATCATCAATAATGATTCCTTGACTTTACGAGCACTTTTTGCCTCAGTAATCTTGGTCTGCTATGACTGTTTCTCTCTCTCTAATGCCTCTTCAGACGATTTCAGAGATTTTTGCCAACCTATCACGGCCTCCTTAACATCAGAAAAAGTGGATGCTCTTATTTGGTCATCCTTATCCATCATCTGGTTAAAGTTAACCAAGAACTGCATGAATAATCATTTTTCATCATATAAAAGCATAAGATGTATCCTATCAACATAACCTATGAAGGCTTACCAAAGTTAAGTTTGAGAAGCCCTTTCAGTTAGTCGGGATCTTATCAATGGAACTGCCGCCAACCTATCTGCAGGTAAAGTCCCAAACTTTATTAATTTCCTAGCCAAAATAGAGTTGAGAGCAACAGATGATTGCTCAATTTCGCCCATTTTGGTAGAAGACCTTTTAGCCAACTCAACAACATTGGAAATTTCAACTGCCTTCTTGGTTTGAGTCTGTTGGCTAGAGGGAAGACCTTTCTTTAACCTTTTATACTCATGAGCAACAGTATCAACTTCTTCAAAAACATGGGGAACTTTTTTAATAATATTAGGCAATTTATCAATCACCTTAGACTTCTTGGGATCAACCTTGGTAGTGGGAGAATAGGACTCTTCCATCAGGTTGGGAATCTCTCTCTTATCCATAGTTGTAAGTGGGGAAAAAGGGAAGGGAGAAGTCTTCAAAGTCTCAAAGGAAGAAGATAGGCTAAGATCTTTATCAACTTCAGTAAACTCTTCAGCCGACGAAGTAGAAACTGGTTCTTTCTCCAAGTCTAAAATAGTTGAAGGCAAAGCTGCAACGGGTCGAGCAACAAAAGAGGTGATGGAACTCTTATACTCCAATAGCATAGAAGTTGATCGAGAGTGTCCACCTTCTACTCTCTGGTTAAGTCCCCATAAGAACTTAAGCTCAGCAAAATTAATTTCCCCTTCTTTGGGATACCTCTTCTTATTTTCCTCTACATTAAAAGCATTAACAATGAGAATTAAAAGACATCATAAATAAAAATATAAAGGGGAATAGAAAGTAAAGAAATAATAACCTATCCCACACCCTGATTGGGGAGTAGTGATACCAAAATTGGTACCACCAATTCAGTGTGATAAGAGATCTCATACCATCACTACAACAAAAAGAGATGAGGCTAAGGAGAAGATAACACGAGATATAAGTGGTTCGGCCAGAGCCTACGTCCACTGTGCATTATGAATGGTGGTTTTCATTATTATAAGGGCACTAATATCCTATAAATACAACATTCAAGATTTTCTCTCTTTGCTGTGTATTTTGATAGAGTTTTGCTAGGATTGAGAATAATCAATCCTTTACAATGAGGTAGAAGATAACTATTTATATGTCTAAGGTGGTGTCATACGCACCCTAGTCATGCATGAGGCATGCACAACTTCAATTGTCCAACAAGGTGATGCCATATGTCCCTGGTGCATGCAAGCAATGATTATAAGATATTCCTCACATGTGTGAGTGATGTTGTTGTAACAGTTTAGTTCACGTTGGGTTGATAGACCATGCACATTGTCTCATACGTGCTCCGTTCCATGCTCCCTGTAAGATGCCCAAAATGTCCTGCTGAGGTTGAAGTGTCGGCCTGTCTGAGTACGAGACTGCTGATATTCCAAAGGAATACATGTAAATAATTGTGAAGTGTAGTCTCGATTGACCAGGGTTAGGTTAAGACGAGAAAACAAGTTAATTTAAGAAATATTCGATCTATCAATGTAGCCGAGATGAGACGTGAGGCTAAAGAAAAATACCTGTTATCTCGGCTTAGGTCTTAGACGAGCCGAGATACGACGGATGAGACAGGTTGAACTAGATACACACGATGCTTGTTAAAAGGTCTTATAGGGTCGGCCCAAGCCGAGCTTGTTGTGAGCTAAGATGAGGTCTCATAACGGCATATCAATCACCCCTATCCCTTAGTCTTATGTGTTGATAAAAGACTAGGGGTAAAAAAGTCAAGTATCATAGACCAAGTATGTCTCTTATTTATCACACATTGATATATCGACGTGTACGAACGGGGGACACCTGTCATCTATCCTTTGGCCTAGCGTGCTCCCAAAGCAGTGGCGACAGCATGTGTTTATTTTGGGAGTTGTGCTCTAACGATGAGCACCTTGAGAATTGAGCCCATCATTAGTGAGATTTGAAAATGTTTTACCTAAAATCACTTTCACTTTCTCCATTTACATGCACCACTTTCTCTCTCTAGTTTTCTCAGTTTTCAGATCTCTTTCTCTTTCGGTGAACTTCCCAGCATTTTTGGCCATTCTCTTAGCTCTCTGGCGGTATCCAGCTTAGGGAAATATTCTAGGTATTCCTTTATTCCCTTATTTCCTAGCATTTCATCACTTTGCCATTTATGTGTTTGCTCGCACTTTTTTGGTGAGCTTATTATCTTTTCGGTGACTATTTTAGGTAGCTGGAAGGAGGTTTTAGGACTGATAACTTTGGTTTGGGGGTTAAGAGAGTGGTTTAAAAGTTTTGGGCCGATATTTTTAGGGTTTTTTCCTTCTATTTTTCCCTTGTTTGATTTGTCCGGTGAAAAAATGGCCATCTTCTTCAGTGGAACACTCAAGAGGTTCTTGAGTGTTCTTGGCTCTAACCCTTCATATTCCTTGCCTTAAATCTTTTAGTTAAAGCTAAGTCGAACTGTTAGCTGTTTGCCCTTTTCCACTATTTCCACCAAGTTGAGGGTCGTCCTCTGGATGTTTCAAAAGTTATACGAGCTAGCTGAAGACTTCCCCTTATTCAGACAGGGGTGGTTCAGATAGATCAGACAATACGAGGCCCAGGAAGCTGCCAAGCGCAGGATCGAAGCCTTCCCTCTTCATCCTATCTATCTTATACCTATTACAACTATTCATCCTCCAATCGTAGAAATTAGTGACTCCATCTCTGAGTCAGTTGCTGAGAGTATTGACTCTTTTCAAGTGGCAATAGAAGTCCCACATGATAGGTCTGAGGATGCTCAGGGTTTTTCAATAGCCTCGTCTTCTTTTCAAGCTGAGTCATCCAATAGGTCTAGTTATCAGACCAAGCCGAGTCACCATCAAACTTATATGAGTCCTCTCATGGGTCACATTCTTCTATATAGATCCTCTCGTCCCATGATAGGTCAAGAGTGAATGTCGTTGTACCACCCCTATTGGTTGTCATCCCTCTTATTTCCATCCCTGGGGAACGCTTTACTAAGACTTCTCGTCATGAGGCTTCTCATTCCCTAGGTATCATCTCGGTTATAGATCACGACAACGATAATGATAAGGGATCGCTATATACCACATGTGTTGAGTCTTACGTCAGCACAGTCATTGAGATCGACCTGTTGTACTAGAGATATTTGTACAGTATTGGTCTTTCTATGAATATGAGAGCTCCCTTGGCCAACGAGAGAGCATTTCAAGGCCGAGAGGTTGAAATTTATGTTTACAAGCAAATGTTTAAGGTCAGCTTCAGGCTTCCCATACACCCCTTTATATGAGCCATTTTAAGCAGTCTCGGTCTCGGCCCTTCCCAGTTATCATCGAGTGCATAAAGAGTAATTCTTGGGTTTTTGGCCCTATGAAAGGTGGTTAATCATACCGACCTTATAATTAGCATTTTCAGAGGGTGTTATACGGTCTCTTTTCCCAATATCCAACTTTGCTACTATCATCTCGTAGCTAAGAAATCTGAGACGAAATCTTTATTAGTCACTCAGACTTCTAATCACAATTAGAAGCCTCGTTATTTTTCATCTCGAGAGCCTAGGAATTCATCCTTGATGTCCCTTGCACTTCCTCAGAGCCTTGATTCCCCCACCGATGGGCCAAAGCCTCGATATCAGTTAAAGTTGATCCGATTTTGTGTGTTGAATCCTTGAAAAAACTTGAGGAAGTTAGGGAACAAGGAAAAAAAGGGGGTCTTATCCAATTTGAACATTTAATGACCCCATCCTACCTAGAGCAGATGGCCATAGGGACCACAAATGTGTATCTAGTGTTCATGTGTAAATAAGCTCAAGTGCAAGCCTGCCATGTTAGTAATAAACCCAATAAGTCGGGATCATCTCCACAAGGAATTTGGACGATGAAATTCGTGATGACGTTGGAAAGATGAAGGAATCCCAGCTTCGACTCTAAAAGAAATGAAAAGGTGGGTGAAATAACTACTACTAGATGAAAATTTTAGGGCAACAACTAATGAAACTACGAACTAACAGTATCCAACTATGCTAATTAAACGAAATGCTGATGATAAATGGATCAACAATTTAACTATGAAATGAGAACAAAAGGTTGGATTGCAATCCCCCACACCCTAGTAATTCACTTCATAGGAGACTAAATTCGGAAGTAAGATTTTAAATGAACCCGATCTTTATTAATCCTAAGCATTCCATATATGAGGGATCGTAGCATGCACCATGTGAAATCAAAGGCAAGAATAAAGCGGTGTCACATTAACCAATACGCGCGTCGCACTCTTAAGCATCCCAGTTACCTAGGGCAAATGAGATCAAAAGTCCTACGACGGTCGCAATAGTTACGCAACACAATTCATCAAAGATTTTAATTCAAAAGTCTATTTATCATTATGGTAAATTACATCGGGTGGGGTTCTTGCACCCCAACCCTTAGAAAATCAGCTATACATGATTAACTTAGAGAGAAACATGATTTTTGAGAAATAAAACATTAAATATAAAAAAACTAAATGAAAAGGGAATTGTAGATTCAAACCAACAATTAAACTAATGAGCAATTGATAATTTAAAGGAAAGATATTACTTGAATTGCAGAAATTTAATTCAAACCCTTACAGCCAAATCTTCTTCTGGAAAAACTAGCTTTTTCTTACTACAAAAATCTTCTACTCCTACTTAGCTAACCTAAAAAATCGATTTGTGTAACGAATCTGAATAAATAGCTCCTAAATTTAGAAGAGTTTGACCCACATAAAACTCTGAGTGAGAATAGAAAAATTCATGGAAATCCAACGCGGTCCGGACCCATTGGGGGAGGAAGTCCGGATCACCCCCTTATTTTAAACGGGTTCCTTAGCTTAAGGCGGTCCGGATCCTTTTTGGGAAAAAGGTCCGGATCACCCCCTATTTCTTGACAGAGATTTTTTTCTAGGGTGGTCCAGATCCTTTTCTGGAAAAAGTTCAGAATTGCTTAGCTTTTTCATACATAACTTTTTTGGAACCGGTCCGGACCCTTTTCTGGGCGATCCGAACTCCTGCCTTTTTCGTTCAGGGATCTTTTTCTTATTCCTTCTCAACTTCAAATCTTCGTAACTTTTTCACCGTGGCTTGGATTGACTTTTCGTTTCTTCCAAAGTTCTTGAAATGAATTCTCTTCAACTCTCTAGTTGGATTCAACTCCAGACGAAGGCTATAAATTCACAAAATTTCCCTTTGACTTTCCTTCTTTGACTTTGTTCATTGCTTTTCCAGTTTCTTTCTCCCTTAATGCTTCAAATACCTGCAAAATCTAGGAGAAATACACGAAACTAGATGTAATTATTAGAAGGAGTTAGTATAAAAAAAATGCGATAATTACACTCATTTTAGGTTACTCGAGATAATAAAAGTCCCTAAATTAAGGGGATAAATTCAGAAGAATTTGAGCCTAATCAGTGAACCCCCTGTCTGAGATGTGTAAGTGTTTCTCAATTATTATCTCTTCCAATTGTTGTATTATATTTATCCTGTCTGAACTGATGATATTACTTTCTTGCTTACAGGCCAGCCATCAAATACCTCAAAAGCTATGTGGATGATGGCAGCTCCCGATATAGACAATTTACTAAAGTAGATAGGCAAGAAATCGACCCCTGCTCCTTAAACCAAGAAATCTACGACTACCGACCCTCGTCAAGCCGAGAGCTTAAGGAAAAGAAAAGAGGGCCAGGAGAACCTCCCCACTACTCATTAGAGCAAGAAGAGTAAGGACGTCCCATTCAAGACCGAGATGAGTAGAGATATTCCAATCTCCTTTGAGGACACTCTGACGGAGCGACTGAAGAACTTAAAACTTTGCTCTAACTCTGCCTTAGGGAGTAAGGATCAGGATGCTGAGTTCCTTGACTCCAATACTTCAGATTCCGATCTCATATTTTTAGAGGCAATAAATAACTTGCTGATGAATGACTTTATCCTTCATAAAGTTGTTCAAGTAAGTGATTGCTCTTTTCTAGACTATTATTGCCATTTTTGTCTGAACTGTAAGGTCGTCTCTTAATCTAGTCTCGTATTGACCTTCCTTGCTTAATGTAGAATAATATCTGCCTTCAAAGATCCACCGATGGATCAAGAAGAAGGTTCTTGAGATCCATGTATCCCGTTAAGCCATCAAGGATGACGAGTCTCGGAAGAGCCGTATTCAAGAGCTTAAGACCCAAATGGAGAACTTGAACAAGCAGAGCATTCTGAGGAAATTTTATCTCTGAACAAGAGTCATGAGGTGGTTATTAAGACTTGTAACAACACCCACTCAATAAAGATTGCTGGGAAAGTGAAGGAGGTTATTGACAATAAAATCTCTGAGGCTCAGATGTAGGAAGTTGAGACCTTCAAGTCCTCTGAGGAATTTTTGGGATACAATGTGCAGTAACTTGAGAGTGTTGCTCACACTAGTTGCCTGTGGGCAACCATGAAGTTCCCAGAGATTGCTCACTTGTATGATCAACTGAAGTCTTTCACCCTAGACGATTATCTTGTTATGATAGCTTTACCATAGGTAGAGGGGTCGGCACTGGATAATGAGCCCACAATTCAGACCACAAAACTTATTGGAGAGAGAGAGCCTGTTGGTGATAATGAAGTCTTTAGTACTACAGTCGGGGGTTGTGTCAGCTCTCAAAGAAGCTGAGGACCCAAATAGTGAAGGGACGAACCCCGGAGCCTTGTTTTTCTTAGCTTTTATCTTTTATGGGCGGCCGTCTGTGGCCTGATACCCTCTTTTAATTGCAATATCTTCTAACTACTTGATAATTATGTGTATCTTATCAGTAACATCGTATACATTCTTGAACACTCATCATTTTATGTTTTTGAATGGGAAATTCCTCTAACCATTTACAATCGTACTCTAAATGGATGACTAGCATTCATGATTTACTTATATTTACTTTTTATTCATGCCTTCTTTCGAAGATAAATAAAATAACCATAAGATGTTTTATATCCTTAATATCACTAACTAAATGAATAATTCCAACCTCATCATATTTTTATACATGCTTGATACAGGAAACATGTTTCATATGTTAAAGATTATCTCTTTCTTATCTGAGATGTTGCATAGTTTAAAAGTGTGTGGATGAGAGTCATCTCATCCATGAACTTGCGTCTTGGCCGAGAGGGTTTATCCACCAAGTTAATGATGTTTAAAATAAACCACATTTAAGTGATGTCTAATTTGAATCCACCAAATTATGGTGCTATATCACAAGCCTCTCGTCATTTTGAGAGTGTATGAATGATAGTCTTCTCGTCTATGAACTGTCATCTCGGCCGAGCGGGTTTATCCACTAAGTTAATGATATTTAAAATAAACCAATTTTAAGTGATTTTTAATTTGAATATACCAAATTATGGTGTTATATCACAAGTCCCCTCTTATCGTTTTGAGAGTGTATGGATGACAGTCATCTTGTTCATGAACTGTCATCTCGACCGAGAGGGTTTATACACCAAGTTAATGATGTTTAAAATAAACCACATTTAAGTGAGTTTTAATTTGAATCCACCAAATTATGGTGTGATATCACAAGTCCCCTCTCGTCGTTTTGAGAATTTATGGATGAGAGTCGTCTCGTCCATGAACTGTCGTTTCGACTGAGAGGGTTTATCCACCAAGTTAATGATGTTTAAAATAAACAACATTTAATGGATTTTTAATTTGAATCCACCAAATTATGGTGTTATATCACAAGTCCCCTCTCGTCATTTTGAGGGTGTATGGATGAGAGTCTTCTCGTCCATTCACTGTTGTCTCGGTCGAGAGGGTTTATTCACCAAGTTAATGATGTTTAGAATGAATCACATTTAAGTGATTTTTACCCTTCTCGATGTTGTTGACAGTCCATGGATAAGGTCGACCCTGTCTAAACTATCATGTTACCGAGAGCAACTTAGAGCTATTTCACCACAAATGATGTTTTATAACTTAAGATGAGTTGATACATACAAGAAATAAGTATTCAAACAATAGAAAAGGTAGGAGAGAACACCTGGAAATTTCCATTCATGATCTGATTCCTATATACATGGATAAATGATACTAAAATGAAATTGATAAGAGACAATCAAAACTCAAATGAAATTTTAACAAAAAACCTCTTACTGATAGTACTTCTTCAGATGGTCAGTGTTTCATGGATTGGAGAATGGCTCTCCATCTAAATTTTCCAGCTGATACATTCCTGGAACCACTTTTTCAACCACCCTATAAGCACCATGCATGTTAGGATGAAGCTTGTTGGGCTTCCACCAAGTCTTCTTCAGGAAGAGGTCTCCTACTGCCATTGGTCAATCCTTCACCCTCTTATTGTAAAACTTTGTTGCTCTTTGCTAATAGGCATCTTGCCTAACCACAACATCATCTATTTGTTCCTCTATAAGGTTCAAATCCAGTATCCTTTCTGCCACATTATGCTCCGAGTCATATGTTTGGACTCTATAGGTTGGGAGACCTATCTATGTGTGCATTACAACTTTTGAGCCATAGGCTAGCATGAACGAAGTTTCCCCCATTGGGTTCCTCTCAGTAGGCCTATATGCCCATGGGATGGCATGCACCTCATCAATCCATCTCCCTTTGGCATTTTCTAAATTTTTCTTGATTCCATTAATAATTATTTTGTCAGTAACCTTTGTCTGCCCATTAGACTGTGATCGACCTGAATTTGAAAAGAATCGTTTTGTGCCCACCCGCTCATAATACTTGTCAAGGGAGATGTTCTTATACTGCTTCCCGTTATCGGAAATCAAAGTGTTAGTTATACCATATCTGTAGATAGTATTTTTCTAGATAAACTGAAAGGACATCTTCTCCGTGATTGTGATTATCGCCTCGGCCTCTACCCACTTTGAGAAATAGTCAATAACTACAATCAGGTAGCGATAATTGTTCACAGCCCATGGAAATGGTCCTACTAGATCGATCCCCAGATCGAAAATGGCCATGGGGATGTTATAGAGGTAATGGGTTGATGAGGTTGATGGGGAATGGTGGAAAACCTTTGGCGTTTTTACATTTCTTCACATATGCAGTTGTATCTTTGGTCAAAGTAGGCCATCAATATCCCTAAGTAATGATCCTCTTTGCCACTGACCTCCCTCCGATATGACTAGAACAAGATCCCTCATGCACATATTTCACAATATACTCTACCTCAGATGGGAGAACACATCTGAGTAGAGGGAGTAAGAATCCTTTCTTATACTAAATGTCTCCTATAATGGAGAACTTATCCGTTTTGTACCTCATCTTTTTCCTCTCGACTCTAGACTATGACAACTCCCCATCTCTGATTTACCGGATGATGGGATCCATCCAAGAATCTCCCAAATTCAAGTTCAAACAAAATTTCATTTTACTATTTTCTTCTTCAATGGTCGATCGATGTAAGATCTCTATCGGCACCGACCTTCGAGTTTTTGTTCTTGTAGCAGAGGCTAACCTTGCCAAATCATCGACTCGACTATTATCCAGACGGGTATCTTCTCCAGCTTCACGACTTTGAAATTCTTTAGTGTTTTTTTCACCCTTTTTAGGTATTTGATCATTATGTCATCTTTGGCCTCACATACCCCCAAAATTTGATTCACAACTAACCTGGAATCACTATGAACCAGAAGTTGGCTGGCGTTCATTGCCCGAGCAAAAGAGCAACCTAATAGGAGGGATTTATACCGTGACTCACTATTGGAAGATTTGAAGCTAAATCTCAGTGCATACTTAATATCGGTCCCGTCTAGGGCCGACACAATTAACCCTGCTCCTCTCCCTGCCTCGCACGAGGAGTCATCGACATATAAGTTCCATATTACAAAATCTTTTAAAAATTACCCTCTTCCAGGGACCCATTTTTGAGGAGGTATCTTTTTTCCTCATTCTCAAACACCTTACTTCTGGTTGAACTCAGCTCAGCCTCAATCGGGGGAAGACATGTTGGTTCACAAGATGGAACCTCAATTTCTTCTGTATCGGCCTCATCCCATATGAACTCGATAACGAAGTCTGCTAAGACTTGCCCCTTAATGACAATTCTCGACTGTAGATAATATCGAATTCCCCTAGCTCAATTTCCCAGACCATCAACCTACTCAATTTCTCAGATTTATGGATGATCTGTCTAAGTAGGCCTGCTAATCGGGCTCTGTGAGTCGAGCTTGGGGTTGATAAGGCTCGAATTGATTTTCATTTACTCGGCTCAAGCTCAAGCTCGACTTGAACGAGCCTGAGATTGCTTGGCTCAAGATCAGCTCACAAAGTATAACGGGCTTCAGGCCTAATTTGAGCGGGCCCGAATTGAATATTCCAATATGTATTTATTTATTTTAATAATAAATATTCATATATTCCAATACAAATTTATTTATTTTAATAATAAATATTCATTTTAGCAATAAAATTCTTATTTCAGCAATAAAAACACATTTTAGTAATAAAATTCATATTTCTACAATAAAATAAGAATTTCAGCATTAAAAATTCTTATTTCAGCACTAAAAAAACATATTTCAGCATTAAAAACCACATTTCAGCACTAAAAAACATATTTCAGTATTAAAAAAATAGATTTCAACATTAAAAGAACACATTTCAGCACTAAAAAAACATATCTCAGCATTAAAAAAACACATTTTAGCATTAAAAAAATATATTTCTACACTAATATTGACATAGCATAGGCATTGAAATATCATTTTGGGATATCTCTGCTCGGCCCCTTGGAAAGCCTTACTGTTAAAATACATTGGCTTTTGTACTCTATCTTCATCTCTGACTATAGCATCACTTATGTCCAACTCCGATATAGCCATATATAAATATAACTTCTCTCCTTGGATTGGTCTTGACAATAAGAGTGGGGAGACGAGGTAGGCCTTTCATTCTTGAAAGACCCTATCCCACTCCTCATTCCACTCAAAAGTTTTTCTAAGTACTTTGAAAAAAGGAAGGCACTTGTCAGTATCTCTAGACACAAACATGTTTAATACTACCACTCAATCGGTTAACCTCTGCACATCTTTGATTGTCGTCAGATTCTTCATCTCTAATAAAGCTTTGATCTTCTAGGATTTGCTTCAATACCCCTCTGGTTCATGATAAAGCCCATAAACTTGCCTGCTCCCACACTGAAGACACACTTGGTGTTGTTAAGCTTCATCCTGAACTCGTCCATAGTATCAAAGGTCTTCTCAAGGTCGGCCACATGAGTGTCGGCCTTGAGACTCTTTGTCAACATATCATCGACATAAACTTCCATCGTCTTCCCTATTTGATCCTCGAACATCATGTTGACTAACCTTTGGTATGTTTCCCCTGCATTCTTTAAATTGAAGGTCATGACCTTGTAGCAATAGGTCCCCTTGTCAGTTATAAAGGATGTCTTCTCCACATCGGTCGGGTCCAGGAATATCTGATTATATCCTGAGTAGGCATCCATGAAACTCATTTATTTATGGCCAGTAGTAGAACCCACCATCTGGTCTATCCTCAACAAAAGGAAGCTATCTTTAAGACAGGCTTTGTTCAGGTCTGTAAAATCAACACACATCCTCCATTTGCCATTAGCCTTAGGGATGATGACAGCATTGTCCAACCACTCAGGGTAGATTACCTCCCTAATGAAGTCGGTCTTTTTTAACTTCTTCACCTCTTTTCTGATGACATCATATTTCTTATGGGAGTAGACTCTCCTTCTCTGTATGATCGACTTTGTATCCTCACCCACATTAAGCTTATGGCAGATGATCTTCGGATCGATGGGAGGCATATCTTCATGGCTCCAGGAAAAAATGCTTTGCCTCTTCTTCAATAACTTGATCAACTCTTCCTTGACTTCCTCCCTCGCAGCTTTTCTGATTTAGATGGGTTTTTTCAGTTCGTCCTCATTGAGGACGATGGATTCTACCTCCTCAGCTGCCTCTCCCTTCTTTAACTTATCCTCATCTCTAGGAACCAGCGTATCAATGTTATACTTTGTAGTAGCCCTTTTGTATGCCTCTCTCTTCTTGGCTGAATTGAAGTAGCATTAGCGCGCCTCAACCTCGTCACCCTGCACTTCCCATATCCCATATGGAGTCAAAAATTTAATCATTTGATGAATCATTGAAGCACGACCTCAAATTCCTTGAGGGCTACTCTTCCCAAAATTATGTTGTAGGTCGAGTAGTTATTATTAGGCCTGTCAATGGATTGGATTTTATCCGAATCCGATCCGTTTAAGCGGATATGGATCATGCCTAAAATTCGATTAGCCGATTACCCGTTTATTATATGGAGCGAATTTGGATTCATATACTTTAATCCATTAATAATCCGATCCAATTAATATTTTTAATATATATAACATTATATATAATATATTTTTAATCAATATATATTGTATTTAATAATATAATAAATATTTATTACAACAGTTCGTTATTTCATTATGTGTTTTTTAGGAACATTTTCAAAATAAATATATGAAATAAGAGTTGAAAATAAAAATGTTGAAAATCAAGTTTAACATAAATGGATAATCGGATCGGATCCGAATCCGTTTAGCATAAAAGGATATGGATTTGGATTTGCGTGATTCGATCCGATTAATAAACGGATCGGATTCAAATCCGTTTAACATAAACGAATTTCGATTGGATTTGCCTGATCTGGTCCGAATTCGATCCGTTTATAGGCCTAGATATGATCATCCACGATGTAGAAACTAATCTTCTTCATGAGGCACTTCGGCCAGTAATTTCCTATTCTGGCCTCCATTTTATAAATCCCTAAAGGGTGTACTTTCTCCCCCTGAACCCTATGAGAGGTCGATGATACGACATTAGCCTCTTCTTGCTCATACCTAAGCCTTTGTAATAATCCTAAAATATAACGTCGAACAAACTGTCGTCGTCCACCAAAATCCTCAGAACCTCATAACCATGTACCAGAGTGGTGATAACTGTATGGGGGCTTGAAGGTAATCTTGACATTAGGGACAAATCCCCAATTAGCAACAGTGTTTGAGATTAAGCAACCGAGGTAGCTCAAGCGTGGCAACTCAGCGAGGCAGCTTGGCGTAGTAGCTCATATTTTAGCTTGTTGTATTAGTCATATTGTATTTTCATTATTGATGACTGTAATCTTTAACGGTTGTAATGACGTAACGATAATAACAAAAGAGTTTGTATGAGGTCAAACGATACTTGCGAGAGACCAGTCTTGGCAAGGCCTGGGAGAGCTTTCATGCTCTATCGAATGACCTCACCGTGGGAACTTTAGAGGGACCCGGTTTGGAGGTTTAAGAAGTGAGGCACCGTTGGGGCTTGTCCTGACCATACTAGATACACCTGGTAAAACACCGAAGGACCCTGACCGTGGAACCTCAAGCGGAGCAGCTTGGAGTTCCATCGGGCGTTGAGTTATGAACCAAGTATCCCTCTACTTAATGTCACATCTACTGTAGGTGATGTCACTAGCCAGCTAAATAATGTCACACATGAACTTGAGTAAGCCACCGTGGTATTTGGGGCTGTCAGGCAGTTGGTGATCCACCTCTGTGACAACAGCCCCCTGGCGCACAGTGGTTAGGAAAAAGGCAAGTCTTGGCATTTAATGATTATGACGTGGAGACAACTAGTACATCAGGCATTTAATGCTGTGACATAAAGTATGAGGGATGTCTTTCACAGTTTTAATGACTGAGTTACCTCGAGGGTAGTGTGTGTGTGTGGGGGAGGGGGGGGGGGGGCTATTTAAGGACCCCAACCACCTTTGAGGAGGAGAGAGACTTTTAGAGAGTTCAAAAGTTATTACAAAAGAGAATACACATCAGAGGGAGTTATGGAAAAAACCAGAGAGTTTACTCACTCACCATTGTCATTTATTATAAAGCTTTCAATATTCGACAGAGATTCTTAAGGTTATTTTGGTGTGGTTTTACCTGCCTACCAAGGTGTATCTAGGATGCTTACTTCTCTCTCCCTCTAGCTAAGCCACTTCTAAAGTTCATTATTATTCCTTGAGTTATACATCGAGAGACTTTGTGAGTCTAAACTGAGTCTTATCTTCATTGAGTTCATGTTTATATGTTCTGTCATTAATCCAAAGCTTTGGCCAACTAACTTGTCATTACCATACTCAATAAGGGTTACGCCTCCATATATATAATCTAAAGTACCCTCCTACATTTGGCAACTCCACTGGGGAGGCATTATTCTAGATAAGGAGTATGGCGCAAGATAATGCTACTCGGAGACTCAATTTTGATGACATACAGCATAATGAAGAACAGGCTGCGAGAGAGCAAGAGGCCCTAGGAGATGAGGCTCCTCGAATAGAGGTACCTCTGGCGCCAGCAATGATAGGCATCCCGGGGGTGGCCCAACCTCCCGTGATCACGGGGTTGGGACCCGCCCAGATTACCCTCCTCATGAGCAAGTTTCACAAGTTCTTGCAAACTCCGGTGGCTTCAACTATGCTGGAAGGGTTAGAGGCTAACGCTTTCGTAACACCAGGAGTAGCCCCCACGGTTCCACCAGGGGCAGGTGTTACAGGAGCGGTCCCAGCAAGTGTACCCTCTATTGTGAATCCAGCTATGGGTACCTCAGGATTTTCAACGGCACCACCGGTAACGTTCGCTTCGGTTCCAACGAGCGCTCGGCCCTCTGCCCCATTGATGGTGGCCCCAGTAGCCTCTCCCATGGAAGAAATGAGAAAAGAGATGCAGAAAGAGAGGCTGAAGTTCATGCAGGCTTCTCGCAGGCTGTGGGCGAGGTGGCTTCGGTCTACGATGACTTTCAAACACCTTACCCCCAGGAATACAATGACGAGCCCTACCCGAAGGACTATATTCCCCCTACCTTTGAAAAATACTCAGGGAAGGGTGGGAACCTGAAGGAAGACATTAAGCGTTTCGTTGAACATTTAGGAGCGCACTGCAATGACAAAAAGCTTAGATTGAGGGAGTTCTCCAAATCCCTGACTGATAAAGCATACACTTGGTACTCTCATTTGCCTACCAATAATGTCTCTACGTGGGAGGAGATGCATGTATTGTTCGTCCGAAAGTTTTTCTTGGCAGAAGATGAGTTCACCCTAACCCAACTTGGCAGGGAGAGGCAGAGGCCAGGAGAAGAGGTGGTGGCCTATATTCAAAGGTTTAGGGAAAGGTCCCTCGATGTAAGGGAAGAAGCTAAGGAGGCCAAGTTACTACAGATTTGTGCTGAGGGATTACTTCCTGAGTATATCTGTCACCTAATCAATGAGACGCGCGAGGGAACATTTTCAGCATTCTTAAAATCCGCAAGAAATATCTCTTTGGTGGTGCGACCTAGCCCGATAGTAGCTCCCATGGTGTTCAGACAACCGATACAACCCATTGGAGGAAGGTCTCAGGCCCCACAGGTGGGATATATCGACAGGGAAGATAGGGGCAAGGCGCCGAGGAAGGACAACAAAAGAAAGTTCGGAAGAGATATAGAAGACCCACCACCGTTACCTTGCACGGTGGAGGAGGCTGTGAGTTACTATAACGCAATGGTCCAAGGCGGAACGGTTTATGAACTAAAGGGTGTTCCGGCGGAAGAGCCCGATGCAACAACTAGGGCTGACCCCAAATATTGTCAGGTTCATCGAAAAGTCCAGCATCCAACAGAAAGCTGCTTCACGCTGCGAAGAATCATCGACAAGTACATGAAGGCGGGAACATTACAAATCCCCCCGCAGAACGTTAACAATAACCCACTCCCGGCACATGGGGCCAATCTTATAACGGCCTACGATAAGGAGGCAGAACGGGAGGGGGAGGGGCAGCAATGAAGGAGTTCGATAAAGAACTGGAACGTTGCACCAGGGGAATGGCTAACGTAGTTCTAGCTTATGATGAAGCACGTGATAGGGACGTAGAAGACGCCTACAGCATTGAGGGTAAGGAAACAGGCCCAGTCGTAGAATGTAGCGCAGTATCAAAATCTCCAAAGTTCACTTGGTTCTTCGACCAAGTGGGAATCCCGAAAGAGGGCAGAATGGAGATAACTCAGTCGATCTTAGATATTGCAAGAAGAGATGCAGTCCCCTCGCTAAGATGGAGGGGACCCATGGCTAGGCTGGTAAAGAAGTTCCTATCAGAGGTGACGTTCAGCGATGCGGATAGAGCTGTAAGGTTCCCCCATAATAGGCCTTTGTATGTAACCGCCAGTGTTAATGGGGTTAGATTTGCCAGGACTCTTATGGATGGGGGTGCTTCCATCAACATTATGCCAATCAACTCCTTCCACACGGCTAATATTCTGGAAGAAAGGTTGGTTCCCATGCCCTTGGTAATCTCGGGCTACGATAATCAATCTTCCAAATCCATCGGGTATGTGAACGTGGGGATAGTAATGGGAAATCTTAGTTCCCATATCAAGTTCCACGTAATAGAAAGCACAACTTCCTATCATTTGTTAATAGGGAGAGTATGGATGCACAACTAAGGGTTAGTTCCCTCAACTTACCATTAATGTGCTAAGGCGAATATCAAGGGGACAGAAGTGACCATAAGGGCGACTAAGAGGCCTTTCGCTATCGAAGAAGCACACTTGGTGGATGCAGCCTTTTATACAGAGCTCGAGGGGGACGTGAGGCTAACAAGAAGAATGGAGGGAGCATGGGTCCCCTTGATTAGAGAAAGAATGGGACCTTTAAACGAGGATGGCAAAGGGGGGAGGATCGAGGAAACATATCGGGCGGTCCCTCGGTCCCAAAATATCTCGAAGCAGCTCAAAGACAAGAGGAGGCCTAAGACAGACCCAGGCGAACATGAGGTCCAACGACAAAGCGTGTTGAGTCGTTTTTCAGGGGAAAGAATCGCTGAGGCTTCCAGAGAAAGGAAGAGAAAGGTTGTGGCAACAGCTACCAGCAGGCAATGCAAGAAAATTGTCACTGAGGAGGGAAAGGTGGTGTACCGCTTATAATGGTGTGAGCGGGCGGCCGAAAAGACTAACAATGAGGTTGACCCGATATATGAGTGTTTTTTAGTAGATCAACGGGGGCAGTGTATGGTGATAGACAACTCCAACATACAAGAGTTCGTAGAAGATGTCACTGAAGAACCAGACTACATGGCGGACCAACCAAGGCCCCAGGCACAAGAGTTGGAGCAGCTAAACCTAGCAGGAGAAGGGGAAGATCCAAGGCCTATCTTTATCTCGAAAGATCTTGTTAAGGAGAAACAATAAGCCTTGGTTGACCTGATTCGGGAGTTCATAGATGTCTTCGCATGGAAGTACACTGAAGTTGAAGGGCTGGATGAGGAGGTGAGCTGCCACAAGTTGAACGTGATGCCTTCGGCTATTCCGGTGAAGCAGGCAACAAGAACTTACAAGCCTGAAATAGATTTAAAGATTAAAGAAGAAGTTCAACACTTATTGGCAGCAGGATTTATCAAGCCCATACAACATTCCCTCTGGCTATCTAGCATTGTGCCAGTAGGGAAGAAAGACAAAAACCAAATAAGGATCTACGTGGACTTTAGAGACTTGAATAGGGCTTGCCCCAAGGATGAGTTTCCCCTAACCTCCATCGACAATTTGATAGATGCCACGGCTGGTCATGAGATGTATAGCTTCATGGATGGATATGTGGGATACAACCAGATCAAGATGGACCCCTCTGACGTAGAGAAAACAACATTCAGAACGCCGTTGGGTAACTTCATGTACAAGGTAATGTCGTTTGGACTCAAAAGCGCCAATGCTACGTACCAAAGAACAATGATGGACATTTTTCATGACTTCTTCCACAAATTTATGGAATTCTAAGTAGACGACTTGGTCATCAAATCAAAAAAGGAGGAGTCCCATCTAAACGACTTAAGGAAGGTGTTTGCTCGGTGCAGGAGGTACAAGTTAAGGATGAACCCGTTAAAGTGTGTCTTCGGAGTAACAAGGGGTAAGTTTTTAGGCTTCGTGGTTAATCGACAAGGGGTACAGATGGACCAGGATAAACAGCGGGCAATCTTGGAGATGCCATGTCCAAGAACGGCGAAGGAGCTGAAAAAGTTTTCTCTGTAAAGTCTCCTACCTTAGGAGATTTGTGCCTGGATTGGCTGAAATAACGCATCCACTGATGCAGCTGCTATGAAGGAACACGAAATTCAGATGGGAAGAGGTTCACCAGAAGTCCCTTGTTGGGATGAAGAAGCTGCTCGTGTAACCACAAATCATGGTTCCTCCCCAGGCGGGAGCTCTATTGCAGCTATACCTCACATCCACCACGAGGTCCATTGGAGCTCTGCTAGCACAAGAAGTAGACGGGCAAGAACGGCCGGTTTACTATCTCAGCAGAATTATACATGGGCCAAAAATTAGATATACTAGCTTAGAAAGGCATTGTTTAGCCTTGGTCTTTGTAGCACAAAAACTTAGGCATTATATGCTGTCTTTTACCATTCATATTGTAACTAGATGCGACCCAATTAGGTATTTAGTCACAAAGACTATATTGATTGGCAGGGCAGCTAGATGGTTACTTATTCTCTCTGAATATGACTTAAAATGTGTGGTCCCTCGCGCAATCAAAAGCCAGGCGTATGCTGACCTATTGGCCATCTTCCCTTCAGGAGCCTTCGAGCCGCCTAGGGAAGACATTCCAGGAGATGATTTGCAGGCCGATTACCTGGATACAACTGGGGAGGAATGGACGATGCAGTTCGATGGATCTTCGGCAGAAAAGAAGGGAGGAGCAGGGATTGTTCTTTCAAAAGGGATGGAAGAGATTTGCCTTTCCTACAAACTAGATTTCCCTTGCTCTAATAACGAGGCAGAATACGAGGCGTTGGTACTAGGGCTTCTAGAGGCTCTTCGGAGGGGAATTCGTTCACTCTGCATTAAGGGTGACTCGAACTTAGTAATTCAATAGGTAAATGGAGAATATGCGTTGAAACACATGAGCCTGAAGCCCTATAGAACGATTATTCAAAGGCTCCTCAACCAGTTCCATCGGACCAAGATCAGGAGACATCCCAGAACAATGAACCGCCATCCAGACGCCTATGCCACTATTGCCCAGAAGATGATAATGAAAACCAATGAGACTACAGTTGTGATCCAGCGAAGAATAGCTCCTTCGGTAGTACAGTCAATACTACCAATGGAGGAAGAAGTGGGCTGGAGAAGAGATATTAAGAAGCAACTGGAGTCTGGTGAGAGGGCGACGGGACTAAGAGAGTTGGCCCAATATTTTACATGCCAAGGTAATCTCTATTTTAGAAATACAGGAGGATGGCTGTCAAGATGCGTCAGCCCAGATGAGGTCGAGCAAATATTGAGGAAAAAGCATAAGGAAAACTGCGAAACGACTGAGATACCTCTATATAGGAGAATTCAAAGGGAGGGGTATTTCTGGCCTAGAATGAAGCAAGATGCGGAAGAGCTACAACAGAAATACAATAAGTGTCATCTATTCTTCAAAGCAGCTGAGTGTCATTTTATTGAAGCTTAAACGAAATGGAGGCAGCCCTACACCGACTTCATTCAGGAGGGGGTTATCCCAACGGAGAAAATGGATGCAATGGGTCTGAGGCGAAGGGCTCCAAGGTTCTGCGTCCTGGAGGGGCAGTTTTATCGAAAGGTGTACTTTAACACGCCCTTGCGATGCATCACGAGGGAAGAAGCAGTGGAGGTTCTCAAACAAGCGCACGATCTAGCACATATATGAGGGGCCAATCTGTATGATCAGTTGATGACATTGGGGTATTATTGGCCAATGATGGAGAAAGACTCTGTGGATTTTGTTCGAAAATCCAAAGCTTGCCAACTTCATGGGAACATGATCCATTCCCCATCGGTAAACTTACACTCTCTATCAATACCCTATCCATTTCATACTTGGGCGTTCGACCTAGTGGGGGAAATACACCCCTCTTCGAGGGGCAAGATATGGATACTAGTAGCAACAGAATGTTTCACAAAATGGGCCGAGGCGATACCACTCAGACGAGCAACGGCTGGGGTAGTGAGCAACTTCATCAGAGAATACATCATTTGCCGTTTCGAGATCCCAAAAGTTATTCTCTCAGATAACGGGACCCCCTTCGTCAACTCCGAAGTAACAATGCTCACGGACAAGTACTCCATTGTTCATCACACTTCAACGGTGGCATACCCAAAGGGAAATGATCAGGCCGAAGCAACTAACAAAACCTTGTTTAACATTTTGGCCAAAATGATGGAGGACTTCCCAGGGGCGTGGGATGATAAGATACCAGCTGTCTTGTGGGCCTATCGAACAACCAAGCGAAAACCCGCAGGATACACGCCGTTCTCTCTTGTTTATGGGGATGAGGCAATCCTTCCAGTAGAATTGGAAGTTCCCTCTGCTCGTTATGCCTTGAGAAGTAGCATGCTCCCTCATAGTAGATATGTACAGCTGGAAGAGTTGGATGAACACAGAGATAACTCGATGCAACACTTTCAAATATATACGAAACAATTCTCCAGGGCATATGACAACTTGGTGAGACCAAGGAAGTTCGTGGAGGGAGACCTCGTATTGAAAGCGGCAGTGAAGCACATTAGGGGACTTCCTCTACCAAAGTTCGCAGCCAAGTGGGATGGACCTTTCGTTGTGAAGGAAGTTCATGACTCAGGTTATTGTTTAATTTCGAAGTTAGAGGAAGACAAGCCATTTAAGATTAACAATAAGTGACTGAAGATTTATCATGTATAAACAACCAAGTTTAAACTAATGTTATGGCTAGCTATTGTTATAAATATACAAGTTTTGGGTGACATTTTTTTAGCATAATGGAAGAAGTGCAGAAATACAAAACTCTATAGCATACAACAACAGTCACAACACACGAAGGGATTGAAAAGTATATATTCTTCATTCATAAACAATAGAGCATTATAAAATTTGTTTTGGGAGCTATCGCCCAAGATTTACATAGATAAGAACAGCAAAAGATCTGTATACAAGAAGTAACTAGTCTAAAAGAAAAGATAAATCCGAGGAAGAGAAAAAATCTCCAGGGAGGCCCGAAGAAGCTGCCGTGAAAGATCGTTGGGCGTTAATAGAAACCTCCAACCTCGTTTGCCCTTGTGTACGTTCGATCAGGAGTCTCTCACGCTTCAGTTTGACCAGGCACAAAGATTCTTTGGCATCCTTCACCTCTTGATCCACTGCTTCCAAAAGGGGTGCCAATGTGACCAACCTAGCTTCCTCAGCTTGCTGGTCCTCCTGGTGCTTTCGTAACACTTCCCTCTGGCCGATCAGTTGCTGGTTCTTCAAAGTCTTCAGATACGTTATAATCCAGTCAAAACGGAAACCATCACGCCCCAACTCCTTCAGAAAACCCAGAAATTGGTTAAGAAGGGATCTGGTAACACTTGCAGTAGGGGTACTGGCAATTTCAGTAACAGCGATCGCCATGCCTTGAAGTCTGTGACTCATCACGTGAATATTAGAGCACAGCCAATCTGGTGTAAATGTCTCAGGGTGGCGATTCACCAGTTGCTCGATCACCAAACGGTGGTGGACAGGCATTTGAGGAGACTGCCGAAGCACCATTCGACAGAACGCGTGAGGAGCAAGGTCAGGAAAAGGCAGTTCGCACCCAGACTCGCTCTCGGCTGCAGCACCAGTCGTGGAACCTTGATCATCATGAATAGAATTTTCCGAAACATTAGCTTCTCGGAAGGGAGAGCCTCCAGGCAAAAGAACTGGGGGCGAATTTTCCCGAGCAACCTGAAAAGAAATAGCGCACACGAGGAACTTATGAAAAAAAACTTAACAAATGTTTTTGCTGTTAAGTCACCGTTATAAGGTGGAGTTTACGAAAAATCTTAACAAGCGTTTTCGTTGTTAAGTCACCGTTATAAGGTGGAGTTTATAAAAAATCTTAACAAGCGTTTTCGTTGTTAAGTCACCGTTATAAGGTGGAGTTTACGAAAAAAATTTAACAAGCGTTTTCGTTGTTAAGTCACCGTTATAAGGTGGAGTTTATAAAAAAAATCTTAACAAGCGTTTTCGTTGTTAAGTCACCGTTATAAGGTGGAGTTTATGGAAAATCTTAACAAGCATTTTCGTTGTTAAGTCACTGTTAAAAGGTGGAGTTTATAAAAAATCTTAACAAGCATTTTCGTTGTTAAGTCACCGTTATAAGGTGGAGTTTATGGAAAATCTTAACAAGCGTTTTCGTTGTTAAGTCACCATTATAAGGTGGAGTTTATCGAATATCGTTGATTAAGTCATCGTTATAAGATGAAACTTAAAAAAAATTAGGAAAAATCATAAGATTGATATTATGGAAAATCTTGAAGTTAACAAAAATACCTCAGTCACAACAGGAGCATATGGGGCAGCCGCAGGGACAGGAACCGTTGGGGGCGAGATTATTACCCCAGAAACCATAACGGGGTCCCTGGACGCATAAGCCTCCATACTTCACAAGAATCTATCACCTATATAGGGCATCAGGGCCTGCATACTGGGTTCATCAGGCGAAGACACTGAACTCCCAAACAAAGGCACATCACGAGTTGGTGCAAGATCAGGAGAAAACTGTGGCACAAAGGCAAGTGTTAGAAAAGAATAATGGGCACAGAAAATACGAAGAAATATCTCTATGAGTTACCTACCTCAGTTATGGTGCTAAAGAGAGGAATGGCAGTCAGGGGTCGCATCAGCGTCGTCGAAAGAAGAATGCTTGCCAACAACGAAGATATTTCAACCTGGGGTACCTGAAACATATCAGAATTCAGCAAGCCAAATAAGAAAGGAGTGGGACCGAAAAGACTACAACAAATAAACTATAGAGGAAATCATACCTCGGGCTCACTCTCCTGAACAAGAACAAGGGGGAGAGGAACCTCAGGTGAGGCCTGTAGATCAGAGGGGGCCGAGGGTGTTATATCGGATTGTGTTATTTCGGGTGGTGTTACCAATTAAGGCGAGGAATCACCTCCCCCAACGACTTCCCTTACACGTTGATTGCCAGCACGTCGAGAATAGGTAAGCCCCGTCATGGGGGAACGGGGAGGAGTCACATCGGTACGAGGTGCACCGAAGCGTCCCCCCACAAAAGGGCTTACGGGAGGGCTAGAGGGGTCTGGTCTTTCTATTTCAACTCCCTGCACCACAGTTGTAAAAAAAAAGAGAAGAAGGAAAATATATGTATAAGTAAAGACAGTCCTCCTTAAGCAAAAGGGAGATAATAACTAAATCAGGCATACATACCTCCGATTCAGAAGGAGAACGAGAAGACACGACCACGGGCGAAGAAGGAGGAGTAACAGCAACAGAAGGGCCAGGAGTGGAATGCACCTCATGAGTCCGTTTCTTCTGGGACTTGGTGCCCAGAGCCTTCTTCCTTGATCCTGCTGCGCCAGTACTGACCCCTTGAGGAACCCTGGAGCTCTTCCTCCTCCTAGCCGTTGGCTCTGAAGGATCCACCACCACCGTAGGGAAAGCAACGGAGGAAAAGACAACGACTGCATGCCGTTGATACTCGGCATTTATTCGGTCTAGTTCTGCTTGGGCCTCCCTCCTTACACGCTCAGCCATCTCAGCAGTCATGGCGGTGGAACGGAGGCTATGGGAAGAGCCGCCATGGGAGTTTGGGGCTTCTGGGACTTCGATTTTGATGACCCACTCTTGGACATTTTTGCCTTCTTGGCAGGTGGTGGAGAAGCCCCCTCATGGGTAGTAGCTGCAGTAGAGGAGGCAGCCTTCTTGGGAACAACAGGAGTCCTCGATTTTGGTGTTGCAACTGGGATCATGGGGCAAAGTGGGGGAAGATCGGTAGGAGGTGCTTTGTGGGCTGAACCTAGGGGGAATTCTATCCCAAGTACAGAGTTGCCTTTTAGCCCCAGCTCTAGGGCAGAAAATGAAGAAACGGGAGGATACACCGGCTTTCCCTCAACGAACTCAACAATTTCAGCTAGTTGTTTCGGCCAATACTTGGTGGCAAACAAAGGGGTCACATCCCCATGTCTAGTAATACTGGGAATGGTGACACGCCCAGCCATTATTGAACAGATCCCCCATGCAGCGGTCGAAGAAAACAGGGAGCATGCCTCGCCAAAGGAGACCTTGGGATTTGACGATTGAAACACTGGAAGTGGAGCCCCCTGGTCAAACCCAAACTGACGGCTGCATCGGTTGGGATTATAATGCTCGCTCGTATGTCCCCACTCGGTGTAGGAGGGCAGATATCCTAGATAAAACAGAAGAACCACGGCAAGCGAGGGATCCTCAATGTCAGGAGAAGGGTCATGTATCACTCTGGCTTCATGATGGAAAAATTCACAAGTGTGAAAGAAGGCCTCTTCCTGATAGGGCCTCATGACGAAGTTCTCGAAATGGTCAATCACAGAAATCAACTCCTTTCGGCTTTGTCTCTTGTGGTAGATGAAAGACCGTGGAGGCAGAATTGCTTCACCCAAAGGAGGACTGTTGGGCTTGGCCGCCATGGCAGGAAAGAGGAAGTAGAGAAAGCTGGTCAGAAGAATGATGTTGGCAAAATTGGCCAAGTTCTAGCGACCAATAGAGCGTTCCATATCAAATAAAGCCCTATCCAGCCAGGTGTACAGGGATCCCAAGGCAATTGCAGCCAGGAGAAGCTTTATGCCTCGAGCTAAGCGAAGGGACAGGTTGATAAGGTCCCTTCGGGGCTGGTCGTTGGGCTTGCCCATCAAAAGGAAACGGGACAGAATCACAAGAATGTAAGCGGGAAGCTCCAACGGCGTACCTTGACCAGGGGCAGTTGATGAAGAACTGCCTTCACTAGAACTCTTGAAGAAATAATTAATCAAGGGAGAAAAAGTAGCTTTGTTGGAAGAACCGATGCAGCTTCGGCATATGCGATTCAACTCCAAACGATCTGCAGTCTCTTGAGCATCAAGAGCCTCATCGGTGTAAGGCTCATGGCATGTTGCATCGAGGCCCAGGAGCTCACACACGTCCTCCAGAGTTATGGTAAACTCACCCCATGCAACGATGAACGTATGAGTGGCCACGTTCCATCGAGAGACTAAGAAAGGAAGGGCAACATTGTTCTTGGAGAGAGTAAACTCACCAAACCATTTAGCCCGTTGCAGCCCGATCTTAGCAAGGATATCAACATAAGAACTCTGCATATGAGTGTTCCAGGCAGCAAAGTGCGCGGAGGATCCCCCGGGTGCTTCGAAATCAATATGGGACCATGGAAAGTCCCCTCACTCCAAGCGAAATCTGAGAGTTCCTTCTGGGGGTAGAAATCCCCACTTAGACAATTCTTCATCCTCATCACCCAACAGTAGGGCGTCAAACTTGGAAGAAAAACAGACAATCTTACAGGCAACAGCAAAGCCATCACCCTCCCCAAAAATGGGAGAACGACGGTAAAACCTCAGTTGTTCCTGGCGAGCAGCACCTAAGGCGGAGGCAGCAGTGGTGGTGGCAGACGGAACACTGGTGGCAGACACGGTAGGGTTGCTTGAAGACGCTATGACAGATAATGAAATCGTAACAGAGAAAGCTTCGAGAAAAAAGGGATTGAGAGTGATAATGGAGAAACACGATCACAAGTGGTGGTATAGAAGGTGAAGAATAAAGCTCTTGCAACAATGGAGTCTCTCTCTCTCTTTCTAAAAAAGAAACGCCAGTCTGAAGAAGATAATAGCAGAGTAAGAAAAGACAAAGGAGAAGGTTCAAAGTATTTTGAATATGGCTGTTTGAAAATCTCGAGTTTTGGCGTTTAGATTTCCCCACCCTCGCACGTGCATGGCCGCCTATAATCATTTCACATGAACACATGGCACATTGGGAAGTGCTTTGACAGTTGAGAGGACTGCGCCACCTCATTAATGAAGTGACTTCTGGGGAACACTAATCGTTTCCTTCCTATACAAGATTGAGTTTTGGCGCCAACAAAATATCTTGTCAGACTTATCCCTTAAAGCCCCAACGAAGAAGATGTCCCAACGGTTCTGCATAAAGGAAAAAGGCCTGAATATTTTCACACAAAGAAAAAAAAAAGAGGGGGGAAGTCCATCGATTTGAGACATTTCGTGCAGACATTTATTGTTCCAGCAAATCTCTCCACGAGGGGGCAAATGTAGGGTGGATTGAAGGTACTCTTGACATTAGGGACAAATCCCCAATTAGCAACAGTGTTTGAGATTAAGCAACCGAGGTAGCTCAAGCGTGGCAACGCAGCTTGGCGTAGCAGCTCATATTTTAGCTTGTTGTATTAGTCATATTGTATTTTCATTATTGATGACTATAAGCTTTAACGGTTGTAATGACGTAACGATAATAACAAAAGAGTTTGTATGAGGTCAAACGGTACTTGCGAGAGACCAGGCTTGACAGGGCCTGGGAGAGCTTTCATGCTCTATCGAATGACCTCACCGTGGGAACTTTAAAGGGACCTGGTTTGGAGGTTTGAGAAGTGAGGCACCGTTGGGGCTTTTCCTGACCATACTAGATACACCTGGTAAAACACCGAAGGACCCTGACCGTGGAACCTCAAGCGGAGCAGCTTGGAGTTCCATCAGGCGTTGAGTTATGAACCAAGTATCCCTCTACTTAATGTCACATCTACTGTAGGTGATGTCACTAACCAGCTAAATAATGTCAGAAATGAACTTGAGTAAACCACCGTGGTATTTGGGGCTGTCAGGCAGTTGGTGAGCCACCTCTGCGACAACAGCCCCCTGATGCACAGTGGTTAGGCAAAAGGCATGTCTTGGCATTTAATGATTATGACGTGGAGACAACTAGTACATCAGGCATTTAATGTTGTGACATAAAGTATGAGGGATGTCTTTCACAGTTTTAATGACTGAGTTGCCTCGGGGGTAGTGTGAGGGGGGGGGGCTATTTAAGGACCCCAACCACCTTTGAGGAGGAGAGAGACTTTTAGAGAGTTCAGAAGTTATTACAAAAGAGAATACACATCAGAGGGAGTTATGGCAAAAACCAGAGAGTTTACTCACTCACCATTGTCATTTATTATAAAGCTTTTAATATTCGACAGAGATTCTTAAGGGTATTTTGGTGTGGTTTTACCTGCCTACCAAGGTGTATCTAGGATGCTTACTTCTCTCTCCCTCTAGCTAAGCCACTTCTAAAGTTCATTATTATTCCTTGAGTTATACATCGAGAGACTTTGTGAGTCTAAACTGAGGCTTATCTTCATTGGGTTCATGTTTATATGTTCTGTCATTAATCCAAAGATTTGGCCAACTAACTTGTCATTACTATACTCAATAGGGGTTACGCCTCCATATATATAATCTAAAGTACCCTCCTACAATAACCAAAGGGTCATCGTGAGGGGCTAGAATCCCTTTGAAATTTAGTCTAGAAAAACCCACAATCAAAGGATTCATATCAACTTTAGTTCTTTTTACCTTTTTCGGCTTTATTACTATTGAATGCATTTCCTTGGGTTTTTTAGGGAGAGCATTGCCCTCCACTACATAAGCCTTTCTATCGTCAACCTCTTTTCTTCCTCCAGCTAGTCCTCAATAAATCATCTTAACCCCAAGAAAGATCGTATGCAGCTGATCTTTAGGATCAGTAATTGGGGGAGGCAAGTCTGGGTTTGCTTTATCATCATTGTCCGAGTAATCGTCCTCTCGGCTTGTTGGAGCATCAGGCTTGCACTTGTCATTCTTTCTATTTCAGGTGTCATCTCGGCCACCCATGGAACTTTCCTTATCAATATACTTTCTCAGTTTTCTAGCCTTCAACATTCTCTCAATCTCGTCCTTGAGAGCAAAACACTTGTCGGTCGTATGGCCATGGTCTTTGTGAAATTCACACCATATGTTTTTATTCCTCTTGTGCGAAGGAGTTTTCATCTTCTCAGGCCACTTCAGAGACCGATCATTCTTGATCTCATTCAAAATGTGCTCACAACTGACAGTCAAAGGGGTGTAGTCCGTTAACTTATCGTCCGTCGATCTCTTCTTGCCATCCTTGTTCTTCTTGTGGAACTTACTCCCACTACTTGTCCCCTTCTCGTATTCACCTTTGGCAGCCATTACTTTCTTTGCATTCATGACCTTCACGGTTGTAGCCAGAAGATCGCCCATAGACTTGGGAGGATCCTCTACAAGCTTCCAATGTAGCTTTCCTTTTGACAAACCTCCTATCAGGGCAGTCATGGCAATACTCTCTCTATAATCCTCAACCTTCAATTTCTCCTTATTGAACCTCGCTATGTACTCTCTCAGACTTTCATTCTTCCCTTGCTTCACATATAACATGTGGGTCTTCTTCTTTTGAGGCCTCACCCCAAAGCAGAAATTATGTATAAACCTTTTCGCAAGCTATTTGAAATTCTCAATTGAGTTTTTAGGTAGTGAGGTAAACCATACATGAGTTGCTCCGGTCAGGGTGCTTAAGAAGGCACGACACCTCATCCCATTTGGGACTGCATAAATATCAGTATATAATTGATACATCTTCACATGGTGGACTGAATTAGTGCCCCCATCATACTTTGGAGTGACCACTGGCAGCTTGAACTTAACCGGGGTAGGATAACTCATAATCTTTGCAATGAATGGGGAGACTTCATCATATCGCCTCTGTAGGGGGGCTCGGCTCTTCAGAATATCCCTAATCTTATCCTCCATCCTTTAGATAGAATCATTCCGGGGTCTCTCAGGCACTGCTATAACCTTAGCCTAGGCCACATTATCTTCATCCCCTTCTCTATCATCCAGGTGAACCGAGGGCTCTTTGGCAACTATTTTATGTCGATTATTCACCTCCTCGTTGATCCTCGTATTGTCCATGAGCAGGTCAGCGATCATCACATATGTCATTCCTTCTAGAACTAGCTATACTTATGGATCTAGAGAGGCAATTTCTTAGGTCTTCTTCTACTGGGCCAAGGATATAAAAGGATGCCCCCTGGTTAATTTGTCTAAAGCTGATGCCCATGGCTTACACTCTCGGCTCGGCCTGCCACTGCACCCTGGACTAGGATGAATAGGTCACACAGTGCCTCTAAAAATTTTATAAGGCTCCTATCATCTCCTATCATCCTCTTTATCATACTACTCATCCTCATCATTAGGGCATTCACGACCCTGCCTCCTTAGGTGTAAGCGCCTAGGTTCATCCACATCTCTAAACCTTTGCTGAGGAGGAAGACCCTTGTGTGGGGCCTCCGGTGGTCCCCTGGCCGTTTTATCTGGAGCCCCTTCCCTAGAAGTTGGCATTGTAAACTCCTCCCCGGCTCTGAAAGGCCTAGCCATCGTGTTCTGGCTGAAAGTAGCAAGAGTTTCCTACATCTGTCATTGGCTGTCTACTAAGGAGCGTAGAGACACTGCCACCTCAGCCATTTCTGACTAAGGCGGGTCTTAGTTGGTACTGGGTCCACCTATGGTAGGAGGATCTGATGCCATTGAAGACTTTCAGTGTTCAGAATAACCAAGGAATGAGCTAGAAGTGAGCTGAAAAATCAGAAGATGAGCTAAAACTCAAACTATAACACTTTTAATGGTGGTTCAAGCTCAACCTAGGATGAGATTGGACTACCACCAGAGAATTCGATGGAGCAGTTAAAGAAGTATGGAAGAAGATGGCTATCTCATTCCCATAAATAGCGCCAGATTGATAATACCAAAATTTGTACCACCAAGTCAGTGTGATAAGAGAGCTCAAACCAGAACTATAGTGGTGTAAGAACAAATATGTAAATACAAAAAGAAATGAGGCAAAGGAGAAGATAACACTAGATATAAGTGGTTCGGCCGGAGCTTACGTCCACTATGCGGTGTGAATGGTTGTTTTCACTATTATAAGGGCATTAATGTCCTGTAAATACAACACTCAAGATTTTCTCTTTCTACTGTGTATTTTGATAGAGTTTTGCTAGGGTTAAGAATAATTGATCCTTTACAATGAGGTAGAAGATAACTATTTATATATCTAGGGTGGTGCCATACGCACCCTAGTCATGCATGAGGTATGCACAACTTCAGTTATCTAATAAGGTGATACCATCTGTCCTTGGTACATACAAGTAATGATTATAAGATATTCCTCACATGTGTGAGTGGTGGTGTTATAATGATTTGGTTCACATGGGGTTGACATCCCATGTGCATTGTCTCATACATGCTCCATTCTATGCACCCTATAATATGCCCAAAGTGTCCTGTTGAGGTTGAAGTGTCGGCCTGGTCGAGTACGAGAGTGCTGATATTCCACTAGAATACATGTAGATAATTACGGAGTGTAGTCTCGGCTGACCAGGGTTAGGCCGAGATTATAAAACAAGTTGATTTAAGAAATCTTCTATCTATCAATGCAGCCTAGGCGAGACGCGAGGCTAAAGAAAGATACATGCTATCTCAGCTTAGGTCTTAAACGAGATGAGACAAAATGGTCGAAACAGGTTGAACTAGATGCACGTGATGCTTGTTAAAAGGTGCCTTGTAGGGTCGGCTCGTGCCAAGCTTATCATGAGCCGAGACGAGGTCTCATAACAGCATATTAGGGATATTTGGGACCATCATAGGCCACTCCAGTGGGAAGAGGAGAATATTAGCAATTCTTGACCACTAAAGCATAATCACTGTAGTCTTTATTCGAATCTGGCAAATTTACTACTATAGCCCTATTTTCTTGCCTAGTTTTCAAATGATAAGTTCCCTCGCTAATAGCAACCCACTTACAGCAACACATTAACTCTAGAATCCCAATATGGATTCCATAGATTTCATTTAGTTTATTTACACCATTCACAACCCTCCAGGTATTGGGGGCTACTCTCGCAGGGACTATGTCGAAATATTGACAAAAATGAATAAAAAGAGGGTTTGGTGGAAATGTAACACCACACTCAGCTATGAACAAAGTTGGGATCCAATGACCCTCAACCAAAGAGTAAACGTCAATATGACCACTGGGTATCTCCAAGTCTACCCAAGTCTACCCAAGATGAGATTTTATGTTTTTTCCTAAACTCCTCCAGGGTATCCTCATCAACGACCTGAATCATGATTAAGAAAATAAAAAAGAAAGAAAGAATAGAAGCTTACACAGATTTAAGAATTTAGCAAGAACTAAAGAAAGAGACAGTAAATGGTCGTACAAGAAGTAATGTGAAGACAAAGAAATAGTGATGGTTTAGAAAGTTTGAGGTAAGTGAGAACAGGGAAAGCTTCGTCCCTTTTATAACTTACCTCAAAAATGGCAAAAGTAATGATTACATGACCCAACGATTGACATCTTTACGGCGACACAACTTCAGACGGGAAAAATACAAATGTGCCCTTTGGCGGTTCGTAAATTTTTTAATTATTAAGTAAAATGCCACTCTCAAATAGTACCACTATAAATTTTTACAAGTAAAGGAGATTGGCTACTGACCAAACACCCTAATATCCTACCGATCAACTTCCTGAAGAAACTACTCTATACTTTCATGCAAGTATCAAGCATGGAGCATTGGGGGCTTTTGTTGTATGTAAAAATCATATTGCCACCTGGACCAGTGATTGGCATACACCTATCATCTAGCACGTTCGACCAACCATCTTGATCAGCTTCAGAGACACTTAGTAGGCTATATTACCGATCTACACCAGAAGGCCAACCAACAAGAATACCAAGCGTTACTCGGACGAGAGTGCCAACTAACTTGGAACAGCTAATATCTTAGTCATTATATACAGATATAAATGCCTGGCAATATAAAGATGTTCCATCTTTAGGGTTTGGGCCCTTATAAATATATAGCCTCCCCTAGCTCAGGGGGACAAGTCAATTCGGATCAACTCAAGTCACTCATTTATGAATTATTGTAAACCTTTAAATAAAATAACAGTGGACGTAGACTTTCCTTTATAGTTGAACCACTTTAAAAACATTTATCTTTGTGTGTGTGATTTGATTTACTTCTCTTTTATTTATCTGTGATTATAAATTTGGAATCAATCCATTTTTTTGGCATCAATAATAATCTTTAAACTCCGCATGACGTTGCTTCAGCTTCGTAGTAAAATAGGGATAAGTTTTGAAGAAAAAAATGATTTTAGCCTTAGGAGTTGGAGGGGACTCTTAAAAGTCTTAAATGACGAAACTCTCACAAACAAAATTGTTTTGAGCATGACCTTTCGACGAAACCTAATGGGAAAGATAAAAGAAGGCGTGAAGAACTTCTAAAGCTCTGCTAACATTATTGGTAGTGGAAGACTGAGGTAATGAAGTATGATTGATTTCCAAATTATCTTGGACATACTTCTTCAAATCTTAGATTTGATCTCCAGATAATGTGCGGGGGAAAACAAGCATGTCAGAAGGGGAAGTGTCAGAGAAGTTTGATTCAGTCACCCAAGCTTCGAAGGCGTTCATGTCGAAGCTAGACCCAATTGATCCATAGGCGGTTTTGAGGTCATTGGTGAAAAAATTATGTAGTGCACAAAAGTATGGTAATGACAGTTGGATCCAACAGTGCCATATCTTGGAACTTTGAAAGTGGCATAGTGCCAAACATTTAAGAGGTTTAAATACGTACACTCGCGAGTATCAAAAGAAAAGAAAGATTAATTTGGTTTGGACCAGCCATAAGCTCTCCTATAATGACAGATGAATGTGGGATGGGTCACTTGCGTCTAATACTTAAGTGAAAATGGGGAAAAGTGAGGGTACGGTCATAACTAACACCTGTTTTATCATGGGCTTGTTGAACAAGTTCTTCCTAGACAGGTTGAAAATGAAGAGTTAGAAAATGACCACTACAAACCACAGTGGGGAGCTTATCAAAGTCATTTGACTCAATGTGTGGGTTAAGGTTAGGTATGTATTCATTTACTTTTGTTTTATAGTCATTACAATCCCCAACATTCATGGCATCGTGAAGATCTTCTTCTTGAGGTGCTGGGATTGCAACAACTGATCTACCAGTAGGGCCAAAGTAGTATCTACCTAAAGAAGTTAGAGCAGGGACGTTAATGTACACAATCGGATCATGACCAATAACACCGACTTTCCACCAGGTGTACCAGGCACCAACTAGATCAAATTTATAATCATAAAACTGGTTTAGAAAGGCAACATCAACCGCCCAAGGGTCTCTACTATCTCTTGTGAGGTTTAAAGTTGAACCAGGCCAAAAAATGCTTTAAGGAGTAGCATTGTTATTTTTTTCATAAGCCATTGTTAACGCAGAGAAGATGGAAAGAAAATAGACAATTACCTAGGTTGAAAGACCAAAAGACTATTGAGTTATGATATAGATCTTTTCACCTCCAAAATACATCTATTTATGCACCATTTATCACAGAGTAATCATGACTAAATGTGGAGATAAAGCGTGTGAAAGTTAACAATCCACTAATTAATTTTTCTCAAAAAATCAATAGTTCGGGGCATGTTTACACCACATATATACCAACTAATAGAGTGAAACCATGTGGAAGTTCAAGATAATAATTACAGTCGAAAACGTGAGAGGCTTGTTTAATACAAATGGTTACACAAGTAATTGAAACTTGTCAAGACCTTGAACGTGGGTTGAACACTTAAATATCGGTTATAAGGGTGTGAGTGCACTTCGATGGGAACATTTAAATAGATAATCACCCGATAGTTATAAATAGCAATTACATGGCAAAGAACGCCATAAATAAGCAGCTAAAGGACAAAGGAAAGGAGGGCTCTTTAACAAAAAACTACATTTACTTGTTGTACCTCCTTTTCCTTTTATTTTCTTCTTATTTTTTTACATTTTTTCTCTTCCCTAAAATAGTTTAGAAGGTAGATTTATTGTAATTTTCTTTATATTTTATGAAAAGTTCCTTTGCCTTTAAATTAAACTATCTTTACATTCCTCAGTGTAAATGTTTTCTTTTACTTTGGTTATCTTATTGTTTTACTTAGTTCGAACTTTCTTTTTACCTTTATTTCTGCGATTTACCTTTTCTTCTTTAGATTTTAGTTGGTTAAACTTATATAGTATTCAATATAAAGTCTTCCTAAAGGAAAGCAAATGTCTTCTTAATTGAAGCATCGCATATTACACAATCGTCTGATTATCGTAAGGCTAAGATAATCAATTGGTTGACAAGGCCATAACTTTTCTTGGCGTGCTCGCACACAACCAATTACAAAAACCAACCAAGCCAACCAAACAATGGGTTTATTGAAGCTATTTGCAGATTTAGTTCATTGTTTGTTTTATTATTTTCCTTTTTAAAGGTATATTTGTAACCTTATAGGAAATGAAATATTTAATTGGTCAACAAACAAAAATTAAAAAGATTAAATGATAATATTTCATTAAAAAATTTGGTTAGAGTAATGCTCAAATTAAATAAAATATTAAGGGACCTAAAAAAAACTATTCTCTCCCACCTAAGACCATCTTCAAGTCAATCGACATATTTACAAAATGCTATTTTTGTTTTCTCATTTTCATGATTTTATCTCTACAAAGCAAGTGACAAAATAAATATTTATGTGATGTGGAAGCAAAATTGGGAGGAAAATATTTTCATTTTTTTCTCTCGAGCTACAAATCTCATACTTGTGTGTCCATGTGATTTTTTTTTTATCTCTTTTTGACTTTTTTTTAATTTATTTTTCTTCCTTTTCGTGACAATTGAATTAACGCGGGATCATTTTTACCACTTTCTTTTAGAGGAGTTTACTCATCACCGCCAGTGGCAAACATTGGAAACATGAAACCTAAAGCAAAAACATGTTTAATAAGGCCTTCTATTCTTTTAGAGTAGACCAAAATACCATTCACGAAAATAAATTCACTATTAATTCTTTTTCTCTCTTTACCTTAACCAACTTTATGTTTTCGGTGACTCTTTAGCAAACCTCTAGCATTGCATATCTGGTACGACATCTTCGGAGCTTCGATGACACATCGAAGACACTCTAATGACTACAAAGATATTCAAATAACATCCATCTGACTCTGTTGAGTACCTGATGACATAAATGTGACTTTGATGACCCTTCGACGATATTCCAACAACCACTGAAATTTCTCATTAAGAAATCACACTGTAAAATTTTACACTATAAATTTCTCATTGCGAATTCACACTGCAAATTTAGTAAAACCAAAATTTTCGCTAAACTTCGGAGTCTAAAATTTCATACAATACGCACTCTAATCTCACATTGCAAAATTTCACCACCGAAAACACGTTAAAAATTGCACTGCAAAATTTTAAATTTCTAACTTCAAAATTAAATGTTATTTGTTGAGACCTTTCCAAATTTGGTCTATAAATTTATGACACGATAATCCGTTTATGGTAATAACCCGAATATGACACAATTAACTTGTATAGATTTAAGAGTACCCAAAACTTGTACTCAAATAAAAATCAACGCGACACGAAAATGATACGACTAACCCGAATTGTCACCCCTATTCCAAATATATAATTTTTTTTAAATGAACTTATATTTTGGGAGATATTTAATTTTAAAGTTTGTGTATAAAATTATAAATAAAAATCAGGGACAAATTTGTTAAAAAAATGGATTAAGTTAATTAAAGGGTTCTCACTAAAAATGTTATAGAATTTAACTAATTTTTGACATGTTTAAAAACAAGTGAAAATCGTTTATCCTTATTATAACTCCAATACAATAGAATTAGAAGTTTAAATAGCATTTAATGCATTTACCTTCCCTTTTAACCTCAGCATACCGAAGTTGAACCTCACTCGGGAACCACGTGACTATTCAGTACCTCGAGTGGCATATCCGTTTCTCCTCCAATCCATCTATTTGTCTTCCAAACTTTTCTAATTCTTCATTTAAAACTGTCCCAACCCATTTTGTATCTCTATTTTTAAGCACAAGGAACTCCCAACGTCATTATCTTTCATTACGTTATCTTCATACTTCCCTTAGAATTCCCATTATGTGATCAATTTCAATAATCACCAAAAAGGAATTGGGGAAGGGGGATCAAGCTCCTCTCCAACAAGAAAAATAAGGTACTGAAATGAGAGTATAAATTGGTCCTAATTTCATCCTTATAATGTGAGTTCTCTGATGATTATTACCTAATCAACCAAATAAATGTTGGTGAAGAGAATAATGTTGTATTGATTTTCTCTTCAGATTTATATGGTAATCAATTTTTCAATATTCATACCATTCAAATTGATTAAAATTGTTCATTTAGGGTATATTTGGGATTTGATTTGGCTTTTTTCACACAGTTCTATTTTTGCTGTATTATATGAGTTTTTCATGGGCTTCGATGTGTTGGTGGTTTCTATTGCGTACTAATTTAATGGAGTTGAAGGTATGATGTCTGTTAGGGGCATCCCCATTAGTCCCGAGTGAATTTTTGGGATTTTTTTGTATATACAGTGTTCTTTTGAAATTATACCGGCATTGGCATAATTTTTCAAAGTAAAATGCAGCTAAAAAAGGTTGCTAGATAACTGAGGGTTGACCTTTGTAATTATTTTTAAATTTTATAGAAGGACCGGCTTAGCCATACAGTTCCTTACAATATTTGGTCTCTTCTCATTTTAAAGAGAAAAAACCCTAACGTACAAAAACCCACTGCAGCAACCTATGTGCACACCACCGCCAAATTATGTGTTTCTTTTTCTGGTTTAGAACACCGCTAAATCATATGTTTCCTTTTCTGGTATATCGAATACAAATTTAAAATTTTCATGTCTTGATCATTTATTTTGCTCTTTCTCTAATTAAAGAGTCAATCATTTAAATGGTTATTATCGCATATAGAAGTAAGCGTGTACTCTAACATGCCTTAGTTTGATTAGATTTGTAAAACAAACATTTACATATGAAAATTTTCCTTTAAAAGAATTTTTGTTAAGAATTTCCTTTACATGCCTTAGTTTGATTAGATTTTCTGTTGATTAGTTTCCCATTCATATTTTTATTTGGGCATTTTAAAAATTAGTGGGGCATTGTTAATATTAATTGGTTATTATATTGTATGGCTTTTAATTTAATTGGATGTTGTTATTTAGGGCTTGAATTTGATTACATAATATTCATATAAATTGAGTGTTGTTATTTGGTACCCTAAAGTTTTTTTATTTGGAAATGTTGACTTTATGTATTATGATAATATAATAGAAATTTACAGCAAATACAACCCCTAAAATTTCATTGAGGTCAAATGAGAAAAAATGCTTATATCAATTTAGTATTTTGGGATACCTATTTGACTAATTAAGTTTATACTGAATAAATATTTATTAAAAAAAATTACATAGTGTTAATCTTTTTCCCCTCGGTGGCTAACCATTAGGCCATCTCCAATAGGTAGTGCAAATGTGCACATTTGCATTTTTTCTCCTTTACAATGGGTAGAATAAAATGCACAATCAAGGGAGAGAAAATTCATCGGCAATGTAAAATAAGATTGGCACCCCACAGCTGGGCGGACAAAATTTCTCCGTCCAACTCCCATTCAAATAAAAAAAACATAAAATGTACGATTAGTGGGGAAAGATAATTTATAATATTGTTGGGCGGGTAAAACTTATCCGCCCAGAGTGGGCCCCATCCCATCAAGCTCATTTTTACATTGTCCCATTGTGTATCCAAACAAAAAAAAATGTACTCGAAATCGTCTAAATTTACATTGTCTTTCATTGTCCCATTGGAGATGGCCTTATAAGTTTTGCACCCAATGGCTAAAAATCTTGCATACGCCGTTGATGTATGTTCTCTCTCCATTTTATATCTCTTAGGGCCTGTTTGGTTTGCAACTATAATTCTGTTTTCTGTGTTTAAATACAATTCTGATAAAAATCTTCGTTTGGCAACCTGTTTTTAAACACAGAATTATAATATTCCTGTGTTATAATCAAGTTTTTCAGAAAACAGATTTTGGGTGTTTTATAACATCTGTTTTTTTTATTTTTCAACTCAGAATTATTCATTCTTAATATTTTAAAGCAATTATACCTTAATATATAATATACATACATAATACATTAATGTGTGTAATTCTTATAAATTAAAAATATATATGTACATATACACAAAATTACGTAAGGAATAATATAAAGTTAAATAATATTATCAACAGATACATGATACTTATATATAGTTTTATACATATATTATTAATGTATGGAATAATATAAAATATACATATAGTACATATGTATTAACAAATATTATCAATTCATGTATGTATATAATTTTATAGTGAATTATATATGCGACATCATTATATATATATATATATATATATATATATATATATATAGAGAGAGAGAGAGAGAGAGAGAGAGAGAGTTAAACTCCCTAACATATTTCATTAAATATATCTAAAAATACATGATATTAAATGTACGTGTACATAATTTATGATGTATGTATGTATGTATATGTATACATTCATGTATCATGTATGTATGAAAGTTTTATATATATATATATATAAACTCCACAACATACCTCATTAAATATACCTAAAAATACATGTTATTAAATATACATGTATATAATTTATGATGTATGTATGTATGTATACATTCATGTATCATGTATGTATGAAAGTTTTATGTATGTTTATATGTACATACATATATATATATACACACACACACACACACGCATATGTATGATATAAATATACATATTTGTCAATTTTGTCAAATTTTCAAAAAACTGTATTTAAAAGCAACTTTACCAAACGCACACCAATAATTATAAACACAAAAAACTGAATTTTAAAACTGTATTTAAAAACAGTGTTTAAATCGAATTTTCTGAATAGAGAACCAAACAGGCCCTTAGTTTCTCTTTTACAATTTTTTGTTCTGCTTAAGGTGTTCTGTCTCTTCCAAATAGGCTACTTTTGAGGTGATATATGAGTTTCGTATGAATAGTTTTTGTTATAAACTATTTAGAAAATTATTTTCATGATGTATATGTTAGGAACTTGATAGATTTGAACAAGATCTATATATTGTTATTTTATTTAACTGTGTTTAAAATTTGGAATATTGTAATTTTTTTGTCACCTATCATCTCTCGGATTATTTATTAATATATTATGTGTTAACACAAATTTGTTCCCACCATGTATTATTGACATAAATCATAGCATTGGACTAAAAAGGCCCTTTTTTTTTCTTTTTCAATAGCAGTACATTTGGACATTTGGGGTTCGGCAATTTATTAATGTGAATTTAAGATAAATGTCCTTTTTTTTTTTATTATTATTCATCTTAGACACCGTTAAATTAAAGTTTTAATTTTGTGTATATTTTTTTCTTTGCTACTTTTGTTGGTTTGGATGATATTTTTATTAAAATTACCTTGCGATATTAGTTGTTTTGTTACTGACTAAAAATTAAAGAAGAAGAATATAATATTCGCATTTACTTCTCTCTTTAGCTAAACATAAGAATATCTTCTATTATTTTCGTTAAGTGTAGTACTAAATCAAACATGGTATCACCCTGAATATATAAAGATGGTTTTGGCCTCATTTTAAGCTCTTAATTAATTATTCTTTTTCTTTTTTTTTTGTGATTCCTTTTGTATTATCCAATAGTTGAGAAATTTTATGGTAGTTACCAAAGTTTATCCAATAACGATTGTAAAATTAATTATTTTTATATTTTTGGAAAATATTATAATAGGTTCATGCATAACACGGGTTGCAAACTAATTATTATTGTTATTGCTTTGGAGCGAATTACTTCTTTTTAAAGAGAAAAATGCATTTGAGGAGAAAATGGGAGGCAAAAACTCAAATAAAGCAATGGTGCAAGGGGGAAAGAGCAAATGCCTTGTCATCAACAGCGAATATGGCAAGCTATTATCCGTTCCATTTTAATTAATTTTGTGTGTAAATCGTTCTCAGTATGTTGCTTTGACGTCTCACCATTATCTTTGTCCCGGAATCAATAATACAAGTTGCGCTAATGGGTCCCTCTCAACCCCCACCCTCCACTCAAAAAAGATCTTTCCCACTCCCCTCTATTAGCCGTTGTTTCAGGTGTCTCCTCCTCACCCACCTCTTTTCTTTTCTCATGCCCCCAACCTATTCTTAATTACTCAATCAAAACCCACCAAAATGGAGAATTACTCATATTCCACTTACCCAGACTCCGGCCACTCCTCCCCTCGCTCCCGAGACATCGACAGCGTCGATAACGCCTCATGGGATGAATCCCAACCCCCTTCCTCCAACTACAAAGTCAAATTCATGTGCAGCTACGGCGGCAAAATCCACCCTAGACCCCACGATAACCAATTAACCTATCTAGGCGGCGACACTAAAATCTTCGCCGTTGACCGAAACACCAGATTCTCCACTTTCATCTCTAAGCTATCTTCTTTATGCGACTCCGAGGTTTGCTTTAAGTATCAGTTACCAGGAGAAGATCTCGACGCTTTGATTTCTGTAACCAATGACGAAGATCTCGACCACATGATGCTTGAATACGATAGATTATTCCGAGCCTCACCAAAACCTGCCAGGTTGAGGCTGTTTTTGTTTCCTCTTAATGCTACTGCTAGTTTTGGGACCACGGAGACCAAATCGGAACGCCAGTGGTTTGTTGACGCATTGAATTCTGTTCAGATTCAGAATATTGAAGATTCTTCGTCACCTCCGGCTTCGGTTTCGTCGGCTGCCACCCCGGATTTTTTATTTGGCTTGGAGAAAAATCAAGATGTGAGTGTGAAGAATCATGATGAGGCTACCAAGGAGATTTCGGTCAATTTGCCAGCCGACATGCAGAGGCTACAAATTTCTAACAATGAACAGGCTGTTATGTATCAGAGGAAAAGCGACGAGGCTAATGCTAGAGCTTTGTATGGGGATTTTTATTCACAAAAAATTCCCGAAAATTTTCAATCGCCGCTGCCGGTCAATATTCCGTCTCCTTACTGGCCGGAAAGGCAAATGAATACCGTTACTGAACAGCAAGTTTATTTGATCCCGACGTCGGCCGGAGTGTATCCGTCGCCGACAGTAATGAGACCGGTGACCGGACAAGTCGGTCAGGGTTACTATGGAATGCAGAGGGTGGTACCGGAGGGTTACCGTGAACAGCCGGTGTACAGTGGAGTTCCACCTCAGCAGACTAGGATTGGGGGTTATAACGACGCTAGTGGAATGGTGCGACCTGAGCACTATGCGCAGGTTAGCTATGATGGTGCAGGGAGACAAGTGTACTATACTGCGCCGGGGAGGGTGGTCCCACAATATCAGCCTGTGGCCGCACAAGGTGGTGGGTCATTGAATCAAGAGGGTAAGGTTGTAGCCGATGTTTCCCATAATTCTCCTCTGTGATATGTTTTGTTAATTTTATTTATTATTAATGGAAATAATTAAATAAATTGTATATTCTCTCTGTATGGGATGGGATAGAATATGTGTAAGCTGTGGCGTGAAGTGGTTGGCGTTTTGAAATTTGTTATGATGAATGGTGAGACTATTGTTAGTAGCGCTTTTGATGTTAATGGCGCTTTTGATGTTAATGGTTTAGGCATGAATAGGATGAATCTTATTAGTACCTCAAAAGTCTAACTACAATTAGCTGATGAACAATACTTTACAATATTTTAATCACGCTATAATTACGCGCATCTTAATTATACTTTATAATCCTATAGTATGATATAGCAACGATGCTTTTTTGGACTAATATATAGATAATTCGATGAGTTTTAGTTGAACAAAACTTATTGTCTCAATCCTACTTTACCTACTTCTTCATATTGCTCAATTATTGAATCCAACTTACTAACAAATATATTATATCCAAGACTAAAGACTCCCAAATTACTTTCATCACGAGTACAATCTAACTTATTTACATGAGCCCACAGAATGGATAAGGTCAGAATTGTCATGACGTGGCTTACAAGTAACACTTCCTTATATAAATATTTTTTTGTGTATAAAAGGTAGTGCATATACCAACCGCTACATGTATCAACTTTACAAATCGGAGAATGATTAATGAGATTGTAACTATTACCCATAAAATATAAGAGTAGTGAATTGAGTCATTAGAGCATCCAAAGTAGTGGAAAAAGAAGATAACAAATTTGGTAAATTTACATAATTGGAAACTTGCAATAGTGGGTGAAAATGAATAAATTATGCATAAGGATTTGTAAGCGTTCTCCAAATTTGGAGAATGATTACAAATTTCATAACGATTTCATTCGTAACAATTGATACGAACAAATAAAGTTCGTAGGAACTATAAATAATCACTTTTACTATATATTTGGATTTCTACGGACTACATTAATTCGTAAGAATTTCTTACGAACTAATGTAGTTCGTATGAACTTTTGACACATAACACTTTGCAACTATTTATCAATCACCACTATATCCTCACACACTCACGAAAGACATATTCACTTTTTGAATTTGTAAATATACTTGTTCGGAGCATCCACAACTATGGATACTCTTAGAAAATTAAATGATAAATAACTTTTTAAACAAAATTAATCTATGCTCAATTTGTGATTTAGCAACAAACAATAACTAAACTAACAATAAGTAAGCAAAAATCCTAATGGTTAGCTCAATTGATCAGGCCTTGAATTTACTCTCCAATGGTCAGCAGTTTGAGATCCTTAGGGTAAGGATTTTTACTGTAAAATCCTTGTTCGAAGTGAAGGGATTAGTCTGAGGTACGTGCAAGGTGGATCGGGAAGGGGACCACCTTCCATTAACAACAACAAAAAAACAATAAGGAAAGAGATTGAAGATACACAAACAATGTTTATCTTCATTGGGAATATTCAACATCAACCTACATCTACCTTTTAAGACTATACTTTGAGCAACCTCAATAACTTGATGTCAATTAAGGTGAAATTTTATTTATAAGATCTACAACCTAGTTCCAATAATTTAAGGTGAAGATTACATGTTTTTTTTAATTGTACATCATCTCAAGAGAACGAAAAATATAAATGAAGCTCCCTCTTGATACGTGTGTGAACCCTGAATAATAAATAAAAGAGAGTTTGACGAATAAATCATATCTACATAAGACATTTCTACATTACTCATGTCACAACAAATTTTCCTCAATAGGTCATATCCATACAAATAGTAAATATTTACTATTAGTTTTCTAATGGATCTATTGAGGAAAACTGGTTTTACATGTAACTTGTTGGAGAAAAAAAAATGTATGACCTATTTGATTACAAACTTAGCAAACATGACCAATTTAATCAGCAAACATGACATCTCGAACTTCATATACCTAAAATATGATAATTTAATTATGCATGAGTAAGATTATATGCATAAGCATGACCAGAAGTATTTGGTTATGAGAATGTATGTGATTGTAGAAAACATGTTTAACAATGGGTGAAGAATAATCATAAATCAAATAAGGTCGTGCGCATTAATACAAATGAAATATAAAAGAAAAATTATGGGCTAAAATATAAATATTAAAAGAAGAGGAGATGCTTACTTAAAAATTTTAATTACTAGTAATGGATCCATAATTGTGTTTAGAAGAGTAATTTTGGGTGTTGCTGTGAAATTAGTGAGATTTGGTAGTAAAAAAGTTTTAAGTTTCGAAATTTCGGGTAGATTTTGACTTCCCGTTTGGGCTCAATTTTAGCATTGTAACATTAAGGTTTTGGCAAAACTCGAAATAAGAAAGTTGTAGTAATTAAGTTATCTACGCATGACACTAAACCTGAGGTCAATCGAAGGCCGTAATTGCGAGTTACAACTGTTTTACAAAACATGCACAAATCTTCTTAGAATCAAAATGTTTTGATTGGTCACCTTTATTTTCACACATCACCACCACAAGCTTCATTATATGCCAATATTTTTAGCTAATATAGAATGGCAATTTAACCTCTTTTTCATTACATAACACAAGGATTTGAAAGAAAATAAGCTTAATGAGAAATAATTGTGGAACTTATGAAGATTTCTTAAAAAATTATCATAAATCAATGAGTTCTTGAAAGGTTATGTGAGGATAACGGGTTTGTAAGGCCCTAAAACACGATTAGTAAGGTTAATTATACGATTAGGTATAACTTATGAGTTATAAGTTATAAATTGGTTATGTGTATTAAACATTTTAATTATCATGTTTCGGGAATGCATACTCATGTGATATGTATGTTGTTTACATTAGATGCGAATCGAGCTTATGACTGGGGATAACATGTTTAACGCATGTGATTATTTATGTGGTTAAATTCATCATGAAAATGTGTTTCTAAATGCATCATTATCTTTATAAAAAGTAAACTAGAGTGTTGGTGCGAAAGTGGCGATGTTTGGTTGCCAAATGTGAAAGTTATGAAATTTTGAGTAAATAATTACTCTTCTGTTCGAGCACAAATTAGGTATACTAATTTTATGATTTTGGGAAAACATGAAATATGAAAGTTGTATATGTTTAAGTTATATACTCATAGACACAAAGTGGGAGTAAATCGGGGCCCGAAATAGTGAGTTATGGTGATTTTACAAGGCAGGACAAATCTGTCATTAACGGAATTGTCTTATTGGACCCCTTGACCAACGAATCGCACAATACCACCTTAAAGTGGTCACATAGCCACGTTTTTAAGCTTATAAGGCAGACCTTATCATATTTTTCATTTCCTATTACAAGCTTGAGAAAAAAAAATATGCTTATGGAGAGAGAAAAAGAAAGTTAAGGAATAATTTCTTTGAAAATTCACTATAAATTGAGGAATTCTCGTAAGGTAATTACTTCTTTATTAAAGTTGATCACATGGATGAGTTCTACACTTGGTATATTTTTGTTTTTGATTTTGTTTAGTATTTTAATGATACCCATATTTCCTAAGTGTATTAAAATAAGGATGGGTTAAGAACATAAGTTAGAATTGGTACTAGGATCGTAAATGCATACTTTGAAGTCCTAGATTTACATCATTTTTTGTAAAGAATTTTGATTTAGAAAATTCATTCTTATGATGTATATATCTGCTAAAACTTGTTTATTATATGTTTCCATGATTTATACTCAAGGTGGAGGTTATGTATGCTTAAAAATGTTAAGTTATGCTTTAATGTTCTTCTTCGACCTAGTTGTGCAAAAAACGGTATAAATCATGGAATACTTATTGGAATTGAGTGTTTCCAGTTGGAGAGTAAAATAGACTCATACATGTATAACATATCCGAAAATTGAATAAAAATCCCGAGAAATGAACCTTTGGTGATAGTTTGAAGTTTTGGTTTAAAACATACCCTAAAGGAGCAAGAATACATACCAGGTGTTTGACTTTTTGCTCGACATAGAAAATGATCACTAAAAATTATGAAACATTAATTTTGTATTATTCAATATGTTTACTGATATTGGGGGAAATATCATGGAAATTTATGTTGTATAAAAATTATGAGAATTCCAGGAAGTTGAAGTTGTGTTGTTGTTTTTATTAAGAAACGATTTAGAAAAGGTTGTAATAAAATGGGCATAACTTTGTCTAGCGAATTCGTAATTTAATTCCGTAAATTGTGTTAGAACCCTAATTAATTGGGTGTTATATAAATGTGAAGTGTCATATTTAATTCCTCCTTAGTTATTTCTAATTGACCAAATGATGTGATGTGTTATTGGGTTTGATGTTAATCAGTGTATTCAAATACTAGTGACATTGACTTGTTAGGTGGGGAATCAACTAATAATACCATACCAAGGAAGTAGTTGGTATTAATCTTAGCACCAAATCCAAGGTGAGTGACCTTACTTATGAAATATAAATGCTTATAATTTCATATGGAAATGTGTAGTTATAAAACATGTGTTAAAATGCTTATGGGAGTGATGTCGTATTTAGGAAACATATGCATGTGATTAAAAATGTTATGCGATGTTATATAATGATATGGACTAGTGAGTCCTTTATCTAATGTTAAGGACTGGTGGGTCCTACGGAATGCAGCAGCCCCGTTAATCCAATTTAAAGGTTTGTTGTACTCCGACCTAATTAGGGGATTTGGTGTTCCCCATTAACTGGCAGTTAATTGGACTGGCGGGTCCAGGCTTGCGAGAGTCACACAATTCCTATTGGGTTGTAACATTATAAATTAAAAATGGTTATTTGAATTGGTTATATGTGTGGAATAAGGTCATTCACTAAGCTTGTGTTACTTAAACTCCTATAATGTTATGTTTCAGGTACGCCTATCAGTTGGAGTTCACTGCCAAGTTAGGACCTTAAAACGGGGGAGTGACGAATATCTAGTATGGTTTGAATATCAAGAATCTTGTTGTGTAAATATTAAACTAAAGATCTTGGTTATGTAAAGTTGTGTAGTACTTATAATTTGCATGTAAATGTAGTTATTTTTTCATCTACACATACCTTTGGAAAAAAAATCTCATGCTATTTTTCCTTTGAAATTTAAATTAAAGCATTGTTTATTGTTTAAGGCAATTTATCTCTAATTAAAAAGGATGAGTTTAACTTAATTAAGTCGGGGCGCAATAACTTGGTATCAAAGCGTGGTTATTAGGTTCTGGACAGGGTGTGAGGGTTTATATTGGCAGTGGACACTAGAAAGTGAGTTTGTTATGCGTCTGGATTTTGACTAACAATGTTAATATTACAATGTTGTTATTATATTTTTTTTAAGTTGATTATATTGCAGTGAGTGATGGATCCACACGAGCCGCATGATAGAGCAGAGGATGAGGCATCCTATGTACCTAATAGTCAGCAAGGACATAGACATATTGAAGTGGATGAACCAGAGGTGCAACAACAACCTATTGATGATGTGGAAAGAATATTACATGTTGTGGCACAATTGGTAGAAGAAGCAAGAGGTGGAGTACATTGCGGTGATAGGGATAAATTGCATGAAAGGTTCATGAAGTTAAGTCCTCCAGCATTTACGGGGACTACGGATCCGTTAGTGGAAGAGGGGTGGATTTGAAAAATGGAAACAATATTCAAGGTGATGGAAGTGAGAAATGAACAAAAGGTTTTGTTAGCAACCTTTAGATTGGAGGATGATGCAAAGTTATGGTGGGATTCTATAGAGAGGTTACTTACTACGATTGGGGGAGTAGTGCCAGCAAATCCTCCACCAATTACATGGGAGAGGTTTGTGAATGTGTTCTTTGAAAAATACTTCCCAAGGCTTCATAGGAAGGAGAAAGAAGAAGAATTTATCATGCTGAAACAAGGGAACCGAATGGTGGCAGAGTATGAAAATTTGTTTATATCCTTATCCAGATTTGTACTTAATTTGGTGAGGACAGAAGAAAGTAAATGTGATCGGTTTTAGTATGGGTTGAATGTAGATATAAAAAATATGGTTGCTAATATGAAGATCGCAAATTATGTCGATCTGGTGGACAGAGCTATGGTATCTGAAAATTCAATGAAAGAGATGCAAGACGAACATTCGAAGAAAGCTCGATATGAGAGTACGAAGTCATATGGATGGGAGACAGGAACCTCATCTCAAGGTGTAGCACGAGGAGTATCTAAGGGACACGAATTTAAAAATAATAGAAGTGCACATGGAAGATTTCAGGCTCGAGGTGGAAAGACTGGGATGAGTCGGTCAGAAAATGTATCTGCGATGGGATCGAGGGCCGTGTTTTATTTTAGATGTGGTGGTCAAGGGAACATGTCTCAAGAATATACAATAGCTAAGAGAGCACCTTTGTGTTTCCATTGTCATCAACCGGGGCACTTACGAAAGAATTATCCAGTGATGGGACTTCAGTTGGAAGTGTGACAGTAGGAGATAGGATTTCTACACCGAAAGTACATAGGGGAGGTAGAGGAGGCGTGTCTCAAAACCAAGGCCAAGGCAGAGTGTTTTCACTGACACAACAAGAGCTATGCCTAACGTAGTGACATGTACACTTCCTATTGGTGGTAAAGATGCTTATGTGTTGATAGATCCTGGTTCTACACATGCTTTTGTGTCTTTGCTTTATCTGTTGCATCTTAATAAACCATTATCATCATTAGATTCTGGTTTAGCTATTGTTACTCTAGTGGGCGGGTTGGTTTTTATTGAGAGGGTAAATAGGGAGTGTGTGGTGAGAGTGGGTGAAAAAGAATTAATAGTTGACTAATTACCTCTCGACATGCGTGACTTTGATGTGATACTGGGTATGGATTGGTTAGCCTCCTATCATGTGTGTTTAGATTGATTTAAGAAGGAGGTAGTGCTTCAGGTAGCGGGTGAACCTGAATTTAAATTTGTTGGGGAACGAAATGTCACTCCAACTTGTTTGATTTCTGCTACGAAATGTTATGAACTGCTAAGGAAATGATGTGAGGGTTATCTTACCCATGCGGTGGGCATACGACAAGAGGCTGGAAAATTATCAGATATACCAGTAGCTAATGAGTTTACAGATGTCTTCCCAGAAGAACTCCCAGGGTTAGCACCATACCGTGAGGTAGAATTTGCGATTGAGTTGGTACAAGGCACTGCACCAATATCTATTGCACCATATCGCATGGCACCTACAGAATTAAAGGAGCTAAAAATACAGTTGCAAGATTTATTAAATCGTGGTTTTATAAGACCTAGTGTATCACCGTGGGGAGCCCTAGTATTGTTTGTGAAAAAGAAAGATGGAACCATGAGACTATGCATCGATTATCGTCAATTGAATAAGGTGACTATCCGTAACAAATATCCACTACCCCGAATTGATGACTTGTTTGATCAGTTGCACGGAGCCAAAGTGTTTTCCAAGATCGATCTCAGATCCGAATATCATCAATTGAAAGTAAGAGACTATGATATTTATAAAACGACTTTTCGTTCCAGGTATGGACATTATGAATTTCATGTCATGCCATCTGGGTTAACAAATGCACCAGTTGTATTCATGGATTTGATGAACCGTACATTTCACCGATACGTGGATTCTTTTGTTATTGTCTTCATTGATGATATTTTGATATATTCTCATAGTGGGGATGAGCATAAACACCACCTGCGTGTTATTTTACAGACCTTGCTAGAGAAGCAGTTGTATGCTAAATTTTCTAAATGTGAATTTTGGCTAGATAGGGTAGTATTTTTGGGGCATGTTATTTCTGCCGATGGTATTTGTGTTGATCCCAAGAAGGTAGAAGCAGTAATGAATTGGGAAAGACTAACTAGTGTGACAGAGGTACGTAGCTTTTTGGGATTTGCGGGATATTATAGGAGATTTATACCGGGGTTTTCTTCTATTGCATTGCCATTGACTAAGCTTACCAGAAAGGAGAACAAGTTTGAGTGGAATGGTGATTGTGATAAAAGCTTTGAAAATTTAAAGGGTAAGTTGACATCATCTCCAGTATTGACTATCCCAACAGGTACATAAGGTTTAGTTATATATAGTGATGCTTCGTATCAAAGACTTGGATGCGTATTAATTCAGCATGGAAAGGTAATTGCTTTTGCTTCTCGGCAGTTAAAGATACATGAACGCAACTACCCTGCTCGTAGTTTTTGCATTAAAGATCTGGAAACATTACTTATATGGTGTTAGTTGTGAAATTTTTACTAACCATCAAAGCTTAATATACATGTTTACTAAAAAAGACTTGAACTTGAGGCAAAGAAGGTGGATGGAACTTATAAAAGATTATGATTGCACGATACATCACCATCCGGGTAAAGCTAATGTTGTTGCGATGCTTTGAGCAGAAAATCTCGAGGCATAATATCTTGTATTTATTGTATTCGAGTTAACCTGCTGAGAGATTTAGCTTTAATGGGGGTGAAATTAACTTTGAATGAGTCTTACGGAATAGTAGCACATTTAAATGTTAGACCCACAATGATTGACTGGATAAAACAATCACAGGCAGGAGATACAGAATTGGAGAAAGTTAGAGATAATATGAAAAAGGGTAAAGCAAATGAATTTTCTACTCAAGATGATGACATTGTTATGTACGATAACCGTTTGTGTGTAACTAATGTGCCTGATTTAAGAAGAACAATTTTAGAAGAAGCGCACTGTTCTTTATATGCTATGTATCCACGGAGCACGAAATTGTTCAAAGATTTGAAACAATGTTATTGGTGGTCAGAAATGAAACACGACATTGCAGGTTTTGTTGCTAGATGTCTAATTTTTCAACAGGTGAAGGCAGAGCATCAGAAGCCAAGTGGTTTTCTACAGCCATTGTCTATTCCTGAGTGGAAATGAGAACATGTTACTACAAATTTTGTTATAGGTTTACCAAAATCATCCCGAGGGTTTGATTCTATTTGGGTTGTCGTTGATAGGTTGACTAAGTCTGCACATTTTCTTCCTATTAAAGCTACTTACTCCATGGATAGATATGCAAAAATATATGTGGATGAGATTATTAGATTGCATGTGCACCTGTTTTTATTATTTCTGATCGAGATCCTAAGTTCACTTATCACTTTTAGCCTAGTTTACAACAAGCTTTGGGGACTAAATTGAAATTTAGTACAACTTTTACACCTCAGACTGATGGGCAGTCAGAAAGAACGATCCAGACACTCGAAGACATGTTACGAATTTATGTATTGGAGTTCAAGGGCAGCTGGGATGAACACTTGCCACTAATAGAGTTTGCTTATATTAATAGCTATCATTCAAGTATTGAGATGGCTCCTTATGAAGCTTTGTATGGGAGAAAATGCAGAACTCCAGTGTGTTGGACTGAAGTAGGAGAACAAAAACTACTTGGGCCAGAAATTGTGCAGTAGACTACTGAAAAGATAAATCTTATTCATAATCACTTGAAAGTGGCGCAAAGTAGACAAAAAAAGTTATGCAGATAACCGAAGAAAAGAATTGAAATTTGAGGAAGGCGATCGAGTATTCCTACGTGTTTCTCCTTGGAAAGGGGTTATGAGATTTGGGAAGAAGGGAAAGATAAGTCCCAGGTACATTGGCCCTTACGAGATAGTGAAGCGGGTTGGAGATGTAGCTTATAAGTTAGCATTACCACCAGAATTGTCCCAGATACACGATCTTTTTCATATATTCATGTTACGTAAGTATGTGCCCAATCCTTTACATGTGTTTATTTCACAATCGATAGAGCTTCAAGATGACTTAACCTATGTGGAGGAACCAATTGCTATTATAGATCGAAAGGAGCAAGTGTTACGTAGTAAAACCATTTCACTAGTTAAGGTGATGTGGAGAAGTCAGAATGTGGAGTATGCCACCTGGGAAGGGGAGGATAACATGAAGAAGCAATATCCTCATTTATTTGGTAAGTTTCTTATGCGTTAAATTTCGAGGACGAAATTTTTATAAGAGGGGTAGATTTGTAAGGCCCTAAAATAAGATTAGTAAGGTTAATTACATGATTAGGTATAATTTATGAGTTATAAGTTATAAATTGGTTATGTGTATTAAATATTTTAATTATCATGTTTAGGGAGTGCATACTCATGTGATATGTATGTTGTTTACATTAGATGCGAATCAAGCTTATGATTGGGGATAACATGTTTAACGCATGTGATTACTTATGTGGTTAAATTCATCATGAAAATGTGTTTCTAAATGTATCATTATATTTATAAAAAGTAAACTAGAGTGTTGGTGCGAAAGTGGCGATGTTTGGTCGCCAAATGTGAAAGTTATGAAATTTTGAGTAAATAATTACTCTTCTGTTCGAGCACAAATTAGGTATACTAATTTTATGATTTTGGGAAAACATGAAATATGAAAGTTGTATATGTTTAAGTTATATACTCATAGATACAAAGTGGGAGTAAATCGGGACCCGAAATAGTGAGTTATGGTGATTTTACAAGGCAGGACAAATCTGTCATTAACGGAATTGTCCTATTGGACCCCTTGACCAACGAATCGCACAATACCACCTTAAAGTGGTCACATAGCCACGTTTTTAAGCTTATAAGGCAGACCTTATCATCTTTTTCATTTCCTATTACAAGCTTGAGAAAAAAAATATGCTTATGGAGAGAGAAAAAGAAAGTTAAGGAAGAATTTCTTTGAAAATTCACCATAAATCGAGGAATTCTCGTAAGGTAATTACTTCTTTATTAAAGTTGATCACATGGATGAGTTCTACACTTGGTATATTTTTGTTTCTGATTTTGTTTAGTATTTTAATGATACCCAAATTTCCTAAGTGTATTAAAATAAGGATGGGTTAAGAACATAAGCTAGAACTGGTACTAGGATCGTAAATGCATACTTTAAAGTCCTAGATTTACATCATTTTTTGTAAAGAATTTTGATTTAGAAAATTCATGCTTATGATGTATATATCTGCTAAAACTTGTTTATTATATGTTTCCATGATTTATACTCAAGGTGGAGGTTATGTATGCTTAAAAATGTTAAGTTATGCTTTAATGTTCTTTTTCGATCGAGTTGTGCTAAAAACGGTATAAATCATCGAATACTTATTGGAATTGAGTGGTTCTAGTTGGAGAGTAAAATAGACTCATACATGTATAACATATCCAAAAATTGTATAAAAATACCAAGGAATGAACCTTTGGTGATAGTTTGAAGTTTTGGTTTAAAATTTGCCCTAAAGGAGCAAGAATGCATACCAGGTGGTTGACCTTTTGCTCGACATAGAAAATGATCACTAAAAATTATGAAACATTAATTTTGTATTATTTAATATGTTTACTGATATTGGGTCGAATATCATGAAAAGTTATGTTGTATAAAAATTATGAGAATTCCAGGAAGTTGAATTTGTGTTGTTGTTTTTCTTGAGAAACGATTTGGAAAAGGTTGTAATAAAATGGGCATAACTTTGTCTAGCGAATTCGTAATTCAATTCTGTAAATTGTGTTAGAACCCTAATTAATTGGGTGTTATATAAATGTAAAGTGTAATATTTAATTCCTCCTTAGTTATTTCTGATTGACCAAATGATGTGATGTGTTACTGGGTTTGATGTTAATTAGTGTATTTAAATACTAATAACATTGACTTGTTAGATGGAAAATCAACTAATACTACCATACCAAGGAAGTAATTGGTATTAATCTTAGCACCAAATCCAAGGTGAGTGACCTTACTTATGAAATATAAATGATTATAATTTCATATGGAAATGTGTAGTTAAACACATGTGTTAAAATGCTTATGGGAGTGATGTCGTATTTAGGAAACATATGCATGTGATTAAAAATGTTAAGCGATGTTATATAATGACATGGAATAGTGAGTCCTTTATCTAATGTTAAGGACTGGCGGGTCCTACGGGATGCAGCGGCCCTGTTAATCCAATTTAAAGGTATGTTGTACTCGAGCATAATTTGGGGATTTGGTGTTCCCCATTAACTGGGAGTTAATTAAACTGGCGGATCCAGGCTTGCGAGAGTCACACAATTCCTATTGGGTTATAACATTAGAAAATAAAAATAGTTATTTGAATTGGTTATGTGTGTGGAATATGGTCATTCACTAAGCTTGTGTTTCTTACACTCCTATAATGTTATGTTTCAGGTACGCCTATCAGTTGAAGTTCACTTCCAAGTTAGGACATTAAAACGGGGGAGTGACGAATATCTAGTATGGTTTGAATATCAAGAATCGTATTGTGTAAATATTAAACTAAAGATCTTGGTTATGTAAAGTTGTGTAGTACTTATAATTTGCATGTAAATGTAGTTATGTTTTCATCTACACATACCTTTGAAAAAAAAATCTCATGCTATTTTTCCTTTGAGATTTAAATTAAAGCATTGTTTATTGTTTAAGGCAATTTATCTCTAATTAAAAAGGATGAGTTTAACTTAATTAAGTCGGGGCGCGACAGGGTTGACCAGATAATGTAATAGAAAAGTGACTAATCACATAAGGTGAGTGTACATTCAGATTGATATTTATTATACCTATATGTATGAGGCAACTTAGTCGAATTATATGATAGACTTGGGGTTTAAGGTAATGGATACACGTACAACGCGTAATATATCGGATATCCACATCATGTTATATACTACCTCCATCCCAAATTAAGACTTCGTGTCTTTATTTTGTATAGATTAGGGATACAATCGATTAAAGACGAAGATTAATTCTAGTTCACCATCGTGGAACTCGGTTCGTTGATTATGTCTAAATAAGGAAAGTGGACTCTTAATTTGGGACAACCTAAAAAGGAATAGTGGACTCATTATTTGGAATGGATGGAGTATTATATATTCATTGTGTTTTATATATTGGATATCCAAAATGTGTTATATATTATATATTTATGGCTTTTATATGCATATATATTTTGGATATATATATATATATATATATATATATATATATATATATATATATATATATATATATATATTGGCTATTCACAACGTGTTATGTATATTGAATATCCACAACGTGATATCGTTGAGGCGCAATTCTTCAGATACACCTACAGCGGGAAACTAAACACTTATAAGATAAAAATTAGATGGGTGTCTGTGTTGTAAATTGCGTTTACATGTTTCCATTTAAGGATATTACGAGATAAATTCACTGCCAATGTTAGGATTTTAGGGAGTCATGTCTCTTTCTGCATGTGTGATTATACGTAAATACGTTTTTATAGCATATGTTCTGTTAAAGGTTGTTTAACCCTAATGAGTTGGTGTGGACATACTTAACAGGTTACGTCTTGAATCTTATCATGTAACAATTAACAATCGACTTTCTTTCCATGAGTTTATATAAAGATCTTTGTTCATATCCTCACAAAGTTTTAAATTTTAGCTTCTTCACCTAATAATTGAATCAGTAATGTTTAGATGTTGTTAATTAAATATGTTAAACCTAATCATGATATTAGTGAGAATCTTAGGGTGGGGGTGACATAAAGCATATCACCATCTCAACTCTCTACACCCAATACCAAACATATATGTGTATACACCTAACCAAAACATCATCCTTCTTATATGCCAACCTTTTTCTTCTCTATCCAAATTAGGGGTGAAATGGAATCGAAAAAACCAATAAACCAAACCAAAATGGGTGCCTTGGGTTCGTTTGAATTTGTTTCCCCCCAACGATTTCGTTTTGATTTCAAAAATTTAAGAACATATTTGTTTCGTTCGGTTCTTGGTTCCACCACCAACATGAATCGAACAGAAACACAAACTGATCCGATTCGGAATCGAACCAAAAACCTTGGCCAAAATGCAAACGGTCCAATCTTAACATATATTTTAATAGTTTATATATATGAAAAATGTTGATTTCTCTTTAATTTAAAGGTTTTAAATCAATTTTGACTTTTTAGATTTGGATTAGATATATAATGTTTGCTCAAAGTACATTTTTAAGTTATATTTTAGAAAAATTTATTATTTTATTCATTTATTCTAAAATATTTTGGAATCGAGAACCGATCTGAACCAACTCGAGAATCGTTTGTTTGGATTATTTTGATTCTAGATATAATTGATTTCGGTTCTAAAGATCTAGAACCAATCAATCTTGATTCGGGTTTTGGGTTAGTAGTGAAATCGAAACAACCCAAGCCGCGTGCACACCTAATCCAAATTGAAAAACGCACATCCAAACAAAATCTCAATCCATTAGTATGTAGATCTCTTTATATTAAAAAATAATCGCTAACATAACCATCATAATCAATCATTGACATCACCATCAAAGCCTATTTGTTCGATGAGATGAATAGGATATAGATCAGTATCTCGAAGAGGAATTCGTAGTTAATTTTTTAGGTCATTTGGTACTTAAAACAAGTAAAAAAAGAAGCCCAACAAAATTACTTTTCAAATCAAATCGATTATAACTCATTGATTGAAAATCCATTTCCCAACCTAGATACATTTTATTTTTTCAAGATCTTAGTTTATTTCACCCTTATTATTTTTTCAATGTATGTGTGAATTTTTGTAGGAGAGAGTGAGAGATGGGGTTGATTTTTTTTTATGTGTACGAGTGGTTCTATGAAGGTTTTAAGGTTCATCTTATTTTCATTTGATCGAGAGGTTTTTTTTATTTCATTTTAATTTTTTACAAAGAGAAAGAGGTTTTGTGTTTGTGTGATATAATGTATGTGTTTGATTTTGAGTTGTATTGATTTTTAATGTTTTTTGGTATAGGAAAATTTAGTCCCTTTAAATTCATTAAAAAAAACTAGGGGTACTTTTTCTCACTTTCCAACCCTCAAGAGTAAAGAACAAAAAATTTGAGATTTGTCACGAGCCCTAAGTTTAAGGGGCCATTTGTTGAGTTTTTTAAATGAGAGGGTGACTTGTAAACTAAAATAGTTTAGAGGTTTAGTGTAATTTATAATTAAATCAATAATCTCTCTTGAAACATTTATAATAAATGTGGAGATAAATCTGTTGAGTTTTGATCTTGATTGAATAAGAGAAAAATAATAAATGATTTACTTCAACGTTATAATCAAATATGAAAATGATAAACTTTTGAGTGTACTTGATAAAATGAGAGAAGTTCAAATTTCCTTTTGATAATTATATATGTTTAAAATTAAAGGAACTAGCTTTTATATTTAACTATAAAATTTAGTCGTTGAAGAAAACAACAACTTTTCTTTGATACACAGTCGCTAGTTCATAGTTGCTTATAGTGGCTATAATGGATTGAGTTTATCTTTATAGTTCTCGTGGATTCCTAAATCTAATGATTGTTGAGAAAAATATTTTTTTCGTATGCACATATGGAATCCCATTTCAGTCACATGGGCCTCATTTAGGCATAATTCGACTCGAGAGACTTATGCAATTGGAAATTCAAGCTTCAAGCAAAAACATGAAATATTTATTTATTCCTAGGCTCCAAAATATTATAACATTTAGAAACATTTTGATAAGGAAAAAATGTCTAACAAAATGTATTCTAAATATCCATGCCCAAGCAAATGCACCTCTCGAATTAGGCGCACTTTTGTGTCTTCTAAGGTTTTTACACCCGAAGGCGAATAAGAAATGGGATATACGATTGATAATGGCGAGTGATCTGTTCGATGTTGTGAACTCAAAGTGTCTAGCCTATTTTACTAAAAAAAAATGTAAAAGAAAACAAATAACCAGAATTAGGTCTATAAGGCAAAGGATCAAAATAAAACCAAAGAAGGTGAGATTAGTAACTATGTTATGAAAAGAGAAGGTATTAGTCATCCCTCATCCTTTTGGAATCTTGTGGGTCAAAATAACATATTATTTATTATTCGTGCGTGTGTGTGTGCGCGCGCGCGCGCGGAAGGGTTTGTGCAACATAAGTGTATAAATAAGCAATGGTGCATGTATGCATAAAAGTGTATAAAAGTTAGAAATGCTTTTATACCTTGTTTAAGTATTCAAGTGTGCTTTCTTTTGGAATATCCTTCAAAATTATTTTGATGATGCTAGAAAAGTGTTTGCACGATGATAGATTTAATTTAAATGATGTTTAGGAGGTGGGATTTGATAAGGATGTAAGAGAATGTTTAAGGCTTCTAGAAAGGGAAAAAATTTACACTTTTTTCAAGTTCAAAAAATGAGATAATGCCTCTCCTTTTATTGGGAAAACTTGAAAGAGAAAAAATTCCAAGTTAACCTCAGGGGTCTTGCGATTGGCTTAGGTGCAATTGTGTTGATCAGTTGAGGATAGAGTGCAATATTTCATTTTTATACATAAATTTACTTGGAACATATAAATTGTGCACTACTAGGACAATTAAAAAGCTATTTCATATGACTATAATATTCTTTGATAAAACTTTTGGAATTAGTCAAAGTGAGTCCAAAAGCCTAATAGTCACATAGGACAAAGGGAATTGTAAGGAATAAAGGTTCCGAAGAGGGAAATCCCTAAATAGGAAGCCCTTAAAGAATATGAGGGGTATGATAATGGGGTGTTTGTAGAGCCCATCAGTGGTTGATCTTAGTTAAAAGTGAATAATCATTGAAAATAGACATACCTATAAGTGGGTAGATTCCACCCATGATTCCATAGGGCGAGGGAGTAGAAATAAACTTTGGTCGAAGACCAAAAGGAAAGGTAGGTGCTATTGTTTGGAATGTGAAAATGTTAGTTAAGGGTGATAAGATATAGGTATCTCTTTTAGGAAAAAAGCGTTCAATAAATGCTTCCTAACTGGAAAAAATGTGAATGTGGTAGAATGACGTGGTTTCCTTTCATTTGCTTTGAGTTTCCTTTATATCAGAAGATCATATTTGTGTTGTAAAGAGCATTTTTTGGATAAAAAGAGTGGGTGTTATTCTTTTTGGTCAGAATAACAATTAGGTTTGCACCTCCTTTAGGTCGGAAGAGCCGTAGAACTTCCTTTAAGTTGGAAGAACAAGAATTTTTTTCTTTAGGTCAGAAAAGCATTAGAACTTCCTTTATGTTTGAAGAACAAACAAGTTTGAAAATCATTCAGGTTATAAGAGTTGGAGGACTTCTTTTATTTCAAAACAATGAGAAAGTTTTAACTCATTTTAATTTAGAAGAGCGAAAAACTTCCTTAAAATAATAAGAATGTGAAGGTTTTCACTTCCTTTAGCTTAAAAGAGCATGAAAACTTCCTTTAAGTCAAAGAACGAGAAAGTTTCACTTCTTCTAGATCAGAAGAGTGGGATAACTTCCTTTCAGTTGGAAAAACAAGTATATTTGCACTTCCTCTAGGTCAGAAAAAGAAGACAACTTCCTTCAAGTAAAAAACATGAACATATGGCACTTCCTTTAGGTTAAAAGAGCTGGAGAACTTCCTTTAAGTAGGAATATTGAGAATATTTGCATTTCATATAGGTTAGAAGAGCATGAGAACTTCCTGTGAGTCATAAAAAGAAGCAAGTTCGTACTTCCTGTTAGGTCATAAGAGCATGTGAACTTCATTTAATCTAGAAGAGTAAGCAGATATCCACTTCCTTTAGATTAAGAGAGCAAGGGAACTTACTTTAAGCCGGAAGAAGGAATATGCTTGCACTTATTCTAGGTTAGAAGAGTAATAGAACTTCCTTCAAGTCAAAATAATGAGCATGTAGGACGGAATCCTACAAAATAAATTCTTGAAAAAGGATAAATGTTAATGTATGAAAATGAGTTTTATAATAATTCTAGTAGAAGGACAAGATTTATTAGGATATAAATAACTGAAAAATTATTATTTCATAGGATGATAAATCTTTTGACTGATTTTTCTTGGGAATATTTTTTGTTGAGAAAATACATCTTTTATAAAATATGATGATTTTAATTTTTAATTTTTAATATTTTGAGTTTGCAAAAGTTATAATTTTTTTGGTGTAAAAAGGTAATTTAGGAATTAATTTCCACCAAATCCTTAGGAAAATCATTTTTATACGAAATAGTTTTTTTTGAAAAACTTTAAGATCTTTGTCAATTGACACAGGGGAGCCTACTTATTGGAACAAGTCGAGTTGTTGATGAGACTTGCATTTTGGGGAAGACATTTTCGATTGGTAGAGTTGTTTTGCCGATTGGCAGATCCACCAACCTATATAAAAAAAAGGTGCGTTTTTCATTTTTCAATCACTCTGAAAGCATATCAAACTCATCTTTGTCTTTATAGAAAACTAGTCCTATTCTTTAAAAAAAATTGCATCTGTAGAAATGGATGAAAACCTTTAGCCGCATGAAAACAAGTGGGTGGGGATCGATTAGAAGTTACTTAGGCCTAAACAAGTGGGCATTAAGACTCACTACTAAGGAATGATCATTGTGCTAACCTGAGGATGCTTTTGAGGGAACCACGGGAGAATTAGTATGCCTACTTCTATGTGGTTGAAGTCAATTTGAGTATAAACCTTTTTAAGGATATGTAAAGAATTTTTTTATCTTTTTAATTGTTATTTTGTCATGTGAATATCGAAAAAGGATTCCTTATTTCTCTTTTTATTCCTTGATTTGTATACTAACGTCAACTCCTCTAATATTTGGGCATGCAATCTATTGGTGTCAAGAAAGTTAAGGAAGGACTACTCTAAGAGGTCCAAATTCTAATGCAGGAGGTGGGCTTTTTCCCTTTGATTTATTCGTTGGATGAGACACGTCTTATGTGATGCTGGTCACCTTACGCGAGAGGTGGTGGGACATGTAAGAGCAAGTTTTAAAATTGCCCATTTTTATTTTAATCTAGCTTATACCATATCACACCCCTCTTTTTGGTAATAATGAACAAGAATTACAAATAAAGCAATGAATTAAAGTTAAAGAGGAATAACATAACCTTTTTATTCATTAATTAATATGTTACATAGGGTGGAACCACCTCTGGGTGAATTACACATTTCTAGAATACACGACAATATAGAAAATTGGAAAGTGCCACTCCTTGCTTCCATCCGATTTAATCTCTGCCCATACATTCACATACGCAAACAGGTGAACAATGTCTTTCCTTTATCCTGGCGCATCTGGAGAAGGACAAATTAACTCAAATATGCTAAGAAGGTTTTACCAGTTCTATAATAATGATGTAGATATAAATGAGAGTTCGAGTGTGTATAGAATCAGTGTTTAAAACGGCTGACAATAATAAGATGATAATTCTATATTTATCAGATTATACCTTAAAAATTTTGGAAATTCATAATTCCATAGTGATTAGTCCATTTAAGAAAATACGATACATTACCAGTTTAGTTAGAATCATGTTTGAAGAAAGTCAAGGAATTTGAACTAATAATCCCATCCTTACTAGTTCACTAAGGGCTATAGAGGTAATTAAGCCATCAGTGTAACTTTATCATAAATAATTCCAAAACCTTTGGGGAAAAGTAACCTGCTATGCTCACAATTAAAGTGGTACTCATACGTATGTAATAATAATCGTGTGAGACTAATAAGCTAAGTAGAAAATTCTATAGGATAGCACGTTAGTCCAGTTCCTAGTTAATATTAATGCTTATAGTAAAAATAGTACAAAAGTGCAAGGGAAACTGAATCAATATGGTACATGATCTCAGTTATTAGGTGAAAAGGGTTAAAATTGATTCTAAAATTAAGTACTAGTGATAATTCAAATACTGATGATGGTTAACAAAATACGTAGTATGGAAGTATAATAACTTGCACATACTCAGATTCAATGTGGCTATGACATAGTGATATCAATAGAAGTATTTCAAATACGTGAAGTATAATACTAAAAAGGTAAAAAAAAAACTACTAGCTTGGTATTCGATTGACTTGGTGTCACATCGTAGTATTCAAAAAATTTGGGGCTTGATTTTCTGTTATATGTAATACCCCGTATTTCTGCGTATTGAGAATTTAATTAGTCGAGTAATTAAATAGAAAATACGTTTTAAAACGAGTAGATTAAATCACATGAGTGGAGTAATTTAATGTGATTTAATATTTAAATTACGTGAGTGAAGTAATTTAATGCGATTTAAATGATAATTATGATTATTAAGGGATTATATAATAGTTGTGATTATTAAATATTAATCGAGAGATAGACACTGATTAATATTATGATCCAAATTTACTAAGTGTGAATAGTAAATGTTGATAGTTAATTTGTACGACATATTTAGTGATATGGACGTACTTGATTATATCTCAACCGAGCGTCGCGTGTAGACTAAATTGAGGATGAGATAGGAAATTATTTTAAGTGACTCAAATGATAATTTAGAGGTAACAGATGATTCTGAAAGGGCCTAATTAGTCAAAACATATATCCAAGGGTACTAGTCAGGTACCGGGCCATTTTTGGGCTAAACCGGGACCGTACAGGGGCATTTTAGTCTTTTGGCATATGGGGGTGAGGAGACCTACGCATTTTGGAGTGTTTTATCAGCTGATTAAAAGTGGGGTTAGGGTTAGAAACCTCGTAACACAAAGGAAATCCATTAGAGAGAGAAGAGAGATTATTATCAAAGCCTAAGGAAGAATTGGTGAAGGATTCAAAGGGTTCTTGCACCACAGACTAGTTGGGGAGGAAGATTGGAGGAGAAAGATAATCAATCACCAACAAAAATCATGAAATCAAATCATATCTGATTAAGGAAAGTGGTTATTTGTAAATTATTTTGAGTTATAATATCCATGCATAGGATTTTTAAATAATTGATTTTGATGAATATTCTTGGAGAAAAGGAATTGATTAATTTCATGTTTGGGTAGAAATCACATGTAGTTAAATTTATATCTGTAGAGGATTGAAAATCAGGGAAATCACGGTGGTTAAAATGAATTAAAATCTGGGTTGATGATTGAAAACATGGGAAGAACATGTCATATTAGGGTTCTTGGATAATTAGAAGATTTTAATTATTTTAGAGTAAATTAGAAGGATTTATAATGTTTAATTACTTAAAAATCATCCTAACATATGTAGAAATGGTTAGGTATCATTAGATACAAGTTTGGTGGATTATCATGGGTTAGATAATTGAATATGGGGAAAAATACATGAAGAAGAAGAAGAACTGCGTCTGTCACTACTCGATCGATCGATCGACCCTTGAATGTCGATCGATCGATGGAGTCGATCGATCGATGATCCTGATCAATCGATCGACCCTAGAAAGATTTTATTCTTTACATATTGCCAAATGGTTTGATTCATAGTTTATTGTGAATGTTTATCTATCACTTCCGCATAAGTAATTTATTTTGGGTTAAAGAAAGATAAAATTTAGCACCGGTCTAATTTCGCTTAAGTGATTAGTAATTAAAAAGTTTTCGATAATGATGCTAAGAATGAACCAACTGAGAAACCTATTTAATTTAATTTAGGACTGATCACCCGGGATTTAATTAGGTAGGGTGTCACAGATGGTATCAGAGCATCAGGTTCAAGTGTCCATAGAATCTGAGTAGCTTACTACGATTTCAGCCTTTCGTTCTTTTGATGTAGAGCCCTATTTTAAAATTGTTGCTTTTGTCCTTGCGTGCTTAAGTTATCATACTTCTGCTATTAGATCTTGTATAAATTGTGTACTTATACAATTCGATGGCCGAGGCCAGAGATGAGGTAAGGGAGGCTAATCAAGAGTCACAGGCACCTCCACCACCACTACCACCCGAGTTGATCTCTACTACTCAAGTGGAAGTGATAGTGGCTCAAGAAGTTGAGACATCTATGAGGTCTATGGCAACCCATTTTTCCCAGCCTCAGGCACATCCTCCAATGGCACCAGCAGTTCAGGCCCCGAAAGGGACACCTTCTTGGCAGTGAGTTAGGGAGACCTTTCTGAAGGATCATCCGATCAAGTTTCAGGGTAGTACTGACGTGGTGGAGGCTTGCAATTAGAAGAAGAACATTCAGGGCCATCTGCGCATGCTTGAGTGTACCGAGATGAAGAAGAAGATGCTTGCTACATTTCGTTTGTCGAGAGCAACTTTACAGTGGTGGGAGTCAGTTACCAGCGTAGATGAGAGGGATTTGATGACGATTCCTGAGTTTTGGGTGCAGTTTAACCGCAAGTACTTTTCGCCTGAAGTAAAGTCATAGATGAGGAAGAAATTTAGTGAAGTGGTTCAGGATGATCGCTTAGTGGATGACTACGAGGAGGAGTCCACTCGTCTGGCTAATTTTGTACCAGACGAGGTGAGCAACTTGGAGTGAAAAAAGTCCAAGTTTCACTACACCAAAAATAGGAATCTAGCACGGTTTAAAACTGTGCCAGATCAAATCTGACTTGGTTTTGAACTGTGCCAGAATCAGGTGTTGCAAAATGGCCATTTTTTTGTCACAGTTTAAAAGTGTGTCAGATTTGACCAAACAGGAACACTTCTGGCACACTTTTAAACCATGCCAGAATTTGATATTTCTGGCACACTTTTGGCACAGTTTTGAGTTGTGCCAGATTGAGCACATTTTCATAAAAATTTGGCACCGTTAAAAACCGTGCCAAAATTTGATAGACTTTTGGCACGGTTTTGAACTGTGCCAAATTTTTGGATAAAAGAAAAAAAAATATTCGAAAATAAGAAAATTCACAAAATGCAAATCTTGCACGTCGTTGATAAACTAATGTACATACAAACTTCAAAATATTACAAGTCTTTAGTAGTTCACAAACCCAAAAAAAATGGGCAGAGTTTCCTCTATTTCTGGACATTCTAAAACCTGCTAATACAAAACCTGCGTAACATAAAGCCCGCACAACCACAAAATATAACAATAAACTTATAAAAGCCCGCACGACCATAAAAGTTAACAATAAAACTGCAAAAGCCCGCACGGTCATAACAAAAAAAAATAGAATCATGAATAAACCCTTTATTGTAAACCATTGAGTTCTCCATTTGTTCCACGTGAATAAATGCTAACGATAAAATGTTATCCTTAAAAAAAATAGGATACAAAAAAAAAGATATTAGTAACCAAGTAATTTATAATAAAAAAAACTTACTCAAGCTAAAAAATTACATATAGGAGTTGTAATTACTATTATATTCTAAAATTGAAAATCTTACGCAAGTTATGACTACCTGATCAGTTCCTACGAGTTACATTGGTCTCGTGTGAGGTGTTAGTGCTTCTTACGGGATCGTTTGGGGGCTGGTTTGGATTTTCACCCTTCAACAGATTGTTTCTAAGCCTAATCCATATATTATCAAATTATCGTTATATTCTCAAACCGAGAGGACCATGACTACGCTGTCAGTTGGAACAAGTTACATTGGTCATGTGGGAGGTGTTTGTGCCTCTTACGGGACCGTTTGGGGGCTGATTTAGGTTTTCACCCTTTAAGGGATTGTTTTTAAGCTTAATCGATATATTTTGAAATTATCGTCATATTCTCAAACCGAGAAGCCCGTGACTACGCGGTCAGTTCGTACAAGTTACATTAGTCACGTGCGAGGTGTTCGTGCCTCTTACGGGACCGTTTGGGCGTTGTTTGGGTTTTCACCCTCAAATGGCTTATTTTTAAACTTAATCGATATCTATTGAAATTATCATCAGATTCTCAAACTTGGATACCTGCGACTACGCGGTCAGTTCGTACAATTTACATTGGTCCCGTGCGAGGTATTCGTGCCTCTTACGGGGCCGTTTGGGGGCTAGTTTGGGTTTTCACCCTCAAACAGCTTATTTTCAAGCCTAATCTACGTATTTTGAAATTATCGTCATATTCTCAAACTGGGAGACCCGCGACTACGCGATCAGTTCGTACAAATTATATTGGTCCCGTGCGAGGTGTTCGTGCATTTTACAGGACCGTTTGGGGGCTAGTTTGGGTTTCCACCCTTTAAGGGATTGCTTTTAAGCTTAATCGATATATTTTGAAATTATCGTCATATTCTCAAACCGAGAAGCCCATGACTACGCGGTCAGTTCGTACAAGTTACATTGGTCCCTTGCGAGGTGTTCGTGCCTTATACGGGACCGTTTGGGGACTGTTTTGGGTTTTCACCCTTTAAGGGCTTATTTTTAAGCCTAATCTACATATTTTGAAATTATCATCATATTCTCAAATTGAGAGACCCGCGACTACGCATCAGTTCGTACAAGTTACATTGGTCCCGTGCGAGGTGTTCGTGCCTCTCACGGGACCGTTTGGGGGCTGGTTTGGGTTTTCACCCTCAAACGGCTTGTTTTCAAGCTTAATCGATATATTTTGAGATTATCTTCATATTCTCAAACCGGGAGACCTGCGACTACGCGGTCAGTTTGTACAAGTTGCATTGGTCCCGTGCGAGGTGTTTGTGCCTCTTAAGGGGTTGTTTGGGGGCTAATTTGGGTTTTCACTCTCAAACGACTTCTTTTCAAGCTTAATCGATATATTTTGAAATTATCACAATATTCTCAAACCGAGAGACCCGCGACTACGCGGTCAGTTCGTACAAGTTACATTGGTCTCGTGCAAGGTGTTCGTGCCTCTTACGGGGCCGTTTGGGGGATGGTTTGGGTTTTCACCCTCAAACGGCTTATTTTCAAGCCTAATCTACGTATTTTGAAAATATCATCATTATCTCAAACCGGTAGGCCCGCGACTACGCAATCAGTTCTTACATATTACATTGGTCCATGCGAGGTGTTCGTGCCTCTTACGGGGCCGTTTGGGGGTTGGTTTGGGTTTTCACCCTCAAACGGCTTGTTTTCAAGCTTAATAGATATATTTTGAAATTATCATCATATTCTCAAACCGGGAGACCCACGACTATGCGGTTAGTTTGTACAAGTTACATTAGTCCTATGCGAGGTGTCCGTGCCTCTTACGGGACCGTTTGGGGGTTGGTTTGGGTTTTCACCCTCAAACGGCTTGTTTTCAAGCTTAATCGATATATTTTAAAATTATAGTCATATTCTCAAATCGGAAGACCCGCGACTACGTGGTCAGTTCATATAAGTTACGTTGGTCCAGTGCGAGGTGTTCGTGCCTCTTACGGGACCATTTGGGGGCTGGTTTGGGTTTTCACCCTCAAACGGCTTGTTTTTAAGCTTAATCGATATATTTATAAATTATCGTCATATTCTCCAATCGGGAGAACCGCGACTACGCGGTCAGTTCGTACAGGTTACATTGGTACCATGTGAGGTGTTCGTGCCTCTTACGGGGCCGTTTGGGGGTTGGTTTGGGTTTTCACCCTCAAATGGCTTGTTTTGAAGATTAATCGATATATTTTGAAATTATCGTAATATTCTCAAATTGGGAGATCCGCGACTACGCGACGTATAAGTTACATTCGTCCTCTGCGAGGTGTTCATGCCTCTTACGGGGCCGTTTGGGGACTGGTTTGGTTTTCACCCTCAAACGGCTTGTTTTCAAGCCTAATCTACGTATTTTGAAATTATCGTCATTATCTCAAACCGGGAGGCCTACGACTACGCAGTCAGTTCTTACATGTTACATTGATCCCGTGCGAGGTGTTCGTGCCTCTTACGGGGCCGTTTGGGGGTTGGTTTGGGTTTTCACCCTCAAACGGATTGTTTTTAATATTTGAAATAAATAACATGAAAGAAGCCAAATGATGCTATTATTTGAGGTAAAGATGTGAATTGACAAAACTAATGCAAAAGCACTGATCGTATGTATACCTCAATGACCACGTGCATTCTAGTTCGATCCCTCTCATCACGAATATCACTTATGCCTTCCAGATTCTGAAAATATAAAAGATAAAAATCAACAATAGCAAGTGCGAATTGTATCAACAAATAGAGAAGTATGTATATGATTATCAACAAAATTCAAGTTAAAAGATAAAACAGAATTTGAGAGAGAATGACATCAACTAAAAGAATGATTAACAATAGTTGTGTTTGTATGTTTCTTACATAAGAAATAATATAGTATAGAAAGTTTAAGTGTTTGAATCTATATACTTAGATGCTAGTCAATGAAAGGTGGGAACTAGGTTCTTGATGTAAAACTATATATATTACACTATATAGTAAAACAAATACTTAAAAATTTGGGTGGGGCACATGCCCTGCTCCAACATAGATCAAATTAAGCGACATGTCCACACACACGCTCATAAATAGGTTGAATATGTTGTGCAACTTACAGTTCCATATATGGGATTTATAGTTGCCCATATGCTGCATCGAGCATTCAATGATGCGTGGATACCAGGTCCGATATCTGTTATAACATGTTTATAACAGATATCTGTTATAATCTGTTTATATATGCATACAGGTGCAACAATGCATATATATACAGTGTATAAAGTGCATATATAGAAGAAAACAGGTGATACGGTAACAATTCCAGCACGTACCTGGACACTCTATTTTATGGACATGCATACAGGTATCTGAGAATGATAGAAAACAGGTGCATACAGGTCTGAAATTTTGAATACCTGTTGCACATTTGCAAATGAAAGAAACCAAGTTACCTTAGTAGAAGCATAAATAATTATTTAGTACACACTTAAACCTAAAAACTTAACCAAACAATACTGAAGGAAGTAATACTGAAGATAGAACCAAAGAAAAGGAACATTAATCACAAGACATCACAGGATGAGTAAACTCACATACTAGCATACAATAATATGGGGCAGTTGACTTGATGCTTGTAAAGAAAACTTCTTGTATTCATGCTAAACTCTAAGGCCCTTTATAAATAGAAGGAGGTGAGCACTACAAGAAGTTGGAAGATTCAAATATAGTTAGTACATCAGTTAAGAAGAAACCACAATTGCAAGGTCCTTATTACATCAAATATAGTTAGCATTCTAAGGTCCTTATTGAAAAAGAATTGTCGTCTAGACGAATAATTTTGTACAATTGCAAGATAAGAAGAAACCACAATAAAGAACAAATGCACAAAATTGTGGCATGCGAATTGAACATGAAACTACGTTTGAACCCTGTCTGTAACTAAACATGTAGTCATCTACACTTGAAATTAATAGACTAAGTATTGCACGAGTTTGTGTGGAAATTGACCTCCTTAAATCCCTCCCCCAACGAGTCTAGATAGGATGTGGCAACACGGGGTTCTGGCAGGATGTTTTGGTGGATAACAAACCCAAATACTGCAAAAACTTACTTAAAAAAGGACATGATGAGGAATCTTGTATATTCCTAATGGCCAAGTATAGTGATCAATTAAAAAAATTTGAACTCACTAAGCCTAAGAAGGTAGTACAGAGATATGAGAAGAAAGGTGTGGAGAATCAACAAGGGGGCATAACCAAAGTAGACAAAGGGAAGCAAGTTCTTAGTTCATGGTCAATCACTAGCAATGAAGTAGTTACTATTGAAAAAGGTCATGAGGAGATGCTATGTATAATCGACCAAACTATTGAAATTGATGGAGGTCTAACCTACAAATCTGATGGTGCAGTACCTGATGGAGGTTCTAACCTACAAACCTGATGGCACATCATCCTTTAATAAGGAGCTACGCAGTAAAGTAAGAACTCTTGATAAAGGTATGGAGGAGGAGTAAAATATGGGGAACCAACATAAGGAACAAGTAATTAGTCCTGATGACATTTCAACACTTGAAGATAAAGTCTCAGATGATATAATCAAGGAGAATCAAATTTGTGCAGAAGACTCAGATTTAAAAAATCTAGAGTTAATTGGGATAAAAAATAAGGAAATGATAGTGGGATGCAACATTGTCCTAGAACACATTAATAGGATAAATAATGAAGAGCTCAGTTCTGAAGATCTCCAAATTGTTCATCATTGCTCATTATCTCCCAAAGGTACCCCCATTCCAAAACTGAAGAAGGCACCAAATGATACTATAGATCAACCAAATGAACTTTCCAACTTTTAACTTCTATCATTTTCTTGCCTCATATTAAGAAGAAAAATAAATAAAGAACAACCCTGCACTTTAAAATGAACTAAAGTCAATTCTGTACATTCAAACTGTATCACCAGTTTCATTCATCTCAGGTTTTCTATATTTCAAAACACCTTAAATTAACTACACAGTCGCCTTAATACGTCGCACTACCGAATAGGATGTATATAATTTCTTTTCTTCTATTTTCTGGATTTCAAGTTCGATGAAACAAAAAGGGGCCACATAAAGGGGCCAAATACGAGTTCCATCTGGGTGTAGCTTAATATTGTGATAATTGTCTGTTTTTACTTTGTATACAATTATATAATGTCTACACACTCATAATATTCAAGAAGAAATTAACATATATAGTTACTCGAATTCATTTATTCATGTTAAAATTTGAAAAATACATATGTAAGCTCACAAGAGACAAGGCTCCCCCAAAAAAGAAAATTCAGAGACTTGAAAAGGAATTATTAAAAGAAGGGAAAAAATTCTACTTTTTTTATTTTGCAACACCTCAATCGGCATTAGGCATAAAGAATTGATTTAGTAAACTTCTGAGAAGTTAAGAAAAAACTAATAAGGAAACAAAAGAAAGTTACCACGAAGAGGCTCTGAAGCCTCGGCGGAGGCCGCCAGTCAATTATCAGAAATCAAATATTCCAAACATTACAACAAATAGATACTATCTAGTTGGTGGTGGTGCCTAAAAATCATGTCGATACAAGATAATGTGTTTCTAATAGACATGACTTGAAGACTGAAGGAGGGAGGGTGTTAAAACTCACGGTATCGCGCAAATAAGAGTATCATTTCATGCTTCTGACATTTGTCAATCAAAATATTGATCAATTTTGAGTGAAAGAAACATATCTCTTATCATGTAAAATGATGAAAGCATATATGAAGAAACTGAAGCAATCAAATTTTTAAATATTACTATTTTCACAGTCTGATCCTAAAACAGCCAACTAAGACTAACAGTGTACCTGGTGATATACCACAAATAATCAGAATGGTCTTTCATCACATTTAGATTCTCCAATATACCTTGAACAGTGAAATTATCCTCACTCTATATACCAATTGGCTCTTCAATAGTCATCTAGGATTTTGAGATATAGGAAACTTCAGTTTGAACATTTAATTCCCAAAGTGTGGAAACATTTGCTAAACAATGAAAATTAACAAATCATTGGCCTTAACGTAACAAAATGATGATACTTAAGTCGCAAAAGTGGGACGGCAACCCACTTATGTCGCAAAAACAAAAAAATAAATCATTCAGAGCTACTAAAAACTTAACAAAATGATGATACTAAATATGACCTCTAGCTCTAAAACCATGGAAAGAGGTCCCCATCTCTCAGTTTCGTTGTGGTCAAAATGAGATGTCTGCAACCTCAGCCTGCCTGCCTAAGGCCTCGGGATCATGAAGATCCCCACCAATAGAACGAAGGACCCACTGGTACTTCCCTAAAGGACACAAAAGTTGCTTACCACTTCCACCATACCTCAACTCCTTATGCCAAAGTCGACCTCTGACGTCTTCATCTTCATCACAAATTCATCGGTTAAATAGTCATACCTCCACGCACCGCTCTTATTCACGCTCTAGCCTCACGTATGTAGCCTTTTGGCACGCTATGTGCTGCTATTCGTATGCTTTCACGCTTAGGTGCGTTATTTACCTTACTTGGGATCCCTCCCTATATTACTTATCGTTTGTTCCAAAGCTTTAAAATATGTTTACGACCTGATCGGTTTTTATCAATAGACCGATGCATAATTTATTTAAAAATACTCATTCAAAAGATCAATAAGAAGTCCTTAATCATCAAACCTACCTCGCAAAAGCAGTCTTTTGCTGATGTCGTTGGCAAGAACTCAAACACAAAAATATCCCTTCGACCAATGGAAAAATTTTAAGGAGAAAAAGCTCTTTTCTTCTCCAATCGAGAAATCCAGTAGATGATATACCCCTACAAATACTCGTTAGTGGGGAGTCTATCACATGGGAGACCTAACATGGAGGAAACTGGGAAGGCAATAAAAACAATTGGACTTAAATCAGAGGCTAACATTGGTTTAATGGATCACAAACACGTCTTCATTAGACTATTTAATGAAGAAGACTTCCATAGAATTTGGATGAAGGAGACGTGGTGGATTATGAGGTACCCCATGAGGTCATTAAATGGACATCGGAGTTCCATCCAGATCATGAATCTCCCATTGTTCCAATTTGGATCAATTTACCTCTCTTACCTGTTCACTTCAGGTCTCTTATAGGTCTAAACATTATGCCTCACAGTTGTAATATGCACTGTAATAAGCAGAAAGAGCAGCCTCATACACCATCGTATTATCATGTTCTATTTCACGTAAATGAATATATTATAATAATACTACCTCTATCATGAACTTTGAACACATATCCACCAAACTCAGCACAAATACCAATTCCACATGCAACTCTACCAATTTCAGTGAAATTAGATAAGTGCCTCTTGTAATAAACTTAAATTGAGTGAAGCCTACTTGATTTTTGGCTTGATAAAAAATTCCATTAGTGAGATGAATACTTGGAGCCTTAATGTACGATACTTAAATCATGGATAACTTATAGCTTATTTGCAGAACCAAAGTATAATACTTTACACCTTTTAAATGTTATCTATTAGTAAAAAGTATTAGTTTTTGATACTCTGGGAACTAACTGTGAAAGACCAATAATTTAAGAATAGTTGTAAAACCTCAATAGATAGTACCTATTAGGTGTTCAACATGACAGGCTTGAGTAGAGTGAAACCTGTGGAACTTCTGGATTCTTATCATAGCAAGATTTAAGTAGAAAAGGAATACACTTTTCATAATACCTGCTCTGCTCCATACGATTTTATAAAGACCAACACGAGCAACAATGAAATAAAAATCATGATCATTGATTGTGAAACTTGAGCTTTGTTTAGTTCAGTGCAAGATATTAACACCTAGGTGATAGGTAAAACAACGAAAAATATTTTTTATTATTCTGCACTCAAACTTTTGTTTGTAATTGTAACTAATTATACATGCTAGATTATCTGATTTTGGAAAGGAAAAAAAACAGTGAACAAAACTTAACGCTGAATAGTTAAAAATATTTTTCACTGTTTTACTTTTAAGTGAACCAAATAGTGTCATGAAGTAACTGGACTCACCTAAAAGCCTAATCTTGTCACTGCTCTGCAACATCCTAAAAATGCATAAAACTATTCTTCTCTCTTTGATTGTTTTATCATTAGTGTGTAGAGTAAAACACCAGGTAAGAGATAAGGAAAGTAAGTATATGCAAGATTTCGAGGATGATAATTGCAGGTTCCCAAGTTTGATAATCAATTTGTGGTGAAAGTAGAATTAGAAACGTGTGGTTTAAGCTTGTGTTCATATTGTTAATAGTGTATATCACACACATTTGAGATCTGATGATACTACCAACTTTTTCTAATCAATAATAACAATGTAGAAAATTATGGACATCCTAAATATTTGACTAATAAGAAGGGATACACACGCATAAACAGAGAGTAGGGAGTTGAATTAAGTCTTGGGTTTTCCATAGCTCAAGCTGAAAGAAAAAAGGCAAATTCATTTTTATATTCTTGTTTTTATTTGTGGGGCTGTTATATGAGAAACATGCATGAAGGCCATTTAACTAGTCCAAATTAATCAAATGTTCTTCAAGCCTATCAAGATATATTTCATCTATTCATATGGTAATTGAGCAACTCGACCTAAGGAGACAGCTGCAATATTTTTTTAGCAACAGGGGCATATCAAGTGGTAGGTTTGGATATAACCCGTGCTAATGGCACGATATGATTTGGATGTTTTCAAAACTTTTGTTATCAAGTGGTAGGTTTGGATATAACCGGTGCTATTGGAATATGCAACGGATTACTGCCATTTTTAACTATTTGTAGAAACTCATAGACCAATTAGTGTAAATCGATCATATGCAACTAATTAATGTAAATCAGCCATAGCAATTGATTTTGTTTCAAACTCTTAGTTATTTTTCCTTCATCCTAAACTTGCATGGGATTAAAACTGATTAGTGTAAATCAGTCCTAGCAAATGATTAGTGTAAATCATTCATAGAAACTGATAGACCAAATACTGTAAATTAGTCTTAGCAATTGATTAGTGTACTAAATAATATTTTGAAATTGTAAAACTTAGTATAGGTAACACAAACTTATGGTCCAAATTATGAATGTATAAGTGGTCCTAGGGGTGCACATGGTTCGGTTCGGTTCCACTACGAAACCAGAACCAGAACCGAAATTGATCGGTTCCATGGTTTTGGAACCAGAACCAGAACCAAAATTGATCGGTTCAGTTCGGAACCGAACCATCGGTTCTCGGTTTGGTTCGGGTCGGTTCATGGTTCTGGTTCTTGGTTCTGGTTTTCGATTCTGGTTCGCGGTTTGGGTCATGGTTCTGGTTTACTGTTCTGGTTTGTGGTTCTTGTTCGCGGGTTGGTTCTCGGGTTGGTTAATGGTTCAGGTTCATGGGTTGGTTCTCGGGTTGGTTCTCAGGGTCGATTCTTTGCTTAGGTTCTTCAGTTCGGTTTTTCGGTTCGATTCCATGGGTTCGGTTCTCGGTTCGGTTTGGTTCAGGTATAAAACCGAGAACCGAACCGAATACTTCGGTTCTCAATTTTTTGGAACCAGAACCAACCCATGGATAAAAAAACCCGAACCAACCCAACCCATGAAGGTCGGTTTGGTTCGGTTCTTCGGGTTGTCGGTTTTTTTGCACACCCCTAAGTGTTCCTACAAATTACAGATGTATTATGATGGGAGATAAAGGTGTGTATGCCCATGATCATGTTGGTAGAATGACTTTCGAATCTTTAAAAAAAATTAACATACATGAAGTATAGACAATGAAACACAAAAAGGTCTAAAAAGTTCAGCTAACTTGCATTTCATCAAAGCTGAGTGTATGCAAAAAATCCCAACATCAAAACGTGCACATGTTTTCCAACTAATGAACTCTCGTATCGTACCACAACGAACTCTTGTATAATCATAATAGTTATCATAGTTGTAAGCGTATCATACCATAATGGTAGGATCTTACTAGTTAAAAGTTAAAATGTACATCTACGGATAAACATTTTTCAAGGTACATTTTACCAAAAAATCATTATTCAATATTTAAGGACTAAGGACAATCAAATTAATGAGTTGAGCAGATAATTTTGAGTAACTTACAATGAATCTTCAGCAATAGTTCGCAATAGATCTTTAACTATGAGGTAATTGCAGCTCCACATTAATGTAATAACTTCAACATCTTTCATCAACTTTAAATATTAACAATATAAAAGAGGTAATTGCAGTTACAAATTAAGACTCTAACAATCTATATAATAATATAGATGATAAATAAAAATATTAGTTCCTTACAGTCCATTAACCTGATTCCCCATGCCTACCTGATGATTAACCAAATAATAGTTAAATGCAATAAAGGTTAAATGATAGAATTAATGTAAAAGAAACATACTCATACTCACGCAACATAGTAATTTCCCTCATTAAACTCCACTAAAAAAATTGGCAAACACAAAAACACATTTGTTGAACAACTGACAAACATTATATACCTAATACATAAACCGAAAAAAAGTTTATAATTAGAAAATGTTCACAAACGTATCATGTTCCATAATACTTGTTCCAATGTCACTTTAAACATCGAAGCTTTAAGGTCACTTACCAAATAGTCACATTGAGATATCAAACATCAACAATAATGAAATTATAAACTAAAGACCTCAATAAAAGCACAATGAAATATCAAAACATCAACAATAATCGAAATATAAACTAAATACCTCAACAAAACAACCTATAATGCCGTAAGAAAGTAGGGTCAATTATTAAATAGTCCCTACTATAAATATATATTTTTTAAAAAGGACACATATTTTTAGTTTAACCCATTTAGTCCCTCAAACACTCAATATCCTCTTATTTTTAGAGGTCCTCGCCAGCGGCACTCCCTCTCCAAAATATGTGGCAAAGGACTTTTTGAGGCAAAATAAAAAAAGTTTGGACTAAATGGGTATTAAAAAATGTCCGAGGGACTATTTGGTATATGTCCCAAGAAAGTAATAGAAAATGTAAAGTAATCTAATGATAAACCCTAGATTAGAAAGTCTATCCATCGTATCTAAAGAAAGCTAAAGAAAGAGAAAGAGAAATATTATACCAAAATGGGTATGTATCTACCAAAAATTCAAACCCTTGAAATACCATAACAAACACATTGATAAACCTTAGAGAGTACCTTCTTGGATGATACAAAGATGTAACAGATTGAGAGAGAGGTGAGATGAGAGAAACCGAAGCACGGAGAGAGGATGAGCGGTGAGCAGGAATGAGAGCGGGAAACCTCAAAGCTAGAATAATGTTTTTAGGATATTTTATATTTTAGTCAAGTGTACTTAATTTTGTCACACTTTAAAATAATGCCAAATTTTGGCACTGTTTTAAAGTGTGCCAGATTGTCATTAAATCGTGCCAGAATTTGGCACAGCTTTAAACTGTGCCAGATTTTTAATATCAGGGTGTGACAAATTACTGTTTTTGGTGTAGTATTTATGGATGGGTTGGCTTGGAAGATCAAGCAACATTTGATCGGTAACCTAGCACTGATGACATATACAAATGTTGTCAACGCCACACTAGTGCACTGTTAGGATCATCACTTCCATGCTAAGGGAAGCAAGAGGGGTGATCCTAGTCAGTCGGGAAAGGCAAATGGGGGTAGTGACAGCAGCACACCGCAACAGCAAACGAAGGGTCAGCAGGGGCAGGATTCTCGATAGGGGAACTCTGCCAAGAGATTTAGGTATGGGTGACATCGATCTGATAGGCAGGGACAATGGGTTTCCCAACAGTAGGTTCCTCAGGGCTAAGGGAAATAAGGGGGAGGCCAGTAGGTTCAAGGCCATCAGGTCTAGCTGGGACAAGGGTAGAGACAGTTCCAGGGGCAGTGTTTCACATGTGGCCAGTAGGGTCACACGGGTAGGATTTTTCCACAGGGAGACAGGGCACAACAGCAGGGTGCCCAACAGGGGCAACAGGCTCTGTTAGGCCTCGCACCAGCACAGGCCCCACAGTAGTAGTCGGGTCAGATGCACTATGGGCATGTGTACAACGTTCAGAACGTGCCTTTTCAGCCAACACCTCCGGCACCGCCGACAGTCGCTGGTACGTTTCCTATCTATAGGCATGAGGATAGTATTCTATTTTACACGGGTGCAACGCACTCTTTTATTGCCACTAGATTTACACAAGTAGTCGGCCTTTTAGAGATAGCCGACACTCATCTTATGTGTGTTGAGTCACCGATGGGTAGTGGGTCCCTTATACACTCGATTGGTAAGGGTGTGGACATTATGATCGGGAGATTGAATCTAGTGGCAAACCTTCTAGTGTTAGATATGGAGGGTTATGACATCATCCTAGGCATGAATTGGTTATAGGGCGATGGTAGATTATTATGAGGGGAGAATCGTTTTCGCCATTCCAGGACAAAAGATGTTCCTAGTAACGATGCCTCTTCCCGAGGGAGGATCGCGCACTCACTTATATTATATTGAGGAGGAGACCTTATAAGAAGAGTAAGTTTCTCTGGACTTAGTCCCAGTTGTGAGGGATTTCGAGGACGTCTTCCAGGAGATACGAGGGTTACCACACAGTAGGGAAATAGAGTTTGTTATCGACTTAGCACCGAGGATGAGACCAATTGCCATAACACCGTATCGCATAGACCCCTTCAGAAATGCAAGAGTTGAGAGAGCATATTCAGCAGCTCTTGGGGAAGGGTTTTATTCGACATAGTACATCACCATGGGGTGCACCGGTGTTATTTATGAAGAAAAAGGATGGTTTGCTTCATTTGTGTGTAGACTATAGGGAGATGAACAAGGTGATGATACGTAACAAGTATCCGTTACCTTGGATCAACGACTTATTTGATCAGTTGAGAGGGGTTGCATAGTTCTTAAAGATTGATTTGAGGTCAGGTTACCATCAATTGCACATTCAAGAGGAGGATATACCTATGACAACTTTCTTATCACGGTACGAGTCGTACGAGTTTAGGGTGATGCCGTTTGGAATCACTAATGTGCCTGCAGTGTTTATAGACCTCATAAACAGGGTATTTAGGGAGATTCTGGACCAGTTTGTGATCGTATTCATCGATGATATTTTTGTTTACTCTCGCAAGGAGAAGGATCACTCCAAGCACTTACGTATGGTTCTTCAAATATTACGTGACCATCAGTTGTACGCTAAATTTGGGAAGTGTGTATTTTGGCTTAGGGAGGTTCATTTTCTTTGAACACATTGTGTCCGATAAAGGTATTACTGTTGATCCGAGTAAGGTATTATCCAACCAAGGTTTGGAGATTTTTGGGATTGGACGGGTACTGCCATCGCTTCATCAAGGGATTCTCAAAGATTGCTAGTCCTTTGACGAACTTGACTCAAAAGGTAATACCATTCGTCTGGAGAAATTACTATCAGTTAGCATTTGATGAGCTAAATGACAAGTTGACATCAACACTCGTACTTTCATTGCCTAGGAGTGGATTAGAGTACCAGTTCTATACTGACGCATACTTACAGGGATTTGGGGATGTGTTACAGCAAGAGAAGAGGGCTATAGCTTATACGTCTCTAAATCTAAATCCACATGAGAATAATTACCCCACCCATGACCTCGAGTTGGCAGTGGTCGTCTTTGCTTTAAGGATATGGAGACATTATCTTCTGGGAGAGCAATTTTCTCTATTCATGGATCATAAATCACTTCAGTATCTCTTCACCTAGAAGGATCTGAATATGAGGCAGAGAAGGTGGATCGAATACGTGAAGGACTACTAGTTTGATATACAATATCATCCTAGTAAGGCTAACGTGGTGGCAGATGCGTTGAGCCGAAGACCTACAAGAGAGTTGGCAGAGGTTTGGAAAGAGAAGTGGAGTGAACTTCGATATGAGGATGAGGTAGCCCAAGCATACATGGCAGTTTTATCTATCACACCTAAGAGTGTTATGCGGGTGGTGAGGGCACAGGCAAATGACCTGTTTTGTCAGGACAAAGTACGACAGTTACTAGCCGAGGGGGAAGAATCCTACTCTATCATCTCAGAGGGAGGAATTCGATTTAATGGGAGACTGATAGTACCTGAGGATAAAGATTTGAGACATACAGTCATGATAGAGTCGCACGGGTAAAAGTTTGTTGTACATCCCGATGGGGATAAGATGTACCAGGATATGCAATGACAGTATTGGTGGTCTAAGTGTTCTACATGTCAACTTGTGAAAGTTGACCATCAGAGACCTTTAGGGATGGTACAGCCACTGGAGATTCCTGTGTGGAAGTGGGAGAGAATTTCTATGGACTTTATTATCAGACTACCGACATCGCAGAGAGGACACGATTCTATATGGATGATAGTGGATCGGCTGACCAAGGTAGCCCATTTCTTACCGGTTCGTACTGATTTTGATATGATGCAGTACGTGCAGCTATTCATTTCAGAGATTGTTAAGCTGCACGGAGTTCCTATTAATATTATGTCAGATAGAGACAAAATATTTGTGTCACACTTCTGGCAGAATTTTTAGGAGGCAATGGGCACAAACTGGAGGTTGAGTACGTCGTATCACCCGTAGAGGATATGTTAGGGATGTTTATCCTAGATTTCGGGGGAGGATGGGTGCGATATCTTCCATTGCTAGAGTCTGCGTATAACAACTCTTACCAATTTAATATCAGTATGTCTCCTTTTAAGGCACTTTATTGGAGGCCTTATTGTTCGCCCACCTATTTGTTAGAGGTGGGGGATAACAAGCTATTGGGGATGAAGATGATACAGGAAACTTCTTCCAAGATAGATTTGATTCGAGGATGTATTCGAATAGCTCAGGATAGGCATAAGAGTTATGCTGACGTCGATAGGAGACACGTAGAGCTAGAGGTGGGCGACCAGGTTTTATTCGGGTATCTCCTATGAAGGGGATTATGAGGTTCGACAAGAAATAGAACTTAGCTTCGAGATACGTGGGACCATTCCCTATTATTGAGAGGGTGGGACCGGTAGAATGTGGGGACTCTCAGTGCATGTTCAGCGAATACACGACGTGTTCCATGTGACGTCACTGAAGAAATACAGGAGGAACGAGAGAGCCTTATGGCACGTCCCATTTGAGGAGATTGATTTGCAGCATAATGTCTCATATGAGGAAAGACCCGTGGCTATTTTGGATCATAGCAAGCGTAAGCTTTGATCCAAGGTGGTACAATTAGTGCGAGTATAGTGGTGACACCACAATGTTGATGAGTTGACATGGGAGCGGGAGGAGGATATTCGAGAGCAGTATCCAGAGTTATTCACCGCATGTATATCCTAATTTTAAGGACAAAATTCCTTTTTAAGTGGAGAAGGATGTAATACCCCGTATTTCTTCGTATTTAGAATTTAATTAGTCGAGTAATTAAATAGAAAATACGTTTTAAAATGAGTAGATTAAATCACGTGAGTGGAGTAATTTAATGTGATTTAATATTAAATTACGTGAGTAAAGTAATTTAATGCGATTTAAATGATAATTAGATTATTAAGGGATTATATAATAATTGTGATTATTAAATATTAATCGAGAGATAGACTTTGATTAATATTATGATCCAAATTTACTAAGTGTGAATAGTAAATGTTGATAATTAATTTGTATGACATAGCAAGTAATATGGACGTATTTGATTATATCTCAACCGAGTGTCGCGTGTAGACTAAATTGAGAATGAGATAGGAAATTATTTTAAGTGACTCAAATGATAATTTAGAGGTCACAGATGATTCTAAAAGGGCCGAATTAGTCAAAAAGTATACCCAGGGGTACTAGTCGGGTACCAGGGCATTTTTGGGCTAAACCGGGACCGTATGGGGCCGTCTTAGTCTTTTTCCATATGGGGGTGAGGAGACCTACGAATTTTGGAGTGTTTTATCAGCTGATTAAAAGTGGGGCTAGGGTTAGAAACCTCATAACACAAAGGAAAGCCATTAGAGAGAGAAGAGAGATTATTCTCAAAGCCTAAGGAAGAATTGGTGAAGGATTCAAAGGGTTCTTGCACCACAAACTAGTTGGGAAGGAAGATTGGAGGAGAAAGACAATCAATCACCAAAAATAATCTCAAAATCAAATCATCTATGATTAAGTCAAGTGGTTATTTGCAAATTATTTTGAGTTATAATATCTATGCATAGGATTTTCAAATAATTAATTTTAATGAATATTCTTGGAGAAAAGAAAATGATTAATTGCATGTTTGGGTAGAAATCACATATAGCTAAATTTATATCTGTAGAGAATTGAAAATCAGGGAAATCACGATGGTTAAAATGAATTAAAATCTGGTTTGATGATTGAAAACATGGGAAGAACATGTCATATTAGGGTTCTTGGATAATTAGAAGATTTGAATTATTCTGGACTAAATTTGAAGGATTTATAATGTTTAATTCTTGGAAATCATCCTAACATATGTAGATATGGTTAGAAATTGTTGGATACAAGTTTGGTGGATTATCATGGGAGTTAGATAATTGAATATGGGGGGAAATGCATGAAAAAGAAGAACAAATACATCTGTCACTGCTCGATCGACCCTTGAATGTCGATCGATCGATGGAGTCAATTGATCGATGATCCTGGTCGATCGATCGACCCTGACTGATTTTGGGTTCTTTTGTTGGTTGGGTTTTATTCGATTGTCGATACTTGAGGGGAACATTAGTGATGATATTTTTCCTATGTGGGGACTTAGAGAGTACCAGTAGGTGTATAGTGGGGGTCCGTTATAATCATTGAGTGCAAGATTGGAAGTGATGGATCGACGAGGATAAACCGATCGAGAAGAGTATTGAAAATTCAAGATTTGAGTTACGGAGAGAGTAAATGTAATCCCTAGGGGTATATCAGTAGGTTAGAGATAGCTTATCTACTGAAATGAATAGAGGGGTAACTAGGGCCCTTAGAGTTGGGTGAATACTCAATTAAAATATGATAGTGAGATAAATCGTAAATAAATAAGTACGGTGAATATCAAAGAGAAAATATTATGTACAAACATTATTATTAGGTTATGTGTATACCTAGCGAATTATATAGATACTTATGTGGAGAGAATACCTAAAGTATAATAGCCTATTTAGGGCCGAGGTAGGATTCCGAACTAATATATGGAAATAGTAAGTTGGGGTCGTGATGAAAGAGTTTCGAACCAATCTCTGTATAAAATTTGATTAGTGGGGTCTAGGTGATGTTCCGAACCACTACATGAAATGCATTTGGGGTTGAGGTGACATTCCGAACCAAACTCTTACTTGGCATTGATGCGCCATTTCAAACCAAGAGTCCTTGATGTGTCTTAAGAGGACATATTATTAATGAATGGATTTATAAGTATATGTTGTGTGTGAAATGTATACTACTAATGCGAGTTAGTAGATAATGAGATGCCGTGAATACATCTAAAAGAAAAATAAGTAGTAATACTTAATTATAAAATGGAGAAAGATAACAAGGCGTGGACAATTATCTAACTATATGAATCATGAGATATGGTTACTATTACATACTAAGTGGGAGGTATTGGAAATTAATCGCATAGATGAGTCCATTTGAATATTATAGTTCAGTTAGATTTAGTAGTATAGCTAGGTGGGATAGGTATGAGACATTAGGCATGCACGATAGATGAGGGGTGAGGTAACTCAAGAGAGTGTACTTGAAGTCTTAACATGTGTAATCAATAACTCATTTTATTGTGCTAATCACTTTCTAAATATTTTCAAAACGTTTTGAGTACTAATTCTTTCTATTAAAATATTTTCAAAACCTTTTAGGTGTCCAACCCATGGACGCCAGACTTGAGGATTTTGACTCGTAGCTGTAGCTTTGTGGAGGCTGGAAGGACTTTGCATAGATACTTCATTTAATCAGATCTAGTGTAGGATCTCATTTTAGTACTCTCAATTGGGACATGTTGTCCACAATCATTATTTCAGATTTTCAGTTTTGGATTATGTAGATTTTATTTAGCAATTTTGGATTTTAGCCGAATGTTGACTCGGTAAGATTTCATTCTTTATATATTGCTAAATGGATTGATTCATAGTTTATTGTGAATGTTTATATATCACTTCCACATGAGTAATTTGTCTTGGGTGAATGAAAGATAAAATTTGGCACCAGTCTAATTTCACTTAGGTAATTAGTAATTAAAAAGTTTTCGTTAGTGATGTTAAGAATGAACCAACTGAGAAACCTATTTTAATTTAATTTAGGGCTGATCACTCAGGATTTCATTAGGTAGGGTGTCACATTATACAATTTGTGGCATAGGACTATTAGGTTTTAATCAGTCAATTTTGTATTTAAAATTATCTTTAGTAAAGTTTTGGGGGCTTATCTATAATTATCTCGGGACTTTAAAATAGGGACCTTAATCCAATTTTTGAACATTAGTGCAAGAGAGTTTTTGTCTTAAAATAGTTTGATGTATGTGTGGGAAAATTTTGGGGTGCAAATTCCTAAGTTGAAAAGGTTGATAGGGGTTGATTTATAATTTTAAGTAAATTTCTTTAAGTAAAAACCTTGTTTTTACAAAACTTGAGCTAGGAATATCCAAACATGGCCTTATCTTATACCATTTTGATCAAAAAAATTAAATAAAATTTTCTATAAAAAAAATTGAATTTTCTGATTGGCCACGGACCCTCACACTCGTGGTCAAGGTTTTTGACCAAGGTCAAAATCTTCAACCTCTTGATTTTGACGCTCTAGGGTTCAAAACTTTGATTGAGGTTTTCTCCTTCATTGTTATACCATTTGAGATGATTTCTTAACCACATGAACCTAATGTTTCACGAGGATTTCAAATATACAAGTTTCATGGTTCGAATCTCAGTATAACTCGAGTTTCAAAACAGTGTGTTTTCATGAAACTTTGACCTAACATTCGTGGATTTATAGAGTATGGCAGGGTCTCTTATGGATTGGATTTGGTTTCTACTATATGTGAGAGTAATTTGGTTTTGATTTCAAAGATTTTGATGGATTGTATGCAGAGAATTTTAGATTTATAGATTTTGAGTTTCAAAAACACTTTTGATTAATTAGCCTTCTACATGAACATTCATGGATTTTCATCGTTACACTCGGCATCCTAGGGTTATAACGAGTTTATTCATGGATTTAAATCAAAGTTTAAGTTACTCTAATTGATTTCACCATTAAAGCTCAAGATATAATGGAGTTCCTACTGTTTTTCTTTACCCTAGGCCACTCTACACCAAAAAGCTTGCATATTATGAGTGTTCTAACTATATTAACTATGCAGGAAACTACTAGAATTGAAAGAATTGAAAATAAAGCATAAAATTATGAGTTACATGAATTGAGAGAAAATTCGCTCTTTTGAACTGGACTGTATGATGAGTTTCCACTACTTAAGACGTGGTGTATTTATACTACTTTGGATGGGGATTTTATTGGAGTAAAAAGGAGGTGGATTTGAATTAGTTTCGGGTGAGTGTCGGTTGTGGGTAAATGGGGGCACATGGGTTCCTAAGGTTTACCATGTGATTTTTGAACTCTTATGCTGATGGGGGGGGGGGGGGGGGAGGGGATTGTGGTAAAAACAAAATTCATTAAAGCTTTGATTTTAGTCATCAATCATTGATATAATTGCATTTGTGTCCATAAAACTACACTTTTTTGTAAAGTTTAGGGGTATTTTGGTAATTTTATAAAGTTTTAAGGGTTAAAAGTATAAATTTGTGTTAGTTGAGGTCCAAAGGTTTAATTTGATATAAGGTTGAGCTTTAGGGGTGGTTAAATATATCTCAACTTATCTGATTTTGAATGTTTTAGGGACTTATAATTAACTGAAACTTCAAGGGGTTGAAGTTAATAAAGCAAAGTTGTAGGGTTTTAAACATAATTCCTTTCTTCTTTAGAAGACTTTTGAGTTTACTCATCTTACGATGGTTTAAATCTGAAATTTTACATCAGAATAAGTCGGGGTATTGATCTTTCATTGCTTTTTCTAGCTTCCATGTAGCTTCTAGTTAATTTTGGTGTTCCCAAAGTACTTTAATTGAGGGGATTTCCTTGTTTCTGAGATACTTCACTTGGCAATCAAGAATTTGAATGGGACGTACTTCAAATTCATGGTTGGGTTCAATTGAAACATCTTGCCATGTGATAGTATGGGATGCATCTGGTATATATTGGCGTAACTGTGATACTTGAAACACATTATTAGGGATAGAAATGGGTCGGGTTTGGTGTGGGTTTGTCATAACCTGAACCCATCCCGCAATTTTTTTTAAAACCCGTCCCGCCCTGCAACCCGCGATGGTTTTTTTAAACCGCCCCGAACCCGTTTAAGTGTAACCCCCTGAACATGCCCCTGCCCCACCCCGTTTAGATTAAGCGGGTAAAAAACTCGCTCGGGATAGGTTAAAACCTGCATACCGCATATATAACTTTATATATATATACAGTGTAAATAATATATTAAATATGAGTATTTTAGTAATTATAAGAAATAAACGGGGCGGGGCGGGGCTGGTTGTGCTTATATAAAGTAACTTGAACCCGCCCATTTTAATAAATAATTTTTTTTAAAATCGATACCCACCCCGTTTATTTTAAATGGGTTTTTAACCCGCCGGATGGGAACCCGACGGGGTGGGTTAAATTGATATCCCTACACGTTATGGATATTGGATAATTCCACATGCAATTTAATTGATAGGCTATGAAGCCGCTTTTAGAAATTGTGAAAGGTCCAATATATCAAGGGAGAATTTTCCTTTCTTTTTGAAACATAAAATTCCCTTCCGGGGAGATACTTTCAGAAATACTTTCTCGTTTTCTTGAAATTCCAATGGTTTTCGGCGATGATCATCATAACTCTTTTGTCGATCTTGGGTTGTCTTCAACTTATCTCGAATCTATTGTATTACCTTGGTGGTTTCTTGAATTATTTTAGGACCAAATTTCTTAATGTATCCAGATGCTATCCAACATATCGAGAATCTACAAGGCATTCCGTATAAAGCTTTAAATGTGGCAACTTTGATACTGGTTTGATATCCATTGTTATATAAATATTTTGCAAGGGGAATATATACATTCCAATGGTCAGACATATCTAACGTACAAGCTCGTAACATATCTTTTAGGGTTTTAATTGCAGGTTCTGATTGTCCATTCGTTTGGGGGTGGAATACAACATTTAAGTGAAGTTTGGTACCCATTGCAGCTTGCAATGCTTTTCAAAATTTCTTATAAAATGAGAATATCTATCTGATAGAATGGATAAAGGGATTCCATGTAATCGAATAATTTCTCGAATGTATAACTTGCTAAGCTTTTAGAATGAATCGGTGGTTTGTAAAGGGAGAAAATGAGCAGACTTAGTAAGTTGATCTACTATTACCCAAATTGAATTATGTCCTTGGGACGTACGAGGTAGTCCATTGACAAAATCCATGGTAATATGATCCCATTTCCATTCGGGAATAGTTATGGGCTGAAAAAGTCCACCAATGTGTTGGTGTTCTATCTTTACTCATTGATAAGTAAGACATCTCCTTACCAAGTTCTCAATATCAGTTTTTATGTTTGGCCACTAATATTGCTTCTTTAAAACATGGTGCATTTTTTAGCTTCCGAGGTGTATCATGAATTTCAAGTGATGAGCTTCATGCAACACTTCTTCTCGTATAGATGTATTTTCAGGCACATATAATCTATTTCTAAATCGGAGTCTAGTATATCTATCGTAGGAAAAATCTAGATTTTTTCTCGAAAATTTTTGTACAAACGAATCTTGGGTCTATTGCATTAATATTATTTTTCTTAACTCGGGATGAGCGATAATGTTACAAAAATTGGTGCAAGGGGTAAGTAATCTTGGATTATATTGCTCTATGGTAGCGGCAATATCATAGAAATTTAGAGTATGAAGTCTTCCTATAGAATTTTGACTTAAAGCATCAGCTAGTACATTACCTTTGCCTAGATGGTAATTAAGTTTAAATCGGTAATCTTCCAAAAAATTTATCCATTATCTTTGTGTTAAGTTCAAGTGCTTTTCGATAAAGATATACTTCAAACTTTTGTGACCTGAAAAGACTTGGAAACTTACACTATAAAGGTAACAACGCCAAATCTTTAACGCAAAAACAACGACTGCTAGTTCTAGATCATGGACTAGACAATTATGCTCACGTGTGTTGAGTTGCCATGACCCATATTCTACTAATTTTTCATTCTACATTAACACATATCCTAATCCCTTGTAATTAAGCATCGATATAGACCTTATAACTTACATCACAAGAAGGAATAGTAAGGATAGGAGCAGTATTAAACATGCCCTTCAACACTTGGAATGATTGGTTGCATTCTTTTATCCATATAAATGGAACTTACTTACTAATTAGCTTTGAAAGGGGAATATAAATGTGTGAAAACCCTTCGACAAATCGACAGTAATATCCAGCTAATTCGAGAAAACTCTTTATTTCGATAATATTGATAGGATTTTTTCATTCCAAAATGCTGAAATTTTAGCTGAATTGACTTGGATTCTATTTTTAAAAATCACATGTCCTAAAAATTTAATTTGTTTCATTAAGAAATCACAGTTGCTCTTTTTGGTGTATAACCGATGAGTTCTGATAGTACTTAAGACTATCTTCAAATGTTGAATATGCTCCTCCAAGTCTTGAGAATATACAAGAATATTGTCAATGAAAACGATAACGAATTGGTTCAAAAAAGGTTTAAAGATTTGGTGCTTAGATTCATAAAAGTTGTTAGGGCATTGGTTAAAACAAATGACATTACGGTAAATTCAAAATGTCCCTAACGAGTTTGATAAGCTGTCTTTGGAATGTTTTCCTCTCCGACACGTAACTGATGATAATTGGATCATAAATCTATTTTAAAAAAGACCTTTGATCCTCTAAGTTGGTCAAACAGATATCCTATTTGGGGTAAAGGATACTTATTCTTAATAGTTACAAAATTTAGTTTACGATAATCTATGCACAGTCTAAACCTTCCATCATGTTTCTTAACAAATAATACTGGAGCTGCCCAAGGTGATGAACTTAATTGAATGAACCTTTCGATAAAAGATCATCTAATTGGGTACGAAGTTCTAAAGGAGCCATTTGATATGGGGGTATCGAAATAGGAAGTGTATTGGGATAAATATTGATACTAAACTCAATTTCTCTATAAGGGGGTAATCCTAGTAAATCTTCAAGAAAAACATCCTCAAATTGTTCTAGCAAATTTGGAATCAAAGAAGAAATCTGAATTTAAGAATTTGAAGGATTTGACGAACCTATTCCTTGGAATATAAACGAATTATTATTTTCATCGCGAAATTGAATTTTCTTAGCTTGAAAATGAATATAAGCCTAATGTTCAGATAATACATCCATTCCAATAATAATATCGAATTCGCGAATATCTAATATTATCAAGTTCACCTAAACAGTTCCTAGATCAAGATGAATTTTATAATTCCTATAACCATGTGTTGATGGATTGATTTCACCTGTTGGTAATTCAATATTCACTAGACTAATCAAGGAGGTTGGAGGTAATTGTATTAATTTACCTAGTCTACGACTGATAAAAGAATACATAGATCCCGTGTCAAATAAAATATAGGCTGGATTATGCTGAAAAATAATCATACCTTTAATCACCTCATGTGCATTTCTCATGGACCATATGGAATAATTCTTCCCACGATTCGAAGTTGGCTGAACTCTTTGAGTTGGCTTGAAGTGATTTGGAATAGAACGAAAATTTGGATTTTTTTAGGGTTTGTTCACTTGTCGACGGATTGGAGCTAATTTTATCTTAGGATATCGGGGTCGAATATGTCCTATCTCATGACATTCGCGAGAATGGATCTTAGAACGGGTTATGTTGTGATAAATTTGGGAATAAGCTTGTCCAGTGGAGTTTGTATACGGATGGGGTCTGGAATGAGATGGGTTTCTGATGATATTGTTGTTCCTAACAGCTGGGTGTGGAGATCGGATCAAGGTTGAAGAATTGTGTTCCACAATGGTTGTAACATCAATCAATTGGGAATACTCATGAATTTGTAATAGAGCGACTATATTTTTAATTCTTGGGTATAGTCCTCTTTCAAACTTCTTACATCTCTTCACCTTGGTATTTACATATTCCATGTCATAATGAGATAGTTCAGTAAACTTAGCCTCGTATTGAGCTAATGAAAGCTTGTTGCAATTTTAGAAAATCAATTCTTTGGTCTCGCTCAGTCTCGGGAAAATACTTTTTTAAAAAAGTCTCTTCAAACTGTTCCCAAGTAAAATTAACAACATTCTGGTTACGTGACATGGCTTGCCACTAGAAATCTGCTTCGCCTTCAAACATATATGCACCTAAAGTGATTCGGAGATTAGTATCTATACCTACTCCGTTCAGGGTTTTCACAATCTGGCGTATCCATTTCTCAGCTTCATTCGCACCTGGCTTTCTAAGAAAAGATGGCGGTCATTGTCGTAGAAATTCCTTAAGAACATTCATTCCACGAAGTTCCTCTAAAACATCTTCAGTAGTAGCACGAGTAGTCTGTTGTTGTCGAGCTGACGTAGTAAGGTCCTAGAGACACCTCATGATTCCTTCAGTCCGAGTCTGTTCAAGTTGAGTTCTAGCAGAGGGGGTTAGAGTACTAACCATCCTAAAATAGCATAATTTAAATAACAAGAATAATAATAAATAAAGAAACAAACCTATTTTATATAAGGTTAGTCGTACAATACTATTATACATTACTATTCATAACAGTGCAGCTAACATTTATATTCTATAATATGTAAACAACTGTTAACGTTAGATTCCTCTCTAAGTCGAAATGATTGCATCCTCACTAGATGTAGACTCGGGGCTAACTAAATAATCTCCTGAGTCTGCATCATATGTCAAGTCATCTGTAGTGCTAGGGAGTATCCTCCGTGTATGTCATCATTTGATGTTTCTTCTGGATACATCGGTGGATCTGGTAGTTCATTGACAAATATTAAATTTATGTCTTCTTGTTATATGACTGGATCATTAGTAAAGTCATCCACTCTTCTCATCACTTGCATCTCGCCCAATTCTCTATTAGTCAATGCTAGCCTCTTAATGTTGTTACTTGAACCTGCCCAGTCTTCTTACACTCCACGGATAATTTCTCTAAGTCTAACCAAACCCTCTTCTCTTACCCACGTTTCCTAACGATTATCTGGCTCAAGATCTAGGTTGAATAGACATGTATCCCATGAATTCATACTGTAAAATGGATTTATCATATAATAATAGTAAAAAAAGAAGTTATAAAAATCAAATAACTAATATCTTATCTATTTACCGCATAGAATGCTAACCCAACGATATGTTTTAATTTTAAAACATGCTTTGATACCAACTTGTCACACCTTGCTTTTTGGTAATAATGATTAAGAAGTACACATAAATCAATGACTTAAAGCAAAGGCGGAATATCATAACCTTTTAATTACACGTTTCTAGTACATACGACAATATAGAAAATTAAAAAGTGCCACTCCTTGCTCCCATCTGATTTAATCTTTGCCCATATAGTCACAAAAGCAAACAGGTGACCGGTGTCTATCTAAAGTAGGGAAAAGATACTATTTCCTTTCTCCTGGTGCATCTGGAGAAGGAAGGAATTAAGACAAATATGCTTAAGTAGTTTTTACCAGTTCTATAACAATGATATAGATATAAATGAGAGTTGGAGTGTGTATAGAATTAGTGTTTAAAATAGCTAACAATAATAAGCTGATAATTCTATGTTCATCAGATTATACCTTAAAAATGTTGGAAATTCATAATTCCATAGTGATTAGTCCATTTCAAACAATACGATGCATTACTAGTTTAGTTAGAATCATGTTTGAAGAAGGTCAACAAATTTGAACTAATAATCCCATTCTTACTAGTTCACTAAGGGGTATAAAGGTAGTTAAGCCATAAGTGTTACTTTATAATTAATAATCCCAAAACCTTTGGGGAAAAGTAACCTACTATGTTCACAATTAAAGTGGCACTCATGTGTATGTAGCAATAATCAGGGCCCTCAATCATCCTAGACCAATAGGCCTAGTAGAAAATTCAGTGGGATAACACGCCAGTCTACTTCCTTGTTAATATTGATGCTTATAGTAAAAATAGCACAAAGGTGCAAGGGCACACTTAATCAATATGGTACATGATCTCAGTTATTAGGTGAGAGGGGTTAAAATTGATTCTTAAATTAAGTAATGGTGACAATTCAAATACTGATGATGGTTAAAAAAATTCGTAGTATGGCAGTATAATAACATACACATACTCAGAGTCAATGTGGCTATCATAGAGTGATATCAATAACAATATTTCAAATATGCCAAGTATAATACTGAAAAACCTACTTGCTTGGCTTTCGATTGAATTGCTATCACACCAGAGTATTCAGAAGATTTGGGGCTTGATTTTCTATTATACAATATGTGGTATATGAGTATAAGGTTTTAATAAGTCAATTTTTTATTTAAAACTGTCTTTAGTAAAGTTTTGGGGGCTTATCAATAATTATCTCGGGACTTTAAATTGGGCCTTAAGCTTATTTTTAAACTCTGGTTAAATAGGGTTTTTATATTAAAATAGTTTGATGTATGTGTGGTCAAAGTTTGGGGTGAAAATTCCTAAGTTGGAAAAGTTTCTAGGGGTTGATTTAAAATTTAAAGAAAATTTCTTTAAGTAAAAACCTTGTTTTTACATAACTTGAGCTAGGAATATCCAAACATGGTCTTATATTATACCATTTTGATCAGAAAAATTAAATAATTTTTTTACGAAAGAAATCAGAATTTTCTAATTGGCCACGCGCCCTCACACGATTGGTCAATGTTTTTTACCAAGGTCATCATCCTTAACCTCTCGATTTTGACTTTTTAGGGTTTAAAAATTTGACTGAGGTTTTCTACTTTGTTGTTATACCATTTGAGATGATTTCTTAACTAACTTCACCTAATTTTTCATGAGGATTTTAAATATATAAGTTTCATGGTTCGAATCTCAGTATAACTCGAGTTTCGAAATTGTGTGTTTTCATGAAATTTTGACCTAACATTCGTGGATTTATAGAGTATGACAGGGTCTCTTATGAATTGGGTTTGGTTTCTACTATATGTGAGAGTAATTTGGTTTTGATTTCAAAGATTTTGATGGATTTAATGTCAAGAATTTTGGGTTTACAGGTTTTGAGTTTCAAAAATACTTTCGATCGATTAACCTTATACATGAACATTCATGGCTTTTCACCATTGAACTCGACATCATAGGGTTATAATGAGTCTATTCATGGCTTTAAATCAAATTTTAAGTTCTGTAATGGATTTCACCATTAAAGATGAAGCTTTAATGGTGTTCCTACTGTTTTTCTTTATCCTTGGCCATTCTACACGTAAAAGCTTTCATATTATGAGTGTTCTGACTATATTAACTACGTAGAAAACTACTAGAATTGAAAGAATTAAAAATAAATCATAAAATGATGAGTTACCTGAAGTGAAGGAAAATTATAGCTTTTGAACTGAACTATACGATGAGTTTCCACTACTTAGGACGTGGGGTATTTATACTACTTTGGGTGGGGATTTGATTAGAGTAAAAAGGAGAGGGATTTGAATTAGTTTAGGGTGAGTTTTGGTTGTGGGTAAATGGGGGCACATGGGTTCCTAAGGTTTACCATGTGTTTTTTGAACTATTATGCTGATGTGGGTGTGTGTGTGGATGGTGGCAAAAACAAAATTCACTAAGGTTTTGATTTTAGTTCTCAATCATTGATATAAGTGCATTTGTGTCCATAAAAGTAAACTTTTTGTAAAGTTTATCCACATTTTGGTAATTTTAAAAAGTTTGTAGGGCTAAAACTATAATTTTATATTATTTGAGGTCCAAAGGTTTAATTTGATATAAGGTTGAGGTTTAAGGGTTCAATATATCTCAATTCATCTCATTTTGAAAGTTTCAGGGACTCTTTTGTAATCAAGTGAGAGTTCAACGGGTTGAAGTTAATAAGAAAAGTTATAGGGTTTTAAACGTAGTTCCTTTCTTCTTAAGAAAACTTTTGATTTTACTCATTTTATGAGGGTTTAAATCTCGAATTTTACATTAGAATAAGTCGGGGTATTGGTCTTTCATTTCTTATTCTAGGTTCCATGAAGCTTCTTTTTTATTCTACTGTTCCTAAAGTACTTTAACTGAGGGGATTTCCTTGTTTCTGAGATACTTCACTTGGCGATCAAGAATTATGAAATGGGCGTACTTCAAATTCATGGTTGGGTTCAACTAAAACATCTAGCCACGTGATAGTATGGGATGGATCTGGTATATACTGGCGTAACTGTGATATATGAGACACGTCATGGATATTGGATAATTCCACAGGTAATTCTGAAGCGACGTCATTAGAATAAGTTTCATATTTTTTAATGAGATCTAAAGCGACCTCTTTTTGGAAAGCTCTGGAATGTAGTTCGATGTTTTGTAGGAAAAATGATCAAACAAAATGGGGTACAAAATTCGAAAAAGTAGACATTTTTTTATTTTTTAAAACACATCTTTCCAAATCTTTAATCCTTATCTCGTTGGAAAAAAATTCCTATAAATAGAGATGCATGATTATATTTTTAGATAACTTATTTTAGACTTTTCAAGAATTATTTTTAGACCTTTTGTAATCAAGCTCTATACTTTTTTTATCTAAACCCCTTGGATTTATTAAGATCACTTTTTCAAATCAAGAAGAACATATTTCGAGTTCAAGAACCCTTGTAGAGATTTTATCTATTGCTGAATTGTAGAGTCGATAATCTACGGATGAAGAATATTGGAAGTGAGATTCTTGAGACTAATCAGTGGATACCGAGGTGGAAAAAGTTGGACTGTGTCATATTTGTTGAACATTTGAAGACATTTTCGCGTTATACTTAGTGGATATCAAATTATTTTGTAAGTCGTCTTGTGTTTGTCAAATTCTTTAATAGTGTTGAAATGAAAGGTTTTGTCCGAAATGGATTTTTTCCTCAAATTATTCTAGATGCTATTTGGTTTCGAATCTGGCTTCATAATTAATTTTCCTTGTTCACTAAATTAAATGAAGATAAAATCTAGTAAAAAGTGAATTTCTGTGTTTGGCTCAAGATACGAATATTCCATATAATCCCCTGCTTTCTCAGGACACAACCAACTACTTCCATTTTTGGCTAGGCAATATGATAATCAATAATAATGATGTCTTTGATATTTTATTCTCCAATATGAGGGAACAAAAATCAAGATTTATCGTCCAAGTTCCTAACAACAGCTAAGGATTATGAAAGTGTGTACACTCAAATAAACCAAAAGGAGGTGAATAAGTTTTAAAATGGAACTTTCCCAGTTTTACCAATTATAAAGTTCTCTATAATTTTAGCAATCATAGTTAAACATGTAAAAATTTAAGATGATGATGAGTCAAGTTGATCTATAATTAAACCAATCAAATAGGTAATCTAAATTAATTATAATTTTTTTTATCTAGATGCAATTCCTAGGTCAAATTTCAGTGGATCTTTGTGGATCCAATATGGATTTAAGTAATGTGTGCGTTAGAAATATTATTATTAAAGTAAATAACACATAAATTGTAACACCCGTGCCCATTGTTTAATAAAAAATAACAGCATTCGTTCATCCATATTTAATTATTTTTTAGAGTTTTAACCATGTGTGGGCATAAATGAATTTATTCAAAATTATTACCTAGTTGTTAAAGTTACAAAGATCATGGGGCAAAACTAAAAATTAAAAAAAAATATATGAATTTAGGATCGATCTGAAATGATTCTGGATTGATCTGGTGCAGCTGAAACAACAGTTTGAATTTCGTTTTGAGGTGTCAACATGTTCAAATGTATGGAGTGTAAAGCAACTGACCCTCCCACATTTTTAGGTCATGATATATGGATTCCTACCCATTAGACCAAGTTGAAATATTATTTAGCAATGGGCGATCATTAGAATAGGATTTACGATATTATAAGATAAAAGGTGAGAGACTTTGCCTATACATTCACCTCATCTCTGTTGAAAATAAGCTAGCCCCTAAACCAAGTCTTTGAGACTTTTTCTCCTTCATTTTAATAGCATTAACTGCTCAGAAATATCTCTATACATCAAGTTACAAGACCACCCTTCTATTATCAGGGTTTAAGCAGGGTGTTGAAGGTGTTATTTTGGAAGAAAAAGTTTACAGAGGGGTTAGGAGTTTACTGATTTTTATTTTAAGCTCTTCGTCAAAGGAATTAATTTCTTCAAGAGGTTAGAATTATACATCATTTTCAAGCTTAAATTAAGCACGATACACACACACACACGGCTATTTATGTTTATTATCACTTTATCAATATATGTTGAAGAATCTATGATAAAAATCGATGAAAGTTAAAGTCTGAAAGAAGGATCACTTTCATAATTTTGAAGGTAATTATTTCTTGCATAAATCTGTTAACTTATTGCATTCATGATAAAATGTTATATTGAGATTATGAAGAAATTTTAGGATGCATATATTAGGTTTTATTGACATAAAACCTCACTTTCATGTACATAAACACATATAGTTGTGATAAATAGTCTATGTATGTTGAGCGTGTGTTAAAATGAGCGTTGGAAGATGAAATGGTAAACTTAATAATTTTAGAATATTACTCACATGAAATGATACAATTTATGAGTAAAATTTTTTGAGAAACTCAAGAAAAAAAAGTAAATGGGTGCTAAGTATGAAAGTAGTAAAAGTACGGGTGTTTAAATTTTTAATATTGAAACTTTAAGGTCCGAGATGAAACAAGGGTAACAATGAAAGGTTATAAATTTGTAAGACAACTCTTGAAATGTAAAAGGTACAGTTTTGGGGCCAAAAGTATGATTTTATAACAATTTGGGACTAAGTAGTAACCTTTGTATACATGAGTATTATTTTGGAAAGTTAGTTTTAAATGGAGTAACATGAACACATCAAATGATAAGAGATAGGATAAAAAATTACAAAGTTAATAAGTTGGAAATACAAGTCTTGAAATGATAAAGTAATGTTTTAGTATAAAAAAGTGTTATTTTATGAAAAAGTTGGACTTATGAGTAATTTTTTTCAAAACTAAAGGACAATAGTTGAAAGGGTCAAATTTTGTATGATGAAAACTCAAATTTTATAAAGTAAAGATGAGAAGAATCATCTTTGGCAAGGTCTATAAAATGCTGGTTTACAAGTCTGTGTGAACGGTGAAAAATGCATTAAAGTTTATAAGTGGGTATTTGAACTCAAAGGTTAAGTTTCACAAGAAATGATAAAAAAAAAAAATCAAAGATGTAATATCGAGGTAAAGACAAAATTAAAATGAAATTTTAATAAAGTATGAAACTTAAAGATTATGTGTTGGGACTAGCCTGGTCCCGGGTAATTGAACTTATCGAATGATAAAAAGGAAATAAAAGAAAAAGGTCTAAAAGGTGGATAAGAAAGAAAAAAAGAAAGGAAATAGTTTTATAATGACATAACAAATAAAAGATACTATGATATAATTGAAAAATATAAGAAGGTCCTGGAGTCCTAGGGTGTGGCTTAAAGCTTAGACTCCGAACCACTGATCAAGAGCATGTTGCGGAATGGTGGGAGTCGATGAAAGGCCGTATAACACACTTGAATTTGTACCCTAATTACTCGAGTGAAAATATGATTTTGAGCATGGAGTTCATTAATGTAAAGGCATGTTTATGAAGCAAATTGAAAAAAGTGAAAATACTTTAATGTTTGCATACTCAAAACGTCAATTGCATGATTACAATACAACTTACTTAAGAACACATAATCAAATGAAGGATGATTTCATGATTCATAAAATACACTTTAAAGGTATAGATAGCCATTTGTATGTAATACTCTCCTAGTATCTCTCCTTCTCGTCGCATGCTTATACCTCGCCATTTTCCACCCCCGGCCCAGGTACTTCAGAAAAAGATAAATGCAAGGAAATTACAAGAGGTAAGGAAGGATTTACACACCAGCAGATGTACTTATTATTATTTTTTAATGTGTAATTTAAATGGAAATTTTGATTATGTTATTTAGAACTTTTGGAAGGATTTTAAATTTGGTTTGTAATAGGACAGGATGATACAAACTTTGTTTAATTGTTATTTATTCTACAAAAATGACAAACTCTTTATCATAAATGATACTGTTTTAATTAAACGGTCACCATTTGATAAAAACAATCAAATTATATTTTATGACACAAATAAATAAATCTAGTATGCTTTAAATGGGATAATCTCAAATGAAATCAAACTATAAAAGGTTTTTTGCATTGACACCTCGACTCAGGTGTGGGTAAGACTTCGCGCTGGACCAAACTCGAAATCAGGGAGTCAAAACTTGGTATCAGAGAACAAGTTATGTGAGTGTCAGAGTTTGCCCGTGCGTTTCATTTTCATTTAATGGTAAACCGTTAAATTCTATCTATGCTAAGTTATTAGTTCATTTTGGCTATTTTAAGGGTAAGTGTAATAGTTGGTTATTCGAACGAGATTAATTCCTTTGATGTTTGGGTTTGAGTTGAAAGATAATTCCTAAGGTGAATTTGAGATCTTATAATTGCTTACGTACATGAGTTAGGCATCAAGATAATGTGGTTTCTCACATTAAGTAAAAAAAAAGTTAAGGTTATAGAAAGTCACAACACCGGTGATCCTGCATGAGATAGATAATGGTATTGAAAGTTGTTAGTTTTAATGATCCGTGACACAATAGAATGATTCAGGTGGACCCTTGAAGATAAAAATGTTAATATAAGGACCCATCACGACAAGTGTGTTAGTCTAAACATAAGTTTTAATAGTTAAGTAAGTCTACGATAGTGTACAAATCTTAACTAATTGGAATAAGGTTGGGTATATGACATAAGAACACTAATGGTCTCTAATCATTTTAAAATCCACAGAGTATGTCGAGACGTGAAGATGCTCCTTTTAATTGTAACAAGTATCGGGAAAATATTGGTCTTGTTTCTTAGGTTAAATGAGTGAGTTTCTTCGGAGACGTATGGTGTTTAATAACAGAGAATTTAATTGGAGTTTAAAAATTAATCTTTGGTGTTTTATCCTTTTTCAAAATAAAAAGTTAGCTCTTGATGAAAGTGTATTTAGGAGCTAATTTATCATCAAGTACACCCCTTGCAAAGATTTTAATATACAAAGTCAAAGTACACATTACCTTGTAGAGAAAAATATTTATGAATATTTTGGATGAAACAAATGATTTGTAATAACGACTAGGTGAAAGAAAATCGTGTCAAAACTTAAGGAAAGCCTTTCTAACAATTCCAGTCATTAACATGTAGAGTCATCAACACCTTATAATGGTTTTATGTTTTCATTATTGCCTTGGTTTAGTAGGAAATAACTTAATAAGATCTACTACACACGCATTCGAATATACTACTCATAGGCTAGTTTTCGTTGTGTTAATATAACGACACAAGTAAAGACCCAAGTGTTGGATCAATGTAGACATTAAGTAAGCAGGAGCTCGGGTGTAAATTCACCACTTGGATAAACTTTGATATATGTTGGGTTGATTAATATATTGAATGATTTTACTAGCGATGTTTGGAGAAAAATATATTTTGGTTACGTTTAGGAGTATGATTCCCCAATGCATAAAGGTTGATTACTACAAGTTGACACGTAGCCCTGGTAAGGTAATAATAACAATAACCCTATGGTAATAATATCCCAAGTAACTTAAGTGTATCCCATGGTGCTCAATGGGAGAGTGTGAGTGGTGTCTTAAGATAATTATTGTAAGTTCAAGTATCAACTTTTGGTATTGAAAAGGTAAGGTATACAGTACTCATAGGAGCTAGTGTTATTGTTCACTTTATTTTTTAGCATACTATATCATTAAAGATAAATGAGTAGGTATGACCTCTAATATGGGAAGCATCGTAGTGTTTGGCGATAACATCCCCTTTCTTCTAAAGTTTGTCATGCCACCACTCGACTTAGGATGATGGCCTAGATTCAGAATCTCGGTCTGATGGGTAAATACATCAATCGTAGGTAAGGGATTTAAATATCAAAATTATGTGACGATATAAGCTCATAGTCAGGTAGTGAATTAAAAGACTAGGGTACACAGTCTTCATGTCATCTGTTTAAATTGTAAACGTGATTGTGTTGTAATTGTAAACAATAATTACTATTGTGTTTTTTATGATAGTAAAGACAATGTTAGTTCAGTGTTAATTACAAAATGGTTCATGACTAGCTATATATTAAAGTCTTCTTTATAGTCCAAGGTGATGAGTTATAATAGTATTAAAATGATTAGTGTGCGTAAATGATAGCAAGATTCCATTACACATGATTTGTTGATTAACTTGGGTTAAATGGTATGTGACATCTGGGTTATGAGACTGTAATTAGCTTCTCTTAAAATTTAAAGTGTTTGATTAATGAAGAATTAGAATTCACATTAAATTGTAAGTTGTCGTCTTAGTGTGGAAAATGAATAATCATGAGTTCTACATTGGGATATATAATGATAATGCAGATTCATATTTTGAGTTTAACAAGAAATTAATGGGCCTTGATGACAAATTGATTTCATGACACAAAAGTTGTCATGAGTGTTATTTGTGCATAGTAATTACATCGTCGTATACCACGATGTTGAAGGCAATTATTTGTCTAAGGTTTAATTCGATTACAGTAGATAACTCGGTAGATTTAACTATATAATACATTGGTGATAAGAACCTATAATATTTATCAGTGTAAACAAATTAACTAAAGGGTTTTTGAGAAATTAGAAACAAATGGAATGTTACGGATGAATGTGTAGATTTATAATTTCTAAAACAGTACGATAAATTAGATTTTTTTAAAAAATAATGCAATTAAATGATAAGCGTTGAATGAACAAAGTATCTTATGGTCATATGGATGATATTCATTTCTGGGCATATGATTGAAAAGGTTTTGTCGTCATAACCCTAAAGAATAAGCATTATAACATGTAAGAGTTTACAAAAATTGTTATGAATCGACCATTTGACTATATTACTTAGGAAGAAAGAAGTTTCATGTTTTGGAGAAACTAGAGGTATGGTTGTACATGCACGAAACTGTACGGATGTTTAAGCTTGAGTGAAATAAATTACACTACATAACTTATTGTCGAAAAAAATACCTAATGAGGCTTAAAGGAGCAATCGAGGATTTTGATGATTGCGTGCTTATTAAAGTCAAGTCTATACTTAGAATAGTTAGTTTGGAAAGAGGGATAAGACTAGGGTCTATAGGGTGATGTTTGTTCACCGATAAGTTAGGATTTATGAAGGAAGTCATGTAATCTAGTTTGTGAATTGAAAATCTTTTCCTGATGACTAAATAATACAAAGGCATGTCGTGCACTATCGTATATAGTGTAACTCGATTACAATGTAAAAACTCAATCGTGAGTCAATTCTAGAAAGTGAACCAATGGATATTTAAATCAATAGAGGTTATTTGCATATACTTTAGAGCCTAAGCAAAGTTGCATAAAATATCTAAGGGGTCGAGGTGTATATGCCAAACTTAACATGTCAATGAGGCTCTAGGAATAAAAAGTAATGTAGGAATAGGCATTTGATTCGTGGTCTTATGTATGAACTTCAAGGTAGATGATTGAGACTAAATCTTTTTGAGTAATATTTTGATTTCAGGGAAGAAATATTCCAAGGTGGGAAGGTTATAACACCCGTACCCATCATCCAATAAAAAGTATAAGTTTATGGTCATCCCAATTTAATTATTTTTAAGAATTTTGACCATGTGTGAGCACAAATGAATTTATTCAAATTATTATCTAGTTATAAAAGTTAGAAAGATCATGCAGAAAAAGTATAAATTCAAATTATTATCTAGGCCATGATATCTGGATTCCTACACCATTGTACCAAGTGGTAACATTATTAAGTGATGGAGGATCATTATAATAGGGTTTAGGACATCATAAGAGAAAGGGATGAGAGGACTTGCCTACACATTCACCTCATCTCTACATAAAATAGGTCAGCCCCTAAATTAAGACTTTAAGTCTTATTTATCCCTCATTTTAGTAGCCTTAAGTGCTCATGATTATCTCTATACATCAAGATTTCAAGACCACCATTCCACCCTTCCATTATCAAGGGTTAATGAGAGTGTTAAAGGTGCAATTTTGGAAGAAAAATCTTGCAAAGGAGATAAAAATTTATTGGCCTTTGTTTCAACCTATTCATCAAAGGAATTAGTATCTTGAAGAGATGTTATCTATACTATTTTCATGTTTGAATCAAGCATGCTAAATATATTTATGATTTACATGGCTACTTATGCTTATTATCACTACATATGAATATATGTTGAAGAATGTGACAAAAATGGATGAAAGTTAAATTTTTAAAGAAAGATAAGTTTCATAATGTTTAAGCTAATTATATCTTGTATAAATTATGTAAAACTTGTGAATTTCATAATACAACTTTATATTGAACTTATGAAGACATAGTAGGATGCATATATTGGGTTTTATTAGCATAAAGCCTAAATTTCATGAACATAAATAGATGTAGTTTGGATAAATGGTTAAGTATGTTGAAAGAGTGTTAAAATGATCTTTGGAATATGAAATCGTAAACTTGATAATTTCATGATATTAATCACATAAAAGGATACAATAAATGAATTTTTTTTAGAAAAACTTGAAGAAAATAAAATAAATGGGTGCTAAGTATACAAGTGGTAAAAGTACCGGTGCTCAAATGTGTAATATTAAAAAGTTAAGGCCCGAGGTAAAACAGGGAACAAGGGTAACAATGAAAGGTTATAAATTTGTATGAAAAGTCTTGAAAAGTAAAAAGTAAAGATTTGGGGCCAAAAGTATGATTTTACGAAAAGTTTGGAATAAGTGGTAGCCTTTGTAAACATGAGTATTGTTTCGGAAAGTTAGTTTTAAATGGAGTAACATGAACACATCAAATGATAAAAAATTGGATTTATGAGTTAATAAGTTAATAAAAACATGCGTAAAGTTAATAAGTTGGAAATATAAGTCTTGAAATGGAAAAAGTAATATTTTAGTACAAAAGTTTTTTATGAAAAAGTTGGATTTATGAGTAAATTTTACAAACTAAAGACTCTAGTTACAAGAGTTGGATTTTATATGGTGAAAAATCATATTTTATTGGGTATAGATGAATATAAGACTTTTTTACAACGTGTATAAAATGTAAGTTTATAAGTGTAAACGAATATGAAAAACGCATTAAAGTGTATAAATGGGTTTTTGAACTCAATGGTTAAGTTGTTTTCAATTTAATGGAAAAATAAAAAAGAAATTTTAATAAAGTGTAAAACTCGGAAGTTAAGTGTTGGGACTAGTCTCGTCCCCGATATTTGCCCTCGTCGGCAGATAAAAAGGAAATAAACGAAAAAGGTTTAAAAGTTGATAAGAAATAAAGAAAGTAAAAAGGGTTACAATGATGTAACAATAAAAGATACTCAAAGGTGTTAGGGAAATTTAAGAATGTCCATGTAGACTAAGGTGCGAATTTAAGCTTATATCCCAGACCAATAATCAGAATCATATTGTGGCATGGTGACAGTCGGTGAAAGGCCATATAACAGTTGTGGATTGGTACCTTGATGAATCAAGTGAAAAGATGATTTTGAGCACAACACTCATTAGTGTAAAGACAATTTTATGAAATAACTTGAAATATGTGAAAATATGTTCATGATTAAATTAATGGGGTACATATAGTATTAAAATAAAGATCAAGTGTGAGTGGGCTCATCGCCCGGGTTGCATAGTCAAAACGGCAATTGCATGGTTATGATAAAAATTGCATGAAAAAACTTAATCCAATGATGGATGATTTTATAATTTCTAAAATACACTTTATATGTATAGATATTTTCTATACATAATACTCTGCTAATATTTCTCTTATTAGGCGCACATTCATGCATCACAATTCCCCCCCCCCCCCCCCCCCCCCCTCCAAGGGTATATTATGGAAAGATAAAGACAAGAAAATTACAAGAGTAAAGGAAGGATTTATGCGCTAGTAGAGCTCTGTTTACTATTTGTTTTAAATGGAACTTTTGATTACATTATTTGGAACTATTTGTTAGGATTTTAAATTTGGGTTGTACTATGACAGGATGATGCAAACTTTATTTAGTTGTTATTTATTCTACAAAAATGGAAAAACTCTTTATAATTCTAAGCGAATTATATTTTACAACACAAATCAATAAATCTAATATGCATTAAATGGGATTTTCTCAAATGAAATCAAAGTATAAAAATGTTTTCCTCATTGATCATGAAGATACAGTACAATTGTGTTAACTCCAACACATAATAAAAGTAAAAAATCCATAATGAATCTAAAAAATGTATCAACTAAATACATAACTCTAATCATAAAATTAACTCTCAGACTAAGTAGCCACGGTAACATAGTCATCGTCATAGTAAAAAGCATCTACTCTTTCATCATTGCAGGTTCCAGTGGTGCAACAAACTTTGGAAAAGGATCTGGAGATGGAGATGGATCATTCAAATCTCTATGGGCAGGCACATAAAATCATCGAATCATAAAATCAAGGTCATGAGGAATGAAATGTAGTCTTAGTCTATACGATCCTATAATCGATAATGTCAACTCATAATAAGACCTCATGTGTATCTAATCAAATAAAACTACGTCACTATGTTAGCGTGAGATGAATAATGGGCTTTCGGACTCGCTGGATAAGGAACAGGGACTAGTACTAGTGTTGGTGTTGGGCCTGAAGCAAGTTGATCTTCGACTTGTGAGGAGATATAAACCTCTGGATATATCATTGATGGTGCATGTGGTCTCCTTATTGTATGACCTCCAGAATAAGCTACTGAAGTTCTCATGATAGTACTTATGATGCTAGCAGGAACGTCGACTAAGACCCTTGAAAGCCTAAGTGAATAAACATAAAAGGCAAGGCCTCATGAGGTGTATCAGATGAACCTTGGAGGATAATCTCTAAGATCAGAGAACATAAATCAATCAAAAGGTGGATAACAATGGCATGCGTCAATATACAAATCTCGACTGGAAAGTCATGTGTCCTATGTTTGAAAAAAAAGGTAATAGGTTACATGAAAATAAATAACATTGTATCAAGGATCGCGATTGATGTAATGAAATAAGGACCCTACCCACTGAATGTACCTACCTGCTAAGAAAGTATCTAAGGCATGATTAGATATACCTTTATCTACGAATGGGACAAACTAAGGATCCTCGACTCACGATAGTCAGAGATAATATGCATGGACATCCTCAGTATAAATGACCTTTACACCATGAATAAAAGAGGTGAGATTCATTGGTGCATCAGAAAATATCCAAAACTTCATGTAGAACTAACAAACCAGTGAAGCATTCACCGCAAGATACGACTAAAGGAGGTGAGAATTCAATAATCATCGAATGCTTGCTCCGCAATATATACCCTCGGGATTTCGGTAACAACCCTCTATTTTCACATATTGGTTTACCATTCTAATACACCGAAGATAAGGCCCGTTAAGCAATCTATATCATTATGAAAATCAAAATTAAAATATAAACAACATACTTCAAGTGAATTAACTCCATTGACAACATGTGATAAACTAAAATCATAAATAACTCTGAATAGACATAGTCTCAAAGATGGAACAATATATAGACTAAATAAATCTCGACTCTAAAAACCAGCTAACATAATTAAATAACTAAGACACAATGTCCAAAAAATCTCTGAAAATAAATGACTAAAATGAAAATAAAACAGAGTAGCAACCTATGATAAAATTAAAAAAAAAATGGAAGCAAGAAATTAAATGGAGTTGCAAGTCTCAATCTCCCTAACCCTATAAATCCTGTCTATGAATGCCTAAAAATTGTTGTACGATTTGGGTCAGCGCCCTAAAGTTTTAAGAAAAATATGCCATATCTACAGTAAATAATCATGCGATTCATTTACAAAAACATGTCATCCTATCGACTCTCAAATGTAATAAACACATCACCCCCACCTATGTTAAATTCTACGAACATTTCCATTCCCAAGGCATGGACTATACTAAAAGTCTCTATCTCAACACTAATGAGGGAAATAAGTGATAATCAATATGCCATAAGGATGTAACTAACTATAAATGTAAGAATACAACCCAAATGCCAACCCCACAATGTCACCAAAACGTACGACATACATAGTCTTATAAGTACACAACACAAGTGTGACATAGGGTTCATTTGAATCAGTGTCCATCATTGGACTAATATTACACCTTCTTAGTTCTCAAACACATCACACAAAGGCAAATACATTAGGGTACCATCTCATTCTTTTATCAGTAAGTTCGTAGAAGTTCCTCATCGAATGGGCTTAAATAAACACACAAACATAACGACGGGTTAAAACTACACAATAACAACATCAAAGGATCCATCCCTAAAAACACTTGATGGATCGAGCCTATCTTCTTTCTCTCGTTGCAGAGGGATGGCCATCTTGTATGTATGACAAAACATAACAACCTCCATAATGGCCTGTACTAATAGCCATGTGTGTGGTACATGGTCCCAACCTTTAAAGTAACCCCAATTAATAGATTCCCCATGAGTATCGGCACACACACACACACACACACACACACACACATATATATATATATATATATATATATATATATATATATATATATATATATACACTAGGGTATGCCCGTACCTGAAGGCACGCTGATAATTTTGAAAAGCATAAAGTCGTGCCTTAGTGCGATGGCAAATGCCCTCGCCAAAGCTGCGGGTGGTCTGGGGTCCGAGACACGGGAGAAGCCTCTTCATATATGATGGTAAGCAAGCCGACATCCACCTATTCAAGAACATGAAAATTGAGGAGTAAATATGCATATTGCCTAAAATAACTTGCCCAAAATAAACATATGCATATTGCAAGAACAAAAGTGAGGAGTAAATGTAATATCTGAGACTTAAACCCAAGACATTGTTAGCTCTTAAAGTCGAACTCGAAACATAATGGACAAATGGATATATATGTATTTATGGTTCAAGAAACTTAATGGACAAATGGACAAATACTTATTTTAGAGATGAAGTGTTGACATTAGTATCAGCTCAAAATAATCCTTCATTCACCCTTGTTTAACAAATAATAAACAGTCCACCAACTTATACAAAAAGTTGAATCAACTACCACATAACGCAATCAGAATAGGTAAAAAAATTGACGAAAAAACCTTGCACGAAGCAGATCCAACAATGAAAATATGAAACTTCCAAAATTAAGAGCACGAAAATAATAAAGCGTGTTCGGTACTAACTTGATACTAAGTACCGATAAGTGGAGCATTACTCATATTTATTATGAAATTGAAATATAACTAAATCATCCACGTGACTAAATAATAAAGAACCCATAATTCAATAATATCTCCAGCAAGAGGAGTATTAATTAAACCAGAGTTTTTTGAAGTACACTTAAAAAACAAATAGCTAGTACACTGTTACTATATGTATAGTTGCGAGAGTAGGTATTAACAAAAATTGGCATTTGTCATCCTCCCACGCCACATACAACGCATATGTTCAGTTCCAGTTCAGTCCCTCTAGGAAGTATCTGTATATTTATAGTCAAAATATCATCTGTACTTCGTCGGCATAACCACCAAAATGCGTCACCGTGGAATCTGACTTCGAAATGATCCTGGCCATCTACGATGTGCAGTTATTTGCGTAATTCGGCTCATCGCAGTTGCTTATTGCGCCTGACTGCACTGCGTGGGCCAAGCTGTTATTAGCAGTGCATTTGGTTCATGTGCAAAGCCTTCTCCTCATACTCGGTCAACCCTTGAAGGTCAGCCGTAATTAGCACTGCATTTGGATACCAAATCCTTCTCCTCGTGCTTCCAGAGCCAAAATTAGCCTTCTCCTCGTGCTTCATTCCATCCCCGTAGAAGGTTGCATAAGGAAAAGAATGTTGGATAAGGCGGCATAAGGAAAAGAAGGCTACATAACCTTACCTTTAACCTTGTAAACTACAAATGGTAGAGATGACATTTCACTCAAATATATATAGTAGCATATATGGTTGTTTTGAGAAGAGAACAATGGGATTTCAAGGTTTAGTATATACTAACAGCAGTTGTAGTTTTTTCTAGAGAAATATTACAATTGATAACATGCTACATCTTGAATACAAAAATGTGGGGGAGAAGGAAGCGTTATTTCATCTTACCTGGAAAATAATATTATGATAGACATTGTGCATCAGTATATATAAAAAAAGATGATAGCTTGGCCTTAGAACAATAAGTTTCGACAATCAGTTGCACCGTAATAAAATCAAAATTAGTTCACTTGGATGCTATATAATTAAGTGCTTGAGGTAGTCCACTAACTTCCTTAATTTTAACCACCGGAGATCATCAAAAGTTCATCAAGTAGCCAATAAAACAAAACCCTAGTCATACCAAAAAAAATTACCCATATGAGTCATAATCGCTGAAAAAAAAAGAAAATAAATAGAATATCAATTTTCATTTTCTGTAGATAAAGGCAAAGCATTTTTTGCTTAAAAAACAACTGCTACATGTTCCTCTTTTTGAGGATCCAATGGCATTACCGCCTCCTCAAGTGAAGGTCCATCAGAAGTATGTTGTAATGCTCGTGTTAGAATATGTACCCACAAAGCCTTGATATTCTTGTGGTGTCTCAACATCTGTACTTCTCCATTTCTATATTATTTTGATCAACCTTCACTATTTGATTGATCTTTATTTTGCAATGGTAATACTGGTGTAGAAGGAGATTCTGGAGCAGAGTTTCCTTCAACAATTTTCAAAATGTCGGTTTTATTAGGTTCCAAATTCCCATTTGACTCAACTCGGGCCTGACATGCTATAAAAAAATGTTGAATATGATCAGTCTTGGATCAATACTTGAGATGAACAAAGATATAACAAAGATGCCACTGCATCTAGGCCTCAATCATCTTCTAACACGAAGTAATGAACATCTTGAATTGGACCATTAGAGGCATTTGCAATAATGCCTCCCAAAATTTTGCGATTAACATCTTGTATTGGAATATTAAAGGCTTTTGCAATAATGCCTCAATCATCTTCCAACACTAAGCAATGAAAATATTTGAGATTTTAAAGTATTTCAGAACAATATAAGTCGCATAAAACCAATGAATTTTTAGAATCTTGTGCTTTATAGAAGGTATGGAAGAAATAATAGTCACGTGGCTGATTGAAAATCTTGTGTATTCGCAACAGTAATTGAAAGACTCATCAATTACCCCTCTATGTGATAATTCCAGCAATTGTTCAGCAAGTTTTAATATCAACTTATGTCAAAGTCTAGGATCTGCAAATACAAATTGAAGATAAGCAGAACAAAAGATAACTTGGTACCACTGAAATAACTTGACCAACGACCTAAGTTGTTCATGGACTGCAAAGTTTTAGGGACTGTAGAGATTGCTAATTTGGTGGATGATTATAAAAATGTATGTAATGTATAAGCAACATACATATTGAGGAATGAAGCCTCTGTGAACCTCTGTTTAGACTAAAGGCTCTTGTTGACTGACCGAAAGTATATGAGATATATTTGTGAGCCTCTGTTTAGACTGAAGGCTTTGGTCGACTGACTAAACCATTTGTAAACCTCTGTTAAAAAAATAGAAAACATGAAAGAATGTCAGATATATCTATGTAAAAATAGCATGTTAAGGTATTACGGATAACTCCCATGTTAAGGTATTTGATCCGAGAACTTATGTGATTAAAGATGTAAAAATAGTATGTAAAAATAGCATGTTATCAATTGTAAGAATAGCATAAGTTCTCGGATCAAATATTGGTGTTTATCCGTAATATGGTATTACATCTTGAATGCAAAGATATTTTCTTCGCAGCAAACTATACAACACAAAATGTCCAGAGAAACACACTTTTGCTTCTGTGATCACTTGCTACTGAATTTCCCAATCAAATATAGAGAGGGTAATGACAGTATCAAATATGACAAAATGATCGAGTAGATTTGGGAGACTTTAGCAAGTGAAAAGAATTTCATGATTCATTCTCTAGTACACCCAAAGCATCATCGTTGTACAGTCCAACATTGTACAATCCAATTGAGTTTTGATTTCTATTTGGGACAGAAATTTCATCGTACCAGGGCCAGATATAGGGTAAAGGGTCATTTTCTTCGCAGTAAACTATACAACACAAAATGTCAAGAGAAACACACTTTTGCTTCTGTGATCACTGCTACTGAATTTCCCAATCAAATATAAAGAGGGTAATGACAGTATCAAATATGGCAAAATGATCGAGTTGATTTGGGAGACTTTAGCAAGTGAAAAGAATTGAAGGAATCTTTCTCTAGTACACCCAATGCATCAACGTTGTACAGTCCAATTAATAATTAAAAAAGTAAACATTCACATGAATATGATAGCTCACCAAAATAGACTCCTGTATGGATCTTGAACTTGATCTGTTGGAAGAATAGACTCATGCCTTCTCCTAGAGTATACTTGCAGCGACTGTGCAACAGAGCTACCTCGGGTGAAATAGTGGCTGGGCTAACTATTTCAAGTTCAAATTCCTCAGATTTTTATCAATGGAAAAGGGTTGTTTGTTGACAAATCAAGAAAAAAAGGATCATTATCATCCTTAATCTTCAAAATCTCTTGAAGAAGATACCAAAGTGAAGTATTTGCAGGCTCTTAGCTTTGAGGAATACTTTTAGGAATCCTACTGGATCCTCCCAGGTTTAAACTCCAGCGACATCACCCTCGTTCCAAAGGACCACTCTGTGAGAAAATCATAACCCGTGGAATCAATGTCATTTATTAGTACATATGACTTGATTAACTACCATGTAATCATACACTCAAACATTGACTTGATTTGTCATATATTAGTACATATCAATTCAATCTATAGATACCATGGAATCAATGTAGTATATATATTATATAGCAGCAAACGTTGTGCTCTGGATTTCATTGATGTTTATCGTTTTATGAATTATAACCCGTGATTCAAACTAACGCATATTTTGCAAAGAGCATCAATAAAAACTTATTTTGTATAAATTTCATTGAAATCACCACAGCATGTATATGGGGAAAAGTGTCCAACTTACATTATTGTTCCTTCACCACTCCATCCCTCCATCTCCTTATAAATGTTAACAATTATTTAGAGTTACACCTTAATAAAAGAAATCAAGAGCATATATAATCTTATGTAATGGTGGTGCAATTGCTATGTTTTAGTTGATGAAATTCTGAATAAAGGCATTCATAACCTTGTGAACAAAGGCTTTATTAAACCATTATCCCACCCTCAAGTTAGTCCTCTGATCAGCAGGTTAAGCTTTGCAAATGATTCTATAATCTTATGTAATGGTGGTGCCAAAAGTTTAAGAAATCTACTCAATTTTTTGAAGGACTTTGAAAAGTCTTCAGGTCAATTAATCAACTATGAGAAGAGTAGCTTTACTGTTCATGAATCTTTGGGTAGAAGCAGAACAAAAGAAATTTCAAAAGTAGTATACCTAAAAAACATATCCCGGTTACATATTCATTTACCTCCAAGTAAAATTAAACATTCAACATATATCACCCTAGACTTCATAGGAGATTCAACAACCATGAAACAAATGTATAATACCTCTTTTACTGTCATTTTAAAATCATAACGTCAAGTCCGCAACGTGAATGTATATGTTTATTAGAAACAAAGACTTTATTTATCTAATTTGTAAATCAATTGACTCTAGTCATAAATCAATTGAATATGCATTTGAAGTCAATGTATCTCCAGCAAAATTGATACATTTAAAGTCAAACGGAACATCAGAACATCATTATATTTAAATGCATAAAATTTTAGCAGTATTCATGTGGAACCAACAAAATGATTGAACCTTTATTTTGACCTGTAGACCGGACAACGGAGACATGTGACATAACAATTTCATAAACTTCTATTTGAGTATCTACTGATGCTTCTTTAGGTACTATTTGAATATCAACTACTGCTACATCTCCTTTATCAAATTGTTTGACTGTAATGAGTTCATGATTTACCTCTTATGGAATTAGCACCTCCACTACTTCAATCACCAAGCTTCTCTATTACATTGTCCATTTTCTTCTCCAACTGAGATTGGACACTTGAAGGGATATATTTGTTTGTTCCTGAAATTTAAACCAACAAAGATAAGTTTCTAAATAATTTTCTCAAAGGTAGCATGAGAGAAGATCAAAACGCGATAAATTTGAGCCAAACCAATCATATTCATCATTGGTCGGGTCTTCAAGTCGACGCTAAAAATAACTACATCTTAACAAAAGAAATTAAGAGAATAAATTACCAAAATTGATTTTAGAGACTTAAAAAGAACAAATTTGTATCAATCCAATACCAAGATCCACCATAAGCTCGTTGAGCATCCAAATACGAACTCAACAACCTTATTTGATATAGAAAAAGACAACGTGCTTAGTAAATCCGACTTGTTTTGATATAATGCTTTGTAGCTGCATGAGTTAAAAACTTCAATCAAGAATCATATTATTCACCATGTGTAATACAACAAAATTTAGGAACTTAAAAAATAACACATGGTTTTATAAGTAAAGAAAAAATAGGGAAAGTCGGACCACATAAGGAAGCATTTAAAAAACTTGTAAAATATGAAAGCTTTGCATAACAAAGTTGAAAAAGTAAAGTTAAAAGTGACTACTGCAATTTTAAAAATATGAAATATGCTTGATAAAGTCCACTATGTTATATGGAAGAGAACACAACACATAAGCAATTTCTATTAGAAAAGAAACTAATTGAAAATATAGAAGATAACACTCACGCATGCAAGCACAAATTTACATGCTCTCACTCATGTGCACTCAGTACACACACATGCACATGGGCGGGTGCACACACAAAATATTAAGAAGGAAGCACGTTTCAGTGATACAGGACATATACATTAAGAGATCATGCGGAGAGCCGTATGGAAAGTTATTTCTCTATGTATACACGAAGCTATAAAAAGTAAGACATTTAGACATAATGAACACAAACTCTATGAGAGATATAGAGGCTTAAATTTATAAACCAAAACCACCAATATTATAAGCAAAAAAATCTGAAGCTAAGAACTCACAAAATAAAATTAGTGAATAATGCAAGACATTTGAAAAATGTGAAACATTCAAATTAAGAAGAAAATGGAGAATGAAGTAGGGAGAAATGTACAAATAGAAGGAATTTGGTATTCTACCTCACGCATTGTAGTGGAGATATGTTGTGCCATCAAATGAATAGAAAATAAAACATATATGTTCTTAAACAAAGAGAAAATAAGGAATAAAAATAAAAATTCAAATACAAAAACTGAAGTATTATATTGTATAAGCTATGGATTGTGTCGATGTGAGATTTTGAATCTATACACTTCAATATTCAAAGATCTCTTGTACATTATGTGAACTTGCACATGAATGGCCTTTAATGGGCTCTAAATTTCTCTCATCCATGAACTTTTAACACAGTACAATAACTTGTAACTTTCATAAAAGAATAATATTTTAAGCTGAATTTAAGATACATAATCCAAAGAAATTTATTCCTGTTATCCACCACAGCCTGCAGATAAAATGCAAATGAATCATATGTCAAATTCCCATCTTTGTAGTCATATTTGCATATTAATTTCGAAACCACGCAAAAGGGGCCAATACATTAATTACCAACCGGCAAAAAGTCAAATGCATTAATTACCACCAAGGCAAAAGCTAAACAAAAATCAATACAATTCTAAAACCCCAACATGGTAGCAAAGCAAATCATCTTAAACCAAAAGCATACAAACTCAAACCCAAAGCCCAAATAGTTCATTTATTGATCTGAGATACTTACACAGATACACCTATGGATGATGTAAGGTTAAAGATAGCTTTAGCGGAATATATAATAAAAGCCTTAGCAGACTATACAAAAATATTCTTAGTAATCATCCAATAGCGTATAGTAACTCTAAGCCTAAGCTTTACAAAAAGTCGAAACGATCGACATCCCAAAAAATTATCCTCTAATAGTCAATCATGGATTCGCGGGAAACATCCTCATAATAACTCTACAAAATGTCCACGTATCCATCTCGACGTACTTGATATGAAGATTGGCGCAATTTACAACCACCTATAAGAAATATTAATAATTAAGACTAATTTTTAAAAATGAATGAAAAGAAGAAACATTTTAAAGACGAAGTACCTTGTTGTGGGAACCTCATGTAAGCAACCTACGGGTATTTATCCGCTCTTGATGCTTTACCATTGGCTCCCAATCCTAAGAATAATTAAAAAATTATCAAAAGATGATATAAAGGGGTCAAATGTGTAGTTTGTAGGGAAAATAACACTAATTACTTTATAGTAGGACTTTCGGATACACAATATTTGTTGTCGAAAGTGAACAATCATCAGAAAGAAGGGTAATGCGATTTGCACTTGTGCATCGAGATAAAGCTACATATAATTGGCCATGACTAAAAACCGGCGTGCGCAAGTCAATTCCCACAAACTTTACAGATTGACCCTGTGATTTGTTGATGGTCATTGCATATGCCAATCGAATTGGGAATTGGTGTCTCGCCATTTTTATAGGGATCTCCACAAATGAAGGAGATAGTGAGACTCTGGGAATGAATACTAAATTTCCACACTTATCACCCGTTAATATTTGGGACTCAATTACATGCTCTCCACATTTTGTAACCACCAATCGCATACCATTGCAAAGACCATCCTTCGGAGCAATATTTCTCAAAAGCATAATTGGAGAACCCACCTTTAACTCCAACTTAAAAAGGGGTAAACTAGAAGGACTGAGAGAATTCAAAAACTCATTCGGGTAATGACTGTGTACGTCTCTACCGGACTCGTCGTCACACTTTTTATCGGCACCAAAATAAGTTTTTGTATCACCCAGAAAGATATTCAATGCCAAATTATTTATAGTAGTCACTTCATCATTTCGCGCTGAAAGAATTATTCGTTCGGTGAGGAAGGTTGGTGTAACAGTATCGACCACATTCAACAATGGATACACCTTCACAGTTAGATCACGGACATCATTACACTTTTGTATTGAGGAAGGCAATGATACAATTTTAAGAGGATTGGACCCAATCTACAAAAACAAAGTCAAATGCATGCATGTTGAACGAAGATTGTTAAAAAATAGAAAAGAGTAAATAGCATTACCTGATCCAAGAACGTAGAGAAATGAATTGTCTCAGGCTCCAATGGGTTTAGTCGCATATTTAGATGTAAGGTCAAAACATGGATGTGCCTCCAAAGCATAGACCGCCTTAATGAAGCGGAAATAATTTCTTCTCTAACTCCTCTAGGGATAACTGGTAAGATTTATCAAAAATCACCGCCAAGAACTACTATAATTCCTCCAAATGGCTTTTTAACATCACAAATATCTTGTAGTGTCCTATCTACAGCCTCAACACAATGCCTATGTTGCATAGGAACTTCATCCCATATTATAAGTTTAACTGATTTGAATAGCTCTGCATGTATCGACTGCTTTGTAAATCCACAATTTGAGTTTTCAAGAATGTCCAAAGGTATAAAAAATGTTGAATGTGCAGTCCGACCACCAACCAACAATAAAGAAGCAATGCCAGACGAAGCAACAGTAATAACTGTATGACCCAAACTACGACAAAATGTTGCAATTGTATTGTACAAAAATGTCTTTCCAGTACCAGCACCTCCATTCAAAAAATATGTAGTCCTCTTATTCTCGAAAGCAGATGATGTTATTGATGAGTAAGCTATACGTTGTCCCTCATTCAGGCGATCAACATCTAATTGTGCATCACCTTGCATTGCTAACGATTATAACTGATGATGTTCTGAGAGTAATCTGTTCCCACCCACAGTTGTCCAATTAAAAGTTGGCAGAGGCATTGGAGGGAAGTCACTTAAACTCTTACCAGACTCTTGAAGCACCTCATTTAGAAGATACAAACCATAATCCTTAATTTGGATGTCAGTTGGATTTGGGATAGAAAATAATGTGCGTAACTTATGAATCAGATCATCACATATATGAATGGAAAATTGATTCCATAATAACTCTGGATGCAAAGGAAAACATTGTGTAAGTATAACACCAAATAAATGCCAAAGTTTATATCCAGTGCACATGATGGATGCCTCCTGTAAACATTGAACCCACTCATTATCGTCTTCAAGCAATCCCCTAGCTATACACGCCGATTTGAAAGTCTCGTGTAATACACAATTCATCGTGTGTAAGCACTCGAACGACGTGGGCCCTTTAACAACGGTCAAAAGCAATCACAAATAAAACCTTTCTCCAGAATTCGGACTAGCATAGTACATTCGCCCAATAGCAAACTCGGATGATTTTCGTGCAGTCAAGAGTTTCGTTTTAGAGCTCCAAACATAATATTGGGGAAAATCTTGGTAGGTATACTCTCGTGCAGAAGGATTCAATGCGCAAAAAGAAAAAAACTCGGTTAACGAACTCATTTGACCGCTGGCCCTTTAAGAAATCGTAGTTGATGAATGTGACGGATCAAACACAACATGATGCATGCCAGGTAAATGTAAATCTAATCGTGTAACATGCAGTTTCTCCTGATGCATGTGATTATCATAAATTCGCCAAGATACTTCAGGAGGTCCAATGTACCATACATCTAAATATTGTTGGATTTCATCAACACCTCCCAAAACCATAGTTGTATGATCATGACCCTTATATATGTACTTATTTATATATTTAACGCATCGTAACCCAGCACAAACCTCGACATTAATGTGACAATTGAAAAGTCTAGACAAATATGGATTATAGGGGACAACATCTTTGTTTGATACCTTTTTTCCACTGGAAGTAGTATATTCCTTACCATCATCACGACGACTATAGATTGGATATCCATTATTATCCATTGCTGTGGCTTCAGTAAATGCTTGAGGGTATTTTTTCGTGCATATATCGTTCTCCATATAAGGGGAATTCGGATTTTGGGAGCCGCATGGGGCGTGTACCATGCAACTAAATATAGTTTGGAAGAGTGTAGGATCATAAGTGGGATTTGGAAACTCAGCAGAGACAAAATTATCTACTTGGGCGCATATTTTCATCTTGCTTTGACAATCGAGGAAAAGAAGAGCTTGCATATTGGGCAACCCCCTTTTTTGAAATTCGATTGTAAACACATGGGCCACTTTCTTGCCAAAAATATTTTTATCCTTAATCTCCTTCATTAGGGCTTTTCTCTTTCGTTCAAAAACACGTGCAACCAAATCTGGACGATCGAGAGCATTTTGACCCGATAAAAGTTCCTTACTGATTTCAGGCCATTTAGGATTGGCGATCATTGTGAGAAAAATATCAGGGTGTTGATTGTACCGAGTGATGGCCATCAAATCTTGGTAAATCTCAAACATATTTTGTGCACTACCAGTAAAAGAAGATGGCAAAATCATTCGCCTACCAATTTGCAATGGTTCAACACCCTCAGACATACAATTGCTAAGATCTTTGTATAATTCTACCCGAAGTTTGCATTGATTAAGTCTAAAATAAGTCAAGCGATTTTGTTCCATTGAAGCCCATGCATCCACAATGAACTCCTGCATAAGTTTACCTCCTCTCAAAATTGTAGAGTACTTAGTGCCATGTTGAAACAAACGATAACTATAATAATCCAGTTGAGTTAGTCAATGATCCTGATCAACACTGTTTGCCACATCCCATAAAGTCATGTCGGGGTCCCAACCAAGTTGACCATGAGGGTATAAAAGAATGTAGTGCAGAGGTAGGTAAGCTAGGTGACATTCATTAACTCGCATCAATTGATCTCCCCCTCGAAGGCGAACAATAATGTCTCTCATTGCAGACGAATTATGGCCATCACCGGGTAAAATAACAACAATCTCATTAGTCGAAGGCAAATTATACCTTCTACGATCTACTACAGAATTGTAATGTAAGTATGCTGGCAAGTTCAGGCCGGATCTAGAGGATTCATTTAAAATAGCAAACGCCTGACGATATTTGTGGATAAAAGGATTGTTGACCTCCAAGAAACCTTGAATTATTTGTAGTACATCACTTCGTAATTGTGGATTCCTATGTTCCCTAACACTCAAAGCCACACTGGGATCATAAATGTATAACTGGGCATATGAAGCTTCTTCATCATGTCCCGGTTTCGGTAATAAGGATCCAGTACGATGACATAGTTCGCCATGAATGGTGAAAGATGATGGACCTCTACCTCTGAGGACCCTATCATCCATTTGAACACCAAGACTTGTAAAGGCGTTAGCAGCATTATACTCTCTAATATGACTCTGTAAAGACTTGCATTGAACATCATTACCATCGAACAGATGTTTAATTTCCGGTGGGGGTTCAAGTAGATGTGGTAATCGGACTTGTCCTTGTCTACAACACTTCCCAAATAGAGGGCGAATCTTTGATGAGGTCGATAATCTTTCATCCATCCAATGTAAAGCTAAATAATGACGGTAAGGGACATCCATGGGCCCAAGAAAATGTCTTTCTAAATGGGCATGTGGTTCTTGAGGTGCACTCGTGCTCACAATATTTCCACGGCTTTGTATAGTGGATCTATATATGAAATAAAAAGGTGTAAAAAATAAAATGAAGGATAGTTCACAACGTAAAATAATATTATATAATAGATAAAAAGAAATTATACCTATGACTATGTGCATTAGATGAATGGAAATTTTGAACATCTTGATTATTCTATGTTTCAAGGTGGGGTATAATTTCTAACGTATTGGGGACCAATACATTTTGAAGAGAATTTGATGTCAAAGAGTGTTCTTGGAGGACCCCCGACACACTGTTCTTCAGAATCATTTAGGTCGAAATCTTGGCAAAGGTTTCGAGGTGACATAGATGGGGGTATATTTGTCTCCGCAACTGGGATTGGTAAACTATTCGTCAAAGGACTAATTCTTCGAATATAAATGTGTGAAGGATTTTGGGTACTAACTTCTATAAATTGGTTAGTTATTAATGACGGGACTTGAGCCACATCATTATCTGACGGTAAATGTGAAACCCTTGATCACTTAGGAGAACCTTCAGTGCAAGCAAAAGCAGGTGGCCCCATAGAATTGTTAGCATGGGGAGTATGACCAGAAATAGGTTGATGTAACTGAAATGCTCTTTCTCGATCACGTTTTGTCATTGGGCAAGTGCGCGTTTTGAGAAGAAGTTACGTTGTGGTTCTCTAATTTCAACACTTACGGGCGATTGTGGCGCAAGGGGGGCAGAAGTGACAGATGTAGCTTGTGGAGGATTTCATCTTTCTCGTTCTCGTCGTAATCGTTATGCAAGGGAACTTTTGGAGACAAACGTTTCATCAATTGCCTAAAGAAAACAAAAAAAATTATCTGCATTGCGTGATAATGGAAAGGGGTGCGCTCATAGTCTTAATAATATAGTGAAATAAGTTTTAAGTATTGGTGTAAACTTTAGAGATTGTATAAAGCTTAATGGTACACATTAATCACTTAATTATTTAATAACACCACCAAAAATGTAAAAGGTTAATGATAAAAACAAAACGTTCTGGATAAACATTATACTTCCCCATCCATGCCGCCTACAAAAGAAATATAAGCATATAAAAAGAATATTACATAATGCCATAAAGAATATTATCATAAAATTTCCTGAGATGTGTTTTACCCTTTTACGTGTGGGAACTTCTTTCTCCTTTCCCTTACCTTTATCATTTGCATTATTGAGTATAGTTTGAGTCTGTTAATTGTAAGATTTATACTACAAATGGGGAGTGAAGAAGTTGTAAATATGAAGTTGAAACGATAAAAGCATTTAGTAGCTAGTATTTACCCCAATATGCATAACATTTGGTGGAACATCATCACGTATAATAATACCAATGTTATTTCCATGCGGCCTTTGAATCTATGAACAAAGAAAGAAATGTTGAAAAACAAATTAGGTAGATTATAGAGAAATGAAGAACACTAAGTAAAAAATGAGAAAATTGTAGATATAATCATAGTAAACCTATAATTAGTTAAACATAACATACTAAAAGTGGCACTTTCTTTCCCTTTTCCTTTTTGTATATCCTATATTAAAAGGTTAAGTGTATATAATTAGATAAAGAAATATGTTATATATATTCGAATAGATGAGAATAGAAAAAAATTCAACCTTAGTGGGTGACAAGTTACCTTTTTTCCTTCCCATGACGTATTGAAGGTGTGCAAATGTTAACAGGCTGTAGCGGATATCAGAAAATAGGATATTGATTATGAATGGAGAAACTTCTTATAAGTACTATATGAAAACAAAAGTGCATTTTCTTACCACGGAACGAACACTATTTAGATCAAATTCATCGAGGACATCAACATTGATATTATTTTGACGTAACTTTTGAATCTGTAATTAAAAAAGCAATGGATGGAATCAATATACAAACATATAAGTGAGGAGAATAAATATTGATGATAGGAATTCGGTTGTTACAGCAATCGTTGCATCTTCATTCACCTATAAGTAAAGAATGAAAATGTATAAGAAAATTATTAGGAAGTAGGAATTGATCTAATTTAAGTGAAAGATAGTATAATTAAAAGTAACTTACATCGCCAAACACGGTAATGTTATCCATGTGAACAAAGAAGTCAACTACAAAATGAAAAAATGAGAAGTAATTATTAAATGTGACTAAAACACAGCATGAACTATACCAAATGAAAACTTTCTTAAGAAAAAGTACTAATGAATCGTCATACATTCCTCCCAATAAAAAGTAATAATGAATCGTCATACATTTTTCCCAATAAATGTTTATAGAGCTTGCAAACATAGTGATAGTTGTACCGAATGCAACACAAATGAATACTAAAATTCCAAAGAGTAATAAACCCATAAAACATTAGAAACATTATACGAATCGGCAATATACATTTTTTACATAAGATATTCAATCAAATAAGAAATCCCATTCAAACTCCCAGAAATGCAACCATTGAAACTCTCATAAAGCGATAAGAAATCAAAATCGAATGCAACACAAATGTTTATAGAGATTGCAAACATAGTGTTTGTTGTACCGAATGCAACACAAATGAATACTAACATTCCAAAGAGTAATAAACCCATAAAACATTAGAGGAACATTAGAGTAATACTCCAAAGAGTAATAAACCCATAAAACATTAGAGGAACATTAGAGTAATCAAATAAAATTCCAAAAATGCAACCATTGAAACAGAGTTTTTGCAAACACGGTATATACTAAAGAGTGTAAACCCATTTAGACATTCTGAAGAGTGTTTGCTATAACATTGATAAACCCATTGTAACAGAGTATTTTTTTTGTGTGTGTGCACTTTCAAAACATTTCGGCCAACACTTTCAAAACATTTCGGCCAATAAAATCATTACCCATAAAACTATTGATATAAAATCGATACCCGTAACCCATTGATGAGAGTGTTTGCTGTAACATTAATAAACCGATTGTAACAGAGTATTTTTTTTTTTCATGTGTGTGCATAAAAACCCATAAAACATTAAAGGAACATTAGAGTAATACTCCAAAGAGTAATAAACCCATAAAACATTAGAGGAACATTAGAGTAATCAAATAAAATTTCAAAAATGCAACCATTGAAACAGAGTTTTTGCAAACACGGTATATACTAAAGAGTGTAACATTGATAAATTCTGAAGAGTGTTTGCTGTAACATTGATAAACCCATTGTAACAGAATATTTTTTTGGTGCACTTTCAAAACATTTCAGCCAACACTTTCAAAACATTTCGGCCAATAAAATCATTACCCATAAAACTATTGATATAAAATCGATACCCGTAATCCATTGATGAGAGTGTTCGCTGTAACATTGATAAACCCATTGCTGTAACATTGATACCCGTAACCCATTGCTGTAACATTGATAACAGAGTATTTTTTTTCCTGTGTGTTCATAAAAAACACAAATGTAAACCTATTGATAAACCCCAATGATAAAATCTCTTAACAAACACCCATTGATAAACCTAAAACTGTTACCTGCTGAACAAAAGAGATAAACCTAAAACAGTTACCTGTTGAACAAAAGAGAGAGGAGTGTACTCGGTGAAGAACGAAATGGAGAGCGGTGAAGAACAAAATGGAGAGAGAGAGAGGAGTGTACTCGGTGAAGAACGAAATGGAGAGAGAGAGGTGGATTTCTTAATCCCGCGCTCGATAGAAACGATAAATGTACTCTCGGTAGTGTATAAAACTTTCTTAGTGTTAATTTCCAATTTTATCCATGTATTTGAATTTTGGGTAAAAGGAGGAAAGGAAATGAAGGGTAAAAAAGAGGGGGAACTCAAATATGTAAAAGGCAAAAATGGTAAAGGGATATTTTAATCTCAACCATTGGATCGTTGCCTTGTTGGCTTCGATCTGAACGTTGAAGTGTCTCCCAAACTTATGAATAGTAAAAACACCATTGTAACTTATTATTATTATTATTATTATTATTATTATTATTATTATTATATATATATATATATATATATATATATATATATATATATATATATATATATATATATATTCGTATACAACTATAGGATGTTGATTTACTCATGCGTATACCCAAAATCGCCCCAATCCCCAAGGCCAGATTGTACTAATCAACTTAAGGTTTAATTCACTCCAAACCTATATTAAAATATCTTCTAGTTTAAATCTCATATTAAACTACAATTAAGTGCATCACAATTACCCACGAATTAATTATACCACTAAAACCCAAAAACCATGTTCACAGCCCAAACTGTCGTTATACGCCCAACTCGTTCAGATGAACTCTTAATTCATTTGAACAAAATACCCATATCATTTGAACGAGATTGACGTTGTGCATCTCCTTTGTTCCAAAAAATCCAAATCCAAATTAAACCTCTATTAATGAGTAATAAGATTTTCTCTGTCAATCAAAACAACATTATATCCAAAACTAATCACAGATTTATTATCTTAAATGATTCCCAACAATTATTTAAGATCTAAAACATCAAATAAGGTTGGATTCTTCAAAATTTGCATATTTAAACCTAGTTTCTCACTTAAAATGAATGGGATATAATACAACTATGATTTCAAATCCAAATACCAAATTAACATGGGGATTTAACTTATACACGAAATTAAATCCTAAATCACAAGTTCTAATCACGGAATCATATACCAAAACGATCCAATTTAAGGCTTTTCATAAAAAAGATTAAGTCTTTTAAAATCAGAACTAACTACATTAATCCCAATAAACACATTGATTAAACATAATTAAGAGAATCAAATTCAGTCCTAAACAGGCATTCTAAATCCCAAAATCAAATCACAACATGTATTATAAGCAAATTATATATTTTATACATAATATAGAAAGATATTGCTTGCCTGAAAGTATGAATGACAAATATTTATGCACGATCCTTATCCATTCTTCTCCCAAAATCTCCTTGAATTCTCCCATAGGTCTAAAGCTTTTAGGGTTTTAATTCTCTATGTAAAATGTATAAATAATGAGATCTAGTTCTCTTAATTAATCCTTAATCCCAAAGGTCTATATTAAGCCTAGTTTTGGACCTCCAAATGAGCCAAAAATACTAACCAGAATGGTCAAAACTTAGCCTAAGGGTACATCTACTCCTGGGACAAACTTAGAATAATAAAAACACATAATCGGGCATCTGTATCACTTTAAAGTTTGCTCCAAATTGTATTACCTCATAACTCATGGTGATACATCACACTTCAAATAAAACATGTATACATTATTTTACACGTAATCGCATATAGTCCAACTTAATTAATATTCCCACTAATTAAAAAAACATGCGACACAAATAAATCACACAACATGAAAATTTAATCATCTTTTAAATATTAATTTTATTATTACAAATTCACTCAAGTAATAATTAATTATAATTTATTAATTTATTCTAATAAGTAATACTCATTAAGTAAGTACCAAAATACGGGGTATTAGAGTCTTCCCCTAATAAAGGAATTCCTTTATTAGAACTTTGTACTTACCTGATTAGAAGAGTTCCTGATACTTTTATTTCATGCCATCCTCACTCTTCTCTGTCCACTCATCCTCGTTATGATGCCCCCACTGGACACGCACTAAAGGAATCACATTTAAGCAAAGTTTCTGCCCCCTTCGATCCAAAATGGTAACTGCCTTCTGCTCATAACTCACGCATGGATAAAGCTATATCTCATCGATATCAATGTTGTGATGTGACGTGCATCTAATGAACCTCCGTAACATTAATACATGAAAAGTATGGTGCACCCTCTGCAAGTGATTTGACAAGGCTAAACAGTACATGACTAGTTCAATCTGATAAATAATAGTAAATGACTCCATATACTGGGGAGAAAACTTCCCTTTCTCCCCGAACCGTATAACTCACGCCATTAGAGACACCATAATTAACATTTTATCCCTAACAACAAACTCTAGGTGCCTCCTATCTACATCTTCATAACTCTTCTGCAAACTCTAGGAAGTTTAAATCTTCTCTCTGATCATCTTCACCATCTATGAGGTGTCCTAAATAAAATGCAATCCGAGAAGCTTGTTCTCCCCCACATCTAATCAATAAGTGGGTGAACAACAAGGCCTCAGATACTGTGACTACTGACAATGCAATATATTCGATCATCAAATCTTACACATACAATTTTTGCCAATGCAATTGGTCTTCTCATATGATTGTTGATAATTTGAATAACCTACCTTGCTTCTGTATCAACCTCTCCTTGTGCATAAAGAGAGAAATTTAGTTAAACTCCCCCCTTTGTACAGGCTTTTACACGGTATCCATGACAAGATCTCAAGAACTTTCTCCTTGTACTAATGCTAGTGGTGATTAGAATCATTTCCCCTCAAGCTATATGTTAAACACATACTATAGGTCTCACGCCCAATAGTCCCAAACTTTCGACCAAATTCGATCTCATGCATGGGACTTATCCTAAAGGAAATCCAAAAAAGTAACCCACTCAATACACTTCGGTCTATTCAAATCATTCATTTGGAACAATGGCATGAAACTGCATAAAAGATCACTATTATGAGGAATACAAACCTTAAATGACAAAACACTAAAGTATCAAGAACAAAATGTATAATAGCTACAAACACACTCAAGACTAGGACACTAGAACTTGGAATGCTCTGATACCAACTATGCTTGCCCATAAAATCCATAAATAGATTGATCAGGTTTAATACAAAAACCATGGAAATAAAAAAACATTTGCTAATATTATCAATATAAATAAAAGAATGAAACAAAATAAGCAAACATAATGAAATTATAATAAACTGTTAAAATAAATACATCCAACTCTAGAATACAAATCTCAATGAACAAAATCCATCTCTGAATATAAGTACAACATGTACAATCTCTGACTCGGGATAAACTAAAATAAACACAACTACCTATTGAAATACATTCAACAACGAATGTATTGAAATACAGTTCAACAACTATCCCTAAAGATACTCCTCTAACTATCAATCTCACTCTATGGTGGCAACAACAGTCTAAGACCTGTAGAAAATAGTTCATCAACAAGTTTATAAGAAGTTCATCAACAAGTTCATCAACGAATGTTAGAAGAAGTTTATAAGAAGTAACAATTTAACTGAGGTTGGACCAAAATAATAATAATGCATTTTCCTCGCATGTTAAGTATGTTTTTCTAAGTGATTTAACTTACCCACCCCAAACAGCCTAAATGAAAATTATGTTTTACTCCAAAACCCCATGAGTCACGTATGATATAAGTTAATCTCTTAATTAAGTACTCTGCACTTTTACTTTTTTAAGTTAATCTCTTGATTTCAAAATCGTTTATTCGACTTAAGTCTCTTTCATTATAAGTAACTCACTTACTAAGCCTAACCTCAATAATGGTTTCTAGTTATGATTCTACAAATGTCACGAGTCGAATTACTTTAAATAGTTACATGCCACTAATTTGGGATATACATCTCTAGTATATTTTTTACATTATCATCGAATTATAAGTCGATGATTGTACATCGCTAGTATAAATCGTAATCTGGTACAACCATCGTGTGGTACCATAAAACAAAAACACACAATCTAGAATATTTGTGGGCGGATACAACCCGTATTAAATCTCATGGGCTATGCTCGTATCTTCACATTAGGAAAGACAAACTCAAAGTCTAATACTCACATAAGTATGGTCCCCTACATATACAAGAAAGTGGGCTATGCACGAGCTCGAATTTTTCAACGAAGGTCTATCCTTATCTTATTTGAGGATGACTCGTGCGTATTATGTATAGTTATAAGGCATCCCAACCTTATAGACTCACGGCATCATGCCAAGGGAAATCACTTCACAATCCCCGCCAGTCGTATGATCCCATACCCATGACTATACGAAGTCATACCCCTATTTATCCCTTTCAGGAACATGGGAACGTCAGAATTAGGATCGGGGTAAATAGGACCTAGGTAGAGCCCGTCTAATCACTAAGAAGAACACATGTGGTCAATTTTGTATGCGCCCCATCAAAATACCTCCTATTACATCCCCCACAAGCACTCACACATTATGGTAAGATTTCGCATAAATTAAGCAAGTAAGCATAACCCTACTCAACTAGGCTAAACAAATAAGTACAAACCCTACACATTCGGTTCACACGAATGCATATAAAATCCATTCTCAACTAGGTTACACATAATGTGTCTTTTATTATTACTAATTAATAAACATTTTAACTAAAATTTGTTATTTATAAAACTGTCTCGTACACCCAAGGGTATCTAAATATAAGCAACATCTCACACCTAAATTTTACGGGAATTTTCTTAAAATAATAATTACCCTACTCACTGGGTCATAAGCAGTTTAAATTAACGGGTAATATACACCATCACTAAGCATATATCATTCTCATAATATAACCTAATACGTAAACCTATACTCAAGATCCTTAACCCATCTGAATCCAATCTACTCACCGATGACTAAAAGTATCAAAGATTATAGATTAATTAACGTTAATTAAATCCAAATCTACATACGTCAATCGAAACTAACATTCTATGGTGTAGTTTTAAAATAGCCTTATAATGTTCCCCTAGGATGTCCCTTAAACCTCAGCAGTCGTCACCAACCAGACACCCAAAAGCAATGATTTCTGCCTCCGTCATGTGCATGGCCTAATCCTAGCACTGTGCACGGATTATGTTCACGTAGGCCAATTAATTACGTGCATGAGCACTGCAAATAAGAATTCTAAAAGTCACGGGCTTCATCGTCTCCAAACCTTAAATTACGAACATAAAAACCTTAATCCGCTATGTATGACCTAGCCTAAGGTCATAACACCTCAAGAACACATAATAATTATCATTAAACACAATTACATCGACATAAAACCTATCACTATCAGTTTTAGGTGATTAAAATAAGGATATATGCATTAATTTTAGATTATACATCCCAGAACCCTAGGTTCATGTTCTATCCAAATAACTTATATTTGAATTTAATTTCTGAATAAACAAGAGGCTTTTACTTGATTCATTACCATGAATTAGTTTCTAACAGTTAACATCAGAGTATAAGATCAGATTCTTGTGATTTAATATCAAACCATTAACAATCATTAACATGAGTTTTAAAATTAGTTTAGCAATTAATCTAATTTTAAAAATTAAAATTAAATTATCAAAATCAGATTATACATGTTTTAAACCTAAATCCCAATGACTACTACTACCATAACACAATCCTAATTAAATTTTAATTGATATAAACATTCTTTGGAATGATTGAAGAATCAAAGTCCCAAAAATCCCAAAATCCTCTTCCAAATTTTGTTGCTCTTCTCCTTAGCCTTAGGGTTTCTTCTAACTGTCTAAAGTATGTTATTAGGTTTGTCTAATAACTTCCCACATAATTAGCCTTAGGTCCAATATAAGACCCAATCCAATGAGTTCAAATAACACTCTAAATGGACCAAAACTCCACCCGAACAATGTACCAACCTAATAGATTTAAATTCCTCTACAATAAGTCAACAAAGAATTTTCTACACGTCCCAATGGTTAACATGTAATACAACTAATTCTAATAAGTTAACCATCTCAATAAATCAATATATTAGTTGATGCAATTCAATTCAATTAACACTTAATTATTAATTATTAATGTTCGACTTGGCATTAAAAGAAACTAGTTCACGATTGGAACTCGATACCGAGGGAATACGACAAATAAGGAATACCCTAACTCCTTGTCCCCGACCATTCTATATTCTCCAATAATACTAGTCCCTTAAAATATTTTTATTAAATGAATTGCCATGTTATGCCAATATCTAAAGAATGTGCAGGGGGAGCATAAAGATAATATCACTAATAGAGATGACTCCCCTCCCTAACAGAGGACGATTGGAGAGATACAAGTGAGCAGATTCAAGAGCTAGAGGGTACAAATTAGTGAGGAGACTATTCAAAGAAGATAAGTTGTTCTTTATTTTGTATTTGATCAATTTATGTATTTGTTGATGTATATTGTAGCTTGAAAATTGTAATGTTTGTAATGTAAGGGTGAGGTCAAACGGTATCCACAAGGTACCAAGTCTGGCAGGGCATGGGAGAGATATCATGCTCTATCTAATGAACTCACTGAGGGAACCTTCGAGGAAACTAGTTTGGAGGATTAAAAGGCAAGGAAATTTTAAGGCTTGACTTAATCATTATAGACACACCTGGTACAACACCGATGAACCATAACCTGAGAGAGCTTACTCGGAGCAACCATGAGTTCCATTCTACATTGGGACTAGAGCCAAATAGTCCTTTACCAAAAGTAACATATGTCTTGAGTGATGTCCCGCGCGGCCTATCTATTGTCCAATCCAAACTTGAGTAAACCATGGTGGTTGGGGGGATGTGATACGATTTGGGGATACATCACTGATGTTGCAACCAAAGTTAACTATAGGCATTTAATGCTTACGACGTAGGGGCATGCTGGCACATCCTTGCATTTAATGCTAGTGACATAAAGAACTAGAATATGTCTCAAAATAATTTTTTTCTCTCCCTCTCAAGACAAAAATGCCTCCAAAGTTCGATCCATCCCAGGTAGTGTAATACCCCGTACTTTTGACTATATTTATTTTGAGGATTAATTAATTAAATTGCGTATTAATTGGAAATTAATCCGGGTTATAAATACTAATGTGATGCGAATTGGTATTTGATTAGGTACATATATGATTATATATGTATTTGGTATTATGAAATTTGTCGTGAGATTTATATACGGCATTTTAGAAATTTTATTGAGACGCGTGGGACCGCCGCGTCACGGTATAATATTTTGATATTAAAAGTGAATTTAAAATCTATAATCCGTATGGTCGTTTTGAGTGCGCCAACGCGTCCGGAAGGGTCGAGATAGTCAGAAAACACTAGCCGGGGGTATAGTTTGGGTCCCGGGGTATTTTTAGGCCATACCGATAACTTAAAGGGTATTTTGGTAATTTTACATTTTGAGGAATTAAAAGTGACGAAAATTAGAGATTAAATCTGATGTGGATATTAACCCATTAAGCCCATTAGCCAACCCATATTAACCTAGAAGGCTACGTAGGTTGTCATTTAGGTTTCTTAGTTTCCCCAAATCAAAACCCTAGCCACCTTGAGCCACCATTGGAGATAGAGCTTGGGAGAGAAGAAACTCTGCAGAATCTTCACCAAACCTACACCAAACCAGAAATCAAACCAAGGCAAGTGTTTTAATCGTATTTAAATTCGTAGAATGTTTCCTCCATGTTAGAAATTGATAAATTTCAATTGTTCTTGGAAGATAATGAAAACCCATGTAGTTTGAGGTTTAGAACTTAAAAATTGTGAAGAGAATTGCATGTAGTATGATAGGTAAATGATTTCCCTTATTATAATTGTGATTAGAAGGAAGGAAAACGAATTAAATTCTGGGATTTGATGATGATATGTAGTTAGGGTTCATGTTCTTGAGATAATTGGAAAAAGTGTAGAAAGGTGTAAATTAAATTAATATTTGGGTGGATTGATCCCTTAGAAACATGTTAGGATGGGACTATATATGTTTAGTATTGATTATAGACCCTAAAACGTTGTTAGGATGGACTTTGGAAGAGATTAGAAGTGATAAAAATGGTGAAAAACGATTTTTGGGAAATTCTGGGCCGAAACTGGCATCTCGTTAGAAGCAGCCCCAGGTCGTTCGAACGAGCTCGTTCGAACGAGCTTCTAACGAGTTGACCAGTCATTATTAACGAGTAGGATTTTCGTTCAATATCTCGTTCGAACGAGATATCGTTAGAAGGGTCAGTTCGTTCGAACGAACTGGGATCTCGTTCGAACAGCCTCGTTCGAACGAGACTTCTAACGACCTGACAGTCCAAACTCGTTCGAAGCCTCGTTCGAACGAGACTTCTAACGAGTTGACAGTTTGGTCCTTTTTGGACTGTTTTGACTTTTGGAGTCCCGGGAACTGGTTCAAGGGTAGAGTTAGTTTTCCTTTGATGATATAGTGATTTATTTGGGACTTTTGGGTTATTGGGATGAGTAAATCATATGCGAGAGTTATATTCAATGAATCACTTGGGTTGAGACGTGAGTGACTACTACGAGGCGAGGATGAATTATAGCGCGTATAAATATGTACCGAAACAAAATAAGTTGTGATAATTATAGTTAGTACAAGAATGCGATATGTACTATGATTAAAATACGGTATTACTAAGATGTGCGTTTACTTAGTATTGGTATATGGATTGTGTGTATGACATACCTACCATACTTGCTATCACGGGGAGGTTTCGTTCGCTTAGGACCCTCTAATCCTTGTGTGCCTACGGGGGGGGATATAGACTGGTACCTTGATGAACATAGGTCATTGAAAGACTTATTGTGACATTAATAAGTCCGCTGACCATGGGAGCGTAGGTATGTGCGTGACCCATGTGATGGTGACTGTGTTCGCCTCCATTATTTGTGATGTTGTTATCGGTAAACTATTCCTGAGAGATTCGGAATATGTAATCCTTATGTACGTGATGTACCGGGATGGATAGCAGAGTATGTGTGCACTACAGCTTAGATTGCGGGGTGTTTGTATCGTATATATATGATGTGAATAATATACATTTAATTAATGGGAATCCTCATGTTAATGTTGTAACTGTATTACGGTATTGTTTCGAGAAATATAACAAGTTATCTGATAGTTATATCAATGGCATATTTAGTAACTGAGTTTACGTTAAAACCCCTATTTAATTACGAGCGTTGTTATGTTAATTGGAACCAAGTAAAAGGGTAGAACTTTTGGTAGTCTAGCTAGTTACGCTGTCATTTAGCTAGTGGAAAGGTTAGTTATAGATGGGTACTTACGTTAGGAGTGCACAGTTAGACGAGAGGTGAGAATATCATGCGAGTGTACGTCCTAACATGTACTTTGCATTTAATGTTTTAAATGTTTTTAAAGCACTTGCAGGTTTTTAAAATGATTTCCACTTTCGGGCTCTGACCCATTTGCTTTCAAATATATTTTCTTGTAAAACCATTTTAGGTGCCCAGCCACAGGGACACCAAGCATAGGATACTCATTCAGGTGACGAGCTGTAGCTGCTTGTGGAAGCTACAGGGATTTGCATGTAGACGCTTCTATTCTTTGGATTCCAGAGTCACTATCTATCAATTGTAGGGCATGTTGCCCATTTCCATTTAAGAGCATCTTTTACATTTCAGTTTTCAGACTCTAGCATGTATTGCTCAGTATTCAGTTTTGGTTATTTATTTCAGTTTACTTATCAGTTGTGGGATTCGTATTGAGGAGTTTTCCTCCAGGTTTTATTTACATATTGTGATGGTTATCCGTTTTACTTCAGCATGGTGAATGGTGTTCTTTAGTTATTCATTACTTCTGTTGCATGTTAATTAGATTTAATAAAATTTGGCACTTACTTTTTAAATACTAGGTGGTTAGTAAAAATAAAACGTTTTCGACAGTGATGCTATTAACTGAGCCAACTTGGCATTTTGAATTAATTTTATAAAAGAGTATCTACCCGGTGTTTAATTAGTCGGGGTGTCACAGGTAGTAGAAGTTTACATCCGAGTAACCGGAGGAGAAGTAGGAGTCGCAAGTTACCTCACCCCTAAAATCGGACCCCTCAGTCTATCACCAAAGAAAATCAGAGAAGACATCACCAAAGAAATATCCAAGGACTAGAAGGGTCTAGTGTCATCGTGAAACTCACTGTTCGAAATCGTCAAACCAAAGGGGCCGTTATCCTATCCGCTATCGCTTTAGTCATCAAAGCCCTCAAAGAACCCGAATGTGATCAAAAGAAGACTAAGAATGTTAAGCACCGGTGGAACGTTTCTCTTGATGATGTGATTGAGATTGCTAAGGTTATGCAGCCAAGGTCGATGGCTAAGGATTTGACTGGGACAATTAAGGAGATTTTGGGGACGTATGTTTCGATTGGGTCAATGATCGATGGAAAGAGTCCAAAGAATTTATAGCAGGAGATTACAGATGGATATGTTGAGATCTCTCAAGATTGAGAGTAATTTAAGTTGGGAAGTTTTCTTGTTTTCACATATTATTATTATTTTTATTTTAGTATTTATTTTGGATGTTCAAATTGGAGATTTTGGGAAAATTTGGTAATTTTATTAGGGTAGATACTATGAAATGTAAAAAAAATGAGGATATGTCTTTTCACATTAATGGGGCATTAGGACACTCTAGTGGTCCAAGCGACTATATAGACTTCTCAGCCACTTCTAGTTGGAGATAGTTCTTTCACACTTGAGAGATATTTTTTGATATTAAGAGAGAGAAAGTAAGAGTTATTACAAACCAGAGCATATCATTCACCAACATTAACACTGTTCCAGAGATTTTACTACCATTTATTACTGAGAACCTTGTGTGTGTGACTTTGGTGTTAGAGTTGCCTACTAAGGGTATGTCCTAGAGTGCTTGCCTTTCTCTCCCTTTAAACTGAGTTGCTTTAGAGGTCCATTTATTATTAAAATCTGAGTTATACACGAGTGATTTTGTGAGTTCAATGTTGAGTGTTTGGCCAATATATATATATATATATATATATATATATATATATATATATGTGTGTGTGTGTGTGTGTGTGTGTGTGTGTGTGTGTGTGTTTGTTTCGTCACTGTTAACAATACATTGTTAGTGATTTATTACCATCTTAATAAAGGTTACGCCTCTATTTGTGTTATAACCCTAGCCTTAAGAGGACTCCACTCTTACATTTGGCGACTCCACCGGGCAGGTATTCTCTTAGTAGGACGGCCCAAGATAATGTTAATCGAGTTTTTAACTTTGATGAGATCCAACGGTGAGAATAAGAGGTGGCGAGGGAACATGAGTACACCCTAGATGTGGTGTGATTGGGTGGAGGTTCCTCAGGTGAAAACGGCCACGGATGTTCCCATGATAACACATGCATACATGAGCATTGTAATGGGGTCAATGCAAATGTCTCATCTCATGGGAAAGTTTGTGGAATTTTATATATGCACCATACATCAATGGCTTTTGGGGTAATGATGGATCCCGGCTCTTTTATCACTCCTATGGTGCAAGTGGACCCAATAGTTCCTTCGAGCATAGGTCCCACGATGATTGTTCCCACTGTTGCACCAACTTTAGGAATAGTCACTTTAGTTGATCTTACACATGTGGTCGTTGGACTAAGTGTTGTAATGCCAGGGGTAGGTCCTTCACCTATATTAATGGTGGAAGGGATAAATAAGGAGATTTTGAAGATGATGGATTCCTCGCATACATCCAGCGAGGCAACTTTAGTGTATGATATTTTCTTACTCCTTTCCCAGAGGAGTACAATGATGAGCCTTACCCTAAAGACTATGTGCCTCCTATTTTTGAAAAATTTACTGGGAAAGGAGGGAACCCGTAGGAACACGTCGAAAGATTTGTGGAGCACTTGGGGGATTACTATAATAATAAGAAGCTGTGATTGAGGGAGTTCTCTAAATCCATCACAAAGAAAGCCTACACTTAGACTTCCTATTTAGCCACTAGGAGTGTGGACATTTGGGAAAATATGAACATTTTATTTGTCCATAAGTTCTTTATGGCATAGGATAAGTTCACCCTCACCTAGTTAGCATGGGAGAAACAACAACCAATAGAGGAGGTGATGGCATTGATCAATAGTTTAGGGAGAGGTCTTTCGATGTGAGAGACGAGGCTAAATAATCCAAGTAGCTCTAACTATGTGTAGAGGGCTTGCTCCCATATTATAATTTCCACTTGATAAATGAGACTCGTAAGGGGACCTTAGCAGTGTGATTGAAGTCTGCAAGGAAAATTTCATTCGTTTTTTACCCAAGTCTCATCAATATACCTTTGATGTTCATACCACGTGATGTAGTGAGGAGAATCAAGGCCCTATAAGCTGGGTATGCAGGGGGGAGAAGAAGCTGGAAAGGGGAAGATGATGGACAGTTAAATGTTTAGGTGGGATAGAGAAGACCCACCTCAGTTGCCTCAAACAGGTAAGGAGAATATCAATTGTTAAAAAACTATGTTGAGTGGAGGGGAAGTTTAGGGACCCAAGCATGCTCCTCAAAATGATCTAGGACCAGTTGTCTGACTGACCCCGTTTATTGCCATGTGCATTGGCATGTTTTCCATCTAATAAACTGATGTTCTACCATGAGGAGAATTATAAACAAGCACTTGTTACCTGGAACGCTGCAAATTTCCCAAGGAGATGTTATGATAACCCACTACCAGTACATAGAGCAAACCTGGTGGTGGATTATGACGAAGAGGTTGAGGAAGGAATGATGGGATTGAGAAAAGAGCAGGAAGCGTTTGAAGCAACTATTGAAAATTGCAGAATTGGGATGGCAAATATGGTGATTTCCTATAATGAGCTGAGCGTTAGAGATATGGAAGAAGCTTACAACGTAGAAGGTTACACGGTGGAACCTAATTTGAAGTATCAAGCTATGTCATAATCCCCTAAATTTGTGTGGTTCTTTGACCAGGTGGGGATGCCCTTAGAGAGCAGGCTTGAGATAACCCAAGAAATACTGGATATTACAAAGAAGAATGCAGTTCCCACATTATGGTGGAGGGGTCCAATGGCCAGGCTGGTGAGAAATTTTATAGGGAAATGAGGTTCTCTCACAACAAACCATTATATGTCATAGTGAGCGTGAACGAAGTGAGCTTCTCACGAGCATTAATGGATGGAGTTGCCTCCATAAATATTATGCCTATTGACTCCTTATATATAACCAATATTTCTGAGGTGAGAATCATCCCAATGCCTTTGGTGATTTTTAGGTATAGCAAATAAATTTCCAAATCTATTAGGTATGTGAACTTTGGGATTGTGATGTGGAATATCACATCACACATGAAGGTCCATGTTATTGAGAGTTCAAATTCATACCACCTGTTGATAGGAAGGGTGTGGATGCATAACGATGGCCTTGTTCCCTAAACTTATCATTAGTGTTCGTAGGCAAACATGAAAAAAAACTAAGATACTAATTACAACAACTAAAAATCTGTTTGCACAAGAGGAGGCTCATTTGCTGGACGCTAATTTTTACACAAAATTGGCTGATGTTACGCACATTTTGAAGCGACGCATAAAGGAGTTTAAAGCTTCCTCAATCACAGAAAGAATGGGGCCATAGAGTTAAAGAGATGAACAATACCAGTCCAAAACCCAAGCTATCTCTAAACAGATGAAAGATATGATGAGGCCAAGGATTGACCCCATAGAGCATGAGATCAAAGGAAAGAGCGTGTTGAGTAGATTTTTGGGGGTCAGACTAGAGGAAGCTAAGAGAGGAAGGAAATAAAAGGTAGTTAGTTTTCCCAATCGTGAATGAAAAAAGGTCCATTTGGAGGTTGGGAGAGTGGTATACTACCTTTGAAGGTATGTGTAGGCAACTGAGGAAGCTGATGAGGAGGCGGACCTAGAGTATGAATGTTTTTTGTGGATAATCAAGGATAATATCTTGTCATTGATAACTCTAATATCCATGAGTTTATGGAAGAAATGGAAGATGAGTCAGTATGTATGACCAATCACCCAAAGCCACAAGTGCAAGAGTCATAATAAATTGACCTGGCTGAAGAGGGAGAAGATCAAAGGCCCATTTTTTTTTATCTCAAAGGACCTTTATGTAGAGAAGAAGAAAGAGTTGGCTAAGCTCAATTAGGAGTATAGAGGTGTCTTCACGTGGAAGTATATCGAGATGGCTAGGCTGGATTAAGAAGTGATCTCCCACAAGTTGAACATTATTCCTTCAGACATACCAGTTAAGTAAGTAACCCGAACTTATAAGTCAGAGATGGAATACCATTACAACTCTACCTCACTTTCACTACAAGATCAATCCTATCTACAATCTGAGTAGGATCATCTATGTCCTAGAGGCAAGGTACACCAGTATGGCATTATTTGGACTTAGTGTTTTTTGCCCCAAAACTTAGACATTACAGGCTATCTTTTACCATTGATAAGTGACAAGATGTGATCCCAATAAGTTTTTGCTGGAACAAACTATTTTGATGGGAAGGATAGTAAGGTGATTCCTTATCCTATCAGAATATTATTTGAAGCGTGCAGTCCCTTAAGCGATCAAGAGCCAAGCATATGCAGACCTGTTAGTAATATTTCCGTCACGAATATTTGAGCCACCATGAGAGAGCATTCTGGGTGATGATTTACAAGCAAAATTTTGGAAGTAAACCTTGAGGAGTGGGTTATGGAGTTCGATGGATCATTATCATAAAGAAAAGGTGGACCTAGAGTAATTCTTTCAAGATGAGAATATGATATTTTACTATCTTTCAAGTTAGATTTTGCTTGATCCAACAATGAGGCTGGATATAAAATGTTGGTGCTAAGGCAACTAGAGGCCCTTTGAAGGGGAATTTATTTACTATGCATTAAAAGATATTAAAATTTAGTGGTGAAGCAGGTTAATGGGGAATCGGCATTTAATCACCTCAACTTGGCACTCTAAAAAACAATCAACTAAAAGTTAATTAGTCAGTTCCATCAGGTCAAAGTGAAGAGTTATCCCAGAACAATGAACAGGCATACTGATGCCCATGCCACCGTCTTATAAAAAGTGGCTGTAAAAAACGATACAATAACTATTTTGATCAAATGGAGAATTTCCATTCGGTAGTGAAAGTCATTTTTCTAATGGAACATGATTTAGATTGGAGAGGGATATTAGAAGGTGGTTAGAGTCTGGGGAAGGGAAGATGGAGTTGAGAGAGCTAGCCCAATAGTTTTAAATTCAAGGTAATTTATACTTAAAAAATATGGGAGGATGGATGGCAAGGTGTGTAGGGCCAAAGAAAGCATTGTAAAGGCCGAAGAAGACACATGAAGGGCACTAGAGACAACTAAGATCCCTCTCTATATAAGAATCCAAAGAGAGGAATATTTTGAGCCGCTAATGAGATAAGATGCAATAAAAATGCAAAGAGAAATTGCAAAGTATCAGCCCTTCTTTCAGGAAACTGAGTGTAACTTCATAGAAACTCAGGCATATTAGAGACATCCATATATTGATTTCATCAAATATGGAGTTATTCCCACGAAACATATGAATGCAATGAGGATCAGAAGGAGTCCCCCATGCTTTCATGTTCAAGGGGATTAACTCTATCGCATGGATATTTCAATAGGACTTTCAGATGCATTACAAATGAGGAAGCATTAAAAGTCCTAAAGTAAGCCCATGAGCCAACTCAAATTAGGGAAACCAAGTTATATGACCAACTCATGACTTTGGACTACTATTGGTTAACTATGTGGAAGGATTATGTTGAGTTTATTTTAGAGTGCAAAGCATGCCAACTGCATGGGAACTTAATCCACGTTTCCTTAGGTGGATCTTCACCCGTTGTCTAGTCTCTATCCATTCCATACCTAGACATTTTACTTAGTGAGGGAAATCAATCCATCTTCGAGGGGAAATATACGAATACTTATAAAAATAGAGAGTTTCATAAAGTGGGAAAGGCAGTACCATTAAAAAGAGAAATAACAGAGGTGGTAGAAAAATTCATTAGAGAATACATAATTTGTCATTTTAGAATTTCCAATGTTATTTTTTTCTAATAATTAAACTCCTTTTATTAATAAATAGGTGACCTTACTCATAGACAAATATTAATGATACACCACACCTCAATGGTAGCTTATCGGAAGGGTAATGATCAAGCTAAAGCATAAACAAGACCTTGGTCAACATTTTAGCTAAGATGATGGAAGACTTACTAGGAGCATGGTATGATAATATTCCACCAGTATTGTGGGCCTATCGAATGACCCAGAGGAAGACAGTTGGGGAAGAGAAAAATTACCTAGGCAAAGCAGAGGAAGCTTGAAAGCATTCCTGTTGAGATTCCAAAGATGATTGAAGTCTCGTTTGAACTTGGCCATACATGCTAACAATGGCCTCTCACTCGTTCAAATATTTAGCTAGAGCTTCTTTAGGAACCCTAACCCCCCGATTCATCATCTCGACCAAAGGGTCAATCTCCTTTTAGCCTAGCTTCATCTGTACGTTGAGCCTCCACGTGCTTCATATAAAACTCCCTCAAGCTCTCTAAGCGGGAATCATTTATTATCTTCAAGTGATTGATGAGCCATCCAAATTTGAACCAATCTTTGGCCATCTCCCTCATGTTGATTTATTATGGTCCTATCCAAGTTAGTAGTTTGTATGTTTACAATTTTTGCAATAATGGTGTTCACCCCCTTTGAGCCTGTAACCCATTATGACACGATTGCTCCTAAGGAATTCAAGGGCAAAAATCTCTAGGTTTTATGAATTTGGCTGCTCTATAGCAGTTATGTGAACACCCTTGATGAAGGGAGACTACCAAAGAACCTAGATACATAACTCATAAGGGAACACAATGGGCAGAGGGACATTATAACCGAATTCATTATATGTAGGGACATTTTTTATGGAGCCATGATCACTGTCACTTAATGATTCAACTAGATCTTGGGCCTTTGTAATTACAACAACATTGGGCAAGGGAGCATGACGAATCTTCTCTGGGATAGGAGTACACTTCCTCGTAGCCCGTAGAGATTAAAATAATGAGTTAAAACCTTAACAAGTGTATTTCGTTGTGAAGTCACTAAGAAGGTGTGAGATTTTGAGTTAACAAAAAAATCTTAGCAAGATATATTGCTAAGTCACCAAGCAGGTGTTGAGTTAGATTAAATCTTAGCAAGTGTGTTACATTTCTAAGTCACCAAGTAGGTGTGAGATTTTGAGTTAACAAAAATCTTACCAAGATTGTTGCTAAGTCATCAAGCAGGTGTGAGTCGTGTTTTATCTTTTTGATATGCAGGTATATTGGGAAAAATGAATGAGTTAGAAGAAGGTAGAGTATACCTCATAAGCTTAAGGATTTTTAGAAATAGCTGGGGGAATGCGACCATCCCCAGTCTCATTAGCAATTTTAGGGGGGACTTATTCATGGGGGGTTTCCTCCTAAGGACATACTTCATCGGGAAATGAAGGATCACCACAAATTGGTATAAGAGTCAGCTCTAGAGAAGACTCTCTTGATGAACCTAGAAAACCAAAGGGTTCAGCTACAAAGGAGGTCTGAGGAACCTCGGTGTGGGGGTCAGAAGGACCCCCCTCCACTGAGGCCAAAGGAATATTAGGGTTTATAGAAGAAGGATTACCTTGGGAGAGCTACATCAGAGAGAAGAAAATGTTTCTAAGTGTTGGAAAAGAGGGGCAAATGAGACATGGGAAAATTAAAAGGTAAAGATTGAGTCTTAGTTTATACCTTCTCAAAAGCTGCCCGTGGAATCCAGTCCACGATGGGTCTTACCAAATTGAGTGGTGGCCAAGACTAAATGAGGGAGATCACAATGGATGTAACATCCACTAAAAATATAAATAAGCCCAACCATTATTTCTATTATTCAAAAAAATATCAAAGGAAATTACACTTAGAGAAATTTGAGGGGGAAAGAGTTACCTCTGATAGACTAGAAGAAGCTGACACAACTTCCAGACGAAGCAGGTCCAAAGCTAGAGACTAAGGAGATTTTGGGGGATCATCCTCTAGAAGTAAAGGGCCTCCTCTGGTAGTAAAGGTACTCCAACAACCCTCACAGAGGGAGCAGTTGAACCCTCCCCCAAGGTAAGCCTCTGAGCAGCCTCGCTCGCACATCCAGAGGATGCAAAGTGAGAGTAAGTAGGCATGTTAATTAAATAACAGGAGCATAAGGTGTTTCAAGAACATTTTCCTCAATAATAGGACTTGTGGAGGAGGATATCCAAGTGATTAACATTCCTAAAAGAGTAAACAAAATTTGGTTAAGTGTCAAAATCAAGAAATTCAAATAAAAAAGAAACAGAGTTGCAGTTACTAACAGTTACCTTTTGAAATGGAGAATGAAGTGGCGTTGGAACTATTTGAGTTTCCCTAATAGTTGTATGTTCCTCCACAAGGCTATTGTCTAAGATGATTGGCTCAGAGGCACCATGAGGGGAGGAGATGAACTGGGGGTTGAAGGCAGGGTGGTAACACGTACCTTATCAGAATGTTTCTTCATAAACTTTGTGCCTAATCACTTTTCTGTTGAGGTTGGGCACCAGCAGAAGGGGCATGGGTTTTCTTCGATGTCCCAACTAGTGAACTTATTCCCCTTGGAGTTTATGATGTAGAAACTGGGGGAAATGGAGGAAACACGGGAATTTAGGGATCAACCTCTCAAAATGCACACAAAACAAGATTGAACTCTAAGCAAACATTCTTAGCCAATACATGATCAATGGTGCGAGTAACTGTAGGAGGGATGCCAGCAAGATTAATGACAACTGGAGTCGATTTGTACTTGGTGGGTTTATTGGATTTTCTAGACTTAGATATCTTTTAGAGATGGTTGGGAAGCCCCTTTCACTGGTTGGATTTTCATGAGTATTGGGAGTGGAAGACCTTTTGGGAGCAAGAGTTTTTTTCCCTTTTGGGAACATAACTTATTGGGTAATGAGGGGGCAACTCAGTTAAGGGATCCTTTAGGTGGTGATTAAATGGAACTTAACCCTTGGTACTGAATTATTTTTTAGACCAAGTTTATGGGGGAAATTTTTGGATTTGGGGGTAGACATGAGTACTTTGAATGAACTTCTTAATCATAGACAACTACATCAGCTAATAATGCATCAAACAATTACAAGTCATATCACCTTTTCTTTTGAGACTGAGCTTGCCACTAAGTTCCTCACGCAACACCAAAATAACAGCTAATGTGTAGTTCCAGCAAGCTTGGGAAAAGGTTTCCTTATCATGAGAACTCTAAAAAATGGGGAAAGGGGCACCTTGGTCATACCCAAACTAGAGAGAACACTTGTTTTGGTTGTAGTGCTCAGAAGTAGGCCCCCACTCTGTAAAGGAAGGGAGGAAGCCAGGGGCTAACATGAATACAATAACAAGGGAGGGATTTTCTGAAATCATGTACTCCCTTGCAGTTTCTTGCAAGGGTTTTGGTGGAAGAAAAATCACATGTGATCAAAAGACTCCTCACTATAAGGCCTGACGATGAAAGAGGAATATCAATCAATCACATGGAGTATTTCATTTAGGCTTTGTTTTTTGTTCCAGCATAGAAGGAATTGGGCCTTGAAGGCATTGAAAGGCAAAGGAACCTCATCAAGGGCACTATCCACGAACCTTGTATGAAGGAAATCAGTGAATAGAAGAGCATTAGAAAATTTAGCAATGTTATCCCTGACCAATGAGTTCTCAATATCCAAGTGTGTCCTGTCAAGCTAAGTGTAGAGAGAACCCAAGGCAAGAGCTGCTAGAGGAATTTTGACTCCCCTCTCTAGACTTATAGAAATTTTGATAATATCCCTACTTGGCTAGTCATTTGGCTTCTTAAATAGGAGAAAGCGTGAAAGAACACACAAAATATAGGCAAACAATTCCAAGGGGGGGCCTTTACTATACCCATAAGTTACTTCAGATGAGGATCCTTCTTCAAAAGGAAGCGTTTGTAAGAATTAGTTGATCAAAGGGGGTAAAGGTGGATTTATTGGAACCACCAACACAGTTCCGACAAATTTGGTCCAACTGCGAGTGGGTAGAAGTCTCCTTATCATCCAAAGCTTCATCATAATAAGATAAACCCCCAGTGGGCTCAATCCCAATAGCTCACAAACATTTTCAAAGGTGACTGTAAACTTACCCCAAGTAGAGATGAAAGTCTAGGAAATAATATTCCAAGGAGAAATCAAAATTCATAATGCAACTTTGTGCTTGGACAAAGTAGATTTCCCAAATTAAGATGCACGGTTGAGACCAACCTTGGAAAGGACTTGAGTGTAAGTAGGTTGGATATAGTTGGACCAAGGAGAGAAATAGTCCGGGCAACTTCCTAGATCCTCAGAATCGAGTTGAGAGTGAGGGAAGTGTCCACAGTCCAAGAGGAAGCGAAGAGCCCCTTCTAGGGCCAGGAAGCTCAAGGTATCCTTGTAAGTAGAATCATCACCCAAATTCATAGGATACTACTTGGCGGTGAGTTGGACAAAAAATTCCTTCCATTCAATAGAAAACTTATCACCCTTGTTAAAAATTGGTGAACAACGTTAGGAACGTGTAGCACCCCGCCTAATTAAATACCGGGTGATCAGTCCTTTATTAAATTAAAATCAAGGTGAACGGTTGGTTCATTCTCAGCATCACTGTTGCAAAATAATATTTTCCAATTTGAATACCCTAAATAATTAAGCTAAGTGTCAAAACAATTTGAAATCTCATTTTTCCTTTATTAAATACCAATATGAAAACCTTTTTAATACCCAACAGTTAAGAATCACATGCATACTAAGGATGACAATTAACACAGAAGAATTGAACCATCTCGATAATCCAAACCAAGTTTAAGAACCATAAATGAAATCATCCTGACAATAGTTAACTCCCAAGGAGTACTGAATACTGGGAATATAAATAAACATAAATCTCTGACAAATCAAAACGTAATTGGAAATCGAGGGACACATGCCCTAACTATGAAGAACTAAAATAGGACCTGAATCGATGAAGAGATCATCTAAAGGAAAGGCATGAAACTTCCACATAAGCTACAACATGTCCAATTCAAAGAACTTATGCAAGACTCCCCTGTGGCTGGGCACTTGTAATATATATATATATATATATATATATATATATATATATATATATATATATATATATATATAAGAGAGAAATGACAGAAAACGGATCAGAGCCCGAGTGTAAAAAAGTTTTAAAAATAGTTTATCAAGTATTTAAAATGCTTACCAGCTAATATCACAACCATGTTAATATGCGACACTCTCTTGAGAATCCTCACCTCTCATCTAGTGTGCACTCCTACCGTTCTACTGATCTCATAAGTCTATCTAACTTATATTCCATAAAGTTTTATCCCGAGAAGTACCAAGGCCATAATATTTAGTTTTAGAAAATCATTCTCTTCCATATTCTTACGTTACTTAGAATCACTTAGTACCGTTACCAAATTCATGAACACTTGTTATAAAGTTGAAGCATTTATTCATTACTTAACTACTTACACACACAGCAGAAAGTTTCCATATATATATATACTATCGGCGCCCCACATAAATCTATGGTGCTGGCATACTCTGCTATCAAGTCCCCGTATCACTCAAACTAAGGGAAATACTAGTTCGGAATCACTCTCGAACTGTATTAACACAATACACAAACAAATGGAGGCGAAGCATAGTTACAGGTCCTAAGAGGTCAGCACATACCCTCACATAGAACATTTGACTATCATTCTCAGATAGCATGTATCAAGGATACTATCTTCTAGGGTACGAGTCAATATCCCCCATAAAGGTCCAATCGAGATAAGACTGTCCCGATGCGGAAACCTCCGTAATAGCAAGTAGCCCGAGTATGATTTTTACACAGATACATAATATATGCACAATCACACAGGCATATATATAAATATTCACATTTTCCAAATTAGGTTCACCCACGACCCATAATTAGTATCATCCGTTCTTAACACATATTTTACTCAATTATCTCGCATAACAGACTCGTCTATTTTATTCTCATTTATAATTTACTTCATACTTACTTCTCATCTCTCGAAGTATTCCCTCACTAAGTATAAATTTCAGTAGGTATACCCTCACTTACCTTCTAGTCTAAATCTTTCACGAGTCTCCATCTTTTCGTAAATGTATGCACAATTTCCAATGTATGAATAACTCCCCATTAACCCACAATTTCATCTCATATTAATTTCACTCAACGGAGTCTACTTAGACCCTATTGGTCATCTTTATAACCCATTATGCTCCATAAATAATAATCAAGGGTTCCTATGTATCTTAACCGGATTAAACAAAAAAAAGAGAAAAATATGCACTTTTCAGGAGGGATCGATCGTTTTTCAACCTATGGGTTCAACCCTTCTAACCCCTCCAAACCTCTATAATTTCATCCCAAACTCCCATCAAAATTTTCCAAATGTATAAGAAATGTATATAAACAAGTTCTAACGTAACAACATCAATAAATCCTCAACAAATCAATCAAAAAGGGGTTTAATCTCAGATTTCTTTATAAAACCAAATTTTGCATGAATAATCAGAAACCTCTGTTTAAATCCAGATTTTTTTCCCAAATATCATACTAAACTCGTGGTTAATCCTCTACATATGACCCAGATTTTAGACTACATGGATTCTCCCAACAACACATATAAATTCTCTTCCAAAACATATAATTCTTCAATTAAAACATATGATTTTCATTCCTAGACTAACATGGAAGGAATATCAACTAGAAATCAGCAAGATAGATACTTGCCTGGGATTCAAGGGTCTGATTTGAAGGAATATCAACTAGAAATCAGCAAGATATATACTTGCCTGGGATTCAAGAGTCTGATTTGTTGATGAAAAATATATGGTTGCGTTCCTCATCGTGCGATCTACGTTTTGGTGGTGGTGGTGGTGGTGGTGGTGCAATCGGGTGAGTTCTAGGCCTTGGATTGCTTGGAAACTCTTCACCTTCTTCTCTAATATCCTAACCTTCTTCTCTAATGGTTGGTCTTAGGTTTTGTGTTTGTTAACCCTAAGAGACAACTCCAAATGGCTGATATATTCTAAGAAAATTCGTGGGTTTAATTATCAAAAAATACAAAATGTCTATAATACCCTCCAGGGATGTCAATTAGGCCTAAAAATTCCCCGAAACCCAAACTAAACCCCCGGGTACACTTTTTTTACTATCTCGACCCTTTCGAAAATTTTGGCGCACTCGAAATGACCATATGGACAACTTATATTATATTCACTTTTATAATAATAATTTAGTTCTGACACGACACAGGCGTGTCCCGACTTTAATTTCCATAATTATCATATTATTCACTTGTAACAATACTAATAAAATCAATCTCATGTATTACTTTACTCATCCAGTAATATTCAACAATTTCCCAATAATTACTGAATCTCATCACGCTAGTAAATATTTAAAATGAAATTCCGAATTAATATTAAATTAATAACTCAATTACATTTAATAAATCCCCAATTTTAAGAGCCATAAAAATACGGGGTATTACATACTTTCCCCTAATAACGAAATTTCGTCCCGAAATTCGAAAAATAAGGTATGTCTAGAAAAAATATATCTAGATAATTTATCAATACTCAAAACGGACTTTCGGGTAAGTCGAATTTCTATAGTCCCCCAGCCTTACAAGAAGCTTATTTTACACTCTCAATACTAACAGTTATAGAGTCACACCTTAATAATGGCACTTCACATTGTACTCCAATCCATTGATATTCACTTTAGATGAGCCTACACATCATTGGCCCCCATTGTCTTAATATTATTGGGAGGTCGCACCTCACTACGTAGAAATTACTCGTATTTATCTAAACGCAAAACTCCCTTTTAAGAAAACCATGCAAACATTTGACCACTCTTATCAGTTCTTCGAATCTCGATTCTCGGTGACGTAACTCTTACGACATTCAAAAGTCACCTAAAACAGCCGTGGTAATTCCACCACAGTCATCAGACTCTAACTCGGTGGATCAAAAATCCTGATTATCCACTCACCTCTAAACAACTAGAGGGATAATAGTTATGGTTTTTCCACACAAAATTTCAATAAACAGTTTTTCCACAATAAATAGGTACGAGTGATTCCACGGGACTCACTGTACTAAACGTCGCTTGCTAGATACATCCGTTGTGAAAATGAAATGATCACCATGAATTAAAAATTATTGTCACGGGGTTCCACTAATATTTAATCACCTCGCCTATACCCTGGCTAAGGGTGATACAACCTACTCAAAATGAAACGTTATCCCCATTGCTTCCCGAAACCTTGGTTTGAAGGTGAGGTTCAATGATCCCATTCTAGTTCAGAATAATATCGGGAAGAACCTCTTATCGGCGCGATTCTTATTTTCAAAGAAAGGTTGGGGCACACTACCTAATAGTGTATACCATCCAAAAGAATAATAATTACTTTCTTTTAGGTCGACTTGCTCCACACATTCTAAGGAACTCGTGATCTTACCTTGAAGTTGGCACCCCATCCAAGAAATTTCACACAATTGCTCTCTTCTATTTTAGGAATCGTAGGTTTGCTACAAAATTTTCGGATTGATACTCTCGTTCTAATATATTTCTATCCATGAGTGGTGCCGCGGAGACTACTCACTATGTCCCTCTCAACATCGACTTCTACTTGTAATGACTCACATTAAGTGACACTTAATACACCCCTTATTTCCTTATAGTATACTGAAAGTTCCGACCCATGCACTTTTCTCCACGATGTGCACTACTTAACATTTATACCTTACTAACATCATCATCCAACCTACACGCAAGTCGCTTTCCACACTTGACTAGGTAAAGCTCTGCTCCGATTGTTTTCCATAATAGTTAATTTTTATCCTTCTCAAGGAATTCTCTTAAATGGCTTCCCATACCCTTTCAACTAAATTCGTGTTTGCTACTCTGATCGTACACGTATATATGGATTATCGTCCTTCGCACCACACTTAATCCACTCTATCAGTTCCACTTTGTTACGTCATTCGCACAAATATATATTTCACGCGTCTATCCCCACGTCTCTTCAACTCGAACGATTCAAGCAACAGCTAACCAGGATGCCCACACACCCTATAAACCGTGCATACTGGTGTAAGAATCACCTACGCTTCACATATAACACCCAATTCTCTGTTTCCCTTGTGACACAACGTGGTTACACCACTTGGGTACTCTCAAACCTCCTTATCATCATTCCATCCTTCGATTGGGTCATAAAACAAAAATTCTAAAGTTTCCTTACCACACAACTGGCCCCACTGGCCTTAAATTGTCACTTGACTTTAACTTACAATCAATATTACCGGCTCCTATGACAACCGAGATACTAGAATCATGGACTAATGACCAAACATCTCTCTACTTTCAACCTTACACTAAGTTTCATGCGTGGGATGTCTCGCAAAGCGAAATCCAAACAAGGAACTCCCCAATACACTACTACCAAGCATAGTCGGTTATCGAAATTCGTTGGGTCCTCCGTCCATAACCTATACTCTTCTATTCTGTCTCTTAACAGAAAAACTTCATATCCTCCCAAAATTTTATTGAAACAAAGAACTTTTCATTAATTGCACTATTGCTCAATATTGGTGGTAATCACATTTCATAAACCTCGTACGTATACAATCGAGATTCTGAAAATCCCATTCCCAAACATATGAATATAAGTCTCAACTTTCACATTCCAAAAGGATAAATATAACAATTCTCTCCTCCTACACTAAGTCTTGAGCGTTACATATAATAATGAGTGAAATCTTTCCGCTCAACGATAAACCCAATACACACTGAATCATAATAACAAAGTCCCTATACACCCTGGGATTAAACATTTTAATACCACTATACCCTTCGAAGTCGTTATAATATATATAAAATAAGTGCGAACCTAACCCTCTCGCATGTGAGGTATTGTCAGAACAAAACATGCTGCACTAGTGCAGCAACCCCGATAGCCTAGCAATCACTGCTTACTAATGTTTTAACGATTTTTATAAAACCATAATCAATACAATAATATACTCGCATTTCACATCACTAAAACGAGTAATCTCAGTAGATTATATAACACAAACAATGCACCCTTTTATCCTCCGCGGATATCACTGAAGATAACCCCTCTATACCAGGGAAAACATACACATAATAATAACGCTATAGATATACGCACTAAATTCTTCTCACATGCAAATCTAGCAATAAACAAAGATGTAATGACTCGCTCGTGTCACATAAAACACGCTTCATCCTCCGAGAATAAAACTCATACTTCTACTTTGCCAATCGCCTTGGCTACTTAATGGTCTTTCGAACATAACGCGTCTGTCTGAACCGAATCAAAAATTACATTAACCATTTTCCTTGCAAGAACCATACCCTAGTCCTTTTTTTTGCTTCGAAAAATGTTAACTCGTGTGGTTTTACTCTCCACAAAATAACTCAACACACAACCCACTTATCTCCTGTCATACTGACCCTATTAGGGTTGTCCTTCTCTCTGACTTAAATAGTCTCGATCCTGATGGCTACCCCCGTCATTCCCTTATCTTTATTGGCCCTAAGGAACGTGATACTGGATTCAATAACCCTGACTAAATTCACCATCTCTTGATAAGAATTCAGCTATCCAACTCATTTAAATTAGCCCCTTAATGGGTCTCTCCCTTGGGGTTTTTTACTAACTACTTTTCATCTAGGCTCACTCTCCAATAAATCTTCCGATTACTTTAGCTCCCTTCATAAGAGCGTTAACATCTCTACGGGCAATGTGTGACATTATCACCATATGGATCGACTGTCCAACATAATTCTCTTTAAGTGTTGTCAATATTTCCTCACGAGTTGGTTTCCCACTTAAAATCTTCTCTACCATTGGTATCCACTTCCGCTGATACAAGATTTCGTAAAAGTTTAAATTCATTTACAAATGGACCCCTGTCCGTCCCTTTCATGGTGGGTTCAGAACAACGTTCACATCTTATTCTAAATGACTGATGAAGGAACGTGCAGTTAAGCTGTACTTAAGGTCCTTCCATTTATGCAACATTTCACTATTAAATGTGGTGGTTGACTCCCACTATTACAGCTTTGCTCCGAAGAGCCAAGAAAAATTTTACCCCAAAATTTTCACTTCTAGTTAACCACACTCTTCCATATGAAACTTCTATTGATGCCTCTCCTCAATTTCCATTTGACCCTCTCCCAAGCGTACTACGTTGGGTGAGTCTAATTTGACATCACTTTTGACTACAACAGCACTTGGAAATCTAGGTTATGCCCTAGACGTCTTTACAGTCCTGGCCTCTCGTTCCATAATAGGGGTGACCTCAAATAGAGTCATCATCCTCGAATATACTTCATGACCTCACTAAGCCCTGCCTCCCGCTACTCGCCCAACGGCCCTCATCTGCTATACTCCATTGTTCGAACACGCTCGAACATAAATAAGAGTCACTGATATATACATGATAGCAGGAGAACAAAATCTAACTAAAGAAATCAACAATCCTAAATATAGGGCTATATATCAAAGAAAGCTACGCTGGAAGCATAATAAGCCGCATAAATCCTAAAGGACACTAGAACCTCATGCTCTGATACCACCTAATACCCTCTCGGGATGTCAATTAGGCCTAAAAATGTCCCAAGACCCAAATTAAACCCCCGAGTACACTTTTCTGACTACCTCGACCCTTCCGAACACTTTGGCGCACTCGAAATGACCATATGGGCGACTTATAATATATTCAAATTTATAATAATAATTTAGCCCTGACACGACACAGGCGTGTCTTGACTTTAATTTTTATAATTGCCATATTATTCACTTGTGACAATACTAATAAAATCAATCTCATATATTACTTTACTCATCTAGTAATATTCAACAAATTCTCAATAATTACTTACTCTCATCACGCTAGTAAATATTTGAAATGAAATTTCGGATTAATATTAAATTAATAACTCAATTAAATTTAATAAGTCCCCAATTTTAAGAGCCATAAAAATACGGGGTATTACAGAACGCAGTTGTTCTTAGCGTGCTACCATGATGGCAGGGGCATCTTAGCCAAAAACATGGCCAAAAAACTCAACAACGTTTCTTGATGAAGCCATGGGGAAGTTTTAAAAGGAGTGGTAAATATTTAAAACACGAAAGAGGAGGAGAGAGGGATAAAAGAGGTGGAGGACGGTGGAAGAAGGAGGAGTTAATGAATGATGGAAATTTTTTTCTTTCTCTCTCTCTAGAAATCCTGACCTATGGATAACAATGGAATAAATGTGTGAAGCGAAGAAGAGAATGAACAAAAAACGTTTAAGGATTAAGGAGAAAAGTGTCGTTTGAAAATTCTGAGTGTTGTTTAGGATTTCCCACGTGTGGAAAGAGGTAAAGACACGATGACATTTGGATTATCGTGCTGACATTAATCATTGACAATTAACACATGTCACTTCAGGGGTAGCTATGACAGTTAATAGGACATCAACAATTAATGAACACACACATAAAGGAGAGATATCAAGAAGCTTTTGGTGAAGAAAATATTTTAGCGCTAGTTTTGGCTTGAAAGGACTCTTTGTTGAAAAAAAAAACTCAAAATTCATTAAGTTCCCTCGCTAAGAAATCCACTCAATCCTATAGGAGAAAGAGCACACGAGAGATGATTTGAAATAAGGAAGGTTTATTGGCTAGAGATGTTTCGCACAGACATTTCTTGGCCAGACAAAAAATTTCTCCATGATGGGAAAAATATAGGGGGAGCCTAAAGCTAATCTCATGATTAGAGATAACTCCCATCCCTAACAGAAGAAGATTAAAGAGAGTTAAGAGAGCATACTTCAAGAAGCATAATTTTTCTTTCATTTGTATTTGTTACAAATTATGTATTTGCAGATGTATATTGTAGCTTGTAAGTTATAAAGTTTGAAATGTAAGATTGAGGTCAAATGGTATCCATGAGGGAGTAAGTCTAGCAGGGCTTGGGAAAGCTCTCATGCTATATCATATGACCTCACCGAGGGAACTGGTTTGGAGGATTGAAAGTCAAGACGAAGTTAAGTCTTGACTTAAACATTCTAGACAAACCTGTTACAACACCGATGAACCACTACCCGAGAGAGCTTACCCAGCGCAACCTTGAGTTCCATTCTAAATTGGGACTAAATCCAAACATCCCTTTACAAAAAGTAACATCGTTCCAGAGTGATGTCACGCATGATCTGTCTATTGTCCAATCCAAACTTGAGTAAACTATGATGGTTTGGGAGCTATCAGACGATTTGGGGATTCACCATTGACATGGAAACCAAATCTAATTGTAGGCATTTAATGTTTATGATGTAGGGGGCACTGGAACATCCTTGAATTTAATGCCAGTGACATAAAAAAATAGGATATATCTTTTCACATTAATGGAGCATCAGGATAGTCGAGTGGTCTGAGAGACTATATAGACTTCTCAGCCACCTCTAGTTGCAGTGAGTTCTTTCAAACTTCAGAGATATTTTTTAGAGATTAAGAGAGAGAAAGTAAGAGTTATTACAAACTAGAACATATCATTCACCACTATTAACACAGTTCCAGAGTTTTTACTTCCATTTATTATTGAGATCCTTGTGTGTGGGACCTTGGTGTTGGAGTTGCCTACCAGGGGTATATCCTAGAGTTCATACCTTTCTCTCCCTTTAAACTGAGTTACTTTAGAGGCTCATTTATTGTTAAAATCTGAGTTATATACGAGTGGTTAAAATTTGAGTTATACATTGTTGAGTGTTTGGTCTCTCTCTCCCTCTCTCTCTCTCTCTCTCTATATATATATATATATACTCAACTCAACTCAACAAAGCCTTTTCTTAATTATACAGGATAGGCTACATGAATACTATTTTTTCATTCCATTCTGTCCAGGGCCATATCTTCGGTTAAACACATGACATCATGTCCTTTTTTATAATATCCCACCAAGTCAATTTAGGCCTACCTATATCCTTAATGTTACCATCAACACTAACTAAATCACTCTTCCTTACAGGATCATCCATTGGTCTATGCTTGACTTGTCCAAACCATCTAAGTCTGAAAAAGCGCTACAGCGGAATAAATGCGACTTCTCAAATGAATCAATTTTAATTATGTGTCAACCAAACTAATTTTAATGAAACGTAAGTTTTAATTCAATCCTAACACATGCATCTAAGTGATATGAAATCATAAAGCAATAAGCATGCAACGAAAACCAAATTTCAGGAAAAATCCCCCACAGGGGTAAAACCTTTTATTTCAATATAATCTAGTAAATCACAGCTTACAACGGATTACAATAAAATATATTTTTGACACACGAATACCCGCAAGTCTCGATCGGTGTCGTCAGCAAAGGAACAGCCACAACTACTCCTCAAAAACACGCAGTTCTATTTTCAGCAAAGATCCACACACAGTGAATCTCAAAGATCGTGGTCCTATCTTCAGAGTCCGGTGTATATTTATTCTCTCTACAAAGAGTTGAACAATAGCAAAGTTTTGTTCTTGGGTTCCAAAATAATTCACATAAGATTGGGACGACTTTGTGAATTCAAAACAAGGTGTTTAAACCTTAAAGGAAGAAGCCAAAAGCTTTTTGCCGATTTTCAGTGTTTGCATAATGGAAAAAGACTTCTTACGAAAAATGAAGTTGGAAAGACTCTTTTATAGAAAAAAATTAAGGCGGTGGGTCATTCATGCGAGGCAGTATATCGTTTGAACGATATACACTATCGTTTGAACGACGGGTACACATCACGCGACATACTGTCGTTTGAATGACATGTGGTGTCGTTTGAACGAGTTAGTTAAGAAATAAAACCTTTTTCATTTATCTGTTCCTCGTTAAATATTTTGATAAAAACATTTAAATCTCCTCCCCAATACTTAGAAAAAATTTATGAAAAATATCCCAAAATTAAAGTGAATAATTATGGAATAAAAACATAATTTTTACCATATTCATCTTGCAGAGTCTTGATTGTTGAAGAACTTGATATTCATATCCGTTTCGATGCATATTTGATCTTGAACATTCTTCCACGGTGTGTCGGTATATGACATACTAAATTGATAACGGACATTTATAAAATCATGTCCTTACAAATCTTCCCTCTGTCTATGCCGGTACAAAATAAAAATATCTGAATTATCAAATCAAATGCCTATAAATATCTAATACCCTCCCATGAACTCCAAAATGAAAAGGTACTTGAAATGCAAGTCTTTCAATTTTTCTTCAAAAGTTTTCATCATCAAAACTTCATATCTCATTAGGGTGTGAAATCTAGTAATCATCATGAATTCTTCGTACCTAAACACATGAGACAAAGCAAATACCTTCGTGACAAATAAAATACCTTCGTGATGCATCGAGTTTGAAATGATATAAGAATAAATCAATCAATATAATCAAATCTCCCCCATAATGCAAAACTCTCCCATAATTCGTTCTCCGCCTTTTTATTTGACTGAAATAGACATGAAAACGAATAAACAATCAAAACATGGATTGTCAAGACAAGAAAATCAAACATGGATCAAACTACGCGTAAAAAGAGGAAATACTCAAGGATCCACAAACTATTTTTGATTTTTTTTCACACAAAATTTTTACAAACATCACAACATGAATAACATTAAGATAACCAAATCATGGATATGGAATGAATGGGTGTAAAAAAATTCAATTGGTAATAAAACTCAATCAGGCATATGTGTATGATGCATCAATGTACTCCTATCGATTGAACATCAAAAATAGACTTAGGTGTAAAATTGTTGAATTTAGATGATATCTACTAAATCAAATCGACAAATCAAAGCCTAAGTGATTTTCACACCAATAACGTCCAAAACCTTTTAGTGTCGTTTTGAGAACTTTATAAAGGACGTGAAAACCCATTGATTACTTTCCAACCAAACTCCCTCATATAAAATAATGCAATTTTTATATCTAAAGAGGCACTAAATTCTTAACTTAGAGAAAACCTATTGGCCCAAATTTTGACATATATTATCTTTTTATTGCCTTAATTTTTGTGCTAGCTCTTTTCAAATGGTGGATTTCACGACGTGATTGTTATTCACTCGCAGCCCTTTCCCGTGTCACTCATCATTTTTTCAAATTTAAACAAATTCCTCACGGGGAATGGTTTATACATGAAATACTTTTATTATTCTCGTATTATTTCACTTGGTTCGTTTTAAGGACATGATTGAGATGAAAACACTCGGCCAACATGTGATAGACAAGTACAATAATCAAATAAATTCGTGCACGTGTGTAGTAAAGGCCAAATGAGTCAAACATGTAGGAAGTATCAACTAATAACATCTCAATGACTCCGAACATTGTAAAGCACATGGATGACCTGATATATCGTCGCAAAACACTATCAAATAATCACATGGATAAATGGAATGAAGTTGTGACCAAGTCATCCTAAGTGTCCATTCATATGGTGTAAAAAAAATACAAAAATCTTTTTATCTTTTTCAAATTTTCAAATTTTCAATAAAATGAAAATATTTTTGTATTTCTCCAAAAAATTTCAAAAACAAAAATCATAAATACAAACATGGTACATACTAGAAATAGGCATAATATCGGCATGAGAAAAACCCTATGCTAGTAAGCAGTAAATCACACAATTAATCATCAATCTAAGCAGGTGTGATTTAACAAACAATGTAGTATAAGCCATTAAGCATGAATACTAAGAAGGACTGGACTGCATATAAACTGTCAGAAGTAACCCAATAATACCAAATAATGTAACCAAATAACATAGGGTACTGCAAACTGAATGGTCAAAGTCAACTTGGTCGCTCGAACGAGACTGCCTGTCATTCAAACGATATAGGATCTCGAGAGAAGACTTCATGCGAGACTAGAAATCGTTTGAACGAAACCTATCTCATTTGAACGAGAAAACTAATTTTCACATAATCCCCAGAATGTTAAATAGTGTTACCCAGCGAAATTTTTTTACCAGAAATAGATACCTTGAAGGTGCTGATAGATTCAAAACAGTAGCTAAAACTCATAAAATAATGTAAACTATAACACATTGAGTCATAGCACTAGTAAGAGTATATCATGGATCCCGAGAACAACTAGAGTATGACAAATATCAACACCATCAACCAAAACATCTCACATAGGGTGAATCACGTGCAAGAAGGTGAGAGTCGTGAACAATTAGACCATAAGCCTCTAAATCCGATTTCTTAACCCAAATCAATGTGTAACGAGGTGTGGAGGTTTTAGGAATCGGTGTGACTCTCTGTTTAAACTTCCTAGGTCCATTCAAAAGTTTGTAACAGAAATGCCGAAGATAACCTTGCTTACCGCAATGTGTGCAAGTGTAAACTGGGCGATAAATGTTACCGAAAGGTGGTCCTCTCCTCAAATTCCTAGGTAGCTCTCTCCTCAAATTCCTAAGTGCCTCTCGCACGATGTTCCTAGCTGGCTCTCGCTTGACGACCCTAGGTGTTTATCTCTTAACAACCCTAGGAGGATCGCTCACACGTGTGGGGTTGGCTTTGGGAATGGGTGAGACACTCTCATTGAAGCCTATGCCACCCCTATCATCCTTAATTTGGACAGTCCTTAAAATTTTATCTAACTTTTCTAACCGAGACTCCAAATCAAATTTTACCTTCCTTGATTATCTCAAGCTCACTTATTCTAGGCTCGAGTAAACGTATGGAATCCTCAAGCTCTAAAAGTTACTTTTTCATAGCCTCCATTACCCCTCTAAGAATATCTCTCTCACCCTCAAAGTACTCAAGCTTCTCTCTCAAAATTTTCTCACGTGCCCTAAGATCTTCAACTAAAATATCATCATTGTTTAAGGCATGCTCTTTCAATTGAGCTTTCAATTTCAATTTTCTTTCTTTATTTTCAAAGCTTCAGAATAAAGTTCATTGAAAGCAGTTTGCAAGTTACGCTCATCTACACTTCCATCCTCACTCTCCTCACAAATCGCACAGGTGGGAAACTATCGCTTAGAAGCATAAAAGACTCATTCTTTTGAGTCAATGTCACTAAGTGTAGATATATGAGATGTCATTTTATTCAATATCTTCCTTAAATTTGAGGGACACTCATATATAGTATGACCAAGACCCTCACAACCCGAATAGCTCTCAGAATCATTTTCAACGAAAGATTTAAAACAAGAGTTCGTGTGAATTGTTCCATTAGTCTTTTCAAAACGTTGACATTGAAAATCATCAAAACCACCAAAAACCATTTTTAAAAAAGACATGATCAAACACAATAACATAGCGCATCAGGCTTTTACACAAAAGTGCGTGCAAAAAATTAGGATCACGCAATAAATTAGCGTAACCCACACTGATACTAATTTGAAAAAGTGCTACAGCGGAATAAATTCGACTTCTCAAATAAATCAATTTTAATTACGTGTCAACCAAAACTAGTTTTAATGAAACCCAAGTTTTAATTCAGCCCTAACACATGAATCTAAGTGACAAGAAATCATAATGCAATAAGCATGCAAAGGAAACCAAATTTCAGGAAAAATCCCTCACAGGGGCAATAACTTTTATTTCACTATAATTTAGTAAATCGCAACTTACAATGGACTACAATGAAATACATTTTTGACACATGAATACCCGCAAGTGTCGTCCGGTGTCGTCAGCAAAGGAACAACCACATCTACTCCTTAAGAACACGCAGTTCTATTTTCAGCTCCACATGCAACGAACGTCAAAAAATGCAGTCCTATCTTCATCCCAGGAAAACCACAGCACTCCGTAATTTGACCTCGGTCCGGTGTAGATTTATTCTCTCTACAAAGAGTTGAACAATAGAAAAGTTATGTTCTTGGGTTCCAAAATAATTCACATAAGATTGGGACGGTTTTGTGAATTGAAAACAAGGTGTTTAAACCTTAAAGTAAGAAGCCAAAAGCTTTCTGCCGATTTTCAGTGTTTGCATAATGGAAAAAGACTTCTTACGAAAAATGAAGTTGGAAAGACTCTTTTATAGAAAAAAATTAAGGCGGTGGGTCGTTCATGCGAGGCAGCATGTCGTTTGAACGATATACACTATCGTTTGAACGACAGGTACACATCACGCGACATACTGTCGTTTGAATGACATGTGGTGTCGTTTAAACGAGTTAGTTAAAAAATAAAACCTTTTTCATTTATCTTTTCCTCGTTAAATATTTTGATAAAAACATTTAAATCTCCTCCCCAATAAAAACATTTGAACGATTTTTAGTGTTTGCAGAATGGAAAAAGGCTTCTTATGAAAAACGAAGTTGGAAAGACTCTTTTATAAAAATAAAAATAAAAGTAAGGTGGTGGGTTGTTCAAGCCAGACAGCATGTCGCTTGAACGATATACACTTTCGTTTAAACGATAGACATGCATCGCGTGACATACTGTCGTTTGAACAACATACGGTGTAGTTCGAACGGGTTTGTTAAAAAATTAAACCTTTTTCATTTATCTTTTCCCCGTTAAATGCACCGCCTCAAAAACTCCTAAAAATATTTTTAATAAAAAAATTTAAAGCTCCGCTCCAACACTTAGAAAATATTTATGAAAAATTTCCCAAAATTAAAGTGAATAATTATAGAATAAAAACATAATCTTTCACTACACCAAAATGGTCAAATTGTCACCTTTCAGCCGGTCACACTTGTCACGGTCATTAACCGTGACAACAAACACGCGTTTTGTGTCACGGCCATTGATCGTGACAAGACCGTGACAAAGAATTGTCACGGTCATTGACTGTGACTAGTCTGTGACAAACATATTTGTAACGGACTTGTCACGGTCAATGACCGTGACAATTCTTTGAATAATTATCACGTTCAAGGACCTTGATACGACCGTGACAATGTCGTCAGTAAAATAATCCCTAGGCTTCTTTTTTTCCCACCGATTTTTGGTTTTCCCTCTCTCTCTCTCTCTCTCTCTCTCTAAGCGATTTTAGCTCTCTCTCTCTCTCTCTCTAAGGTATGTTATTTTCCTCTCTTTCTCTTTCATTTCTATATGTGTGTGTATGTGTGTATATATATGTGTGTATATGTGTGTGTATATATGTGTGTATGTGTGTATATATGTGTGTGGTGGTGTGTGGTGGGGGAGGGGGGCAGGGGGTGGTGGGGGTGGGGTGGGTTGTGTATGTACGTGTTTGTGTGTGTGTGTGTGCAGGTGTGGTGGGGGTAGGGGAGGGGGTAGGAGTGGGGTGGGGGTGGGGGTGTGTGTGCAGGTGTGTGCGTGTGTGTGTGGCGGGGGGAGGAGGCAGGGGTGGGGGGGGGGGGGGGGGGTTGGGTGTGTGTGTGTGTGGTGGGGCAATCTAAACAATTGTATAGCTTTAATTAATAAATTGTATAGCTTTAATTGTAATTTTAATTGTATAGTTTTAGATGAAAGTAAATTAATAATTAGTGCCCATTTCATATGAAAGTAGGATTGCCCCTCATTGTAAATTAGTAAATTAAAAATTGTATACTTTAATTGTTAGTTTAATTGATGAAATGAATTAATTGAGTAGATGAATTAGAAGGAGTACGGGATACACATTTGTTGTTGACATTGTTGTTGGATTATTTTGTTTAGTAAATGTTGGGTTGGTTAGTTTTAAAAGTGGCATGACCACTGGATTATTGTCCATATGGGGGTGGAATTTTTCAACTTTTTTTGAAAATTACTTTGTATATCGAACAATATATATATAGTATGTGCATGCGTGTGTGGCGGGGGGAGGGGGACAGGGGGTGGGGTGTGTGTGTGTGTGTGTGTGGTGGGGCAATCTAAACAATTGTATAGCTTTAATTAATAAATTGTATAGCTTTAATTGTAATTTTAATTGTGATGGGGGTGTGGTGGGGGTGTGCGTGTACGTGTGCGTGTGTGTGGTGGGGGAGGGGGAGTATTAAATTAAATTAATAATTAGTGCTCATTTTTATTTGTAGTAATTGTACATATTTGCATGTCTTCTTCTAATTTTTTTATCTGTACTAATAACAACTTTTTACAGCAAATATCTCCTTCAGGTATTAAGGTGAGGATGATGATTTTGGTTATGATGATGTCATCTGGGCTCGGTGGTAGCAAAGGCGACGAGGGATCCTTAGCCCCTAGGCTCCCCAAATATGGCAAATTTGGGATTACCATCGAGAACAAGTCGCAGCTATTAGCGAGATCCCTCGAGCTGCTAAAGATGGTTATCGGCCCGGGGTTTATGAGTTGGATGGAGGTGCCATATGAGCTCAAGTTAGCTGTTTGGGCGGCACTACAGGTAATATATTTATATTTATATGAATATTTCAGTTTCAATTTCGATTTCAATTTCATTTTATATTTATATTTATATTTATTCGCAACTAACATTGTATTTGTTGGACAGAAACAATTCAACTTGGATCCAAAGTTACGCGATTCCGTCTTGGAGCAGTTGAGGGAGCAACACAAGACGTGGAAAAAAAATATGCGAACTCGATAGTTTGGAAAAATACGAGAGCCCATTATCCAATGGCATGAATCCGTCCCGCCGAAGGAGCCGATCTCATTGGTACAATGGCAAAAGTTCATTGACAATGAGATTGGGGAGCGACAATTGGCATCTCGCCAATCGGCGAGGGAAAATCGGGCAAAAAAGACGGACGTGCACTACTCCGGCCGGACGTCTTACGCCGAGGTGGAGCATAGGATGAAGGTAAGATTTAATTTTTCTATAACTACAGAAATATATTATTCTGCATTATTTTACTTTGCGGGGCCGATACAAATTTTATTTTATTTTATTTCAAGGGGTAGGGAGTGGCCTTGGGGGTTAGCCACATAGGCTCGATACTTATGTGGCTCTTCGGATGAAGAAGGGGATGGACAAGGAGGTGTCCCCGAGCGTCGCTGACACGATTATAAGTAATCCGGTAGTTTAATTTTTGTTAATTACGTTATAATTTTTTAGTTTACTTATTTTACTAATCATGTGCTTTTTGTCGTTTCAGGCAAAGCTTAAGGAAGTACATGAGTCGCAGTCTGATGCTTAGAAGGCATCTTTGTCCACAGACACACTCAGCCAAGTGCTTGGCTCTGATCGCAAGGGGAGGACAAGAGGGTGAGTTCGCGGGTGTCCAAATCTAGGATCATCGGATTGGAGACGAGGGACACCGAGTTGGCTCGAATGGTGGATTCACATGACGCAAAGTTGTCCCGTTTGGAGGCGACGGTCCAAGATATGTATTCATTCATGAAGCGGCAGAGACCATAAAGGAAAAGTGAAGGAGAAGTTGGTGGAGGAGTAGGTGAGGGAGGACGAGGTGCAGGATGACGAGGATGTGGACCTCGCTGCTTCATAACCAACACATGCGTACTTCGATGATCCACTTCCCTATTTGATGCCCTTCAACAGACCGATGTCGACACTTGGTTGGCCGAGCGTGTTCATATTGGACGTATTTGATGGCCAGCAGATAGGGCGGGGGTTGAGGGACCCGAATATCGTCCAGGGTGGAATAGTTTATGGACGTGAGCTTCAAAAGATCGAGTCCAAAGTCCTCGTCACTCATGTGATACCCGGGAAGGAAAACTCCCTACTGTGGTTGCGTGAATAATGCGGCACGATGTATATTAGGGGGTGTGTCAATTCGTATATCGTGTGGCCTACTCACCTCCTCACATTTACCCCAGACATGTAGTGACATTATTTTTAAGTTGGTACATTTAAATTATATTATGGATTATATCGTCATGTATATTATTTCTATTTTGAATATATATTTGCATTATCTTTAGTTTATTTGGATATATGATGTTGCTATAAAAGGTACAAATATACTGCTGGGCAGTGGCAGTGGCTATGATATGATGTTGCTATAAAAGGTACAAATATACTCCTAGCATTCTCATCTCTGTCACACTCATTTTCTGCACATTTTGTTTCTTGGTTGCCCAACACTCCGTCCCATATAACATAGCGGGTCTAATGGTCATCCTATAAAAAATTTCTTTTAACTTCAAAGGTATACGCTTATCACACAAAACGCCGGTAGCACTTCTCCACTTAACCCAGCCTGCTCTAATCCTATGAGTAACATCATCACTAATATCTCCATCTTCATCGATAATCAATCCTAAATAGCGAAAATAATCATTTCTAGGTATCTCTTGACCCTCCAATTTTGCCACTTCTCCATTTGTCCTCCTATTACTACTAAAATTGCACTCCACATATTATTTTTTAGTTCTGATTATTTTAAATCCTCTTGTTTCTAAAGTTTCTCTTCACAATTCCAACCTAGCATTAATCCACGTCTTAGTCTCATCCACTAAAATAATATCATCTGCAAATAGCATATACCATGACACCTCATCATGTATTTGTCCAGTCAACTCATCCATAATAAGAGCAAAGAAATAAGGACTTAATGTTGAACCTTGGTGTAGACCTACCGTAATTGAAAATTCACTACTTTCTCTGGTTGATGTTCTTACTGTAATCATTGCACCAACATACATATCATACACACACACACACACATATATATATATATACATATATATTTATAACCCCAGCGTCAAGAGGACTCCCCTATTACAAAATGTTAATTCACGTAACCTATATACAATCACATATCAACATATCACAAATATACTAAGTGATATTCCCTATGTCACAAGAAAATATCAATTCATAACAACATAATTAATTTATTAATGAATTAATTCCCACAAAAATACAGTGTATTACATTAACCCCCCCCCCCCCCCCCCCCCCAACACACACACAAAAAAAAAACAAGGATTTCATCCTCGAAATTTGAATTCATTATACGCCTAACTCAAAGATCAAATAATATTTTGCTCGTGTGGTATCCTTGAACTAGTATGCAAAATTTACTTTTTATTCGACCTAATAAACACTAAGGTCTCTTATCATGAATCGAATTCGGATAAAACTCAAACTAACCTAATCTACTGTTGAAACATCTATTTTCCCCTTAGGAACTCCCTCCATCGTATACTCATTGAAAATATCAAACACACGGTGTTGGTGGTGATTCGGTAAGGTAAAATTACTTCGGCCTCATCCTATCCATGATCGTGAAAAGGACCTATGAAACTGGATGACAACTTCCCTTTCGAACCTTGAACTTCATGATTCTCATCCTTGAGGATGTCTTCAAAATCACCTGAACTATCTACTGGGGCCCCACACAATCCTTCCTCTCCGTTCTAAATCAACTTGGTTAATATATCTCAAACGACCCATATGGGTCCATGCCCACTTGGGACCTCTGTACCCCACGAGAAAATGAAGAGATCTACTATTCCACTTCTACACTTGGGTCACCAATACTTATAACTCTTCATATATCTCTAATGCTCTACTTTCACTACTAGAAGAGACACACCTAGACACCAACTATGCTAATGACCACTCTTGGATACCAATATTTATTTCTCAGTCTTTGGTACATCTAGTCACCCTTGAGGTCAAAACAAACCATAAATTATTTTCCTTGGTCAAAAATACCTCTTGTAGCTTGGGACCCTTCAGCACAAATATCTTCCTTGGAAATTCAACCCTCTACTTTTGTCAAACAGAGAAAGGGAGCTCCTCCCTACTACATCTTCTCCACCATTCTACGGTAGAAAAATTCAACACTTGGGTCTAAACCACCCTCGAGAAAGTTTTCTGGTGTAACAACCACTATGCGTTGAAAAACTTTTGCTGCATCAGGATGTCATCGCTAATCACAATGAACTGATCCACTTACGGTTAAAACTCACTAAATGAAAAATTCACAAACACAAATAAAGAATTGGTTAATCCAGTGGCATGACATGGACGTGCATACTCCATATTGTATCATAAAAATGCCTTTAGGATATCTTTCTATTTATCTCATAACTGGCGATAGCTCTAGATCCATTTCATCTTCAATTAAAAACATACTTCTCTCAACTTATCAAACAGGTCAATGATATATGGTAAGGAACCATCGCTTGAACCATCCATCCTTAACAAATAGGACTGGAGCTTTTCCATGGTGACTTACTACTTTGAATAAACCCTTGGCTCAAAACTACGGTGTCTTATTTCATGACACTCTTCCATCTCCATCGAATCCAACTAAATAAGATGTCGTCGCAATGGGCCAAATGTTAGTGCAAACATCAAGTCTATAATTAATTTCTTATATGGGAGGTAACTCGATACCTTTTTGAATAAACTATGAAGAATCTATAAAGGTAGGTAACATCTCTAAAAAACCATAATCCCATGCGGTTTACTCAAATCTGAAAACATCCGTATGCAATAGACCCTTCCTTGTCCCTATATGTAACTAAGAAGAACCTCTTCCTAAAATGGAAAACATAAAAGCCTATTTGGGGTTGTCTATATAAGCATAACACGTAAATAATAATCAAGGCTCCATAATAAAATCATAATACCCCTTGTTTAAATCAACAAAGCGGTTGAACTCCAAGCCTACCAAACACATTCCACATTTTCACAATCACGACTTAAAGTAACACCACTATCCGTTGGGGTATCCACATATAAAGAAATCTTAGTGATAAAATTTCAATATATTGTAAAATTGTAGTAAACACATTATTAATAAAAGAACGAGAACCAATCGGTGTCAAAATGAGACTAGTGTGTGAGAGCAATATATGTAATCATAACAATCCCTCGATGTTTCCATAAAAAGTATGGTTTGACCTAAGGAACTTAATAAGTTAGTGGCCTCACTCTCCATTAGTGTAACAATTTTCTCCCAAGTAATCATTCAAACGGTGGCCCTACTGAACCTATCTCTGTGATCGATTTTGCTAAAACTTATTTCATTGGTCCTACTCCCATTGGTTGTGACACCACTAGTCATATGGCCTTTGGATCTAATGGCCATAATAACTATCAATATATGATCCTAGAACCTCTTAGGGTCATTTACCCTAACGTGGTTCCTTCTTCCTTTGCTGGTGAGGGTTTTCCCAACTCAAGATAATGTTACACCATTTTTAGTCATTCAGACCTAGTCTTCCCACTGAATTCTTCACGTACGATTTCGGCTAATGCAATATGTCTTCTCATATAACCATTGATAATGAAAATAACCTCCCTCACTTTATATCCATCTCTCCATGTGTATAAAGAAAGAAATATAGTTGAACTATCCATCATTTTGGGTACCATATGGTCTCCTGGATGAGATCTTGGTAACTTTCTCCTTGTGTTGATACTCATGGTAAGTGGAAACATGACCCCTTCAGCCATAAGTTAAATATATACAATACGTCTCATGCCAAATAGTCCCTAACTTCCGAATGAACTCAACCTCATTCATGGGACATCTCATAAAGGAAATCCAAACAAGAAATCCTCCTTATAGACTGTGGTCTATTTAAGTTGTTAGTTTGGAATAATGGCACAAAACCCCTTGAATGGTCGCCATTATAAAGGGAAAAACCTTAAATGACAAAGTTCTAAAGTATCATAGAATGCAATGAAAAAAAGCGATGGATGCACTCAATATTCTCGAACACTTGAACCTAGAAAGCTCTGATACCAAATAAGATTCCACGTAAAATCCATAAAAAACTGATCACGCCTTATACAAAAATCACGTGAATAAAAAAGCATTTGGTAATAATATCAACATAACTAAAAGTAATAAAACGAAATAAGCAAACATAATGAAATTATAATAAACTATTAAAACCAATACATATTACTTGATACCAATCTATGCCATAAGAAATAAATCTAACTCTAGAATAAAATTTTCAACTATACAAAATCCATCTATGAATACAAGTACCACAAGTACAATATCTGACTCGGGATAAACTAAAATAAATATAAGTGCCTGATGATATATAAGTAAACACAAAGAAATAAATGATTTATATTGCTCGACTTCTATATCTTAGGAATAATGAATATTATGTCACTAGAGATACTCCTCCAATAATTAATCCCAGTTTACGCTGGCAATAGCGGCCTAAGACCTATAGAAAACAGTTCAACAATGATTGTTACAACAAGTCTATAAGAAATTGGAATTTAACTGAAGTTGATCCACAACAATAATAATAATAATAATAATAATAATAATAATAATAATAATAATAATAATAATAATAATAATAATAATAATAATAATAATAATAATAATAATAATAATAATAATAATAATAATAATAATAATAATAATAATAATAATAATAATAATAATAATAATAATGCATCTTCTTCCCATGTTAAGAAGATTTTTATAAGTGATTTAAGTTACCCAAACCAAACAACCTAAATGAACATTCGGTTCTACACCCAAACCCCATGAGTCCCATATGATATAAGTTAGTCTCTTAATTAGTTACTCTATACTTTTACATTATTACGTTCATCTCTTGATTTCAGAATTCTTTATTCTAATTAAGTCTCCTTCATTATAAGTAACTCATATACTAATCGTAACCTCAATAAAGGTCTCTAGTTATGATTCTACAAATGTATACAATCTAATTATTTGAAATAGTTACAAGCAACTAGTTTAGGATATATGTCCTAGTATATTCATTATATTATTCCCAAGTCTTAAGGCTATGATTATACATCTCTTGTAAGTCATAATCCCGTACCACCATCGCAACGTACTGCAAAAAAAAAACACGAAATTCAAAATATCTAGGGATGGACACAACCCATATCAAATCTCATCGGCTACACTCACACTCGCAAATAAGGAAAGATAGTCTCAATGTCTAATACCAACATAAGTATAGTCCCAAATACACACAAAAAATAGGCTATGCATAAGACCCCATATAAATACGAAGACATATCCCTATCGCCTTTAGGGCTCACTCATGCGTAGTATGTATAGTTATAAGGTGCCCTAACCTCATAATCTCATGGCATCATTCCAAGGAAAATCACTACACCTTCCCGGCCAGTTGTACGACCCCATACCTAAGACTATATGAAGTCATACCCCCATTTATCACCCTCAGGAACACAGGTACGTAATCCATAGGGTCGGGGTCAGTACGACCTTGGTAGTGCCCGTCTTATCACCAGTAAAACCACGCAGGCTTAACTCAATTTCAACATTAGGTTTAAGAATGTTTAACAAAATGAAATTGAATCAACATGTGCAACATGCCATGAATTTAAATGCTACTCAAAATAATAACACCAAACTATTTAATGCTTTTCAAGAGAGTCCGTTGAGCAAACCCAATTATCTTCTAATTTATAACAGCCTCAAAATCTCACATATTTAAGAAATCACTCAAAATTTTAAAGATATCATATGTAGCGAAGCATCAATGAAAATAAAATTGGCATTAACACTTCTGTTTTTGTGTGCCGTTAATCTTTTAGGCTATTTTTGCAAATGGAAGCTTTTAATACAAAGAGAATTTTCTCTTTTGTATCCTCTTTCCATTGCATAACATAAATCAAAATTTTTGAAAAACAAAATTAGGGCAATGGTTCTTACAAGAACAATATATCTATAGTACATTTGGTTCGTTATTGCACATGAATGAGATCAAAACACTGTATTTGACATATGATAAGCAAGTACAATGTTTAAAAGCTCCAGGCATATGTTCAATAAATGTGATAAAGAGTCTAGCATGAAGAAAGTAATCATCAATGAACAAAGAAGTACTTACCTTGCAATATTAAGCACTCTAAAAAAACGAAGCCAAGTATCAAAACTCCATAAAAAAGTCACATGAATGGATGGAATGAAGTTGTGATCCGAATATCTTAAATGTGCATCCATATATGGTGAAAAAAAATATAAATATCTTTTTATCTTTTTTAAAAAAATAATATCTTTTTTAACGTTTTTCAAAAATTTTCTTAAAAACAAAAATCTTTTTGAATTTTTTAAGATTTTTCAAATAAAACAAACACATATAAAAATACAAATACAATAGAAATACAATCTAGAAATGAGGATAAATGATATGAAGATGATAATCACCCTCACTGGAGTAAGTACACGAACTCAATCGACGAAGCAAATACTCGAGGACTTCCTAAGATTCCCACATCTAAGTTAATTTAAAGTTTTTTTGTAAGAATATCAACTAATTGACGTTCTGTGCTCACAAAGATGAAGGACACGACCTTATCCTCAACAAGATCACGATTAAAATGCTCACATATCTTAATATGCTTCGTACAGGAATGTTGGATTGAATTATGGGATATATGAATTGCACTCATATTATCACACGAAATAGTCACTATGCCTTGGGAAATCCCACAATCTTCCAATATTTACTTCATCCATATGAGTTTGTATGCAACAACTCCCGACGTCTATATACCCGGCCTCCATTGTGGATAAAGAAATAGAATTTCACTTCTTGATTAACCAACAAACGAGAGCACTACCAAAGTAAAAGCATCCACCCGAGGTTCTCCTACAACCATCACCATCCCCAGCCCAATCGACATTCAAATAGGCAGAAAAACAATCATTGGTATCAAATAAATACCAAATATCGTAGAAAATATTACCATTCACATATTTGATGACACATTTAAGTGCAAGAAAGTTATACTCTTTCGGGGAGGCTTGGTGGTATGCACAAACTCTAACGCTAAAGGCAATGTCGGACAACTAGCGATCAAGCAGGAAAAACTACCTATCATACTCATATAAAGGGTTTGCTCTATATCCTTGCCTAAAGTGTCTTTGCTAAGCTTAGTTGATGTACTCATAGGGATGCATGAGTGCTTAGCAAAGTCTAAACCAAACTTCTTCAATAGACCCGTAGCATGTTTGGATTGAAATACGAATATCCCATACTCAAGTTGATATACTTGAAGACCTAAGAAGAATGTAATCTCAATAACCACGCTCATATCAAACTTAATATTCATTTTCTCCTCAAATTATACACCCTCAATCTGTGTGTTGCCTTGAGCGACCTTCATATCTTTATTGTGAACTATGGTACCATTCTCATCCATCTTATTCTTGTAAATCCAAATGGTACCAATCACATTAGTCTCGCTAGGCCCGAGGACTATCTTCTAAACATCGTTCTTACAAAATTGAAGCAACTCGTCTTGAATAGAGGATATTCAATGCTCCTCCTTAAGTTCTTCTTTCACATTCTTGGGTTCTACTAACGAGGTACAGTAGAAGTTGCTAACCACATTCTCAAGTTGAGCACGAGTCTTGACACCTAGTGTGGGATCACTAAGTATAGTGTAAGGGTCGTGAATCTTTCAAACCCAAGAGGGTGGATCCTATAAATCAAGCATGGGGTCTACCGAGGTACTATGAGGAACTATGAGATCATCACCAGGGGGCATCATTCTCACACTCGAGGTCGGGGTCAATAAATAAAAGGGTATTATCATTTTTAATCGCGAATTTTATCGATTCCATAATTTTAGAGCTTGCAAATTTAAATGCTCTATAATCCTTAGTTGAAGATTAATAATCTAAAAATATCCCCTCATTATTTCGGGAGTCAAACTTTACCAAATTCTCTCTATCTCTCAATATGTAGACTCCAAAAAACTTCAAAAATATGATTGCTTATGCTTCTTCCCGATCCACAACTCATATGCCGTGTGTAACGTGTGTGGATTAAGATATACCCGATTCACCATATAGTATGCGATATTAACAACCTCTGTCGAAAAACTTCTACAAACATTTCTCCCAAGAAGCATGGATCTAGTCATATCTTGTATCCTCCAGTTCTTCCTCTTAACAACCTTATTTTGTTGAGGAGTAAGAACGACCTAATACTCATGTTTGATTATCACTCAATCAAAATATTTATCCACTCTGATGTATTTAAATTCAGTAACATTGTCACTACGTGTTGATGCAAAAAATTCTCCATCTACGAGGACCAATCAGAAAAGGACACATGGCATCCTACGTGGCAATATTCGGCACCTGAGGAGAGTTAGTCGGCACCCGAGGAGAGTTGGTCGGCATACCAACCAGGAAGATCAAAGGATAACTATGCATTTAATGTACATTTATACTGTATTAATAGATGACAACACATAGCATACCAAGCAATTCAAGGAAGACCAACCATCATAGAAGACCAACAATTAGATTCATTGTTTGTAGACATAATGTCTGAATGTATATAGACATTGTATCTCTTTATCTCCCATCACTATAAATACATGTATTCCCTTAGCCAAAAGAGGAGAATTAAGAAACACCATACACAAGATACACATCATTTCTCTCTCTACACCTTATGGTGCTATTGTAAACCCCTGGGAATAAAATAACAGTGGACGTAGGCTTTATTCATAGCCGAACCACTTTAAAAACCTTTGTCTCTTATATGTTTGATGTGAATGTTTATCTTCATCTTCAATCTCATCCTCATCATTTATCTGCTGTTGACACCACTAAAATGACACTGGCCATTTTCTGTCTTCAACAGATTGGCACCGTCTGTGGGAACGTGTTACAAGCATTGTTCTCCATCAAAAGCTAATTTTTTATTTTCTCTACGTATAATCAATTATATATTGTGCATACATCTTTTAATTCAATTATGATTTTATATTCACAAATTGTTGAATCAATTTTTATAAGTCTGTATAAATTTATATTTCATAATCACAAAGTTTGAGAGATTTGTGTACATATTATATTATTTCTCCTTTAAGGAGATAAAATAATATCTCTTTTATATGAGTATATACATATCTGATTCATTTGAAAATCTTTTAATTTGTGTATGCACTAATCGTGTGATCGATTTCAATTTGGGGATCTGGTGAATTTTAGACTCATAAATATTACACAAATCCTTACATACATGGATCCACTTGAAAATTTTCTAAACCAATACGTTTAAAACATGGGTTGCACCAATTTCTGGAAACCCAATATGTATCCAAATTTTCTTATAATTGTGTGGAGGAATTATACACTCAATTTTTATCCATCAATCTACACAAAAGTGTCACTTTCAAAACTTTTTTGATACGAATTGCATATATTTAAGAAACAGTTGTTCATCACGCTTTTATATGTGCAAATATCAAGAACAATTTTCTCTCTCCAGAAAATTCTGACCCAGACCAATTCTCCTCATCCTTTCGATTTATATATGTCGTAATTCTTAATTTTGGACAGTTTTCTACTATCGGGGGTATGTAAAGATACCATAATATCCTAAATCAGTCTGGGGATAAATATACCCCTATGTTGATCCCCTGTGTCAAATTTTTTTGAACTGAATAAAAAATATTCAAATGATTCCACCGATATATCAGAGGATTTTCCATCGATAGTAAGGAACCAGAATGGGGGACATCCACGTCTTGATTTCGGATCTAAATTTTTGATCTAATGTCTCCGTAAATTTTTGTGATAGTTGAAGAAGATAGTCATCAACAAGTCAAGAATATATATTTGTGTATCCCAGTCATCAGATTCTGATTATTAGAAAAAACCAAGACTCTGGATTCCATTTTTCTCTTTTCAAGAGATGCCAGATCTTAAAAATGGCAATTGATATTCAAACTGCATCCACACAGATTTCGACCAAGAATATTGATTTATTCAAATCTCTACATCTCAGTAATTTTACTCTTATGGGCAAGATACATAATTTTTGCAACTACAAATTTTTTTTTTGGTCGGCGACTCCTGTGTGACCAACAGACCAGATTGGCAACGAGGTATGAGAACCCCATATGATGGCAGAAGTTGGAGATCAGAAAACACTGTGAGATGACCATCAACTGGTTGGTAAATTCATCGGACCACTTTTTATTGGTCGACAGCAAGATGGAGACTCATTACCACCATCACCGGAAATCGACGCCTATTATTGATACCTATCACATGTCGACAATGAAAAAAACCAACGGTTGCTTATCCGACTAACACAGTCATGGAACCATTACTGTGGAGAGTTGCACAGGTCGGTACATTCATTTCTGGTCGGCGTGGTTTATAATCTCCTGCTCGGCTTCAGTCGGCAACACATAGTCTTGGTCGACGACAGTTAACATCACCCACTGGTCGAAAAACACTGTTACAACAACAAAGATCCCCTATTGATGTTCGGAGATCATATATAACTAGCACGTGCAATTCAATATTGGTCGGAGACATTGTTTTGTTGGTCGGAGACATTGTTTTGTTGGTCGGAGACAATCTTTAATACCAGAGATTTATTAGCAGTTATTGGTCGGCAACAAATATTATGGAACTTGAAGGGTTATCGATCTACCGTTGGTCGGTAATAACCAAACCTCAGCTGGTCGGTGTTACCTATTTTCTGGTCCGAAGTGCCCATTACTTGGTCAGCATTAATATAATTGCTCAGAGACAGTGATAGATCCAGACCATCTATTTTTGGTTAGCATAGGCTCCAGATCTTCTTTTGTTGATCGGTATATTATATGTTAGTCGAAAACCTTCTAACAGTTATTTATTGTTGATCGGCAAAGAGTCTTCTTCGTCGGAGGAAACATCCAATATTGGTCGGAAGCACCTATCGCTGCTCGAAAACATCTGATACTGTTCGGATGACCAATGCCCATATCATCACGACCAACATCATTGGTCGGTAGAAAAATTAGGATAAAACTTATTTAAGGCGCATAAGTCTGAAATCTGTTCGACTTCAACATAACATTTATTCTGATCAACTTAAAAACGACATTCATGTTTAAAAGCCGACTAACCCTTTTAATATCCTTTTTGTGAAAAACACATTTGGGTGAAAATAGATCGGCGTATAAAAAGATAAAACTTTATCAAAAGTAAACCTTTGTTGTTAATATTAAAAGCTTTTGGCTTTGGGCTTCTTATACCAATATTTATTTAACAGTTTTAGGTGAAATAAAACCAACTCATATTTGAGTATTTATTTGGATTGCAAATAATGTTGCAAAAATTCTGAATCAAACCCTATGATATATAGTTGATAAAAAATATGCTCATATGACACACATTTGGCACAAAACATTTTATTTCATATTTTGAAATTTTTATTGCCTTATGCTAATACACATCACATATTGTTTGGCTGAATAATTATTCTCATGACAATAATTATTTGCTCTAGTCTCGACAGGTGCTCGGGCAGCTTATTAAAATTTCATAGGGACGAGATTCAACCCCGACGAAAGCTCGATCACAATCTTAAACTTCAGAAAATTGTTATTTCTCGGCACCAGGCAATTTTGCCTCAACATATCAGCCAACATATATTATTTCATTTTTTGAAATTAATATTTTTATTTCTCAAGCATATACCTATCATATATTTATTGGATGATTAAATTATTCTCATGACTAATCAATTCAGCCTACACATATGGTAGAGCAAGATATTAATTTTTACAGTTACAAGACTCAACGCCGACGAATGCTCGGAAACAATCTGGAAACTATTATCATTTCACCTCAGCGAGGCATTATATATTTTATTATTACTCGGAGATATCGGCTCAAGCACAAATTATTCTATATATCGCTTGGGATTCATATTGTATATTCATCTCAACACGGAACTCGTCGAGATATTCATATTCAGCTCCGAGGAAGAACTATAACATTTATTATATTTCACCCCCAACGAATAGTTGGTCGGGGTAATTCTTATTTATATTCAGCATAGAGCTCGAAAAATTTCTTCTCTCTATATATATTCAGCTTCAAGGATGTCTCCAGCAATTATTATATCTTATTCCCAACAATCCGTTGATCAGCTCCGAGGAAGTCTCCACCATTTATTATAAAAGATCCACCAACTAAGATTGGTCGGGAATAAAAAATTCCCAGAAATACCAACTACGGTTGGTTGGGAAGAAAATCCACCAACTATAGTTGGTTGGGAATAAAAAATTTCCCAGAAATACCAACTACGGTTGGTTGGGAAGAAAATACACCAACTAAGGTTGGTCGGGAATAAAAAAATTCCCAGAAATACAAACTACGGTTGGTTGGGAAGAAAATCCACCAACTAAGGTTGGTCGGGAATAAAAAAATTACCAGAAATACTAGCTACGGTTGGTTGGGAAGAAAATCCACCAACTATAGTTGGTCGGGAATAAAAAAATTCCCAAAAATACCAACTACGGTTGGTTGGGAAGAAAATCCACCAACTATAGTTGGTCGGGAATAAAACATTTCCCAGAAATATCAACTACGGTTGGTTGGGAAGAAAATCCACCAACTACGGTTGGTCGGGAATAAAAATCCACCAACTACGGTTGGTCGGGAATAAAAATCCACCAACTCTGGTTGGTCGGCAATAAAAATCCACCAACTTCGGTTGGTCGGTGAATCAGCAAATAACAACTCCGGTTGGTCGGACAGCAGAGAGCAGGTGGAGCAAATCTTATTGTATATGCAAAATAAGAAAATTTGTCAAATAGCATACTTTAAGGCCGAGAAAGCATTCAAAGTACATATTCCACACTTGGGGGCTTCTATTACAGATTTAATTATTCATTCAGTGGTACATTCTCATAACATCATGCAGTCGAGCATCAAATTCAACTCCACAAACTCACACGGTCGGGGCCCCAACCAATCATCATTCAGGAGTGATTTTTCTTGCTCAGGAATTATTTTTGATATTGAAGTTCAGGAGGTATATTGAAGTTCAGGAGGCATATTCAGGAGTTATTATGCACATGCTATTGAAGTTCAGGAGTCAAATTCAGCATCTACAGCACTGAGATCTTTACTACTACTGTCCCGACCAATAATGAAGAAGAAGTTGTATGAAAATGTTTCGAAGCCCACCACTAGCTTGGTACATTGAAGAATTGGGTTCAAAAGCTAGAATGTTACTCGACAAAGTATTTAGAGGAGCATAAATCAGAAAAATCAAGCACGTGAAGTTAGCACTCAGTTGCTTAGCACAAGAGGCAGTTGGTCGGCTAGCAAACCAATCAACATACTTGAAGATTATGACAAGCTACAAGCTGCATACTATGGCATGGCTGCATCCAAATTCCCAGGGGTGATACATAGCACACGTTCACTTGACGAACGGAGTTCCTCAAAAGAGATATTAGCAACCATCGATCAGCCTACATCATATGTCATCCAGGAGATAGTGCACTTTATGTTGAACAAATCAAGAAGACAAATCAAGAATTTCACGAGCACCGAGCAACACTGCAGAATAAATACTCCATCCTTTCAGTAAACCATCGAGCATGGAGCATTGGGGGCTTCTGTTGACGTAAAAAATTCTCCATTTACGAGGATCAATCAGAAAAGGGCAAATATCATCCTACGTGGCAATATTCGGCACCCGATGAGAGTTAGTCGGCACCCGAGGAGAATTGGTTGGCACCCGAGGAAAGTTAGTCGGCATACCAACCAGGAAGATCAAAGGATAACTATGCATTTAATGTACATTTATATTGTATTAATAGATGACAACACATAGCATACCAAGCAATTCAAGGATGACCAACCATCATAGAAGGCCAACAATTAGATTCATTATATGTAGACATAATGTCTGAATGTATATAGACATTGTATCTCTTATTAGGTACATTGTATCTCTTAAAAAAAGACCTATCACCTGTCATGTGCCTAGAGAACCCGCTATGAAAATGCCATTGGTAAGTATCTTAAATGTTGAGAAAAATGTGAAAAATTAGGGATTTGTCATCCTTATTAGGTACCCAATTAGAGGTAACCTCTTGTTTTCCCTTATCATTGTTGGCTCTAATCATAACATTGGAAGCGTTGTTAAAAAGAATAAACATCCTTTGAAATTCTTCCACTAAGCTTTAAAAAGTCATGACTAAAAACACAACTTACTCTCTTAAGACTAGAAACGTCGCTATAGTGGTCCACGGGCGTATGTGTGCATGGAGTTCTTCCTAACTTGCAGCAAAATTCCCTAATGTGACCTCTCCTTTTGCAATGGGTGAAAACATAGACATGTTTGGGTCTACCTTGTTTGTCTCTTTTAGGTTTAAATCTCTTTGGTGGGTGGTAAGGTCGATGCCCATGTGGATCGACCACAAAATTGGGAACCGATTTCGATACGACATGATAAGTGGATATACTATCATAACATACTCCTTGCCTCTCCCAAAAACCTAAAGTGGGATCGAGGAACATCTTTTTTACCTTCTTCTATGTATACTCTATAGTAACCTTGACCTCCCATGACACATTTGATATCTTTCCCAATTTAGGATACAAGGACTTTAGGTTTCTCATTAGTCTCTAATGATTCTTGAATATCTCTCATAAGACTATCTACTTTGTTAGTCAAGTCACCACTTTACCTTTCCCCTAAAACGACTCTCTATCTCTCAAAGAAACTCTCACTAAGGACTTATTCTCTCTCGTCTCTCTCAACTCCTTCTCTAAAGATAACACCCTATGCCTTTTCATTTTAAAGGACTTGTCAGAAAGCTCAGCCTAAGTGTGTTAGAGGTCACTTTCTCCCTCACTCAAAACTTCACGTTCCTTACTCTCTCTGAAATGACTAGACTCATTATCGAGGTCATCATGTTTGGAAACGTCCTCATCGGCGTGGGATGTACTCTATGTACTAACATATTTAGCCATCAATGCAGTGAAGTTACATTCATGTAATGATTCATCCTCAAAATCCACCAACTTGACATTGCTATCACTAAAAGTGGCATTGTAGAAAAAATATCCCTTGCCCTATGTCTTTAACCTCGTATAAGACTTATGAGATTTGTGATCCTGACCCTTGCACTCATAGCATCTTTCCTCTTCTTTCTTAGGGTACTCTCCTCTTGCTTTTTCAAAACCTCTTTTACCTGGCTTACATTTTTTTATCTTTCTCAAAAGTTTTGTTTTCTTTGTAAATATTTTCTTTTCTTAGCTTAAGAATTTTTTTTTCAAAAAGAGAAAGATCATCGAGATTAAAATCCTATACGGAGTTATTTCTTTTAAAAATGAACTTTCAAAGCAATCATCTTTTCCTTTGGCTTAACAGTTTTTGGAAACAAATCTATTTCATAAGTTTGAAGGTCTCCTACTAGTTCTTTTAACCTAAGTGTATATAAGGTTCCCAAAGAATTTAGGACCATGACTTTAGGGATAAACCCGAATAGAAGGGATCTCAAAAACTTTTTCACGACTCTCGTCTCAATAATTATCTCACCCAAATTAAAACTAAAACTGACTATATCAGACAAATATGCATAAAACTCATAAAAGCCTCAAATTCTATCATAACAATGGTCTCTAACTGTGTGGTGAGATTTTATAGATTAGAAGCTTTCACATGTAGCCTATTATATAAATTTTCCATATAATCCCAAAAAAAAGATCACACAATTAATTAGTGTAACCAACTCTGATACCAATTTAAAAATGTTGGGGGCTATATGTGTTTACTTGTATCTTAGGTCACACACAAAGATTAACTTTTTATCAAATTTCATCTTGGTACGAATAAAAGTGAACATGCAAAATTATGTGAAGCCGAAATCCAAACAAAAATAGAATGGGAAGAAAATAGAGGAAAATCTCTTTCCAGCAAAACCTTTAATTCATCACTATTAAAGATTAGACAGATACATAATGACTTAAAAACTACTAAGACATCCACTAAGTATAATGCACAAGAGTCTTTGAATTTTCAACACAAAATGATGTAGTCCAACATCACCTACAGGAAGCGGATCTTCCCTAGGTACCAACCAATCAGCCTTTGGAATATGCAATCCCAATCTTTTATAGCCGTAGATCCTCAACTCCAAAAATCAATAATTGATAAAAATATCTACAAGGATTTTGGACTCGGATTGTTTTCTTCTTGGTTTATAAAAGTTATCCTAAAAGATCCAAGGGGTTTGGATGAAAAAATTATAGAGTTTGATCACAAAAGGAACTTTAAAAGGCTTGTTAAAAAAGTCTAATCCATCATCTCTATTTATAGGGAAAGTTGTTGCAAAGATATTGATATTAAATATTTAGAAAAGATTTGATTAAAAAAATAAAAGCACGCGCACTCGTTCCACCTCGTTCGAACAATGTACCATATCTCATTTGAATGGCTTCTAATGAAACTTTGAATGATATTATATAGCTAACCAAAAAGGTGACGCTTCAGATCTCGTTCGAATGTGGGAACCTCATTCTACCGACCAACTTATCTCGTTCGAACGACATGTCAATTCGTTTTAACGAGCCAACGAGTTTTTCGAAAAAAACTTTAATATATTTTAAAAACTTTTAAATGAAAATTCTTTTAAAAATGACCCCTGAAACTTTAAGATTTTTCCAAACCACTTAATTACACTACTTGAAAGATATTATGACGAGCAATCTTCACTCTTCCAAATGTCACCAACTTCTTGTCTTCGAATTCTTGAGAGTGGTCATAAAGGGGTAGTGGAGTGTAACGGGATAAGCCAAATAAAATTAAAATGAGCAATTATAATTATTTATCTTACATTAGGTTTTTTTTACTATTGGTTAATACGTATGTTAACTGAAATCGATTATTTATAAAACTTGCCTGAACTCCCACAGCTCTCCAAATCTAGGCATCGTCTCATGCCTAAATTTTACAAGAATTTTCTTAAAATAATAATTACTTTACTCACTGGGTCGTAATCATTATAAATTAACGGGTTATCTACACACTCACTGATCATTAATCATTATCATAATGTACCTCGATACATTGTCCTATACTCAAGGTACTCAAACCATATGAATCCAATCTACTAATGTATTAGAATTCTCAAAATTTCTAGACTAATCAACTCCAATTAATTTAAAACTATACAGGTTATTTTAAAAATAGCCTTATAATTTCCCCCATATGATTTCCCTTAAACCAACAGTTATTGCCAAACAAAAACCCCAAAATTATCCTTCCTACCACCATCTTGCACACGAGGATAATCCTATTCATGTGAAAGGATTTTGTTCGCATGGTCCACTTACCTGCGCACACGGATGCCAAAAACTAGAATTCCAAAACTTAAGGGCTTAATCTTCTCCAAACCCCGTTATAAACCAAAAAAACCTAGTCCACCATAGATGACCTAGCCTAAGGTCCTAATACCTCAAGAGCACCCCATAACAATTATTAAACTCTATTAGATCGGAATACAACCTATAACTACCCGTGTTAGGTGATTAAAATGAAATTTATGCATTAATTTCATATTATACATCTTAGAACACTAGGTTCATGTTCTACCCAAAACAACTCAAATTTGGATTTAGCTTGATTCATTACCTTGAATTAGTTTCTAGTAATTAAAATTAGATTACTAAATCAAATTCTTAAAATTTAACATCAAATCATTTAAAATCATTAACATGAGTTTTAAAATTAATTTAACCATTACTCTAATTTTAAAATTAAGATTAGATGATTAGAATTCTATTATACAAGTTTTAAATCTATTTCCCATTAACTACTATTATGATAAGATAATCCCAATCAAATTCTTAACTGATATAAATTTTTCTTGGACCAATTAATGAATTAGAGTCCCAAAAATCCCAAAATCCTCGTCCAACCCTTATGCTTCTTCTCTTTATGATTTTTTTTTCTAAATATCCATAGAGTGCTATTAGGTTTGTGTAATAAACTAATAAACAAGCTACCCACTAATATAATTCCCAACCTAATGATTCCAAATAACACTCAAAATGGCCTCAAACTCTACCCAAGCCATGTACCGACCTAAAATACTTAAATTCCATATTATAAGTCAATAATGAACTTTCTACGCATCCCAATAGTCAACACGAAATAAAAATAATCATAATAATTTAATTAACTCAATAAATGAATATATTAGCCGGTACGAGTAAATTAAGTTAAAACTTAAATATTAGTTATTAAGTGCGACTTGACATTATAAGAAACTACTTCACGGTCGGTGGAAACCAATACTGAGGGAATAATCCAAACAAGAAACCTCGACACCTACTACTTAACCATTCCATAATCTACCATAATACAAGTCATATAAAATATGTAATAAATGAATTACCATATATTATGCCAATTCCCAAAGAGTATTAATTCGTTTAACATAACTAATATCATATATGCTAATCAAACATCAACATATAAAAAATATACTAAGTGACATTACCTATGTCACAAGAAAATAAAAATTCATAACAATTGAATAATCAATTTAAAAATTAAGTAATGCCAACCAAAAAATATGGGTTATTACATACAAAAGACTCAAATGGCACCATGCTAATCGTGAACTCGTAACTGTTATTGTAAGGAAACTCTATCAATCGTAAATATTTCTACCAACTATCTTTTAATCCAAAATTCACATCTGCAACATGTCCTCCAATATCTATTCACCCGCTATGTTTATCCATCCATCTATGGGTGATATGAGGTACTCAACCTTAACCCTATCCCTAACACCTGTTAGAAACCCCTCTAAAAGTGGGACACAAATGTTTTACCGAAAGTGTCAAAAGTGTAATTCTGAGTGAACCCCACTTCTCCCTCTAAATTGTCAAAAGTGTAATTATTAGCCAAAAGTTCAAGGAATTTTCCTTGCTTGCGTGATACAAAATATCAAACTGGTAGTCCTTCAGGAACTCAAGCCACCTAAGTGGCTTCGTGTTAACTTCCCTTTGCCTAAAAAGTACTACAAACTCTTATAATTTGTCCAACGAAGGGACCTTTTCATTAAAAGATAGTGTCTCCAAATAGCAAGAGCAAAGAACACTGATATACCCATATATACACACGGCCAGGCCGAGGACACCCTGCACCGGGATGGGGTCAGGGTGACCTCATCATCAGGCTCGGACGACCCCTCAGGGGATGACCCTTCATCAGGCTCCAGACGACCCTTCGAGGGCTGACCCTTCATCAGGCTCCAGACGACCCTTCGAGGGGCCGACCCTGCATCAGGATCTAGACGACCCTTCAGGGGACCGACCCTCCATCGGGCCCAGACAACCCTCCGAGGGGATGACAGTACGAGGCCTAAATTGGTCCTGACTCACTGTCAAAAGGAACTTTGCCCTCGGCTTCGTGTTACAGGCTGAGGGTGACGTCATCACACCGCGTGGTTTGGGAGACACGTGGAACAGTACGGCTGAGGCTCACAGGACACGTGGAAGACCGTTACAACTGAATCACCCCCTCGCGTGAGGGAATATTATGTCATCATTTGGCATCTACAGGTGTCAGCAGGAGATTGGCTAAATCATCATTCACATGCACCATGCACACTTGGGGGGTATACTACACCCCCCAAGACCTATATATACTTGTCACCTACAATCCTACAAGGGGATCGACAGATCGTTAATTGTAACCCTAACAAAAACTCTGCTTGTACACACAGTAGAGAGAGAAAGTGAGCTTATGTGCATTGTATCCAAGGCCATAGTGCCCATACTTAGTGGATCACACACTCACGGTGGATGTAGGCCAAATTGGTTGAACCACTATACATCATTGTCGTATTCCTCTTATACTCACCTCCTTCTACACACTTATACACTTACATCTCAATGGCTACAATGGTTACTACTGTTTGAGCTCATCATCACTTACCGGGTGATGCTAGATTCCAAGCATCATCAGTTTGGCGCCGTCTGTGGGAACGAGAAGACATCTCTTCCTTTGTACAGCTTGACCTCACTGGGCACTCTGGTGGTGAACCAGTTCTATCCCTGAAAGGAGATGTTTCACCATTGAAAGAGACCCACTAAGGTTCTCAAGCTCACCAGTCTTTTTTCCAGTTCAGCTGTTCACAACTCAAACACATGGCACCGAAGATGCCACCACCACCACTCCCTCCACCGGATAGTGGAGTAGGACCCAGCTCCAGTCAGCCGCCACCTCAGTCTGAGATGGCTGATGTGGCGGCAGCCTTGAAGTCTCTGGCATCAAGCCAGCGGATCATGCAGGAGCAGTTCACAGCTCTGAGCCAGAACATACTAAGACCACCAGGGGTCTCACCTGAGATGATTACTCCAGTAGCAGCTCCAGGACAGCATGAGGCCAGGGGACCACCCCAGGCACCACGCAAAGACCTGTCACCCCCTCAGCGGCGTAGGGATGTTGCTGACCCCCAACGTCTATGCCTGGAGACAGGTATGATGATCTGGAGGGGGAGGAAGCCCCCATAAAATGCTGGGAACCGTATTAGGTCTCCAACAATACTGTACGACCTCTCCAGGAGAGCAGAGGGAAGTGTGGAAGGCAAAATCTTGACGATCTCCCAAGAGGCTCTGCTTTCGATCTCTTGAGCAGGGGGTCGGCCTTTGAAAGGCTAGGCCCAGTAAATGACCTACGAGAAAAATTGCCCAGGTCAAGGAGTGCCACGAGGTCCAGAAGGGAGGCAGCAGATGACCGACCCCGTGGGGGCCGGCCCATAGGATGGGACGATGTCCAGGGGGAAGTAAACAGCCGACGCAGGCCAACCGCGGCAAAACCCTCCGCCCATCTCGAGGAGGAGGCAGGGGATAACATCGGCCAAGCCGACCCTACGAGGCCCTGGAATGACTCGATCCAGCGGTTGGAGGATAAGATTGGCGATATACTAAAAAGCCGAGACCCTCTTCAGAGGGGATACACCATAGGCTCACCCTTTGTGGCAAAGATAGTCAACTTCCCTACGCCATCAAAGTTCAAGCCACCTGTGGTTACCCCAAGATATAACGGGAGCACCAACCCTGTCCACCATGTTGAGATGTACTAGTCGGCAGTAGACATATACTCTATCTCAGATGAGATGAGGTGTCGTGCCTTCTCTGGTACCCTGACTGGGGCTGCACTTATCTGGTACACGTCTCTCCTAAAAAACTCCATTGAAAACTTTAAGCAGTTGGCAGACCGGTTCATCCACAACTTTTGCTTTGGGATGAGGCCACAGAAGAAGACCACCCACCTGCTCTATGTTAAGCAGGGGAAGAATGAAAGTCTAAGAGACTACATAGCCAAATTCAACAAAGAAAAGTTAGAGGTGGAAGACTATGAGGAGAGCATAGCTATGACATCCCTGATCGGAGGACTCCAAACGGGGAAGCTGTTATGGAAGCTTGCTGAAGACCCTTCGAGGACGATGGGTGAATTGCTGTCAACAGTAGGAAAGGTGATGAACGCCGAAGAGGCGATGGCTGCAAAATACCAAGATGAAAAAGGAGGCGCTAGTGGGGGTAAATACCCTAAGAAGAACAAAGAGGGGAAGAAGAGGTCTACGGACGACAAGTTCGCTGGTTACACCCCTCTAACAGTCAGCTGTGAACAGATTCTCAATGAGATAAAGAGTGACCGGTCTCTGAAGTGGCCTGAGAAGTTGAGGGCAGCCCCCAATAAGAGGAACAAGAACTTGTGGTGCAAATTTCACCAAGACCATGGCCACATAACAGACAAATGCTTTGCTCTGAAAGATGAGATTGAGAAGATGCTGAAAGAAGGGAAGCTCAGAAAGTACATCGACAAAGGTGCCTTCAAGAGGGGCCGAGGGGACAACCCCAGAAAGAAGCGACGCAATGCATGTAGAGAAGGTCCTCAAAAAAAAGGGGACGACCCTTATGATGATGAGGACGACCCTGACCTCCCACCGAGAGACGACCAAGGTCCTGTCAAGAGGCTTAATATGATCTCGCTCGGAGTGGGAATGATATACGGGGGTCTAGCAGGAGGAGGGTCAGAGGTCGCTGACAGGAAGGGCCATGTGGCTGAGGCCAAGGCAGTGACGAAGACGATACACTCAACCTCTCTGGAGGCGAAGTCAGAAAAGAGGAAGAAGGTCGACATGGACACTCTGATAGTGGGATTTTCAAGAATGGACTTAAAAGGCCTCTTAGCCCCACATGATGACCCTCTCGTCATCACTACCAGGGTGCGCGGGTGCGAGGTGCCGAGGATCCTAGTAGATGGGGGATCATCTGCAGACGTGATGTTTTTTCCGTACTTCAAAGCCTTAGGTCTCAGCCGTGCTAGACTCATCCCATACCATCATCCATTGATTGGGTTCAGTGGGGAAAAGGTTCATCCCCTTGGAGTGTATGAGGTTGATGTCAGGATGGGGGACGAGTGGCCGAGATGGCTTACCAAGAAGGTTAGTTTCTTTGTGATGGATGAACATGTATTTTCGACCTACAACATCATACTGGGGCGTGTGGAACTCAAGGGGTTTGAAGTTATGCCATCTACGGTCCATCAGATGATTAAATTTCCTACCCCTTACGGGGTGGGGGAAGTTCAGGGAGACCAGACGACAGCGCGAGAATGTTACTACAACTCCGCTGAAGAAAGAGAGGCACACAAGAGGGCTACAACCACTTACAATATTGACACCCTAGACCCCAGGGATGAGACGAAGCTAAAGAAAGGAGAGGCCGCGGAAGAGGTAGAATCCATCATCCTCGATGAGGATGACCCGAAAAAAACCGTCCAAGTCGACAAGTCTCTGAAGCCAAATATCAAGGAAGACCTCATTAAACTGTTGAAGAGAAGACAGAGCGTCTTTTCATGGAGTCACACAGATATGCCGGGGATCGACCCTGAAGTTATGAGCCACAAGCTCAACGTAGTAGAGGGTGAAAAGCCAGTAAAGCCGAAGAAGAGAATTTACTCTAGAGAAAAGTATGAGGTCATTAGGGATGAGGTCAAGAAATTAGAAGATGCTGAGTTTATCAGAGAGGTCATCTACCCTGAATGGTTGTCCAATGCAGTCATTGTCCCAAAGGCCAACGGGAAGTGGAGAATGTGTGTGGACTTCACCGACCTCAACAAGCACTGTCCCAAAGACAGCTTCCCTCTCCCCTGCATTGACCAGATGGTACACGCTACCGTAGGCCATGAGCTCATGAGCTTTATGGATGCCTATTCAGGGTACAACCAGATCTTCATGAACCCTGAGGACTCGGAGAAGATAGCCTTCATTACTGACAAGGGGACATACTGTTATAGGGTCATGCCCTTTGGCCTAAAAAATACGGGGGCAACGTACCAGCGCCTCGTAAATAAAATGTTCGAAGACCAAATTGGGAAGTCTATGGAGGTCTATGTAGATGACATGCTGACTAAGAGTTTGAAGGCAGAGGATCATGTGGCAGACCTGGAGAGGACCTTTAATACGATGGACAAATACCAGATGAAGCTTAACCCGACCAAGTGTGTCTTCGGGGTCGGAGCAGGGAAGTTCTTGGGGTTCATTGTCAACCAAAGAGGCATCGAGGCCAATCCTGAAAAGATAAAGGCCCTTATTGAGATGAAGACCCTCAAGTCCATTAAAGACGTTCAGAGACTCACAGGGAGAGTTGCTGCCTTGAATAGGTTTGTGTCTAGGGTCACAAAGAGGTGTCTACCATTCTTCAAAATTCTCAGAAAAGCCTTCGAATGGAGTGAAGTGTGTGATGAGGCCTTCAAGGAGTTAAAATTATACCTGGGGTCTCCCTTGCTGTTGTAATGGTCCGTGCAGGGTGAACGACTTTGTGTGTACCTCACCATCTCAGAGTCAGCCATCAGTGCAACCATTGTGAGAGACGAAGACGGAGTACAGAAGCCTGTATATTTTAACAGCAAGGCACTCCAGGGGGCAGAGCAAAGATATCCAAGAATGGAGAAGTTGGCATATGCCTTAATCCATGCATCGAGAAAGATGAAGCCATACTTTCAGTCCCATACAATGGTCATCCTCACTGACTCTCCCCTTAGGCAGGTTTTGCACAAGCCTGAGAAATCAGGGAGGCTAATGGCCTGGGCTATAGAGTTAGGGGAGTTTGACATTGTGTATCAGCCTAGAACGGGCATTAAGGGGCAAGCATTGGCAGATTTCATGGCTGAGTTCACTTGGGAAAATGATGAAGCCGAGGGTGAGAGCCTCGTGAACACAGATACCCGACAAGGTGGGCTCAGCGACACACCTGCAGGTAAGGCTGAGACAAGCACCGCTAGAAGGAAAGTGGCTGAAAATGAAGAGGGAAGATATCTCTTTAGACAGGGGACCCTCACCGAGGGAAGTTTCTCAGAAGAGCAGATTGTGTGGAGCCTCTTCGTTGACGGGTCCTCCTGCGATAGTAGAAGTGGGGCTGGACTGATAGTATCAGCACCCGATGGCATAGACATTGCGTACGCCCTGAGGTTCAACTTCAAAGCCTCCAATAATGAATCCGAATATGAGGCCCTGATAGCAGGACTCTCCTTAGCCAAGTCCCTTAGTGTCGGCCAGATTTTGGTCTATAGTGATTCAAGGATAGTAGTGAATCAAATACTAGGAGCCTACGAGGCTAAGGATGAGTGGATGGACAAGTACCTCGAGAAGGTGAGATCATTGCTAAAGAGCTTCAAAGAAGTGAAATTAAAGAGGATACCTAGGCTCGACAATGGTCGTGCTGATGCCCTTGCTAGGTTGGCCTCAGCGACTAGGACAGACATCAGGAGGACAGTCCCAGTGGAAATTTTGCTTCGACCAACTATTGAAGAGGCTGAGGGAACACTTGGCACTTGCCTGAATATTGCTAAGGAAGCTTCATGGCTGGACCCTCTGATCAGATACATTAAAGAGGGGGAGATTCCAGAAGCAAGGCAAGAAAGGAAGAATTTGAGATGCAGGGCTAGAAAGTTCACTGTCATTGGGGACACCTTGTACAAAAAGGGATTTTTACTCCCCTTACTTAGGTGTGTGCACCCATCTGAAGTCCCAACCATTTTGCAAGACGTGCACGAAGGATCATGTTCAAGCCACATTGGGGGCAGGTCCTTAGCGAAGAGGGTGATCATCCAAGGGTACTGGTGGCCGACCTTGGGGAAATATGTCGCGGCATATGTAAAAAAGTGTGACAAATGCCAAAGATTTAACACCATCCCTCACCAACCCCATCAGCCTCTTACTTCCATTACATCCCCATGGCCATTTGCAGTGTGGGGGATCGACCTAGTAGGACCCTTGCCAAGGGCAGCCAATAACTATCGATTCCTCATCATAGCGATTGACTATTTCTCAAAATGGGTGGAGGCCGAACCGATGGTCACAATTACAGAGCAGAAGACCTTCCAGTTCATCTGGAAAAATGTTATATGCAGATATGGTCTCCCCAACACCCTCATCTCGGATAATGGGACTCAGTTCAAGAATACCTCTCTACAGAAGTACTGTGAAAGGGTGAGTATCAAATAATTCTTCTCTACCCCGGGTCGACTTCAGGCTAATGGGCAAACAGAAGTTACAAACAGTATAATCCTAGATGGAATCAGGAAGAGGCTCGAGGAGGCAAAAGGAAGATGGGTTGAGGAGTTATATGATGTGCTGTGGGCCTACAGGACGACAGCAAAGACCTCTACCGGAGAGACCCCATTCATGCTAGCTTATGGCTCGGAGGCCGTCATCCCCACTGAGATTGGGTTTCCTACTCATAGGGTCCAAATGTATGACCCCCAGAGAAATACATAAGAGAGGAGACTCGACTTAGACCTGATTGAGGAAAGGAGGGAAGATGCCGAGATAAGGCAAGCCGCCTACCAGCAGAGGACTGCAAGGTTTTACAATCAGAGGGTGAAACAGAGACCAATTGCGATGGGGGACTTGGTCCTCAAAAAGACTTGGCAGAAGCCCAACAAGCTCCATCCTAATTGGCATGGCCCATATAGGGTCATCGATGAAGTCGTCCCTGGGACCTATAGACTAGAAAACCTAGAGGAGGAGCCCTTTTCCAACCCCTGGAATGCAGATCAATTGAAGAAATACTATCAGTAGTTTTGTAAAGTCCTATCGAATGACAGTTGTAATAGGTGTTGCTCCGATAGAACACTTGGAAAATTAATGAGAAATATTAGTGTTCTCTCTCATCTTGTGTTTATCAGTTCTAGTACGCATGGAAACATCTTCGGAGAACGACCCTCGACTATAATGAGGCTCAATGGAGGGGACGACCCCACCATTGTCCTCAACAAAGACGAGGGAAGACTTTATTTAAAACCATTAAATTGGTAATTACAGCCCTCGGCTATAATGAGGCTCAATGGAGGAGACGACCCCACCATTGTCCTCAATAAAGACGAGGGAAGACTTTGGTTAAAACCATTAATTTGGTAATTACATCCCTCGGCTATAATGAGGCTCAATGGAGGGGACGACCCCACTATTGTCCTCAACAAAGACGAGGGAAGACTTTGGTTAAAACCATTAATTTGGTAATTACAACCCTCGGCCTATAATGAGGGTCAATGGTGGGGACGACCCCACCATTGTACTCAAGAAAGACGAGGGAAGACTTTGTTTAAAACCATTAATTTGGTAATTACAACCCTCGGCCTATAATGAGGGTCAATGGTGGGGACGACCCCACCATTGTCCTCAAGAAAGACGAGGGAAGACTTTGTTTAAAACCATTAATTTGGTAATTACAACCCTCGGCTATAATGAGGGTCAATGGAGGGGACGACCCCACCATTGCCTTCAAGAAAGACGAGGGAAGACTTGATTAAAAACCATTAATTTGGTAATTAGAACCCTCGACTATGACGAGGGTCAAGGGTGGGCACGACCCCACCTTTTCCCTCAAGAAAGACGAGGGAGGGGTTAGTGATATTAATATATTCACAATACAAATCACACGAGAGACAAATGCAGAAGACGAAGATAGGCATTATATTACATTACAAAATGAAGATGTTCGTCTGATAAAAGAATAAAAAATATTAATTACACGAAGAGGGTATGGGCTACAGTCAGCCACCCTATTGAGCAATGTCAGAGGGCAGGGCCTCAACGTCGATAAGAGAGGTCTCCTCAATGACCACGACTGGCTGATCCACGACTGGCTGATCCTCAGACGTGCCGACACCCTCGGCGTGAACCTAGGACTCCACCTGGGTTAAAGCCTCAACAATCAAGGGGTCGTCCAGTTGAACTGCCTCCAGAGAAGGACGGACTGAAGAGACGACATCTCCGAACTTGAGGACGACCCACCGACAGGCCGTCCTGATCCCTCTCTCCAAGTATTCAAAGACCGAAGCCTTGAAACTCATCTGAGAGTTTATAGGCCTCCACAGCGTCTACCTCTGCCTTCTTCACGGCCTCAGACAATTCAATCTTAAATTGGGCCCCCTCATGGGTCATGGATTCATCCTTCTCCTTAAGAAGCAAGTCCTTGGCCGCCATGTCTGCGTCACGCTGCCTCGTCAGCTCGTCCAGGATCCTCGCATGCTCAGTCTTGGCTCTCTCCAACTCAGCCCTAGCAGTTTCGAGCCCTGACTGTAAATCAGCCTCATGCTGAATGGCCCTCTCGGCCTCATGAAACTTTTATTGATTCTCCGCCATCCATTTGGTGGCCGAGGTAAAGGCGCATACAGACTGCACAGAAATAATAAACAGATATTAAGAGGCCAAGAAAACAGATATCAAGAGGCGAAAGAATACAACTAAGGGAATGAGGTGAGAACAAATACCTGAGCTAGGACGTGCAGACCATAGTCATACACTTTTGCTGGAGGCATCTTGGATAAAAATTCATAGTCAGCAACCGAGGAGGCAGAAAACATGGACGCCTTGGCCGCTCTCAGGTTCGCGATAGGGGAGGATGGCTCGGCCTTCAGAAGCGCCAAATTTTGCGACCAAAAGGCCCCCATGCTAGAAGACGAGGCGGTCCCCTCAGACGCCTCCACCCTTTCCCTTGTCCGTGAACCTGGCCGAGGGTCGACGGGAACCTCAGGCCCCTTCCCCTTTTATCTGTCAATGGTCAGCTTGGAAGGTGTCGGCCCCGTGGTCTGCGTCTTCCTCGGAGCTTGCTGAGGCTCCTTGCCTTTCTTCTTGGCCAAGCCTGATAACAAACTGTGGGAAGTCATTTACTAAAGGTGGTCAGGAACACCAGCAGGATGACCTGAAAGGAGGACGACACGTTAGAAAAATGCAGAGACAGATGAAACACTTCGAAAAAGTAAAGAATAGGTAATAAAGAATGGACAAAAAATAATATGACTCACATAGTTCTTTCAGGGGCCGACCCTCGGACCATCTTCCTTGAGGAACCAAGGGGTCGTCAGATCTTCAAATTTTGGAAGTTCACCCCCTCTCCCTCGTCCTCTCATATATTCAACTATGTCTTTCTCTTCCAGACTAAGTCCGGGGTCTGACCTGGCCTTCATTGAAGGGTTGGACCATCTTCTGGGAACCCTCGGACCATCGGCTATAGGTTGTGCCTCGGCAGAGAACTCCCACTCTTCAGAGATAAAGAAGAATCTCTTCTTCCAATCGTGGTTGGGGGTTTGTGCCACGTGGAGAATTTTTTTATCAGACTTCCTCGCACCCAGATGGTAGTACCCAGGTGGTTTAGACGAGGAAGTGATGTTATAGCAATCCAAGAACACATCGGAGGAAGGATCATCAGTAAAGGCATTTTTCCATAGGGAAATGAAGCCGGGGATCGTCCTCCAGGAATTAGGAGGGAGCTGAGAGGGGGCTATGCCGAGGGATGACAAAATATCTACGACAGCGGGATCTAAAGGGAGTCTGACACCTACCTTGAACATTTATTCGTATACCGCTATCTCTCCCTCTTCACCCTTAAAGACCCTCTCATCCTCAGAGGGAACCCTCATAGATATAGTGGGAGGAACACCATATGCATGCCTCCACAGAAGAAGTTCACGATCCCTGACCGAGGAAATATAAGAGGAGGCATGAGATGTGTCAACTGGGTCATCTGAGTCCTCATCATCCTCAGTCCCCTCACCCTCGGCCTCGGCCTCATCACCTATCAGAGGCCCTTGGGGAAAAGCCATCTGGAAAGCGTGTGGGGATAGGGTTGTCACAGGAACAGCCTCGGAAGCAACCATACCCTCGAACTGTCGGCATGGGCTCAAATCAGACGTCTCTGCTCTCCCAGAAGGTCCAGCTCATGTTGGTGATGACGCCCTCTCATCCATCTCACTTGAATAACTCTCGACTGGACGACAGGATGACCCGCAAGACTCAGAGGGTTTTATTATGGCAAGAGGAATGGGGAAGATGGGTCGTACCCAATTAGGGTCGGCCCCTCGTCTCCTCTCCTCCTCTTCCTCTACCCGTCTGATCTCAACAAATAACTTCTCTCTTAGGGAAGGGAATTCCTCAGCTAAGATGTAAAGCCTCCTAAACATTAAGGGGGAGACCCTACACTTGGAAGAATTTGGGTAACCTAACTACAAACAAATCTCACAATTGACCAGGGTGGACTTTTCGATCAAAACCAAGGAATTGAAGGTTTTCCTATCAAGAATAATTCAAGAACTGGTTACCGGAGGTCACACCGAAAAAGCTATGGAACAGCCTAAGAAGAATCTAACCCTATGAGCTTAAAACAGGAAAACAAACAGAAATGAAGATAAGGCACTAGGGTTGAGGTGTTACCCGAGGAGAAATGGCGAAGCTGCTAAGCTTGAAGGTTTAAAAACTGCAGAAATGGCAAGAAGGCTGGAAGCTAGAGAGAGAGAGTTCAGGCGCGAAGAAGAAGAATAAAGAGAAACTTCAAAAAATTCTTTAAGTACCTTGCCAATGAGTGGGCCCACTCACCAACGCAGAGCACAGCCCACGAGGAGGGCATCATTAGGGCACAAAGCCCTAGGCAAAGTGTGCAGCCGCCATTCCTTGGAAACTGGAATGATAATGAGTACCTGCCTAGGTGTCATATCAACTTAACAGGTGTCACTCACCTAACTGATTATACACCTATCTTAATTACAACACTATCCCTCAGCCATCTCAACAACATCTATGGCTAAGGGCTGGGGGTGATTGATATACCCATATATACACACGGCCAGGACGAGGACACCCTGCACCTGGATGGGGTCAGGGTGACCTCATCATCAGGCTCGGACGACCCCTCAGGGGCCGACCCTTCATCAGGCTCCAGACGACCCTTCGAGGGGCCGACCCTTCATCAGGCTCCAGATGACCCTCCAGGGGTCCGACCCTCCATCGGGCCCAGACGACCCTCCGAGGGGCCGACAGTACGAGGCCTAAATTAGGCCTGACTCGCTGTCAGAAGGAACTTTGCCCTCGGCCTCGTGTTACAGGCCGAGGGTGACGTCATCACAGCGCGTGGTTTGGAAGATGCGTGGAACAGTACGCGTGAGGCTCACAGGACACGTTGAAGACCGTTACAACCGAATCACCCCCTCACGTGAGGGAATATTATGTCATCATTTGACATCTATAGGTTTCAGCAGTAGATTGGCTAAATCATCATTCACATGCACCATGCACACTTGGGGGGTATACTACACCCCCCAAGACCTATATATACTTGTCACCTACAATCCTACAAGGGGATCGACAGATCGTTAATTGTAGCCCTAACAAAAACTCTACTTGTACACACACTAGAGAGAGAAAGTGAGCTTATGTGCATTGTATCCAAGGCCATTAGTGCCCATACTTAGTGGATCACACACTCACAGTGGATGTAGGCCAAATTGGCTGAACCACTATACATTATTATCTTATTCCTCTTATACTCACCTCCTTCTACACACTTATACACTTACATCTCAATGGCTACCATGGTTACTACTGTTTGATCTCATCATCACTTACCGGGTGATGCTAGATTCCAAGCATCATCAAACACTTTTGCTAACTCCATATCACGGATGGGGTGATTCCCCTCACAAGGTTAAATATTTTGAGAAGCATAAGCTATCGGCCTCTCCTTCTGCATTAATATACCTTCAAGTATTTATAAAGATGCATCGGTGTATGACGCGGCCACAAATCTGTATCTAGTGTTCATGATGATATAGGCTCAAGTGCAACCCTATTACGTTAGTAATAAACCCGATAAGTCGGGATCGTCTCCACAGGAAAAAACGACGAATGAAGTCGTAATGACGTTGGAAAGATTGAGAACCCTAACTCGACTCTAAAAAGAAAAAAAAGGTGATTATAGGAGATGGACTAACTATAAGAAGAAATAATAAGAAAATTACCTACCAAATTTAGAAATAAATGACAAGTTTTTTTACCGACTTAAGAGAATTAAAAACTGTAATGAAAAATGCAAGTGAGAAAAACGAGTTACGATACACTCCACCAACCCTAGTTCATTTATCAATGTTAAAACTTAATTCGAAATTGAAATATCTGAGTAACCCAGTATTTAGTACTCCCAAACATTACATATATGAGAGATCATAGCCCTCATCATACATAATCAAGAGACAAGTAAAATAGTGTCGTCGTAGTTGCACGCGTGTTGCATTCTTAAGCATCCCGATTATTTAGGGAAAACGAGATCAAAAGTCTTACAACGGTTGTGATCACCACACAACACGATTAACTTAGTTATTTAATTCAAAACCAAATTTTATGCATTCATAAAGAACATCGGGTTGGATTCATGCATCCCAACCCTTAGAAAATTAGCCGAACATAGTAAAATAACAAGAAAGCATGATTTTAATAAAAGAAGACATCTTAATTAGTAGTTTAGAATTAAGAAAAAATGAAATTACTAACTAATCAATTAACTAAAGCAATTATGAAAGCAAGAATTGGAATGAATTTACTTGAATTGCAGAAGCTTGAATCAAATCTAAATGAAAACTAGGGTTTTATTGTTCTCTCCCTAAAAACTAAGTACAAAGCTTCTCTAAAACTAATTAGAAGCCCCCCTTAATGTCTGGGAGGACATTAAAATATATACATTACAAAAAATACAAGAGTTGGAGTCATGCAAGACTCTAGCTTGAAGAAGATAATCATAAATTTTGAACCCCGGATCGATCTGCCAACAAATTTCGGATCGATCTGCCTGATGATCGGATCGATACTTTTTTATTTTACCTAGATCAATCCATTAAACATGCCTTATGCAGTGAACTTTGGGGGTCGGATTGATCCTTTTTTTATGAGGACCAGATCGATCCGGTAAATGAATCCTTATAAAGTGACTTCCAATGTCCGGATAGATCCTTTTTTTATGAGGACCAGATCGATCCGAATTTTCTTCTCAATTTCTCTTCATTATCTCTTCAATTTCTCATGATCATCTCACATCTTTGGGTCTTCATAACTTCTACTCCGGAACTCGGATTGGAACGTCGTTTCTTCTTATGCGCTCGTAGACTCAAGATCTTTGACTTTTAATTTGGATTCTCATCCGGATTCCAGGTGTAAATTGCCCTTTTGACTTTTTTTCTTTCTTCTCTCTTGATTCTTCCAATTTCTTTCTTTCTTTCATGTATTAAATATATGTAAAATCAATAAGAAATACATGAAACTCGATATAGTTGTTAGAAGAATCCATTAGCAATAATATGAGATAAATTAACTCGTTTTATATTGTCCGAGTTAATAAAAGCCTCTAAATTAAGGGGAAAATTTGGAATAATTTATGCCTAATTAAAACACCCTAATTTAGAACTTTGATCGTCCTGAGCAATGTAAAAGAATCAAAACATGGTCCAACTATAAACTGAGATAGCATACCTCTTTCGCTGACGAGTGATTGCATTTAGCGTATGCAACAAGCCTTTAAACCTCTAGGTGACCCTAGTAGGGCGAGTTGTGTCTCGTGAGGGTTTGCAGTGAATATACCTACAAAATTCGTTATTGACTCCAAGAAAACGTTAAAACACTTTAAAATTGTACAATTTAAACTCCCCAAAATATGGTCACTATAAAATCATATTCATGAGTCTCAAGTCATAGTGTGTGTGTGTGTGCAAAGCCAAAATTCGAACTGCTAACTTCCACCGATTGATCACTACATTACTTTCTGAAAATTTGCTTTGATTTTAAAATCTCACTGAATACACTCATAAACGAATCACTCGAAAGTTTGGCCATTCTCTCGGTGTGCGTGATAAAAATAGTAAATGTATTGGAACACGAAGTCACACACACAAAATTGAAAGACGAAATTTTTATGGTGAAAAGATCTCTTCATCGAAATACGGTCATAGGGAAATGGGAAACATCATCTCTTTTTCATGTCATGTAATCTCTTTTATTATCTTTTGTGCCTTAGCACTCCACGTGATAGACAATTTCGCAATTCGGACTCGGTTATAACTTTCTTGGGTTTAATGTGTAATTGGGTAACATGGAAATGGTTGGGAATTCCGGAAGTGGTAAATTTTCTTATGATGCCCGTTAGTGTTTTTCCAGGCTTTTGCTCATAGTTTTTTTTCTTTTTTTATTTTTCTTCTATTTTTCACACTTTTCTTTTCTTGCTATTTTTGTTGAGCATTTTCTTTTTTTTTCTTACCCCTTTTTATGCTCTTTTCGGACTTAATTTCTGAATTTTCGCTTTTCACAATTCCGGGCCAATTGGGGTTTTTCGGGTTGTCAAACGAAAGGAAAAAACTTATTCGGCTCAAATTGGGTTGCAAAAGGTTAATTTTTCACGACTTTTTCAGGCCAATATTTTTGGGTGTCAAACGAGGGCCTACTTCATTGTTCAAATTGCTAAATGCTTTACCATATGTGTCTCGAGATTAAATTAGTTTAGAGATATGTTAGCGCATATTTCGAGACAACATATCACACATTTCCCATAACCGATCAAAACAAGGGTATTGAGATCACGACGACTTTTTAACATGCTGAGAAGAAGTTTGAGTTAACCATTAACTCGGATTGATTTAAAAACTCGCAAAAAGTTATAGGATTGAAATCTCATCGGGTTTGTTAATCTACACACTTATTCGTTAAGTCGTCAATTTTTTTCAATTTCCATCTTTGGTCAACTTTAGCTTTGTGTATTTGATTTTTACAACTTGAAACAAAATATTTGTGACAATTTTGAAGCTTTTTAATTCTAATTTGTATTTATTTTGAAGAAAAATATTTTCGAATTTTTCAAAAAAAATCAATTTTTTCAAAATTTCTAGGCATTTTTGAAAATTTGTGAAGTTTTAGAAAGACGCACTTGTGACCTCCCCTAACTTAGACTTTTGCATTGTCCTCAAGCAAAAAGGACTAAAATCTATCTCAAAGAGAATTAAAAGTGCGAAGAAAATAAAACCAACAAATACTAAAAATGAAGAATTTTATATAGAATGACCAACATGACTTACAAAGGAAAAGGAGACAAACAACCAACAACTTGATAACCAAATTTTATAAATATCATCACTGGGGCGGGGCATGGGATCCACCGGACGCATTAGGGTCATATGGGTCATAGAAATATGGCGGTGGTGGTGTACCCATAATCATCCAATACATCTCCGCTTGGAGACGGTGAATCATACTGGTGTCGCGCTGATAAGCCCTTAAATCGGTCACCGTGTCAGTGTTGTATTGGTTTATGAACCCATCAAGTCGTGTTTCCACCGCCGAAAGACGTCGATTAATTTCTGCATTTGCTGGTGAAAAGTCAGATTCCTCATCACTATCATATTCCTCGTCACCTTCACCCATCTCGATGACCTCTTATTCTTCCTAGTTGCTTTCTTCATCACCACTCGTGTCCTCTTCTTCATCACTTTCCTCCTGTGCTAGTCAGGCTTGGATTTTTTCCTATTGGCTTATACTTCGAGTCCGGGTGGCTGCCCCAAAAGGAGCTGGGAGGCGATGGAAATCCTGTAGGGGCAATTCTGGCATTCACTAGCATGGACGTGGTGAGCCGAGCATTGAGAGAGGGGTTTTTCCCTTTTTATGTGTGACTCCGAAGACTATGTCCTTATAAATGCAGGGAGCCAGGTTGATGGGGGTGTTGTGGAGAGGTAATATATGAGGGTGGCTTGATGCGAGGACATGGTCGAGTTATTTCCCGTTGGGATAATGTTCGCGCATACGATTTTGAAAGCGAGGCTCGCTTTCTCGCTTAGCTGGCCCACCGGGAATGTCTCGGTGATCTAGTTAGCATTGGGGTCAATACGGGACATGCACACGTCTTTGTCAAGTGGTAAAATAGGGTTGGGGTATGTGTATGGATGGGGATTGGGATATCTTTGGCAACCAACTTCTTGAGCAAAAGTTCCAAAGAGAACGGGATGTGAATGTTTCCTACATATGCTTCATCCTCATTGTGCCCCGTGTGGACAAGTGAGCCATTGAATGCTCGCACTTTATTGGGCCACACCGCGTCATGAGGCTCATTTAGGAAATGACACCAACCTCATGCCATAAAAAGTGCAGTGATGGATTTTGGCATGTCATTCCAAATGGCTTGATGCTCCAATTAAAACTTGCGACTTTGCTCGATGAAACGCTCACACCACCTTTGTTCTTGAATGGAACGGTATCCAGCGGCTCCGTCGCCAAGAATTTGGGTGGACTCGTATTTTTTGGGGAATTGGTTGGTTGGCCATGGTATCTGGAGGTAGTAAAATTTCTGGACAGAAGGAGAGAACGAGAGAAAGAGAGTGAGTAGTGGCGGTGACATTTTGGTGGAAAGGGTGAGGTTTTATAGGTGGTGAGGGGAGAGGGTGGGATAGGTTTTGGAGGGAAAAGGGGGAAATATTGGGGAGGGAAAAGGTGGTTGGGAAGGGTAGTGGATGAAATTGGAGGGAAATAAATGAATTGGGGGAAAATGGGGTGAACCTTGGGAATGTAAAGGGTTACAGAAATCGGATCGATCCGGGTTCCCAGCACCGGATTGTTTTGGTACCCAGTTCACCTTTTTTATGGTATACTCCTCTCTCATGACTTTTAGATGCTCCTACTAATGGTCCTACACATGTTTGACTTTGAAAACCTCTGACCTCAATACTGTGGACCTAAATATTCACCTCGTACAGTGTGATGGTGCTCAAATTCCACTCCTTTCGTGGTGTGAACCTAAAGACTCTATTATCCTAACCTATGTGCAACTACTATACACAAGAATTCACCCCATACAGTCGGGGGTACGACGACCTCTCAATTTTATCTCACTCTACCCCCTAAACAGGGTCCGATAACCAAATGGTGTTGATCTCTTCTATGCACAACTCTACATATGGCTTTAGGAGTTGTCCATTGAATTTAAACGGGTTCCACCCTTTTGGGTTTTCTAATCTACTGCTCAATAGGGGAATACCCTTTTCACAATGAGTGGACCTGTCCATCGAGATCGCAATTTACCTGGAAATAGATGAAGCCAGGAGTTATAAAGGAGTACCTTTTGTCTAGGTTGAAACTCTTTTCGTCGAATAATCTTATCATGCGCGAGTTTCATCCGTGCTTTTGAAACCTTGGCATTCTCATACGCATCATTGTGTATCTCCTCTAACTTATTCAGTTGAAGCTTGCGAGCTTCACCGACTTTGTCCATATCGTAATTTACCCTCTTAATAGCCCAATACGCTTTGTGCTCCAACTCAACGGGATGATGGCAAGGTTTTCCATACATAAAGAGGAACGGGGACATGCCAAGTTGGTTCTTATACGGTACAGTAGGCCCATAGAGAATCGTTCAATCGAAGGGACCAATATTTTCGGTTAGGATCGACGGTCTTTTCTAGTATGTTTTTTATCTCGCGATTTGCCAACTTGGCCTGCCCATTTGATTATGGGTGATAGGTCGTTCCAACCTTGTGAACGACACCATACTTTCTCATAAGCTTCTCAAACGGCTTGTTGCAAAAGTACGTGCCACTATCACTGATTATCGCTTTCGGTGCACCGAAGCGAGAAAGTATGTGTTCCTGCCGGAATCTTATCACCACTTTATTTTCATTAGTCTTGGTAGCTATAGCTTCCACCCATTTAGAAATATAGTCTACCACGAATATGATGTATAGGTATCCAAAAGACGGAGGAAAAGGGCCAATAAAGTCAATACCCCAGCAATCAAAGATTTTGATAATGAGTATCGGGGATAATGGCATAATGTCTCGTCGGGTAATTGCCCCCATCTGTTGACACCTGTCGCAGGATTTACAACAACGTTTTACATCCCGAAACATTGTGGGCCAGTATAATCCATTTTGGAGAATCTTAGCGGTTATCTTTTTCACAGAAAAGCGACCTCCACATGCTTTTGAATGAGAGAATTGGATGAATTTTGGAATCTCGTCGTCCCGTATGCATCGTCGGATGATTTGGTCGGGGAAATATTTAAATAGGAATGGATAGTCATAGAAAAATATGTGCAACCAAGTGATGAACCTCTTTTTATCTTGTGGTGTCCAACTGAAAGGGACGGATCCCATGACAAGATAGTTCACTATATCCGCAAACCAGGGCAAAGAAGAGGTGGCAAAGAGTTGCTCATCCGAGAAATATTCGTCTATGAGTGTAGGATCACTAGGTATGTCGGGCAAAAGCCGTGATAAGTGATCGATAACGATGTTGTTTACTCCTTTTTTATCTTTAATGGAGAGATTAAACTCTTGTAGGAGTAGGATCCACCTTATGAGGCGCAACTTCACATCTTTCTTTGCAAGGAGATATTTTTAAGCCACGTGGTCGATGAAATAGGTGATGGGGGAACCGATAAGATAGGACCCAAATTTATCTAGAGCAAAAACTACCGCTAGCAATTCCTTCTCCATGGTAGTGTAATTGAGTTGTGGTCCGCTGAGAGTCCGTCTAGCATAGTAGATGACATGAGATTTTTTATATTTCCTTTGGCCCAAAACATCCACTATTGCATAATCGCTAGCATTATACATAAGCTCGAAAGGCAAGGACTAATCCTGAGCTTGCATGATGGGAGCAGACACAAGCATGTTTTTTAATTTTTCAAAATCACTTTAGCATGCTTCAGTCCTCTCGAATGGGGTGTCCTTCATGAGAAGGTTTCTTGAGGGTCTAGAGATGGCACTAAAATCCTTAATGAACCTTCTATAAAACCCCACGTGGCCCTAGAAAGAGCGCACATATTTTAGCGATTTAAGTAGGAGTAGGTCAGCTATGACATTGATTTTTGCTCTATCAACCTCGATCCCTGTAGATGACACTATGTGGCCAAGAACTATGCCCTCAGTAACCATTAAATGGAATTTCTCCCAATTCACCACTAGGTTCTTCTCCACACATCGGGATAGTACTTTCTCGAGATTGGTTAAACATAGATCAAGAGAGGTGCCAAAAACACTAAAGTCGTCCATGAACACCTCTAGCCCTCTCTCAACCATGTCGCTGAATAAACTCAACATGCACCTTTGAAAGGTTGTCGGTGCATTACACAAGCCGAATGACATACGTTTGTAGGCAAACGTACCAAAGGGACACCTGAAGGTCGTCTTCTCTTGATCAAGTATATCTACCTCAATCTTATTATATCCGGAATAACCATCTAGGAAGCAATAATAAGGGTGGCCCTCTACTCTTTCAAGCATTCGATCGATAAATGTCAAGGGGAAATGGTATTTTCCTGTTCCTGCATTGATTTTCTGGTAATCAATGCAAACACACCACCCCCAGTAGTGGTACGTTGGGGAAATAGCTCCCCCTTGGCATTTTAAATCACTGTCATGCCCGACTTCTTCGGGATTACTTGAATGGGGCTCACCCACTTGCTATCCGAGATTGGGTAAATAATCCCGGCATCCAATAATTTTATGATTTTTTCCCTCACTAAGTCTTTCATAGTGAGGTTTAGCCTTCTTTTCATTTCTCTTGAGGGCTTAGCATCCTCCTCGAGGTGAATTTTGTGAGTGAAAATTAGAGATCTTATCCCCTTTAGATCACCTATACACCAACCAAAAGCACTTTGGTGCTTCCTCAAAAATTTTAATAGCTTACCCTCCTGCTCTTCATCTAAGCTAGAGGAGACAATGACAGGAAATGTCTCACTTTCACTTAAGAAAGCATATTTAACATTGGATGGTAGTTTCTTCAATTCGAGAGTCGGGAATGAGTCGCTTGAGGGCACCATGCGTGTCTCTCTTGGTGGTAATTCTTTGAATCGAGGAACCCAACTAACATCTCTCACATCCTCGTCCTACGCTCTCTCATCAAGAAGTTCTCTCAACTCCTCAACCTCTCTCTCAAACTCGGTATAAGCTCCCTCACTCTCATGACTAGACAATATTCAAGCTTCGAAAGGTGCCTCCATAGAAATTTTCCTTAATGTGCTCTTCTACGATCTCATAAATTAAGCTCAACGCGTGAAGATCATCTTCCTACCCTGCTTGTTGGACTATATAGAAGATGTTTGTTTCTAATGTCATGTTCCCTAAAGTGAGTTGCATCCGCCCATTTCGAGTATTGATAAGTGCATTGGCCATAGCTAAAAATGGACACCCAAGAATGATGGGAACATGATTCTTCGAGGCGAAGGAGGGCTCTGTGTCCCAAATGACAAAATTTACTGGGAACTAAAAAGCATCCACTTGGACTATCACATCCTCAACTATACCTCTCGGTATCTTCACGGTTCGATCTGCCAATTGGAGAGCGATCCCGATGGGCTTAAGGTCTCCCAAATCAAGTTTCCTATAAATTGAATAGGGGAGGATATTAACACTTGCCCCCAAGTCGAGTAAGGCCCTTTCAATTTTGTTCTCTCCAATGGTGCAGGAAATGATGGGTGCACCGGGATCCTTATATTTAGGTGGGAGATCGTTAAGTAAAACGGATCTCATGTTTCGCTAACTTTCATCGATTGATCATTACATTACTTTCCAAAAATTCGTTTTGATTCAATTTCTCACGGATGCACTCACAAATGAATCACTCGAAATGTCGCTATTTTATCTCGGTGTACGTGATTTATAAGCGTAAATATAAAGGAACACGATTTCATACACACAAATTTGAAAGACGAAAATTTTATGATCAAAAGATCTCTTCATAGGAATACGATGTTTGGAAAATGGTAAACATCATCTCTTATTCACACCAATTGATCTCTGTTATTATCTTTCCATGTCTTAGCTCTCCACACGGTAATTAATTTTGAAATTCAAACTTGGTTAGAACTTTCTACAGTTATAAGGTGTATTGAGTAAAATGGGAACGGTTGGAAATTTCGGAATTGGAAAATCTTCTTATGATGTCCGTTAGTGCTTTTCGGGCTTTTGCTCATTTTCTCTTCTTTTTCTATTTTTTTCCTTTTCTTTTCTATTTTTTCTTGTTATTTTTATTGAGCATTATTTTATTTTTATTCCCCCTTTTTTTGCATTTTTTGGACGTAATTGATGACTGTTCAATTTTTATAATTCCGGGCCAATTGGTTTTTCGGATTACAAACGAGAAGAAAAAAATTTATTAGGCTCAAATTGGGTTGCAAATGGGTAAATTTTTCACAACCTTCTTATGGCTAATATTTTTGGGTAACAAATGATGGCCTACTTCATTGTCTCAATTACTAATTATTTTACCATATGCGTCTCGAGATTAATTTAGTTTAGAGATATCTTAGCGCATTTTTCATGACAACATCTCACATGTTTCCCATAGCCGATCAAAATAAAGGAATAGAGATCTTCAAAGACCTATTTAAACGCTGAATTGAACTTTGAGTTAACCTTTAACTCAAATTGATTTAATTACTCACAAAAATGATGTGCTCAAAATCTCACCGAGTTAATTAATCTCCACACTTATTCGTTAAAGTCGTCAATTTTTGCTAAATTTCCGTCCTTGTTCAATTTCAGCTTAGTGCATTTTGAATTTTTACAATTTGAGACTTTAAACAAAAAATTTTGACATTTCTGAGGATTTTAAATCCCAATTTTTATTTAATTTCGTCTTAGTACATATTGCATTTTTAATTTTTCAAATTTTTTGGAAATTTTTAAAATTTTCTAATTTTTTTTTATTTTAGGCATTTTGAAATTTGTGACAGTTTTAAAGCACATGCGTACCCCCCCTAACTTAGACTTTTGCAAAGTCCCTACGCAAAAGAACTAAAATCCAAAAAAAAGGAGAGTGCGTAAAATTGAACAAAGGCCAAAATGCAACTTGTATATATTAATAACAAAAACTTACATGCCATAGAAAGATTACATAGTTCCTTGTCAACAAGATTGTAACACCCCGCCCGGGGAGAGCGAACGGAGCACTACTATCGATAAAACTAACCGAATCCACAAACAACAAGGTATAGAGCATCTAAAAACTCACAATTAAAATGAGAGAATCCACTAATCTCAATCTCTTCAAATTAAATACAACCAATAATCTCTCGAAATAAAACAATTATCTATCTTGAAGTAAAATTAATCTCCAATGCTCTATACATAAAAAATAAACACAAATATTCTCATCTTGTATTCTCGAATATTCTTCCTAAAATAATTCACGCTAAATATCATCCCAATTGATCCATAGCACTCAAATCCGTGCTCACCTGCCAACTAAGGAAAAAAGGTTAGGGAAGTACACAATACGACAGGAAAGATGCTTAACAGATATAAGCGGTGAATAAAGCGTAACAATACGAGTACGAATATTCAAATCAAATGTGAATCTCATAAGGATTTTTATCAATATAATTTCTCAACAACACATTAACTGGGTCACCAGGCCTCACCACCATACCGTGCCTATACATTCTTAAGCATATTCGGAAAAAGGAATATTGGCGGGTGCCCAACCTCCGTGCCATATTAAAATCTCATGACAACATGCCCAACACAAATAATTCTATCACATGAATCAAAATTAGATTCCAATAATAATTTTCTAGATTCCAAAGAATTTAGCAATTCAAATATGAGTCAATAATCACACGAAAACAACGGGAATAACACTCGCGAGATTAAGGAGCATATTATGTAAAATCCCATACCTCAAAATCATCACATGAATCATCACATAATTTCAGCCTCAAAATCTAATCACACCATCACGTTCTTCTCGCGAAAATAATCAAATCTCGTTCTAGCCCAAACTCGAGAAAACACTAAATAAGCCTTCTAATCTTGGTTTGAAATCTTGATTAATTTTGGGGCTATGGTTTGTATATGAAAGGGGGTAATTTTGAAGAGGTCTTCTGGTTGAAAAGTTTGAGAAAAAATGATTTGAAAAGCCAAGCCACGAATTTGTTGATATATAAAGGATTAAGAGTTTGATTAAGAAAAGAGTTCTAATCAGATACAAACACTAAAAATTTTATTCCAGATGATCGGACCGTTGGAATTGGATGAAATTTTACAAAGAATTAGCTGAAGAGAAGGGGAAGTTGTCCAAAACATTTCAGCTCGATCGAATCGTTATTATTTTTAAATATTTTTTTTTTGCTAGAGAGTTTTACGTTTTGAGGACTCTAAGAGAGTTTTATGTTTTGAGGACTCTTCTATATAATAAAAATTCATTTAAAACTCCATTTTAATTACGATTCCAATTCCGTTTGAAAATTTATTTTTCAAATAAAAAAACAAACACTTTAAATTATAAAATTTATAAAATGCAAAATTTCATTTTTCTTCGATTTCCAAAATTAATTTAAAAACTCCCAATTAAAAAAAATTGGGTTATTACATACTTCCCCACTAACAAGGAATTTCGTCCTCGAAATTCAACGAAGCCTAACACTCAAAAATCAGGCCACAGCAACAATCTCCAAAAATCAATTTTAAATACCTTACATCTAACCTCAATGCCTAACATGACTTATCACCAAAAATTTCTATCTCCAAAGAAAACATGACTAACCCGCATGCTAGAAACCCAAACCCAAAGACCCGAGGTTTTCCGTATAACCTAGCTCTGATACCATTTGTAACACCCCGCCCGCCCGAGGATAGCGAACGGAGCGCTACTATCGATAAAACTAACCGAATCCACAGACAACAAGGTATAGAGCATCTAAAAACTCACAATTAAAATAAGAGAATCCACTAATCTCAATCTCTTCAAATTCAATACAACCAATAATCTCTTAAAATAAAACAACATCTATCTCGAAGTAAAATAAATCTTCAATGCTCTATACATCAAAAATAAACACAAATATTTTCATCTTGTATTCTCCAATATTAGTGTGGATTATTTTGGGAAGAATATTCGAGAATACAAGATGAGAATATTTGTGTTTATTTTTTATATATAGAGCATTGGAGATTTATTTTACTTCGAGATAGATAGTTGTTTTATTTCAAGAGATTATTGGTTGTATTTAATTTGAAGAGATTGAGATTTTCTCTTATTTTAATTGTGAGTTTTTTTATGCTCTATACCTTTTTGTCTGTGGATTTGATTAGTTTTATCGATAGTAGCGCTTCGTTCGCTCTCCCCGGGCGGGCGGAGTGTTACAAAGATATATCATAAAGCACTAAAACAACAAAGAACTACATAAGACACGCCAAAAGAACCAACACAAAATTACGCCTATTGTGGGGGTGTGTGAGAAGTTTCGGGAGCGCTGGGTTCGTATGGATCATAAAAATGTGTTGGGAGAGCAACATTGGACCCAACTTGGAGCTTATACATTTCCACTTATAGGCCGACCATAATCCTAGTGTCTTGACGATAAGCTTCTTGATCTGCCTGATAGTCCGTCAAAAATTCATTGAATCTTGCCTCTATATTCACAACGCGACGAGTGATATCCTCTCCCTTTGGTTCTTAGTCGAAGTCCTCATCTTCATTGTACTCGAGCTCTTCCTCCTCCATCTTAACATCCTCGTCTGTCAGGGCATGTAGCACATCCCTTTGTCATTCGCTCCTTGTTTGGAATTCCTGCCCAATGGGCTTTGGAAGGCAGGAAAGCTCTCGTGGGGCCTCAATACCGGCGTCTCATAGTATGGACGTGATGAGATGGGGATATGGGAGGGAGGCCTTACCCTTAGGATCCATAGCAGTGTGAAAAATTTTGGTGTAGAGAATGCGAGCAAGATGGATAATGGTGCCCAAATCGAGGAGGTGGAACAAAATGTTGGCTTGGTGAGAGTGCATTGTCGAGTCATTGGAGGTTTGGAGGACATTGGCACAGATGATATGGAAGGCGATGTGGGACATTTCATTAAGATTACTAACAGTAAAAGTGTATCGATCCCACTCATTTTTGGGGCCAATGCGGAGGATGCAAGCACTTTTCGAGATTGGGATGACATTGGTGGGGTAATCTTACCAGTTGGGGCTTAGAACCCCCATAGCGCAACTTTTGGATTATGATTTCAAGCGAGAAGGGGATTGGGGGTCTCATCCACATATGCTTCAGCCTTGAAATTTCCCGTGCGGACGAGGATGCCATAGAAAAAATGCACTTCATCCTCCCAAACTACCGGATGTGGCTACTTGAAGAAGTGGAACCACCCCCTCGGGCTAAAATGATTTGTGAATGATGGAGGGAGTTCGGCCCACTTAACTTGTTGCTCAATATGCATACAATGGGATGAAGTGAAAAAAGTCTCGCACCATACACGCTCATGGCGAGAGCGAAAATCACCATCCCCGTTGGGAAGGATTTCAGTGAATTCATATTTGACGGGGCGTGCTCTATTGGTCATGGGAGAGGGATTGGAATTTCTGGAAAGAATCTAAGCTTGGAAGAAGATTTTAGAGGTGTGAAGTGTAATGGGGGAGGTGATGTGGATTTATAGGTGAGGATGAGGTGGGGGGATTCGTAGGGAAATGAAATGGAGGGAAAGGGGGTGAATAATGGAGGCAAAAAAAGTGGGGAATGGAGGGGAAATGGAATTTGAGGGAATAATGTGGAGGGAAAAGGGGGATCAACCATTGGGAAGATGAAAAATCTGCAAAGAGCTGAACCGATTCGAGGTCTAGGCAAACTGGCTCTCCCCTTTTTTTTATTTTAATCGATGTATGCGGCAAACCGGTTCGAACCCTTAATGAAGAAAAGGGTGAACCGGTTCGGTAGACTGTAAATCCCTCCTACTTTTTTCCTCTTAAAATAACTAACTATGGACTCCTTTGAAACTCAATTTTTTGAAAAATTCCTAAAGTATTCCCACTCGTAATTTTGCTCTGAAATTCGCGACAACTCCCCTAAAAATGCTCTACACTATCTCGTGTTGTTCCTTGGTGTTCATCTCTTTATGAACTCGCCTCCTAAAGACCTCTAACGACCCTAACCTACTTACTAACTAATGTACACAAGTCTCACCACATATAGGTCGGGGGTGCGATGACCTCTAATATCACTCTCAATCAACCCCATAAATAGGGTCCGACAATAAAATTGTGTTGGCTTCTTTAACACACGCCTATAAATATGGCTTTAGGCGTTTTTGTTAACTTTAAATGTGTCTCCCCCTTTTGGATCTTCAAATTCAATGGCTCCATGGGGGAACACTTCTTTCATAACGAATGGGCCTGTCCACCCTAAACGTAATTTATCGGGAAACAAATGTAGACGGGAGTTATAGAGAAGCACTTTTTGACCCAAATGAAATTCTTTGCATTGAATGATTCTATCATGAGTGAGTTTCATCCTTTATTTGGATATTTTTGCATTCTCATGCGCATCATTGCACATCTTTTCCAAATCATTTAATTGGAGCTTGCAATCTTCACCGGCTTTGTCCAAATTGTAGTTCAACCTCTTAATTATCCAATAAGCTTTGTGTTCTATCTCCATGGGGAGATAGCAAGGCTTTACATGCACAAGGCAAAGTGGGGACATCCCGAGGTGGTTCTTATATGGGGTTCTATAAGCCCATAGCGAATCGTTCAACCGGAGGGACCAATCTTTCTAGTTAGGATCGACGATCTCTTCAAGAACATGTTTGATTTCACGATTCGAAAACTCGGCTTTCCCATTCGATTGGGGGTGATAAGTCATCCCAACCTTTTGGATGACCCCATACTTTCTCATAAGTTTTGTAAGTGGCAGAATGCAAAAGTGTTTGCCATTGTCCCTAATGATTGCTTTTGGAGCCCCGAAGCGATAAAGTATGTGTTCTTGTAAGAACTTAATCACTACCTTATTGTCATTAGTCTTAGCTATGGCCTCAACCCATTTTGACACATAGTCTACCACGACTAAGATGTATGAGAAGCCAAGGGAAGAGGGAAAAGGGCCCATAAAGGTAATACCCCAACAATCAAATATCTCAGTGACGAGTATGGGGGTTAATGGCATCATGTCTCATCGAGTGATAGCTCCCATCCTTTGACATATATCACAATTTGAAATAAGCATTAACATCTCGAAAAATTATGGGCCAATAGAGGCCATTTTGAAGGATCTTAGTGGTTGTCTTATTCGTCGAAAAATTCCCTCCACATGCTTCTGTATGACAAAAGCAAATGACACTAGGAATATCATCATCAAAAACACATCTTCGGATGATTTGGTTCGCACAATATTAAAATAAATATGGGTCATCATAGAAGAACATGCGCAACCAAGTGAGAAATCTATTTCTCTCTTACGATGTCCAATCGAAAGGAATGGCTCCTGTGACGAGGTAGTTAACTATGTCCACAAACCAGGGGAGAGAAGAAATGGAAAATAACTGTTCATCCAAAAAATATTCTTCTATGGGTATAGGATCATTAGGCATGTCTAACGAAAGCTGAGACAAATGATCGGCTACTCTTTTCTTGTCTTTTATGGAGAGATTAAACTCTTGTAGGATTAGGATCCACCTTATGAGGAGCATCTTAGCATCCTTTTGGAAAGGAGTTATTTAAGCGTCGTGTGGTCAGTAAACCAACTGATTGACAAATCGATGAGGTAAGAGCGAAATTCATCTAGGTGAAAAACTACCGCTAAAAATTCTTTCTCCGTCGTAGAGTAATTAAGTTGCGGTCCGATTAGCATTCGGCTAGCATATTAGATGACACGAGTCTTATTATCTTTTCTTTGGCCCAAAATAACCCATATAGCATAATCACTCGCATCACACATAAGCTCAAATGGAAGGGACCAATTTGAAGCTTGCATATGGGGGCGAAAACCGACATGTTTTTCAATTCATCAAAAGCACTTTGGAATGCTTCATTCCACTCAAAGGGGGCATCCTTCATAAGGAGGTTGCTCAAGGGTCTGGCGACGGCTCTAAAATCCTTAACAAACGTCCGATAAAAACCCGCGTGGCCTAAGAAAGAGCGACATCCTTTAGTGATTTAGGTGGGGGAAGCTCGGCTATGACATCTATTTTTTCCCTATCAACCTCAATTACTTTGGACGACAATATGTGGCCAAGAACTATTCCTTCGGTAACCATAAAATGGACCTTCTCCCTATTTAGTACCAAGTTTTTTCCACACAACGGGCTAACACTTTTTCAAGATTCGCTAAACAAAGGTCAAAAGAGGGGCCGAAAACGCTAAAGTCATCCCTGAAAACCTCAAGGCCTCTCTCGATCATGTCGCTAAAGAGATTAAGAATGCACCTTTAAAAGGTCACGGGCGCATTACATAATCCAAATGGCATAGGTTTGTTGGCAAATGTGCCCAAAGGACATGTAAAAATCATCTTCTCTTAATTAATAATATCTACCTCAATTTGGTTATATTCGGAATAACCGTTAAGGAAGCAATAAAACGGGTGTCCCGCTACTCGCTCTAGCATTCTCCCTGACCCGAATATATAGGTTACCCGTGAGCCAACTTGATCCGAATCGGACATTAGGTGTGAAGTGCAATGAAATAACCTAAATAATGTTGTTAGTCGAGTTTTATTTAATTAGCATTTCACTTGTTAGCATGTTATTCTAATTTCAGGATAAACTACGTGTCGGGACCACGGAGAGCACCCCGAAGTCCAATTAAACAGATCTTGCTAGCATAAACATAAACAAAATATACTTACCTATAAAATGCCCTCAAATTACAAAATCGCTCCCAACCTGCCGGAACAAGTGGGGATGTGAGCCTATGCCCAGTGGGATTTATACAAGCAGTATAGAAACGAACGGCAGAAAGGAAAACTCACACGCTACAACCACGTGCATGTAAAAATATGTATATATCTACATACGTATACCTTTGAATATACGTGTTCCAATGCGTTAATTAATTTAATTCCGAAAACCTTACTCATCCGGATTAATTGACCTTGATCTTATTAAAGGCTCTCTTTGTTCATACTTAGCGTTCCCACTTTATTTAACGCACCCCGTTCTATGTTTGAAACCCTTTTCACATAATTTATCAAAAAGCCTTTCCTTTACCGAAAATCAACCCATGCATTCACTTGAATGTACTTTAGTATTTTCATTGAAAATCACCATTTCAACGCACACATCCGTCATGTTAGAAAATACTTATTTACCTTTCAAAAATCCTTTTTATAAGACATTCTTGTGTTAAACATGGGTTACACCATTAGGTTGTTTAACCACTCATTTACCCACAACCATTTTTCCTTATCTTATGGACACTAGTAGATTTACGCATTAACTTGTCCATTTAGCCTTTACTGGCATATTAATTTCATTCATTCAAGTTAGATTATATTTACACGTTCACCACGTAACCCATCTCTCGATTCTTGTTCCTCATTTCATTTTACTTTTTCTCAGAATCTTTCAATATCGCTTACTTCCTCGGGCTCCACACCGTCGGCTATGCGCACCATATGCTCTGGATAGTGATTTAGGGCTTTTCACCCAAGGGCTCCGGCCCCTTCTTGCTTTATCCTGGTGTCATTCGGTCTCCTTTCATGTGTTTTAACATTTTTTTAGAAAATGTCCACATTATTCCATTTCCTTACTTTTACACGACCGAAGCCAAAACCCGAACTTAACCGTTCATTTTTCCATTAACACTTGGAAAATTATTTCTTTTCTTCTTTAAGTCCCTTATTCACACGCACATGTGATTTATACTAAAATTCATTCACGCTTAGAACTTAATTCAATTTCACACACACGCCGGTGTAAATACATTCTTTAACATTCTCATTCCTAAAAAATGTTTCACTTTAAGTCAATTACTAATTTACCCCTTTTATTTGCCAAACTTGCAATTTAATTCCTTAACAAGTGTATTCTTCTCAAAATGGTTATTAAGTTTCCAACTTAACACCTGAAGCCATTTTAACACTTTTTTAATATCACATTTTTGTCCAATTCTCAACCTTGTAACTTTAATGCATGAATAATATCATCTACACTTTAAATTTCCATTTTTCCCGCTTTATTAATAAAGTCTCCATTCCACGTGACACTTAAAATATTTACTCCATGAACATCATTCAACATTTCATTTCACAAAATGTTTATTATTTCTTACTCATTAGAAATATACCAAAAATGGCATTTCCTACATTTTTATTTCATAAAAATGTCCACTATTAGTCCTACTAGAAAACTCATCCGAATAATGTCGTCACACATTTTATTCCATAAAGTGTCCATCATTTTTCTTTTGCTAGAAAATATGTTAGACTGACATGTTCATACATTTTATTCCATAGAATTGTCCATTTTCAGATTTAATAGGAAATATTCACAAATAATATTTTCTCCACATTTTTATTCCATAAAAATGTTCATTTTTATATTTATTAAGAACATTTGCACAATAATAATTTCCACATATTTTTTATTCTATAAAAATGTCTATTTTCAGATTTATTAAGAAAATATGCACAACAATATTTTCCACACATTTTTATTTCATAAAAATGTCTAATTTCAAATTTACTAGCAAATGTACACAAACAATGTTTTTCACATTTTGTATTACCATACAAATGTCCATTTTCAGATTATAGCAAATCCAATATTATTCATGATGATCCTACTCTCTATATTTAATAATCACAAGACTGAAATATACACGAAGAGTCCCGATATAAAGTGCAGATTATCCCACCTAATTAGTCTGTGAAAATGGTGGTGGTGATGGTGAAGAAGGGTGACTCCCCCACCTCCAAAGGTGGCCTTAAAGGGAGCCACAAATAGCTCCACCAACGGACCTCCATAAAAACTCCATTAAACCCTCCACAAAACCCCGAATAAACATATCCATCTTCTTTTCAGAATTTGCCCTCTCAAATACACACAAAAACCTCCAACCATATAATATTTCATAGCTATATATATATGTTGATAGTGGAGGTTTATAAGGCTTAAAGGGTCGGATGCAGTAGTATAATAAAGAGGGTGATGAAGGGGAAAGGAGTGAGTTTGTAAGGGAAAATGAAAATGGTTTCTCTGTATCCACTACACCAAAACAGTCAATTAGTAACACTACTGTAGTGTTACTAAAATAATTACTAACACTAAAAAAATGTTAGAAAAAGGCGTGGGGAAGCAAATTACTAACACTTTTTTTACCGTTACTAAATTATGTGTTACTAACACTATTTACTGTTACTAAAGTGTTATTAAATTTTGTGTTACTAACATTTTTTTACCGTTGCTAACATTTCGTAACACGCTTCTAACACAATTTTTGTTACACATTTAGTAACAGTATAAGTCTGTTACTAATATTAAAAAAAAATAAAAATTATTATTTATATATATATTATAATATTTATATATTTATATATATATATGCGCGCACACACACTAGGGTATACAATATTCAAAAATGCTAACATAATGACAACAAAATAACCGTCGATCCGATTTAATTTCAATACAAATAAGTTAAATTTAAAAAAAATGGACAAAATCTCCTTTATTTATAGTACCATCCACCTGTTTAAACTACAAAAAATATTACAACAATACAAATAATCCATAAATACAACATTAATACACATCCAGAGAATAACCTCAATAAAACTTAATAGCCCAAATTCCATTAATAGAACATTCATCTTAATACATATGAAAATTTTCAAACTCTTGGTAGATAGACCGTTGTCGTATGCCCATGCCCTTAAAGTTGATGATCACATGGGGAAAAAGGTTCACAATATTTTTCAAACTCTTGGTATATTGTCGAGTAATATCTAGTGGGGTAGTGGATTGGTAAAACACTAGCATTTTTATCTACTGGTTCTCTTGCTTTGGTGGATTCAAGTTTCCCTTTCCTGCGCTTGATGTATTTGTCTTGGCTGAACTCTCACACTTTAGAGATGATTTATTTTGGAGAACACTGAGGGTCGCAAGGTTTTATGAGAATTTTCCCAGAAGACTCATCCTGTGGACAGAAATTTAGAATTCACTAAGCTTTAACCATGATATTACATCACAACTTTGCAAGATTATAGAACACTATCCATGCTTAACAATAGGTAATTCACATCAAATTGATTCAATTTATTGCATTTAGTGTCCTAAGACATAAAATATTTGTTCGATAAAAATTAGTATCAGTTTAGCGATCACACCCCTATTTTCTGGGGTATAAAGGATGCTTTTATTCACGTGTTCAAAATCATTTTTCAATTTTAACTTTTTTAGTATTTAAACACATTCATATATTATTACACACAAAAAAGAGAACTAACCAAGAAATGAGAAAGGGTTCATCCAATTGAAACATTGACAATCAAGTTGTCATTAGTCACTGCCTCAATCTGCTCCCTTGGATACTGGCCACTTATCAATATTCCCTGCATAATGTATCGATATATTAAAGTCCATCATAAATACACATATATACACATAAATATAGAGAGAAAAAGTAATCACCATAAGTCACATTCCATGTATAGAACCTATATGGATCTTCACCATTGATGCACTCTACAAGTGACCTGTAACAATCATTAATCAATTAAATCACTTGTATGTATTGAGATGCAAGAAACCCGAAGCTAGAAACATTATTTTTCTATTACACCCATGCTTCCTTGCTGCATTATTACTAATTTATTTCCTACTAGCCATGATGCTACATTGCTTGTATAACCTATTGCTAGAATTATTGATTCAAACTCCTTTACTTTTCCATCCACAAATTCAGTACCATCAAATGTGAATCTTTGAATACCACGAACCACCTGAGAACTCCATAATTGAAAATATACAAACATTAAACAACTCCATAGTTGAAAATGCACAAACAATAAACATCTTATCTTATTCATTTTATCATACTTGCTGGCAATATAAAAAGTTTACAAGTATAATAATTAGGATACATTGTTAATAACTGATACAATAATCAGAATACACGGTTAATAACTGATCAAAATATGATGCAATCTTTACTATGAAAGCTTAAATGTTTTTCATTTTTGTAGGTTTATGTAATGAATAATGGCATAAAAGTGCAATAGCATGGAATCAAATACCAAAAATATTATAAGAGAAATACAAAATTTGTAGATATTAAAACAAATGCAAAAATTCATGACAAAGTAGTTTCGAACCTTGATTTCACCGGATTTGATTTTAGCAACTGGTCCAATATCCAAAACTGGGGGTTTTCTAACAGTGTTCTTTAATTCGAGGGGGCGATTTCAGGTCTTGTAATACCAACTCTACGTGTGTCTCCTAGAATTACCCATGAACAAAGGACTAGAAACCCATCAACTAATCTTACTGGAAGCCATTTTAGGAACCATATGGTAATTGAAAAAGTAGGTCTACCTCTCACTTCTCTGGGAAGTATATGCAGCTGCAAAAACATAAATAATAATAATAACCATGATTCACAGGGAAAACTTAATAAAACCTCTTCAACGACACGTCTAACATAAATTCAGGTAATAAGCTATATAATCTACCATAATCAGAAAATGATCAACATTAGCAATCTATATACATTTGAAATATTTTAAACAAGATAAATTTAGCATATTTGAATACAGAAAAAAGAAAACATTCATAGAAAGCGAAATAATTCAAAATTTAGTGGTGCTCTGCGTTAATTCAAGTCTACGTTATAAAAATGTCTGCAGTAGATTATTTAAGTTCAGCAGATAAGAGTGCGAATCTAGAAACAATGAATAAATGTAGCTTGGAAGGAGAAACTTCAAGTCTACATTATAAAAGATCCATTAATTACCTTGTAAGGAGAAACTTTGCAAATATAGCTTTGCCTCTGAGAATACAATGATGTAGTGGTGTTTGACCTCTTGAATCAGAAATATTTATATTTTCCCCGTACTGTAGAAGAAGCTCCAACAATTCTATGTCTCAAGCTTCACAAGCCACGTGAAATAAAGAGCACACATCAAGGCCCTCTATTATATTTGCCACAATTGATGAGAACAAGGAGGATTTCCCTGATAAATTTTGAATTAAGCAACTCGAGTTTTGATCGAGGCTTGGCTGCTCTGGTAACATCATTACTTCGACAAAAGTCAAAGAACTGCATGATAATTGTTCATAAATGGCATTGACGTCTCTTCTGAGTTCACAATAAGACGGTATAAAACTTTCTTGTTGTTCGCACGAATAGACTCCCACGTCTGTTGCTCCACTAAATGATGTCCCTTAGGCCTTCGAACAAATATTTTTTCTGCATATAGTGATAAGAACAAGTATTAACACTTTATGTATTAAGTAGGAGGATATGAATGAATATACCACTGGAACACTACAAGATTAACTATTTTACTTTTATAAGTAATATAATTAATTTCTTTACCTCTCCCCTTGGTGTAAATGCATAATCATAAATGATTAAACATAAGTCTCATCTGATCAATCGGCTCAAAGGAACATATGCACGTCTCAGTATAGAATGACATCGTAAAATGTGATGACAGTACAACCTCAGGTGTGATAGAATTAGTGTTTTAATTTATAGTTTTACAATGGTAAAGATAAATGGAGAAAGTGTCCAGACTAACAAACTATGTCACTGGTTGTGTCCTACTATAGGAAGTTGCATCGTATTTAAATTATTCCCACTCAACTGAAAGTAGGAAATGGCTGCCCATATCACACTTAGCAGCAAGATTACCACAAATACAGTGCCACCAAGGTTACAGACCACCTGGATATGATTTTCATACAAAAAGTAAAAGAACCGTGGATAAATTTGATAAATGAAACAAACAACTATTTATAAAAGGGAAACCATTCCAAATGCATGTTGTGTTATAAATCGTTTTTGAAGTCAGAAACTTATACCTCCGCTTCTTGTTACAAAAAAAGTGGATAAAATTTTGTGATCATAAAGTGATTAATACACATCTCAAAACCCGTAGTGGAAAAGTATAAAGCTCAATAAGGGCCTTCACAATAGAGAGTGAATCCAAAAGAATAACCCCATTAACTTCAAATGTCAACTGTACTATAAGGAGGGGAGAGCGTGGGAGGAGGTGGGGTTAAAAAATGCCAATCAACTATAATAGAATCATGATCGTTTTGCTAAAACAGCATACAATTCATTCATAATAAGCCTCCAAAACATTATAACATAATAAAAGTTGGTGTAACCTTGATGGAATTTCATTGAAACATGAAATTGTCCAATCATAAAAGTATCATGAACAGACAGAAAAAATACCTATAGTAAAAGGAGGACATGTCAAATGCATCACGCGATGCAAGTTTATCAAAAATTTTGTAGAATATAATCATGTTTCCAAAACAACAACACCATAAAATCAATAATTGCACCACCAACTATACTAACTACAGTGCAAGAATAAGAGGGCCATTGTTTTATACGATAAACACCATATGACTCCAATATTACTATTATTAAGGCCTCCTCGTCGTATCAAGACCATTTGTCAAAGGCCAATCTCAGCAAACTGCATATTGGATTAGATATGTATTGTTTATGATTTCCTTGTATAATATTATGATGCTAGGCAACACATCCATTTAAAAATGAACCTCTAAAACATTGGCTTGTCATAGATATATGACCAAAATTTTCTATGTTATCACTCAAATCAAGTGTAAATATATGATAGGAACAATCAAACCTGAAATGCAATTGAGGCAAAGAGGGAGAAAGAGTCTCAAAGTGTAAAATTAGTTGCTATAAAACTCAAACCAAACAAATTTAGTGGCATGAAATTGAGAAAAATAATAAAGGCAGCGAAACTCTTAAATATCCGATAAATCCCCCATTTAACAGTAACAAAAATAACAAAATTTAAAAGACAAATAGCCTACAAACCAAATGTATCAACAAATTCACACATGTAAGCATAATTAATATAAATTAGGCAAAACACACAGGGGAAGGAACTTCCCACTCACAAATGTCAATTAATTCTGACACTCGGAAATGCAGGGCCTCCAAAATGAATTTGGAAAATATACAATTGTAAAAATAGATTAGTGTTTAAAAAAATTGAAATCTTCATTACAAATCTAATATATATATATATATATATATATATATATATAAAAGACCCAATTGAGATACATAAAACGACTGGATCTGTAAAAACGACAGGAGATATTGTCATTTCAGTTCGTACCGGTCAGAAAATATAGGGTTAATTGCTTCCGGCGTGGGTTTTTGTTGCTGGAGAACATTTTAGCCGAGGAAGGTTGGCTGCCGAGGGGGTTTGACTGCCGGAGAGAGGAGGAGTGAGAAATTAGTTTTTTTTAGAGAGTCGTGTGTGTTGGGGATGTGTAGTGGGAAGTGTTTTGAGGATTTTTATTTTCTTTTATTTTTAAAATACTAAATATGTATTAGTAACACAATTATAAGTTATGAGTAGCACTCTAAGAATGTTACGCATAGTAATAATATAAGAACGTTAGTAATAGTAAAATAAGTTTGTTACTAATAGCTTATTTTGGTTTAGTGATACCCTATCCCACCCTTTTCTCTAATATATATACACGACCAAAACAGACCCTAAGTCATCTACACCCGTCCTTAGTTAAATCCTAACCATCCAAGTTTAATCTACGATTCTATTCATAACAACAAAATGACCGACAACAACATTACATGCCAGGTCTCTTTCTCTGAGATAGAACCCAAATAAAGGCTAAAGGATTTATCCATGCTACATCTGACTTGATTAGATGGTCAGGCCCTCGAGCCAGTCGAAATGATTTTTGGACAATGAACGCTTGACAGCGTATGTATATATCTATAGGTCTGACATACTCTTAACGTTGTTCGAGTGACTGGAGCCATCATTTAAACGACACAGGATGTTGTTTGAACTACGAGGTCCTCGTTTGAGTGACCGGCTTGGGACGGTTGATTTCATCTAGCCCTTTCTTTTCTGAATCTGTTTCTTCCAGTTGTACGCACATTCCATTTTGTTTTCTAAGACTTATATTTTATATCTCCACCTTTGCCCCAATTTAATTACCACGGTCTTAATAAGGTTCATAATATTTGGCCTGAGGGTTTCGAAATCCTCATATAATTTATATGGTCCAAAATCCAATTACTTTCCTTTATTACTTTGGTTCCAACGGTTTACAATTTGAATAAAAAGCACCTATGTATATTAGCTAATTAATGACCATTAATTCTATAATTCATATAATAATAAACTATTTTTCTTATTTAATTCAACTATAAATTTATTCTTCCTCGCAAACGATCCATATATATATTTCATTTGATTTACCGTGGTGGGGTATTACAGAAATGGTCTTTACTCGTGCTGGCATTGAGTTTTCGATAATCAATACAAACCCGTCACTCGGTGGTGGTACGTTGGGGAATTAGCTCACCCTCGGCATTCTCGACCACAGTCATTCCTAGCTTCTTCGGGATGACTTGGATAGGGCTAACCCATTTGCTATCCGAGATTGGGTAAATGATAATCGCGTCCAATAGATTAATAATCTCCGCTCTCAATACTTCTTTCATAGTGGGGTTTAATAGCCGTTGCATCTCCCTAGAGGGCTTCAAGTCCTCCTTGAGGTGGATTTTATGGGTACAAATCAGGGGAATTATACCTTTCAAATCCACAATGCTCTAACAAAAAGCATTTTGGTGCTTCCTTAAAATCTCTAACAATTTACCCTCTTGCTCTTTATCTTGGCTAGAGGAGACAACAACAGTAAATGTCTCATCCTCTCCCAGATAACCATATTTTACATTGTAGGGTAGTTTCTTTGATTCGAGTGTTGGAAATTTTTCGTCGAAGGGAATTGTGTGTGACTCCCTCGGAGGTAACTCCTCGAATCTAGAAATCCAATTTACATCTCTTAATTCCTCATCCGACTCTTTCTCGTCTAATATCGCTCTCAACTCCTCCACCTCCCCCTCAAAGTCGGTGTATGTCCCATCACCCTCACTACTCGATATAAGACACGCTCCTAAGGCATCCCCACTGATATTTCCTTCAACGTTCTCCTCCACTATCTCCTCGATAAGATCTACCGTGTGTAAATCTTCCTCCTCACCCATTTGCCGAGAGATATTGAAAATATTCTTCTCAGGGGTCATATTCTCGAATGTGAGTTGCATTTTCCCATTTCGAGGTTTGATTAATGCATTAGCCGTAGCTAAGAATGGACGGCCTGGGATTATGGGTACATGATTGCCCGAGGGGATAAAGGGTTCCGTATACCAAATGATAAAATCTACCAGGAAGTAGTTTGTGTCCACTCGGACTATCACATACTTGACGATCCCTCGAGGTATTTTCAGTGTACGATTCGCGAGTTGGAGAGTGATTGATGTGGGCTTGAGGTACCCCAAATCTAGTTGCCTATATATAAAATAAGGGAGAATGTTAACACTCGCCCCTAAATCAAGCAAGGCTTTTTCTATTCGGTTCTCTCTAATGATGCACGAGATGATAGGTGCATCCGGATCTTTAAACTTGGGTCAGAGGTTATTAAGTAGAATGGAGCTCACATTTTATTCTAGGAAGACGTTATTTTTCACCTTTAGCCTTATTTTCACCGTCAATAAGTCCTTAAGGACTTTGGCATAGGTGGGAATTTGCTTTATGTCATCGAGGAAAGGTAAATTCAGCTTTATTTGCTTAAAGAAATCAAGAACATCGTCAGGGGTGGCCCCTTTTTGAGGTGGAACCAATCGTTGAGGGAAAAGCACAGTAGTGGGTGGTTTTACTATGATTTCGGGCCCACTAGTGTTGTCTTAATTGTCACATTCATTTAAGGGGACATCTTCGGCCTCTTTCGTACCGGGAGAAACCACCTTATCTTTAGATTAATCGTGTGGGGGAGGTGATAAATCAATAACTCTCCCACTTCATAAAGTGGTGACTGCTTGGCATTGCTCTTGATGGTCGTTGGATGTAGAGCTAACATTAGGTTGACCTTGGGGAGGTCTTTGGATTTGGTCCGAAAACTTACCCTTCTCTTGGATACTCAAAGATGAGTGTAACTTTTAAATGATCGCATTTATCTCGGCAAACATTCGAGTATTTTGAGCATTTGTTACTTATTGGGCTTGTCTTAATTGATTTATCGTATCCTCAAAATTTTGCCTTGGTGGGGTGATATACGGCGGTGGAGGTGGTGATTGCATGTGTGGAGCTTCTTGAAAGTGCAGAGGCAGTGGTGGAGGAGGGGCAATGTGTGAATTAGGATTCAATGCGACATTTTGCTGCCCATAACTAAACCCAGGATGGTTCCTCCAAGAAAGGTTGTAACAGTTCCCATCAGGGGCATTAAAATTTCCCTTAAATCCTCCAACTGCTTCCACTTTCTCTTGGAAGCATGACTTTGTAAGTGGGTATCGTCGGGAATTTATCTATTGAATTTCCCGCCTCATAAATCGCACACACTCTCCCCCTCATTGCTCGATTGGATCCGGGTATCTGTCCTGCCCGTAAGTCGATCATGTCATCCACTTTTTTAGCAATTTGGTTTATCTGAATTTGCATCTCGGCTTCTTTGTCCAAATGATAAAACCCGAACGCAAAAGGAGTTATAGGCGTTTGTCGAGCTCAGGTTTGGGAATTAGTATCGAATGTGACCCACACTTCGGTAGTCTCGACGACATACCTAAGGTGGGCCTTTGAATTGTTCTCGTTTAACTCAAAAAATTCTCACTCTCACATTGTCTCAACGAGTTGTTTAGAAGCTATGCTTAGCCCTTGGTGGAAGAAAGATATGAGACGATACTTATTGATAGAAAGACTTTTGCGTATATCCCAGGCAATGGCGCCATTTGATAGAAATACGTTTGCTTATATCCCCGGCAACGACGCCATTTGATAGAATGAACTTTTACGTATATCCCCGGCAACGGCGCCATTTGATAAATAAAGAAATTGATTTCTCTATTATGTATCTGTCGTTGTGTGCAATTCCTCTATCCATCAAAAATCTTCACAAACCTATAAAAGTATAACAAAACTAGAATATAGCGGTAAGTGAGGTATCAATTCACATCTAAGGGTGAAACACAAAATTGGAGAGGACATATATAGATTCATTTGTTTTTTATTATTATTTTTCTATTTTTTTGCTATTTATATATTTTATGGATTTTTCATGGGATTTTTTTAGCTAACTAACTATACTATTTTTTATAACTACTAATTAAGAAGTAAAAGCTAATTTAAGAAAAGTGAGATAAACAAAATTGTCCTAATCGGTAAACTAACAAAATTGGACTCATGAGAGCTTCAAAATTCCATCCCATAAATGGGAGATTAGCCCTCAATAATCATCATCCAAAAATATAAGATAAACAATTGAAAGCATGTGAGGATTAAAATAAAAGTAAAAGAGAGGAATAGATCAAACCCATTTAAGCCTTGAATTGGAATGTAATCTTCAATTACATCAACACTCTCTCAATTATACATCAAAATTCTCTCAATCTCAATCACTCGTGTATTTATTGAATCTAACATAAAAATTACAAAATAAAAATAAAAATGATAGTGGATGAATTCAAAATAGACAATTAAATAATAAAAGAGATTTGCTAAAAATGCAAATCTTAACATTATAAAATTATACATTAGAACTCACTCAAAGAAATAAATTCTAGATCATTACTTTATATAAAGATAATTGCTAAAAATGCAAAATCTCAACATAAAGGAATTGATTATAATTTAACTCACATAAGGGATGAATTCAATTACATCAATCTATTATGAATTAATTGCTAAAAATGAAAAAATTCATAATAGAGGGGTGGGTTGAATTTATCCTAGAGATAAATTTCACTACACACCTCTATATTGAGATATTTGCTAAAAATGCAAATACTCAACATAGAGGGGTGGAGAGAATTTTATCACACAAAGCTTAAAAACTAATTTGGAATCCTTTGCAAATGGCCCAAGTCTTTAATTTATATGGTGAACATGGAGGCTAGGGGGTAAATTGGGTATTGATAAAATTGAGTGAGGATGAGAGCACATGGGGTGAGTGAGGTGATAAAAACTGATTTGGTCATGGGTTTTGAAAGGTGCAAGTGGAATAGTTTGTTTGGTAGTATTTTAGGAATAAAGGGTAAGTGGGTTAAGTGGATTTTAAGCACATGTGGTGTTTTATTTGGTTTTGGCTTGGCAGGTGGCAAAAATCGTGGAAAGGCTTGGGGGTTAAAATGGGCTTGAAATGGGTTTTTGGTTTTCAAAGTTCATGGATTAAAGATTGGACAAAATGGGAAATGGGTCTTGGTAGGTTCGCGGGTTGGAAGTGGTGGGCGAGTGCTAGAGGGTCGCCGGGTTTGAGGTTTCAGGGGTGAGATAGTTGAGGGGGTCTACAGCAGGGGCAGGTGTTGGGTCAGAGGGTCGCGATTAGAGTTCCGGGCTGGTGGTCTAGGTTCCGGGTTCAGAGGTGCGAGTTAGCCGGTGTGGGTTTACTGGTGTGGCGGGTTAAGGGGCTGGCAGGTGGTTTCGGTCGGCGGTTTCGTCGCCGAATGGAGGTGGACGAGGGGTCGCCGGCGGGGTAGCGCCGAAGGTGAGGTTGAAGGGTGCGGGTAGGACAGACGACTGATGGGTTTCCAGGCGTTAGTTTTAAGATGAGTTGGCAGGTGTTTGAAGTGGTTCTGGCATTTGGATTTAGGTGGGTTGAGTTAGGAGAGAGGAGGGTTTTAATGGTGGAAAGAGAGAGAAAAAAAGTGTTTGGTTTATGGTGTTTTGGTGAGAGGAGAGAGAAAGGGGTTGGGGGAAGCAGATGAAGTGGTAATGATAGGGTGTAGGTGAGGTGTAGGGTTTATGATGTGGGTGAGGGGTTGAATGGGGTGTATGTGAGTATGTAGGTTTTAGGCTGTGTGTGTTTAAGTTGTGACCCTTAAATAATAAAGACTCAACTAAAATTAATAAAACTAAAACTAAAAAATAAAATCTAACTAAAAATAATACAAACTAAAAACAATAAAAATAAAAATATTAAAACTAAAAACTAAAAACTAAAATCCGAAGCTTATATAAAAACTAAAATAAAACAAAAGAAATGAAAACTAAAGTCCTAAAAAATATAAAATCTAATAAACTAAAAATAAACTCCTAAAACTAATCCTAATAAAACTAAAAACTAAGAAAAATCAAAATAAAATAAAATTACACTAATAAAATAAAAATAGAAAAAAAAACTAAGTAAATCTAAAATAAAACCTAAAAATAAAACAACTCAACTAAAAATCTAAAAAAATATAAACGGGCACAACCTAAACATACACGGGGTTCGGGGTAGGTTTAGGTTCGGTTTAGGGTAGGCTAGGATACGGGGCAAGGATATTTAGATCCATTTTTGCACAATTGCCATGATTTAAGCGTTTGAACACCGCAATGTGCATTCGACCTACAAGATAAACATTTAAGCATATAAGACCCATATTGTCGAGAATTAGCAACTAAAATACATCTATTCGGGGTATAAAATGTACAGTTTTGGGTGCTTATCACTTCTCAAAACCATGATGTGGGCAAGTGTTAACTAACTTTTGGAAGTGCTCCCAACATCGATCAAATGGCCCATTTTCTTGTTGTTTGAAAGCTTGAATTTGAGCTTTAATGGAGTTCGTTCGATGTTGGGGGAAGAATTTCAGAAGAAACTTAGATTGAATTTTTCTCCGTGATCCAATTGAGTTTGGTGATAAAGACCATAGTCAGGTCTTAGCTTTATCCTTCAAAGAGAAAGGAAACAGTTTTATGCAAACGACGTCTTGGGTACAAGTTTGACCGTTAAATGTGTCGCACGCCTCTTCAAACTCATGGATGTGGAGGTAAGGTTTCTCCGAATCCATACCGTGAAAATTGGGAAGAATTTGGATCATTCCGTTTTGAAAGTAAATTGTCCCGCATTGTACGGAAGTAGAATGCACCACGGAGTGATGGTTCGCTCGGGATATAAGAGCTCTCTCATGGGATGATACGGCATCTCACCCTCACCCGTACTAAAACTAGCGTTATTCAACATGGCTCTCTCTCCAAAAGACTCGAATTCCTCACTCAGTGACCTCGAAGTGTGACTCGTAATGGAATTAGGTAGTTTAGGAGGTGGAACCCAAAATTGCGGAGCATTAGGAGTGTGTGGACTATCGAGGTCGTTCTCTACTATCGGATTCTCGTGAATGCGGGTGGGAGTGTCTTGAGGAGTTTGTTGCGGATTTCTCATGAAAAGACTTGAAAGATGCTATATTTTTTTATTTATTTTTTTGGAATATATGATTTTATGATTTTTTTGGATTTTTAATAATTAGAGTCAAATTTTGGAATTAAATCGACCTAACCTAAAAGTCTACCTAGTCCTCGACACCGGTGCCAAAAACTTAACGCGACTTTAAAAGTGTTTCTAGTGCTTGCTTCTATTGACTCAATTGTAAGCCAATAGCTCAAGTATAAATCCAGTAACAATGGGTATCGAACATAGGGACTTAGATGAAGAATCGTGACAACGAATAGGAAAGACGTTTAACCCCACGAATGATTCAAAAAAGGAAGGAAAAGAATATGAATTGTGATCGTGCCTATCAACTAATGAAATTTGAATTAAATTAATAACTAACTACGCATGCCAGAAGAACTAAATTATACTTTAACTATATGAGAGAAAATAGAGTTAGGGTACACTCCCCCAAACCGTCGGTGTTTACATAGAACACAAAAGCTTCAAAAAGATATTTCTTTATTCAAAGAGACATCAAATACTCTCTAAGCATTCGACATATGACAACTAAATGCCGCACAATATCAAATAAAAAAAATTATTTGACGAGGATGAAAAGTTATCAAAACGCCAATTGCACCCTTAAACATTCCGGTTACCTAGGGCAAACGGAATTAGAAGGCCTACAATATTTATCTTGATAAAGTTCAAACCTTTGAATGATGAATTACGTTGTATTCACTTTTAAATCCATATGTGTTACCTAGGTTGGGTTCATGTACCCCAACCCGCTAAAAACTTAGCCGGACATGGTGTAAATATGACTAAACATTAATCTACGTTGCATGAAATCAATCTTGCGCTAAAAGTGTGATCAAACGTAAAAAAAAGACTTCTAACTAAGAAATAAATGATTCACAAACCAAAAAGATGAGAGAAATTGAAAGCAATAAAGGAACTATACTTGTATTGATGAAAAAGCCTTGAATTCTATGTTAAAAGATGAATAATTGTTAAAGAATGTTAATCCTAGGGTTCTTGCCTTCAAGAAGCTCTCAAAACCATGTAAAAACTAACTCCCTAATGTCTAGTATTATAATAGAATATAACTCTCACGTTTTATTAAGTGTTTGCACCATGCACAACTCTAATTTTAAAGAATAAAAAATGCAGATTTCGTCCCCCCGAACTAGTTTTATTTTTTCCATCTTTACTGGGCAAACCGGTTCGCTTATTACAGTGTGCCGAAACGGTTATGAGTCCTAATCATCGGGTCGGGTAGATTTTTACAGTTTACCAAACAGTTCCCCTTGTTTTCCATGGGTTCGGTTTGCCTATTCCAGTGAGGGGAACCGATTTTGTCATGCCTCTATCAATTCGGTTCTCTGCATTTTTCCTTTTCTCTTTGAAAGTTTGAAGCTTCATAACTTTGCAACCGTGACTCAGATTTGGATGCCTTTTCTTCCTACTCGCTTGTGGACTCGAGGCCTTTAACTTCTTTTTATGTCCCGTGCCCGAATTCCTTATACAAAATTACTCTATTGCCCCTACTTTCCTTCCTTTCTTTCTTTCTTGATTTTTGAGTTTTCTCTTTTCTTCACTTGTATAAAATACCTGCAAAATGTAAGAGAAATACAAAAAACTCAATGCACTAGATAGAAGATGTCAGTAGCAAGGATGTGAGATAAATTAACTCAAATTACACCGCACGGCGTAATAAAAGCCTCTAAATTATGGGAAAGAATATGAAGAATTTATGCCTAACAAGTGAGCATTAAAACAAGCCGAGTTCTTTGATGACAGCCTCTTGTCAAAGGGCATATGATGACTTTTGGTAATTAAGACTTCAATAGCTTAGCCCTGAAAGATTCCTATGACTTAGAGTGTGGATTGATAACCTCGGGAATTTGTGGAATTGGTGGATTAATAATTTCGAGGATGAAATTTTCTAAGGAGGGAAGAATGTAACACTCGGCCTGCAACTTTGATCGTACTTGTGTGATTTGGTGACTTGGTAGGACCAATTGGGCTTTGGACTTGTTGAGCTGGACCATAAGTCAAACTTGGGTAATGTAGTGACCTTGACATAACCGAATTGGAGTTTCTTTAGCCTAAAGTTTAAACGGTGAAAAATAAAAGTCGTACAAACGAGGAGCTCATATCGTTCGAAAGAGTCGTTCGAACGAACTTCTAACGACTTGGAAATGGTCAATTTCATTCGCTCTCTGGAATTTTGTTAGATGTCCACGTTCGAATGAGGGGCCTAGTCATTCGAATGAGAGGGCATTTCCAATTCGAACGAGGTGTTCCTCACGCCCCATTTAACCTTAGAACTTAGCCTCATTATTACTTCAAAGTCTCATTCAAACTAGAAGCCAATATCATTCGAATTAGGGGGAAGTTCGTTTGAATGATCGAAAAAAAATCTTGAAAATTCTGCATATTTTAATGTGCTGTTATGATGTGGAGCGTCGGATTGGATGATGTGTTGAGCTCTCAACAAATCAAATCAAAATGTGTGATAAAAAACTTAATTGACGTTGGGGTAAAGGGTTAAGTTTGGGGGCATTTGGATAATTTGACCCTTAGGGCATTTTCCATCAGATCCCCCCTACACCTGTCTAGCCTTGGTAGCTTCCCCACCTTAAACCACCACAAACCACCCTAACACCACCATCTCTCCACCCAAACCACCATAGTTTAACCATTTTCTAGTATATTTAAGTTTATAAAACTGACCTACACCATTATTGGACAAAATTACAAATCCATGGAGATATTGTTGGGTATTTTTAAGAAGAAGGTAGAAGAAATCATGGAGTTTGAAGGGGGTTTATGGAGCTTTCAAGAAGATAAGCATGGTGGAGTTAGAAAATATCTTTAAGGGCACCGTAGCAGGTGGGAGGTTTCCATCTTCTTCTACATTCATCCACCATTGTTGAAGCATCCTTTGAGGTTGAAAACTCTATTCTTAGCTTGAGAACTCTATTTTGCATATTATTGCTTTCGTATCTAGAGTTTATTAAAGTAGAATACATATATGATTTAAGAAGTTAATTTCTTATGTTTTTGTGAAAAAGATGATAATTTATGAAAGATCCCAATAGTTTTGAGAAAAATTATATATATCATGAAATCTTGATATCTAAACATTTTATGGAATAAAATATTTAAAATGATATTTCTCTTGTTGAAAATATTTTACGAACAAATGTCTCAAGGTTTTCTTTTGAAAATTGAGATTTTTGTATAAATAAACATTTACTCAAGCATTGAAGAAGTAATAATGATTTTTAGCTTGAAAAGCACGTTTATGCCAATATTGTGAAATTTCTCAAATGAACCGTATGTTAGACCCATTTAATAGGATTTTTGGACTTGAAATCCTTCTTCCCGTGTATATAAACTTATAGTTTTTTTTTATGACGAGCATATAAACAAATTTGAGTAGGCATAAATTCTTTCGAAATTATCCCCTAATTCAGTATCTTTTAGCACCTCGGATAATGTAATTCATCTTAATTTATCTCGTTTCTATGCTACTGACCTTTCTATGTAGTATCTCGAGTTTGTGCCTTTTTCATGATATTTACAAGTATTTATTGCTAAGTAAGAGAGGAAAAAGGTCAAAGCACAAAAATGAATCATGGAAGAAAAGTAAAAAGGGCAAAAGCGTAATTTCCATCAGGAATCTGGACGAGAACCCAAAATGAAAGTTGAAGATCTCGAGTCTGCAAGTGCATAGGCAGAAACGACATCCCATTGTGAGTTCCGAAGAACAGGTTACAAGGTTCTAAAGATGAGAGATAATGAAGAGAGAATGAGGAGAAATTGAAGAGAAATTGACTTTAAGACCGAACCGATCATATTTTCAACAAAAAGGGATCGATCCAAGCCCTTAAAACTCACTGGCAAAAATCACAATCCGGACCGATCCTATTTCCAACAAAAAAGGACCAATCCGTATTCTTATCATCGTACTGTAAAAATTTACATATCGGACCGATCTTATTTTCAACAAAAACGGACCGATCCAGATTTGGAACCAGGCCGAACCGAGCATATTCAATGGATCGGTCCGGTGAAGATAAATATGATTTTCTTATTCCTATTTTAAAGTTTGATTCAGCTATTGATAAGACGCAAATATTGTGTATTTCACCCGTTAACCTACGCATTATTAGCCCCCTCGGGTATCTTAATCCCTATATTTATGCTCGTTAACCAGACAACCTCGGATTTCTATGTTAACATGTTTTGCATGGGTTAATTGAGCTTTTGTAGGTATTTGGATGCTTAGTATGAAGTTCGGACGCATTCCGGTGAAGTTCCGTAAACAATCGCACGCGCAAGGGCATTTTAGTCTTTTCACAGCTTGGGTACCTAGCTTGACATCTCACGGAAGTTGTAGCCCTCCTCGCTAGCTTCGCGTGGCCGTGAACGGTGCGCGATTCCGATTCATAACGAAGAAGTTACGGCGATTTCAGCGGAGGAAAAACAAGGAAAGTAAAATAGGAGAAGGAGAAGAAGAAAAGAGGAATGCAGTAGGCTGCTGCATTCTGCCCTGCTTGATCGATCGATCGACGCTTATGGTTGATCGATCGACCATTCTGATTTGCCGAAGTTTTGCCTAAGTCGATCGATCGACCAAAGGGGTCGATCGATCGATGCTCTGTTTTCTGCAGATATTTTACCTTCTTTTCTTTCTTATTTATTTTTATTCCAACTTACTATATATGCCAATTTTGTTGTAATAAACAGGGAGAACGTTTTTAGATAGTTTTTAGGTTAGAATAGTTAGGGTTTTGGTTTGGAGAGCTCATTTTCTCTTCCTCTTGGATTGATAACCCATGTGGTTTTGTAAGATTGAACAATTCTCTTCCATTTCCTTTAATATAGTTTGTATTTCTTCATTTCTTGTGTAATTTTCATGCTTTCATAATTAGGTTTTCTTTCTTTAATTCTTGCTTTCTTAGTTTAATTTAGTTTACTCATGCTTAGCCCCTAGATAAATAGGGTCGGGATTGCGTTTCCGCCATTTACGGGTTTGGACCTCGAAAGTTAGGGTTTCGTGTAAAATTGCGTTTAATTGAAACCGCGTGTATTAAAGTTGGATTGTTATGCATTTAACTTTCTTTGTCACGCAACGTTAGTGTTTATAGCGACAATAAGAATTTAATCCTCGTGCGACCATTTTCCATTAAATGTTTAATCTCGCAACTTTGGCTTAAATTCGTTATTGCGATGTTTATGCTTAATTGAAAATGCTCGATTAAATTGCTTTCGAGCCTTAACTCTAATTAGTAGTTGTTTCGGCCCGTGTGGTAGAATGCGATCCCGATCCTCGCTTTCCTTTAATTTAGCGTTAACTTCTCTTTTTATTTATTCACGACAACCAACCATCACCTTTTCATTTATTTATTTTACACTTTTATTCCTGAAGTAATTAAACAATTAACATCTAAAATTCAATCACTCCCTGTGGATTTCTTACGATACCCGACTTACCGCTGTGCTTGCTTGTCAAGTGTAGTAGTAGCTTAGGTTTTCTTTGTATCGCGGCGGTGAAACACACAACGATTGTGTCCTCACACGAACACACTTTTTCCTCCCGGTCACAAAATGGCGTCGTTGCCGGGGAGTGTGTTTTAGATAGTAATTGTTTTATTATTTCGTAGTATTTTTCCTTTTGTATTTGTATTCTTTGTTTTAACCTTTTTTGCAGGATTTTCATACTTTGAGCGCTAAGAAACTTTGATTCGTGGTTGCTCACTTTCTTGCTCGGATTCTCCATCTACAAACAACGAGGTAACCATGTCCTACTATTATAGTTATTACGGTTATTCTAATGATTCATACTTTGGGGATAGTTTTCAAGTTTTCCATTTTCAAGATTTTCTTGAAAATGAAAGACTTGAAAACATTTATCGGAATGAAAATCGTTATTGGGAGCTTGAGTTGGATTCATTATTCGAATCCAATGACGATTCTTATTTCATTACTTTCGAAGATGAGTTTCAACCAAATGAGGAGTCCGAGGCTCTTGAGCCGAGGAAGCCTACTTTGGAAGAAACTTTGCTTCTTTACTCCCAAGGTTTGGAAAGCCTAAATGATGCTAGAATGAGACTTGGTGCACTTTGCGATGAGATGAATTCTTATGCACAAAACAACGAGGAGGTGGAAACTTGTGTTTCACCTAAATTTTTTGAAGAATTTCTCATCGAGTGTGCATCTTTCTCCCCCGAAATTCAATCTCCTTCCGACGATGAGTCGATTGAGATTGAATTTGTTTCATCACCATATTCGTTTTCCGTGATCGAACCATTAGAATTACCGGTTGATTCCTGTGAGTCGGTAGAAACTTTTAAAACTTCTACACTTTTTTCCGATGAGGACTCTTTACCGGACTTGTTTTAGATGGATGTTATCCTCATGTGTGCACCATCTCCCATTCCAGTTGAAAAACCTTTGGGAGATGAATCGATTTTTCTTGGTCCTCTAGTGTTCTTGTCCCCCTTGTTATCCAAATCCCCCATCGTCCGCCCAATATTTCAAATTGGCGATGGTTCACTTTTTTCACCACCCACATGCCTTCCGTTGTTCAAAAGGAATTCTTATTTTTCGGGAGGCATGTTCCTTTTGGAGGGTCCACCGTTGATCTTTCAAAGTCAAATCCCTTTTTGGGTGGACCCTCAACTATTTAGACTTCTAGTGTATAGTTAGTGTGTAGTCTAAATAGTAGGTTGTAAATAATTAGCTTTTTAATTTTCTATCTTTCCTATTTTTCTTTCCTTTTAATTTAGTCTAGTGTAATTAGTTAACTTTTTGTTATTTGTTTTTGCTATGCTCGGTACTAACTTGTTTTGTAGATTCCTTTAGACTCGCGCTTATGGAGATCGCTCCAATTTTGGGTAATATCGTTCTTTTCCTCTCTTTGTGTTGTGTTCTTAATGCGCATTGAGGACAATGCAACATTTAAGTTAGGGGGTGTAGGATATTCTATCCATTTCATGTGTAGTCCATGGATTTGCTCACATTTAGTTACTAAGTATGCCTTTTTGTGAAAAATTTAAAAAATTTCAAAAATATTTTCCTTCTTTTTTCTCCTTTGTTGGGCATTTTGCCTTGTTTCCGATAATAAATTTTAATAATTGCCCGATCCAATAGACAACTCAATGATGCATGTTCTCGATTTTAGAAGTTATTGGACTTTAGTCCTCAAATCATTGATATTGTGAATAACTTCATGAATTAAACTTTATCCCATGAGCATATGCACTTTCCTTGTTATATTGATTTGGTTTAAGATTTTTATAACTCGGTAATCTTTTGTTGCATTGTATATACTTACACCGAGTAAGCTTTGTACCTTTCGTCGTTTGTGAGTGTTATACACTATTCTTTCCTCTTTGAAAACGTTGAATTCGTTGGTAATCTCTCTAATCTTTCATTTGACCATTCATTAATTGAGTTCATACTTGAAATGTGTTACTTGATCATGATTTTCATATATTGTTTTGACTCGAGAATTGCGTAAACTTTAGGAAATGATCATAGGCCCTCTTTGTTATATCACCCTCATTAGCCTTGACCTCACTTTATATGTTTCCCTAGTCAACCCCTTTGAGCCAAAATATAGCCTTTCGTTTCATAACCCCATTCCCATAACCAACTCCGCATTGGAGTTTTAGCCCATACATACACTTTCCATACCTTTGTTTGGAATGATACTTGGGATTGAATGATGATTATTGTAGTGTGGTTGCAATTTAAGCATATGAGAGTTTGAAAAGTAAAGAAAAGTGATGTGAAAAAAAGTTAAGAAAAAGAGAAAGCAAAAAGCAAAAGAAAACAGAAGAGAAAAATGAGAAAAAGAAGAAAAGAAAAGAAAGAGAAAGTTGTATATGTTGTGTATATTGTTCAATAAGCTTTGATTACTCTCCAATTGTTATATCTAATGCTTGTTTGGAAGTTACTTTCCATTTTTGATATTGCCCGCATCCTTCCCATTATTCCAAGTTTTCATCTCCAAACACTTTGAATACGTACCTATACCTTTCATTTCCTACCTTAACCCCAAACCTACATTACAACCCTATTACAAGTCCTATGTGATCTTAGGTTCATGTAATTCAAAGGTTTAAATAGTTTTGATAATCTGTGAAAATGCATTTCGCCTCTTTTAGTGTGCGGTATCCTTTCATTGAGATTGCAAGCTTTTCATTTCCTATATAGCGTTCCTCATTTGTGACATGTGCGCGGCCTAGTTTCCATTTACATTTACTCTTTATGCCCGCATGTCCCGTGTATTACCTCCCTTTTCATAGTGAATTCATTTGTTGAGCGTAATGCCCGTGAGGATTGAATGTATGCTTGCTTTGATTAGTATCCGGTTTATATAAGTTTTTCACCAAATCACACTATGCATGTGCTTTCCCCCCTCCCACTTTTAAAGTTTCAATTCTATGAGGTGCATTCAACCTGTTAATAACAACGGACTTTAGCTTGAATTCGTTCAATATGCTAATAACATGTTTGAAATCTTTTTCGTTGTTGTTGAGTTTGTCGCATGTTGGGTTGGGCATATTTTGAGGAAACCATATGATGTTTGTGGGTATCATCACTGAAAACCCTCACGAGACAACACTCGTCCACTAGGGTAACCTAGGGGTTTAACGGCTTATTGCATACGCTAAATGCAATCGAATCGCCCGCGAAAGTGGCCTTATGCTTTTATACCATACTTTTGTACTTCTCCTGCTTTTGGTTTTCTTGTAGTTCTTGTTGTTTCCTATTTCATTGCTAGGGACTAGCAATATGTAAGTTAAGGGGTGTGATACGACGCAAATATTGCGTATTTCACCCGTTAACCTACGCGTTATTAGCTCCCTTGGGTATCTTAATCCCTATATTTATGCTCGTTAACCAGACAACCTCGGATTTCTATGTTAACATGTTTTGCAGGGGTTAATTGAGCTTTTGTAGGTATTTGGATGCTTAGTATGAAGTTCGGACGCATTCCGGTGAAGTGTGAAGTAATTAAACAATTAACATCTAAAATTCAATCACTCACTGTGGATTTCTTACGATACCCGACTTACCGCTGTGCTTGCTTGTCAATTGTAGTAGTAGCTTAGGTTTTCTTTGTATCACGGCGGCGAAACACACAACGATTGTGTCCTCACACGAACACACTTTTTCCGCCCGGTCAGCTATATCTCTGGATTTTCCGTTATATGTTTAACTTCTAGTTATTATTAGACAAGGGGGGTTCGAACATTTATTTTTTTATTAATTAGTTTTTAGATAGAGAAATCTCTCTCACCTGTGTTGCAAACCCTAGTTTTGAAGATTGATTGCAAGATTCAGATTTGATTTATAGATTTAGTGAATGCAAGTAATTTCATTTCATTGCTCTAATTTCTTTCTTATTTGGCTAATTAATTCTTCCAATCCCAATTTCACTTTCAAAAACTACCAATTGTTTTTGTTCATCTCTTTTATGGCAATCATGAATCTTGTTAGTTTAAGAGTTAATATTTTTCTTCACCTAATCATGTCTGGCTAAACGTCCTTAGGGTCGAGGAGCATGAACCCCACCCGATGTAATTCACCGTAATTGGAAATGGATTTTTGAATTGAATCTTAAAGGAATCGTGTTGCGTGACTATCGCAACCGTCGTAAGACTTTTGATCTCGTTTGCCCTAGGTAACCGGGATGCTTAAGAGTGCGACGTGCGTGTAGTTAATGTGACACTGCTTTATTCTTACTTTTAATTTCATATTATGCGGGCTACGATCCTTCATATACAGAATGCTTAGGATTAATGAAGATTGGGTTCATTTAAAATTCTAATTCCGAAATCTAGTCTCCTAGGAGGTGAATTACTAGGGTGTGGGGGATTGTAACTTGACCTTTTGTTCTCGTTTGTAATTAAATATTTTACACATTTGCCATCAGTTCTTAGACTAATTAGCGTAGTTGCATTCCATTCATAGTTAGTCTAGTTAGTCATTACTTTAAATCTGCATTTAGACTATAGTTGACCTCCCATTCAAAATATATTTTCGTTTCTTTTAGAGTCAAGTTAGGGTTCTCCGTCTTTCCAACATCGTCATTATTTTCTCGTCCTATTTTCCTGAGGATCGATACCCGACTTATCGAGATTATTACGTGAGCGACAGGCTTGCACTTGAGCCTAGCTAGCACGCACACTAGAACACATTGGTGGTCGCGTTAAGTTTTTGGCATCATTGTCGGGGACTTAGGTAGACTCTAGGTTAGATCGAGTTAATCTAAAATCTTGACCAAAAATTCAAAATAAATAAATAAATAAAATAAAATAAAATAAATAAACAAAAAACATCTCTCAAAAGCCTATTAATGAAAAATCCAAAATGAACTCCTCAAGCCACTCCTACGCGCATTCACGAAAACTCGATAGTTTAGTACAACCCAGACAACCCACATAGCCCTCGCGTTCCTCAATTTTGGATTCCACCTCCTACACCGCCAAATTCATTGTCTAGTTACACTTTGAGTGACCCATCTTGTTACATTTCAGTTTACACGCCTAGTTCACCGAGTGAGGATATCGAGACGTTAAGTGAGAGAGCCATGTCATAGCACGGAAGCGTAGGTGCTGGTGAGGCACCTTATCGACCTTTGAGAGAATTCTTGTACCCTGAGCAGTCAGTCACTCCGGGATGCATATTCCTCCCATATAATGCAGGACAATTTCCTTTCGGGAATGGCATGATACAAATCCTTCCTACATATCACGAAATGGAATCGAAAATGCCCTATCTCCACATTAGGGAGTTTGAAGAGGCGTGCGAAATGTTCAGCGATCAAGTATGCACGAAAGATGTGATCCGCCTCAAGATTTTCCCATTTTCTCTTAAGGATAAAGCTAAGACCTGTCTATGGCCTTTACCTCCCAATTCGATTACGTCATGGAACGATTTACAATCCAAGTTTCTCAAGAAGTTTTTCCCTCCACATTGAATGAACTCCATTAAGGCTCAAATTGAAAACTTACGACAAATAGAAAATGAGCCATTTGATCGATGTTTCGAGCGTTTCAATGAGTTAGTTAGTTCATGCCTTCATCATGGACTTGATAAACAGCAAATCATTTCATTCTTCCATAATGGGATAAACATCAACTCCAAACAACTTGTTTAAATAATGTGTAATGGCCCCTTTATCGAATTAGACGCTAATGATGCTGAGCTCCACTTAAGGTATGTCACCGACACTGCTCAAGCATGGGATACATCCGACCCTAGTGTTCAGAATCGAACTCGCCAATCGTCCACCACTCCATCGGCGTCCAGTCTATTCAACGCCAACTCATGCCCATGACAAACTATCGACTCGATCAAATTGATAAAGGTATGAGAGAGTTACTCGCTATGCGCGTAAGAGAACCAACTGGCCCCATACACATCCCCGTTGAGAAGGTATGTGCTATTTGTGAAGCGGGACATTCAACGGAGGAATGTCCGACGATTCCCGCTTACAAAGTTATGCTTAATGGAGGGTAAATGGTGTAGGAGGATTCAAAGGTAATTCGGTGCGCCGCACGAAAATTCTTATAAACCTTCATGGAAAAACCACTCAAGTTTTAGCTATGGGCAACCGCAGGCTGCATTGAATCCTAATTCACATGTTTCCCCTTCTCCACCTCTCCACTTTCAGCAAGCACCACCTATGCAAGGACACAGGCCATCACCGCCTCCTCCAGCTCCATATATCACTCCACTACGGAGAACTCTTGAGGACACGATACACCAATTTATAAATTCGCAAAGTGCAACTAATGTTAGATATGAGCGTATGTTCACCGACATAAATGCGAACATTTCGAAGTTACAATCGTCGTTGAGTGTCCAAGATAAGGGTAAGTTTCCTACTCATGGACAAAGTCCTCCCCAAGGTAAAACTAGTGTTAGCTCTACTTCCACAGAACATCAAGAGCAATGTAAAGCCATAACCATTTTACGTAGTGGGAGGGTTGTTGATTTATCAACTCCCCCATACGACGCATCGAACGATAGGGAGATTTTGCCTAGCCTGAAAGAGGGTGAAGATGTCCCCTTGAAAGAGAGTGAAAAGGACGACACTAGTGACCCAGAGATCGTAGTGAAACCACCCACCATAGCATCATTTCCTTAACAGTTGGTGCCTTCCCAAAAAGGTAACCCCTGTGATGATGTGCTATAATTTCTTAAGCAAGTGAAGTTAAACTTACCTTTCCTCGATGCCATCAAGAAAATTCCTACTTATGCAAAAGTTATTAAAGACTTATTGACGGTAAAGAGGAAGCTTAAGGTAAAGAAGAACGTGTTTCTAGCACAAAATGTGAGCTTCGTTCTACTCAATGATCTCCGTCCAAAGTTCAAGGATCCAGGTGCACCCCCCATTTCCTGCATCATAGGAGAGAATCGAATCGAAAAAGCCTTACTCGATTTAATGGCTAGTGTCAATATCCTCCCCTACTTCATCTATAAGTAACTTGATTTGGGTGAGCTCAAGCCCACAAATATCACTCTCCAATTAGCGGATCAAACCGTGAAGATACCAAGAGGTATTGTAGAGGACGTGATAGTCCAAGTTGACACTTTCTACTTCCCAGTAGATTTTGTCATTTGGGATACGGAGCCCTCCTTCGCCTCGAGTAATCATGTTCACATTATCATTGGTCACCCATTCTTAGCTACAGCTAATGCATTGATTAACACTCGAATGGGAAGATGCAACTCACTTTTGGGAACATGACTTTAGAGACCAACATTTACAACATAGCCCAACATGTGGGGGAAGAAGATGATCTTCACGTAGTGAGACTTAGTGATGAGATTACAGAGGAGCACATAGAGGAAAACTATAGTGAAGACGCGCTAGAAGTTTGCCTTGCATCATGTAATGAGAGTGCGAGAGCGTACACCGACTTTGAGAAGGAGATAAAGGAGTTGAGAGAGATACTTGATTAGAGAGCATCGTACGAGGACATGAGAGATGTAAGTTGGGTTTCTAAATTTGAGGAACTACCACCGAAGGAGGCACGCATGGTTCCCTCCAATAAAAAATTTCCTACCCTCGAAGTAAAGAAACTACCCTCTAATGTCAAATATGCTTATTTAGGAGAGAACGATACATTTGCTATTGTTGTCTCATCTAGCCTAGATGAAGAGCGGTAAACTGTTGAAAATTTTGAGGAAACACTAAAGTGATTTTGGTTAGTGCATAGCTGATTTAAAGGGTATAATTCCTTTTATTTGTGCCCATAAAATCCACATTAAGGAGGATGTGAAGCCCTCAAGGGAAATGCAAAAAAGATTGAACCCCACCACGAAAGAGGTAGTGAGGGCAGAAATTATTAAGCTGTTGGATGTCAGGATAATTTACCCAATCTCGGATAGCAAGTGGGTGAGTCCTATACAAGTTATCCCGAAGAAGTCGAGCATACTATGATTGAAAATGCTAATGGTGAGCTAGTCCCCCAACGTACCACCACCAGGAGGCACATTTGCATTGATAACCGAAAACTCAATGCGGGAATTAGGAAAGACCATTTCTCCTTGCCATTCATTAATCAGATGCTAGAGAGAGTAGCTCGACACCCTTATTATTGCTTCCTAGATGGTTATTCCGGATATAACTAGACAGAGGTAGACGTACTTGACTAAGAGAAGAGAACTTTCACATGTCCTTTTGGTACGTTTGCCTATAAGCGTATTCCATTCGGATTGTGCAATGCCCCCGCGACCTTTCAAAGGTGCATGTTAGGTCTCTTTAGTGACATGATTGAGAGAGGAATTGAATTATTCATGGGTGACTTTAGCATTTTTGGCACCTCTTTCGATCTTTGTTTAGCAAATCTTGAGAAAGTCCTTTCCCGGTGTGTGGAGAAGAACTTAGTGCTGAATTGGGAAAAATGTCATTTTTTTGTCACTGAAGGAATAGTTCTTGGCCACATTGTCTCATCCAAAGGAATTGAAGTTGATAGCGCTAAGATAGATGTCACAGCTGAGCAACCCCGACCAAAATCATTAAAAGACGTGTGTTCCTTCTTACGCCACACAGGGTTCCATAGAAGGTTTATTAAGGACTTTAACGCCATCGCTAGGCCCTTGAGTAACCTTCTCATGAAGGACACCCCATTCTAGTGGAACGAAGCATGCCTAGGTTCTTTTGAATAATTGAAAATCATGGTTGTTTACGATCCCATCATGCAAGCCCCGGATTAGTCCTTTCCATTTGAGCTCATGTTTGATGCAAGTGATTTTGTGATAGGGGCTATTTTGGGATAAAGGAAAGACAAAAAGGCTCATGTCATCTACTACGCTAGTCGAACTTTAACAGGACTACAACTCAATTACTCCACCACGGAGAAGGAATTGGTAGCGGTGGTATTTGCTCTAGACAAATTTTGTTCCTACCTTATTAGTTCACCCATTACTTGTTTCACCGACCATGCGGCTTTAAAATAACTCCTTGCAAAGAAAGATGCAAAGTCGCGCCTCATAAGGTGGATCCTACTCCTACAAGAGTTTAATCTCTCCATTAGAGACAAGAAAGGAGTAGAAAATGTTGTTGCCTATCACTTATCCCGGCTTTCATACGACGTACCTAGCGATCCTATACCCATAGATGAATATTTCTCGGATGAATAACTCTTTGACACCTCGTCTCTCCCCTGGTTTGTGGATATAGTCAATAATCTTATCACAAGAGCCACCCCTCCCGATTAGACACCGCAAGAGAAGAAGAGGTTCATTACTTAGTCCCGTATGTTTTTCTATGATAATCCATTCCTCTTTAAGTATTGTGCGAACCAATTCATCCGACAGTGTGTACTGGATGATGAAATACCCAAAGTCATCAAATTTTTTTCATTCGAAACCATGTGGAGGCCATTTCTCGATAAAAAAAAATGGTCGCTAAAAACCTCCAAAGCGGTCTCTACTAGCCCACCATATTCCGAGATGTGAGAAAGTGTTGCAAATCATGCGATAGGTGTCAACGGATGGGAGCAGTTACCCGACGAGATATGATGTCATTAACCCCGATACTCATTATTGAGATCTTTGACTGTTAGGGTATTGACTTCATGGGCCCTTTTCCCCAATCTTTTGGATACCTATACATCCTTGTTGCATTAGATTACGTTTCTAAATGGGTGGAAGCCATTACTACCAAAACAAATGGCGACAAAGTGGTGATATATTTCCTGCAGGAACACATACTTTCTCGTTTCGGTGCTCCGAAAGTGATAATTAGTGACAATGGCACGCATTTTTGCAATAAGCCATTCAAAAAGCTTTATAAGGAAGTATGGCGTCGTTCACAAGGTTGGAAGGACCTATCACCCACAAACGAATGGGCAGGCTGAGTTGGCGAATAGGGAAATCAAGAACATCCTCGAGAAGACCGTCGATCCTAATCGAAAAGATGGGTCACTTCGATTGAATGATTCGCTATGGGCCTATCGTACCGCCTACAAGAACCCACTCGGAATGTCTCCGTTCCGCTTTGTGTATGGCAAGCCTTGCCATCTTCCCATAAAGTTAGAACACAAAGCGTATTGGGCCATTAAGAGGGTGAACTATGACATGGATAAAGCTGATGAAGCTCGCAAGCTTCAGTTAAATGACTTAGAGGAAATAAGCAATGACGCGTATGAGAATGCTAAAATATCCAAAGAAAGGATGAAACTCGCCCACGACAAGATTATTCGACAAAAGGAGTTTTTTCCATGGCTAAAGGTGCTCCTCTACAACTCTCGGCTTCAACTATTTTCGGGCAAGTTGCGATCTCGGTGGACTGGCCATTCGTTATAAAGAACGTATTCCCCCACAGAGCTGTGGAATTGGAATATCCGAAAGGGGGAAGTTCGTTCAAAGTTAACGGATAATGCCTAAAGCCGTACTGGGAGGCGTGCATGGAAGATATTAACACCATCTGGTTGTCGGACCCCGTTTATGGGGTCGAGTGAACTGAGAAAGAGCAGTCATTGCACCCCTGACATATATGGGGTGAAATCTTGTGTATAATCGTTGTTATTCAGTTAGGGTCGTTAGAGTCTGTAGGTTTAAGTTTTGAGAAGTTAAGGGTAAGCACTAAGCACAAATTCTGAAGGAGCATCCGTAGTAGAATTGGAGTTTATGGAAGGTTTTATGTGTGATTATGAAGAAAAATGAGTTAGGTAACCCTGTAGTTGAAAGAGGAGCATTTCTGCACCTTAGGGGAATTCTGGAAAATTTGGGAACCCGGACCGATCCGCTCTTGGGAACCCGGATCGGTCTGGTACCTCCAACTCTACAACTCCCTAGGTTCACCCCCACCCCCCACCCCCAATCCATTCATCTCCCTCCATTTCCTCTATTACCACTTCCCAACCCTTTTTCCCTCCAAAAAACATCCCCTTTCCCTCCCAAACCATTCCCTCCAAAACCTAACCCCTCCCCTTACCCTCACCTATAAATACACACCTATCCCACTCCTTTTTCACCACAACTTTCCATCATCCCCACTCTCTTCCTCTATGTTCCAACCTCTATTTACAACACCATCCCCCTTTCATGGCCAACTAACCACCCCCAAAAAAATACAACTCAACGGTCATTGCCGAAAATAGGCCACCCCCGTTCCGTTCCTACGAGGAGTAGCAATGGTGTCGACGGTTCTTCAGTCACTCATGCAAGCTGCACATAGAGAGGTAGGTTCTTTGGAATGAGCTACCCGAAAGTGTCACCAACCTCTTCATCACAAAGGGGTGGTGCCTCTTCTTCAATGAACCATTCGGGGCCTTCTGAGCAAACTAAGTGCGCTCTTTCTATGGGTCCCTCGTACGCACCGGTAATTTTTAAGCCGAGGCGTACATTTACCAAACTCGTGTACCGTTCTCTCTCGACATCCTCATATGCAAATTGACGGAGAAGGATGTCCCTCACCCATCCCCATATATATACCCCAATAGCAACCCACCCCTTGCCAAAAATGTTTGCATTTCTCGTATAGCTCCTGACCAACAGTGGAGATCACCTTCTAAATCGTTTGCGCCAATATTCTCCAAATCTCAAACGATTCCGTCATGCGCCCTCGGCAATAAACCCCTGTCTACCACCTCTATGACCTAAACTCCACCATTCATTTGGCCTGCACAATGTACAAAGATATTTTCCACGCAGCCACGATGCAAAAGGCGCTGCCCCGCTCTCTTATGCTCGGCAACGGGTTTCCTCACCTTCCAAATCCTTTTGGACAGGTCACCCGCAATAAGAGCGCGATGCAGAGGGAAATTTACCAAGCTAGGTGGGAAGCCGCTAATAGTGATGTAAGCGATGAGGACGAGTTAAGCGACGAGTCTGTGGCAGATGAGGTGGCAACTGATGATGTGAGTATGGCCGATGGCGAGGAGCCCGAGTATGTGGAGGAGGATTTTGAGCTTCCAGGTGAAGACCTTGATGCACGCATTTCCGCGCTTGAAACACAACTTTCGGGGTTCATTGCTCGCTACGACGCTCATCGGAAGGAAGATCAATGCGCATATCGGCGTGATACGAGCGTGATGCACCATCTTCAAGCTCAAATGATACAAATGTCTTTCAATGCCATTCCCCCGTCTTACTTTTATGATCTCTATGACCTCAATGCCCTCAGACCCTCAAAACAACCCCCGTTTTAGTTTGGTTGTTTTTCGGATGTTTTGGACCTGTTTTTCTTTCCATTTTTCACAGTTTTGTAAACTTTATACATATTTCAATGGAAATTGAACTGCTTATCTCGTGTGTCTTGTGCTTATTTTAAATTATTGCATTTGTGTACTTTGTTCATTAGTTGTTATACTCTCATTAATTCAATTTTTAGTCCTTTTTGCCTAGGGACGATGCAAAAGCCTAAGTTAGGGGGGGTACGCACGCGCTATCACATTTCACAAAGTCCAAATGCACCAAAAAAATAAATAATAAAAAACCAAAAAAATAATTTTTTTGAAAAAGCAAAAAATATTTTTTCTTCAAAATAAATAAAAATTAGAATTTAAATTTTTTGAAAATATCACCGAAATTTTATTTAAAGTCTCAAATTCGCAACAATCCAAACACATAATGCCAAAATTGACTAAAGATAAAAATTGAGCGTGAATTGACGACTTAACGAATAATTGTGAAGACTATTAACCCGGTGAGATGTCGAGCTTATCATTTTTCTGAGTTTTAAAATCAATCCGAGTTAACGACTAACTCAAAGTTCGATTTAGCGTTTAAATAAGTCGTCGGGGATCTCAAATCTTTAACGTCGATCGGTTATGGGAAAAGGTGCTAAATAGATCTCTAAACTTAATTAATTTCGAGACGCATATGGTAAAGTAATTAGTAATTCGGACAATGAAGTAACCCCTCGTTTGTTACACAAAAAGATTAGCCATAAAAAGTCGTGAACAAATCATCCCTTTTGCAAACCCAATTGAGCCGAGTAAATGTTTCCCTTTTCATTTGATTAACCCGAAACACCAAATTAGCCCGAAATTGTGAAAATGAAAAATTTAGAAATTTAGTCTAAGTGGTGCAATAAAAAGGGGCAAGAAAAATAGAAATGCTCAATAAAAATACCAAGAAAAAAAATTTAAAAAAAATAGAAAAAGAAGAGAAAGTGAGCAAATGCCCCAAGAAGCACTAACGGACATCACAAGAAATTTTTCCAATTCCAAAATTCCCAAACGTTTCAAATTTTACCCAATACACCTTATAATCCGAAAAAAGTCCTAACCTAGTTCGAATTGCGAAATTGGTTACCGCGTGGAGAGTTAAGGCACAAAAGATAATAAAAGAGATTAAATGTGTGAATTAGAGATAATGTTTCCGATTTCCCTATAATCGTACTCTAATGACGAGATCCTTCCCACCCTAAATAGTCTGTCTTTCATGATGGTGTGCGTGAACTTGTGTTTCATTACATTTAATCTTATAAATCACGCACATCGAGAGAAAATAGCCACATTTCGAGTGATTCGTTTGCAAGAGTATCCTGTGAGCATTTGAATCAAAATGAATTTTTGGAAGAGTAACGGAATGATCAATCGGTGGAAATCTACAATTAATTTTTGGCTTCGCACACACACACACACGACAAATTGAGACTTACGAATACAAACATAAGGTAATTATTTTTTGAAAAATTTAAATCGAATTTTTTTTAAGTATTTTGAATTTCTTTGAGTCAAAACGAATTTTGTGGGTATATTCACTACAAACCCTCACGAGATACAACTCTTCCTACTAGGGTAACCTAGAGGTATAAAGGCTTTTTGCATATGCTAAATGCAATCGCTTCCCCACGAAAGTGGTACTCTATCCTAATAAAACGATCTTCAAGAGTTGAGCCGTACTTGAATTCTTTTACATTGCTCGGAATGCGCAAAGTTCTAAGTTAGGGAGGTTTGATTAGGCATAAACTCTTTCGAAATTATCCCTTAATTCAGTATCTTTTAGCAGCTCGAATAATGTAATTCATATTGATTTATCTCGTTTATATGCTACTCACCTTTCTACGTAGTATCTCGACTTTTGTGCCTTTTTCATGATATTTTCAGGTATTTATTGCTAAGTAGAGAGAGGAAGAAAGCAAAAGTAGAAGAATGAATGAAGGAAGAAAAGTCAAAAGGGAAAGAGCATAATTAACATCAGGAATCTGGACGAGAACCCAAAATGACAGTTGAAGACCTCGAGTCTGTAAGTGCGCGTAGGAAGAAACGGCGTCCAATTCTGAGTTCCGGAGCAGAAGTTACGAGGTTCTAAAGATGAGAGATAATTAAGAGAGAATGAGGAGAAATTGAAGATAAATTGACTTTGAAGACCGAACCGATCCTATTTTCAACAAAAAGGGACCGATCCGGACGCTTACAACTCACTGGCAAAAATCATAATCTGGACCGATCCGAATTCTTATCATCATACTGGAAAAATTTACATATCGGATCGATCCTATTTTCAACAAAAATGGATCAATCCGAATTCGAAACCAGACCGAACCGAGCATATTCAACGGACCGGTCCGACGAAGATAAATCCGATTTTTTTGTTTCAATTTTAGAGTTTGATTCAGATACAACTCCGAATTTTTCGTGATGTATTTAACTTTTAATTATTGTTAGACAAGGGAGGTTAGAACATTTTTTTTATTAATTAGTTTTTAGAGAGAGAAAGCTCTCTCACTTGTGTTGCAAACCCTAGTTTTGAAGATTGATTGCAAGATTTAGATTTGATTTCCAGATTTAGTGAATGCAAAGTAATTTCATTTCATTGCTCTAATTTATTTCTTATTTGGTTAATTAATTCTTCCAATCCCAATTGCACTTTTAAAAATTACCAGTTGTTCTTGTTCATCTCTTTTATGGCAATCATGAATCTTGTTAGTTTAAGAGTTAATGTTTTCCTTCACCTAATCATGTATGGATAAACGTCTTTAGGGTCGGGGTGCATGAACCCACCCGATGTAATTCACCGTAATTGGAAATAGATTTTTGAATTGAATCTTAAAGAAATCGTGTTGCGTGACTATCGCAACCGTCGTAAGACTTTTGATCTCGTTTGCCCTAGGTAATCGGGATGCTTAAGAGTGCGACGCGCGTGTAGTTAATGCGACACTTCTTTATTCTTACTTCTAATTTCGTATGATGCGGGCTACAATCCTTCATGTACGGAATGATTAGGATTAATAAAGACCATGTTCATTTAAAATTCTAATTCCGAAATCTAGTATCCTATGAGGTGAATTACTAGTGTGGGGGATTGCAACGTGGCCTTTTGTTGTCATTTGTAATTAAATATTTTATACATTTGCCATTAGTTCTTATACTAATTAGCGTAGTTGTATTCCATTCATAGTTAGTCTAGTTAGTCGTTACTTTAAATCTGCATTTAGACTATAGTTGACCTCCCACTCAAAACATCTTTTCGTTTCTTTTAGAGTCAAGTTAGGGTTTTCCGTCTTTCCAACTTCGTCAAGATTTTCTCGTCCTATTTTCCTGAGGATCGATACTCGACTTACCGGGATTATTACTTGAGCGACATGCTTGCACTTGTGCCTAGATAATGAGCACACTAGAACACAGTTGTGGTCGCGTCAAAGTTCAATGAAGGTTTTATTGGGTTTAAACATGAAATAAAGAAAATAAAAAAATTCAACCCTTAAAGTGTGTTAAAAGGTGTGAAAAATGTGGTAAATAAATATTTTAAGACTACATGTGGAAAGAAAGGGAAAATGATATTTTCTTATAAAGTAGTATCCCAAAGGCCAAAAGGATTTTCTTAGCAAAGAAAGTAATAAAACAAAGAGATTTTCAACTTGAAAAGTATGTTACTACAAAGTTTTAAATAAGTTTTAATGAGTTGAAAACATTTAAGAAAGTTAATGGGTGTAACTTAATAATACTTTTGGAAAATGACATTTGTGAAAATGAAGGAAATGACAAGTTTGAAAATAAATGGGTAAAACAGTAATTTTACGTAATGAGGAACATTTTTATGAAATAAAAATATTGAAAAAGGTGTTAGACAAAATGGTCCTAATTGAAAGTGATTTTTGGGATAAAATCAATACAAGTGTATAAAGGACACGAAATGATGATTTAAAAGTGTAACACAAGTTGGGGTAAAAACTCGTGTTTTGGCTTCGATCAGTGAAGGAAAGTTTGATAATGTGGACATTCGAAAAATATTAAAACATATTTATATGGACTCGGATGACACCGAAAATAATTATGGAGGGCCCGGATCCCTAGGGTGAAAGATCCAAAATCACTGACCAGAGCATATGGTATCATAGCCATACGCGTGGAGCCTGTTAAAGTATGTAGATATTGAAAGATTTCGAGAAAATGATAATGAAAAGTGGGATTTTGTGACGAAAAAAGAAAAGACAACCTTACATGAATGAAATTAATAAATGTCCCGATAAAGAATAATGTGGACAAGTAATGCAATAAAATTGATTAATGTCCATGAAGTAACAGGAATGGTAGAGTGAAGTAATTGAATGGGTAATTAAGCAACCTAGAGAGGTTTAACCCATAATTAACACAAGAGTGTATTTATGAGAGGCTTTCAAGGAAAAAAAGTGTTTTCTAACACGGTGTTTGCGTGTTTTGAAAGATGATTTTCAATAAAAATGCTAAGGTAAATTTGGTATGAGCAATAAGACAATTTTGGTGATAGAATTTTTTTTTGCTCAAATAAAGGGTATTTGTTTAAAGTAATTAATCGGGTATGTTAAATCAAGAAATAAATGTCATGTCAAGTAAGATGGGATTATTTATAAGACTACGTGTGTGTGTGTGTGTGTGTGTGTGTGTGTGTGTGTGTGTGTGTGTTTATGTGTGTGTGTGTGTGTGTGTGTGTAGTTGCATATGCATGTAGATATGCCGTGTTAAAGTCGATTTTCTGCCGTTCGATTCTATATTGCACTGTTGTATTTTTCCTACCAGTCATTCGACTTATTCTCTCGTCTTTGTTACAGCAACTTAGGTGTGTTTATGTATTTTGAGGCGCTTTACAGGTAAGTATCATTTTTATTTTACGTTAATAGCGCTGTATGCTTGGATTTCGGGGATGCTTTCCCATGGGTCCCTCACGTAGTTTGAATTAAATGGAAATCACATGCTAAATAAGTGAAATGTTAATTGAATAAATCAAAACTAACAACATTATGCAGGTTGTTTCATTGCACTTTACACCTAATACTCGAATCAGACCGGGTTGACCACGGATAACCCATAAATCTTGGTCGGGGCATTACATAGACTTGATAAACATGAGTATTAAAATATACAGGATGTCACACAAACTAGAAGAATGTGTTAGGTTTAGGGTAAAGAGGATTACAAGTCAATTGTAAAATGTAGGGTCTTATATCTTCTGAGTACATGATCAGAGTATCTTTATACGACCAATTGATAGTCCCCAAGTAGTTTACATGTACGTATAAATTTTATAACTACCCCTACCTTGATAAGTTTAAGACTCCAAATATTGACGTTTTTTATTATACCCAAGTTAGATTTACACCAGTCTTGGATACGCTTACAAAGTTATGCAATCAAGAGAAAAAGCTCACTAGTTGAGTTATCAACAGTCGCAAGGAACGAAAACAACAAGATCACAACTTAAAGCATTACTCACGTGTCATGAGAAGAGGAAGGATTCTAGTGCTACAAAAAAGAAGATAAAAAGCAACAGTTAAATTTGGCCCCACACTAAACACCTCAATGGCTAATGCATTGTTTATAATGGTTCATTGTAACATCAATTGGTTGTCGAGAATATGAAAATACCTTATAAAATTAGATATGTTATTATGTACTATTAGTTTCATGAAGTTCATAATCACACCAAAGAAGAATGCTAAAAAATTAAAGATGACCTTAAAGATTCATATATGGTGAGTCTTGTGAATATGGAGATTTCTAAGGAATTATCTTTTGATGAAAACAATCCAATTCAGAAAAATACGAACTTCATTACCTTCACTCTGATATTCTTAAGTTTTTTTCGACATACTCAAAACACGAAGAGTCTTATTACAAGGAAATAAAACTTCACTCTTACAACCAAATATAGTTAATGGGAAATATTAATTTAAAAAAGGTTCTTATTAAAGATCAAGGAAAATATAAAAATAATAATCAAGATCACCACCAAACAAAGCTCTCACTACTCAAGTACAAAAAATGCACATAATCTTTATCAACATCAACAAGCTACATAAACATTGAAAAAAACTTAAAGAAGACTTTTGAGTGATTTATATGATATTGTCAGAGTGTTTTTTGCTTATACTTTGCTTATTCTACCGTATTAAACTCACAATACTTTTCACTCAATTAAAACAAAGTTTTAAAAAAGAAAACGTCAATTTACTCTAGTTAATTCGACTCAATTAGGGTAAATGAAAACCGAACGACTAATTCATTTTACTTTCAAATTAAAACTATATCCAACTACCTCATTAATGTTTACTAACCACTTTTAACAACTATATTCTTCTTCGTTTCTATAAAAACACTTCTAAACAAACATTTCAAAACACACACGAGATTAAAAAAATACCAAAACATCAAAGATTTATTACAACACTTGTGTCAAAGATTTATTAAAATTTCAAAAGAAAAAAATGTAAAAAAAATCACAACCACGTTGAAGCCATAAGTTTGATAACAATAAAAGAATTACAATTCTAGAGAGAAAAGTTATTATTGATTCAATAGATTTCCTTGGAGAAACAAAGTTATTTTACATTTATTTTTTACGGTGGAACTTCATTTTATATTCTAGGTCGGTAGTACCTTTGTTAAAAGGTTCCAAAGACATGTGATTCATTTGGGGGTGCTCGTTATATGCTTGGAAAATGGAGCGTTTGTTTGTTAGTTGTAATTGTAAGGATGTGTTGATTCCTTTGTAAGGTGTTAATTCCATCACAATAAACAATAAGATAGTGAGGTTCTCAAGTACCGTCTTGATTATGGATGTAGGTAGAGGTCAAATAATGAAAAAAATCTAGGCTTGCAAAGTTCTCTACGGCGCTCTCTGCATATTGTGATTGTTATATAAATTGTTCACACACATATACACATACGTATAACTGATTATAATAACATGCAATTAATTACAAAAACATTTTAGGTATTTGAATTTGACATAATTGCTTTCACACATTTTAAATACGCATAATCTCCCAATGAATTTTTAAATTGACATTGTTTTTACAAAAACCTAATTTACCCCCTAGATATTTTTCGGGATAATAATTGATATATATATTTATATATACACACACACTTATTTTGTAAATGTATATTATGAGTTTAAATATAATAATGGAAACTTTTACAAACTTCAATATTGTTGGGGGCAATATGACTAGTCCGGTTAGCCGTTGGTGGATGTCAGTGGACTGCAGGTCATTAGTTCTATCAAGCACGCTAGCCCATTTAATCCTCTTTTAAGGGTCTATATTTTTTTATAGCCCTTAACTTTCACACGAACGCGCCCTTTGGACTCCCCCATGCGAGCTAAATAGGGGACGCTGTGCAAGAGCCATCCTAACACACGTCTCGCTTCAAATATGCCCGGTATCCGCTAAGGGATTTCGAACTTGAGACCTTTAGTCTAAATGAGCCGACCCTTGCCACTCGACCAAACTAGGGTGGATTAATTTAAAATGATATAATATATGTTAGCGTGTCTGACCTAGGCCCGTCAACGAAGTAGATTTGGACCGAATCAATGTCAATGTCAATCCATATCTGATTATTAAGAAAATTATCGGAACGGATCAAATTCTTATTATACAGAGGATCTTGAATAATCTAATCCATATCCGAATCTTAGGATTGGATACGATATAATCCTCCCATATTGAAGAACATAAAATATATAATATTTATATAAATATAATAATAACTTATATACTAAAATAAGTAAAATGAAACGTATAAAAATATGTAATATGTAATATTTATTTCTAATTATAATAATAATCATGAGATAGTATAAACCATGGTTATATGTTAAATGTTTTGACTATATGGTACAAAATTTTCTATTTATTTAATATACATATCATATATGTATAAATTCAAATCCAATTCATTTACAAAACGGCAAAACAGATAATCGAGTTGGTGGATTGCATAACACTAATTCATATTCGAATGGATACACCATATTAAAATAAAAATCCGACTCATTGACATGTCTAGTGGGTTTAGGGTTTATTCACTTTTTATGTTTTATAAAACATCACAATTGTATACGTTCTTATGATTTACTGCTTAAGAGGTGCTTGATCCCCAACTTATTAAACTTAACATGTGTTAGATAATCATTTAACAAAAGTTAAAGGTCCTCCTTTTGAATATCAAAATTGCTTTTCTAACATTCAAAATTTAAATTCCCACTTTTTATATATAAAAGTGTGGCAGTTCACACACTAGAAAGCAATATCGTAGTTCAAATCGAGGTAATGTTTTGCAAATTTTTTTACACTTCACTTTTAACACTTTTAAAATATTGAAATATTTGCTCTTTGTTTTGAAACAAAAATTCTAATGTTCCCGAATTTTTGACATAATTTTGGCCGACACACTGATGCGTCGGCTTATTATTGGCTGGTTTGTGGGGTCCACGACAGTGGAACCTCAAAACCAACAAACGTGTCGGCCAAAATTTGATCAAAAATTTCGTCACAGTAGAACTGCTCGTTTTGAAAACTATTGGAATACTTTTTGCAGCAGGAATAATAAAATAGAGAATTAAGGTCAATGTCATGTTCCTTCCTATATTTGGATTTTTAGGACAATGGTTTTCAAGTTTATAAATCTAGTCCTTTTGGTACAATAACATTTATTTATGTGGTTCTTTTAGAGCTAGGAGTACAAAAAAAGTAATTTCATTTGTTTGAGTTAAAGAGATATTTATATTTATACCCTTAGCCATACCGATTTAAAACTCATTCTAAAAATAAACACATAATCCCACCTCCACCCCACCCATCGGAATCCTCGTCGGGATGCCGATATCCTTGTCAGAGACCGTCGAATTGTTTCTCTCTCCTCGTTTCACTCTCCCTTCGTCTATTTTTTTCACCATTGCCAGCGTCGGAGGAGAAATTTTTTCGCCGAAAAAATTTGAAGTTTTAGTGAACTAGTAAATTTATCGGTTTCGATTTTTTTGTCAAAAAATATCAAATATGGGTGTTGTTGGATATATCTCAACGAGTAGATTTATAATATATAATTTTTTTTGAATTTAGGATTTGTAGATTTGAAGTTATGGACTTTTAAAAAATTGACGATTTTTTTTGTATGAGTTATCAAATGACATATTGATTATTTTTCATGATGTTTTTAGTACACGAAGTAAATTTATAAAATTATATAAAGTAATCTATTTGTATACACTTTGAATTAAATCGTACATTTTTCCAAAATCATCTCCAATCTAATAACATAATATAATTTTGGTGTCTCCTCTTATAGGATTGATACGTGGCAACACTAATTAATGCACTATTTTCTTTTTATTGATATCTGAAGAAACCCAGAAATTAAGGTTCATGTACCCATAGAAAACCAAGAGTTTTTTTCATTTCAAGTTCATGAATAGTAGTGGCAAATTGGGCCCCAAAGAATAATTATATCATTATCTAAATTTGTCAAAATATGATCACGGGCTTTGGTACTATCTTGGGGCAAATTCGAAGAGCTTTATGTAGAACAAGTTTTTTTCTTTTGACATGACTTATGGTGGAGCTGGTTTTGCTATAAGTTATCCATTGGCTCAAATTTTGGCCAAGGTTTTTTATTTATGTCTTGAAAGATACCCACGTCTTTATGGGAGCGATTGTAGGATTTCCTCTTGCCTGACAGAGTTTGGAATTGTATTGACCCATGAACCAGGTTTTCACCAAGTATTTTTTTTAGTTTTATATCTTTCACTATTCATTGTCTTTGTGATGGTGAAACTTGATATGGGTTTGGGTTAACTTTTTTTCTCTAAATTTTTGACGTACGGAAATAAAAATCAATTCAGCATTAGTCGACTTTGAAAAATGACAAACAGTTTTGAATAGATTGGGATTTTGAATATTTTGCCAATAATATTTATTTTATTTTATTTTATCAGTACTTATAGATAATTATTTTGTACAACCTTCCACATATTTTTTTTTCTTATTTTGATTTTGCTATTTTGATTTTTTTTTCAATTGAAAAATATTATAATTACATTGAGTATTGACCCATGAAATATTATAATTACACTCTGGGTCATTTTAATTGCACTCTGTGTCATTTTAACTGTGAGAAGTTATACTTTATTTTTTTTCAATTCCAAATACCTTTTTATTGAGAAGGCACTAAAAAGTCATGAGTATATAATATACCTATTTAAAGGTAATATTATAATATGAGTATAATTTGTACTCAACATTCTTGATGTTACCTTTAAAGAAAATTAATTGTTTGTATGAGTTTTTTGCTAGGTTATGGTATATTTTAATTATCCCAATGTTTGTATCATTTTTGTATGAATCGAATGGATAGGCATTCTAAATTGATAGTTTTGATTTAGGGGCATATACCAAATAGTCTCTTGAACTTCTTTTAATACATGTCTAGTCCAAGCCTTTTTATTTTGTACCAAGAAGTCCTTCATCATGCCAAAAAGGCTTTACCATGCTTGTTGATGTAAAAAATCAGATTATCTCTAATTATTTAATCACAGATAAAAATAAATAAGACAAAGAATTTTAAAGTGGTTCAGCCTTGAAAGAATGGCCTACGTTCACTGCTTTTGTTATTGCTTGACTGTTTGGGAATTCTCGATAACAGGGTTTTCCAAGAAATTCCGAATCCCCTGCTAATGAGGAGGTTACAATGTTTTTATAGCCTTGAGGTTGTACATGTGAAAGAATATTACATAGCTGTCCAATAGATGTGTACATTTGTATGATAATGATGAGCATTTAATGTGCATTCAATCCTCTTAATTACCCGGTTATAAATGCTCTGTACGAGATGCAGCTCGGACCGCCTAAGCTACTCGGACTGCCTAAGTAGCTCGGTATTCATGAGTTGCTCGACATAATAAAGTTTCTCGGAGAACACTTGTTGCTCGGAGCGCCTGAGTTTGTCGGGGAGGTTGAGTTCCTCGGAGTCAAGGTGTTGTTCAAAATATTTGCGGGTGCCATGTAGATTGACACGTGTCTCCACATAATTGGTCCACGTCAGCAGACTAAATTTGGTATCAACAGAAGCTCCCAATGTTTCGTAGTTTGATGTTGAAGAAAAGTATGGAACATTATGTTGTCCAAACTTTATGGTTTTTAGACAAACGTTCGTTGTTTATGACCCTTTTTTGAGTGCATAGTATCAGGCTTTTTAAAGTATTTCGAATTTCCATAACCGCTTCGTTTTTCGTGCCTTTTTCTTCTTTTTAGCCGCTGAATACGCAATCGTCCATTATGGTAATCATTCTTTTTCTCTATTATCGAGGTAAAGTATTTAAACGCTTCAGAAAATTCAATCGTCTTTTACTTTTTCAAATTTGCATCTTAGAACTTCTTCATTTCTTCTCTATCTTATGCGTTCATTTCTTCCCTTGTCCGTTATCAACTGATCCACCCTTTTCCTGTAAGATCTTCTTCCTTCTCTTTTATTTTCTCTGTTCATCATGGTTTACCTTGTTGAGTCGCTTGATAAATTTCGCTCTGATTTTTCTATTCCTTCATGGGTCATATTGGAAGAGCTTTCTGAACCTTTTGACTATTTTCTTTTGGCTGAGGGACATTGGTTCCCCAGTCTTTTTGTAGCTGAATGTGGCTTTTCTTTTCCTCCAAATCCTTTATGTTTAGAGTTCTGTCAGTTTTTTGATGTGGTTCCTGCAAAAATAGCACCAAACACTTGAAGAATAGTTAATGGAGTTCATAGGTTAAATCAGATTCATGGAACCCGCTTAGGGATTCCAAAAATTATGTTTTGCTATAGATGGGCTGTCAGCGATAACACTTTTTATTTGAAAACTAGGTTTTTAAATAGGGCTTTAGTTGTCAATCTCCCAGATGCCAACAGGGTTTACTTCGAACATGGGGTTGTTATAAAAAATTGGCAACATGCTCCCTTAAATGGAAATGATGTATATCAGGGTCCTAGATGCCCTCCCTATGGCAATGGGATAGGTTGTTTTTATTTTATTTTATTTTGAAATTATGCTTTCTTTGTGTTTGATAAAATGCGTCCTTGACATTTTAATTTTTGTTTATTTGCATTTGACAACAAAAGAAGATCTCCAAAGGAGACAGAGGTTAATTTAAAGCATTTGAAACTTATCTGGAGTTTGCACCAAACCGTTGCTGATGAGCACATTAGATCAGCCTCTTACTTGTTGCAGTACAAGAGCTATACTTCATCTTTTACTGCTCGCCCAGTGGTGAGTGACATAGACCCACTACCAGCTTCTGAAGGTTCTTCCCCTGAATCGCATATTCCCCTCAGCATCAGAATGAAGAGACGAAAATATCCCTCCTTCTTTGATAAATCAGATTCTGCCTCTGTGGAGGCAAAGAGAAATAAGCAAGATGTCCCAGAGGAAGGGACCAGAAAAATTGATGCACCCCCTCCAGTTGTTGTTAAAAAGGTTGCCGAGAAGCCCATTGTGGATCCGAGCAAGGTTGTAGCCGTTTCTCCTCCAAGAGAGGTTATAGTTATATCACCGACCAAGACAACAACCTTGGTCGAGAATGTTCATGCTCCCACGAGGAAGTTGAAGAAAAGCCCCTCGGATAAATTGGTTGAATCTATCTCACCCTCTAACTGCAGGAAGTGGTGTTCCCACTTTTATTGCTCCGAGCTCTGCCATGAGCTCCGTGAAGTCTTGGATTATCCACGAGATCCAAGGTATTGAAGACAATCTTTCTTGGGAGAGGGTTACCACCTTGGCAGCTCAACATATTGCATCAGTAAGTAATACTAATCTAAACTTTCATTTTTCAATGTTATGTCCTTGCACTGACTTATAATTATTTTCTTTTTCCAGTTGGTAACTTGTTTCAACACCATTCTGAAAAAGGATGAAGCTATTAAAGTTTCGAGCTCCTCGTCAGGTGTGGAGGAGGCTTTTGTAGGTCTGACACAGTCCTTAAAGGATTGTCGTCATAAATATGACGAAGACAAAGTTGCTTGGGGGAAGCAACTAAAATCCATCGAGCAAGAGAGAGAGAAAGTTGTGGAGGCCTCTCAGGAGTTGGAGAGGAAAATAAAAGAATTTGAGAAGAAGAATACTGAGCTTGAGGAAAAGATCAAAAATGCTGGAGAGCTTGAGACTAAGCTCAAAAATACTGAAAAGGAACTGGGCAAACTCCGTGAAGCTGATCGTCAGAAGGAAGAAGCAGAAGGGAAATTAAAAGCTGCCGAGGAACTTCTGACTGAAAGGATTTCCTCAGAGAAGGTGAAGAGGAAACTGGCTGTTAAAAAGTCCTTTAGCGCTGGTTGGGACAAAGGTCGGAACAAAGGCCTAGCTGCCATGTCCTCTCAGATGGAGTTTGCCAGCCTCAAATACTTCCGAGATGGCTGGGTTACAGCTCTGCAAGAGCTAAAGGTCTCTGAGAGTTTCGAATTATTTCAGCGTCATGCTCATGGTCCTCCTCCCTCTCCTGGAGAAGAAGAAGAGGACGAATCTGCCTCTGAAGAGACTTCAATGATCATTGGGGATCAGGGTCCTACTGTTGAACTTCGCTACGAGCAGCCCCAACCAACTATTACTCCTACCGAGCAGCTACCCTTGTCCACTGAGCACCCAACCTCTTCCTCGAAGTCTCCCGAGGAAGTTATAGGGAATAAAGAGAAGGTTTAGAGTAGTTTGGGTGTTTATTTTGTCACTTTATTGGATGTAACCTCAACTTTTGTATTTCCTTTTATGATGAAATAAAAATTCAAGTTTTTGGTTGTTAGTCTTGACTTCTTCTCCTTCTTCCTCTGTCTGCATTCTTATTAATTCTTTCTATCTCTTTTCTTTACTAGTTTATGGCTAGAATGGAGCTCTTGTCAGCCCACAATACAGAACTGGTGAAAAGATGCAATTACTACTTCAAGGCTGGTCATGCAGATCTGAATGAATCTCAAATTATCGATATCCTCGGTCTGACGCGACTTAATATTTTCCTTAAAAGTGCGTATTTATCTAGGCTCAAGTGCAAGCCTTGTCGCTCAAGTAATAACCCGGTAAGTCGGGATCGTCTCCACAGGGATCGAAATTGCCAAACAGTAACAAGAAAAATTACTAAACCTTGAAATGATTTCTTAAAAGAAACAAAAAGATGATTAAAGATTGGGAAACTTTCTAATGAATTAAAAACTTTACTTAAAAGAAACAGACTGAAAATTGCAAAAAGATTTAGATCTGACAAATGGGAGAAAATAGGGTAGGGTACAATCCCTCAATCCTTAACAAATTATCCTATAGAATAATAGAATTGTAAATTAAAACTATTGACTAGATCCAGTCTTTATAGATTCTAAGCATTACGTATATGAGGTTCAAGCCCGCACCATACGAAATCAAAGGTAACTATAAAGCGGTGAATGATAAATCATACTCGCAAAGCGTTCTTAAACATCTCAAGTACCTAGGGCAAGAGAGATTAAAAGATTGACAATGTTTGTATGAGTTTCTTTCACGATTCAATCAATATTTTAATTTAACATCTATTTTCTACATAAATAATTTGCCTTGGTCCCTGTCAACGACGAAGGTTTCTCTTTCTTGGAGGTCGAAAATGCCAATTTGAGAGACGAACTGGAAACTTTAAAGAGGATTGGACCCTCTACATCTGCTCACCGATGAGCAAGAGCTTCTCGGGGATGAGCAAGAGTTTCTCGGGTTACTGTTAAAGAAGTTAGAACACAGGCAGCCTTGGAGAATCAAGCATTCCAATTGATGGCGAAGAATCAAGCATTATCTGAGATGTCTAAGAAGATTCAGACCTTCGATGAGAAACTTGCTGCCCAAAATTCTGCCTTGGAGAATAAAACAAATCTGGTGAATAATCTTCATGAGAAGTTAGAGAGGTTGACCTACCAGTTCCACAAGCAACCCAGAGAATTTTGGATGGCTGGTTACAATGAAGCCCTCTACTACATTGATGACCGGATCCAGCAGTCGAACAACGAGGGGTACAAGCAAGGATGACTGAATGCCTTGGGTGTGCTACAGTTGGAATAGGGTCACTATTTATGGGACTATTATGATCCTGGGTTACTTGATTTGCCAGTGCCTCCATTTAAGCTTGACATGAGTTAGATTCCTGCTCGGGCCATTCCTCATGGCCTGATTTCAAAGTATCTCGGCGACTACAGACTTCATTCTAACTTCGAGATATCTCGTCCGGAGCACCTGCTTGATCGTCCATCTGTGATGAACGTCAAAATGCTCAGAGATTTGAACTTCATAAATTCCCCTTATGCCTTAGACGATCCTCCTGCTGGGGAAGAGCCTGTTTCAAAGGCAGAAGGGAAAAAACCAATAGAATAGGATTTTTCATGTAATATGTAATTTGCTTTCTATGTAATTTGTTATCATTTTAATGAAGAAATTTTTAGTATTCTATTTTACTCTTCTGATGAATGTGTATGTGTATCTTGTAAGAAAACAAAAATATCTTGTGTTATTTTAAATTGTCGATCAACTGGAGTTGGTGAAAATTTTATTATTGACATTTCTGAGTTTGTGATAATTATCTGACGACCAACCAGAGTTGGTGACATTTTGTTTCCCGACCAACTTAGAGTTGGTGGTAAATTAAAATGCCACAAGTAAAGAAATTATGTTTTATTTTTTTATTATAGTAACTTATCACTTTTTAATTCTAAGCCATGAAACGACTTTCATCACATGATCCTGCTTCGTTTAGCCAAAGGTTCCCAACCAACCGTAGTTGGTGGATTTTCATTCCCGATCAACCATAGTTGGTGGATTTTTATTCCCGACCAACCGTAGTTGGTGGATTTTCATTCCCGACCAACCGTAGTTGGTGGATTTTCATTCTCGACCAACCGTAGTTGGTGGATTTTCATTCCCGACCAACCGTAATTGGTGGATTTTTATTCCCGACCAACCGTAGTTGGTGGATTTTTATTCTGGACTTGATGTTGGACTTGATGCGTAGTGTGTAGCACTAGTATTTCGAAAAAACTTCAACAAAAGGAGAGAATTGGGTAAAACATCAAAAGCTTTATTCATATTGACGAAAACTGCATTACATAGGAAATGAACTACTGATAATATTTTCGCAGGTGCTCTGCATTCCATGCATTCTTAAACTCCTCTCCTTCTAAGGTTTCAATCCTATATGTCCCTGGTCGAAGAACTTCTGTTACTCTGTAGGGTCCATGCCAGTTAGCTTCCAGTTTGTTGTGTTTCTGAATTACTTTCTTTAGCACATAGTCTCCTTCTTTCAAATCACATTTCTTGACTCTATTGTTATAGAACAGAGTTGTTCGTTGTTGGTATGCAGCATTCCTGATCGCTGCTTCTTCTCTAACTTCCTCGAGCATATCCAAGTCCAATCTTCTCATCAAGTCACTGATAGGAGAATTAAAATTCAGCACTCTGTGTGTGGGGAGACCCAACTCGGCAGGTATAACAGCTTCACTTCCAAAGGCCAGCATGTACGGAGATTCTCCTGTTGCTGCTCGTGGTGTAGTACGATAAGCCCACAATACAGAATGTAACTCATTGATCCAATTTGCCTTCGCATCATCCAGTCTTTTCTTCAAACCATTCAGCAGCGTTCTGTTTGTCACCTCAGTTTGTCCGTTGCTCTGGGGATGGCCTGGTGCAGAGTGGGTTTTCAATATGTTTGACTGATGACAATACGCAGCAAACTCCTCGTTGTCAAATTGAGTTCCATGGTCGGTGATGAATGCATGGGGAAGACCATATCTACGGATGATATTCTTCCAAATAAGTTGGTAAACCTTTTCATACGTCATATCAACAAGAGGCACAACTTCCACCAACTTAGTAAAGTAATCCACTGAGACGATGAGATATTTAAAAATTTCTCTGGTCGTTGGAAGTGGCCCGACCAAGTCAATTCTCCACATGGCAAACGTCCAAGGGGAAGTAATGGGTGTCAAAAATGCTTGGGGAGTTCTGAGGATAGAGGAGAAGTGTTGACATTTGTCACATTTTTTGGCATAGGCTATACAATCAGCCCTCATCGTCGGCCAATAGTATCCTTGCGTCATTATCCTTTGCAAAAGTGTCCGACCTGCTACATGGGCCCCACAAGACCCTTCATGGACCTCTTCGATCAAGTCTTTCACCTCGGTGGGATGCATGTGACACCCCGACTAATTAAATACCGGGTAGCTACTCCTTTATTAAATTAATACAAAATGCCAAGTTGGTTCCGTTCATAGCATCACTGTCGAAAATGTTTTAACAATTACTAGCCACCTAATATTTAAAAAGTGAGTTGTCAATTTTAATTAAATCCGATTAACATGCAAGTAGATAAGAAATGCTAACATAACCACCACAATGAAATGAAAATAGTATAACCATACAATAATAATGAGTCTGTAAGAATACTCCTCACAACAAACCAAATACAGGAATAACAAATACTAAGTTTGAATCATAATTAATTACAACCCGAGATCTTAAATAAACTGAATAGATAAAATGTTTCTAAAAGAAATGGGGCGACATGCCCAACTGATGAGAAAATCTACTAATAGAGTCAAGATCGAAAGTGGAGGCGTCTACTGACAAGATCCTGTAACTTCCACAACAGCTACAGTACGTCACTTGAATGGAACTCCTATGCTTGGTGTCCTTGTGGCTGGGCACCTAAAAGGTTTTTACAAGAAAATATATTTGAAAGCAAACGGGTCAGAGCCAGATTGTGGAAAACAGTTTAAAATATAGCAAGTGTTTTAATGACAATAAAACAATGAATGCAAAATACATATTAGGACGTGCTATCACATGAAATACTCACCTCTCGACTATTTGTGCACTCCTAACGTACCCATACCCATTCTAGTTATTTCCATATCTAACTAGCCCAAAATAAATTTTAACCTTACTATACGATTCACGCTTTAATTCCAACATCTTCATTTAAATAGAGAGCTTTACATTTATTCTCGGTTTCCCCATTATTAGTAATACTAATTATTAGAGATCATCCATTTTATCTTTACAGAACGTTGTTATTATTATACTCACAATTAAACATGACAGTTCATTTCAATTAACAGTATATTATTCCCATCATAAATATACACTACTAACACCCCGAGACTAAGCTGCGGTGCACACATACTCTGCTATCCAATCCCGGTACATCACGTACATAAGGACCACGCATTCCGAATCTCTCAGGAATCGTTTTCAGATAACAACAATCACACAAAATGGAGGCGAACGTAGTTCACATCACATGGGTCACGCACATACCTACGTTCCCATGATCAGCAGACTTATTAACTTCTTAATGAGTCCTTCTCTGACCTATGTCCTCGAGGTACCAATCTAAATCCCCCCGTAGGCACACAAATATTAGATGGCCCTAATCGAACTTAGACCTCCCATGATAGCAAGTATGGTAGGTATGTTATACACATAAAACCACATATACTAAGCATTCACACATATTAGATATCTCGTATTATTAATATAGGTATACATCTCGTCCTTATACCGTCATTTAATGTTATACGATTACAAGTCCCCGATTTGTATATTAACGTTATCAACCCTTCTCACGTCGTAATTAGGTACTCGTTTCCTACTCCACAAATGTCATTCGATTTTATTATTAGGTTCTAAGTTCTACTCCTCAACGTACCCCAATTCTCACAATTATACCCACTAATCAATAATAGAAGGTTAATACTCCAATTAAATAAGTCTACGGGACATTAGAAATGAAATCAGGCCAAAAAGGCCATTCTGTCAACTCGTTAGAAGTCTCGTTCGAACGAGTTCGTTCGAGCGAAAGGCTTCGAACGAACTACCAACTCGTTAGAAGGGACACTGTCATCTCGTTAGAAGCTCGTTCGAACGAGGTCGTTCGAACGACCTGGGCAGGTCTTCTAACGAGATCACAGTTTTCGCCCAGAAATTTCCCCAATTCGTTTTTCTTCAATTTCTCTCCCTTAAGTCCATACTAAGATCATCCCAATCGAGTTTTAACGTGAATAAACTACTCTAAGTTATCCTAGGTCACTATATAACATATATTTGGTGTCAAATCTTCCTAAATTAACATGCAATCATCAAACTTCCCAAATCTTGTCTCAAACCCTATAAATATGAACACATAATTTAATATCTACAACTATTTCTTATAAATCCATTTTTAAAATTATAAATATATATTTTGAATATGAAATTTGTCCATAAACATTCTACATGCAATCCCTATTTAAATAGATCGTGAATTTTATCTCTAATTTCATGGGTTTCATCAAACTTTCAATATAAGACATATGTTCAAATCTAAGCATGGAAGAAACATTCGCTTGAAATTATGTAATTAAACCACTTGCCTTAGATGTTATGACTTGATGTTGAAGGATTAAAGGTTGATTCTCGTCTTCCTCTCTACAGATTTCTTCCAAAGATGGTGATGGTGGCTAGGGGTTTCTTTTGGAACCTCTTCAAACTCCCCCTATAACTCTCGTAGCCCTCTAACTTACCAAATGCTGAAAATGGGCTTAGTGGGTTCTTTTCTAATATAAAAATATCCTCTAAAATTCGTGGATTTTAATTTCCCTATTTTTAAAATTACCAAACTACCCTTTTGGGTTGCCGGTATGGCCTAAAAATGCCCCGGGACCCAAACTAAACCCCCGGCTAGTGTTTTCTGACTATTTCGACCCTTTCGGACACGTTGGAGCACTCAAAATGACCGTTCGATTGATAAAAATAAAATTCACTTTTTAATTCAATTAATTACGTTCCTGACGCGACTGACATGCGCGTCCCAACTAAATTTTCCAAATTTTCGTATTTCTACCTCGTGACAATTTAAATATCATCAATACTCATGTATTACCATACATACTCGAAAGTAATAAATTTTAACATCATAATCAAATACCAACTCACATCTCGTTAGTATTTATACCCGGATTAATTTTTCAATTAATTTAATTAATCCCTTAAATAAAAATCAATAAAATTACGGAGTATTACATACTTCCCCCCTAATAACAGAATTTCGTCCCAAAATTCGAAACTAAAGAGTACCTGGTAAAAATAACTCCGGATTGCGTTTGCGCATCTCATCCTCGCGCTCCCATGTGGACTCCTCGGCATTATGATGTCGCCACTGAACACGTACTAACGGTACTATCTTCGACCTCAATTTCCGTTCTCTTCGGTCCAAAATAGCAATCGGCCCCTCCTCGTAGGAACTTTCGGGCTGGAGATCGATGTCCTCCAAAGCAATGTGAGTATGGGCCAAATCGTCCCTAAGATATTTCCTTAGCGAGAAAATATGGAACACATCATGAATCCTATGCAAGTGCTCCGGTAACCCCAGTCTATACGTAACTGGCCCAATACGTTCGATAATAGGAAATGGCCCCACATACCTTGGTGCCAGTTTCCCCTTCTTCGCAAAACTCATGATCCCCTTCATTGGAGATACTCTGAGTAACACCTGGTCCCCCACCTTGAATTCTCTGAAGAACCTCTTGGCATCAGCATAGCTCTTCTGCCGGTCCTGAGCTACCCGAATGCAGCTCCGTATCATCTCTATCCTTGCTGAAGTGTCCTGAATCACTTTCGGTCCAAGGAGTTTGTTATCCCCCACCTCTAACCAACATGCTGGGGAACGACAAGGTCTATCATACAACGCCTCAAATGGAGCCATGCCAATGGAGAACTGGTAGGAGTTACTATAAGCAAACTCCACCAGTGGAAGGTACTGCTCCAAACCACCTCCAAAGTCTAGGATGCACATACGCAACATATCCTCTAACATCTGATTTGTCCACTCTGTTTTCCCATCAGTATGCGGATGATAAGCCGTACTCAGCCGCAACTCCGTACCCATGGCCTCCTGGAAACTCTCCCAAAATCGTGAAACAAATATCTTGTCTCAGTCAGACACGATATTTAGAGGCACCCCATGAAGTCTCACTATTTCTGCAATGAAAATCTGGGCATACTGTCCCGTAGTGTAATATGTCCTTACGGGTAGAAAATGAGCAACTTTGGTCAACCGATCCATAATTACCCATATGGAGTCGTGACCCCTCTGTGATGTAGGTAACCCCGTGATAAAGTCCATGGATATGCTCTCCCATGTCCACGTCGGAACCTCTAATAGTTGTAGATGTCCTGCCGATTTCTGATGGTCCACCTTTACTAGCTGACAAGTGGCACATTTTGAAACGAACATGGCGATATCCCTCCTCATCCCGCTCCACTAGTACTGTCGTCTCATGTCTTGGTACATCTTATCCCCACCAGGGTGTATCGCGAACCGTGAGCCGTGCGACTCTGCCATAACCTCGTGTCGCAAGTCTTCCCCTTCCGGAACAACCAATCTCCCATTGAAGCGTAATCCCCCGTCTGAACTAACGATATAGGACTCGGCTCCCTCTGCTAGTAATCGAACTATCTGCTCCTGACAGAACGAGTCAATTGCCTGGGCTTTTATCACTCTCGTAACAATCTGCGGTGTAACTGTCATCACAGACATGAATGATCGGGCCACTGCATCCTGGTGTCCCAACTCCTTCCACTTAGCTTTCCATACCTCGGCCACCTCATCTACTGGTCTACGACTCAATGCGTCTGCTACCACGTTAGCCTTCCCTGGGTGATATTGGATATCAAACTGATAATCCTTCACAAACTCAAGCCACCGTCGTTGATGCATATCCAGTTCCTTATGCGTGAAGAGGTATTATAGAGACTTGTGGTCTGTGAACAACCGAAATTTCTCCCCCAGGAGATAGTGTCTCCAAATCCAAAGAGCGAATACGACTGCCGCTAACTCCAAGTCATGGGTGGGGTAATTCCCCTCGTGAGGCTTAAGCTTACGGGAAGCATAAGCTATGGCCTGACTCTCCTGCTGCAGCACACCTTCGAGTTCTTGTAAGGACACATCGGTGTAAACTAAATACTCAACTCCCGGTCTGGGCAATGCTAACACAGGTGCTGAGGTCAACTTATCCTTCAACTCATCGAATGCCAACTGACAGGCATCGCTCCAGATGAATGGCACACCCTTGCGAGTCAGATGTGTGAAAGGACCCGCTATCTTTGCGAAACCCCGAATAAACCTCCTATAGTATCCTGCTAGGCCCAAGAAACTACATATCTTAGTCGGTGTCGTGGGCTATCCCCACTCCCTCACCGCGGATACCTTCCCCGGATCAACAGATATCCCCCGGTCTGAAATGATATGCCCCAAAAACTGAACCTCCTTCAGCCAAAACCCGCACTTCCCATACTTGTCATAAAGTTCATTATGACGCAGTGTCTGCAAAACCAGTCTCAAATGCTCGGCGTGCTCCTCTTCTGTCTGGGAGTAAACTAGGATGTCATCAATAAAGACGATGACGAACTGGTCTAGGAACTCTCTGAACACCCTATTCATCAAGTCCATTAACACGGCTGGAGCGTTGGTCATGCCAAAAGGCATAACCCGAAATTCGTAGGTGAAGCCCATATACCTTTGACTCACTTGAGTCTATATTGTATAAGTGCTCATCTAGTTTGGAAATTGTGACAAAATTATGTCCATCCTAGAAACCAAAGAGCCTCAGAAGTTGGATTGCCAATTCATCTCTCTTACTTCTAGTGATCAAGAGACTACTGCCAACTCTCACACACAGTAGAATTCAATTCATACATGTCATACTGCATAATAATGTGTGTACATATGTGGAGTGTGTTTAAATCCCTAAGTTTGATTTTTAATAATTTTTGGGGATTTTTTAAACCATGTTTTATTAATTAAAACTTGATTTATAAGTTTTTGGGGTCAAACTCTAAATATACTTTGTTGTGTATTATGGCCTAATGTTACCTTGGGTAGAAACCGAAAGCGGCATAAACATGAGGGTATGGTTTTAATTATTTTAGACGCGCGTTTCAGATCCTGTATTTGCCCTACATTTGTCTGCCTCTGATTGGTTGGAAGTGTGTTTCTTCACTGAGATAACAACGCGTGTGTTATCAACCCTTGGATCATTTGTTATCAATGGTCTGCATGTCGTCTTGATGAATCCCTGTGTAACCTTCTAAACCAATCAGCTTTCGTTTAACCACCTCCTTGTTTGAGCCCTTAGATTCAAGTCAATTTAAATTGACTTAATCCTGACCCTTGATTTTGAACCAACGTCTCGAACCTTCTCCTCTCACTATAAAAAGACCTCTATTCTCAGACTTCGAAGACTTTTGCCATTTCATTGTTTCTGAGAGAAGAGAGAGTAGAGAGAGAAGAGAGAGTAGAGAGAGAAAGAAAGTTAGAAACCCTAACTTCATTCGTCTAAATCCTCTTCAAACCTAACCCAAACACCATATCCAAAAACACTACCCTAAGTGTTCTTGAGTGTTTGAGAGCTTGAGTTGAGTTATTTTTGTTGCTGTAACCTTGTGTTCGTGAGATCTTGTTTCCAACTTAGACTTTTACTTAGATCTAGTTTCTGATTTCATAGAAATCTCAGATATGAGTTATTCATGTTACATTACACTTAGTTTCATTCTTTATTTCTCATCTTGAGAAATATATTGTTGATTATTTTCTCTAAAAAGTTTTCTTACTTTGAAATCAACAATAAATGCTTTCTGTGTCTTGTTCTTGTAAAACTAAACCTTTGACCTAGTTTGGAATCTCACTTGGAGGTTTTCACTCTCGAAAATCATTTCAAAACTGAGATTGATTAAGATCTTGGCTGATTTCTAAGCAAGATATCCGTGGATTCTGGGATTAGTTGAAAGGTCAAATAAGGTTCAAAGTTTTGTAAGAAGAAAGAAAAGAAAAGATCACAGCATATAGTGTAACTGTAATTTGATAGGACTGTTTGTACTTAATAAGTGTGTGTGTGTGCATGCATGTGTTAGAAAGCACCTCCGCAAACACTTACACCCTACAACACGAAAAGTGTTGGTAATAAGATCTTGTGAACATAAATTGACGTAAAGTGCTGGAACAAATCCGAAGTTGACAAGCTGAGAGAACTACATCTACGATCAGAGCTGCAGAGAAGTTATAAGGACACCAGAGGGTACATTCCTAAACTTATATAGGTCTGAGTTGTTTGCATGTTAGTTATATAGTTTGTAACTCATAAATTTGTTTTAGTGGATTTTTCTTTTTACTCCGTAGAGGGAGTCGTGGATGTTTCCTCAATTGGTGAGGTTTTACGACGTAAAAAATTATGAACAGAATCTTTCTACATTTTCTCATCTCATTCTTGGTTGTGTTGTGTTTAAAACTTGTTTAAACTATCTTTTAAACTTGTTGCCCAAATCTTGAATAAGATCTCGTACATACTGTTTTATTAAACACTTCTTGTGATTAATCCTTTTTTATTTAAGAAAAGGGTTTCTTCAAAAAACAACTCGGAGTTATTTAAATAGTTTATTTTCAATAAACGGCTTTAGTAACGCATCTTCTTCAATTGGTATCAGAGCTTGGTAAAACTGCTTTTAAGGAGATCCTGTGTTTCTGAAATTGTTTTCTGAAAATCAAATCTGGACGAGAAAAATGAAAGATTTGGTAACTTGACCAGACCTCCAATCTTTGATGGAACCAATTTTGCTTACTAGAAAGTAAGGACGATTGCTTTCATTCAAGGAACTTTGGGAGATGATGTCTGGGACATTGTTGAAAATGGTTATACTTTTCCTACTAAACCAGCCAACGAAGGAAGTAATGAGAGAGTTAAGAAAGCTTTAAGTGAGTCCACTCAAGAAGAGAAACAAGTTTCTCGAAATAATAACAAAGGAAAGAATGCCATATTTATGTCCATAAATGAACATGAGTTCAAAAGAATCTCATCTTGTACCACTTCTAAGGAAGCTTGGGACACCTTGGTTACTGCTCATGAAAGAGACACTAGAGTTAAGGCTGCTAAAACCCAAATGCTTATCCAGCAGTATAACTCCTTAATAATGTCTGAGACTGAATCATTTGATGACTTCTATATGAACCTGACTGATATTGTGACCAAACTGCATGCTAATGGGATAACCTATGATAGACAAGAAATTGTATCTAAAATTCTGAGATCATTACCACAGAAGTTTGATAATAAAAGATATGCTATTGAGGAAATGTGTGATATAAATCTCACTCCTGAATTACTCAGTAGTAAATTAAGAACTGTGGAAATGGAACTGGAATTTAAGAAACAATTAACCCAATCCCATAGGAAACAGACTAGTTTCAATCTAAGCTTCTCTTCTAAATTAATTAAGCCTGAGTTTAATACTTCCAATGATGAATCTGATGAGGACTGCGATATAGAGAGTTTGGACAATCAGATTGCCTTAATGACAAAACAGTTCAAGAAAATCATTAAGTTTAGAAACAAAGTGGCAAATAAACAAGGCAAGTCAAATTATCCAACTCCCTCTAGTCACAGACCTCATGAGAAAAACAATGACAAAAATCACAAGGACTCTCATATCAGACCTAATAGAGACCTTAAGAAGACTGAATGCTATAGATGTGGTAAACTGGGGCACATTGCACAAGAGTGTAGAGTTAATTTGAACACTCAAAACAAACACATTAGTGCTAACATCTGCAAAACATGGGATGATTCAAGTGACTCTGAAAAAGAGGAACCCGAGTCATCAGATGCTTTTGATCCTTGCATGTCTTTCTTTGCCAAGATTATTTATAATGATGACATGCCTATGTTTGTTAATGAGGATGAACCAAATAATTCTATGACTGATACTTCGAATGTGGTTATTATTGGTTTAGATGCTTTGATTACTGAGAATGTTGCATGTTCTACCTCGGGGTGTGTGAGTCAAAGAGAATGCAATAATGACGATGTTAATGAGTGTGTGAGTTCTAAGAATAAAGCCTTAAGGGTCACTTCACACACCATACTTAGTGACTCGGACAATGAAGACCTCCCAGACATTCACACACTTTACACTAAGACTCTCAAGAAAAGCGCTAGACTAGAAAAGACTGTTAAAGATCTTACCAAGAAATTGGAAGATCTAAACCTGATGGCTAAACTGAATGCTGAAGAGTACACTACCCAATGTTTAACTCATGAAAGTGAAATTAAAGTTTTTGATGAAAAACTGAAAAATTTGACTGAAACAAATGAAATTCTGGAGAAAAAGTACAAAGGGACATTGTTAGAATTGGAACAAACCAAAGAAAAGACAGAAACTATTTTCAAAAAATTTACAAAATTTGAAAATAATTCTAACTGTTTTGATGAATTTGTTGCTGAATCTAAAACCAATTCTGATGATCGAACTGGTATAAGATTTTGTCCCAATTTGAAAACACAAACAAAAACTTTTGAACCTATCAAGTTTGTGTCAGGAGGCAAAAAGAGCTATTGAAACATGCCCAGATTTTCATTCCCTAAAAACTGAGTTTGATTTAAAACATCAAAACTTCAACATTGGGGAATCAAGTTGCTCTAAGCATGAAAGTCCACCTAAGGCTAAATACGTCTGCCCTTTTATCAGAAAGAGTGAACCTACTTTCAAACCTGTACTACCCAGGAATAAAGTTCAGACTGAAAACTTTTCAAAACCTTTGTTTAGAGACTTTCCTAAGGAGACCCCCATCTTGAGCAATCTTTATTGCTCCTACTGTGACATATATGGTCACTCTTTCGATGGTTGCTATGATAGGAGACTTGTTAAACCTATCTATAATCCTCGTACTTACCAAAACTTTAACTATTATAGGAGGAGTCGAAACAATTATATACTTCCTAGACAGCCAGATAAAAACTCTAACTATAGAAAGAGAAAGACCAAACCTAAAAGAACATTTCCTAGAAGGAATCCTAAGCACTTTCCTAAACCAAATGCTCAAGTCTTTCACAAAATTCAAAATCATGCGCAAAACATTTTTCAGCAAAAATCTAATGCTCGCAAATTTTATCAGTTGAGAGTTAATAAGCGCGAGATGAAAACTAGAGCAATTTGGATTAGAAAAGATGATCTATTACCTCAGATGAAGTGTAATATTGTTGTTACTGCTTTAAAAGCCGAACACACATCATCTGGTTGGTATTTAGACTCTGGATGTTCTAAGCACATGACTGGAGATGAATCTAAACTTTTAAACAAAACCAGATTTGCTGGTGGTAAAGTCATTTTTGGTGATGGAGTTTCATCTCAAATCATAGGCAAAGGAACTCTCCAAGAAGATGGGCTTCCAATTCTTAAAGATGTTCTTTTAGTTAAAGGTCTAAAGGCCAACTTACTTAGTATTTCGCAATTTTGTGACTCAGACCATACTGTTACTTTTTCAAAGAACAATTGTAAGATTTTAAATGAAAAAGGTGAATGCATAATTATCGGATTCAGAACTCCTGACAGCTGCTACACTGTCAAGAACAATTCTGAAATTTGTAATGTTGCCAGAATGGATGACAACGAGATATGGCATAACAGAATGGGTCACATAAATTACGATAATCTTAGTAAATTGTCTACTCACGACATAGTAAGAGGAATTCCAAAAATTAAACCCATTCATAATATTGTTTGTGGTTCCTGTCAAGAAGGTAAAATTGTTAAGGCCCCTCATAAGAAAGTCAGAGATATTCTCACCTCTAATCCCTTAGAACTCATCCATATGGACCTAATGGGTCCTTCCCAAACTGTTAGCCTTTGTGGACATAGTTATATCTTAGTTATGGCTGATGACTTCACCAGATTTACTTGGGTAGCCTTTTTAAAATAAAAGTCTCGCACTTTTCAAACCTTCCTAAAAATTCTTCTTAGGATTGAAAATGAAAAGGACACTCAAGTAAATAGAATCCATAGTGATAGAGGTGGTGAATTCAAAGACACTGGTATTATAGAATACTGTGACTATAATGGTTACAAACACGAGTTCAGTGCTCCTAAGACTCCTCAACAAAATGGAATCGCCGAGAGAAAGAATCGTACCTTGCAAGAGATGGCACGTGTCATGTTACATGCCAAGAATTTACCTAAATATTTTTAGGTAGAATCTATTCGTACTGCGTGTCACATCATTAATAGGGTCTATCTTAGAAAGAATTCCAAATAAACCCCTTATGAACTTTGGTACAATAAAAAGTCTAATCTCAAATATCTTATAACATTTGGCAGTACTTGTTATGTATGCAAAGATAGGGAACATTTATCTAAATTTGAGAGCCGGGGAGATAAAGCCATATTTCTAGGATACTCGCCTAACAGTAGAGCTTATCGAGTGTATAATCTTCGCACTAAAACCATGATGGAATCCATAAATGTAATTGTTAGTGACACTACTATATAAAGCAAGACTGGTGAATTACCTATTGAAGAAGAGTCTTCAAATATTTTAGAAAATGACCCTTCTGAAATAGATAATTCATTACCTATTCAGACACCTGAAGTACCTAACTGGGTTTCTAAAGATCATCCCATAAATAACATAGTTGGCAACCCTAGTGAGCCAGTGCGTACAAGATCCCAACTTAGAAATTATGCACATTATGCATGTTTTGTTTCCCTTGTGGAACCAAAGAATGTAAATGAGGCATTGAATGACTCTCATTGGATTTCTGCTATGCAGGATGAACTTTTACAATTTGTCATTCATGATGTATGGTATCTTGTTCCACGTCCTGATCACAAAAAGGTTGTTGGTACTCGTTGGATTTTCAAAAATAAAACTGATGAAAATGGGATAATAATTAGAAATAAAGCTAGATTAGTTGCTCAAGGATACTCCCAAATAAAAGGAATTGATTTTAACGAGACCTTTGCCCCTGTTACTCGTTTAGAATCAGTTCGTCTGCTTTTCGCTATAGCTTGTCACATGCGTTTTACATTATATCAAATGGATGTCAAATCTGCGTTCCTTAATGGAATACTGGTTGAGGAAACCTATGTAGAACAACCTAAAGGGTTCATTGACCCTAAATATCCAAATCATGTATTTCGTCTGAAAAAGGCTTTATATGGCCTTAAACAAGCTCCTAGAGCTTGGTATGAGCGTCTTTCCAGTTTTCTTTTGGATAAAGTTTTCAAAAGAGGTGGAAATGACAAAACTCTATTTGTCAAACATTTTGACAAACACATTACTATTGCACAAGTATATGTAGACGATATTATATTTGGATCAACTTCTACCTCAGAAGTAAAATCCTTTTTTGAAATTATGAGTAAGGAATTTCAGATGTCCCTTATGGGGGAGTTACAGTTCTTCCTAGGTCTCCAAGTCAAACAAAATCCAGAAGGACTATTTGTTTCGCAATCTAAGTACGCTTTAGAGATCGTTAAGAAATTCGGCCTCGAGAGTGCTAAAGATGCTAAAACACCAATGAGTACTACTGTAAAATTGTCAAAAGATGAAAATGGAAAATCTGTAGATCCTACTCTATATCGTAGTATGATTGGCACACTACTCTATCTTACTGCCTCGCGTCCTGATATCATGTATGTTGTGTGTGTGTGTGCTCGTTATCAAAACAACCCTAAAGAGAGCCATTTGAATTCTGTTAAACGTAGAATTAAATATGTTAAAGGCACTCTGAATCTAGGACTTTGGTACACTAATGACATACTAAGCACTATTATTGGGTACACTGATGCTGACTGGGCTGGATGTACTGATGATAGTAAAAGCACTTCAGGAGCATGTTATTATATTGGTAATAACTTGGTAGGATGGAGTAGTAAAAAACAAAACTGCACATCACTCTCGACGGCTGAATCTGAATACATAGCCTCTGGTAGCTGTTGTGCTCAATTATTGTGGCTTAAACAAATGCTAAGTGATTATGGTATTCAAGAAAACCAATTGCATCTCTATTGTGATAATCAAAGTGCGATTAATATTTCTAAAAACCCTATTCAACACTCGCGAACAAAGCATATAAAAATAAGACATCATTTTATACGCGAATTAGTTGAATCTAAGGAATTAGAAATCAATTATCTTCCTACTGATCTACAACTCACAGATATATTTACCAAACCTCTAGATTATAATAGATTCATTTCATTACGTAAATCTATTGGTATGGTTTGTGCTGAGTAATACCTTTGCTGATTGTCCAAGTTTTTCCCTTTGTCCATTTGAGACAAAATAGGGGAGAAATTTGAGTCTACAAATCTCTATCATATACTAAACAGCTTGATCTTAGTGATTCATTGCAGGTATTCCTTTTTGTATAGTCATTCTCAACTGTTGTATTAGGGCATTAAATTGTAAATAGTTGAGTTATGTATTTTTTTATTTCTAGGATTTGGGTAGATTGAATTTTGATAGGACTAAGTTTTTCTTATTTTTTTTGCCCTACGAGTCCTAGTTGACTCAAAAGAGATTTTGTCTCATATTTACAAAGGGGGAGATTGAATCCCTTATACCTTTGACTCACTTGAGTCTATATTGTATAAGTGCTCATCTAGTTTGGAAATTGTGACAAAATTATGTCCATCCTAGAAACCAAAGAGCCTTAGAAGTTGGATTGCCTATTCATCTCTCTTACTTCTAGTGATCAAGAGACTATTGCCAACTCTCACACACAGTAGAATTCAATTCATACATGTCATACTGCATAATAATGTGTGTACATATGTGGAGTGTGTTTAAATCCCTAGGTTTGATTTTTAATAATTTTTTGGGATTTTTTAAACAATTTTTAAACCATATTTTATTAATTAAAACTTGATTTATATGTTTTTGGGGTCAAACTCTAAATATACTTTGTTGTGTATTATGGCCTAATGTTACCTTGGGTAGAAACCGAAAGCGGCATAAACATGAGGGTATGGTTTTATTTATTTTAGACGCGCGATTCAGATCCTGTATTTGCCCTACATCTGTCTGCCTCTGATTGGTTGGAAGTGTGTTTCTTTACTGAGATAACAACATGTGTGTTATCAACCCTTGGATCATTTGTTATCAATGGTCTGCATGTCGTCTTGATGAATCCCTGTGTAACCTTCTAAACAAATCCGCTTTCGTTTAACCACCGCCTTGTTTGAGCCCTTAGATTCAAGTCAATTTAAATTGACTTAATCCTGACCCTTGATTTTGAACCAACTTCTCGAACCTTCTCCTCTCACTATAAAAAGACCTCTATTCTCAGACTTCGAAGACTTTTGCCATTTCATTATTTCTGAGAGTAGAGAGAGAAGAGAGAAACCAGAGAGAGAAAGAAAGTTAGAAACCCTAACTTCATTCGTCTAAATCCTCTTCAAACCTAACCCAAACACCATATCCAAAAACACTACCCTAAGTGTTCTTGAGTGTTTGAGAGTTTGAGTTGAGTTATTTTTGTTGCTGTAACCTTGTGTTCGTGAGATCTTGTTTCCAACTTAGACTTTTACTTAGATCTAGTTTCTGATTTCATAGAAATCTCAGATATGAGTTATTCATGTTACATTACACTTAGTTTCATTCTTTATTTCTCATCTTGAGAAATATATTGTTGATTATTTTCTTTAAAAAGTTTTCTTACATTGAAATCAACAATAAATGCTTTCTATGTCTTGTTCTTGTAAAACTAAACCTTTGACCTAGTTTGGAATCTCACTTGGAGGTTTTCAATCTCGAAAATCTTTTCAAAACTGAGATTGATTAAGATCTTGGCTGATTTCTAAGCAAGATATCCGTGGATTCTGGGATTAGTTGAAAGGTCAAATAAGGTTCAAAGTTTTGTAAGAAGAAAGAAAAGAAAAGATCACAGCATATAGTGTAACTGTAATTTGTTAGGACTGTTTGTACTTAATAAGTGTGTGTGTGTGCATGCATGTGTTAGAAAGCACCTCTGCAAACACTTACACCCTACAACACGAAAAGTGTTGGTAATAAGATCTTGTGAACATAAGTCGACGTAAAGTGCTGGAACAAATCACAAGTTGACAAACTGAGAGAACTACATCTACGATCAGAGCTGCAGAGAAGTTATAAGGACACCAGAGGGTACATTCCTAAACTTATATAGGTCTGAGTTGTTTGCATGTTAGTTATATAGTTTGTAACTCATAAATTTGTTTTAGTGGATTTTTCTTTTTACTCCGTAGAGGGAGTCGTGGATGTTTCCTCAATTGGTGAGGTTTTACGACGTAAAAAATTATGAACAGAATCTTTCTACATTTTCTCATCTCATTCTTGGTTGTGCTGTGTTTAAAACTTGTTTAAACTATCTTTTAAACTTGTTGCCCAAATCTTGAATAAGATCTCGTACATACTGTTTTATTAAACACTTCTTGTGATTAATCCTTTTTGATTTAAGAAAAGAGTTTCTTCAAAAAACAACTCGGAGTTACTTAAATAGTTTATTTTCAATAAACGGCTTTAGTAACGCATCTTTTTCAATTGGTATCAGAACTTGGTAAAACTGCTTTTAAAGAGATCCTGTGTTTCTGAAATTGTTTTATGAAAATCAAATCTGGACGAGAAAAATGAAAGATTTGGTAACTTGACCAGACCTCCAATCTTTGATGGAACCAATTTTGCTTACTGGAAAGTAAGGATGATTGCTTTCATTCAAGGAACTTTGGGAGATGATGTCTGGGACATTGTTGAAAATGGTTATACTTTTCCTACTAAACCAGCCAACGAAGGAAGTAATGAGAGAGTTGAGAAAGCTTTAAGTGAGTTCACTCAAGAAGAGAAACAAGTTTCTCGAAATAATAACAAAGGAAAGAATGCCATATTTATGTCCATAAATGAACATGAGTTCAAAAGAATCTCATCCTGTACCACTTCTAAGGAAGCTTGGGACACCTTGGTTACTGCTCATGAAGGAGACACTAGAGTTAAGGCTGCTAAAACCCAAATGCTTATCCAGCAGTATAACTCCTTAATAATGTCTGAGACTGAATCATTTGATGACTTCTATATGAACCTGACTGATATTGTGACCAAACTGCATGCTAATGGGATAACCTATGATAGACAAGAAATTGTATCTAAAATTCTGAGATCATTACCACAGAAGTTTGATAACAAAAGATATGCTATTGAGGAAATGTGTGATATAAATCTCACTCCTCAATTACTCAGTAGTAAATTAAGAACCGTGGAAATGGAACTGGAATTTAAGAAACAATTAACCCAATCGCATAGGAAACAGACTAGTTCCAATCTAAGCTTCTCTTCTAAATTGATTAAGCCTGAGTTTAATACTTCCAATGATGAATCTGATGAGGACTGCGATATAGAGAGTTTGGACAATCAGATTGCCTTAATGACAAAACAGTTCAAGAAAATCATTAAGTTTAGAAACAAAGTGGCAAATAAACAAGGCAAGTCAAATTATCCAACTCCCTCTAGTCACAGACCTCATGAGAAAAACAATGACAAAAATCACAAGGACTCTCATATCAGACCTAATAGAGACCTTAAGAAGACTGAATGCTATAGATGTGGTAAACTGGGGCACATTGCACAAGAGTGTAGAGTTAATTTGAACACTCAAAACAAACACATTAGAGCTAACATCTGCAAAACATGGGATGATTCAAGTGACTCTGAAAAAGAGGAACCCGAGTCATCAGATGCTTTTGATCCTTGCATGTCTTTCTTTGCCAAGATTATTTATAATGATGACATGCCTATGTTTGTTAATGAGGATGAACCAAATAATTCTATGACTGATACTTCGAATGTGGTTATTATTGGTTTAGATGCTTTGATTACTGAGAATGTTGCATGTTCTACCTCGGGGTGTGTGAGTCAAAGAGAATGCAATAATGACGATGTTAATGAGTGTGTGAGTTCTAAGAATAAAGCCTTAAGGGTCACTTCACACACCATACTTAGTGACTCGGACAATGAAGACCTCCCAGACATTCACACACTTTACACTAAGACTCTCAAGAAAAGCGCTAGACTAGAAAAGACTGTTAAAGATCTTACCAAGAAATTGGAAGATCTAAACCTGATGGCTAAACTGAATGCTGAAGAGTACACTACCCAATGTTTAACTCATGAAAGTGAAATTAAAGTTTTTGATGAAAAACTGAAAAATTTGACTGAAACAAATGAAATTCTGGAGAAAAAGTACAAAGGGACATTGTTAGAATTGGAACAAACCAAAGAAAAGACAGAAACTATTTTCAAAAAATTTACAAAATTTGAAAATAATTCTAACTGTTTTGATGAATTTGTTGCTGAATCTAAAACCAATTCTGATGATCGAACTGGTATAGGATTTTGTCCCAATTTGAAAACACAAACAAAAACTTTTGAACCTATCAAGTTTGTGTCAGGAGGCAAAAAGAGCTATTGAAACATGCCCAGATTTTCATTCCCTAAAAACTGAGTTTGATTTAAAACATCAAAACTTCAACATTGGGGAATCAAGTTGCTCTAAGCATGAAAGTCCACCTAAGGCTAAATACGTCTGCCCTTTTATCAGAAAGAGTGAACCTACTTTCAAACCTGTACTACCCAGGAATAAAGTTCAGACTGAAAACTTTTCAAAACCTTTGTTTAGAGACTTTCCTAAGGAGACCCCCATCTTGAGCAATCTTTATTGCTCCTACTGTGACATATATGGTCACTCTTTCGATGGTTGCTATGATAGGAGACTTGTTAAACCTATCTATAATCCTCGTACTTACCAAAACTTTAACTATTATAGGAGGAGTCGAAACAATTATATACTTCCTAGACAGCCAGATAAAAACTCTAACTATAGAAAGAGAAAGACCAAACCTAAAAGAACATTTCCTAGAAGGAATCCTAAGCACTTTCCTAAACCAAATGCTCAAGTCTTTCACAAAATTCAAAATCATGCGCAAAACATTTTTCAGCAAAAATCTAATGCTCGCAAATTTTATCAGTTGAGAGTTAATAAGCGCGAGATGAAAACTAGAGCAATTTGGATTAGAAAAGATGATCTATTACCTCAGATGAAGTGTAATATTGTTGTTACTGCTTTAAAAGCCAAACACACATCATCTGGTTGGTATTTAGACTCTGGATGTTCTAAGCACATGACTGGAGATGAATCTAAACTTTTAAACAAAACCAGATTTGCTGGTGGTAAAGTCATTTTTGGTGATGGAGTTTCATCTCAAATCATAGGCAAAGGAACTCTCCAAGAAGATGGGCTTCCTATTCTTAAAGATGTTCTTCTAGTTAAAGGTCTAAAGGCCAACTTACTTAGTATTTCGCAATTTTGTGACTCAGACCATACTGTTACTTTTTCAAAGAACAATTGTAATATTTTTAATGAAAAAGGTGAATGCATAATTACTGGATTCAGAACTCCTGACAACTGCTACACTGTCAAGAACAATTCTGAAATTTGTAATGTTGCCAGAATGGATGACAACGAGATATGGCATAACAGAATGGGTCACATAAATTACGATAATCTTAGTAAGTTGTCTACTCACGACATAGTAAGAGGAATTCCAAAAATTAAACCCATTCATAATATTGTTTGTGGTTCCTGTCAAGAAGGTAAAATTGTTAAGGCCCCTTATAAGAAAGTCAAAGATATTCTCACCTCTAATCCCTTAGAACTCATCCATATGGACCTAATGGGTCCTTCCCAAACTGTTAGCCTTTGTGGACGCAGTTATATCTTAGTTTTGGTTGATGACTTCACCAGATTTACTTGGGTAGCCTTTTTAAAACAAAAGTCTCACACTTTTCAAACCTTCCTAAAAATTCTTCTTAGGATTGAAAATGAAAAGGACACTCAAGTAAATAGAATCCGTAGTGATAGAGGTGGTGAATTCAAAGACACTGGTATTATAAAATACTGTGACTATAATGGTTACAAACACGAGTTCAGTGCTCCTAAGACTCCTCAACAAAATGGAATCGCCGAGAGAAAGAATCGTACCTTGCAAGAGATGGCACGTGTCATGTTACATGTCAAGAATTTACCTAAATATTTTTGGGTAGAATCTATTCGTACTGCGTGTCACATCATTAATAGGGTCTATCTTAGAAAGAATTCCAAATAAACCCCTTATGAACTTTGGTACAATAAAAAGTCTAATCTCAAATATCTTAGAACCTTTGGCAGTACTTGTTATGTATGCAAAGATAGGGAACATTTATCTAAATTTGAGAGCCGGGGAGATAAAGCCATATTTCTAGGATACTCGCCTAACAGTAGAGCTTATCGAGTGTATAATCTTCGCACTAAAACCATGATGGGATCCATAAATGTAATTGTTAGTGACACTACTGTAGAAAGCAAGACTGGTGAATTACCTATTGAAGAAGAGTCTTCAAATATTTTAGAAAATGACCCTTCTGAAATAGATAATTCATTACCTATTCAGACACCTGAAGTACCTAACTGGGTTTCTAAAGATCATCCCATAAACAACATAGTTGGCAACCCTAGTGAGCCAGTGCGTACAAGATCCCAACTTAGAAATTATGCACATTATGCATGTTTTGTTTCCCTTGTGGAACCAAAGAATGTAAATGAGGCATTGAATGACTCTCATTGGATTTTTGCTATACAGGATGAACTTTTATAATTTGTTATTCATGATGTACGGTATCTTATTCCACGTCCTGATCATAAAAAGGTTGTTGGTACTCGTTGGATTTTCAAAAATAAAACTGATGAAAATTTGATAATAATTAGAAATAAAGCTAGATTAGTTGCTCAAGGATACTCCCAAATAAAAGGAATTGATTTTAACGAGACCTTTGCCCCTGTTACTCGTTTAGAATCAGTTCGTCTGCTTTTCTCTATAGCTTGTCACATGCGTTTTATATTATATCAAATGGATGTCAAATCTGCGTTCCTTAATGGAATACTGGCTGAGGAAACCTATGTAGAACAACCTAAAGGGTTCATTGACCCTAATTATCCAAATCATGTATTTCGTCTGAAAAAGGCTTTATATGGCCTTAAACAAGCTCCTAGAGCTTGGTATGAGCGTCTTTCCAGTTTTCTTTTGGATAAAGGTTTCAAAAGAGGTGGAAATGACAAACTCTATTTGTCAAACAATTTGACAAACACATTACTATTGCACAAGTATATGTAGACGATATTATATTTGGATCAACTTCTACCTCAGAAGTAAAATCCTTTTCTGAAATTATGAGTAAGGAATTTCAGATGTCCCTTATGGGGGAGTTGCAGTTCTTCCTAGGTCTCCAAGTCAAACAAAATCCAGAAGGACTATTTGTTTCGCAACCTAAGTACCCTTTAGAGATCGTTAAGAAATTCGGCCTCGAGAGTGCTAAAGATGCTAAAACACCTACGAGTACTACGGTAAAATTGTCAAAAGATGAAAATGGACAATCTGTAGATCCTACTCTATATCGTAGTATGATTGGCACACTACTCTATCTTACTGCCTCGCTAACTGATATCATGTATGCTGTGTGTGTATGTGCTCGTTATCAAAACAACCCTAAAGAGAGCCATTTGAATTCTGTTAAACGTAGAATTAAATATGTTAAAGGCACTCTGAATCTAGGACTTCGGTACACTAATGACACACCAAGCACTATTATTGGGTACACTGATGCTGACTGGGCTGGATGTACTGATGATAGTAAAATCACTTCAGGATCATGTTATTATATTGGTAATAACTTGGTAGGATGGAGTAGTAAAAAACAAAACTGCACATCACTCTCGACTGTTGAATCTGAATACATAGCCGCTGGTAGCTGTTGTGCTCAATTATTGTGGCTTAAACAAATGCTAAGTGATTATGGTATTCAAGAAAACCAATTGCATCTCTATTGTGATAATCAAAGTGCGATTAATATTTCTAAAAACCCTGTTCAACACTCGCGGACAACGCATATAAAAATAAGACATCATTTTATACGCGAATTAGTTGAATCTAAGGAATTAGAAATCAATTATCTTCCTACTGATATACAACTCACAGATATGTTTACCAAACCTCTAGATTATAATATATTCATTTCATTACGTAAATCTATTGGTATGGTTTGTGCTGAGTAATACCTTTGCTGCTTGTCCAAGTTTTTCCCTTTGTCCATTTGAGACAAAATGGGGGAGAAATTTGAGTCTACTAATCTCTATCATATACTAAACAGCTTGATCTTAGTGATTCATTGTAGGTAATCCTTTTTGTACTGTCATTCTCAACTGTTGTATTAGGGTATTAAATTGTAAATAGTTGAGTTATGTATTTTTTTATTTCTAGGATTTGGGTAGCTAGAATTTTGATAGGACTAAGTTTTTCTTATTTTTGTTGCCCTACGAGTCCTAGTTGACTCAAAAGAGATTTTGTCTCATATTTACAAAGGGGGAGATTGAAGCCCTTATACCTTTGACTCACTTGAGTCTATATTGTATAAGTGCTCATCTAGTTTGGAAATTGTGACAAAATTATGTCCATCCTAGAAACCAAAGAGCCTCAGAAGTTGGATTGCCTATTCATCTCTCTTACTTGTAGTGATCAAGAGACTATTGCCAACTCTCACACACAGTAGAATTCAATTCATACATGTCATACTGCATAATAATGTGTGTACATATGTGGAGTGTGTTTAAATCCCTAGGTTTGATTTTTAATAATTTTTTGGGATTTTTTAAACTGTTTTTAAACCATATTTTATTAATTAAAACTTGATTTATAAGTTTTTGGGGTCAAACTCTAAATATACTTTGTTGTGTATTATGGCCTAATGTTACCTTGGGTAGAAACCGAAAGCGGCATAAACATGAGGGTATGGTTTTATTTATTTTAGACGCGCGTTTCAGATCCTGTATTTGCCCTACATATGTCTGCCTCTGATTGGTTGGAAGTGTGTTTCTTTATTGAGATAACAACATGTGTGTTATCAACCCTTGGATCATTTGTTATCAATGGTCTGCATGTCGTCTTGATGAATCCCTGTGTAACCTTCTAAACAAATCCGCTTTCGTTTAACCACCGCCTTGTTTGAGCCCTTAGATTCAAGTCAATTTAAATTGACTTAATCCTGACCCTTGATTTTGAACCAACTTCTCGAACCTTCTCCTCTCACTATAAAAAGACCTCTATTCTCAGACTTCGAAGACTTTTGCCATTTCATTGTTTCTGAGAGAAGAGAGAGTAGAGAGAGAAGAGAGAAACCAGAGAGAGAAAGAAAGTTAGAAGCCCTAACTTCATTCGTCTAAATACTCTTCAAACCTAACCCAAACACCATATCCAAAAACACTACCCTAAGTGTTCTTGAGTGTTTGAGAGTTTGAGTTGAGTTATTTTTGTTGCTGTAACCTTGTGTTCGTGAGATCTTGTTTCCAACTTAGACTTTTACTTAGATCTAGTTTCTGATTTCATAGAAATCTCAGATATGAGTTATTCATGTTACATTACACTTAGTTTCATTCTTTATTTCTCATCTTGAGAAATATATTGTTGATTATTTTCTCTAAAAAGTTTTCTTACATTGAAATCAACAATAAATGCTTTCTGTGTCTTGTTCTTGTAAAACTAAACCTTTGACCTAGTTTGGAATCTCACTTGGAGGTTTTCAATCTCGAAAATCTTTTCAAAACTGAGATTGATTAAGATCTTGGCTGATTTCTAAGCAAGATATCCGTGGATTCTGGGATTAGTTGAAAGGTCAAATAAGGTTCAAAGTTTTGTAAGAAGAAAGAAAAGAAAAGATCACAGCATATAGTGTAACTGTAATTTGTTAGGACTGTTTGTACTTAATAAGTGTGTGTGTGTGTGCATGCATGTGTTAGAAAGCACCTCCGCAAACATTTACACCCTACAACACGAAAAAGTGTTGGTAATAAGATCTTGTGAACATAAGTCGACGTAAAGTGCTGGAACAAATCAGAAGTTGACAAACTGAGAGAACTACATCTACAATCAGAGATGCAGAGAAGTTATAAGGACACCAGAGGGTACATTCCTAAACTTATATAGGTCTGAGTTGTTTGCATGTTAGTTATATAGTTTGTAACTCATAAATTTGTTTTAGTGGATTTTTCTTTTTACTCCGTAGAGGGAGTCGTGGATGTTTCCTCAATTGGTGATGTTTTACCACGTAAAAAATTGTGAACAAAATCTTTCTTCATTTTCTCATCTCATTCTTGGTTGTGCTGTGTTTAAAACTTGTTTAAACTATCTTTTAAACTTGTTGCCCAAATCTTGAATAAGATCTCGTACATACTGTTTTATTAAACACTTCTTGTGATTAATCCTTTTTTATTTAAGAAAAGAGTTTCTTCAAAAAACAACTCGGAGTTACTTAAATAGTTTATTTTCAATAAACGGCTTTAGTAACGCATGTTTTTCAGTAGGAACCATACCTCGTTAAGAAAGTAGTCTTCGAGATGTCCTATTCCCTGATACGCAACTGATGGAATCCTGATCGCAAATCAATCTTTGAGTAGAAGAAAGCTCCTCTCAACTGGTCAAATAAGTCATCGATTCGGGGTAACAGATACTTATTCCGTATCGTGACTTTATTCAACACCCGGTAATCTACACACAATCTCAACGATTCGTCCCTCTTCTTTACGAACAACACAGGGGCACCCCATGGCGAAGTACTCCTCCGGATAAACCCCTGTCCCAATAACTGTTCTATCTGATCCCGTAGCTCTCTCATCTCTGCCGGAGCCATTCGGTAAGGTGCGCGGGCAATTGGCCGAGTGCCCGACGTCAAATCAATTACAAAATCTATCTCTCTACTAGGCGGTAATCCTGGTATATCCTGAAATACATCAGCAAACTCACTCACGACTAGAATCGAATCGAGTGGCATCACCAGTTCCTTAGAGGTCTCCTCCTTTATATAATACAAGTGAGTGGATGATCCTCCCTCAGGGCGAGGCATCGCCACTAAAAACATCTCCTGCCCGGGAATGGCAAAGATAATACTCCTACTGAAACAGTCAATCATGGCTCGGTACTCAACTAGCCAATCCATACCAATAATCGCATCATACTCAGTCATCTCTAATACTAACATATCAGCGGGTGAGGTAAACCTCCCGATCTCTATACTCACACCTCTAAAAATAAGGGAAATCACAAAACCCCTACTCAATGATGAATCTACACAAATAACCGTGCTCTCTGCAGTGTCTAACAACCCCAAAGTGCGTGCAAACATCATGGAAATAAAATAATGTGTGGCCCCCGTATCAAATAAAATACGCCCCATAGTCCCCTGAATAGAGAACATACCCTCAATAGCAGGTGGATCATGTGGGACTGCGGCATGTTGGAGCTGATACACTCTCCCATACTGAAGCTGTCCTTGCTGGACTGGGACCGCTGGAATGGGTGGTAATGCTGCCATCTGTGGTGGTGCTGGTACATCGGCGGGAAACATAGGCCTATGTGGCTCGTGTCGAGCACCCTACTGCTGCTGCTGTGGGGACCTGCCCCTATCAGGACAATCCTGGCGTTTGTGACCAACCTTGCCACAAACAAAGCACTTCCCCAGGAAGTTTCCCCCTCGCTGTCCCTGCTGCCCACGACCCTGATGGCCGTTACCATTCCTACCCTGACCATGCTGGCCCATCTGAAACTGCTGTTGCTGACCATTCTGGCCCTGCTGGCCCTGATGGCCATGTCTGAAACCTCCCTGACCATTCCTGAAACCCCCAGATCTGAATCTCTTAGGATCCCCCTGTTGGGAACCCTGATCACCCTACCTGTGCTGACCCTGAGCAGATTGTGCCCCGCTGGCACCATTTCCCCCGGTACTGCCCTGATGGTTGGACTCTCCTGATCTCTTACTCTCAGACATGTGAAAGCGGTGATCCTGGCAGTGAAGCAGTGCTGCGTTAACCACATCAGAGTAAGTGGCCAATGAGAGATTCCCCAACAAGTGCTGACGGATCCTCCAAGTCAATCCATCCATGAACTTTTGAATCTTCTTCTCCTCGGTTGGAATTTCATCGGGAACAATGTTCAAGAGATTTGTGAACTCAGCCTCATTCTCGGCTACGGTCTTTCCCTCCTGTTTGAGGTTCATCAACTTCCTCCTCATCTCAGTGTGAACAGCTGACGAAAAATATTTGCGATCGAACCGCACCTAGAACTCCTGAATAGTGAGAGCGTCCCTCTCCTCCGCGGTGCTAATGGACTCCCACCACTGCAATGCTGATCCTACTAGCTTAAAAGTAGCCAGTATCTGCTTCTGAACATCTGTGCACTCGTACATCCTTAAGTGCCTCTGAATGTCCTTCCTTCACTGACTGGACACAACAACGTCGGAGCTACCTGCGAACTCCGGAGGGTATGCTTTGTGAAAAGCATCACGAACGCGTTCCCAAGCAGATGGGAATGCATGAGCCTGAAGTGACACAACTACCGGCGCCTGGGGTGGTGCATGCTGTACAACTGCTAAGGCGACATTTACCGCTTGGGCTACAATAGCTGCAACCTCTGCGGCGTTCATGGTGCCCTGGACTGGTGCAGGATGTGGCTCGGGCTGAGCATCCCTAGGAATTCGCTGTGCACGTCGTGGAGACATCTGAAATGAGAGTAAAATCTATAAGTTCGCAATTATTATCTCAAAATAGCTGAAGAGCGAAACATACTCACAAGAATACAACAGTCCTAAAATATAGGGCTCTACATCAAAGAAAGCTCAGCGGAAACATAACAAGCCGTACAGATCCTAAGGACACTAGAACCTGATGCTCTGATACCACCTGTGACACCCCGACTAATTAAATACCGGGTAGCTATTCCTTTATTAAATTAATACAAAATGCCAAGTTGGTTCAGTTCATAGCATCACTGTCGAAAACCTTTTAACAATTACTAGCCACCTAATATTTAAAAAGTGAGTTGTCAATTTTAATTAAATCCGATTAACATGCAAGTAGATAAGAAATACTAACATAAACACCACAATGAAATGATAATAGTATAACCATACAATAATAATGAGTCCGTAAGAATACTCCTCACAACAAACCAAATACAGGAATAACAAATACTAAGTTTGAATCATAATTAATTACAACCCGAGATCTGAAATAAACTGAATAGATAAAATGTTTCTAAAAGAAATGGGGCGACATGCCCAACTGATGAGAAAATCTACTAATAGAGTCAAGATCGAAAGTGGAGGCGTCTACTGACAAGATCCTATAACTTCCACAACAGCTACAGTACGTCACTTGAATGGAACTCCTATGCTTGGTGTCCTTGTGGCTGGGCACCTAAAAGGTTTTTACAAGAAAATATATTTGAAAGCAAACGGGTTAGAGCCCGATTGTGGAAAACAGTTTAAAATATAGCAAGTGTTTTAATGATAATAAAACAATGAATGCAAAATACATGTTAGGACGTGCTATCACATGAAATACTCACCTCTCGACTATTTGTGCACTCCTAACGTACCCATACCCATTCTAGTTATTTCCATATCTAACTAGCCCAAAATAAATTTTAACCTTACTATACGATTCACGCTTTAATTCCAACATCTTCATTTAAATAGAGAGCTTTACATTTATTCTCGGTTTCCCCATTAATAGTAATACTAATTACTAGAGATCATCCATTTTATCTTTACAGAACGTTGTTATTATTATACTCACAATTAAACATGCCAGTTCATTTCAATTAACAGTATATTATTCCTATCATAAATATACATTACTAACACCCCGAGACTAAGCTGCGGTGCACACATACTCTGCTATCCAATCCCGGTACATCACGTACATAAGGACCACGCATTCCGAATCTCTCAGGAATCGTTTTCAGATAACAACAATCACACAAAATGGAGGCGAACATAGTTCACATCACATGGGTCACGCACATACCTACGTTCCCATGATCAACAGACTTATTAACTTCTCAATAAGTCCTTATCTGACCTATGTCCTCGAGGTACCAATCTAAATCCCCCCGTAGGCACACAAAGATTAGATGGCCCTAATCGAACGCAGACCTCCCATGATAGTAAGTATGGTAGGTATGTTATACACATAAAACCACATATACTAAGCATTCGCACATCTTAGATATCTCGTATTATTAATATAGGTATACATCTTATCCTTATACCGTCATTTAATGTTATACGATTACAAGTCCCCGATTTGTATATTAACGTTATCAACCCTTCTCACGTCGTAATTAGGTACTCGTTTCCTACTCCACAAATGTCATTCGATTTTATTATTAGGTTTTAAGTTCTACTCCTCAACGTACCCCAATTCTCACAATTATACCCACTAATCAATAATAGAAGGTTAATACTCCAATTAAATAAGTCTACGGGACATTAGAAATGAAATCAGGCCAAAAAGGCCATTCTGTCAACTCGTTAGAAGTCTCGTTCGAAAGAGTTCGTTCGAGCGAAAGGCTTCGAACGAACTACCAACTCGTTAGAAGGGACACTGTCATCTCGTTAGAAGCTCGTTCGAACGAGGTCGTTCGAACGACCTGGGCAGGTCTTCTAACGAGATCACAGTTTTCGCCCAGAAATTTTCCCAATTCGTTTTTCTTCAATTTCTCTCCCTTAAGTCCATACTAAGATCATCCTAATCGAGTTTTAACGTGAATAAACTACTCTAAGTTATCCTAGGTCACTATTTAACATATATTTGGTGTCAAATCTTCCTAAATTAACATGAAATCATCAAACTTCCCAAATCTTGTCTCAAACCCTATAAATATGAACACATAATATAATATCTACAACTATTTCTTATAAATCCATTTTTTAAATTATCAATATATATTTTGAATATGAAATTTGTCCATAAACATTCTACATGCAATCCCTATTTAAATAGATCATGAATTTTATCTCCAATTTCATGGGTTTCATCAAACTTTCAATATAAGACATATGTTCAAATCTAAGCATGGAGAAAACATTCGCTTGAAATTATGTAATTAAATCACTTGCCTTAGATGTTCTGGCTTGATGTTGAAGGATTGAAGGTTGATTCTCCTCTTCCTCTCTACAGATTTCTTCCAAAGATGGTGATGGTGGCTAGGGGTTTCTTTTGAAACCTCTTCAAACTCCCCCTATAACTCCCGTAGCCCTCTAACTTACCAAATGCTAAAAATGGGATTAGTGGGTTCTTTTATAATATAAAAATAACATCTAAAATTCGTGGGTTTTAATTTCCCTGTTTTTAAAATTACCAAACTACCCCTTTGGGTTGCCGGTATGGCCTAAAAATGCCACGGGGCCCAAACTAAACCCCCGGCTAGTGTTTTCTGACTATTTCGACCCTTTCGGATACGTTGGCGCACTCAAAATGACCGTTCGGTTAATAAAAATAAAATCCACTTTTTAATTCAATTAATTACGTTCCTGACGCGACTGACATGCGCGCCCCAATTAAATTTTCCAACTTTCCGTATTTCTACCTCGTGACAATATAAATATCATCAATACTCATGTATTACCATACATACTCGAAAATAATAAATTTTAACATCATAATCAAATACCAATTCACATCTCGTTAGTATTTATACTCGGATTAATTTTTCAATTAATTCTCAATTAATTTAATTATTCCCTTAAATAAAAATCAATAAAATTACGGGGTATTACAATGCACACATCTCTGCAAGCCAACTATAATTCCTCGTCTATATAGAATACCATTAGTTAATACATAACGAGCAACTTTAAACTTCAACTTCTTGGCTGCGAGCTTATCAGTTGGTAATGTCCCTTCCTCAATATAGGCCCTGATGGGATCCATCCAGGATGGTCCTAAATCAAGGGAAATGAAGTTCATCATATCTTCGTCAATTCTCCTGCTAGCCAAAACTTCTATTCGGATGGTTCTTCGTAGCTCGGTTCTTGTAGCTGAGGCCAACCGAGCTAAGGCATCTGCTCTAGCATTCTCCAATCTTGGTATTCTAATTAACTACACTGCTTTAAAGGTTGATACAATCTCCATTGCTTTCGCATAATACTTGATCATTATCTCTCCTTTCGTTGTATATACCCCCTGCATTTGATTTACAATCAACTGTGAGTCACTGAATACAGTGACCTGCTCTGCCCCCATGGTTCTTGCTAACTAAGATCTGCAATCATAGCTTCATATTCAGCCTCATTATTAGAAGCCTTGAATTGAAAGCACAGAGCATACTCCACATCGATTTCATCCGGGCTGTTTAAAATAATTCCTGCCCCACAGCCTGTACTGCAAGATGAGCCATCTACGTACAGATTCCATATAGGTACTTAATCCTCAAATTTCTTATCAGATAAAGTTTCTCGGTGGAATATTTGCTTCTTTATACCTTCCCCTAGCACTTCTTGCTGCTCGTCAACCATCTCCTCTTGATCGTCAACCGATTTAAGTTGGTCGGAGTTTAAATTTGACAATCCTGTAGCATCCACAGGCTGGTCGGTATTCAACTTTTGCTCCTCAGGAGTATCAGGATATGTGAATTCTGTGATAAAATCTGCTACTGCTTGCCCTTTAAGTGATGACCTAGGCTCATAAATTATATCGTATTTACCCAACTCTACAGCCCAGTACATCAATCTTCCTGATTTCTCCGGTTTGTGCAGAGCTTGCCTTAATGGCATGTCTGCATACACAACTACAATATGAGCTTAGAAATACGGCCTTATTCTTCTACTTGCTTCGATCAATGCCAGTGCTAACTTTTCCAGCCTTGAATATCTGATCTCTGCTCCTCGAAAAGCTTTGTTAGTGTAGTAAATTGGTTTTTGCACTTCATCCTCCATTCTTATTAATGCCGAGCTAACTGCATTCTCCAAAACTGCCAGATAGAAGTACAATCTTTCTCCCATCACTGGCCTGGACAACAGTGGAGGTGCTCCCAAGTATTTCTTTAATTCTTGAAAAGCTTTCTCGCATTCATCATTCCATTCAAAAGTCTTTCAGAGTGTTTTGAAGAATGGGAGGCATCTATCAGTTGCTCGTGACACAAATCTGTTAAGTGCTGCAACTCGCCCTATGAGACTTTGCATTTCCTTCTTTGTCGTTGGAGATCGTAGCCCCAATAGAGCCTTTATCTTTTCTGGATTTGCTTTAATACCTTGTTGGTTGACAATATACCCGAGGAACATGCCTTCTCGTACTCCAAATATGCATTTGGTAGGGTTCAACTTTATTTGATATTTATCTAATTGATCAAAGGTTTGACCTAGATCAATTAGATGGTCAACAGCTTTCTTGCTCTTCGTCAGCATATCATCAATATAAACCTCCATATTGTGATTGATTTGTTCTGCAAACACCTTGTTCATCAGCCGCTGATATGTTGCACCTGCATTTTTCAAACCAAAAGGCATAACATTATAACAATAAGTTCCTCTAGGGGTAATAAAAGAGGTATTCTCCCTGTCTTCAGGTTTCATTTTAATCTGGTTGTAACCAGAATAAGCATCCATGAAGCTCAACAGCTCGTGTCCCGAGGTAACATTCACTAATTGATCAATTCGAGGCAAAGGAAAATGATCCTTTGGGCATGCCTTATTGAGGTCGGTGAAGTCTACACACATCCTCCACTTGTTATTTTTCTTCTTCACCATCACCACATTAGCTAACCAGTCTGGATATTTGACATCTTCAATAAAGAAAGCTTTTTGGAGCTTCTCGACCTCCTCTTGTATAGCTTGGTTCTTCTCGGGGCTGAACACTCTTCTTCTCTGCTTCACTGGCTTGATTTTCTTATTTACATTGAGCTCGTGACATAAGAAATTTGGGTTTATTCCTGGCATGTCCTCATGACGCCACGCAAAAGTTTATTTTCTGCTTTTTAGAAAAACTATCAATTCCTATTTTAGTGACGCATCCAACGACGAACCTATTTGAGTTGTTCGTTCCGGATGCTCGTAGTCCAGAATGACATTTTCAGTAGCTTCCACCACCTGGCCTTTCACGAGTTGCGACTCGTCTCTGGAATCTAATGTTTCAATCTCTGCACCTTCATCCACTTGATAGGTAGTAGTCTTTTTCCTAGATTCCTCCAGTTCTTCCTGCTCGGCAGATGAATAGTAGCACTCCCGAGCTACTTTTTGGTCACCCTTTACAACTCCTACTCCAAAGTTGGTTGGAAATTTTAGGCATTGATGTACAGTAGATGGTACTGCTTCGAACTTCTTCAAACCTACCCTTCCCATGATGATATTGTAAGCTGATTGGACATTCTTATCCATCACAAAAAAACGTACTCTTTCTGTTCGACAAGCAGGCCATGTACCGATGAACATATCCAACTTTATCATCCCAAGGGGGAAAACTTTCTCGCTAGCAAAACCGAGGAGGGGCTTGTGATAAGGCTCCAACTGAGACAACTTTAGATTTAAGTTGTCGAAGCATAAGTAGAACATGATATCCGTCGAGCTACCGTTATCCACCAGTACTCTTGAGATCATTACTTCCTTCATCCTCATTTTGATCACCAATGGATCATCATGAGGATATAACACACCTACGAGACCGTTCTTGGAGAAATCGATGACCAGTTTTTCTTTGTTTACCTTCCTCGGGCGATCATCCTCAGCTAGATTTATTCGCTGAATGTATGAACAAGATTGAGCCTCATTAAGGTAAGCTTTCCTCTCTGCAGTGAGATCTTCACCTCCTGCATCTCCACATGTAATAACATTACAATTAAATGATTCAAAACGAATTGAAAATACCTCACGCTCAGGATGTCTTGGTCTTTTGGGGAGATCGGGATCGTCTTCTGGATCATCTTCATGACCTCTTTTCTTATTTTCTTCTGCTCGATGAGGAGATCTAGACCTCTGTCTTGCTCGGTCGTTGCTTTTTCCTTCATTTCTGCGATCAACATACTTGGCCAGCTTTCCTCGTCTGATGAGTGCTTCGATTTCATTCTGAAGAGCTATGCAATTTTTGGTCATGTGACCATGGTCTTTATGGAACTCACAATATTTGGCCTTATTCCTCTTGTCAGGGTCTGTCTTCATTTTCTCTGGCCAGTTTAGCTCCTCGCTGTTCTTGATTTCTTCCAGAACGTGGTTTATGTCTACTTTCAAAGGAGTATAATTTCCAAATTTCTTCAATATTTCCCATAATGTCTTTGCTTTTGACTGCTTGTCACCACCATTATTCTTATGCTCTTTATTTTTAGCCTTATCAACCTCCACCTTGGTCTCCTTGGTGTCCATATTCTTCTTCGTAACCATAGCCTCCTCGGCATTCATGATTTTGGCCGCTTTTGCCATCAGTTCTGACATGTTCCTGGGTGGATCTTTGGCCAAAGTGTAGTACAATTTATTGGGCAACAACCCACTCATCAAATTGGTAATTGCTGTCTTCTCCTCGTAATCAATAACTTCGAGCTTCTCGTTATTGAAACGAGTTATGTAATCCCTGGTGCTCTCACCTGCTTTTTGCCTAACACTTAACAAGTGTGCTACTCGTTTAACTGGTTTTGCTCCAAAACAGAAATTTCCAATAAAGAGATCAGCCAGTTGAAAGAAAGTTAAAATCTTCCCCCGAGGAAGATTATTGTACCATATTTGAGCAGATCCGGTAAGAGTTCCCGAAAATACCCTGCATTTCATCTCATCGGGCACGGCATAGATGTCGGCAGCAGCTTGGTATTGTTCTATATGAAGGACAAGGTCAGTTTTTCCATCATATTTAAGAGTCATAACAGGTGCTTTGAACTTCGATGGTGTAGAAAAATTCACAATTGCCTGTATAAAAGGCGTCCCTTGGACAAAAGTTCTTTATAGAGGATTCTTGGCCTTGGCCATTTCCCCTAGTCTATCCTCCAACCTTTGGATAGAGCATTTCCATGCATCATTTCCCTCCTCGGGCCTGTTGGTTCGAGCAGCTGATCGTGTTGAATCTGCTTCCTGGGATCTTTCATTACGGGCAGTTGGTCGTGATTGGGCAGAACCTTCCCTTAGATCGGATGGTCGTCGAAAGTTCCTCGACATAGTCTTGGGAGGACTTCTATTCCTCCTAGGGCCCAAACGATCAAAGGAGAGGCCATACTTAATCTCTCCAATGCACTAGTCCTTTCTGGAGAGAGAGTGATGTTTTGTTCAGTATCTGTGGCTCGTACTGACAAAGTTCGACCCGGCTGATAAGAAAAATCATCAGATCTTTCAGTGCGGTATGAATCAGTATGCCTAGTACGCGAAGAAGGCAAGCGGGTGTTTCTTTGAACGCTTCGTTGTCCTGACTGGGTAGATACTCCACCTTGGACAATTTGTATGAGTTGTCGCATAGTCTCTTGCATGGCAGTCTGGCCCTGGGACAAATTGACCATTATTCCGGTCAGATCTTGGACGTTTGGAGGGGCAGATAGATTTGGGGGGTTTCCAGCGTTTCGATTACTGGATTCAGGATTATCAGCCATTGGTGATGAATCGTTTTGGTGAAAAACGATAATTACAGTCGTTTTCCACAGACGGCGCCAATCTGTTGATGTAAAAAATCAGATTATCTATAATTATTTAATCACAGATAAAAATAAATAAGACAAAGAATTTTAAAGTGGTTCAGCCTTGAAAGAATGGCCTACGTCCACTGCTTTTGTTATTGCTTGACTGTTTGAGAATTCTCGATAACAGGGTTTTCCAAGAAATTCCGAATCCCTGCTAATGAGGAGGTTACAATGTATTTATAGCCTTGAAGCTGTACATGTGAAAGAATATTACATAGCTGTCCAATAGGTGTGTACATGTGTATGATAATGATGAGCATTTAATGTGCAGTCAATCCTCTTAATTACCCGGTTATAAATGCTCTGTACGAGATGCAGCTCGGACCGCCTAAGTAGCTCGGTATACATGAGTTGCTCGGCATAATAAAGTTCCTCGGAGAACACTTGTTGCTCGGAGCGCCTGAGTTGGTTGGGGAGGTTGAGTTCCTCGGAGTCAAGGTGTTGTTCAAAATGTTTGCGGGTGCCATGTAGATTGACACGTGTCTCCACATAATTGGTCCACGTCAGCAGACTAAATTTGGTATCAACAATGCCGCTGGCGCAGACCTTTAAAGATAAGAGAATGCCAAAAAGGCTTTACTATGCCGCTGACGCAGACCTTTAAAGATAAGAGAATAAGAGACTTTTTGGTACAAAATAAAAGGTTGGACTAAATGCGTATTAAAAAATATTTGAGTGACTTTTTAGTATTTGTTCATTTGATTTATTCCTTTTTTTCTATCCCTTTTATAAAAATGTTTATTCTTAATGACTTTTTTAACATATAAATTTATATTGTTAACATATAATACCGTGTTTACATAGATTTCAAAATATAGTAACGTTCTCTATTTTTAAAAAAAATTATAATTATATTTGAGATATTATCACATTTTTGAATAGATTATATCTAATTTCATTATATGTTCTACATGTAGAATATAGAGCTAGTACATATTTGTTCATTTCAAAGCATCGCGCCACTCTGAAACCTAGTAAAATATAGGCGGACATGGCAAGAAAGAGAGAGAGAGACGTGTGATTGTTGAGTGCCTCAGCAGTCTCCATTAAACAGGTGACAGGTCCATATGTCAACTACTATAACCCACTCTCATAAATACACTGTTTTGATATATTCTTGCCATTCACATTTCACACCCAAACAAGCCGCACCCTTTTTCTTTTCCCCTTGTTTTCTTCTTACATATACCCGGCTTTCCCTCCCGCAAAAAAATAAAATAAATAATAGCCGGACTTCTCGCCTTTTTTGTTTTTACAGCCTAAAAATCTATTTGTTCGCTGTCAGGAATCAAGAGCAACCCTCTATTGGAAATAAGGATTATATTAATTTATCTTAAATAAAGCGGAATTCCAAAAAGCTTACTCGTGACCCCATATTCTTTGTTCAAACTTATACTACTTCTTCTTAGTAAAGAGAAATGCAGACGGTGAAGTAGTTTAATTTGTAAGAATTTAGTTTAAAAAAGAAGACAGAGAGAGAGAAAGATGGTGGTGAGGAAAGTAGGGAAGTATGAGGTTGGGAGAACGATCGGAGAAGGAACATTCGCGAAGGTCAAGTTCGCTCAGAACACGGAGACTGGTGAGAGTGTTGCTATGAAAATTTTGGATCGCAGCACAATTATTAAGCATAAGATGGTCGACCAGGTATGTTCAAATTTTCATTGGAACTCTCAAAATTCGACTATCAAAACTCTACTTGCCATATGCGTGTATAAATAATATTAGAATTGAGCATATGGTCATTATATTCAAAATTAAGTCCAGAAGCTACAAGGTTAAACCTCAATTGGAATTTGGACCACGACACTTCAAGGTAATGTTTCAGCAGTAACTAATTAATAAAGTTTAAAGAAATCAATCTTTGATTCACATTAAAGCTGTCCTTGGGTCCTAGGGCAATCCAGTTTTCCCACCAATTTCAGAATTTTCTGTAACGAAATATTTAAGAGATTCATACTCATTTATAGCAAGTACAAAGCTGATATATAAATCTTTCCTCTATTTGATTCATGGTAATTATTTATGCTTTTGTACTTTTCAAATATATATCAACAGCTGTTTTATGATGTTGAACTGTGTAACCTTTACATGGTTAGGGCCATTATGGAAAGTATTAGAAATACAGGACCTAATTGTGAAAAATAGGTTTTACACGAATATTGCGATCATAGAGGGGGCCAAGTGTTTGATTCAAAATTTTAGCTAGAGTGCATGTGCATTCGGCTTCTTGATCCGGGGTAAATCTAAGACCTAAGAGGGAAACTCTTCTTTACCTTACAAGTGATGCCTCTCGTAATGAATGTTATCTATTACAATAAATCATGTTCATGCTCATATGGGGTTGTGTGTATATTTTCAATTTTTTGTTCTTATTAATGTTGACCTCTTCTTTAAGTTGTTTTGACGTAAACCACCCCCACCCGTCAAAAGGCTCCTAAAATATCTAACATATACTTTAGAGAGAGAAATACTCTTCTTCTATATTCAAAATCAAGATCTACTTCAAATGAGGTTACAAGGGGTCGATTTATAAGTGGAGAAGGGGAGCACTAAATGGTTTTCTAACCAATGTGAGACTCCAACTTTACAAATAAACCTAATACCCATTTGTGCTCACCTATACCCAAACTTACAATAATGCCCCAAAAGACAATAATGCCCTCGATTCACATCATGTTTTCTCTATTTCATGCATGCAGATTAAGAGGGAGATATCTATAATGAAGCTTGTCAGACATCCACATGTTGTTCGTTTGCACGAGGCAAGAGCTCAAAGTCTAGAGTATAAGCTTTTAATAGTTGGACCAATTAACTTCTGAAAGTCATTTTTAGGCTTCATGAGGCCTAGGGTGACCTGTTAGTCAGTTGTTCTGCCAGCTAACTTACTCTTTGATTTTTAGGTTATAGCGAGCCGCACAAAAATTTATATAATCTTGGAATTCATCACAGGTGGTGAATTATTTGATAAAATTGTAAGCCCCTCTGCACTGTGGACATACGTTGTTCTATTATTCTCTCAATCCCAATTTAAGAGTATTGTTTTGAATGTCAAATTTTATAAGAAAACATTGAGTTTTACGTAATCATGGGTAAAGTTAAAACTCACTTCAATATCGCAGTTTTGGTACATGAGTTTTTAAAGAGAACTATTAATTTGGGATGTCCGAAAAGGAAAGAAGGACTAAGAGGCAATCTTTCAGATTAAAGTATGGTGGTTATATCATTCATGTTATGAAGGTTCATCATGGACGACTCAGTGAAGCTGAAGCTCGGCGATATTTCCAACAGCTTATTGATGGAGTGGATTACTGTCACAGTAAGGGAGTCTACCATAGAGATTTGAAGGTGTTCTTTATCTGGCTTTTGAACAGCTTTTGTGTAATTCATATTTTATGAAATTCTTACCCATTGTTTTAATCTTTATCCAGCCTGAAAATCTTTTGCTAGATTCCCAAGGAAACCTAAAAATTTCAGATTTCGGACTTAGTGCGCTGCCTGGAGAAGTAAGATTCCAAATGACATTTAAATTGGGGTAAAATGCATGAAACCCCCTAAACTATTGCTCATATTACAAATACTCCCAATTGTTGCAAATAATCCGAAACTATGAAAATATTTCAAATACCCCCTTATGTGTTGCTAAAAAACATAGCTAAAAACCTTTTTTAGCAACACACAAGGGGAAACTTTCAAGAATTGAAATTGTTCTAGGAGTATTTAGCAAAATTAATAGTTCAGTGAGGTATTTGCAAAAAGCGTAATGATTCAAAGGGTTTCTTGCAATTTATTCTTTGTTCTTATGTTATAAATTTTGACCTCATCAATCTAATCTATACGCACAAAAAATGAAAAACAAGGAAGTAGCCCATCATGCTCAAGTGACACCATATCAAAAGTATTTTAACGTCAAGTGTTTTTCTTTCATAGGGGATCAGCCTCCTCCGGACGACGTGTGGGACCCCTAACTATGTTGCACCGGAGGTAATTATGCGAGTGTTGTTCTCTATGCTACTAAATGTATTTTAATGAGTGAATGGTAGATATTGTTTCATACATATGTATTAAACCATTCTGGTTTCATTTACTGCTTTAGGTACTCAGTCACAAGGGTTATGATGGCGCTTTAGCTGATGTCTGGTCCTGTGGGGTCATTCTATACGTTCTAATGGCAGGATACCTCCCTTTTGATGAAATGGATCTGACCACACTGTATGGCAAGGCATGGGATATTTTAACGTGTATTCTTATAATTGTGTGCATATAATTACCTTTTCGTCGTGTTTATCTAGTTAATATATTTGTCTGTTAATCCCTTGTGACTGAAGATTTAAATTAATTCTATGTTGACAAGTTGCAGACACTAATATGTTATATTATGTCATATTAGATTTCTTAACTTGATTGTCCATGAAGAAGTATGTTAAAATCATCAGAAAATATCATTTTTAAAAGCAGTCGTGAATAGGACGAGACAATGCCCTGTATTATTGCATTTCAGATTGTTTCTTAACTTGATTGTGTAAGTAGTTATTTATGAACAAGTCTCTAGGCATGCTGGTGTGTCCATAGTCATACCCATTGCACCCCAACCACGTGATGTAGACTTCATGGAAGTTCATGCAATCACGCAATAACTCTATTTCCTTTTGTATATCCATCTGTTGATTCTGTTGTTGGTAATTAGCTCATGAATATGCCTGCATGGGTTCACAACTGCCATTAACTACTTGTCTGAATGAATGCTGTTTCTCTCATAATTCGAAGTTAACTTTATGTTACTTGTCACAACTGTTTATTGCAGATCGAGAAAGCGGAGTTTTCATCCCCATCATGGTTTCCAGTGGGAGCAAAATCTTTAATTCATCGAATTTTAGACCCAAATCCTGAAACTGTGAGTCCTAATTCGTTGTGTGACGATACATTAAAAGTGGTCTATCTTTGTACTCTGTGTCTGCTTGCTTGAACTTAGTGTGGTCTATAACACAATCAGAAAAGTGTGTGTCTTGAAGTCTGATGCAAATATGAATTTCTTATAATGCAAAATAAATATTATCACTAATGAATAATGAACACAAGACATCTGATCTGCCATAGATCACAATATGAGAATTGGTCATGTTGGCCAGTCATTTCTTTGAACCCTGCTGGTCACCGTAGGTAGATTATTTCTTGTGTTTTTAATAAGTGGAAATCGAATTCGATATATTTGTTTAGAAGTTAATTTGGTGACCCTGTCCACATTGGCTCCTCGCAATTTCCTGCTGTTGAAATCCAACTTGTTTTTTGTAGTCACTTTGTTCTCCTTGTCTGTTTAAAAAAGGAAATCAAGTGCACATTCTCCCTCTGGGTTAGAGCTAATCAGGGATTCATAGGGAGCCAGAAAAATGTACTTTAGCCAGATGGCTTGTGATTAGCTGGCATCTATAGCTGTGTACTAGTTGGAACACTTCGATGCTGATTCCATTTGAAGAAACAAATCATTTGAGTACTTCTATTAGCTTGAACGTCTTCATGAAATTTATATATAGAATAGCAGTGGAAATAGATAATATGTGTCGTGAAGTTAAACAAATTGCTCCATTATTTGGAAATAGGTTTTGTATCAAAATATATCAAATTTTTATTTATAGAATTGACTAAACCATCACAAAATATGATTGTCATCCCTATTGAGGAATTTAATCAATTTGTCTATTAAGATTACCTCCATTTGAGAAATATATAACAATCAATTCAATAAAATTCAAGGGCCATTTGTAGGTGAAATATCAAAGCTCTAGTTATTGAGTGTAAGAACACAGGTTCAAATATGAGAGGAGCCGCTTCATTTCAGTAATTTTATTTTATTATATTTCCCCTTGACGTTGACAGCTAGAAAGTTGAAGGCAAGAGTAAATCCATTCGATTTTGTCTTGCACTCTTACAACAATTGTGCTCCCATGGGTAGCCTTGGGGTATTGATGGGGTTCCTCTTGCAGTTGTAATAAGTCAACTACCCCATTTAATGGCGCCTTCTTGAAAATGCTGATTGTCACTTCATTGTCGTACTTACAAAATTTTCTGTTTCATGTCACGAGAAAGATGTGTATCCTATATACACTGTTCTTTCCGCTTTAGGCGTGGTTCAAAGTCTTGGCTGACTAAACTCGGCATTGTCTGAATTGACTCGGTTTCGGAAATATGCGATTCGATAACGTTGCATGAGTTGAATAAACAGCTCCAAATTCATGATGTCTTGGTTGAATCGTCCGAAATATCGGTGACAAGTCTATGTCACGTCGAGTCTCAACAAGTCTCAATGAGTTAGAGCCGAGTGAAAGAAAATAGGACAATGGACTCCCACCTTGTTCATAGGTCCCACGAGTCATGACGATGAAGATGCTCTCTCTCTCCACCATGTGTGCGCGTGTGTGCACAATCGCTGGCATATCCTAAAACTATTGAACATGTTCTTTCGAGAGAGAAGTGAGCCACTGTGTTGGAGAATGAGTAAGCAAGAAAAGTTATCAAGGTTGTCTTTTGTTATGTTTAGGTTACTGTGTTAGTAGCTTTTGTATATACATATGTATATTATATTTAATTTTGTTGATAAAGTTTTAAGTTCAGCAAAATTATGTCATACGGTATATAAAATACATGTTATCGTATAACATGTAAGAATTTTCTTTTATTGACTATAGTGTTAGAAAATAACATTAAGTAATTAAGCGTTTTTTATAAATTGATTATATAATGTAAATATATTAAAAATATGTATGCACATTATGATTATATTAAATATTACAATTCACCGGTGTGGCATGCGTATGTCGATCAATTACATAATATTATGTATGGGAACTGCTTTTTTCATCATGACCCGTGCGCCCATCGGGTGCGATTTCCACATCTCTAGTTGATAAGCGCACCTATGTGGGAAATGAATAGGTTACCAACTGGTATTGATAAGTGATACGAGGAGAGTCTACCCCAAGGGGGTATATGATATCAAATTGTATACACTCTTAGGTGGGGCATGTGAAATTGAGAACCTAGAAATGCTGTCCATTTGTACTCTCAACATATTAATAAGAAGTCTCTCCCCTTCCGTGGACGTAGATAATTTGCCGAACCACGTACATCCCGCATCTCACTTTGTGTGTGACGACAATATTTCATTTGTTCGTTATCATTATTTTGGCATGGCTTGTGTGATTTTGTCCATTATTTGGGAGTTTGTGCACTTACATTATGTGTACTGAGTGGTTATTTTCTGCCTATCCAATTGATATATATGATTGTTCTCATTTTATTTTATTTTATAACATTTCTTTAGAATTTGATCTTTTTAATAGTGTATCATTGATTATTGCCTGAGACCGATACCAAAACTGATACTGAGCTGAAAATTGGGTGGTCTAGTCATTGGTCAACACTGTAACTGATGCCATGAGAGTGTTATTATTATTATTATCTGTCTTTTGGAAATGTGTTTGTTATATGCGCTGAAGTTCTTACCTGTAAATCTAATGCATTGAACAGGTATGAACATGATTTCGTATCATAATTGTAGTTTTTATGTGGCTTTCTGCTTGCTTTATTTAGTTATATTTTTTCAAACCTTATTCGTGTATACTGAATATAATGACTTTAATCTAGTTATACTTGTACTAGTTCACTTAATCAATTGGGAACCTCTCTCTTTCTCTCTCTCTCTTCCTCTCTCTCTCTGCTGTGCAGCGTATTCGGATTGAAGAGATCAGGACTGATGAGTGGTTCAAGAAGAATTATGTTCCTGTCAGACTTTTTGAATATGAAGATGTTAACCTGGATGATGTAAATGCTGTTTTTGATGATCCCGAGGTTGGTATGTCTTTCGAAAGCTATTTTTATTTTTCATATGATTTTTAAGATAAGAATGTTCTGTAATATTCACCTTTAGTTGAGGTTGATGGCATCAGAAATTTGCTTGGCAATAACTTCTTTTTCTAGGTTCTTCTGCTCACAGCACACCATGGTAGATTGGTAGTTATTCTTTGTCTAATCCTTGGTCTTGCCTAAACTGGCTTCCATCTTTTTACTTCAATACTCTCAAACATCATGTAGTTGAAAAAGAAATCCGTAAACTATATATTTAGTTGAAAAAACCTCCGTATTTGTTGCTAAAGGCATTAGAAAGGGTCGTAGCAACAAAATGTATTCACTCTGTCCCAAAGTAATACTCTTTCTTTCCTTTTTAGTGTGTCCCAAATTAATAGCCTTGCTTCTTAAAAAAATATTTAGGTGAGATATCAAAGTTACCCATCCAAACAATGCCCATGAGAGTACAATGATCCAAGTGCATGTCTTGCATTTAAAGGTATTCATCATTTTTAGAAGGATAGATTTGGAAAGTAAATTTTCACTTAATATGATGCAAACACCAAAAATTGGGTTCAAAGAAAAGAAATAGCACAAACACAAATCTGAATTATTATTAAGAAGTCAAAGATATCCATCTTTCCAATGGAGAATGAATACATTTGTAGGCATTTAGAGAGTCTTCTAGATAGTGCTAGATTAGTCTGAATCGCCACGAGACGAGTTTTCATGTGGTGTCATTTATAACAACACTAATGGAACCTTCGAGAAGGCTCTATCCTAACTATACTATCTAAATACTAAATGACAAGTGTGAAAAAAGACAATAAACGAAATTTCAAATATACCCCCTTTATTATTTACTTAACAATTCCCTATCTAGATCATTCTCCCCTTCTTTGAAAGAGTTTGTCCTTGGACTTTGAAATGATGAATTGAAAAGCATGTGTCACTAGAATAATTATAGCCAAATTGTGCCCCACCATTCCACACGAACACATCTGGAAAATGTTTTCTTCTTCTTTAATGAGGGCTCAAAATAAATTTCTTCAAATTTTTAGGGTCCAAATAAAATATTTTTCATTTCCTTAAAATTTGGAGGTGGACCAATGTCTTCAAACCCAAAGAAATCAATTCGGGCGGGAACTGACGTCCAAAACAAATGACTTATTAACAATTGGGCTCAAATAAAAAAAGTTCGTGTTGAGCTGCCCTTCAGCTTTATGGCCCCAGTTTGTGTCATTCCTACAGTTTGTGTGATTTCCACACACAGACCCCAACTTATGATCAATCCAATAACCAAGTCTAACTTCCCACCAAACAACCCAAATTAACTTTGCGACCAAATTCGGTCCAAAGGTTTTCAAAACAAACTCTTGTAACCAAACAATGGATTCCAGCCCCTCGTTTATGGGAAAAAACAGTGGTGAAGTTCGCCGAATTGCGATTTGGTCTTTGCCCAACCTCTTCGACCCTTCAACGTCGCCGTTGATTTTCTTGGCCACTGACTCTCATCTCCTCTCGATCTAAACTCCGATCAACTCATTTGACAAGTTAAGGTCCCCTTTGCACTCGTCTTTGATACCGCAACCATGGCCTTTGAAGTCAACGATAATGAACATTCCGATGGTCAAATCAGTGAGGGCTATGGACTGTGAGGGTTATGGACCGTGATTATTTTTGCCTCGCTGCTTTAAATAAAGACTTTTTCGGGGACCAAGAAAAGTGATGAAGGGGTTATGGTTTTGGAATTCACAATCTTCTCCATCCGAACCTTCATCGTTTTCTCACTTATCCTCGTATTCTTGTTCTCCAGAATTATTTTTAGATTCATCCTCCTCAATGTGTTCGAAGGGGAGGGGTATGTTAGTTGTTGCGCGGATGGATCGAGCATGGTTGGGGAATTGGGATTTGCAATGGATAGTGTTTAGGGAGCAATTGGGGGCTGCAATGGTGAAGTCTCCGATGACCATCGGTATGGAACAATGACCATAGCGATAACTTGTAATAGGTCCTCATCGGAAGGTAATTGGGTGGTAGCGGTTGGTTGGCTCGCAACGAACCACTCGGCGCGATCATTGTAGCGGTGACTCTTAACTCGTGGAATAGTGTCTAGCTTACACAATAAATTCTCATCAGATTCAACCGTATGAATCTTCTTCCATGAATCGATCACACACACACACAAGATGGTTGCCGAACTTTGATATCAATTTGATGCATACACCAAAAATTGGATCTAAACAAGTGGAAAAAACACAAATCTGAATTTTTATTACAAAGCAACAATATCTTATCTTCCCATGGGGAATGAGTACATTTATAGGCATTGGAAGATCCTTTTAGAAGGTGTTAGCTAAGTATGAGTTGTCATGTGGTGTCATCCATGACAACACAAATGCAACCTTCTAGAAGTTTCTATCCTAACTATTATATCTAATCACTAAAATATGACAAGTGTGACAAAAGACAAAATAAAGGAAAATTAAAAATATTCTCTCGTTATTATTTACATAACAGTCCCCTGTCTACATCATAATATGTTTTGACTTTCAAATAAAGATTATAAGCTTGGGATGGAGGGAGTGTTATTTACGTAATTTTTGGCATTAGAAAAGTTTAGTTATGCTCAGTGTTCTGAAAGGCACGCCTAGGCTTGAGGCTTGGGCGAAACGCCCCCCCTTAAGCTTTTTATGCCTTGTTCTTGGTAAAAGTCTTAAGGCGCACTTTTTTTAAAACAAAACGCTTTAGTGAAACGATATTGCCTTTTAAAGACCTTTTTTTTTTAAAACCGGACCAATGTCTCAGTCAAAACAATCAAAAGACAAATGGTATCCTAAACCTATCTGCCTCTCGTCCAAAAAAACGCCCGTTTTTTTTCTTCTTTTTCTTAGTTTTTAAAAAAGTAGTATTTTAGTTTGCATATATTCAGACATGTTTTTAGGTATGTACCTTTTTAGTATTTTTAATAGCCTTGTTATAGTTAAAAATGTTAAAATATATTAAAAAAATGCCTAAACGTCTTTTCACGCCTAAGGCCCGCCTAGGCTTCTAAGGCTTAAGGTTTGGCCAACACGTCTCGGTCAAGCCCCGCGTTTTTTGGAACCTTGGTTATGCTCTTGCAAACACTGCATAGTTCAGGAGGATTTTTCTGCACTAAATTCAAAAATATAATGACCAACCAATGAAGAATAACCTTTTTAGCTTACTATGCGTGGTCTTTTTTACATTTAAAAAAAATGAAATGAATTGTCAGCTATTTGTGTATATAGCATGTATCAGTTATCAAAACAGGCCAACTTATACAAAATAAATACATTTCTTATAGCTACTTGTACACATTTTAAAAATGTATTTACATCGTCCTAGGTGTTTGAGTGGAGATCTCACCGCCACTCTTACTCTCAAAATAGTATAGGATTGGTTGTTTGTTTTTTCTAGATGATGGAAATCAGATTATATGAGTGTTGATTTTGAAATTTATATAGAGCAAGAGGTTGAATGATGCAAACACCACCAATTAGATCCAAAGAAGAGAGAAAAACACAAGCACGAATTTGAAAATTGTATTAACAAGCTAAAAAATAATGAGATATCTAGAACATTAATATTTATTTATAATATTAGTAATCCTACTCTAACTAGGAAAACATTAAAAGATTAAGATACCCTTCAGTTACTCTAATATTTTCTAAAGAGGACTAAACGCCCTTAATTACAATTAATACTTGGAATTAACAAAACAAAACAATAAAATCATATTTTACATCATTCTCCCCGCCTTTGAAAGAGTTTGTCCTCGAACTCAAAGGGGCGTGCCTTCGGTGTCGGGATAAGGCTGAATGGCAAGTGTTCATTGGATCTCTTGTAGCTCTTCGGCATTTTTTCCAATTTCCTTTGCGGTGATCAAAATTGGCTTCTTCTTTCGCTTAGGAGAATTTGTCACCTTGTGGCCGGATTGGCTGCATTTGTGGCACTCTATTAGAAAGGGAGGGGCTAAATTGTCTTTTGTTTTGGGGATGACAGCCGTGGTGGGAGGAGATTTTTCACTTGCATAGCATATTTGAAGTCCTTGAAAGTTGGAACCTCTTTCATGGCGAGCTCATGCTTAGTCGATGCTTGCAAACCGTGGATATACTGACCAATTTTCCGCTCTCCAGTTTCCCTCAAACCGGCCCGGGTATACAATAAACGAAACATCTCCGTGTAGTCCCTCACATTAGAGTAAGATTGGTGCAAGACTTGAATGTGGGCGAAAAGATCGCGCTCATATGAAGATTACAAAAATTCAGCCATCATGGCGTTTTTAATTTCGAGCCAAGTACGAATTGGAGGTTGATCATGAAGGATTCTTTCTTGGATGATGTAATTCCACCATACTTTCGTAAAGCGTAGTAGTTTTGTCACTACAAGTTTGATGGTTCTTAAGATCAAACACTTTCTCTGTTGTATGTATCCAATCAACAAAAGCGTACTGCATCCATTTTTTCATCAAAAGTATGAATATTAACCCGTAAATTTTCTTGTACAACCTTTTTAAAGAGCTTCAATACAAGTCCTAAATTGCTAGAATCATCCCCACCCAGTGAGAATTTCATCCTTAAAGTCTTTGAGATCATTATAAGGGCCTAATACACATGTTTTTTTTTTTCCCTACGGTGAGCACGAGGTTGCTGAAAATTCTTTATTATGGGCTATAAATGGAGTGATGGGGGATCAAGTGGAACAATCATTTTTGAGATGTCCTTTCTTCCCACAAACAAAACAATTTTGATTCTCCAGCGGAATAACATAGGAGTTTACATTAGGGCTCGAATAGTGAGGTGCGTTCGAGAACTTGTCATTAATATCAAGGGTTGAATGGGAATATAATCGGAACGACGCTCTTCTAGCTGTCCAGTATTGTATTTAGCCCTAATTCCTTCAATTGGGAGGCCGAAAGGATTACCAAAAACTTAAGAACCCACCGGAGGGGGTGGATATGAACCCAATTGCAAATGCGATGACTGTTGTCTTGAACCCATTGGTTTGGGTCCGACGGAGTGGAGAGAGTTGATCGATTGTTAGATAGTACTCGTGGAAGCTTTCAATGGTGCTCAACCTTCCATCAAATACACATCAACATTTGAGGGGGATGTGGCGTGTTCTCTACGAAGTTAGTGAGGTGGATATTGTGATCGTGGTGATGGGTCCTTGCGATGGTGTGGTTTGGTAGCCAACATGGACCGTTTTAGTTCGTCACGGTAAGGAAGAGGAGGTTGGTGGTAGTTGGCAGCTAACAAGGGGTGAGGGAGGGTGGTCGAGGGGTGGGTGTGGGGTTGGAGACCTGGGCAAGGGTCGTGGGGGACTAAATAGGCGCTGGTCAGATGTCGTGGCCCTAGGGTTTTGATTACCTAGCTTTTGATAAGGTTTGTGTAAATTTGGGATTGAAAATGTGAAGCGAAAGGGTTCATGATGATTTTTTTTTTGTTGTACTTAGGGTTTGGGTGAAATCTTTCAGTTTGGGAAAATTGATGTGGATTGATGACGGATTGTTGGGTGGTTCTTGAAGAATTTAAGAATTCGGATTCGATATTGGGTTTAGGGTTTGAATTGGAGCAATTCTGATCTGTAGTTGGGAATGGAAGCGATTTAAACTATAAACTACACAACAACAACAACGGTATAAAGGCCCAAAGCCTAATTTCTAATTCTCATTGATATCTCTCAAAATAGTAGCGAGTATTAAAAGCTTCCTATTTATAGGGTACCAATGGAATAAAGGAGAGGGTTTGCAGGATGATGTCACAAGATAGTGGCCTCAAAGGTGTGACATCATCGTTCTGAAAGTCTTCCCAACTATTTAAGAACAAAAATGCGGAAATGTCCTTTAGTATTATGCTCCCGCATCACTCTCCCCCCATTGAGAAGCTGCCGTATAGTCGCTATATTGGCAGTAGAATTTACGATCCATGTGCTGTAGGGTGGCCTCTGTGACCCATGTATCCTCGACTTCCAATCGACCGTGCTACCAGGCGAGGAAATGAGTGTAGTCTCCAGAAGGAAAGGAGATCACCTCAGATGCCAAGATACCCTCAACAAGTTCAAAGTGGGAGCGGACAGGGTGGCCCTCGGTTTGAGGAAGAGGAATCAGAAGGATGTGGGTGCCCTGGAAGGGAGAAAGATCGACGACATTAAAAGTGCTTTGCATGCGGAACTCGGTGTGGAAATCGACTTCATATGCATTATCCCCGTAACTTCGAACGACGAGAAATGGTCTAAAGCGCCGCATCGAGAGTTTGTGCCCTTTGCCCTGAGGACAAGCTTACTGAACGTAAAAAATGACTAGGTCGCCAAGCTAGAAGACAATGGAACAACGATGTGCATTAGCATGGTCCTTGTAGGAGGCATACAAGCACTGAAGGTGGGTGTGGACGTCCGCGTGGATGACTGCCATGCGGCGGGCGAACTCCACGATAGTGGGTTGGTTGGGACGGTGGGAGGAAGATTTGCCAAGTCTAAGGGGGTGGAGGGGGAAGTCCCCAAGACAAGCTGGAAGGAAGAGAGGCCAATAGAGCGACTATCGACGTTTTTAAGGCAAACTCGACATGTGCAATGATTATATCCCATTGCCGTGGGGTCTTGGAGGCTAAGCAATGGAGTAAGTCCCTGACACTCTGGTTGACAACCTCAGTCTGTAGTCTGTCCATCTGTCTCGGGGTGGAAGGCGGTGGAAAACTGGAGAGAGCAATGTTGCAGGCTCCACAAAGTCCGCCAAAAGTGGTCGGTGAACTGAACATTGCGGTTAGAATTGATGCTACGAGGCACGTCGTGTAAGCGAAGAATCTCGAGAAAGTGTAGAGTGGCCACATGGGATGCATCTATCGTGTGAGAACAAGGCATGAAGTGTGCCATTTTGGAGAACCGATCGATGACGACAAAGATAGAATCCTTCCCTTGAGTGGTGCGGGGAAGGCCTACAATGGTCCATGAAGACAGCATGCCAAGATCGATTGGGAATAGGTAACGGGGTGTATAAATCGATGTTGGTATGCTGCCCCTTAGTCGTCTGACAAGTGAAGCATCTACGGATGAAGGCATTTGTGTCTCGCCGCATAATAGGCCAAAAGAACCTCGCACTAAGGGCCGAGTGTGTAATGCTCGCGGTTTTGCCCTATTAGGCCGTGTGGTTATTTCACTTTATCTCACATGGAAAGAATTTAAAACTTATAATTAGGGAAAACTTATTAGGCTGCGACCTGTAAAGGGACTCGGCCTCATTATCTGAGTTGGTAAAAATATCCAATCACCACATTTAATAAAGCATAAATTAAGGAGGATCGTTCCTTAAACATAAATTCTTTTAAGATAACAACATAATACATGCATTACAGAGTCTCTTAGTTACATACAAGCCTCTTTACTATATAACAGAAACTAAACAAGGGAATAATCACAATTAAGTGTGAAATCTCTAGGTCTATATGTGCTCCCAACTAAAATATAATCTAGCTCTCAAAATACTCTTATCCTCCGCGGCCTCTAATAACCTCCATGGCTTCTAATCCTGTCCTTGGCCACTCATCATGAGGAAAGCAAGAAGTATAAAAGGATGAGCTCAAATAGTCTAGTAAGGGGTAATTCAAATGTCCTCTGCCCACCTACTAGTTTTAGTAGTCACAGAGAAATATATATACTAACAAAGCTATGAAAAATTAATGCAGATTAAGATAATTTACAAGGATAAGTAGTAAGGAAAATATATGTTTTATTCCCAACCCCTCAAAATACTATGGCGTCCTAAGGCATCTCCCCTGGTCTATCTCTCACCTACTTCCCCTTAAGGTCCAATCTCCCTTTGTTCGCCCTGTAGCCCTGTAGCCCGTGGCCTTAATTTTATTTCCTTAGACTTCTCAATCTCCACGACCTTATTTTAGGCTTTTATTGACCCAGTCATGCCACAGGTCACGGCCTCCTCTCCTGCCTAATTTCAGGACTGTTGTTAACTCCCCATCCTTGGTCGAGCTCTGTCAAGGTTCAAGCCCCATAACTAGTCTAGGCTCAATCTCCCTAGGACTAGCCATTTTGACCTCAAGCATAAAGAAGGAGGCCATCATTAGACATGATGCTTTGGCCTGGCGTGATAATGCCACGGCCTTAAAATCGAAACCCAACCCAATCATTTTCCATCCAGACACAATTAGGCAGTCCGTGGCCTCAACGAAGGAGTTAGAGTTCCTGAACTTCAAACAACAAGGGTGAATTAGTAACAATGGAAGTTTTAAACCCAAAACAACTCATAACTTAGATTTCCAAAGATCTGAGTAGAAAACCCTATATAAACCTCGTAAGAAAAAGATGAATATTCTCAAAAGCCATTCTATCTCAAAGCATCCAATCCCAAAGTAAAGCCACATAAAATCCATAATGAATAGTAAAATTCCATGGCCTTTAAATTTAGAAAACTCAGAATACTCGAGCTCATCTCATTCAAATGAAAGCAAGGAAACTAGGGTTTACTCAAGAAAAAAGAGGAAGAGGACGAATCTCTTACCTACAGGACCTAGTTCGATGAATAGTAGAAGTCCAAAATCGCCTTTAATCACTTCTTTCTCGTCGGTGAACAGTAGGCCTCCACAGACTTTTTTCCGGTAGTACTTTCTTCTCTCTAAATTATGAATCCGGGTTATTAGTTTCTTTGAAAAGTGACGCCAGGGTTGCTATCTTTTCCACTTATGTCCTTTCTTTTCCACAAATTCCCCTTCAGGAAGGTTAATGGAATCTTTAAAACTTGGTTTGCAAGAAATAAGCTAATTGGGCCACGTTACTAACCACATGTTGGGCCCTCCCCAAGCTTCTGAGGTCTATACTCCGAGGCCAGCTTTCTTACCTCAGTTGGTAAGGTTGCTTCCACGGCCAACCCAGGCCTAAGTTCGTGGCTCTTCCTAAGGCCATGACCTTCAATAGTTTTAAGGTTGTTATAGAGTGGGTCTGTGCCACAACCATGTGTACAGCAAGGCCGCCAGACTAGACCTCAAAGATGAGGGAAGCAACAGGAACACATAAGATGATAACGTGAAAAAGAAAATCGTCTTGAAGTAGGAAGTCTCCTTAAGTTCATTATGCTGCTGACGCTCGCCAAAAATAAGCCCAAAGTGACTTGTCATAAGCATATAAGTCTTGTACCTTGTTGAAGGCAAAAACCTGGCTGCGGCGGTTCAGAGCATCGGGCTGAAGGTAAGCATTCCACTTAGCGTGGCGATGACCGATCCGTCGCTGGCTATGGAGATAATGGAGTGCTTTGTGATCCGACTTGATGATGAACTCCTTATGAAACAGATGAGACTGTCAAAATTTAAGAGCCTCGATAATGGCAGGGTTGAACAGGTCATGAAAGCTTCTGACTTAAAAAGGCAACCAACTTCCCGTTCCGACTCAAAACAACACCAATGCCTCTCTTGCACGTATCACAAGATGACCCAAAAAGTTCAGTGAAGTCGGGAAGGGTTAAAATCGGGGCAGTGGTCATGAGAGACTTAAGGCGATATTGTTGGCATTTGTCCATCTAAACTTAGTACTAGAGGAGGTACCCATCTAATTCGTAAGTGGGGCCATAATGGTTCTAGATTTAGCAATGAATCTACTGTAAGAGCAGGCGAGACCGTGAAAGCTCCACACCTATGAGACATAGGTGGTAGTGCGCCACTCTACTATGGCATAGACTTTGGAGGAATCAACACGCACAACATCGCTGGAAACTACATCGTCCAAAAAGGTGACCAATAGGACCATAAATGAGCACTTTTTCAGGTGAAGATAAAAATGCTTGGTTCTGATAACCTCCTAGACTCGTGTCACGTGTGATAAGTGCTCCTCCTCTGAACTATTGTAAATGAGGATGTCATCGAAGTAGACCACTACAAACTTGCCGAGAAAAGAACGAAGGAACTGGGTCATGACCCGCATGAAAGTAGAAGTGGCATTAGATAATCTGGACGACATAGCTGTTCACTCGTATAAGCCATCCTTCGTTTGAAGGCAGTTTTCTATTCATCGTCGGTTTGCATGCGGATTTGATGATATCTGCTCTTTAAATCAAGTTTGGAGAAGACTCGACTGTCGTTCAACTGGTTAAGCATATCCTTAAGGCGGGGAATGGGAAACCGATACTTGACGGTAATCTTATTGACAACCATGCTATCCACACACATCCTCAACTCCTGTCTTTTTTTGGGGTGAGGAGGGATGGGACGACACATGGAGACATGCTCTTCCTAATAAGGCTATGATCACATAACTCGAAAACTTTACTTTAAAGCTCCTCGTGCTCGGTGGGTGACATCCTATAATGGGGTAAGTTAGGAAAGGGAAGCTCCAAGAATGTAATCAATTGCGTGCTGAATAATCTCGGAGCGGTGGGAGCTCGTCTGGTGGGATGCCCGCATCGGAGTAGGAATCCAAAAGGTCTTGAGTCTCAGACAGTACATCACCGATAGGGCTAATAAGTGCATAACACAACCCACTTTCCTCTGCCTTAACACCCAGGGCGGTGACATAGGGGGTTGAAGGTCGAGGATGATGGAATTCCCCCATCAGTTAGAGCATAAACTGCTGACCTGGTGTTGAAACGTGTAAGAGTTGGCGTGACCATCATGCATACTCGAATGGTCATATTGCCAAGGTCTACTGAAAAGTAAATGACAAACATGCATATAAACAACCGTGCATAATTCCTCATTGGCATATGACCCGATGGAGAATAGGACGCAGTTCTATCGGGTTGGCGCGATGGAACTATTGCTGCCTAACCACCCAATACGGCACCACCTAACAAGTGGATCTGTGGGAAGCCCTATCTTGTCGACCATCTCCTGAGCGACGAGGTTGTCGTTGGTTCCTCCGTTAATGATGACAGTGCTTAAATGCCCCCTCGACGTTCAGTGGGTGAAGAAGATACTCGTTCGGAGCCAAAAGGAGTCATCACGGTGCTCGGTACTGCCAAGGAGGGCATGAGACATCATGAGGACATGGGCCTTGTCCTCGGGTGCGGGGTCCTGTTGGGAGGAGGGTACGGGGGAGAGGGCAACACATTTTGCTTGAAGGTGGCAATAAGTGTCGCTCCGATGACAAATGGAATAGATCTCGGGTATTGAGAAATGCGCGAGTATGGGTAGAATGGCTAGCAAAGGGCACTCGATACAAATACGAGTGAAATCGGGGTTGTTTTTGTTTGAAGGAGGTTCAACTACTAGGGGTTGTTATGGTGTACGGGTTGCTTTTGCTGGGCCGGGCTTCATCTAGAGGTTTTTCAGCCAGAGGGGTGGTCGGTAGAGGGTCGATTTTGGCCGGAGGGGGAAACAGGGGTGGGGCGACCATGAATCTGCCTTGGATTGGCTGGCCGGAGAAGAACTAAGGTGCAGGTGGAGTTTCAAACAGGTTCGACCCAGATCTGAGTCGGGAAGAGAACAGACGTGGTCAGAAGGAAAGGGGGACATTGGAATGAAGTTATCGATGGTCGGGAATTGGTTGGGGTCTTGGGTTAGTGAGTCTGCCTTAGATCTGGCAGGGATCTGAACCGTTGGGTACTGGGTGGCTTTAGATCCGTCCGATTAGGTCACAGAGGGCCGTGGGGTGGCAGAGAACTGTCGGATCTACTTCAGTCCGACAGTGATGAGGTCGAGTGTAGGCTTCATCTGGACAACGTGTGCTAGGGTTTGTCTCTTTTCAGGTTTGCTCGCGGCTGCTGATGGTACGGTTGTGTGTGCAGTCACTTCCCTGATTTTCCTGGTTTTTCTGAATGTTGATCTCAGCAGTGGTTCGTGCCCCCTTCGGGTGGCACCACCTCATATCCCAATCGTCTACATCTATCCTTGAATACCCAAGAGTAAACGTCGCTCTGATATCAATTTGAAGCGATTTAAACTATAAGCTATACAACAACAATGTTTTAGAGGCCAAAGGCCTAATTTTTAATTCTCATTCATTTCTTTCAATATAGTACTAAGTACAAAAAGGGTGAGAAGCACCCTATTTATAGGTACAATCGAATAAAGGAGAGGGTTCTAAAAGGATGATGCCACAAGATAGTGTCCTCTAAGGCGTGACGTCATCATTCTAGAAGCCTCCCAAAATATCTAAGATCAAAAATACGGAAATGCCCTATTATGCTATGCTCTTGCAATAAGGCTTGTTGAATCTTCATATCAGCCCATTGTTCTTTGATTTCGGCCATCATTTAAATAATAGTTTCATCTAGGGTTGTCAAACGATTTTCAGAATTATTGTTTTGAATTCTCTTCTTGGGAGCCATAGATGGAGATGCAATGGTAGGACACCCACCCACCCACACCCACCCCACAAAGATCTCACCTCCCTTTGATACCAATTTGATGTAAACACCACCAATTAGATACAAAGAAGAGAGAAAAACACAAGCACAATCTGAAAATTGTATTAACAAGCTAAAGAATAATGACTTACCTATTACATCAGTATCTATTCCTAAAGAGGGCTAAACTCCTTTTATTACAGTTAATACTAAGAATTGACTAAACAATAAAGCCCTATTTTATATCATTGAACTTGTGAAAAGAGAGTTATCAATATGAATATCCAAGTATCTGTTATCCATAGCGCAAAGTGCAACAAGGCCTCTTAAATGTGATCCTTGTTATTAGAAAAATATTTTTAGTGATGTTTTAAAAGACACTTCAGGGGTATTTAGTATTCACAACCATTTTTCGCAGTTTAAGGACTTCATTTCATTCTTTTTCATAACGTGTAACTTGGTCTTTCCAGCTCGATTATTGAGTTGTCTCTTTCATTTAGAATTAAGTGGTTCCCATATAATTTCTTGGTCAAAATACGTGGCTGTTTACCTTGTCTTGCCTTTCTTGACATCTGGCTTACACCCTGCTTCATTTAGGAAGAACGTGCTGATGAGCAACATACGGATGAGGATGTGGGCCCTCTGATTCTTAACGCATTCGATCTAATAATGCTTTCTCAAGGCTTAAACCTATCTGCAATGTTTGATCGTCGGCAGGTATGATTTGTGAACTAATGAATTCAACCAGTCATTATTATCTTGATGATGAGCCATCTCACATCTGAATATAGCTGTAATTTATTATTTCTAATTCAGGTGTCTACTATATTTCAAATTCACATCAAACTGCAATTTCTTTTTCACTCCTCTCACATCACATATTCTGAACAACAATTTTCCTTGATCCATATCGCCTCATTCATTTCTATTTTTCTTGATACTATAATATATATATTCCTTATATTTTGTTTGTATATTTTGATTTTTTCCCTATCATTGCAGGACGCTGTTAAGCATCAAACCCGTTTTGTTTCACAGAAACCAGCAAGGGTTGTGTTATCGAGTATGGAAGTTGTTGCACAATCAATGGGGTTCAAGACACATATTCGTAATTATAAGGCAAGACTAAACAAGGCCTTGGGATTGTTACTCTTTTAAGTTTTCCGCAATTTAAAAAATATTTAGCTTCCACCCAGGTGAATTAATATTTCACCCCTAACGAATCAGGGCCTTGGGGATATTAAGTTTTCTAAAGAGAGTGTGCCCTCACATTCTAACTATCCTGAACTCATTTAAACTGAAATTTTATGCTAATTTTCAGATGAGGGTAGAAGGCCTTTCAGCAAACAAGCCTTCACATTTCTCAGTCATTCTGGAAGTAAGCTGAGTCCCCCGACTTTTAACTTCCTTGCCATAGTACCCTTCAAATTTTAGTTCCCAATCCAATTTTTTTTGCAGATTTTTCAAGTTGCTCCCACGTTTGTCATGGTTGACATTCAGAGAGCAGCGGGAGATGCAGGTGAACACCTGAAGGTCAGTTGCTCGATTTGTTTCTAAAAAGTGGTATAGGTGCTAATGACCAATTAATTATATTTGCTTATGAAATTATTCCTCAAAAAGTGCTCGATGCTCGTTTGGTTCAAGTTTTTGGATTTTTCTCACATTGGTAAATTTTATATATTATATTTGAATATTAAGAAATGAATTGTAGCCTGTGATTCAAACTGTTGCATGAAACATGAGATTTTATATAAGAAAACCAATATTTTTTTGGGGCCCTATAATATTAACTATATAAAATGCGAGAGAGTCACAAACTTGAAGTAAATGATCACTAAGCTCTCTTCTCATTCACGTGATAATAATGAATCCTTTCTCCCCTTGGGTGCATGTGCACACACTCGCACTCACACACACTTTTTTTATTTGTTATTTTCTATTTTGGATGGTTACATTGTCCACCCCCTTTATTTTTGGTTTATTACAGACCTTTTTTGTGTTGTAAAATTAAAGTGACTTCCCTTAAGTTTGGAAATTTTAAATCTAATTAATTTCTGATCAATTTTGACAATCACTTCGCTTGAGGATCATTCTTAAGCGTAGGTTATCTTTTATACGCTCAAAATACACGCGGGGGTTTGAGGGAATATGGGTAGATAAAGTCTCTTTGCCAATTTTAAATCCTGTATTAGAAACGGATTTACTAATTGAAAAAAATGATTTATTCAATTAAACTCCATTTAATCTTTGAATTCAATTATTTCAAGCATGGAAATTTAATCGGTGCAATGCAAATAAACAACCTCAAACAAGTTATCTTCGTCGTAAAACAATTATAACAATATTAACATCACAGAGTTCTAAGCCAATCTTAAAAAGGAGTAGGACTAAATGAAATACTACATCCATCCAAATTGAATACCGAATTTACTAACTAAAACCTTCATTATACTCAATTAAAAAGTTAAGAGTGAATTTACCTAAATGGCCCCGAAAGTATACAAATAGTTTCTTGATGTGAATAAGGACCCATTGTTAGGACACTTTTACTATTTTTTCCTATTTTTAGTTTATTTGCACGTATTAGCCTTTGTATTTCTTTTTGTTCTTTTATGCTATTATAAGGTGGAGAGGTGAAGCTTAGTTTTGTCCCACATTGATTGAGAGACCTTTGAATGCTCCACCCTCTCTTTATAAATAACCTTTTGTACTCATTTGGAAGGGAACCGAACTTTTGAGTAAAAGATTAATTATATTTCTCTCTCTAAATTGGTGTGGTTCCTTTAGAGTTGCCATTAGATGTGTGGTTACGTCAATTGGTATCAGAGGGAGGTGTCACTCCCCCATTTTGCATGAGGTGTCACCACAACTTTTTTTCATTTAAATAGTTTTCTACATTTTAAGATAGAGAGATTTATCCAAATGCAAGAAGAAATGAGAGAAGAAATGAACTCTCTCATGTGGCAACAAATGGCCACTCTCATCCAACACATGTCATCACTTTTTCAAAACCCTAACCCTAACCCTACCCTAACCCCATACCCAAACACCCCCCAAGACCCATCTTCATCTTCCCCTCACCTAAACCCTAACCCTAATTCCACCACTCACTACACCACCGCCCTAACACCCACCCACCTGTTAATATTTCACTACCAACCTTACACCACCGTCCTGCTGCCACCATTCCCCTACCGCTCCGTATGCCCCCACGGTTGACATGGGTTTGATTTTATTCGGGTATGATGATGGTTTTATGGTGGAAGACTATCATTGGATGTTTTTGACCTCGATGCTCCACCACTTTTCAAGCCGATATTCAGGTCGAGTTAGACGACTTCCATGGCATGCGGCGGAGCCCATGGAGGATGGGTTCCTTTTGGTGGTGTTCCTCCACACGCTCGAGGACGAGCTTTTTGGAAGACGGGGAGAATGATATGAATTAGGACCCCATTGTTAGGACACTTTTACTATTTTTCCCAATTTTTAGTTTACTTGCATGTATTAGCCTTTGTATTTCTTTTTGTTCTTTTATGCTATTATAAGGTGGAGAGGTGAAGCTTTGTTTTGTCCCACATTGATTGGGGGACCTTTTAATGTTTCACCGTCTTCTTATAAATAGTCTTTTGTACTCATTTGGAAGGGAATCGAACTTTTGAGTTAAAGATCATTTATATTTTTCTCTCTAAATTGGTGTGGTGCGTTTAGAGTTGCCATTAGACATGTGATTACGTCATTTCTACTGAGCACTTAAAGTATCTTTTATTCCTATTAACCCCCTAAAGTATTTATATGGTGTTAGTTTAACCCTTCAATTCATCTTGACTGTTAACTTTAGCGGAATTTAGGGGTAAAAACTGTATTTTGGGTCATTGATAATTAAAATAACCCTTAAAAGGGTATTTTGTGCCAAAGATAATTAAATAATCCTTAATTATAGTATTCTATGCCAAAAAATGATCTTGAGTATAATATTTTTGTTATTTTTTTGTACATGATGGTTAAATAATTAATAAAAAAATAGTATTTTCCCGTGAAAATTGATAGGGGTAAAAAAATAGTTAAATTACAATTGAATTTTTTCTTTTTTCTTTTTAATAGATAAAAACTAGGATAAAAATATAGTTTTCTTTTTCTTAGTAAATGAGAACTTAGATGAAAAAGGAAAGAAAAAAGAGTTTATATATATATATATATATATATATATATATATATATAGAGAGAGAGAGAGAGAGAGCGGATCAAGTGAGGTCCCCCTGTTTGAGGTCCCTGAATGAGGTCCACTGTTTTAAAATAGTAAAAAAAATATTTTGGAACTGATTTTTTTTCTATGGTTTTTAAATATTTCAGTAGGACCATAAAAAAATAATCAACTCAAAATGAATTTTTTTGCTATTTTAAAAAAATCGATCAGACTGTGTCAGTTTTTAAGTTTAAAAACAACTTAAAAACTGACACAGTTTGACCGATTTTTTTAAAATAGCAAAATATTTTTTTATGGTACTACTGAAATGTTTAAAAACTATAAAAAAAATCAACCAAAAAATATTTTTTTTACTATTTTAAAAAAATGGACCTCATTCAGGGTCCTCAAACTGGGACCTCACTTCATCCTTTGCCTATATATATATATATATATAATAGGGAGCCATAGTGTTTTACTATTCATTGGATGTATGATATATTTTTTTTCATGCCCATGCATGAAATGTCATACTAAAAGTGTTTTTCTTTTTCCTTTTTTTAATAAGAAGGGATTTGTTTTTTTTTTTTAAAAAGGGAAATAATTTTAAATAATTTTTTTTAACACGGAGGCAAATTTATTGCCGTGCCATCGGCACGGGCACACACTAGTATATATATATATATATAAGGAGAGGTTCAAAAGTGAACCTAAAAGGTGAACATTTTAATGAACCTTAACAAAAAGCACCTTAATAACCAATTAATTTTAATTCCTATGTTGTAATTGGTTCGCGCCAGTGGCAACGGACATGCGTGTTTTTTAATACACGCCTTACCCCCCTCCCCCACCCCCCACCCACCCACCCACCCACCCACCCACGTGCTACACGCGTGTCTGTTGCCACTGGCGCTGACCAATTGCAACGTAGGAATTAAAATTAATGGGTTGTTTAGGTGTTTTTTTTGTTAAGGTTCATCAAAATGTTCATCTTTTAAGTTCACTTTTGAACTTCCCCCTATATATTTAATAATGCTCTTGTGCAGACCGACCCGCATTTTAACAGAACCGGACATGTGTCGCCTGACGGTAAGCCTAAAAATTATCGCATAAATTATAAGCGCTCTCTCTCTCTTATATGGGCTCACCGCCAGGTGAAATATGCTCGGTCTGCACTGTTAAAATGCTTTATAGTCCGCACAAGAGCAGTATATATATATATATAGAAAGGATTTCATGCATACCCAGTTTGCATACCCTCCGTGCGGACCATTTATTTAAAATAGTAAAAAAAATAATTTTGGGTTGATTTTTTTTATGGTTTTTAAACATTTAAGTAGGACCATGAAAAAAAAAATCAGCTCAAAATGAATTGTTTTGTTATCTTAAAAAAATCGGTCAAAGGAGCCTGCCTCTCTCTCTCTCTCTCTATATATATATATATATATATATATATATATATATATATATATAGATACACACACACACACACACACAATCCTGCTCTTGTGCGGACTAGTCCGCATTTTAAGAATGCGGACCAGACATGTGTCACCTGGCGGTGAGCCCAGAAAAGAGAGAGTGCCTATAATTTAGGCGATAATTTCTAGGCGCACCGTTAGGTGACACATGTCTGGTCCGCATTCTTAAAATGCGGACTAGTCCGCACAGGAGCATTATTATATATATATATATATATATATATATATGTGTATAAGAATTCTCACCTACATCATACTCTATACATTATCCATACATCACACTTAGTAGTGAGTCCTAAAATTTGTTTCTTTCAAATTTTTTATTTTTCCCTTGAAATTAACCTTCCGATAAACCCATGTTCAAAAAATTAGGTCAAAATACATTTTGTAGCTATTTTTAAAAAATTCACAAAAACTGCTCAAAATACCTTATTTGTAAGAGTTTGCGCCAACAGTTTTTTGTTGATTTTTTAAAAATAGCTAAAAATGTATTTTGACCTAATTTTTTGAATATGAGTTGATTGGAGGGTTAATTTCAAGTGAAGAAAAATTTGAAAAAAAAGTTTTTTAGGCCCTAGAACTAAGTGTGATGTATATACATCATGATGTAGGTGAGCCTACCCCCCCCTCTCTCTCTCTCTCTCTCTATATATATATATATATATATAATAATGCTCCTGTGCGGACTAGTCCGCATTTTAAGAATGCGGACCAGACATGTGTCACCTGGCGGTGAGCCCAGAAAAGAGAGAGAGTGTGCCTATAATTTAGGCGATAATTTATAGGGGAACGGTTAGGCGACACATGTCCGGTCCGCATTCTTAAAATGCGGACTAGTCCGCACAAGAGCATTATTATATATATATATATATATATATATATATATATATATATATATATATATATATATAAACTTTAAAAAAAAACATTAAAACTATTTTTATTTTTATAAATAAAACGCTTTATAAATAGAAACTATTTTGAACAATGTTTTAAAGCTTTTTTTATATGGAAACTCTTTTTGAAAAATGTTTTCATAAAGAAAACAGTTATAAATTATCTTTTCAAATGTTTTTTTACGTAAAAATGAATTTTATATAGAAATTAAACTATTATTATAAAAATATGTTATTTTTTTAATATGGAAGCGTTTTTTTAAAAATGTTTTCCATAAATAAAAACGTTAGAAAACTTTTTTCTATAAATACAAACTTTAAAAAACTAAAACAACGGTTTTTTTAACCTTTTTTTGTGGAAAACATTTTTTCAACTTTTATAACTGTTTTCTGAGTAGTTTTTTTTATAAAAAAAATTAAAAAATAATTGTTTGTTGTTTTTAGGGTAAATTACATCTAGCCCCCTCAACTATTTCGGGTTTACGGGTCACCCCCCTCAAGAAAAATACCCAGTAAACTCACCCCCTTAACTATCAATTTGTTGTAATTAAATTCAGAAACTGGGTTCCTTTCATTTTTTTGACACAAATTGACTAAGATACCCCTCACCCAATTTAAAAATCCAAAACAAAACAAAAATAAATAAAATAAAATCAACTCATCAAAAAAACCCAAATCCATTTCAAAATTCAAACTCCTCTCTCTCTCCTCATGAATCTTCCATCTCAGAATTTTAGAAACTGTTCATAGGATTAATATGGGAGGTTTAAAATTGACCTCTTATAATGATACGCTTTGGAGGACTTGGGTCCCTGATGATGAATTTCTAGCTTTTAAATCTGCTGCAAAAATTGCAGTCACCACACAAATCCCTAATTATCAAGATGGTGGTGCTAACAGAGATATTGCGCCCGGTACCGTCTACACCCGATAATGTCTACATGACCACAAGGCAGATGAATAAGGATAACAGGACAGTATATTCTAAATTGACTTTCCTGTGGGGTTTGAGGGTGTGTGACACTTGGTTCGATTGCATTTCTGTGACATTGTTAGTCTCTCTCTTAATCAAATATAAAGACTTCGATTCGTCCACACTTACATTCCATTTGCTTGCATCTCCTTACTACATAGATTTTGATGTGGATTCGGATGATTCTGGGATTGTTCAAATATATGTTGGCGCTTCTGATCTAACTAGTCCTTTGAGAAGGAATGCAATAGTAAACAAGGTGAAGATGGTGATGGGAGGGGGAGGGTTCATAAGGAGAGAGAGAGCAGTTTGAATTTTGAAAAGGGTTTGAAATGGATTTGTTTTTTTTTACTGAGTTATTTTTATTTTTTGTTTTGTTTTGGGTTTTTAAATTGGGTGAGGGGTATTTTAGTCAATTTGTTTAAAAAAAGTGGAGGAAACCCGGTTTCTAGTTTTAATTGCAACGAATTGATAGTTAAGGGGGTGAGTTTGTCGGGTATTTTTCTCGAGGGAGTGACGTGTAAACTCGAGATAGTTGAGGGGTGCTAGGTGTAATTTACTATTGTTTTCATTTGTCGTAAGCAGGTTTAAAAAGTATTTTTTTTAAAATAAAGTACTTTTTTTAATCAATAACATATTGTTTATTTACAAAAAACAGTTTTAAACTATATTTTTTTAATTGTATTGTTAAAAATACCAAAAAGTGTATTTTTTTACAAAGTAAGTTATTTATTAAAAAACTTGCTGTTTTGGAATTTTTTTTTATATAGAAACTGTTTTTAAAAAATGTTATTGTGAATAAAAACTATATTAAAAAACATTATTTTTTTTAAATCTAGAAACTGTTTTTTAAAATTTCTTTTTCTTTAAATAAAAACGTTAGAACTGTTTTTAATATAAAAATAATTTTTTTATATATAAATATATATTTTTTAATTATTTAAACTATTTTTTAATTATCAATGGCCCAAAATATCATTTTTACCCCCAAATTCCGTTAAAGTTAACGATCAAAATGGATGGAAGGGCCAAACTGACACCATATAGAGACTTTAGGGGCTTAACAGGAAAAAAAATATTCCAAACGCTTAATAGAAACTATTTGTATATTGTAAGGGACACATAGGTAATTCACTCAAAAATTAATCTTTGAAATCAACGAGTCCCAAGTATGAAATTTGAAATGGTGGATTGTGAATAAGCTGTAATATATATTATAAACATGAATAAGAACAATATATATGAATATTTTTAGTTCTTATAGGATCTTTTAATTTCTTCATGCAATCACCACATAAAATTGACTACAAACATTTATGGAAAAATACCTTTGTCCATTGCTTGTTGATGTGTTTGTTGTTGTTGATGTATCCTATGAATGACTCCTAAGCACTCCTTTGTTCTTCCTTCTGAAGCTCGTGAACAGTCCTTAGAAAACAACCCAGAATTGCACGAAAATGGAATAATATGAAAATTCGGAATTTTCCCTTCCTAGCCCAGCCTTGATATATTTGTGTGTATTTCGTGAACCATTTAGTGGAGAATAGCTCACTATATAAGGGGACCCGAAATTCCCCTTATCTCATCATTTACTCCCCACCGAAGTGGCCTAAGGGACTCACATGGATTCCAAAAGTCAATTGTCTCTTGAAATATTTTCCAAGACTAAATTCCAATAATTTATAATCAAATTCGTCATCTTATATGGACCACACTAATAGGAGCAATAGTTTATTTAATTTATAATTACAAAATTTGGCCGAATTTCGTAATTAGTAAATAATTAAATAATAAATCCAACAGTCTTCCACTTGGTCCTAATAAGGTATACATAATGATTTGATTAACATAAGTTGCGCAAGTGTCTATGAACAATCAAATACCTTAACTAAATACTTCATTAGTGTGAGTCATGGTGGTTCCACACTGATTCAAGAGCATGGTTCCTTTCATTTACCACGCCATCAATATGTGAGTTATCATAATGGTCTTATAATGTCTATAAAAGACTATTTATGTCATAGTTACTCATTCACATGCATGTATACAATAAAGACGAAAATATAGAATTCATAAACTCTTTATTGATATCAAAAGTTATGCCAAATAACTATGCAAATAGCAATTACACAATAAACTATTTGAGACCCATCTCTTTAGTATGTTGCAAAAATATCTTCGGTGATGGGACTTTCGTTAAAGGATTTTCTAAGGTTCTGAAGGGCGCGAGGGGTGGTCGAGGCGTAGAGGTCAAGCTTCAAGCCTAGGCATCCCTAGGCGAAGCCTAGGCGTAAAAAGGCGTTTTTCCTTTTTTTATTATTTTAATTATTCCAAGGCTAGTAATGTAATAAAATAGTACATACCTTGAATTTTGAAAATATATCCATATGTTTGGTAGCCATCTTTCTCATATTCATGCTCCATAACCAATATTTGTCAACTAATCCTTTGTTTTTTAAAAAAAAAGTGTGCCCTAAGCCTTTTACCAAGAATAAGGCGTAGGCGATGCATTTCTCTCAACCCTCAAGCCTCAAGCCTAGGCGGGCCTTTTAGAACAGAGGGATTTTCTATGTTAACACTAGTACTAATGTGTTCAATTGACACAATTTGTTTTTGAACTTCTTCGTTGACAGATAGATACCTCATCTCAATATGCTTAACTGCTTTAGAATATCTATCATTATTTGAAAAGAAGACTGCTGTGACACTATCACGATAAATTTTCAGCGGCTTAGATACTGAGCCCATAAGACTAAGTCCAGAAATAAAATTTCGCAGCCACAACCCATGATTTGTAGCTTCAGAACAAGCCACAAACTCAGCCTCCATAGTGGAAGAAGTGATGATACTCTGCTTGGCACTTTTCCATGAAATGGCTCCTCCTGCCAGACGGTAAACATAACACGAAGTGCTCTTTCTGCTATCAAGACATCCTCCAAATCTGAGTCTGAATAAGCAACCACCTCAAGGTGATCGGATCTCCTATAAGTGAGCATGTAGTCTTTGGTCCCTTGCAAGTACCTTAACACTTTCTTTGCAGCCTTCCAATGGAATTCACCCGGATTACTTTGATATCTGCCTAGCATCCCAATGGCCAAAACTAATATTCGGTCTAGTACAAACTGTGCACATAATAAACTCCCTACAAGAGAAGCATACGGCACACCTTTCATGTGATCCCTTTCCAATTCAGTTTGTGGACATCGACTTAAGCTGAATTTCTCCCCTTTTTGAATTGGAACATTAATGGAATTACAATTTTTCATGCCAAACCTTTGTAAAACTTTGTTAATGTAAGCCTTCTGAGACAATCCTATAAATCCACGTGATCGATCACGATAAATATCTATCCCGATCACGAAGGATGTCTTGCCTAGAACTTTCATTTCAAAGTTTTGCGAAGGTACTTCTTAGTGTCCTTTAATAAACTAATATCACTGCTGGCTATAAGCAAGTCATCAATATATAGTACCAAGAATACAAACTTACTCCCACTGACCTTTAGGTATATACACCGATCAACAATGTTTTCTTTAAACCCAAAGGATGTAATGGTATTATAAAACTTAAAATACCATTGACGAGAAGCTTGTTTAAGTCCATATATTGATTTCTTTAACAAACAGACTTTGTGTTCCTTTCCTTCCTAAATGAAGCCCTTTGGCTGTTCCATATATACTTCTTCTCTCTAAACTCCCATTAAGCTTTAACATCTATTTGGTTTAGCTCTAAGTCATAATGAGCTACGAGTGCTAATATGATTCTAAGAGAATCCTTATTTGAAACAGGAGAGAAGGTTTCACTATAATCAATGCCTTCTCTTTGAGTAAAACCTTTGGCAACAAGAACTTTATGTCGTTCAATTTTTCCATGTGAGTCGCATTTGGTCTTATATATCCACTTAGATCCGACTGCATTATAACCTTCAGGTAAATCGACTAACTTCCAGACTTGATTAAAGTCCATGGATTTTATTTCTTCATTCATGACATCAATCCATTTATTAGAATCTATGCTAGAAACAACTTTTTCATAGGATATTGGATCATCAATATCCCCAATGTTAAATTCATTGTCTTGTAGGTATACCACATAGTCATTCGAAATAGTTGATCTCTGATTTCTCTGAGATTTTCTTAAAGCCATGTTTTGTGGTGTTTCAGTAATAGTCTCATTATGTGGTTGTTCATTATGTGGTTCATTAATTTGTTCTCCGTTATTGGTCGGTCGGATCAATAATCGGCTCAACATCATTATGAACAATAGGAACAGTGGGGACCTTATTAAAATAATTGTGATTATCCTGAATTCTTGAAAGAGGAATAATTTCCTTGATTTCTTGAATAATCACATTCTTAACTTCATTACTCCCACTTAATTCTCCATGTTCAATGAATTTAGTATTTTCGGTTTCAATAATTCTTGTTGTATGGTTAGGACAGTAGAATTTATACCCTTTGGATTTTTCTGAATACCCAATAAAATAACAAGTTAATGTTCTAGGTTCCACTCTTTTCATGTGGATTATAAATTCTTGCTTCTGCTCCGCATCCCCAAACACGAAAATAACTTCAAGAGGGTTTCCATCCGTTTCACAGTTCAGTGGGGGTCTTTATAACTGCCTTACTATCCCATTTAAGATATGTGTACCAGTCATGAGAGCATGCATCCATAAAATATAGGTAAATTAGTTCTACTTAGCATACTCCTAACCATTTCAATAAGAGTATGATTGCACCTTTCAGCTACACCATTCTGCCAAGGTGAACCTGAAATTATATATTGTGAGCAAATACCTAAACGTTCAAGGAGTTTAGCAAAAGGACCTGGGCGTTGTCCCGATTCATCATATTTTCCATAAAACTCACCCCCTCTATCCGATCTAATAATTTTAACCTCTTTGCCTAATTGTCGTTCTACTTCGGTAATATAAACTTCAACTGCATTAACAGATTGAGATTTATCATTCAATATCAATAATGTGCAATATCGTGAAAAATCATCTATAAAGGTGAAAGTATTTCTCTCCACCAATAGATGGAACATCAAAAGGACCACAAATGTCTGTATGTATAATTTTAAGGAGATGTGTCCTTGTGGTTCCTTTCTTTGTGTATTTGGTCTGTTTAATGTTAATACAATCCATACATACACTATAATCAGACCAATCTAGATCAGGGATAATTCCCTCTTTAATAAGCCTTTCAATTCTTTCTCTGGATATGTGTCCTAATCTTTTATGCCACAAGTAAGCAGAATTCTCATTGAATGAGGCACGTTTAGTTCCAACATTAGTATACAGAGATAATAAGGATTTTGAAAAATTATGACCAAGATTAATTTGAAACAAACCATTTGACAAGAAATCCAAGCCAAAAACAGAATTATTTTTATATAAAATAAAACCATTATCCGTAAAGGTAAAAGTAAAGCCTCTTGTTGAGAGTTTAGAAAAGGAAATTAAATTTCTAGAAACCGTGGGTACAAGAAGAGTATCTTCAAGATCCAAATAAAACCCAAATTGTAATTTTAACCGAAAAACTCATATTGCTTCAACTTTTGCTTTTGCCCGATTTCCCATGTAAAGAAAATCTTCATTTGGTTTTGGTTTCCGAATTAAAAGGAATTCCTACATAGAATTTGAAACATGACAAAATCAATCCAACACGTGTTAGAAGGAACATCAATTAAGTTTGATTCGAAACAAACAAAAGCACAAGGCTTACCTTTCTTCTAAACCAAGCTTTACGCTTAATGCAGCTTTTCTGAATATGCCCTTTCTCGAGACAGAAGTGACATGTGACTGCTTTATCCTTCTTTTAGTGGGAAGGGCCGGGTTCATTGTTGGAAGGACCAGAACCTCGCTTCATGCCCTTTCCTTACCAGCTCCTTTATTGACCACCACATTCGCCACTTGCAATTTGGACAGCTTACCACCTTGCTGCTTGATACATGCTTCCTCCTGAATTAATATGCTTTGCAATTCATTAACATTCCATTTATCTTTGATGGTATTGTAATGAATCTGGAAAGACCCATAATCAGGAGGCAAGGAGTTTAGGACAAATTGGACTAAGAAAGAATCGTCCACTGTCATCTCAATAATGTGTTTGTTCATAGTCTGAGTGGCCATCGAACCTCATAGTGGTCAGGTCAACCATAAGTTTTCCAGCCAGAGATTTGTCAGTAGTGCGAAACCTATTCTTAATATTTTTCAGATACTGTTTCGCGTTGGTAGTTTCAGATAGGAAAGTTTTCACATTTGTTGCAATGCACATTCTAATGAACATCAGACATAGCCTGTTAAATATTGACCATGTATTGTGAATGAGCATATCATCCTCACTGCTTTGTTCAGTAATAGCAGTACATCAAGGTTCAAGACACTAAGGCTGAATTCAATTTTCTTGCACCATTCCGACAGATTAGTTCCATCAAATTTCGGAAAGGTTGAGGCTTGAGAAAATAGGTTAAGATTTGCTCCAAAATGCTCACTATAATTCATGAAAAACACTTATAACTGAAATTTGCAAGGAAATGGATATATATAATTGTCAAAATTTTAATGGCAGAATTATAATAAATTGTGTCACATTATTTTGTTATTTATCATAATTATCCCTTTAATGTTTATTAAATCACAAAACCATAAAAACAGAATCTGGATTGGATGTCTAACATAGAAAATTGTGATTTAACAAACACATTATTTGACAATTTAACATTTAATCAATAATTCTAAGTTGATATTTTAGCCTCTACTTTGCATTAATAATAACAAACTTTAGAATAAACAATAATTTCGATATTCAATGTTATGAATCGTTGGCCTGTGTTTGGCACGAGTCTCATAAAAATATGAATAAAAAATATTTAATATTTAATATTCAATGTTATGAGTCATTGGCCTGTGTTTGGCACGAGATTCATAAAAAAATATGAATATTAAAAGTAACACAAGTCTAATATCCTACCATATGAATATGTTGGCTTGTATTTGACATGAATATTCAACTAAAATAGGATCATTAGAACAAGGTTTTTAAAACACTTCCACATGTAACATTCATGAAATATTTGAAAACATAATTTTTTTCCAACAACGAAAAAAATGAGTTAGCATCATCAAACTGTAGAAAATTACTCCAGAATCTCAAAATATTTGACGAAATTCAAAAATAATTTTTCTGGAGTGAGATATACCCCCCGAAATTATTTAACATAAATGACAAAATTAGAGTTTTGAGGGCCTAAACGATCTCGGATCTCCGAAAAACAATTTACATCACGACCGAAGGTGGTGAAAATTGGTTACTGGGCCGTTTCCAATTAGACTGCCAAATTTCATCGCATTTGGAACAAGTTCGGTGGAAAAAACACTATTCACCGCAAGCGCTTGTGAATTTTTTTTGTTCCAGAATTGTTTGAAATTTGTAGGGTTGATAGAAACGGATTAGAAAATCACTAAAATGTCATCAAAACAACATATATGGTCCCAGTACACAAAAAAATTTTTGGCTTAAAAAAAATTGCGGAATTACTCACTAATACTGGGTATATCAATAATAATATTTTGATAAGTCAAATCCGTAGAGGGATGAAAATATTTAAACAAGGCTCTTATACCACATGTAATATATATTATAAACATGAATAAGAACAATATATATGAATATTATTAGTTATTATAGGATCTTATAATATCTTCATGCAATCACCACATAAAATTGACTACAAACAACGATGGAAAAATACCTTTGTCCATTGTTTGTTGTTGTTGATGTATCCTATGAATGACTCCTAAACACTAATTTGTTCTTCCTTCTGAAGCTCCTAAACAGTCCTTAGGAAATAGCCCAGAATTGCACGAAAATGGGGTAATTTGGAAATTCGAAATTTTTCCATCCTAGCCAAGATATATTTGCGTGTTTTTCGTGAACCATTTTGTGAGAATAATTCACTATATATAGGGTGGAAAGGGACCTGAAATTCCCTTTGTCTCATCATCTACTCCCCACCAAAGTAGCCTAAGGGACTTGCATGGATTCCAAAAGTCATGTGTCTCTTGAAATATTTGCTAAGACTAAATTCCAATAATTTATAATCAAATTTGTCACCTTATATGGACCACACTAAAAGGAGCAATAATTTATTTAATTTATAATTACAAAATTTGGCCGAATTTCGTAATTAGTAAATAATTAAATAATAATTCCAAAATAAGCCACCACAAACAAGTGATCTCCATCATCAAACAAATTTACTAACATCAATATGTTCTCATTTTTAAGCATATCCGTACATAGTACGTATGTGAGATGTGTATTTTCAAAATGGTAGATTTAAAAGGAGACGGACAATTTAAGAGGAAACCCCCCCAATACGGGGTCACCTCAAACAGCATCTAATCCACAAAAATAATTAGAAGGTTTACTAGGATAGACGTACACCTTGCTCATCTGTAAAATTGATGTTATTCCTATACCTCCCTTTTAACTAGTGAACTCATGAATGGACTTCTTCACTCTTCAAGCCAAGATTGTATAATACACAGTTTCATTTGATATAACGGGGAAAAAAAAAATCACAAATGGAATGTTTAATGTTGTCAAATCAATGTCAAGGGAGGTTATTGTTGTTGAAATGTTAGGAAGGATTTGTGTAATTATTCGAAGTACAGAGGGAGTTCATGTAGTAATAACATAAACCACGAGTCAGGTTACTAGAGTTATCCTTTTTATTTTCTCCTATAACTGTTATTTTGGTTTGCTGGATTGGAGCAATTGAGACACATTTTTATGTGCAGTTTTACAAGAATTTTTGTAGCAATCTTGAAGATATCATCTGGAAGCCAGCTAATGATCTGGGCAAATCAAGGATTACCAAAACTAAGAGCAGAAAGCGTTGATTTAATTTTCTGTAATATTGTCAACTCAGTTTATTTGTTTTTCATGTGGGATGATGGTCTATTTCTCACAAAAATTACATATCAGGTGTTGCAAAACTTGTGTTTGCAGGTTCTGTTTCAGATTGCTAACTTCTCTTCTCAACGCTCATACTTGCAAAAGAAAAATAGAAATTGCTTACCCACCTTTGTAAAATAGTCTGTAGATCTCAATTTTATGCAACCTTTTCAGATTGTACCCATTGTAATGCCATTTTGTGGTTAAATTGTAGGACAGGCAGTTCAGCCGAGGTTTTTATAAATTGAATCCTTTATTACCAAAAATAGAGAAGAAAGGGGGCGGTGGTGGGGGGTGGGGTGACTGAAGAATCTAAAGTTTTTTATTCTGATTTTCATTATTATTTTATTTGCCAAAAAATACAGAAGCTTTGTTTATTTAACAGTTATACAGAAGATAGCTGTGCTTACTTTCCTCTTTCTGTACATATGAATTACATCAAAAGCTAGGCTACCTTTGAGAAAGTAAGGAACAACTCTGGACAAAATATTACAACTTTTCACATTCCTAGCATATATTGCTAGTTCATTAGCAGAGCCATTTTCTTCCATGTGACCAAACGACAGCCAGATATGTTCTTAAGACTTTATGCGCGTCTTCTGCAGTCTTCTAACATAGAAAGTTGTAGAAAGACAATGGATGTTGTGTCCGGCTCTTTTCTGATTGAAGAGGTAAATCTGACCTAGTTCTATCATAATTTTTTTTAAGGTGTGATCCCTTATCCATTCTTTCCAAAAGTCTATTACCATTCCCTTATTAATTAGTAATGAATTCCTTTTTTGAAAAGCACTCAAGTGTTTATGGATGTTTTTTCGTGTGATTGGTTCCTTGCCACTAAGGTTGTCTTCCATCACCTTGCTCCAAAGGTCATCCTTCCTAATTATAAGATCCCATGCTAGTTTGAGACTACAGGATTTTGTAAAGATCTCAAAGTCCGATACGTATACATTCCAAAACTTATGTATGCCATCATTCTTTCAATTTGCGTCTCCTTTCTGTTTGTTATTTGAATCGAGGTCAAAAATTATTTCTTAGTTTTCTTGGTTATCTCATTTTTTTTTATTAATTTTAGGAAGGTCGAATGTTGTCATATGGGTAAGGCTGATACAATAGAAGTGGAGTTTTAGATTCAAAAATGTAGTTTTAATATGTTTTTGACAAAAATAGCTCGCTTTAAAATGTATTTATAAAAATATTGCTGTTCAAAAATTTGCATTTGGGAGGTGTGATTTTACATTCGAATTCACAGGTGTGAGATGTGAATTCATATTTGATTAACCTCAAAATTAATTTATTATTATTTTTATTAAATTCGCATTTGGGAGATGCGAATTCAATTTCAAAACTGAATTTGCACATGAAATGCGAATTCGTATGTTACCGAACTTATATTTGTTTATAAAGGTCGAGTCATAAAAAAACGCACCACTCTTTACGTCTCTTCGTATATCCTCTGCCCATTTCTCATTCAAAACCCTCCCTAACCCATCTCCCCATCGCCATCCCCCTCCCTACTCATTTCTCGAAATCTCCCTCACCCACTTCCTCTCTGTGTTATCTTCCTCTTCACATCATTTTTTTTCTTTTCCTTTCTCTTAGCTCCGTTATTTTATACCTTTATTGAAACAATTTCTTTATCACAATGCGTTCATTTTTTTATTTTTTTGTAAGTTTCACCCTCATCTTATCTCTAAACTGAGATGATATAGTGGGAGTTTACTGCTTGTTCAAGGGTTGTGAAGGCTCTGTGAAGTAACCTCAAATGGTTCGTATTCACATTTGTTCGAATCTCGTATGTTAACTTAAGAGAACCAAAGGAAAACTTAAGCTCTAAATTTGCAGCAAAAATTCTTGGTCCATGAGCTCATTTGTGGTTTGTTTACGAATCCTAAAAAAAAAAACCATATTAGTACCTAATTCCTCTATGAACCCATTTATGGTTTGTGTGGTGTGTGTTTGTTTATAAAAAAAAGAGATGGACACAAAATTTATTCCCTCTCATTACCCCTCTGTACAAGATGAGAAGATATTATATCACTTCCAAATGCAACTCGTGTGACTTCAAATTGTTGTAACTATTGTGAACTTTGAGAGGGGTAAATACATAGAGAGATTGAGATAAATGATGTATTGTATTGATGTATGTTATATGTTATAGGAGAGGCCTATTTATAAGAGAGTTGAAGAGACATAAGAAGGTAAACACAGAGAGAAACATGGAGGGAAATAAGGAGGGAAACAAGGAGTGGGAAACATGGAAAAGGGAAAGGGATAATATACAATATACGACTAATATATATGCAAGATGTAGATACACTAATATCCCCCCTCAAACACAAGATGGTGGAGGGTTGATCAACACGAGTTTGGTAACTAAGTCTTGAACGTGGCCCCGAGGATGTGCTTGGGTGAAGATATCGACAGTTTGATCAGCAGAAGTGACAGAGAGGAGATGAATAATACGTTAGCGTACAAAATAACAATCAATCTCACTATGCTTGGTTTGTTCATGAAAGACGTCATTATGAGCAATCTGAATAGGATTTTGATTATCATAAACAAAGATTGATGCTATTAGAAGACGAGACCCCCCATCTTCAATTATCCAGCGGAGCCACATGAGTTCCTGTTTAGTATCAGTAAGAGCATGATATTCAACTTATGTACTTGATCGAGACGTGACAAACTATTTTTTGCTTCGCCAAGTTATAAGAGAGTCACCTAAGAAGAAGCAATAACCAGTAGTGGAGCGATAATCAGAAGGATCTCCAGCCTAGTCAGCATTTGAATACCCTCGTAAAACCAGGGAGGAGTGAGAAAAAATAAAGACCATGGAATATAATACCTTTTATGTTGCGAATGATGCGCAAAAGAACAACATAATGAGTTGTGTGGGCTGGAAGTGAACCCACATGTGGCAATAGCAGAGCTGAATTTGGTAGACCAGGCTCGGGGAGCTTGTTTGAGACCATATAATATGTGACGCAGTTTGCACACTTGAGATGGAGAAAGATTATAACCAGGAGGAGTCTTAATATATTCTTCCTTAATAAGATCTCCATTGAGAAATGCATTTTTAATATCCATTTGAATTAATGGCCATTTTTTTAGCAGCAACAACAAGAAGAAGAGTCCGAACTGAGGTAAGGCGATCAACTGGAGCAAAGGTTTCTTCATAATCAATGCCATATTCCAGAGTGAAGCCTTTTGCAACAAGACGAACTTTGTAACGTTCAACAGAACCGTCTGAATGTGTTTTGATTTTGCAAACCCATTTACAACCAATAGTAGTTATGTTAAGAGGAAGAGCAACAAGTTCCCATGTATGCGCTTAATGTAATGCTTGTAATTCCTCATTCAATGCTTGTTGCCAACGGGGGTCTAAACTTGCCTCTTTATAAGATGATGGTTCATGAAGAGATAATATCATGGAAAAATAATGGTAATCATAAAGATGATGAGGAATGTGCCTTACCCGAGTAGACTGACGAGTAGTTGGCTAGCAGGCTGGGGTGGGGAAATTTTAGTGACAGGATCACCAGAAGAGACATAATCATTAGGAGTATCCATGCTTGAGGGTTCGTTGGAGATGGTAACATTTGGATGAGGTAAGGTGGAGTTTATGGAAGGATTGTTTGTCTCAAAATCATGAGTCAAGTCAAGTTGAATGTCTAGGTTAGGTGGAAAAAGATCAATAGTCGAGTCAGTGAAAGAGGGAGATGAAGGTGAGATGTGAAACTTGGAGATATAAGAGAATATTTCATGTTCCCAAAAGATGACATGACGAGATATGCATAGCTTTTAGAAAGAGGATCTTAACATCTATACCCTTTGTGTTCAATCCTATACCCCAAGAAACAACAAAGATGGGACCTTGGTTCTGATTTGTAGTGTTTAAAAGGTTGAAGTAAAACAAAACACTTAAATAAAGACCTTGAGCAAATTGTAGGCAGGGGAAAAACCATACAGACGGTCATAGCGAGATTGATTATCAATGATTGTTAGGGGTGTTCACGAGTCGGTCGGTTCGGTTTTGGCCGGGTTTTTTGAGCCGAACCGACCATGTCGATTTTTGGAGGAGAAAAATCGAACCGAACCGAATCTGTTAAAGAATCGAACCGAACCGAATAGAGTCGGTTTTTGACAGGGCCGGTTCGGTTTGCCCATCGATTTTTGACAAGGCCTGTTCGGTTTTTTCATTTATTTTAATAAAAAATATTTTTTTAATACCTAATATAAATATAAAATTAAAAAATATAATATAATATGCCAACACTAATATAAATATAATATAAAATATAAAATTAAAAAGTATAAGAATTAATTCGGTTCGGTTCGGTTCGGTTCAAAATCGATTTTTTTATGCCAAAATCGAAAACCGAACCGACCCTGTCGGTTTTATACCTGATCAGACGGACCCGACCCGACCCTTAAAAAAAACCTGGCCTGAAAATTTTCGGTTCGGCTCGATTTTGTCGGTTTGTCGATTTGGTTGGTTTTTTTGCACACCCCTAATGATTGTCATGGGAATGTAGTTAATAGTGTAAACAACTGTGAGGCCTGCTTCACACCAAAATCATTTAAAACATGAACTCATGCTAAGAAGAGTGCGAACAGTGTCTATATATGTTGGTATTTGCGTTCGGCATGACCATTTTTTTGGGAAGTATCGTGGTAAGCAGATAGAGACACGGTGACCTGTTGATGAAGAAATTGGAGAAATTTTGTTTCTTTGTATTCCATGGCATTATCTGCACCAAAAACTTTGATGTGCCAAGAGAATTGAGTGTGAAGAACCATAATTTCAAAATCATAATAAATTTGTGGTAATTTTGGGAGATTTTTCATGAGATATATCCAAGTGAAACGCGTGTAATCATTAATAAAGAGAACAAAATATTTGGATCCTCCCATTGTGGTATGAAGGGAAGGCCCCTAAACATAAGAGTGTATAATATCAAATGCAGCAGAAGAAAGAGAATTAGTTCTATTAAATGGCAACGCTGGCTACTTCCCAAGTTGACAAGGTAGACATGAAATATTCTCATATTTGATTGTGCCTAATCGACCAGTTGAGACTAAGGAGTGGAGATGTTCAAAAGACACATGATCTAAATGTGAATGCCATAAGGCGAGACTCGAAGTGGAAGAGGTAGAAGCAACAGTTGGAATCGAAGAGTTGCAGAGAGGAATGTGAAGGTGGATGAGCTCAAACATACGACCAAACTTATGACCTATCCCAAGAATCTGCCCTGTTTGTGGATCCTGAACATGACAACCAGATGAGGAAAAAATAACATTTAATCCAAGATCACACAGTTGACCAATTGAGATAAGATTAATAGCAAGTTTTGGAATGTGAAATGTAGACGAAAGAAAAAGATTGGAAGTGTATACTTGGCTAATATGACTAACAATGAAAAGTCATTAACAGTGTGTATATCAGGTGTGTGTGGAGTAGGGTATTTAGAATAAAAGATTGTAGAATCAACATTCATATGATTGCAACAAGCAGAGTCAAAAAACCAAGAATTACCTTAGGTAACAGACATAGCAGTACCAAAAGTCGATAAAACCCGTTTGATGAGGGCAATAAGTTCATAGTAGAAATAGGTGGATCAAGAACCTCCGAAAAATTGGTCACCTTAGCGATCAAAGCGGTTATGGACCCATAGGACTGAGAGTCTTTAGGTTAAGGTCCTCGACTTAAATATGTGTGAGTTTTTTTATATGGGTTACAGGGACAAACATCAGAAAGGTTATTACAAAATTTGGTAAGCAACAAATTTTGTGGCATCAAATGGACATGCCCATACAGGCTCAAAGAGCTAATTTATCCCATGTACCGTACATCTCAGATAAGAAGTCGTTAATGGATTGATCCGTCTGTTGATTTTTGTGGTGGATATTTGTCAATAGTTAATACTGGTGGGCAAGATCCATGATGGTATAAAAAGTTTTGAGAAAATCCCAAACTTCTTTAGTAGTTTTAAATTGAACAAATTGTTGATTTATGGAAGACACCGAAGTGTTGCGGAACTGAGTGATCATCTGACCATTTTTGCTAGCCCAATCTTCTAGACGTTCCAAGAATTTATCATCGGTTTTATTGGACCCTTTTGTTGGTGACTTGACATCGCCAGTTATAAGACGCCAAACTTTACGATCACTAAGGAAGCTAGTCATTGGTTGAGCCCAATGTATGTAATTATGGCCATTGAGTTGGGTGATAATTGGTTGAAAGACTTTAGATCATTCCATACTAAGTGAATATAAGTGATATAGAAATAATATGATGGTGTGTGAATTATAAATTGCAAAATAGGAAGCCTTTTTAAAAAAAAAAAATTTTCGATGCAAAATCAGATTTTAGAGATTTTCGAGTTGAGATTTTGGTTTGAGATTTTTGGCTTAAGAGAGGAGTTGAACATAGTGAGATTTTTGGCTTGAGAGAGGAGTTGAGCATAGTGATATTTTGGTTTGATATTTTTGGCTTGAGATTTTCGGCATTGGAATTTCGATGAAGTATTTCAATGGAAGTTCATAGGCTTTAATACCATGTGAACTTTGAGAGGGATAAATATAAAGAGAGATTGACATAAATGATGTATTATATTGATTTATGTTATATGTTACAAGAGAGGCCTATTTATAGGAAAGTTGAGTAGGCATAAGGAGTTAAACAAGGAAAGAAACATGGAGGGATATGAAGAGGGAAACAAGGAGAGTGAAACATGGAAAAGGGAGAGGACCAATATACAATATACAACTAATATATAGGCAAGATATAAATACATTAACAAATATAAAGCAACAAATTTAACCATCATCCATCATATTTCTTTACTTTCCATCCAATCATGATAAACAACCATATTCAACCATCTTAAAATATTAACTCTATTAAAAATATATTTTTTAGTTTGTAGCTTTAATAAATAAATTGAGAAAATGGATCTCCACGTGAGGTCCTTTTCCTTGAGATTTTTTTATTATATATATATATATATATATATATATATATATATATATATTCACTTCGAATAGTATTTATTTAAAAAAATAATGTACTTTTATAATTCATGGTTGCCAATCGCGAATTCAATATGGACTAGCCCGATTATTAATTATAATGAATTAAGCATGTTAAGTTGATTTTGTGGTTGTTAATTGCATATTCAATTAAAATATTTTAAATGAATACGCAGTTAACAACCGCGTATTCAGTTAAATTTTTTTAATTGAATATGCGGTTTTTGGTTGTGAATTCACTGGACATAAAATCCCAATTGTCTTCTCACAGAAGACATTTCTCATATTCAAAACAAAATCATACCAGAGCACACACAACCGACAATCTACCTTTCGCACCCACCTTTGACCACCTTAGTTTCTCCATTCAACTCCCCAACCTCAGCACAACTCTGACGACTACCCACATATCTTTTTTTTTTTCATATTTAAACCTGCATTGTGATATATCTAATTTAGTTTTGTGTTGTACTTAATTAAAACAAATTGAAATATGTATTGGATTGTATATAATAACGGGTTTGAAAATACCAATGAAACAATACGAATATCCAAGTACAAAACCAAATATCAAGTACTAAAGATGGTACTACAAAGTCTGAATAAAGGTAAAATAAAGATAAACAAAAAGTATTTAATCTTCATCACTTATCTCCTCCTTCTCCTCTTCCTTCTCCTCCTCATAGTACTCACCACCATCATCAGAAATAGGAGGTGATGATGCTAAGATTTAGCACCACCGGATAAGTGATAGTGAGCTCAAATAGTAGCAGCCATAGAGATGTATAAGTGTATAAGTATGTAGAAGGGGATGAGTATAAGAGGAACTAAGACAATGATGTATAGTGGTTCAGCCAATTTGGCCTACATCCACTGTGTGTGTGTGATCCACTAAGTATGGGCACTAATGGCCTTGGATACAATGCACATAACCCTCTCTCTCTCTCTCTACTGTGTATATCAGCAGAGTTTTAGCTAGGGTTGCAGTTAAATGGATCGATCCCCTGTAGGGTTGTAGGTGACAAGTATATATAGGTCTTGGGGGGTGTAGTGTACCCCCCAAGTATGCATGGTGCATGTGAATCATGATCTAGCCAATCCCCTATGGACACCTGTAGATGCCAAATGATGACATAATATTCCCTCACGTGAGGGTGTGATTTTGTTATAACGGTCTCCCCTGTGCCATGTCAGCCTCACGCGCACTGTTCCACGCGTCTCCCAAACCACGCGCTGTGATGATGTCACCCTCGGCCTATGAGCCGAGGCGAGGGCAAAGTTTCTTCCAGTAGTGAGCCTGGCCCAATTCTGGCCTCGTACTGTCGGTCCCTCGTAGGGTCGTCTGGAGAGTGGTGAAGGGTCGGCCCCTCGTAGGGTCGGCTGGAGTCTGGCGAAGGGTCGGCCCCTCTGAGGGATCGTATGGCGCCCGTTGAAGGGTCGGCTTCTCTGTGGGGTCGTTCGTTTGGAGATAATCCTCAGCCATACCGAGGATATAAACGGGTATATCAATCACCCCCAACCCTTAGCCATAGGTGCTGTTGAGATGGCTGAGGGATAGTGTTGTAAATGAGATGTGTGTATGATCAGTTAGGTGAGTGACACCTGGGCAGATACTCATTGCTATTCCAGTTTCCAAGGCATGACGGCTGCACACTTTTCTTGGGGCTTTGTGCCCTAATGATGCCTTCCTCGTGGACTGTGTCCTGCCTTGGTCAATGGGCCCACTCATTACTAAGGTATTTAAGAGATTTTTGAACTCTCTCTCTTCTTCTTCTCCTTCGCGCCCAAGCCTTCTCTCTCTAGCCTTTTACCAGCTTTCATCGCCATTTCTGTAGCCTTCAATCCTTCAAGCTTAGCGATTTGGACAGTTATTTCTCTCTCTTTATCAGGTAATCCTTCAGCGCTCTCTTTTACCTTCATTTCTGTTTGCTTTTTAGGCTCGTAGGGCTGCATTTTCCTTGGGTTATCTCATAGCTTTTTCCGGTGTCTTCTCCGGCAACTGTTTCTTGAATGTTCTTGAGTGTTCTTGAGTGAAAATCATCAATTCCCTTTTTAATCCAAAAGTCTAATTTGGTCAACTACAAACTTGTTTGTAGTTAAGTTCCTCAAATTTCTCCAAGTGTAGGGTCTTCCCTTTTAATGCTTAGGAAGCTTTACAGTTTAGCGTCTGAATTCCCATCCTTGAGAGAAAAGCTCTTTGCAGAGATCAGACGAGTAGAGGAAGAGGAATAGAGGAGACGAGGGGTCGACCCTAATTGGGTACGACCCATCTTTCCATTCCTCTTGTCACCATAAAACCATTTGAACCGTCTGAGTCCTGTGGGTCATCCCATCGTCCAACCGAGTGTCATTCAAGCGAGATGGACGAGAGAGCGTCCTAGCCAACTGGCGCTGGACCTTCCGGTAGGCGAGAGACATCTGACCTAAGCCCAGGCCGAGAGGCCGAGGGTATGGTCCCCTCTGAGGCTGTCCCTGTGACAACCCTATCTCCCCATGCCTTTCAGATGGCCTTCCCCCAGGGGCCTCTAGAAGAAGATGAGGCCGAGGGAGAGAGGACTGAGGTCGAGGGCGATGATACAGATGACGAGATTGATACCTCCCACGCCTCGTCCTATATCTCCTCTGTTAGGGATCGCGACCTCTTGATATGGAGGCATGCCTATGGAGTGCCCCTCAGCGTAACTATGAGGGTTCCCTCTGAGTCTGAGAGGGTTTTTGATTGTGAAGAGGGAGAGGTTGTAGTCTACGAACAAATGTTCAAGGTTGGAGTCAGATTCCCTCTGCATCCTGCCATCGTAGATATCCTGTCTGCCCTTGGTGTTGCCCCCTCTCAACTTCCTCCCAACTCTTGGAGGACGATCCTGGGCTACATCTCCTTGTGGAAGAATGCTTTCACTGATGAGCCCTCGGCCGACCTATTCTTGGGCTGCTACAACATCACCTCCTCGTCCAAACAGCCTGGATACTATCATCTGGGGTCGAGGAGGTCTGAGAATAAACTCCTCCACGTGGCACAAACTTCCAACCACGATTGGAAAAAGAGATTCTTCTTCATCTCTGGGGAGTGGGAGTCCACCGCCGATGGTCCGAGGGTCCCCAGAAGATGGTCTAACCCTTCCATGAAGGCCAGGTCAGACCCTGGACTTAGTCTGGAGGAGAAGGACATCGTTGACTATCTGAGAGGACGAGGAAGAGAGGGTGAACTTCCAAAATTTGAAGACCTGATGACCCCCCGGTTCCTCAAAGAAGCTGGTCTGAGGGTCGGCCCTCTGACTGAACTATGTGAGTTATACTGAACATTTCCCATTCTTTACTTATTTTTGAAGTGTTTCCTCTTTTTCTTTGCATTTTTCTGACGTGTCGTCCTCTTATCAGGTCGCCCCGCAGGTATATCAGACCAACTTTGGGAAATGACTGCTCCGAGCCTGCTGTCTGGTCTGAGCAAGAAGAAAGGGAAGGAGCCTCAGCAGGCTCCGAGGAAGACGAGGGCCGCTGGGCCGACAGTGGTGGAGCCGACCGCTGACAGCCATAAAAGAAAGGAGCCTGAGGTCCCTGTTGACCCTCGGCTAGATGCTCGGACGAGGGCCAGGGTCGAAGCCTCTGAGGGGACGACCTCTTCATCCAGCATGGGGGCCTTCTGGTCTCAAAACATGGCACATCTGAGGGCCAAGCCCTCATCGCTCATAGCAAACTTGAGGGCAACCAAGGCCTCAATGTTCTCTGCACCCTCGGCCTCTGACTACGAGTTCCTGTCGAAGATGCCTCCTGCCAAAGTGTACGACTATGGTCTGCACGCCCTTGCACAGGTAATGGTCTTGACCCACTTCTTTTAATTTCATTCTTTCACCAACTGTTTCCTCGGCCTCTTGACATGTGTTTATTTTTCTTGTGCAGTCTGTGTGTGCCTTTACCTCGACAACAAAATGGATGGCTGAGAACCAAGCAAAGTTCCATGAAGCCGAGAGGGCTATCCAACATGAGGCAGATCTTCAGTCGGAGCTTGACACTGCAAGGGCCGAGTTAGAAAGTACCAGGACTGAGCATGCAAGGATCCTGGACGAGCTGACAAGGCAGCACGACGAGGACATTAAGGCCAGGGACTTGCTTCTCAAGGAAAAAGACGAGGCCTTGACCAACATGGAGGCCAAGTACAAGATTGATCTTGAAGTAGCCACCCAAAAAGCCGAGGCTGATGCTGTTGAGGCTTATAAGATTTCTGACGAGTTTCAAGGCTTCGGCCTCGAATACTTGGAGAGAGGAATCAGGACTGCCTGCCGGTGGGTCGTCCTCAGGTTTGGTGACTTCGTCTCCTCGGTTCGCCCTTCGCTTGAAGCAGTCCGACTGGACGACCCTATGATTTCCGAGGCTCTGACTTATGTAGAATCTCAAGTGCAGGTTGAGGGGATCGACACATCTGAGGGTCAGCCGGCCATGGTCATTGAGGAAACCCCTTTGGTGGATGTTGAGGCTCTGCCCTCCGATATTGTCCTATAGGGTGACTGTCTGTAGCCCATACCCTCTTAGTGTAATCAACATTTTTGTACTTTTACTTGCAGAACACTTTGTATAACTGGCATTTCGTTAATACTATCGTCTTTTTTACTGTCTTCCATATTTGCTTCTTGTATGGTTTGCTGTCTTTGTTAATGCCACTAACCTCTCCCCCATCTTTCTTGAGGGTGAACAAGGGGTGATCCCCTGCGTTGGCCCTCATTATAGCCGAGGAGTCAAATTACCAAACTGGTTTTTAATAAAGTTTTCCCTCGTCTTTCTTGAGGACAGTGGTGGGGTCGTCCCCTCCACTGGCCCTCATTATAGCCGAGGGATCAGGTTACCAAATTAATGGTTTTTAACAAAGTCTTCCCTCGTCTTTCTTGAGGACAGTGGTGGGGTCGTCCCCTCCACTGGTCCCCATTATAGCCGAGGGATCAACTTACCAATTTAATGGTTTTTAAGTCTTCCCTCGTCTTTCTTGAGGACAGTGGTGGGGTCGTCCCCTCCACTGGTCCCCATTATAGCTGAGGGATCAACTTACCAATTTAATGGTTTTTAACAAAGTCTTCCCTCGTCTTTCTTGAGGACAGTGATGGGGTCGTCCCCTCCACTGGTCCCCATTATAGCCGAGGGATAAAAAAAAATCAATTTAATGGTTTTTAACGAAGTCTTCCCTCGTCTTTCTTGAGGACAGTGGTGGGGTCGTCCCCTCCACTGGTCCTCATTATAGCCGAGGGATCAACTTACCAATTTAATGGTTTTTAAGTCTTCCCTCGTCTTTCTTGAGGACAGTGGTGGGGTCGTCCCCTCCACTGGTCCCCATTATAGCCGAGGGATCAACTTACCAATTTAATGGTTTTTAAGTCTTCCCTCGTCTTTCTTGAGGACAGTGGTGGGGTCGTCCCCTCCACTGGTCCCCATTATAGCCGAGGGATCAACTTACCAATTTAATGGTTTTTAACAGTCTTCCCTCGTCTTTCTTGAGGACAGTGGTGGGGTCGTCCCCTCCACTGGCCCTCATTATAGCCGAGGGTGGTTCTCTGTAGATGTTTCCATGCGTGCTAGAACTGATAACCACAGGATGAGGGGAAACACTGATATTTCTCATTAATTTTCAAAGTGTTCTGTTGGAGCAACTCTTATTACAATTATGGTCTATCAAGACCTTACAACACTACTGATAGTATTTCTTCAAATGATCTGCATTCCAGGGGTTGGAAAAAGGTTCCCCCTCTAGGTTTTCTAGTCTGTAGGTCCTAGGGACGACTTCATCGATGACCCTATATGGGCCTTGCCAATTAGGATGAAGCTTGTTGGGCTTTTGCCAAGTCTTCTTGAGGACCAAGTCCCCCACTGCGATACGCCTCTGTTTCACCCTCTGATTGTAGAACCTTGCGGTCCTCTGCTGGTAGGCGGCCTGCCTTATCTCAGCGTCCTCCCTTCTTTCCTCAATCAGGTCCAAGTCGAGTCTCCTCTCCTTCGCATTTTTCTGGGGGTCATACACCTGGACTCTATGCGTAGGAAACTCAATCTCGGTGGGGATGACGGCTTCTGATCCATAAGCTAGCATGAATGGGGTCTCTCTGGTAGAGGTCCTCACTGTCGTCTTATATGCCCATAGCACGACATGTAACTCCTTGACCCATCTTCCTTTTGCCTCCTCAAGCCTCTTCTTGATTCCATCTAGGATTGTCCTGTTTGTAACTTCTGTTTGCCCATTGGCCTGAGGTCGGCCAGGGGTGGAGAAAAATTATTTGATACTCACCCTTTCACAGTACTTCTGTAGAGAGGCATTCTTGAACTGAGTCTCGTTATCCGAGATGAGGGTGTTGGGGAGACCATATCTGCATATAATATTTTTCCAGATGAACTGGAAGGTCTTATGCTCGGTGATCGTCACCATCGGCTCCGCTTCCACCCATTTTGAAAAATAGTCAATGGCTACGATGAGGAATCGATAGTTATTGATGGCCCTAGGCAAGGGTCCTATTAGATCAATTCCCCATACTGCAAATGGCCATGGGGATGTAATGGAAGTAAGAGGCTGATGGGGCTGGTGAGGGATGGTGGCAAATCTTTGACATTTGTCATACTTTTTTACATATGTCGTGGCGTCTTTCCCCAAGGTCGGCCACCAGTACCCCTGGGTGATCACCCTCTTCGCTAAGGATCTGCCCCCGATGTGGCTTGAGAACGATCCTTCGTGCACATCTTGCAAAATGGAAGGGACTTCTGAGGGATGCACACACCTAAGTAAGGGGAGCAAAAACCCCTTTTTGTACAAGGTGTCTCCGATGACAGTGAATTTTTCAGCCCTGTACCTCAGCTTCTTCCTTTCTTGCCTTGCTTCTGGCATCTCACCCTCTTTAATGTATCTGATCAGGGGGTCCATCCATGAAGCTTCTTGAGAAACATTTAGGCAATTGCTGAGTGTTTCCTCAGCGTCCTCAATAGTTGGCCGAAGCAAAATTTCTACTGGGACCGTCCTCCTGATGTCTGTTCTTGTTGCCGAGGCCAACCTAGCAAGGGCATCAGCATGGCCATTGTCGAGCCTAGGTACCCTCCTTAATTTCACTCCTCTGAAGCCCTTCAGTAATGACCTCACCTTCTCAAGGTACCTAGCCATCCTCTCGTCCTTAGCCTTGTAGGCTCCTAGTATTTGATTCACTACTAGCCTTGAATCACTATGGACCAAAATCTGGCCGACACTAAGAGACTTGGCCAAGGAGAGGCCTGCTACTAAGGCCTCATATTCAGCCTCGTTGTTGGAGGCTTTGAAGTTGAACCTCATGGCATATTCAACGTCTGTGCCATCGGGTGCTGATAGTACAGTCCAGCTCCAGTTCCGCTGTCACAGGAGGACCCGTCAACGAAGAGGCTCCACAGAGTCTTTCCCTCTGAAAAATTTCCCTCAGAGAGGGACCCCTGTCTAAAGATGTATCTTCCCTCTTCGTTTTCAGTCGCTTTCCTTCTAGCGGTGCTTGTCTCAGCTCTATCTGCGGGTGTGTCTTCTGTATCCGTCTTCCCGAGGGTCTCACCCTCGGCCTCATCATCTTCCCAAGTGAACTCAGCCACGAAGTCTGCCAATGCCTGCCCCTTAATGGCCGTCCTAGGCTGATACACAATGTCAAACTCCCCCAGCTCTATAACCCAGGCCATCAACCTACCTGATTTTTCTGGCTTGTGCAAGACCTGCCTAATAGGAGAGTCGGTGAGGATGACCATTGTATGGGACAGAAAGTACGGCTTCATCTTCCTTGAGGCATGGATCAAGGCGTAGGCCAACTTCTCCATCCTTGGGTATCTTTGCTCTGCCCCCTGGAGTGCCTTGCTGTTAAAATACACAGGCTTCTGTATCCCGTCTTCGTCTCTCACAATGACTGCACTGATGGCCGACTCTGAGACGGCGAGGTACACATAAAGTCGTTCACCCTGCACGGGCTATGACAGCAGCAAGGGAGACCCCAAGTATGACTTTAGGTCCCTGAAAGCCTCATCACACTCTTCACTCCATTCGAAGGCCTTCCTAAGGATCTTGAAGAATGGCAAGCACTTGTCTGTGGCCCTAGACACGAACCTGTTCAAGGCAGCAACTCTCCCTGTGAGCCTCTGAACGTCTTTAATGGACTTGGGGGTGTTCATTTCAACAAGGGCCTTTATCTTTTCAGGATTGGCCTCGATGCCTCTTTGATTGACAATGAACCCCAAGAACTTCCCTGCTCCGACCCCGAAGACACACTTGGCCGGATTAAGCTTCATCTTATATTTGTCCATCCTATTAAAGGTCCTCTCCAGGTCTGCCACATGATCCTCGGCCTTTAGACTCTTAGTCAGCATGTCATCTACGTAGACCTCCATAGACTTCCCAATTTGGTCTTCAAACATTTTATTTACGAGGCGCTGGTACGTTGCCCCCGCATTTTTTAGGCCAAAGGGCATGACCCTATAACAGTATGTCCCCTTGTCGGTGATGAAGGCTGTCCTCTCCGAGTCTTCAGGGTTCATGAAGATCTGGTTATACCCTGAATAGGCATCCATGAAGCTCATGAGCTCATGGCCTGCGGTAGCGTCTACCATTTGGTCAATGCGGGGGAGAGGGAAGCTGTCTTTGGGACAGTGCTTATTGAGGTCTGTGAAGTCCACGCACATTCTCCACTTCCCGTTGGCCTTTGGGACAATGACTGCATTGGACAGCCATTCAGGGTAGATGACCTCTCTGATAAATTCAGCGTCTTCTAATTTTTTGACCTCGTCCCTAATGACCTCATATTTTTCTCTGGAATAAACTCTCCTCTTCTGCTTCACCGGCTTCGCTCCCTCTACCACATTGAGCTTGTGGCACATGATTTCAGGGTCAATCCCTGGCATATCTACATGACTCCATGCGAAGACGCTTCGCCTCCTCCTCAACAGTTTAACGAGGTCTTCCTTGATATTGGGCTTCAGAGACTTGCCGACTTGGACGATTTTTCCGTGTCATCCTCGTCCAGGATGATGGATTCTACCTCTTCCGCGGCCTCTCCTTTCTTTAGCTTCGTCTCATCCCTGGGGTCTAGGGTATTAATATTGTAAGTGGTCGTAGCCCTCTTGAGTGTCTCCTTTTCTTCAGCGGAGTTGTAGTAACATTCTCGCGCTGTCGTCTGGTCTCCCTGAACTTCCCCCACCCCATAAGGGGTAGGAAATTTGATCATCTGATGGACCGTAGACGGCACAGCTTCAAACCCCTTGAGAGCCACACGCCCCAGTATGATGTTGTAGGTCGAAAACACCTGCTCGTCCATCACAAAGAAACTGACCTTCTTGGTGAGCCATCTCGGCCACTCGTCCCCCATCCTCACATCGGCCTCATATACCCCAAGGGGATGAACCTTTTCCCCACTGAACCCAATCAATGGATGATGGTAGGGGACGAGTCTAGCACGACTGAGACCCAAGGCTTTGAAGCATGGCCAAAATATCACATCTGCAGAGCTACCCCCATCTACCAAGATCCTCGGCACCTCGCATCCGTGCACCCTGGTAGTGATGACGAGAGGGTCATCATGTGGGGCTAAGAGGCCTTTGAAGTCCATTCTTGAAAATCCCACTATCAGTGTGTCCATATCAACCTTCTTCCTCTTTTCTGACTTGACCTCCAGGGAGGTTGCGTGTACCGTCTTCGTCACTGCCTTGGACTCAGCCACATGGGCCTTCCTGTCGGCGACCTCAGACCCTCCTCCTGCAAGACCCCCGGAGATCATTCCCACTCCGAGCGAGATCATATTAAGCCTCTTGACAGGGCCGTGGTCATCTCTCGACGGGAGGTCAGGGTCGTCCTCATCATCAGAAGGGTCGTCCCCTCTTTTTTGAGGACCTTCTCTGCATGCATCGCCTCGCTTCTTTCTAGGGTCGTCCCCTCGGCCCCTCTTGAAGAAACCTTTGTCGACGTACTTTCTGAGCTTCCCTTCCTTCAGCATCTTCTCAATCTCATCTTTCAGAGCAAAACATTTGTCCGTTACGTGGCCGTGGTCTTGGTGAAATTCACACCACAGGTTCTTATTCCTCTTGCCGGGGGCTGCCCTCAGCTTCTCAGGCCACTTCAGGGACCGATCACTCTTTATCTCATTGAGAATCTGTTCACAGCTGACCGTCAGAGGGGTGTACCCAGCGAACTTGTCATCCGTGGCCCTCTTCTTCCCCTCTTTGTTCTTCTTAGGGTATTTACTCCCACTAGCACCTCCTCTTTCGTCTTCATATTTTGCAGCCATCGCCTCTTCGGCGTTCATCACCTTTCCTGCTGTCGACAGCAGTTCAACCATCGTCCTCGGAGGGTCTTCAGCAAGCTTCCATAACAGCTTCCCCTTTTGGAGCCCTCCAATCAGGGCTGTCATAGCTATGCTCTCCTCATAGTCTTCCACCTCCAGCTTCTCCTTATTGAATCTGGCTATGTAGTCCCTCAGACTCTCACTCTTCCCCTGCTTAACATAGAGCAGGTGGGTGGTCTTCTTCTGTGGCCTCACCCCAAAGCAGAAGTTATGGATGAACAGATCTGCCAACTGCTTAAAGTTTTCAATGGAATTTTTTGGAAGAGACGTGTACCAGACATGCGCAGCCCCTGTCAAGGTACCAGAGAATACACGACACCTCATTTCATCTGAGATAGAGTATATGTCTGCTGCTGACTGATACATCTCCACGTGGTGGACGGGGTTGGTGCTCCCGTCATACCTTGGGGTGACCACAGGTGGCTTGAACTTTGACGGCGTGGGGAAGTTGACTATCTTTGCCACAAAGGGTGAGCCTATGGTGTACCCCCTCTGAAGAGGGTCTCGGCTCTTCAGTATATCACCGATCTTATCCTCAAACCGCTGGATTGAGTCATTCCAGGGCCTCACAGGGTCGGCCTGGCCGATGTTATCCCCTGCTGCCTCTCCGAGGTGGACGGAGGGTTCTGCTGCAGCAGGCCTGTGTCGGCTGTTCACTTCCCTTTGGCCGTCATCTCGTCCTCGGGGTCGGCCATCTGCTGCCTCCCTCCTGGATCTCGCAGCACTTCTTGGTCTGGACAACTGTTCCCGCAGGTCATTTACTGGGCCTAGCCTCTCAAAGGCCGACCCCCTGCTCAAGCGATAAAAAGCAGAGCCCCTCGGGCGATCATCTGGGTTTGGTCTTCCTCACTTTCCTCTACTGTCCTGGAGAGGTCGTATAGTATTGTTGGAGACCTCGTATGGTTCCCAGCATTCTATAGGAGCCTCCTCTCCCTCCAGATCTCCATACCTATCCTCAGGGCAAGGGTTTTCTTGCCTCCCCAGGCGTAGACGCCGGGGGTCAGCAACATCCCTACGCCGCTGAGGGGGTGGCAGGTCTTTGCGTGGTGCCTGGGGTGGTCCCCTGGCCTCATGATGCCCTGGAGCTGCTGCCGGAGTAATCATCTTAGGTGAAACCCCTGGTGATCTTAGTATGTTCTGTCTTAGAGTTGTGAACTGCTCCTGCATCATCCGCTGGCTTGCTGCCAGAGACTTTAAGGCTGCCGCCACATCAGCCATCTCAGACTGAGGCGGCGGCTGACTGGAACTGGGTCTTCCCCCATCATCCGGCGGGGGAAGTGGTGGTGGTGGCATCTCAGGTGCCATGTGCTTGAGCTATGAAAAGTTGAACTGAAGTAAAGACTAGTGAGCTTGGGGACCTTAGTGGGTCTCTTTCAATGGTGAAACACCTCCTCTCAGGGGGAGTGTTGGTTCACCACCAGAGTGCCCAGTGAGGTCAAGCTGTACAAAGGAAGAGATGTCTTCTCGATTCCCACAGACGGCGCCAAACTGATGATGCTAAGATTTAGCACCACCGGATAAGTGATAGTGAGCTCAAACAGTAGCAGCCATGGCAGCCATAGAGATGTATAAGTGTATAAGTATGTAGAAGGGGATGAGTATAAGAGGAACTAAGACAATGATGTATAGTGGTTCAGCCAATTTGGCCTACATCCACTGTGTGTGTGATCCACTAAGTATGGGCACTAATGTCCTTGGATACAATGCACATAACCCTCTCTCTCTCTCTACTGTGTATATCAGCAGAGTTTTAGCTAGGGTTGCAGTTAAATGGATCGATCCCCTGTAGGGTTGTAGGTGACAAGTATATATAGGTCTTGGGGGTGTAGTGTACCCCCCAAGTATGCATGGTGCATGTGAATCATGATCTAGCCAATCCCCTATGGACACCTGTAGATGCCAAATGATGACATAATATTCCCTCACGTGAGGGTGTGATTTTGTTATAACGGTCTCCCCTGTGCCATGTCAGCCTCACGCGCACTGTTCCACGCGTCTCCCAAACCACGCACTGTGATGATGTCACCCTCGGCCTATGAGCCGAGGCCGAGGGCAAAGTTTCTTCCAGTAGTGAGCCTGGCCCAATTCTGGCCTCGTATTGTCGATCCCTCGTAGGGTCGTCTTGAGAGTGGTGAAGGGTCGGCTCCTCGTAGGGTCGGCTGGAGTCTGGCAAAGGGTCGGCCCCTCTGAGGGATCGTATGGAGCCCGTTGGAGGGGTCAGCCCCTCGTAGGGTCGACTCCTCTGTGGGGTCGTCCGTTTGGAGGTAATCCTCAGCCAGGCCGAGGATATAAACGGGTATATCAGGAGGTACATTAGGTGGAGTAGAAACTGGTGGTGGGGAAGAGGTAGAAGCTAAAGCATTTGGGATAAGGTCGGTCTTCCTCAAGTAGTTAGTAATGAAAGAAACATCGGATCTTAGGATAGCTTGTTCTTTATCCACCACACCAAATCTATGACTATATTAATCATACATCCGAGTCATCTGGGCTCTCATGTCTGTAAACAGACCACGCATGTAGGCAAATTGTGCCTCCATGAACTCTCTAGTGCCCTGATGTGAGTGAGGACGAGGCCTGGTGCTGGCTCAGATGCAGGTGCATCATGTTCAATAGGCCGATGATGTGCTCTATGAGAAGTACGATCGGTGGAATTGGATGAATTCATGCTAGATATAGAAATAAGAATAGGATAAACATCATCAGTAAGAAGTATAGGCACACCGAACTAAGATATATAACTAGTAATCAACTTACCATAAGGTAAGGACTCCTGAGCTGTATCTATGTATGATCTCATCATAACCTCCGAAACAAGATAAACGTAATTAATAGTCTGTGTATGAGCAAGCACAAACATTTACCTACCTATCGCATATGGGAAGTCCTGACAGCGACGACATGTCATAAGGTTATAGACAACCAAGAAGTGAAGAATAGAAAACCTCTTCAACATAGACGCTTGTTGGAAAAGATTTCCAACCCAATGTGTAGGATAATCGATAAGAAAAGATGCAACCCTATAATGAGAAATCCCACCCTCTCGGTATGCTACAAAATCAATATTAATAATATTAATTCAAAGACCAAAATGTGTAGCAAGAATCTCCATGGTAATCTCAACATCAATCTCTAGAACAAATGTAGACAATATAAGCGGGCATGAAGAATTTGCAAACATGTTCGCCTAAAACTCATGAACAAGAAAAGCATAGGATGATAAGTGTGTCCACAGCAAACATAAATCACAAATCATCGCAATCTAGGGCAAAATAGACCGACCCTCCTCACATCTATCGAAATGATCTAAATTGACATCTCTCTCGGTATGAACATAACGAGTCATAAAACTCTCATGAAATGCAGAACCATCTCTCATAAAATGAATTCCTAGATTCATCAAAGATAGGATATGAAATGGAAATGGAGGCTCTTGCGGCCTACCTAGGACGAGCCAAATGAGGTGGTGAAGGAGGTGACTCTCTAATACAGGAACTCTCATCGAGACCAATCAGGGGCCGAACTCTCTTCCCCGTATGTGTCTTAGATCTACCCGTAACACATAATTAGGATAAAAATACCACACAAAAACTGAAATAAGAAAGAAATCTAAGAGTGTATGAGACTACAATGGTGCATGAACCTAGAAATTCCAAAAAGAGCCTCAATGACAAATTAAGCACCTAAAGATATGAATCCATCCTAAGAATACTCTAATAAATGTAAATAAAGAAACAAGATCATAGATTGAAGACTTACCAAAGAGAATCCAGAAGAAACCAAACAAATATGAAAACTAGGGCTTGTATATCACCAACCACCAAATCCACACAAAAAAGCCCTTTCTAGACAAACATTCCATGATAAAAATGGAATCTTGGGTGGAAACACCTAGGTTTTATACTCCGGGGAACAACTGAAACACAAAACCACTTTTCTAGTGCCGAGAATCGTGCACATGGAGGCAATGTGTCGTGTGAACGACAAGGTTTTAGCCATGCAAATGGTTAGTCAGTGACAAATGGCCTAGAAAAGACTAAGTCAAACCTAAACTCTTAAAATCAATATGATATGAATGTATGCAATGGCAGGTAAAATCATTCAGTTTTTTACTTGAAAGTACAATTTAGAGTCAAATGCACAAAAATCAATAACTCTCTCTCTTTCTCTCTCTCTCTCTCTCTCTCTCTCTCTCTCTCTCTCACACACACACACACACACACACACACACACACACACACACACACACATATATATATATATATATATGCAAATTCTAAAATAAAAATGTGTGATAGTGATTAGGCATACCATGATGAATTTTATTTGACAAATAAATTTCCATGCATAGATTAAGAATACATTCAATTCATTATATGGATCAAGATTCTTACCCAATCATATTAAGCAACTTTATATTTAAATCAAGGCATGATTCGTGATAGATAATGTTTACAAAATCAAACAAATACACATAACTAAGTCATAAGCAATTACAACTGATGCTTAATTTTATCATTACACCAATATCTTTTTAAGATATCAAGAAATGGTAGTTCTAAACGATTTTTTCCCTCAAGAATATGTTGTTTTGAAATGTTTTGAATGCTAAAATAAAATTACAATTTTTATTTGAAATGTTATGGCCCTATCTTATTTTAAAGGCCGATTTAAGCTCTTATCTTGTACCTTTTCCCAATATATTGGCCTTTGACGTTAGTTGAATTTTCACACCCCTAGATGATACCTACCCAACGATACTTAAATTCAAAATCAGGATCACTCTAATAGTAGCCCTTATCGATGAATGTTAAATGGTAATTTTTCAACTCCTTCAAATATGAAACACACAAAAATCTCACACATAGACCATAGAAAATTTCAAAACCAAAAGAGATCTCGGTATTTGATCATGATTAAGTTAAGCACTAATGGAAAAAATCATATAACTATAGTTATATGCATCAAGTGATCTGAGTGAGTTCAAGTAGTGTGAAATCAATATCAAAGATTTCAAAAAAATTGACAATCATGATTTTTCAAATGAATTATAACAAAACAATTGAGTTAATCAACATTTTCAATCAAACTGGTTAAAAATATATATTTCAATCATCATTTAAGTTAAGTATATCCATTGAATCTCATGGATTAAAATAATTAACCACATATTCACAAAAAGAAATAAAGCTTAAAATATTTTTGAACTTTTTGTAAAAGAACAAAGTATTTATTTACAAATATGCTAAGCAAGGAATACAACATATAAAAAATGCATTTAAATGAACAAATGCATGAAATCCTCACCAAAATATAAAATGATCAGAGTATACTTTCAATATCACACCCACATGATTTTATCTCAAACAAATCAAGAATGCCTAGGAGGGGATGTACAACCAATAAGAACTTAGGCATCCTAAGAAAAATATCCTAGATAACGATGGGTGTTCTGAGAAAGAAGGGGTTATACAGATTCATTTGTATCCTAGGTTATACACACAAAGATCCAATTTTAGCCAAGTTTTGTGTTGATTAGATTTAATTGAGCTTGCAATATAAATTCTAAGCTAACTGTGCCAAACCAACCAAATAAAACGAACACAAAAGAAGAAATGAGGAAAAGTCCCTTTCAGGCAAAAACTATAATTGAAAACTATTAAAGGATTTGATGACTCAAACGACTTACAATATACTTTGGTATCCATTAAGTATGATGCACAAGTATCTTTTATTCTTTAACAGAAAGTGATGCAATCCAACACTACCCACAAGAAGCATATCTTCCCTCGGTATCCACGACCAGCCTTTGAAATATGCATTTCCCTTCGTTTTCAGCAATAAAGCCTCAACTCCACAAATCAGCAGTAGAGAAATTCTCTACTAGGGTTTTAGAACTTTTATTGTGTTCTTCATGATTTGGTAAAGTGATCTTAAAATATCCAAGGGCTTCTGATGAAAATATTATAGAGTTTGCTTATAAAAAGTGCTCTAAAAAAGGCTTGGAGAAAAGTCTAATCACGCATTTCTATTTATAGAGAAGTTATCATGAGGAGATAAGGATTAGAGATTTGAAAAAGATTTAACGAAAAATAAAAAAACACGCATATTCATTCAAACGAAATGCCACCTCATTCGAACGATATAACCTATCTCGTTCAAACGGCTTCCAATGAAACTTCAAACGACATTTCAGAGCGTACCCAAAAGGAGACGTTCCATATTTCTTTTGAATGTGGTAACCTCATTCTAACGACCCTACACAATTCGTTCGAATGACACATCAATCTCATTCTAATGAGTTAACGAGTTCTTCAAAAATTATTTAAATTTTTTTGAAAACTTTTAAATAAAAACTCTTTTAAAAACCAACCCTCAGAAATTTAAAGCTTTACCAAATCATCTCATAACTCTTCTTGAATGATGATGTGACAAATGATCTTGAATCTTCCAAATATCACCAAAATTTTCTCTTCGAATACTTGAAAATAGTCATGACGGTGCAACGAGGTGTAATGGGATAAGCCAAATAAAAGCTAAAATGAGAAATTATAAAACTTGCTCTTACAAATATCCCCTTTTGGCTATTTCGGTAAAAAACACGAACCAAAGCTAAATTTATCCCTAAGAATAATTAAATTAATGCCCTCCAAAATCAATAAAAGGAAATGCATAAATGTGTAAGTCTTCAACGAAAAGTCTTCATCTTGTGGGGTCCATGAATTCATTATCAAAGCAGAAGAGACCTACACACATGAGACAAAGAAGTACTGCGACACTTATGAGTTTAAAAAATAAATAAACTCCCCCTCAGTTTGTTCTCCCCCTTCTTGTCCATAATAGAATAGGGTAAAAAACTAAGCCTAAAATGTTAGCATCTCATAAATCCAAATGAAATAACATCACAAAGATAATTAATACAGGACATACGATGAAATTTCGAAGAAGCATACCAACTGTTTTTGATTTTTTTTTAAATTTTCAAGTAAAAGGAGGTATGAGTATGAAAAGTACAAAAGTAAAAATACATCTCACCATGGAATATCACTAAAACATCCGAATCGTGAAAACGGAATGAAATTGCATGAACAAGTTTCATTGGAAAATCAACATAGGCATACGTAATAAATATGCACGAAGTCATGAGATACTTATAAAGAAAGAACTTAATGTCAACCTTAGGTGTAAGAATGTTAAATCTAAATGAAATTGACTCGACTTATGTAACATGCCATGAATGTAAATGCTTATCAAAATAATAATACCAAACTATTTAATGCTTTTCAAGAGATTCTGTTGTGCAAACCCATTGATCTTATACTTTATAATATCCTCAAAATCTCACATATTTAAGAAGTCACTCTCAAATTTTTGAAGATGTAACAATGCTCATGTGTAGAGAAGCATCAATGAAATAAAATGACTTTAGAACTTCTGTTTTTGTGTGCCGCTAATCGTTTAGGTTCTTTTTGCAAATGGTGACTTTTAACGCAAAGGAAAAAAATACTCTTGCATATCCCCTTTCCATTGCTTAAGATATTTTTTTTCGGGAAATGAAATTCGGGCAATGGTTACTACAATCACAACTTATCTTTAGTATATTTGGTTCATTTTTAAACACTATTGAGATGAGAACACCAATTTTGACACATGATAAGCCCGTAAAATTTTCACTAAGTCCATGCATGTTTGCAATAAAGGTGATAAAAAGTCAAGCATGAAGAAAGTAATCATCAATGAACAACGAAATGATAGCCACACATTATTAACTACATTAAAGAAATAAAGACACGTCTCAAAACATCGTGAAAAAGTCACGTGAATGGATGGAATGTAGAGATGATTCTCATATCTTAAATGCACATCCATATACGGTGAAAAATGAAAATACAAAAGTCTTTTTGTCTTTTTCAAAAATTTTATCAAAAATAAAATCTTTTTGGAATTTTTGAACTTTTTCTTAAAAACAAAAATATTTTTTTATTTTCTTCAAGATTTTTCAAAAATAAAAGCATATATATACATAGAAATACAATAGTAATACAATCCAACAATAAGTACAAATGATGTGAACATGATAAACACTCTACAATAGAAAAAATACCTAAAATCAATCAACGGAACAAATAGCCAAAGACCTCCTAACATTTTCGAATCTAAGGTTTCGCGAAAATATCAATACTTTCACAAAATCTTTAAATGAATTTAGTGCTGAGTGTTTTTCCATTTAAGGGCGAAGATGAACATCGTTGAATTACTTATGTTATGAGGGATTTCCCTTTATTGTAAAAGCTACAATTAAATGTGAGTAAATACTCATCCTTTTTACAGAAGGAAACTGAATTTAAGCGTTTCTTCTTTAATTTCTTGTTTGTTTTCCTTTGCCATTTACATTATAGAAGATCATTATGTACTTTTTGATTACTAATTTAGTTCAAAATATAAAAATAATTTTATGAAGCCATATTTGTACATAGGGAATTTGAGTGGGACCATCTGATTGTAGAATAATATCAAAAAGTTATTTAAATTTCTATCCCTAATAATATGTTCTCGGGCACACAGATGTCTTTCCCATGAACACGGGCACGATTACCACCTATATTGGGCCTAATTTTAATGCTTTAGCAGTAAATTCATTTATTAAAGTGCAGACTATTTGATTACGTGAATGTATATTCATGTAAATGGATGATATCAAATTCGACATTTTCTAATGTGCACTTAAGTGGAAATGAACTTTCACGCGAAAGGGCATGGGTGGCATTATGGGAAAACTCTTAATAATTTGAATTGAGGACCATAGTTTAGATGCATAAAAGCCACGCAAACTTAAAAAATTTGGGGGCCAGATCTGGGGATTTATTCACCAAGGCATCCACAATGATATTTATGATGCAAAGTATTTTTTTTGTTATGTGTGTGTGTAGCCAGCCTTTTACATGGTCTACCAGTTTTAAATTCACTTTTATAACATCCACTGAGATCAGCATTAATAATACAAAGTAAGTGTTGATGTAGTGACTTTGAGTAATTTAGGCCTATTTACTCTGTCATGACTAACCTCTTGGAGAAAGCCAATCATGTGTACATTTTTGTCCTCAATTACATCAATCATCTCAGAATGTTTTGTTCCCAACTACAAAAAATTAATATGTGTACGTTCTCCTAGTTTGAATATTAATTAGGGTCTTTTAAACGGTTTGCGAGCTTATAGAAAATTAAGAACAATAGTAGTGTAACACAAAACATAAAACAAAATGAGGGCATAAAGTAAAAATCACCCTATCCTAAATCTTTTCTGTTGTACCAGTAGCAAATTAAATGCAAAAATAAATAAATTAAAGGAATGAAATTACCCAATGACGTGCAGATAAATCGAGACAGAAAAATAAGAAACCCGGATGGATGAACAGTCTATAATAATGGATGAGTCGCGGACAATGTCGCTCTAGAAACAACCTCGCTACCCCCAGGATAAAACAGACTCAAAAAAATCCCCAAAAAATAATACGAATCAACAGCACGAATCTAATTCGTTCAACTAACACTCATTCTGAAATATATATTGCTCGGGTCTCAAAAGTATAATTAATCTGGAATGAGATTAATCATTTCGTACAATAATTATTCGTGATGAATAAATATTATTCTATGGGGAAATGAAAGTAGTATTTATTTGGGAGAAGAATTTTTCTGGATATAAAAATTGTAGAAAAACCGTGTTAAATATGGAGGCTAGACTCTCCTTTTATGTATAAAAGAAATTAACGTTAGTGGGCAAAAAATGTGAGAGAAACAATTGGAAGACTGGGTTGTTGAAAGACATTATCAACCCACGTTTTTAATTAATTAAAATTATCGTTAAAGAAAATAATTTTTAAGTCCCAAAATTCGTCAATTTATTTGTCCAAAAAATTATTTCTTAATGAGCCCAAGACCCAAGACCCGGACCCGGCCTCGGGCACGAGCCGGGCCGACTGGACGGCTGCGGCGGCGTGTGGGCGTGACTTGGCCCAATAAGTCTCCCACCCATACACTCAAAACTTCTAATGCCCAAAGGGCTTGCCCATTAGTCCCAAACAAAGAGTATATTAACTCTACCCAATTTTCTCATCTTACCGACGTGGGACACTCGTGTTTCTAAGAAACCCACTTGCAAACTTTTGCACTTACAGTTATTTGAGATAACTGTTCCAACATTTTCAGTTAACACTTGAAACTAGTATAATTTGTACTTCATAGTAGTTGAAGTGAGCGCATTCATTCGGTTAAACGGTTGGGCGGTGTTCATTTTTTAAGTTAGTCTGATACTCATAAAATATATTCACACTTAACCTATTAATCTTTACAAAAGAGCAAAAAACCTTTTCAATTTTGCGAAGTTGTATAATTATGAAATAGATAAAGGAAATGCCTTGAGTTTAAATGCAAAGTAGATTGTAGTCCCGCGCGATGCACGGGCAGTTTAAAATAAATAAATAAAATTGTCTCTTTTTAGGAAAAGAGAAAATTATACCATTACATATTAGATTCTTTTATTGTAGCAACAATAATAATTTATACTATTTTGTGTATAAAAAATATCCAATTTACATTCTCAACTGTGAAATGTAAATTTGTTGCTACAGTTGTAAACACACATCACAAATAATGAAAATTGAACGAATATCTGCATGAAAATACTTATTGTGTATTGGAGTGTTATAATCAATTTATTTATGTAACTTCAAAATTGTCAAATGATATCCCTTACTATCAACACAAAGTGAATGAGAAAGAACAAAATTAAATAGATAAATTGCTTATAAGTTGAAGCCAATATGATATATACATAGGAGTATAACATTAGGGTTTAACTTTTAGGTATCCTTGGTAATCATATTATAATATATTTTGTCACAAAAGAAGTTAAGTTATCTTTATACTTGTAAGAAGGTTCATATGCTTCATTAGTATTATTCTTCATGTGCATCCTTTGTATGAATGAAATCCATGTATAATAGAGATTGTTTACAACACTTTCAACCCAATCAGGTAGAGATTAATTATACAATAATTTTAAACATTGAACAACAAAGTCTGAATAAGAAAATATATAATAAGGGAAAATAACCATTGCATGTCGGAAGCAGGGGCATGCAATAATTATTTTTTAATCGCAACAAAAACATAGTGTATATATATATATATATAGGCGCACACACACACACATGATAAATGTCAGGGTACAAAATTGGGTTCAAAAGTGGAGACGAATAATATAATTATCTTAAATTAAATAAAAAAGAGCATTAAGAAGCATATGCTTAAGCATTAATACAAACTTTAACAGTGATAGTAATATACATTATAATGAAACTCGATTTCTTATTATGTTAACCCGAAATATTCATCTTTATCAAATCAACATAAAAATAAAAATATATACTGACAATGTAAACCCAAAATATTTTTAAAATTACAATTTAAGGTAAAAATAAGATATCATTAAATATCATACCAGTGGCACAATATTATGGTGGGTTAAAAACTTTCACATGCTAAAGTAATCTGGCGGTTGAAGAAGGAAATTGCATTTTTCTAGTACCTGCAATTGAAATGGAGCTCGTAAGATTGGTTCCATAGTTTGGTTAAGGATCTAAAAATTTACTTTTCTGAATGGGGTTGAGATTGTAGGTTATTTGATCTTCTGCTCATTTAATGAGTTAAAACCCATTGTTAGCATAAAAAAATATAACCAATGGATATCTTTCGAAAAGTAAAAATAAAATATAAGCATTATTGATTAAAACAGTGGAAAAATATCATAAAAATGCACATTCACTCCTTAGCCCACTTGGTTGCTACCAAGCATTAAACCCTTTTTTTTCTTTCAACTTCCTTCAGATTTCCTCTACTTCCATCTAATCAAAGACATTAAATTGATAGAGACATTGGAGGCTTCACATCTTTAATGAGGGAGATACATGACAAAATATAGTTTAGAGACACCAAAATTATATTTAGTTATTAGATTAGATTAGATTAGATTGTAAATTGTCACTTTATACATTGAAAATAAAAGACATTCTTTAGTTAGAACACAAAGCTATATCTGGAAATTAATTAAAACATAGTTTGTACAAGCAAAGTATAATCGTTCAGAATTTGCATCGGATCCCAGTAATTATAGACATCCCAAATCTTAGTGGAAGTTGTCCTAATCATTTCAGTCATAGGTGAGCATCTCAAATTTATGTAAAATTGGTGCATAAAACCAAAAAGAACAACAGCAACTAAAAATTCCCAACCGTAAAACAACCTCAAAAAACATGAATTTAATGATTCGCACCAACCGGTAAATGTAAACGATTAATAATAAAACCATAAAAGACCCAGAGCTTACATTGGATATAAAGATCGAGCTAGATACCAACCTAACCTCAAGATCAATCGAAGTCGATGGTCACAGATGGCCTCTCTCCGTATTGAAACAACATTGCTCATCAATCTTCGCTCAATTTACAGTGGCCATTATAGGGGGAGACGAATTTATGAAAGATGAAAAATCGTTGGAAAAAGAGGAAGCGTCAGGAGATGGGGAGAAAGAGGTAAACATAATAGTAGACCTGTCAACGGGTCGGGTTGGGTCGTGTACGGGTCGGGTTAACGGGTTAACGGGTGAAAACACCCTTAACCCGTACACGACCCGTTAAGCCTAACGGGTCTAATAACAATACCCAAACACGACCCGTTAATATTAACGGGTACACGACCCAAACCGTTAACACCCATTAAGCCTAACGGGTCGAAATGGGTAACGGGTTGGGTGACCCTATAATACCCGTTAGTCTTCAATACTTTAAAAATAATGGATTTTAATTGTAATTTTTATTGGGTATAGATTGGGTGACCCTATAGCACCCGTTAGTCTTTAAAGATTTAGAAATAATGGGTTTTAATGGTTATTGTTATTGGGTACGGGTTGGGTGACCCTATAGTACCCGTTAGTGTTAACGGGTGTTAACGGGTAGAAATGGGTTAAAACGGGTACAGGTAAATTTCCAAACCCGAACCGTTAGTGTTAACGGGTCTACCGTGTCAACCCGTTAATGACCCAAACCCAATAAGGGTAAACCCATTAACTTATAATTTCGTGTCGGGTCGTGTCGTGTTAACGGGTTATCGTGTATTTTGACAGGTCTACATAATAGTATAGAGAGAGGAAGAGAGACAGATAGGAGAATAAGAAGATAGAAGGCTAAAAGACCTTGGAGTTGGTAGGAGAAAAGACAGATGGAGATACATTGTTTTTAGACTCATTTAGCATAGAGAAGTCGTAAGAGAGAGATAGAGACATTGGAGGCTTCACATCTTTAATGAGGGAAACACATGGCAGAAACACATGACAAAATCTAGTTTAGAGATATCAAAATTATATTTAGTTATTAGATTAGATGGTGTCTAGAATGCGAAAAAACAATATCACTTATATATGACAACGAATATAAAGATACTAGCATGCAGGCCACGCGATGCGTGGTCGAATTTATCTAAACTATGCTGTTTTGTTGTTGTAGCATGTTTCACACAATATATTCTACGAATGAAAGGAGATTGGATTTTAAATTAATATAAAAAATCATGAACTGATAAAAATTTAATTAAGAGTTTAACGTGTGCATTGTTATTTTAGTAAGAAAAGAAGTACAGATAAAATGATGTTAATTTTAATTGATTTTTGTTCATTTTTTTTAGAAAATTAAGTTATTTATGTCATTTGGAAAACATCCTTATTTTGGTCAAAAGATTGACTAAATAAAAAATGATGTAGTCTGATATATATTTTTTAAAATTTTTTTTAAAAGTTTTTTATACTTTCAAAGAGTATTTGAGCAAGCTGTAATAAGTAGGCTTAAATTTAATTTTCAATTTTTGGCTTTCAATTGTTTTGGTCATGGTTCAGTTTTCTACTTATGAATTTTTTTCCTGAATTTGTTTGTTATTTCGAAATTTACCAAAAAAAAAAAAATTACCGCAGACCGTATGGTTAACTTTTGGTTTATGTTAGGTTGTATCGAGCTGTACAAAAGATAACTATGATTTTAGTATATTAAAATTGGTTTTGTATATTAAAATTAGTTTGGCATCGAAAAATGCGAGAAGAACACATTTTGTTTAATTTATTTTTTTAATGTAAAATGGCCTCGATTTTGATTTTTTGCCTAGGGTCCCAAAAACCATAGAACCGGCCCGGTGATAGTTATTATTAATCATTCAGCATATAAATAAAGAACTCTAGAAACTCTATCGCACGACAAAGTAATTAAAAATAACAAAATAATATATGAACTCCACTGGTCGTCCATGGATTATAAGATGTAATTAAAAGAAGAAATGACAAATAATATATATATATATATTAGCAGCTTTATAAATCTTAACAGCTTATAAATAGATTTTATAAATAAAGACCCAGGCAGAAAAAGTCACACATGCCCAATAAAACCAAACTCAATAATTAAACTCAAACCATCCTACAAAGCCCTCCTACAAATCCAGCCCAAACCTAACAAACAAAGCCCAGATATGTAGACCACTCGTGTTTTCCACCAGCCGCAGCACAAAACCCACTCAGTCTGCAAACAATTTATGAAGAACTCAAACATTATCATCATTCAAACTACTTCAACCTCCCAAGAACCTAGTTATCTTCAACTTTAGTCACACCAAAAAAAACCAAGAAAACACATGTTAACCAGCAAAAAATGCAACCAAAACAACCCAACCACAAACTCAAACATCAGCATCCTCATTAATAAGATTATTGTTTTCTTCTTCTTGTTGTGGTTGTTGTTGATCATGATCATCATTTTCTAGGTGATAGTTAGAGGAAGAAGGAGTGACGGCATGAGGAGAGAGAAAGGGTTTGCCAAAGATGTGGATGGAACTGAATTTTATAAAATATATTTCTGGGGAAAAACACAAAGATATCCTAACTGTAAAAGAGTAGATTATAAATAAAAAAAAATAGAATCTGAAAGATTTCATACCTGTGAGCTTAGCACAGTCTGATACTCATACTGCAAAATATGTGTTCTTGAAATCATATCAAACAAAACCAAATGCGGGTGAGAAAATAAACATTATGAGAGAGAAAGGCTTGTGCTTGTTCTTGTTGTGTCTTCTCCCTATCACTTTTAACACACTCCATAACCTTCAAATAGTCTTCAAATAAAGGCTTATATTCCAATTATTTCTCAGTAATTCCACCATCAACTAACATTTTTAGTTTAAAGTATATTCATAACTTTTTCGTTTGTCGATACCCATATCCGACATAATGTCTAATGGATCAGATTTGTTAGTATGCATTTATCTCAAGTGATAGATGCACGCCATGTTGATGAACCCAAGAGAGGAAAATCGATTGATAAATGGTCTAGGAAAGAGAAAAAATAAACTGAATTAGATAGAGAAGATGAAGAGAGAGGGTGAGATGCATACCATGGTCCAGGTGTGGTTCTGAAGTATTCATACAGGGGATATGGGTTTTAAAGAGAAAGGGGATATGGGTTTTAAAGAAATTTTTTTACTTCCCAATGTCTATTAACAACATTTTTTGCAGTCTTGGGATAAGAGAGAGGAATGGTTTTGGTTTGGCTAAATGACCGGAGGAGACGAATTCAAAATTGAAGTGGGGAATACAAAGAATTTAAGGAGTCTCATTAAGTCTAAGTTATAATAACATGCCTTTATTACTGCCACGTGTCATTCTCAGAGGATTTGGGAAAACAATTTTTATATAGTTATATAGATTACCTGTGTTTCCAACCACTTGGCAACTTGTAATGACCACATGCCATTGTGCTGCTATAGGAAAATTTTTTGCTGTCTTCAACGACAGCAAAATTTGATATCGTCCAATCAATTTCTTTGTTTGTTTCCTTTTTAAAGATGACTCTCTCTTCATTAAATGATACACAGAAAATTAAGAATCAATTCTTTTACTTCTTTGATGGCTCTCTCTTCATTAAATATTTCACATAAAATTAGAACTCTCAATATACATTTTCATGTGCTTAAAATTCAAGAATCATATATTTAATTTCTTTATATAAAACGTTAAAATTTTTAATGAGGGTGATGGCATATATAACACTTTATAAAAAAAAATTAAAATCAATATATTTTTTTTAATTCTTTTTAACTTTTTATATTTAAAACAGTTTATATAAAAAAAACTTGTTTCTTTAGTTTTATAACCAATTTTAATGTTTTATATATAAACTATTTTTTAAGTGTTTTACATTTAAAAACGTTAATTTTTTTATATATATAACTATTTTTAACCGTTTTTATATAAAAGCAAACACTTTATAAACTATTTTTTTTTATATATATAAGCTGTTTTTTATTTATAACCTGTTATATATATAAACGTTAAAAAAAAATCATTTTTTCAAATGTAAACTATTTTTTATAATTTATATATAAGAAACGGTTTTATGCAAAACAATTTATAAAAACGTTTATAATATTATGTTAACGTTTTTATATGTTAATGGTTTTTAACGTTTTTATATGTTAACAGTTTTAACGTTTTTATATGTAAAGGACTTAAAAAAAAACAGTTTTTTAACGCTTATATATATAAAATAGTTTGTATATAAAACGTCAAAAAAAATATTTTTTAAATTAATGTTTGTATGTATAAAAAACATTAAAAAAATAGTTTACATTTGAAAAAAGGATTTTTTTTAATGAGGGTGATGGCATATATAACACTTTATAAAAAAAAATTAAAATCAACATATTTTTTTAATTCTTTTTAACTTTTTTATATTTAAAATAGTTTATATAAAAAAAACTAAAAAAAAAACTTGTTTCTTTAGTTTTATAACCATTTTTTAATGTTTTATATATAAACTGTTTTTTAAGTGTTTAACATTTAAAAACGTCAATTTTTTTTTTTTATATATAAAATGTTTTTAACCGTTTTTTATATAGAAGCAAACACTTTATAAACTGTTTTATATATATATATATATATATATGCTGTTTTTTATTAATAAACTGTTATATATATAAAGGTTAAAAAAAATCAGTTTTTCAAATGTAAACAATTTTTTATAGTTTATATATAAGAAACGGTTTTATGCAAAACAATTTATAAAGAATGCATTAAATATAAAAAAAAATTAAAACAGTTTTATATAAAAAAAATGTTAAATCTGTTTTAACTTTTTTTATATTTAAAACTTGTTTCTTTAGTTTTATAACTTTTTTTTAATGTTTTATATATAAACTGTTTTTTTAAGTGATTTACATTTAAAAACGTTAATTTTTTATATATATAAACTATTTTTAACCTTTTTTTTTATATATAAGCAAACACTTTATAAACTGTTTTTTTAATTTTTTATACATACAAACATTAATTTAAAAAATATTTTTTTTGACGTTTTATATACAAACTATTTTATATATATAAGCGTTAAAAAACAGTTTTTTTTAAGTCCTTTACATATAAAAACGTTAAAACTGTTAACATATAAAAACGTTAAAAACCATTAACATATAAAAACGTTAACATAATATTATAAACGTTTTTATAAATTGTTTTGCATAAAACCGTTTCTTATATATAAACTATAAAAATAGTTTACATTTGAAAAAATGATTTTTTTTTAACGTTTATATATATAACAGTTTATAAATAAAAAACAGCTTATATATATAAAAAAAAAACAGTTTATAAAGTGTTTGCTTATATATAAGAAACGGTTAAAAATAGTTTATATATAAAAAAATTAACGTTTTTAAATGTAAAACACTTAAAAAATAGTTTATATATAAAACATTAAAAATTGGTTATAAAACTAAAGAAACAAGTTTTTTTTTTGTTTTTTTTATATAAACTGTTTTAAATATTAAAAGTTAAAAAGAATTAAAAAAAATATGTTGATTTTAATTTTTTTTTATAAAGTGTTATATATGCCATCACCCTCATTAAAAATTTTAACGTTTTATATAAAAAAATTAAATATATGATTCTTGAATTTTAAGCACATGAAAATGTATATTAGGAGTTCTAATTTTATGTGAAATATTTAATGAAGAGAGAGCCATCAAAGAAGTAAAGGAATTGATTCTTAATTTTCTGTGTATCATTTAATGAAGAGGGAGTCATCTTTAAGAAGGAAACAAACAAAGGAATTGATTGGACGATATCAAATTTTGCTATCGTTGAAGACAGTAAAATTTTTTCCGCTGCTATATTATAAACATTATCATGCAAGAAACCACTAACTACACATTTTTTTTTTTACAAATCCCCATATATATTGCTTAAAAAAAATTAAAAAATGTCTGTCAAATGAGGTATTTGCTACAAATGTATAGTTCAAGTTTTTTTAAGTGCAAAAATAAAAATTCAAATGTATATTTTGTACTTGTTAAGACTAAAAGGGAAAGTAATTATTGGGGGAAATAAGATAAAATAAATGAGAAAGAAGGAGATGGCGAGGAACAGTAGAAAGTTCGGTTTGTTTTGACTAGTGTAGAGGAGTTCGGAATGAAAGGAAAGAATAAGAGTGAATATATGGAATAATCACTCCCTCCGATAATCGACTCTCTCTCTAACCAATTTCCTCTATAACTGACTTTCTTTCTCAAATCTTCTCATTCATTCCTTCAATCCTAGCTTCGTAACCCTAGATTCATCAATCATGGCAACATGAAACGATCTTCTAGGGTTAGAGGTCCCCCAGGAGGTGCTTTTGATAGTGAATTTGTAGGAAAAAATGGAACATGTTGAGGAAAAAAGTTAATCAGAGAGTGGATATTGACAAGTTTCAAATTCCTATAGTTACTAATCATCGGTTACACATGGAGAAAAATGGAAGTACGATCAGTAAGGTAAAAGCTGCAAAATTATCGTATGATCAATTAACCATATTGGACAAGACAATTGGGCCATCATTTGTGCAATAAAGAAAGGCAGAGAATCAAAGTTGCAGTAGTAATGCAAATGAAGTTTTGATGGTTGAAATGCAAAAAGAGATGGAAAATCACCTCTGCAATGGCTCTATAAACCCTAGATATGGGAATTTTGGGAATAGAACTGATGAATTGGTGCATCACAAAGGTAAGTAGCCAATTACTGATGGAGATATTGATCTGGACATACAATTCTTTAGGCTTAATGATGCCGTAGATAAGATGATCGGAGGGAATCTGCAAAATCAGGTTATAAAATCAGTTGAGAATCATAAACCTAAAACCTGGGCAATGTTACGACTGCAAACAGAGATAAAAACTCAGGGAATAAATTAAAATATATCCCAAACAACAAAGATGAAAATGGAAACTTATGTGTTAAAATTGAATCATGTGAGGTTGAAGATGAGATCAAGAGATGGAAATTTGCAGTGGTGGTCTATGTATTTGGGATTAATGTATCATATGGGACTGTGAGAGGATATGTAATGAGAAAATGGAACAAATATGGAAATTCTGAAATTTTCATGCTTAAAACAGGAGTTTTTGTGGTAGCATTTAAATAATCGGATGCGAACATGCAAGTGATGGAACTAGGACCTTGTTCCTTTGATAATAGACCCTTGGTTGTTAAGCATTGGAGTATTGGGGTAAGCTTGGAGAAGGAAGGAATGGCAGAGATCCCCATATGGCTTAGAATCCGTAATCTCAAACTTCATCTTTGGTCAGATGAAGTCCAAAGTAAAATTGCTAGTATGATTGGGAAACCTCTCCACAGACAAATTCACAGCTAAAAGAGAGAGATTAACACATGATAGGGTTTGTGTGGAAATTGATTTGTGGAGTTCTCTACCTGAGTACCATAACAGTCTATGATCATGAGGGGAGAAAATTAAGTGAAAAAGTGGAGTATAAATGGGTTCCTGATAGATGTACTAGATGTAAAGTATTTGGACATAAGGATGAGGGAGGTAGGGGTGCTAAACCAGATGTGCAAGTCTGGAAGAAAGTGAAAAATGTTGAGGAAGACAGAGAAAAAGCAGAATCAAGCAGGGAGCAAGATAAACAGGAAGGAATAGCCATTAAAATACTACAGAACAACATGAAGAGCAATATGCAAGAAGAAGAAATCATGGATAATAAAAGGAAGGAGACTACAACAACAGATGTCTAAACATAAGTTAATAAAGAGGACGATACAAAGGATCATGAAGCAGCTCATTTAGGGGAGAAAGAAATTAAAGAAATAAAATATTCAGAAATTACTACCAGTCCAAGCAAAACTAAAGTCACCATGAAGAATGTGTTTGAAGTTTTGGAAGCCAATGATGAAGATGATCTAATATCTGATATAGGTGAAGATATAGCAGAAAATGAAGTAACTGAGCAAGGAAAACTAATAATCCTACAAAATAGCAGTGTACCAGGCAAAGGAAAGAATAATAGTGCAATAAAAGTTAGGAAAAGGGGTGGGGGGGGGGGGGGGGGGTGGGGGGGGGTGAGGGGAAGGGGAAGGTGGACACAAAATGAAAAAATGATAAAATTTTCCATATGGAATATTAGGGGCCGCAATGCCCCCCATAAGCAAAGGGAGATTCAAAAGTATATTAGAGATAATAGTATCAGTATTATTTGTTTGGAGATAATAGTATAAGTATTATTTGTTTGGTAAAAACAAAGGTTAGAAGTAATAATGTCAATGGGGGGGTTAAAGATGGTTGTTTTTTCCATTGGAATCTTGTTCATAATACTCATACAAGTGGCCCTGGAAGATTTTGGATTGCACGGGATCCAAATGTCTTTGAAGTTGAAGAGTTGAGCACTATGAAGCAAGCAATTACTCTCAGAGTCAAATTCAAGCATCAATGTAAATTTTTTATATTTACAGGGCTCTATGGAGGTAACAAAAGAGAATCTAGATACGATCCATGGAGATATATGAGAATTATGGCTTTAAATGTTGGAGGTGATCCTTGGATTATTGGTGGTGACTTCAATATTGGTAGAAGGAGTGATGAAAGAATTGGGGGAAATGGAGTGGACTGGGATGAAATAGGGGAGTTTAATGACTGTATTAAGAATATTATGGTTGATGATCTCCCAATTAGATGGAATTGGTTTACCTAGAGTAATGGTAGGGAAAGTGAGGCTAATTTACAAAGTAGAATTGGTAGGATTTTTCATAATGAGGAATGGTTGAATGCTTTTATGGAAACTGAAGTCCATGTTGATCTTTCTGGTATTTCTGATCATACTCCCCTAGTATTGGGATTTCAATTGGATAGAGAGAAAGTTAATAGACCTTTTAAATTATTTAATTTCTGGATGAATCATTGTAATTTTGAAGATAATCTTAGAAGAGGTTGGGTGGTGCATAGTAAATGAAGCCCTATGTTCTCTATGGCTTAAAATATTGAAGTTTATGAAGAAGGATTTTAGAGAATTAAACAAATGTCATTATTATAATATCTCCTATAGAGTCAATGCTAACAAAACTGAGTTCATCTGAATGCATGAAAGTTTATTGGCAATAGTGGAGATGAAAGGTTTCTTAAGGCCAAGAAGAAATTCCAGATTGAGTACCTTGAGTTGAGGAATATGGAGGAAAACTTGACATTTATGTGCTTGAGTTGAGTTGAGTACCTTGACTTGAGTTGAGGTTAAAACATGGACTAATATATGGTTATCCTATGAAAGGAAGTTACAACTTGACATTTCTGTGCTTAGAAGCATTCAAGTATACTGGATTAATATCCTTGTTATCCTTAAAATTGTTATAAAAGAAATTGACCAAATTCTTAGAAGATTTATATGGTCAGGGGTGGATCTTATTAAGACTGGTTCTAAAGTTTCTTGGGAGGACCTATATTACCCTTTGGATGAAGGAGGTTTAGGAATTAAGAACCTAGTGGATTGGAATAAAGCTTGTATGATGAGACATTTGTGGGATATTGTCAGGAAAAAAAACACCTTATGGGTTAAGTGGATTCATAATGTGGTCATCAAACATGATTCTATATGGACAATCAAATTAACAAGTGGGGCTTTATGGACTTGGAGGAAATTATGGAGATTAAAAGACCAAATTAGGAGGTTCATTAAATATTACATTGACAATGGTAAGGATAACTTCTTCTGGATTGATAATTTGCATAACAATGGTCCTCTTATTGAAGACTACAAGGACAAAATTGTGTATGAGGCTGTGACACACCGCTTAATTAAATACCGGGTGATCAGTCCTTTATTAAATTAAACCGAAGTGACCGATTGGTTCATTCTTAGCATCACGGTCGAAAATAATTTCATTTTATCACCTAATAAATAATTAAGCTAAGTGTCAAAACATTTAATATTAATTATACCCAAATAATCCGTTAATAAATTTCCATTCTTTACGACATAAACTATATGCATTCCACATGAACATAATAAATACTGGACATAGCTTAATTATTGAAGTAAATAAGACTGGATAAAACATTTCAGTTCCAAGTCTAAAACCCATGGATCATAATAATATTCAATCTAACTGAAAAGAACTACAAAAGTAAACTGAGTACAACCTCTAAGATAAAATGATTGAGAATGCACAACACATGCCCTAAATGAAATATTTCTGAATAGGATAGAAAAAAATGATAGAAGCGTCTAAGTGCAAAGGCCTGCAACTCCCACAACCGCTGCAACTCGCTAAATGATCCGCACGTCTAAGTCTGGTGGTAACCCTGTGGCTGGGCACCTAATAATATATATATATATATATATATAGCAAAAGAGAGAAGAATAACACTAAACGGGTCAAAGCCCGAGTTGTAAAAATATTTGTTTTAGAAAGTATTTAAAACTGCAATGAAGCAAGTATTATGTGCATGTTAGTTTCGAACTCTCACCTGAGATTCTTTCCTCTCATCTATTGTGCACGCCTAACGTACATCTATCCCCTATTAGTAATGATACCTAGCCTAACTAGTTTTAAGTCACCATACCATCATCTACGTCACGAGTAGTATATCCGTATCGCCCATACAATACGCTTTTGAAATAGTTTATCCCACATACTAAATATCATTATTCACCGTCCGACTGGTTAATCTTTTACCCACTAAGACTATTTTATTTCTCATCATTACTATATCTACTAATTTTACACAGTAGAATTTCCCCAAGTTTATTCGTATATATAGTCACATCATCCTTATATATGTGTACTACACTTGCACCCCTTGGTTAATACCACTTGGCGCAAAGAAATTATTATTATTATTACCATATCTACTAGTTTCACAAAGTAGAAATATCCGCAAGCACGTATATACATATAGTCATGACATCCCTATACATCCCTATATATATATATATATATATATATATATATATATATATATATATATATATATATATATATATATATATATATATATATATATATATATATAATAATCCTTCATCCTTGGGTTAAAACCACTTGGCGCAAATGTATACTCTGCTATCATGTCCTGGTACATCGCTCGCTGCATATGGACAATTGGTTCTGCATCTCTCATGAACCAAGAATCTCATAACACAAATATTGGAGGCGAGCATACTCACCAGCCAAATGGGTCACGCACATACCTACGCTCCCATTTAATCGTCGAAACTATCCTACATCTCAGATAACACGTATCCAAGTTCATATGCTCTGGGTACAAGTCAAATATCCCCCCATTGATAAGATTGTCCACTGCGCGAAACCTCCTCCCGATAGCAAGCAGCGTAGGTATGATATACACACAGTAATAATATTCATATAATAGGCATACACACATCCTATTTAAAATCAATAGGTATTCACCCAACCTGAACATATACTTTCCATACATATTATTCTCTCATTACTACATATAGCATATTTATTCCGATTAATCTCTCTCTAGGAATTTTCAAAGTTAACTCACCTTTTCAAATATTAAAAGTATCATTATACAATTACATCCCAATAATTCTGCACTATACTAAATTCATCAACTGACAGTTTTCCTCACTCAAAACAACTATGTGACTCGAATTGGATTGAACTGAAAATTTCTCAGAGTTTTGGACCTGTCGTTCGAACCAGGTCATATGTCGTTCAAACGACATCTGGCCTCGTTCGAACGAAGCTCAATCTCTTTCGAACGAGATTCAACAATCTTCTTCCCCACAGACCTAATACGTTCTACCCTCTTAACAGTTTCGTTTTCCACCATTTTTAAGCCTAAAACCTCTAAAATAATCAGCCCAAACAACAGTCATTCAATTTCCATCAACTACCTAACATCTATATTTGATTTTCAACAATATATCATCATTAAATCATCACTAATCATCAATAAATTTGAAATCCCCAAATTAAGATATCAAGAATCCTAATTCTCAAATTTATATGCAAAGCACCAAATTAGGCCCAGATTTAATCATAAAATTATCATAATTTCGTGGACATAATCCTATCTACATGAGGGAATCAAACTTCATTCAAATCAGTCCTAATTTATGATCAATTCTCCCAAATTTTCACTAATATTCATCTTCATATTGATGGGGTAATTACCTAGTCTAACACGAGCACAATTATTGCTAAAGAAAGCAAGCAATAAAACTTGCCTCGATTATGATGTCCCGATCCACTGATGAAATTAGCATAGACATGTTCCTCCTCTTTCGATCTACACTTTGGTGGAATTTGTGATGTGAGTCCTTGAGTTTTGCACCAAGAATATCTATGGACTCCTCTTCCTTCTTCTCTCTCTCTCTCTTTTCTCTCTCGTAGGTTTGGAACTGACAGACCCTTTCTCTCCCACATTTACCTTATTGATTTTCTTTAATTTTCGTCCATAATGTTTCCCCAAAAATTCAAAGGACAAAAATACCCCTACGGGGTGCCGGTTAGGCCTAAAAATATTTCGGAGTCCAAATAAAATACCCGAGTAGAGTTTTCTGACTATCTCGACCCTTTCGGACTCAATGGCACACTCGAAATGACCATACGAGTTACTTAAAAATATATTATCTTTTTATTTATTCTATTCAATTAGTCCTGACACGACTCACATGCGTGTCCTGACTTAAAATACCGAACTGTCATATTTCTCACTCTAGACAATTTATAAAATTCGTAATTCCACATTACATATTCACATGGTAACATTCTGTAATTCTCAACAATAAGTATTAACCCTTGTCACTCTAGTTAATATTTATTTTAATCCATATTACTTAATTTACAAATTAATTTCTCACCTTTTAATTTAATTAATCCAACAATAATAATTAATCTCATAATTATTTAATATCATTAAAATACGGGGTGTTACATACTTCCCCCCTTACAACGGGATTTCTCCCCGAAATTCAGAAAAAGTATACCAGGTACAACAACGCTGTAGATAAGTTGCGCATCACATCATTGCGCTCCCAAGTATAGTACTATGTACCACCCATATAGTATGCTATCGTATACCCTTAATAATGAACACTCCACATGTGTTCTCTTTAAACTTCAGGTTACCCTATCACATAGGTTCTTGACCAAGCCGTATCGTTTAAGTTACACTACTTAAACTTTATTTTAGATATATTCATTGTCTATCCTTTTACTATTCGCACCTTAGTAGATTAATCGTTCTTTAGATAGACACAATCTCGTATCGCAACGATCGTACATGCGTCGGTTATTGGCGTTGTATATACTTTACACACATTATATACTATAGATATCAACTCATCTTGAATTTTCGTAATACGATTTGTTCCCCCCCCCCCCCACCTTTAACCAACGGTCATGAGAACAACAAGGTTTACCGTGCCATACCTCGACTAGCACCACTCCCAAAAGTTAACTTATATGAGTTATTGTACACAAACTCAACTTTTGAAAGGGACTACTCTCATCCTCCCCTAGGATCCAAGGGTACACATATAATTTACTTTCCTAATCATCTGATTAGTCTTCTTGTTCTGCCCATTTGTATGGGATGATAGATCGTAGTCAACCACAACTCAGTATCCAAAGCCTCGTGAACACTTTTCCATAATCAAAATACAAAGATCTTGTCCCAATCAGACTCGATATCAAGCGGTATCCCACATAACCTCACTATCCTGATTATAAGGATCTGCGCATATTGTCCCTTAGTATGACCAGTATTAATTAGCATAACATGAGCTATTTTGGTCAACCAATCCATTATCACGCATGTAGGATCGTATCCCCCTTCACGATAAAACCCTTGGGAATACTCTCCCATTCCTACTTCGGAATCCTTAACGGTTGAAGAAACCCCTACCGGTCTTGAGTGGTCTACCCTTTTAAAACGGACAAGTGACCCATTGCAAAATGAATTTAGCAATATTTCTCTTCATTAAATCCCACCACCACTGTCATTTTTAACATGATACATCTTATATTCCCTCAAAGGTACCTATAACCGTGATCCATGTGAGTTTACCTCACCGCGTGTCGCAGGTCCTTCCCCCACTCTAATAATCAGTTTCTCGTGAGACGTAAGCTTTAACAAATCTTACGGAATAAACTTCAACTCCCGGGGCTAAGTGTTGTCGAATTCACATGGCAATCACAATCTACAGACTAATACAATACCGTTCTCGTGAGCATACATTCAAGTCCTGATATCTCCACTTCTATCTTCATTTACCTTATCCCATACGTTCTGAACGGAAACAAAGTCAAGATTCAATTACCTAGGGCGGCCATACACCCCATGCCTTGCACATTTTTGCACAAATAAAATATATTCTCATATTACAGTGGAATTATCCACTCTCGATTACTCTCATATATGTACAATTTCTAAGGTACGAATCATATGTACTATTATCCAAACTTCTCTCCGACTCCCGACGTTCATTAATTTCATGTGTGGGATGTCTTGCAAAGCGAAATCTAAACAAAGAACCCCCGATACACTACTACCTAATATTATCGGTCGTCGAGATCCGTATGGCCCCTAGTCCATAACATGTACCTTCCCATAAATCTCCATATGTTGACATAAAAGTCTACTTATGTTTGTAAAAAAAATAAATATCATGAAACATGGCACTATCACTATCCCGAGTTTCGGCGCTATATATAACAAGCTATTTTTCGTTGCTTGATAAAGGACACAATGCATCCTAAGTCATATTAGTATTTAAATACCTACGCACTGGGATCACATCTAAAGAGATAACAAACTCACTGAAGTCTACGATATTATGAGGTTTTCAAACATATATATACATATCTATATGTAGGCCCAACCCTATTTGAGTTGGCACTTCATAAAAGTAATTTTACCACACCAAATCTGCCGAATTATCACGGTCATTAACCTTGACATGTTAGACTTGTCAAGGTCAATGACCATGACAATTCTGGGGGTGACAATTTTTTTTGTCACGGACTTGTCATGGTCATTGACCGTGATAAGTTCATTAGACTTGTCACGGTCATGTCACGGTCCTTGACCGTGATAAGATTTGTCATGGTCAAGGACCGTGACAAGCCCATGACATTATTTAAAAAATTATCACGGTCATTGACCGTGATAATTCTGGGCAGAATTGGAAAAAAATCTGCTGGGCAGTATGGCCACTGCCACTGCCCAGCAATATATATGTACCTGTTATAGCAATGTTGTACCTGTTCAAACATTTTATATCCGGATAAAATAGAGATATTGCAAATATACATTCAAAATAGAGAGAATATGCATTACCATATAATCCAAATATAATTCGAATGTAATAATTTAAAACAATTCAATTCAAACTTAAATCAATGTCACTTAATGTCTGGGGTATGGTTAACGTTGAGGAGGTGAGTAGGCCACACGATATACGAATTAACACATCCACTAATATACGCCGTGTCGCATTATTCGCACAACCACAATTGGGAGTTCTCCTTCCCGGGCATCACATGCGTGACGAGCACCATGGGCTTGATGTCTTGAAGCTCACGTCCATGAACTATTGTACCCTGGACGATATTCGGGTTCCTCAACTCCCGCCCTATCCGCTGGCCATCAAATATGTCCATTATAAACACGCTCGGCCAACCAAGTGTCGACATCGGTCTGTTGAAGGGATCCAAATAGGGAAGTGGATCATCAAAGTACGCACGTGTCAGCGATGAAGCAGCGAGGTCCACATCCTCATCCTCGTCCTCCCACACCTCCTCCCGCACCGCCTTCTCCTTCCCTTTACCCTTACTGTTTCCGCCAAATGAACGCTTCACGAATGAGTACATATCCTGGACCGTCGCCTCCAAACGGGACAACTTCGTGTCATGTGAATCCACCGTTCGAGCCAACCTGATGTCGCTCATCTCCAATCCGATGATCCTAGATTTGGCCACCCGCGAGCTCACCCCCCTAGTCCTCCCCTTGTGATCAGAGCCAAGCACTTGGATGAGTGCGTCTGTGGACAAAGATGCCTTGTCGACATCAGATTGCGACTCATGCACTTCCTTAAGCTTTGCCTGAAACGACAAAAAGCACATAATTAGTAAAATAAGTAAATTAAAAAATTATAACGTAACTAAAAACAAAGTAAACTGTCGAATTACTTACAATCGTGGTCGTGACGCTTGGGGACACCTCCTTGTCCTTCCCATTCTTCGTCCGAAGAGCCACATAAGTATCGAGCCTATGTGGTCTACCCCCAGGGCCACTCCCTGTCCCCTGAAATAAAATAAAGTAAAATTATTATTGGCCCCATAAAGTAAAATAATACAAAATAATATATTTTATGTAGTTATAGAAAAATTTAATCTTACCATCATCCTATGCCCCACCTCGACGTAAGACGTCCGGCCAGAGTAGTGCCGTCCGTCTTTTTTTCCCGGTTTTCCCTTCCCGATTGGCGAGATGCCAATTGTCGCTCCCCAATCTCATTGTCAATGAACCTTTGCCATTATGCCAATGAGATCGGATCCTTAGGCGGGACAGATTCATGCCATTGGATAATGGACTCTTGTGTCTTCCCAAAGTACCGGGTCCGCATATTTTTCTTCCACGTCTTGTGTTGCTCCCTCAACTTCTCCAAGACGGAATCGCGTAGCTTTGGATCCAGGTTGAATTGTTCCTGTCCAACAAATACAATATTAGTTGCAAATAAATATAAATATAAAATGAAATTGAAATTGAAATTGAAATATTCGTATAAATATAAATATATTACCTGTAGTGCCACCCAAACAGCTAACTTGAGCTCATATAGCAGCCGATGATCGTCTTTACCAGCTCGAGGGATCTCGCTAATAGCCCCGACTCGTTCTCTATGGGCATCCCTAATTTGCCATATTTGGGGATACTAGGGGTTGAGGAGCCCTCGTCGCCTCCGCTACCACCGAGCCCAGACTACATCATCATAACTAGCATCATCATCCTCTCCTTAATACCTGAAGGAGACATTGGCTGTAAAAAAATGTTATTAGTACATATCAAAATGAATTAAAAGAAGACGTGCAAATATGTACAATTACTACAAATAAAAATGAATTGTTTCTGTTAAACACCTCAATGGACAATAACCCAGTGGTCATACCACCTTTAAAGGTACGAAGCGTATAAATAAAGTAATTTTAAAAAAACGTTGAAAATCCCACCCCCATATGGACAATAATCCAGTGGTCATGCCACTTTTAAAATTAACCAACCCAACATCAATCCACTATAATCCAACACAAATGTCAACAACAAATGTGTATCCCATACTCCTTCTAATTCATCTACTCAATTAATTATTTTCATCAATTAAACTAACAATTATTAATTTGCTAATTTACAATGAGGGGGATTACTAATTTCATAATTAATCATATATTAATTTACTAATTTACAATGATGGACAATCAATCAATTCATTTACAAGGGACATTACGCACAAACACGCACACTACACACATATATACACACACGCGCACTACACACACATATACACACATGCATACACACACACACACACACACACACACACACACACACACACACGCGCGCGCGCGCGCGCGCAACCCCCCACCCCTACCCCACTCCCCACCCACCCATCCCTGCCCCTACCCCCCACCCTGCCCCACCCCTACCCCCCAACCCATCCTCGCCCCCTCCCCCACCCCTACCCCCTCATCCTTCCCCACCCACCCACCCATCCCTTTTGAAATGTCGAGTACCATTATAACGTTATTATTTAATGAATTTCAGTTCATGTTAGATATTAGTAAAGTTTTGTGATGAAGGAAAATGTGTTGAAGATTTTGTGAATTTTGAAAGTTATAGAATGCTATGTCACTCCATTATAAATGCCTCTGTATTTATTTATATACATTTATTTATTGTCTCAATATATAACATATAGTTTTAAAACTCCACTAGCGGCCATTAATCTCAAAACAACACGTCTTATTTTTTAATAACCTATGACAACCCGCCAATTTTATTATCACTTAATCAGTCCTTTACCAAAATATAATCGGCATCTTAGTATAAATCATTCTCAACATCATTATCGAAGTAATAGTAAAACATAATGAATACAAATATTCCATATAACCACAATAAAAGTTTGAACATCAAGCATGATAAATGATAAGGGTGAACCGAATAAACCATCGGTCACCAAAAACATCTACAGTGTGAATGGAAGTAACGACTGAATCCAAGTCTAACAAAATAATAAAAGTCTACATGAAGCCCCCCTACCCCCCCCATCCCTGCCTCCCCCCCACACTTATTATTATGAAAACATGCAAATTAAACCTTGAAGTTTGGGGTTAATTTCAATTTATACTCGACATTTCAAAAGTTACAATGTTAATCCTAAATTTTTAACATGGTTGTTAACCAGCGGTTTCTTTCCATTAAAAACTTAATGAAAATTAGTACAATTCTATGTGTACAACCGATGTGTAATGTATCAATTATTTACGAAGTAGGTGCTATATAGATTAAAAAAATTATTTAAAATTATATTACCATTTAAAATTGCAATAATATATATATATATATAATTTATTGCATTAATAATAAATTAATTAAGATAAAATTCTTAAATTAATTAAGATAATTTTTCTATCTCTCCCCCATGATCTCCATTAGTACACACTTGCCATCGCCCCCCACCCCCTCCCCACCCCCACCCCCCCACACACACATACACACACACACACACACATGCACAACCCCCCACCCTACCCCACCCCCTACCCACCACACACGCACACACACACACCCACATACACCCACACACCCACATGCACATATATGCACACACACACACACACACACATATATATATATATATATATATATATATATATATATATAAATGGAAGAGAGAGAGAGAGAGAGAGAGAGAGAGAGAGAGAGAGAGAGAGAGAGAGTAACCTGAAAGTAGAGAGAGAGAGAGCAGCGTAGAGAGAGAGAAAAAAGGAGGGACGAACGTCGGGGGGAAAAAAGAAGGGGAAAGGGTTTTTTTACTATGACATTTGTCATAGTCGTGTCACGGTCAATGACCGTGACAATACTTTGTCACAACCTTGTCACGGTCAATGACCGTGACACAAAACGCGTGTTTGTTGTCACGGTCATTGACCGTGACAAGGCTAAGCGCTGGAAGGATGATAATTTACCCATTTTAGTGTAGTGCCCAGAGTAACCAGAACAACAGTCTTATCGCTTAATCTACTATCATTCAAACATTCAGTAAATATCACTACACACTACTATAATAAGCTCTACCTTGCTAACTCAAAGAAATAGTAAATTATAGCAATAAAATATGCCTTTAGGGCCTACTCGGATCACTCACGGGCGATATTAGAAAGCCCCATTATCCATGATAAATATGTTTGTAACAAGACTGTTAAAACTAACGTACCCACTAAACTCAACTCGCGTGCGAACTTTAGTGTTAACAATTCATATGTGTATCGTGACACACCCTTGTCACTTGACCTAATCCTTTTCTCGCAAGGATGAAACAAAACATCATCAGGCTTACCTGATCGTAGGATACCAAAATGTGGTTGTCAACACGACCCATGAGTATCTGCAATCTTTATACATCTAGTATTTCACCCCATAGTTGCCCCCTCCTCGCTGTGGGAAAAATTATTCTGTTCTTCGGCTTACACACCCATCATTGAAACATTGGCCTAAATCTTGAGACCTCAATTATGGTCTTACTGGCCACCCTATTTCATCCTGGGCCCCATCGACCTTGATATACGGTATGCTGCTGTTACCGAGGACTCTGCTGGTTCTGCCTGAACCCACCACTCTCGGGTTGTAACTCCTTGAGCTCAATTCTCTTGACCCAATTCCTCCTCTGAAAACCTCACTCCTCCAGTTATTATGCCTAATTGACATGGTTTACCATCCTCCAATCTTATCGGTTGCTCTTCTCAACGTGGACACATTCAACATTGATAGTCCCGCTCTCTACACATAGGGAAACTTCCCGAGCCATTTCTCATCATTGGTCCCACTGACTATTTTGGGAATGTCCTTCCCTCGGACTGGCAGTCTTAGCTCCCAATTATTCTCCCATTATCCCCGATGTGAAATCAACGAGAAGCCCCAATCATTAACATCTAAGGGCACACATTCGTGGGTTTCAACAAAGACAATCAGGAGATAATGTACGTCAAAACTTCGATTACTCTTTCCTCAACACATACCTTAGACATGACCATCGCATCTTCTCATGTATGCCTGGCCAAGAACCAATAACTTTCTGGTCGTCCCTTTAGGTCATCTACGACCTACGGATTAAGATAGACTCTGACATGGGATTTGGGGCTACCATTCAGCCAAGCAGCACCAACAGTAGGTGCACGACCATGCCAACCCAAGATTCCTCCTCTGATCACCTCTGTAATCTAGTTTGGCAATGATAGACGGATCAAAAATCAAGACCCACCAGCCTCGGGTACAAAGGCCCCATGAATATGCAACCCTCCGACCATCAGAGGTCGGTCAAATAGTTTGTGTAATTTAAGGTCATCCTTCAGGCGACCTACCTATGACCAAAAGATATGGAGTCAAAACGTTTCATGACTAGAAATAATAAAAATTACCCTCCGGTATTCCCTTCATCCATGTCGACCAACTTTTATTCCTCTCCGTCGATCTCCTGTTCGTCCACACCGATCTTTGACCTAGGGGAGTTACCTGCTTTCCAAGCAACAACGAAATTTTGGTCATGCCGACTTGCTAAATTTATAGTTGAATAGGATTTAAAACAAAATAGATGTTGTTAGTCCAATCGGAGACAAACCATTTTATTTTACCTCCTCTTCAACTATAAATTATTGGTCTTCTTAAATTACAAATTTTGACGAAATTTGTATGTCTTCGGGTTTGGTTTTCACCCATATCTTAACATGGAGTTCTTCTCCGTTTATATTATTTATCTCACTCACTATTGTTGTTTAGTTCGGATGGGTTTTTGGGCGATATTATACGTGTTTTTCCTACGCAACTCCTTTCCAATTATTACCAATTGATAACTTGGAAGGACATTTATATTCAAATTTATTACAATTGTTTTGTTCACATAAATGGTGGGGCGCACTTGTAAAGCACTCATGTCATTTATTGGACCATTTAATTTTCAATATTGTCATTCTGTTACAACAATTTAATATCGATAAAAGGAGATTATTTGTTATTGGGAATACTAGGATGTGATATTGATTAAATATGGGATCGCAAATTCCAATTAAAAGCTTATTTATTCACTTGTAAATTTTTAAACAAATTTAATTAAACCCTAACACATGCATCTAAGTGGGTAAAATCAAACCATCACAAAATATTGCTCACACACAAATTTCAGGAAAAAACCCAAAAGGGAAACCTTTTTATTTCACTATGTAAAAGTAAAGTGCAACATACATACACAATAAAATCTGCAATGAATATCACATAGATACTTACATAGACACGCTGTCTAGAGTCAACAATGAATCAATCGCAGCAAACCCACAAGAACACACAACTTTGATTCAATGAAGAACACCCACGAGTACTCCCAATGACACACAGTCGTAGTCAGCCATCACCTCCCTCAAGTGGTACCAAATCAGTAGTAGGAAATCATCCTTGCAAGAGAAACTCCAACAAATATCGTATCTCCAAAACAATTCATTAAACTATTAGGATTTTTATGAATTGAAAAACAAGCGGTTAAAACCCTAAATGAAGAAGACTAAAACTTTCTGTAGTTTGCAGTTTTCATAGATATGTAAAACTCGGATATTCTTGAGAAAAATGACTCATTTAACACGCTATTTATAAAAAAACTTGAGTTGGCGCAGTCTCTCAAACGAGATATCAATGTCGCTCGAACAAGATTTTATGTCGCTTGAACGACATCGCACGACATAACATTGTCGCTTGAACAAAAACTGACAGGTCACTCGAATGACCTAAACGAAAATTCTTTTTCTTTTAAAACTCCGCCTCAACACTTAGAAAAAAATATTTTGATGAAAAACAACGCCTCAGGTGCTTAAAAACAGTTTAGAAAAATTATCCCAACACTTATAATGAACCGTTAAAGGACTTAAACACAACCTTACCAAAATTCATCTCGGTGAGACTTTTCTAGTTGAAGAATGTTGATATTCAGATCCGTCTTGATGCCTGATTGAACTCGAGCTCTTCTTTGATGGTTGTAGTGGTATATGACATACTCTAATGTAAATAGACTATGTAAAACATGTCCTTATAGTTATAATCGATAGGTGGTTGGTGCGATATTTTTACAAGTATTTAGCGCAGCCCTAACGGATGCTCGAGCACGGTCATCTCAATGGGATTTTATCATAATAATTATTAGATCATTCATCATATTCATTCGATACTATGAATTTCTTCCTCGGCAAATGGTCGAGCGGGTGCATATCATATATTCTTTGGCTAAATAAATCAATCTCATGATAATTTCTATTTGATTTAGCCTCAACAGATGGTCGAACAACTTATTAACTTCCACAGGTATAAGATTCAGTCCCGACGAATGCTCAACAACAATCTTAAGCTCTTGGAAACCTTATCAATGCTTCGACAGATGCTCGATCATAGATGGCTCGCTCTGTCTACTTAGTACTGTAGCAATTTTGCCTCGACGGACTAGCCATGCACCATTTCCTTTATTAATGCTTTGACGGATGGTCAATAATGCTACAACAGTTTAAGACCCGACAAATGATTGGGCAAGATTATTTGTTATAATCGACGGATGCTCGGGCGTTGATATTTCTTCAACTTCAGTATTAATTATCTGGCTCTATGATTCTTAACCTGAAGGATGGTCATGAATATTCAAGATTCATCTCGGCAGATGATCGGCAAAATATTTTTATATATTTAGTCTCGAAGATATCTTCCACGCGAGTCGTATTTTCTCCTTAATGGATGGTTGGTCAGGATAATTCTTATATTCAGTCCTGACAAGTGGTCGGTACAGTCGATTAATAATCGACATTACATTTATTATTTTTATGTAACCCTAATGAATGGTTTGGAAATCTATTTTTCTCTAACAATGCAGGATCATTCGTAATATCTAGTCGGTCATCTAAAAATTTGCTTGACGATTGCTCAGGCACTATTTATTTCCTTCAAAATGCCTCGACAGATTGTTGACATTTATATTATGTGATCATCACAGTTTAGCCCCAACGAATTATTGGGAATTATCGTTATCATTATGATTCAACCCTAATGGATAGTCTGGAAACTTATTTTTCATTAACATTACAGGATCGTTCGTAATATCTGCTTGGTCTCTTAAAATCTTGCCTCTATGGATGTCAGGCATCATTTATCTTATCAATGCTCCGACAGATGCTTAATAATGGATCATTCTCAATATCTACCAGATCTTTTACAATTCTACCTCGACGGATGCTCAGGCATCATTTATTTCCTTATAGACGGTCGACACTAATATTAGTTCTCTGGATTTCTTATCAGCTTCGATGGATAGTCGACATAAGTTATATCGTGTGATCATTTATTAAGCCCCAACGGACAGTTAGGCAATGCAGTTCTTATTTAATTCAACCTCGGCTAATGGGTGTAGGGTCCTTCGTTAGCTAGAGTTATATTGTTGCAATCCTGTTCATATGCCCAGACATATAATTGGTTGTTTTACCTCATTTATTAAGCCCCAACAGGAAGTTGGGAAATGTATTCTTATCTATCTCGATGAATGATCTATGCAATATTCTTTGACACAACAAAGCTCCGAGGGATGGTCGGGCATACTTATTATCTCAATTATTCCAGATAATTGACGTTAAACTGATCAAAGACCTGATGGATGGTCAGGCACTATCATTGGCCAGTCCTCTCTTCAAAACCCGATTGGGGGCTCCATGGCAACGTTGACATGTGAACAGATTCACAAAGCTATGTCAACATCAGTAATAGCTCCATGAAGCTCAACAAAGAAAGAGTTTTTCTAATAAATATTCTGACAAAAGTTTCCAAGAAATTCACCCTTGAAACTTCTAAATATGATTCCAAAAGCTGAGGGTCTAGGGTTTCCTTTGGATAAACCATCAAAATTGGCTTTAATCCAAGGAAAAGGGGTGGGTGGGGTTCCACATAACTGAAGAGATATTTGGAGCTTTTCTTAACCCAGGAAGAATGCCTAAGTTGTTAAGAATGACCAAGTCATTATTATATTTGAAGAATCCAAGGGTATATGGACTGATAAAGAGGAGACAAGCCTTTATGCTGCTGCATATAGAAACTTTATTGGGATGAATGTTCTCAAATCTAAGTTTATTCCTTGTACACCAAATCTTGTAGAAAACATAAAGAGAGGCAGCTTTCCAGAGGTTATGTACTTGAGGGCCATGATGAGGATGACTAATAAAGATCCAAAAAACATCAACATCATCGATGATTGGAATCTTTAAGTTTAAAATACCTGTTATCTAGTTCCATAAGAATTTGGCAAAAGAACATCCCATGAAAATATGGGCTACATTTTCTTCACAGTGGATATTGTCATAAATGAGGCATGTGGAAACCATTGGAATTCTTCTAGCTTTAATTCTATCATCGTGGGCAAACAGTTATGAAGAATTATACAGCTTATCATGGATATTATAGGAGGAACAAAATTATTCCAAATAATTTTGAAATTAGAAGTTGTTTGAGTATCATTTTTAATACAAATGTATGCTTCTGCAAAAGTAAGATTTACAGAAGAAGAACTATCCCATATGAGAGAATCAGGAGTATTAACCATTGGAAGTTTCATAGAAATAATAGATGAGCAGATTTGAGGAAAAGAATTGAGAAAACATGATGGAAGCCTCTAAGAACATTCATGGATTAGAGAAACTTTGGAAATAAGATGAGGAGAGGAATTAATGTTTAAGGATGAAATAATGGTATAACCAACCCAATTATCAAGCCAACCATTGATTGAAGTGCCATTGCCAATGATCCATCTAAAATGAAGCTTTATGAGTGGCATAGAATATTTGAGACCAGGCCAAATAGAGGATTTGTAATAATGGGATGTACAATTAAAAGCAGAGAGTTTGAATCCAGATTTAAGAAAAGCGACACAAATGGAATTTTGATTGAGAATATTCTAGGTTGTTTTAAGCAGGGCTGCCTTGTTCAAAGTAACTGCATTCTTTAAACCAAGACCTCCATTGATTTTGGAGTCACAAAATTTTCTTCCAAAAACTGTGACTAACTTTCTAGTGCTTATTTCTCCACTCCAAATGAAGTTTCTGGCACTGGAGTTGAGAGCTTTAAGAAGGGAAGTAGGCCACTTATAGATTTGGAAGCTATGAAGGAGGGTACATTAAAAAACTGACTAGACAAGCTAGACTCTGCTAGCCATGGTTAGAAGAAGACCTTTCCAACTACTGAGTTTGGCAATAGCCTTGTCTGCTAGAGTTGAAGAAATTTTTTCCTTGGAGATCCCACAAAGACGGGAACACCTAGGTAAATAAAAGGAGTTATACCTTCTTTAATACCGAAGATGTTAGCAACAGTGTTTCTTCTATAAGTAGAAAGATACCCCAGGTAAAATTTGCTCTTATCTTTGTTCATGAATTAACCATATGCTTTGCCATAAAGATCAATAAAGTTGAGGAGATTGGATAGAGACCTGCTATCAGCTCTTGAGAAGATAATAATATCATTAGCATAAAGAGAATGAGTAATGGGAGGGAAGCCTCGAGGATGAGAAATATGATTAATTTTCTTTTGAGAGAAAAGGTTAGACAACCCTCTGCTTAGTCCTTCTTTAGCAATGCGGAATAATATAGGAGGCAGTGGATATCCTTGTCGAACACCTCTACTACAAGATAAATAACCCACAGGGGATCCATTAATAATAATGGATAGCTTAGCTAATTTGAGAAGAATATGGATCAAGTGAATAAAACTTTGGCTAAAACCAAATTTGGATAAAACTTGAAGAAGATAGTCCCAATTGAGAGTATCAAATGCTTTAGTGATATCCAACTTTAGACCCAGATTCCCACTAAATGTTTTATTTTCCATACGGTTGAATCCTTCAGATACCACTTCAATACAATCCGTAATGGTTCTACCCTTGATGAAAGTATTTTGTTGATGGGATATGATTTTGGAAGCAAGAGGGTTGATTCTATCTGTAATGATTTTGGGAATGATTTTGAATATGAAGTTGGCTAAGGAAATATGTCTAAATTGGGTGATCTTGTTAGCACCTATCTCTTTGGGAATGAGGGTGATTAAGTTGGAATTAAAATTTGGCAAAATCCATCCATCGGAGAAGAACTGCTAGACTGCTTCTACAACTTCTTTCATAATGATATCCCAACATTTTTGGTAAAAAAAATCTAGAAAATCCATCAGGTCCAGGGGCACTTCAATCATCCATACCAAATACTGCATCGTGAATTTCCTCTCAGAGGGGTTAGAGGTTAACATCTCATTTTCTGAATAAAAAAATAAGAGATGGTATATTTCTGCAAATGGAGTCAACTCTAGCACAATAATTTTCTTTATAGAGGTCAGAGTAAAAGTTGAGAATAAAGTTGGATAAGAGGGCAGGGTCTGATATTTTGGAGCTCCCATCAATAATGTGGTGTATAGAGGATTTGGATCTCTTGACTTTGACATAGTTATGGAAGAATGCAGTACATTTGTCCCCTTCTGTGAGCCATTTAACATTGGATTTTTCTTTCTAATAAGAACTGTAATTATGGATAGAAGCTTTCAAGACCATTTTAGCATTGGCCTCAATGCTGAATTTATGAGCATCAAGACCTTTCACACTGATTTTCTTTTGAATTTCTTTAAGATTGTTCCTATCCATATCAATATTAAATTGAACATGATTCAAAGTGTTTTTATTCCAAATTTTAAGGTCTGCTTTTACAGCTTTGAGTTTGTGGACAAGCTTAGACATGGGGCAACCATATATTTGGGAAGAATTACAAGAAGTAGATATCACACTCAAGAAGCTTGGATGAGAGGTCCACATAGCTTTGAATATGAATGAGGAAGGGATAATTGATGATTTAATGCAGGAGAAAAGAAGTGCTGAGTGGTCAGATATAGATCTGGGCAGAACATCTACACAATAATTTGGCCAATTATCAAGCCAGACTTTTGAGCATAAAGTTTTATCCAATCTCTCCTCAACACGATTAGAAGCATAATTCCTCTAACCCAAGTAAAAAGAGAGCCTTGAATTTTGTGATGAATGAGATGACAGGTTTCGATAAAATTTGAAATTCAACACATGAAGTTCTAGAGGGGAGATTCCACCTATCTTTTCATAAGCTCCAAGGATGCAATTAAAATCTCCAATGATCATGAAAAGAGAGGATAGGTTGGCAATATCCTGAGTCATATTATACCAGAGAGGTCTTCTATCATCAGTGGTTGTCTTGGCATAAACGAAAGTATAGTAAGAGAAGATTCCATCAATCCAGGCAGAAATAGTGACATATTAATCAGACTTGGAGATAATAGCAGAGCTGGCCACATTAGGAGAACCTAAGATCCAAATATTAGGAGATAGATTATCTCTAGTATTAGTAGAAATAATGCTCAGATATAGAGAGGACCAATGAGAATCATAAATACAGTTCAAGTCAATCATAGGTTCAACAATCCCAATTAAACTGGGGTGGTGAGAGCCTTGGAGAGGTTAGAGAGCTCATCCTGAGAATTTGAGTTCCCTAAGCCTCTTATATTCCAAAAGAGAATCTTCATGAAATATTTTCAATCCCACTGCTTAGTGTGGGGTATGGCTCTCTTATTTTAATATTTTTCTTGGATTTCTCGAGTCTTCTTTTAGCTGATTTAGATAGGACAATAGTGAAATCCTCTCCCTTAAATTCCTTGCATAAAAAGTGAAGAATTTTTAAGTCATGGTCAATAGGATTATTATCTTCATATTCCAAACTGTCTTGGATAGGGGCTTCTCTCCTCGATAATAGAGTGGTCATTTCCATTCTTAAATCATCCAGTTGTGCATCCCTTTTATCTTCAGCATCATCATCTGTTAGAGGTAATCTTTGAATCTCCTCTATAGCTTCTGTAGTTTTTTGATTGGGAGATTTTTTTATCTTCTGAGCATCTACTTCTTCTTATTTTTTGTCTTCAGTTTTTCTTGGCTCTTAAGCTATAGACAAATGGTGTTGTTTTGTGCTAAGTTCTTCTTTCTTTTCTTCAGTGCTTCTTAAAATCCCAGCTAAAGGAAAATGATGTTCAGAGCTTCTTGAGTTCCCAATTACAGACATCTAAGTTTGTTCATTGCTTGCTTCTTCCTTCTTATATGCCTTATTTCTTGACTCCCTTACTTCTTCCTTCTTGTCTTTAATGTTACTAGAATCCCCAATGTCTAACACTTGATTTTATTTTCTAATTTTTCTAACCTCCTTGCATATTATGAAATGAGATTCATCTCTATGTTTCAAATTGATATCAATTCGACAATCAAGACAGTGGTGACCAATTCCCCCACATTTGGAGCAAAGCTGAGGGATGTCTTCATATTTTATCATTACTTTCGTTCCATGATTATCAATAACAACAAACTTTGGTAGTACCAACTATAACAACCTAGGTTTTTGAGCGACTATTTTATATTATTTTGCCTGATGGGCTAATTTTATAAAATAAGGGATGTTGGAGTAAATAGTGTTTCCCGCGATATTAAGGGATCATATTTACTATGTTTTGCCTATTTATCGTTATGAGAAGGTAAATAGTATTACATTATGTTTTATTGCGTCGTTATATGTAAAACGACGGTTATGACTCATATTTAACTTGGAGTATAATTAATGAAATAAAATGAAATTTGGAACACAAAAATAGTTCACTTTATTTCGAATGCCAAAATAGGGGTGCGGTTGTTTTTAAAATAGTCGAGATAGTCGAAATAAGTGCCAAGTTGTATTTTTGAGTTTCGAGCACTTTTGGGGTTTTAGGACTCAATTATGTGGTTACGAGTCATTTTAATGGTGTATTAGCAATTAATAGTGGGGCATTTATGTTTAGAACCCGTATAAGTTCCCCCACCCCTTTTTATTTTCGTCATTTTGTGTTAGAAACCAAGAAAGAGAGAGAGAGAGAAGAGAGAGTTGGGAGAAATGGAGAAAAGAGAGAGAAAATGGAGATTTGGGCTGAAATCCGTTACTGCCGGAGGAGAATCCGAGACTACGAACCTCGAGGCAAGTTTCTTACTTGCTAGATGTTGATTTAATGTGATAAATTGCATGTATAGTTAGGTTTTTGGAGGTTTAAACCATTAATGGGTATTGGTTGATTTTGATGATTCAATCCTTAATCTTATGTTTTAATTTGATTTGAGGAGAAATAATTAGTTAATGATGATGTAGAAGTGATTTAATAGCAATTGTTGTTGTAGTTTTGGGTTGGATTGACAGGTAGAAGCTTGGAGGCTTCGTTAATGGCCGAAACAACTTCTCGGAAAAGAAGCTGTCCGCCAGGATCGATCGATCGAGCCCATCGATCGATCGACGGCCAAGGGTCGATCGATCGACCCCTTCTGAAGAGATGAGATTTTTCCTAGTTTGTTTTAGCCCTTTTCTTTTAGGTTTGAGGTTTAGGAACCTTCCTTTGGGAAGTCATGGGGAGTCCTAGAGGGTTTTCTTGGGTAGACTAATGTCCTAGGATAATATAGGATAAGTGGGCTTATCCCGAGGGCTAGTTGTGTAGGTTAATGCCCGAATGATATAGGAGATTAATCGAAAAATAAATTGGAGATAAAATGTTAATGTTGAGACTTCTGGGAGATACTCCTTGAGGGAGACTCACTTTGATGGTTTATGAAATTGTATAAACTTTTGGAGACTAGTTTGAGGTTTATGGTACTTCGGGTCTTAGGGCATTAATAAAATATGACTCTAAGAATAAGAAATAAATATTATGAAATGTGGTACTAAATAAATAAGTACAAATGATTTTGAGAATGTAAAATTGGGTGTTTTCAAAAGGAAAAAGTTATTGTTTTCATAAATGTTAATTTATGGTTACACACCCTCTCTAAATGACATCATAAGGGAAGTTCACGCGTTGTGGTGAAGCCCCCTGGCTAGTGAATGCATGGTGGATATATCCCTAGGCCATATGAGCGTTTATTGTATGTTTCTGCGATGGGTAGGTAATTCCGGGTGTGGTTATGACTACCCCGCAGGCATATGGCCTCTTCCCGACGTCTTGTGTTGTAGGTGCCCAGGTGTCGTAATTGATAGGCCCTGGAAGATGATGGTCATTTAGGGGCGCGCACAGTGGGGAAACCCGGAGGGGCGGTCTTAGAACGCGTTATATGATACATATAACTATGTTCAATAATGTGGGACATTATTTGTATTAATGCATTTTAGATAATGAAATGGCTTTAATTACATTTTTCGGATGGAAGAAGGAAAATGGATGATATGATATGAAAAGGTTGAAACATTTTTATGATAATAAAACTTGCTATAAAAATGTATTTTTCCTGGATGGAAGAATGGAAATAAAATTGGTAAAGAAAGCTTGAAATGTGATTTAATGGGTAAACATTTGATAAAATGACTTACCATATTTATATATATATATATTCCTACAGAAAGAAATAAGGACTGTGCATGCAGAGTTGTGAAAGTGACTTGGTAAACATTTGATAAGATGTTTTACCATTTTTATATATTCCTTAAGAAGAAATAGGAATTATGCTTTTAAATGGTGAATGGGTTTATCTTAGTTTCCTTGAGTAGCTGTAGATCTGATTTCCCCCCCCCCCCACCCACACCCACACCCACCCACCCACCCACCCACACACCCACACACACACACACACACACATATATATATTACGTGTTGAGGGTCTGATGGATCTCGACGATCAACCTTGCCTAAGTAGTAGTGTATCGGGGGGGTTCCTTATTTGGATTTCGCATTGCGAGACACCCCACGCACGAATAGGGCATAGTGTTGAGACTGGGGAGAAGTTAGCCCTTAGTATTTGGGGTAACTAGAGTATCATCATTTATATTGCGCTAGGTTGCGTTTAGATTGAGTGGCGAGAAGTATTATGTTAACTGCGAGCGAATTACGCACTTAACTGTCATGCATTTTAGTCACATGGTAATCATATCAAACCGGGCCCTGACCCGCCTATATTTCTTTGTTTCTTCATGTACTCTTTTCCGTACAGGTTCTCTACCGCATGGACACCCGTATTTACATTTCCATTCCGATAAGGCTTATTCTAATACTGCGTTTGGAACAGTTTCGAATAAGAAGACGGGATAAGGCACTTCTCAACAGGCATCACTTCTCAATTGGTAAATAAATTGGAAAAATAAAATTCTAAGCCCATATGTGGAGATTTTAGAGGCCTTTTTGAGGTATATAAAACCTAGAGACCTATAAGATTTTGGGAGATTATTTAGAGAATATTCCGGGACCTAAATCGATGATGAAATTGAATAAGAAATATTCAAAGATAAATGTTTCAAGTAAAATGAAACACATGAGATTCATGGTAATGAAAATGAGATTCAATTGGTAATTGTTAAATTACTTAAACACACCTCTCTAAATGCTATCATAAGGGAAGCTTGCGCATGAGGTGATGTCCCCTGACTATTGAATGCAGGCTGACTATAGTCCTCGGCCATATGTGGGGTTTGTATATGTTTTTCTGCGCTAGTGAGGTAATTCCGGGTGTGGTTATGACTCACTCGCAGGCATATGGCCACTTCCCGATGTGCGTTAGGTGCCCAGGTTTTCTTGTATAGATAGGCCCTGGAAGATGATAGTCATTTAGGGGTGCGCCCAGTGGTGGAACTCGGAGGGGCGGTCTTAGAAGCGTTATATGTATAAGAATATAACATTTCTAACTCAAGTGGGACTTGAGGTATGTGAAATGCCATAAGATATGAGATGGTAATTATATTCCTGCAAAGGAATGGAAAACGGAAAGATATGATGGAAATTATATTCCTATTAAGGAATGGAAAATGATAAGATATGGGAAGAAAGGAGATTTAATTTTATTTCTCTTGCTTAATTTAATAACTGTTATAAACCTATAAAATTGCATAGTCGCATTTTATGATTAGGTTGTTAGATTTTCATTCACATTATTTATGATTCATTGTCCATATCTATCATGTTTCTTACTCTTATGGGAATCATATATAAATCGGGCTCTGACCCGTTCATTTTCCATGTTGTGCATGTTGTTGTGTATCCGCTCAGGTGCTCCTCCGCAAGGGCGCTCGTTATGATTTTCCAACTCTTATGCTTTTGACGAGCTGTATGACCTTGCGGATTATTACAGGATGTTTGTTAGACGCCTTCATTTTTGGAATCTAGTTATGATTGGGTCTTCCATTCGGGCTAGTGGCCCATCTTTTGTACTTGTTAATGAATGTAGTATGTAAAATATTGAATTGTGGAAACACTTTGAATGTAACTGTGGACCGATAGATTATTCGGTTCTTTTATTGTATGTTATTTTGGTATTTATCTATATGTTCCTTTGAAATTCCACTTTCATCAGATTTGGGTTGTTTAATTTATTTCTTAACTCTTTATCAAACCAAAATTTTGACAACCTGCTTTCTGATTTATTGAGTGGTTTTCCCGTATACCTATTTTATTGTTATGATGCTGAGGATGATATCCATTCATGATTCCGTTATGTCGAGGTATCGGGCTGGCCACCCCTTATTTCGGAATGCGGGTTGTCACAGATGGTATCAGAGCATCATGTTCTAGAGTCTTTTGGATCTTTGTGGACTTGTCACGTTCTACCGTAGCGTTATTTGATATAGAGCCTAATGTTAGGACTGCTTTGTTGCTTATGCTTACGATCTTTTGCAAAATAGATTGTTTTAAGTAGAATTCTAACTCTATTGTTTCTCTATCTCAGATGCCGCTTAAAAGAGGTCGCCCGGCAAGACGCAATAGGGTCTTAGATGAGAATGTTTGTCCTCCCCCGCCGCCACAAGGAACATTCAATGCCGCTGATGTGGCGAATATAGTGGCTTAAGCCATTAATGCGGCCATGACAGCAGTGTCCCAACAAGCGCCACAGGCTCAACAAAGAGTGCCAGATGCCCAAGTTCCTACCGGACCTTCTCCGTGGGAGAGAGCTAGGGAATCTTTTCTTAAGGGTCAGCCCCCGGAATTTGATGGGAGCTCGGATGTTATAAAGGCAAATCAATGGAAGAAAGATATACAACGCCATCTACGTATGGTGGAATGTGGTGAGGACAGGAAGCAAGTCCTTGCTACTTTTAAATTGGTTGGGGCCGCATTTCACTGGTGGGAGTCCGTGACTACGCCAGAACAGAGGGATACAATGTCGATCTCTGAATTCTGGGTTTTGTTCGATCGTAAATACTTTCCTCCCGTAATTTAAGGGGAGATGATAAGGAGGTTGTAGGACCGTGTGCAAGGAGAGAGGTCAGTAGCAGAATATGAGGAGGAATTCACCCGGTTGGCAAGTTTTATGCCGAATGAAGTGACCCCCGAAGAAAAGAAAGTTTCGAAGTTTATGAGGGGGTTGAACCGGAGAATCCGCCAACACTTGCTGGGTAATCTGGCTTTACAGACTTTTGGGGAAGTGATGAATACAGCTTTACTACATTGCCAAGAGCATAGACTATTTTTGCAAAGTGGCAAGAAGGACTTAGTAGTGGGGCAAGCTGGAAGGCCGGGAGGTAGTGGGATTGGAGGAGGAGTCTTTCCCTTGTCCCAACCTTCGGGCAGTAAACAGAAAGAAAGGGATCCCCAACAGGGGGACTTGTCGAAGAGGCAACATTTTGGTGGGTTTAATTTGGGGAACCATAATAATAGGCACGGTCAGGGTGCCCAACAACAACAAGCAGGCCATGGTGGTCAGGGAGGTAGAGGCCAGCAGGACTAAGGTGTGAATCAGTTTAGAAATAATCGTGGTCGAAATGACGAAAATATGATAGCTCGGTGTTTCCAATGAGGGGAAGCGGGTCACTATAAGAAGGATTGTCCCCAGTTGATTGGGGGACAGTTTCCTCGATATCCACAACAGCCGTACGTTCATTTCCCTCCATAGGTGCCTAACCCAGTTGCTCCTCCACAACAGGGTCAGTCACAGTATGGTAGGGTCTACCATATTCAGGATGCTATGCTTCCACCAGCTCCGCCTGCACCGCCAGCCATTGGGGGTAAGTTCCTTATTCAGGGACATATGGGTCGTGTTTTATTTGATACCGGTGCGACGCATTCTTTAATTTCTAGGAGCTTTGCTCAGACCACCGAGTTGATTAAATCTGCTGAAAGAACTTTTACTAGTGTGGAGTCCACTATGGGTGATGGTTCACTCATCTTCTTTATTTGTAAAAATATAGAAATCTCTCTCGGTAATTTATGTTTTGAGGCCGATTTACTCGTCCTGGACATGGTCGGGTATGGCGTGATTTTGGGTATGGATTGGCTTATGAAATATCATGCTATAGTAAATTGCTACGGGAAGAGTATAATCTTCGCCATTCCGGGACAAGAAATGTTCCTGGTAGTTTTACCTCGTTTAGAGGGGAGTACTAGTACTTATTTGTATTGCATTGCCGAGGAGACTTCTAGGGATGTAGTTGTTCCATTGGATTCTATTCCGGTTGTGAAAGATTTTGAGGAAATTTTTTGGGAAATACCGAGTTTGCCTCCTAGCCGTGAAATTGAGTTTGTGATTGACTTAGCGCCGGGAATGAGGCCTATTGCGAGGGATCCATACAGAATGGCTCCTATTTAAATGAAGGAGCTAAGAGATCAAATTCAAAATTTATTGGATCAGGGATTTATTCGGTGTAGCACATCGCCGTGGGGTGCTCCAGTGTCGTTTGTTAAGAAGAGAGATGGTTCTCTCCGATTATGTGTGGACTATAGAGAATTGAATAAGGTCACCATCCGGAATAAATACCCTTTACCTCGTATCGATGACTTATTTGATCAACTCTGAGGAACTATTTACTTCTCCAAAATCGATTTGAGGACGGGGTATCACCAATTGAGGATACAGGAGGAGGGTGTATCCAAGACTGCCTTTCTAACAAGGTACGGGTCCTATGAATTTTTGGTTATGCCCTTTGGACTAACCAATGCCCCCTCTGTATTTATAGATCTCATGAATAGGGTGTTTCAAGATTTCTCGATGACATTTTAGTCTATTCTCGAACGGAATCTGATCATGCTATGCATTTAAGGTTGGTCCTACAGAGACTACGGGACCATCAACTGTATGCCAAGTTCGAGAAGTGTGGGTTTTGGTTGCAGGAAGTACAGTTTTTGGGTCATGTGGTGACGTCCCAGGGCGGATCAGTTGATCTTTCCAAGGTGGCTGCGGTGAGGGAGTGGGGTCAGCCCATGACACCTACCGAGGTTCGTAATTTTCTGGGTTTGGCGGGTTATTACCGTCTGTTCATCAAGGGTTTCTCTAAAATTGCAAGCCCTTTAACAAATTTGACCCGGAAAGGGGTGAGATTTATTTGGGATGATTCTTGCCAAGCTGTATTCGATGATCTTAAGGAAAGATTGACTTCGGCTCTGGTCCTTGCTTTACCAAAACTGGGATTAGAATATTTAGTCTTCACCGATGCATCTCTTCAAGGATTAGGAGGTGTACTTCAGCAAGAGAGACGGGCTATCGCATATGCTTCCCGTAAGTTTAATCCCCATGAAAGAAACTATCCGGTGCATAACTTAGAACTAGCCGCGGTTGTCTTTGCCTTGAAGATATGGAGGCATTATCTCTTGGGAGATAAGTTTAGTCTTTTCACGGACCACAAATCGCTGTAATATTTATTTTCACAGAAGGACTTGAATATGCGACAGCGCCGATGGTTAGAGTTCGTGAAAGATTATCAATTTGATATTCGTTATCATCCGGGTAAGGCGAACATTATAGCAGATGCCTTGAGTAGGAAGCCTGAGGGAGAATTAGCCGAGGTTTGGAAAGCTAAATGGAAGGAACTTAGTCAGGAGGATGCGGTGGTGAGAGCATTCATGTCGGTAATGACCGTTACTCCTACCATTGTGGCAAGGGTGGTATAAGCTAAAGGAAGGGATAAGGAGTGTTAAGACCATATTCACTGATTGCTGTCCGAAGGAGAGGAGTCCTACTAAATTGGTTCTGAGGGTGGATTACGCTTTCATGGAAGACTCATTGTTCCGGAGGAAGGAGATTTGAGATGGGCAGTGATGGCTGAAGCTCACGGGTCTAGGTTCACGGTTCATCCTGATGGGGACAAAATGTATCAGGACATGCGCCGTCAGTATTGGTGGCCAGGTATGAAGAGGGATATTTCAGAATTTGTGTCCCAATGCACTACTTGTCAACTGGTCAAGATCGATCATCAGAGACCGACAGGTTTGTTGCAACCGTTAGAGATCCCGGTGCGGAAATGGGAAAGCATATCAATGATTTTTGTCACAGGCTTGCCAAGATCACAAAGTGGATGTGATTCTATTTGGGTAATTGTCGATCGCTTGATAAAGTCGGCACACTTCCTACCCGTGCGGATAGATTATGACACTGCTCGGTATGCCCGCTTATTCATCGAGGAGGTGGTGAGACTCCATGAGGTGCCTTTGAATATAGTTTTCGACCGAGACAAAATTTTCGTTTCCCACTTTTGGAGGAGTTTCCAAGAAGCGATGGGGACCGAATTGAGGTTAAGCACTTCGTATCATCCTCAAACAGATGGCCAAACTAATAGGGTAAACCAAAAGTTGGAGGATATGCTTCGCATGTGTATGCTTGACTTCAAAGGTGGTTGGGAACAATATCTACCATTGGTTGAGTTTGATTATAACAACTCTTACCAATTCACGATTGGAATGGCACCTTATGAAGCTTTGTATGGAAGACCGTGTAAATCACCCGCTTGTTGGTTGGAAGTGGGTGATAATAAATTTCTTGGACCCGAAATAATCCAAGATACTTCCTCAAAGATTGAATTGATTCGGAATCGCATTCGGATAGTCCAAGACCTTCAAAAGAGCTATGCCGATGCGGGTCGACGACACATGGAATTGGAGATTGGGGACCAAGTCTTGATTCGAGTGTCGCCCATGAAAGGCACAAAGCGTTTCGATAAGAAGGGGAAGTTTGCGCCACGCTTTGTTGGACCTTTTCCAGTTATTACAAAGGTGGGTCCAGTGGCATACCAACTTGCTTTACCGGAACCATTGCAACAAATTCATGATGTATTCCATGTTTCCTCCCTAAAGAAGTATTGGAGGTGTGAAGGTGCTCTTTGGCACATCCCTTTCGAGGATATTGATTTGCGACCCGATGTTTCATATGAAGAACAACCGGTTGCTATTTTAGAGCATGGGGAGCGTAGATTAAGGTCTCGTGTGTTGCCCTCGGTGCGGGTTCAATAGAGTCACCATAACGCCAAGGAATCGACATGGGAACGCGAGGATGACATGCGGGAAACGTATCCGCATCTCTTTATACAAGGTACGCCTGCATTTTGGGGACAAAATTCCCTCATAAGGGGGGGAGTATGTAATAAACCTCGCTTTTGAGGACTTATTTTATATTTAATTTACTAGATATAGTGATTAGATATAAAGATGTTGATATGTGGAGTAGGTATTAATTTAAGAAAGAAAGTTAATATCTACTATGATGTTGCATATTTACCGTATGTAGAGGTGAATTTTGCTATGTTATGTTTTGTAATGTCATATGATTTAAAAAAATGACATTTGGCTTAAAATGAAACCGAAACCTAAAATGAATTATAAAATCTCCAAATGATAATTTGGAGGGTGCCAATAGTTTCGGGAGGTTCGAGATAGTCAAATTTTGTGCCATATTGTATTTCGAGGTTCCGGGCACTTTTGACCCGTAGTAACTTAAATGAGTAGCTGCGTATTATTTTACCGCGTATTAATCACTTAAAGCTGGAAATTTGGACATAAGCCACGATTTATGTCTTGAACTAAGTCACTATTCCCCTAATTGATTTGGTAAACCTAGAGAAAGAAAGAGAAGAAGAAACCTTGGGAGAAAGTGAGAGATTGAAGCTTTGGTGATTGTTCTTGCATTCAACTTCATCAAAATCTGAACTTGCAAGCTTGAGGCAAGTTTTCTACTTGCTATTTTATGATTTAAGTAGAGTAATTTGCATTGATAGTTGTGGTTATGTATGGTTTAAGAAATTTAGGGCTTTTAATTGATTTATGGGCTTGGAATGTTTGGAGATTGATTTGAATGGGTATTGATGATGAAATTTTTGTTGTTGGAGGTATTTATACTCAATTAGTAGCAATAAATGTTAAGGGTTTTGGTTGGCTGAGTTTGGAAGAGATTAGGAGTCCAATACTCCATAACCAAATTGGCAAAAATTCGCAGGACCGAATCGATTCGTCTCCTGGCCGAATCGATTCGCATAGAGGCAGTGTCCAGGTCTGGTGAACCGAATCAATTCGGTCATCCCCCGAATCGATTCAGCTGTTATGCAGAATGTTGGTTTTCCTGACCGAATCGATTCGGCTAGTCCGAATCGATTTGCTTGTCTGGCCGAATCGATTCGCCCTAGTTTGAATCGATTCGGAAATCCTGCATTTTCTTTTTGTTTTTCTTTTCTAATTTTGACCCTTTCCCTTAGGATTATGACCTAGGACCCTTCTTGAATGAAGTAAACATAGGATCCTAGAGTTTTAGTCGAGTTTGGTCGTTATCCTATAGTTGAACGGGATCACTTGGGGTTAATTCAGGGGTACTTAAAGTGATGTTTAGGCATCACTTCTCAATTGGTAAATAAATTGGAAAAATAAAATTCTAAGCCCATATGTGGAGATTTTAGAGGCCTTTTTGAGGTATATAAAACCTAGAGACCTATAAGATTTTGGGAGATTATTTAGAGAATATTCCGGGACCTAAATCGATGATGAAATTGAATAAGAAATATTCAAAGATAAATGTTTCAAGTAAAATGAAACACATGAGATTCATGGTAATAAAAATGAGATTTAATTGGTAATTGTTAAATTACTTATACACACCTCTCTAAATGCTATCATAAGGGAAGCTCACGCATGAGGTGATGTCCCTTGACTATTGAATGCAAGCTGACTATAGTCCTCGGCCATATGCGGGGTTTGTATATGGTTTTCTGCGCTAGTGAGGTAATTCCGGGTGTGGTTATGACTCACTCGCAGGCATATGGCCACTTCCCGATGTGCGTTAGGTTCCCAGGTTGTCTTATATAGATAAACCATGGAAGATGATAGTCATTTAGGGGTGCGCCCAGTGGGGAAACTCAGATGGGCGGTCTTAGAAACGTTATATGTATAAGAATATAACCTTTCTAACTTAAGTGGGACTTGAGGTATGTGAAATGCCATAAGATATGAGATGGTAATTATATTCCTGCTAAGGAATGAAAAACAGAAAGATATGATGGAAATTATATTCCTATTAAGGAATGGAAAATGATAAGATATGGGAAGAAAGGAGATTTAATTTTATTTCTCTTGCTTAATTTAATAACTGTTATAAACCTATAAAATTGCATCATCACATTTTATGATTATGTTGTTAGATTTTCATTCACATTATTTATGATTCATTGTCCATATCTATCATGTTTCTTACTCTTCTGGGAATCATATATAAATCGGGCTCTGACCCGTTCATTTTTCATGTTGTGCATGCTGTTGTGTATCCGCTCAGGTGCTCCTCCGCAAGGGCGCCCGTTATTATTTTCCCACTCTTATGCTTTTGACGAGCTGTATGACCTTGCAGATTATTACAGGATGTTTGTTAGACACCTTTATTTTTGGAATCTAGTTATGATCAAGTTTTCCTTTCGGGCTAGTGGCCCATCTTTTGTACTTGTTAATGAATGTAGTATGTAAAATATTGAATTCTGGAAACACTTTGAATGTAACTGTGGACCGATAGATTATTCGGTTCTTTTATTGTATGTTGTTTTGGTATTTATCTATATGTTCCTTTGAAATTCCACTTTCATTAAATTTGGGTTGTTTAATTTATTTCTTAACTCTTTATCAAACCAAAATTTTGACAACCTGCTTTCTGATTTATTGAGTGATTTTCCCGTATACCTATTTTATTGTTATGATGCTGAGGATGATATCCATTCATGATTTCGTTATGTCGAGGAATCGGGCTGGCCACTCCTTATTTCAAAATGCAGGTTGTCACACTTTCCTAACTAACAGGGTCTACAAACTTTGAAAGTCATCTTCCCAAGTGATGATAAGCCACGTACTAGGTCCTTTTTAGCTAATCTCGCGAAATCTCTAAAATTCACGTGACTTAGACGTTGATGCCACATATCCATAGGAGTGATCGTGGTGCTGTTGCAGATAAATGAGAACTTGGGAATAATCCCATAACAATTATCTTCAATCCTCACCCATTGCAATAAAAGTTTATCGGCTTGATCATAAACATTTCAATCGTTCCGGTCAAACTTTACTGTAAAGTTAGCGTTGCACAGCTGGCTAATGCTGAGAAGGTTCGCTTTCAAACATTTGACATACAAAGCATTCTCTAGCTTAGGAAATCCTGGTATCTCTGCAGTTTCTCATCCTACTATGCTAAAATTGCTTCCATATCCAAAAGTGACTTTAACTTCCTTACGATCCTCTTGGTAGGTAAAAAATGAAACATCACCTGTCATGTTCCTGGAGCACCCACTATCAAAATACCACTCTGAGGAATTATGTGCTTTAAGAGCGACATGAACAACCAGGGATTTTACGTCATGCTTAGGTACCTAAAAAGTGGTAACCTTATGTTTTCCCTTGTTATTATTGGTTATAGACGGGATTTTTTAAGTATCCGCTAATGGCAAAGACATCCATTGGAACTCTTCGATTGAACTCTGAGATATGGCAACTAGAAACTCAACCTTCTCTCTAGGACTAGTAAGATCGCTAGTGGTAGATGGCGGAGTAAAAGTACGTCGTGTCCGACCCAAACTATAGCAAAACTCCCCAAGGTGGCCTTTTCGTTTGTAGTAGGTACAAAAATTCACAGTCTTAGGCCGAACTTATTTTTCTTTTCTTGGCCGAACTCTTCTTTAGGGTTTTAGTTGATGGCCGCATGGATACTTAGTAAACTTAGGAATTGGTTCCGATGTACCATGAGACGTGGAAACACCATCAAAACCTATTCTATGCCTTTCACCAAACCCTAAAGCAGGGGGTGGGGAATCTTTCCCATCTTTCTAGATCTGTCCTCTATCATTACCTTGACCTCCCGGATGCTCTCAAGGTCATGAGTGAGTTGGGAAATAAGGGCTTCAAGTTTCTTATGAGCCTCCACAGAGGAATGGAGCTCACTTGTAAGACTATCCACTTGCTTGGTAAAGTCCCATTTCTCTTTCTCAAAATAAATCTCTCTCTCCAAACATTCTCTCTTTCTCTCTATCTCTTTAAACTTACTCTCTCTCTACACAAACTATCCTTCCCTCAACACAAACTCTCTCTCTCTCTCTCTCTCTCTCTCTCTCTCTCTCTCAAAGCAGTGCTAACAAAGGACTCTCTTATCTCTCCCAAATCTTTCTCTAAGGCGATGATCCTAAGTGTTAACCCTTTGTTTATCTTTTTGTTTTATATGAATAAACATATAAATCGATGTAGGCACACCGTAGATCACTCTCTCTCTCACTTGCAGCATCCTCCCCCTCACTCACATTGCTTTCACTGTAGAGGTGTTCTTGTGAAGTAGATTCCTCATCGTCGTGAGGCGCACTGTCAGTACTCACATGACTAGCCATGAATGCAGTGAAGTTACATTCATGCGATGATTCGTCTCCAGAATCCACCGACTCGACCTCACTGTCATCACTAAGGGAGGCATTTAAAGCAGCTTTACCTTGATGTTTCAACCTAGTTAGATACTCAAAAGCCTTATGACCTCTATCGTCACACTCATAACATCTCTCTTCGTCTCTTTTAGGCGTGTCCTTTTTCTTTTTCTTTTTCTCTTTATCATTTTTCTTTTCGTATTTATTTTTCTCAAAATTCTTTTTATCTTTGAAATTTCCATTAGTTTTCTTCAATTTGAGAAATTTCTTGAATTTTTTTACAAACAAAGCCAAATCGTCTAAATTAAAACCAAACTCCGAATCTGACGTCTCTTCCTCTTTTCTCTTAGATGACTTACCCCACTTTCTTGCTGACCCCTCACATTTTCTAGCATGGGCATTAAGTGCTGCCCCTTTATCTTTTGATTTAATCGTATTAGGAAACATATTAATTTCATAAGTCTGGAGTTCTCCTACTAGTTCTTCTAATTTCAGACTATTCAAATTTCCTATAGAATTTAGCACAGTGACTTTGGGGATAAAACGCTTAGGTAATGATCTCAAAATATTTTTAACTACTCTAACATTAGGAATATGTTCACCAAGATTAAAACTAGTGTTAAGAATATCAGATAAGCATGCATAGAATTCAACAAAACACTCAGATTCAAGCATGGTAATTATTTCAAATTGAGTAGTTAGATTTTGCAATTTAGATTCTTTAATCGCATTAGTGCCTTCATAGGTAAGTTGAAGAACATACCATGCTTATTTTGACGTGGTACACATCATGATGCATCGGAACTCGTCGGTTGTGATGACTTTAGAAATTGCACTTAGCCCACGTGAGTTATATGTGTTCCATTTAAATTCTTCCTCATTCCAGTCTGACACCGGTTTAAGATTTGTCAAATTTTCTACGGGGACAGAGGGAGGATTCCACCATCTTCCACATACAACCCACACTTTCATCAGTGGACTTTAAATGAGATTTCATATGGGCGTTCCAATATGCATAGTTTTCCCCGTAAAAAATTAGCACCCGACTATACAAGTTTTCCATTGAATTTGCACTTCTCAAAAATCAATTTTTAGGCCAAAAATTGATATCCAGAAAAATTTTACAAAAAAATTACATGGTATGATTGTGTAATTGGCTCTGATACTAATTTGAGAGAGCTCGCATTCAATGAACAAACTTATTTAATTAAATTCCAATTTTATGCATAGTTACTAATTAAAACCCTAGCTCATGCATCTAATTGTGATTGACAGAATAAGGGTAATTAAACATGCACATAATCACAAACACAAATTTGAGGAAAAATCCCCCAAAGGGGAAAAACCTTTTTATTTCACTATATTATGTAACGACTTACAAATACAAAGAAATACATCTTGTTATGACACATAAATACCCGCAGGCATCGGTTCGTTGTCGCCGACAAGAGATCCCACAAGAGCTCCAATGGCCAGCAATGGAGAAACAACCTTCTTCTATACAAGAATACCCCAAATGAGTATAACGAGTAACAAGGGTTTAGAATGATTCACATATATATATATTTGGGACGATTTTGGTGAATCAAGAGTGTTTTAAAACTTGAAAGATGAAGTCTTAAAATCGTAGCTATTCTACAGAAAACGAAGTTGTAAAGATTTAAAAAACCTTGATGCAGAAACAGGTATTTATATATATATAAAAAGTCGACACGGTTTCTTGACTGACATAAGGATGTTGCTCGAACGACCTTAGATGCCATTTGATCCCACTTCGCATGACCTATCAAATGATGTAAAAATACCAAAATAGTACGAGTTCGTTTGATGACAACTTCGAGCGACCTATCTGTAATGTCATTTGATGAGGTCATTTGAACGACATCAACTTGTCGTTTGAACGACATGGATTAGTCACTTGAACGACTGAAGCATTAATTTCTAAGTTTTCCTACAGAATTTTAGAAATTTAATTTTGACTTAGAAAAACCAACTTTTTTGATAAAAACATTTAGAAAAATTCCCAAATAAATGTGAAAACATTAAAAACTCCAAATTAAACATTATACCATTTTAACGAGTGGAGTCAATGGGAACGATTGAAGATGGACGTTGCATGTTGCTTGATGATGTTTCACTACGCTTGTATGAAGATAATGGGTGTGTGAAGCTTCATATTTGGATATAGGCCATCATGGATAATTGTGTTGACGTGCCGAATGTAGCGGTATATGACATACTTGTTATGATCTAGGACATAGAGAAAACTCCTAGATTCTAAACTGATATTTATGAAGATTTTCATTAAGACTTTTCATTTAGGCAAACTGCAGAACAACTACAAAATAGTCGTCACTTTTTAGGGAAAAAACACTTTTTAGATTCACACAAATCATCCCAATTCTTTTGTGAATCATCTTTGGAACCGAAACACTTCTGTACCGAAGTTTTTTCTTATGGAGTGCTGTCTCTACTGATGATCTTGGGGATACTCGAGAGTATTCACTACTGAAGGAGGAACTCCGGTTATTTTAATTCTCGAGTGAGTCATTACTGACTGAAGGCTGTGGTCTTTCTAAGTTATAAGTTTCTTTTAATTCTCGAGTGAGAATTCATTGCAGTATTTAACTTATAAGTTTGTAAGTTGCGATTTACATTTTATTAATGAAATAAAGGTTTTTCCCTGCGGGGATTTTTCCTAAAATTGTTTGGTTGCATGCTTATATGATTTACTGTTGTCAATCACATATATGCATGTTTAAGGTTTAATAAAATTGTAATTTGTGGTATTCACATCAAGTTAAATAAGTTAACTCTATTGAAATATTACGAAATCTCAAATTGATATTGCACACATCCCGCCTTTACAAGGAAACTATCCCCACGCCATGTATAACAAAGTCCAATCGCCACCATAAACACCCAAAAAATCACCATAATATTAATAATAATAGTGTTTATGGGTTCACCGATCCCACGGTAAGGAAAATCATCATCCACCATAGACACTTGAAGGCCATGATCATGTTTAGCCCCCCATTGCTCCTTCAGGTAACAATCCCCATGACATGCACACCTGATAACATCATCTTATAAAAGTAAAACTTCCACAAGAGACACCCCACGACCGTGATCGTGTCTATCCCCCCACTCCCCCTCGAGTTAACTAGTCCTATGACACGCATCCAATCATAACAAGGTTCAACCTCTAATACAAGTAAAATAAAAGAAAACCACGACTCTTGACGAAGACATGAAATACCAAAATATATTAGAATAAATAAATATGGCTTATTGGACCAGCCACACATAAATTAATAGAGTGTCACTTCTCGTCACACAAACTCGAATTAGGATATTACTACTCATTAGTATCCATTCCCAATTCATTTGATTAGGAATTACCATCGGTATCATGTCCATTTATATTTATAAATAACTTCGTCATGTCCTTTTGAAATTATCCTTGTATTATTACAACTTTGTTTATAAATATATCACATAGATAAATAACCACAAGTCCCATAATGAAGACAATTACTCAATCGAGTTTCACTTATCGTATTCACAGTTTAACATCATATTCACGGATTAATAAAATTTTATTCCTAACTTTATCTTCACGCGAGATTAATAAATTCCCCATTATAAAACATTAGTACAATTCATATTTAATCGTATTATACCGCATTTATTATTTCCAACTCCTAAGTGAACTAGCCTTTTGTTTACACCATGTTATCACTGTCCAATGAGGTTTTTCCATATTTAATTACAAAATGGTTATCATAGGTTAAATTTAATTTGCAAAATAAATGTAAAAGGAAACTCAAATATTTGACATTTGTTAAATCTTTGGACATGGGTTTAAGCACTAAGTGACGGTTATTGAGGCATTTAAGCACCTAGGTAGAAAAATCTAATTGGGTAAACACCCAATAGTTACAAGGTAATTACATGGAAATGAACTCTATAAATAAGCAAATAGAGGACAAAGGAAAAAAGGACCCCCTCAACAAAGAAATACATTGACTCATTTTACCCCCTTTTCTTTTTTCTTTTTTCTTTCCTTTCCTTTTCCTTTTTATTTATTTACAACTATCCTTTTATTCAAAGTAGTTTGTAAGGTAGAATGTAATTCTCTTTATGTTTTATGAAAATTTCATATTTCTTTACATTTAAATTACTTTTACTTTCATTAGTGTAATCTTACTTTACATTCTGTAGTGTAGTTGTGTCTTTTATTCCCTTTATATTTCTTTACGATTTTTGAAGCTTTACTTTAATTTTAGTTTATGCAAATTGTGTCTAATTCTTTTGTTCTAGTTATTTACAGTTATTTAGCACTCACAACAAAGTATTTCCTAAGGGATAAAAATTATTTGAAGCAACAAAAGATACGCAATTGCCTGATTATCCCAAGGCTAAGATATTCAACTAATGTGCAAGACCATAACCTTGCTTGGCATGCTCGCAACTTACCAAAATACACAAACCAATCCAATGACAAAAAACTTCATTTTGTGATGTCTTATAAATGAAATCCAAACAACGAACCCTCCAGATACACTACCATCTAAACTAGTTAGTTCTATGGATCTCTCAAGTGCCAAATATCCCATGCCCCAACAAGGACTAACCCAAACCATCCATTCTACGTATGGCTATTAGGTATTTTATTCTTATACCACTATCATCTTATCAATTCACTATAAAGAATAATTACATATTAACTTCCGTAATTATTTCGCGAACCTAAAGTATTATTATTATTATTATTATTATTATTATTATTATTATTATTATTATTATTATTATTATTATTATTATTATTATTATTATTATTATTATTATTATTATTATTATTATTATTATTATTATTATTATTATTTTTATTATTATTATTATATTTTTCAATCTTATCATCGCAATATTCTATTTATTTCCATTAGCATTAGGTATTATAGTATAACTTACATATATATATATATATCAAGGTTCTAAAAAACGCGGGGCGTGATTGAGGCGTGGAGGCCAAGCCTTAAGCCTTATAAGCCTAGGCGGGCCTAAGCGTGAAAAGGCGTTTAGGCTTTCTTAATATATTTTAATATTTTTTAACCATAAGAAGGCTATTAAAATACAAAAATTGCACATATCATAAAAATATGTCTGAATATTTTCAAATTAAAATACTATTTGATTATTTTGGATGAGATAATGGTCCGGTTTGTAAACATATTCTTTAAAAGGTGACATCGTTTCACTAAAGCATTGTTGTTTTTAGAAAAAAAGTGCGCCTTAAGGGTTTTACCAAGAATAAGGCGTGAAAAGCGTAAGGCGAGGCGTTTCTCCCAAGACTTAAGCCTAGGCGGGTTTTTTAGAACAGTGATATATATATGAGAGAATTCTCACCAACATCATGCTCTATACACCATTCATACATCAAACATAGTTATAGGCCCTAAAAAATATTTTTTTTTCAAATTTTTTATTTTTCTCTTGAAATTAATCTTCCAATAAACCCATGTTCAGGAAATTAGGTCAAAATACATTTTGTAGCTATTTTTATTTGATTCACAAAAAATGGCTGAAAATACCTTATCTATAAGGTTCTATACTGCCAGTTTTTTATAGATTTTTTTTAAAAATAGCTACAAAATGTATTTTGACCTATTGTTTTGAATATGGGTTTATTGGAAGGTTAATTTCAAGTGAAAAATAAAATTTTTGGAAAAAAGATTTTTTAAGGCGTGGAACTAGGTGTGATGTATACATCATGATGTAGGTGAGCCTCTCTCTCTCTCTCTCTCTCTCTCTCTCTATATATATATATATATATATATATATATATATATATATATATATATATATATATACACACACACACTACCCATATTTTTGTTCATTAACCAACATATGTATAACTTAATCATATTATATCAATGTCCTCTAATTGTAGGTTCATTCAATATCTTGATGATTCCTATGATACAATATCCAATTATCACTTTAATCCGTCTGGTTAATTTTAAATCTCATTATTTGTCAAATACTTTTGAATTACCACTTCTTTAGCACATAAATTATTATTTAACAATTACTCCATTGTGCCTTAACCATTTGATTTAGCATGTTTGGGATTTTTATATCAAAATTTGATAAATTATTCAAATTATTTTTTTATTATAAATGAGTCGAAACCTACATATATACTTATCTCATTTTTAGGTGAGGTGTTTTCCTTTCCATGATTTATATATCCTAATAATTATTTAAGGATAATTATGCTTCCATATTTGATTTAACACCCTCATCTCTTTACCGGTCATATTTTAGTATCCTAAGTCTAGGTCAAAATTCATATATCAATGACATTCTACATTAGCATATATGTTACCGATTTAATATTATGACAACACCTCAAAAGGTTAACAGTATAATACCATAATAATTTAATTCCCGACCCAAATTTATGGGTTACCGATAGTCAACCCGGTCCGACCCGAGTATTAGGTGTGAAGTGCAATGGAACAACCCTATAGAATGTTGCTTGTCCAGTTTTATTTTAATTAACGTTTCACTTGTTTAGCATGCGATACCAGTTTCAAAGTAAACTACGCGAGGAGCCCATTTAGAGCACCCCAAAGTCCAAGTAAACAGAGCTACTAACGTAAACATAAATAAAATACACTTACATGTATAACGCCCTCAAAATATGAAATCGCTCCCAACCTTCCGTAACAAAGTGGGGATGTGAGCTTATTCCCAGTGAAATTTATACAACAATATAGAAACGAAGCAGAAAGGAATACCCACACACTACAACCACATGCATGCGAAAATATGAATATATCTACCTACCTACATATACCTTTGAAAATTGCATGTTTCAATGCATTAACCATTTTACTTCCGAACACCTTACTTGCCCAAATTAATTTACCTTAATCTTATTAAATGCTTTCTTTATTCATACTTAATGTTCTCACTTTATTTAACACACCCGATTCAACACTTGAAAACATTACACTTGATTTATCCAAACCCATTCCTTTACCGTAATTTACCCCTTTCATTCATTTCATTACACTTTAGTAGTTTCATTGACAATAACCATTTCAACACACACATTCACCGTGTTAGAAAATATTTATTGAATCTTTAAAAAAATCCTTTTTACAACACACTATTATGTTAAATATGGGTTTAACCATTTACGTTGCTTAACCACCTAATTTCCCACTTTCTTTGCCCTTTTTCCTTATCTTATGGACATTAGTATATTTACGCATTAACGTGTCCATTTCACCCTTATCGGAATATTTATTACATTCATTCAAGTTAGGTTGTCTTAACACATTTTACCACACAACCCATTTCTTGACATGTCCCATTTTTCATTTATCTTTTCTCGAAATCTTCCTATACTCTCTGGGTCCTTCTTGCTTTATTCCGGTGTCATCCGAGTTCCTTTTAATGTGTTTTAACACTTTACAAATGTCCACATTATTATACTTATTCTTTTTACCTGGGCAAAGTCAAAGCCTGGGACTTTACTACCCCATCTTGTGTTACACTTTGAAGATTTTCTATTTCATGTCCTTTACACTTTAACCTTGATTTTTATTCCAAAAATCATATTCGTTTAGGAACACTTTTTGTAACACCCTTTCCAAATGTTCTATAAAGTTACCATTTTACCCATTTGTTTCCAAAATCACCTTTTACTCCATTTTCACAAGTGTTAATCTCATCCAAAAATACTATTAAGTTACTCACACCAACTTTTTAAGTGTTTTAACCCTTTAACACCTTTTTACACTTGAAGTACATTCTTCTTAATTGAAAACATTTTTAATTCTCTTTTAACTTCATTAATGTTGATATCTTTCCACATTACCAAGTTACACACTCTAGCTTTTCCATGTTTACCCAATTACACTTGAGATTACTTTTATAAGAAAATATAATTTCTTTCATTAACATGTATAGTCTTATAATTTCATGTTCATTATACCGTTTAGTCTCAATTTCATACCTTGAAGACTAACTTTCCAATTATTCTTATTTTATATTTAAACTCAACAAAACCTTCTCTAAACTTATTGATACATTTAATATAAAAATATTACAGGTTTATATGCATGAGAAGATGAATTTTAAACCCAAAAATCCTACTATATAATTTAAACATATTTATCATCATGGAAGATCATTATACTTGCAAAAGTACATTTTAAGGCATAAATGACATTTTTTATGCCCTCAATCTCAATAAATGTCCATTTTTCATAAAACCATCATTTTTGCAAGAAAAATTAATTCACCAATGTTTATCCAAATATGACATTATCTTTAAATATTTTATTTCATAAAATCTTTAACACCAATATTGCTTGAAACGCCCATTTCATAAAAATACCATCTTTCAATATTCCAAAATATTTAAATATTTACTTATTCTTTAATTTCAACAAATTATCATTTTCCAATAAAAATCACTTTATTTGCAAACATTTTATTTCTTAAAATATTTTTCATCAAATTTACTAAGAAATACAGCGTTTTCATAAAACATTAACTTTCATTATTTCAAAACCTTAAAATAGTTATCCATTCTTTATTTTTACCAAAAAATATTTTTTAATATTTTTATTCCATTAAAATGTTTATTGCCTTCTACACAACAAATATACCATTTAACTAATTACATCCTACTCAAATAGTCCAAATACAAGACTACAATGCAAAAATAACATTCTTACACTAAGAGTAAGGTTACTCACCTCTAATGGCTCTAATGGTGGTGTTGGTTAGGAGGAGCAACCCCCACCTTAAAAGGTGGCCCCAAGGGATTACCAATGCATCCTCCAAAGCTCCAAGATAAGAACTCCTTCAACTCCATTATAACCCACTTCATCTTTTTCAAGAAAATCATGAAATATGACTCCAAAAATTCGTAGCTCTTCATTATCAATGGTGGGAGAGTGGTGGTTTGGTGGTGGAATGGTAATGGGTGGAGGTGGAAGACCACCCACCTCCCTCTTTCTCTCTCTGACTCTCTCTCCTTGTTTTAACAATAATAAACCCAAATAACCCCAAACAACCCTTTAAGTCCAAAAATCCCATTTTACCCTTGCTAAACTGATATGAGCTCAACATCACACCAAATCAACGCTCCAAAACGTGACAACGCACAAGGGCAATCTGATCTAAAAACTCAACCAATGTCGTTCGAACGATTTAACATAGGTCATTCGAACGACTTACCCTACGTCATTCGAAATATGCTTTTAAAACCCTTCTAACGACCTGCTACTGTAAACCAGTATCATGTCGTTAGAAGCCATTCCTTTAACGACCCTTTTAACGACCAATGTACTGTCATTTGAACGACATCGCTTGTCGTTTGAACGACTCTATTTCTTTTTCTTTTCATTTTTCTCCAACTTTTCACCCATAATTCCGCGATATTTATAATTAACCCCTCCTCAATCATAATCAATCTATAATTTAATTAATTTAATGGGGCGGGATATTACAAACTTCCCTCCTTGGGGAATTTCGTCCTCATAATTCTCATTCCAATAATCCTAAAACTCATGGGTCCACCAAATTCCATCCTAAGTCTTAGGAATCCTCCAATGCAATTCATAGAATTCCACAGTACTAAGGTCGCCAAATGTTTAACATGAAACATTCTCTAATGCTCACCATTTCGTGAATCGAGTCACTACACATTTTACTCTGAGTATCCACTCGCCTTATGATCAAGTCCAAACCATTTCTAGCACTACCTATGCTAGTACCTAAGGCATACTGGCACCTCTTCAGGTGGACCCTTTCTAGCGATCAACCCTCACCCAAAGCAATCATGATATAACCCTCAGTCGTATACCACCACAAATCAATTTCTATCTTAGGACCGCACATCCTATGTCTAAAAAATTCCCAAGTTATCCTAACTATATAACTCGCATGAATTTTCTGATAACCATACCATGCCATTCTCTCGCTCCAAGGAGGAATAATTCAATCACATCATTATTGTACGCTCGGTTTACACCTTTCGCTGCATCAGTTTGATGAACCTAACACTACCTTTGGTGTTTCATCCTTGAGTACTCATTAGAGTCTAATTATAATCCACTCACCGTGGCAAAGCAACATCACATGCTAAGTTTTTCCTCGATTTTTAACATTATACTGCATCCTTAAATCATTATTTTGCTCTCCATATCCCGAGCCAGTGACTGTCGAGCTGGCCAGTCGAGGGTCTCCTAGTCAAAAGGGAGACTGATACTACGAGAAAACTGAGTGATCAAAAGTATAATCATTCGTACGCAAAACATTACACAATAATGAGAATACCTCAAAGGAGGGCACCCAATTATCGAGCTACTTTGACCAAACTTTACCCATCGCGCTCTCCCAGGCTCAACTTCATAGTACCATGGCATGGTACAAATCCGATTCACCACAAATGTGAGAATACTGAACCCAGATTATCAAAACTGAAGGAAATGCACTTGAGTCAAATATACTAGCAACCGTCCTGAGAAATTTATCCCATAGGCAACCGATCCTGACTTATGGAAGTGAACCTATACCGTATACTAGAAGCCATACCACTCACTCACAAAAATCTCACCGAGTACTACTTTTGGCCATATGCCCTGGCGTGGGTCACTAGCCGTGATAAATTGAATCTCGACTATTTATTCTCAATGCGATCACAATTTACGAATTAGTAGCCCTTGAGGAAGTCAATGCCTGACTTCCCTCTTTGGGATTAAGGCCCTACCTTTCACACCCTTGGCATAAATGAATCATATTCTGATTGGTGGATACTTCACGCCTTGTTGACATCGACCTCATCCAGAAAACTAGTGATGATTTCACCAACCTATTAGACCTAGGTGTTATATGCTTTAAAGGTTCTGACCGATGTCTCAAACTTCCATGGACATTAATTGGTTTAAGAGAAGCACTCACCTAACCGTGTCCTTTGATCACACTAGGGTACCACCAAACTTACCTTAGGTTTTCACCCACATAAAATTCACGCGAAATCTTCGTAACGACCACAATCGTCGTAATTGGTACCCTAAGGGTAACTAGTATCACATTGGGCTTCATATGCTAACCCGTACCAGCATGACAAAATGTTCCCATTACTAATCATTGCATGGCTAAGCTACTTTAGCATACATTGTCGACACCCTGACATAATAATCATGTCTCGACGCTATCCTTCCTTAACTGCCATTTTTAGATTTCCATGCATCATCATCGCTCTAACCTAAAAAATATATCATATTACATCCCGAAACCTAGTATTACCACACCCATACTAGTCATTCCCTGACTTTCGATCATCACTCATGAAGAGATACAACCACCTCTATAACTTAGAGATTACACCACCCATTTGTGCCGATTGGAAAACCATACCCGACACGTACACTATACGACTGTTAATTCAAGATCATCACATGATGCTCGACTTAATCATTACTAAAAATTTTACTGCCTCAGTTCCCCGGACTTAATTGGTCTCCTAAGAACACCGAACACATTTTGCGCAAAAGTCCCAAGGCCCAAAAAATTCTCATCGCCTATACTTCTATAGTCATAGGTGGACTCCACAAATCTTATGATACCCACGTCGATATTAATTGGTGCTCGCAAGGACACTAGTCTACGAGATTTTGGATTATCGTTCGCCATAATCATCAAATACCTCAAGACACCACAACATTCCATATTCATCCTCAATGATGCCACACAAATTTTTTTCCTATGGGCACCTCAATGTGCCTATGAACTATCCACACACTAGGATTTCCTCGCACCTAGCCATTACCTCGACGCCTAAAATGAGTCCCAACACTTAGATACTGATCTCACATTTCTTCCAAATGGTTGTGACTATAAGCTACATATAAACTATAATTAGTGCTACTATGGGTCATGGCACGATACAGGACATCGCTTGTAGTCTATAAACCTCAAGGTCAGCCTGACTCAATCCTCAATTGAATGTTCAACTATGACAACTAAATTTCCTTGTTATGCTAATATCATATAAAGTGCCAACCTACGAGTTAACAAGACTATGTAAATCTTAGTAGGATACGGGAGTCGGGCATTGCCTATAAAAACCAAGGCCCTTACCCCAGATGCCGCACGAAATCCTATTCCTCAATATCATATAGTAACCAGGGTATACCCAGCTTAAGTCCTCAACCAAAGGGGTAATACATTTTCACCTCAAAATCAATACTTGTGAATGCTATTCAGCCATCTAGTCTCCAGACATGAGATGCACAACCTTTACCACTAGGTCGTAGAAAATATTACTCATTATTTCCACTACAAGGTACTCTCACCACCAAAGTCATCTCAAAACACCTCTCACACAAAGATTATGGTGGTTGCCACTATTAGCCTATGCAATTGCATGTGTTCATCGAGATGCTATCAATTGCTATATCACCCTAAGGATCGAATTTGCCTAATTACCTCATCGGCAATAACTACCCATAAGTTCCATACCCAAGGGTTATATATGCCTTTTAATCCCAATTCATTGGTGTCTTGCTGAGACACCCTAACCATCAACCTTTATCGTGAATATATGCAACTCGTGTAACCTGCCCATCGGGCGTCATATCATTCTATCAACATCTTAATTGATTCTATGTCACCAAATTTTTAACGTAAGCACCTCAGACTAACAACTACGGTGTCAGCACTACAGGCTTGCATGGACACTTGTAAATTATTTACAATTCTAATAAAAAACATGAAAGCGATTAATACCATCAATTTAATCGTGTGCCACTTGGCACTATTCTTGTGTTAAATATGGATTTAACCAGTTACATTTCTTAACCACCCAGTTGCCCACTTTCTTTACCATTTTTCCTTATCTTATGGACATTAGTATATTTGAGCATTAACTTGTCCATTTCACCTTTACCGTAACATTTATTAGATTCATTCAAGTTAGTTTGTATTAACACATTTTATCACACAACCCACTACTTGACATGTCCCATATTTCCTTTATCTTTTCTTAAAATCTTCCTATGCTGCATACTTCCACGGGCTCCACACCGCTGGCTATGCACACCATATGCAATGGCCATGATTTATAGCTTTTCAACCAAGGGCTCCGAGCCCTTATTACTTTATTCTGGTGTCATCCGATTTTCTTTTAATGTGTTTTAATATTTTACAAATTTTCACAATATTATACTTATTCTTTACCCGGTCGAAGCCAAAACCCGAGACTTTACCGCCTTATCTTGTGTTACACTTTAAAGATTTGCCATTTCATGTCCTTTACACTTTAAACTTACTTTTTATTCCAAAAATCATATTCGTTTAGGACCACTTTGTGTAAAACCCTTTCCAATATTTTTATTTCATAAAAATGTTCCACTTTAAGTAAAGTTACCATTTTACCCATTTGTTTCCAAAATCACCTTTTACTCAATTTTCACAAGTGTTAATATCACCCAAATACTATTAAGTTATTCATGCCAACTTCGTGTGTGTTTTAATCGTTTAACACCTTCTTACACTTTGAGTACATTCTTTTTAATTGGAAACACTTTTAATTCCCTTTTAACTTCATAAGTGTTAATATTTTTTCGCATTACCAAGTTACACACTTTAGCTTTTCCATGTTTACCCAATAACACTTGAGACTACTTTTACAAGAAAATACCATTTCTTTCATTAACATGTATAGTCTTATAATTTCATGTTCATTGTACCCTTTGGTCTCAATTTCTCACCTTGAAGACTAACTTTCCAATTGTTCTTATTTTATGTTTAAACTCAACAAGACCTTCATTAAGCTTGTTTATACATTTAATATCAAGATACTACAAGTTTATATACATAAGAAAATGGATTTTAAACTAAAAAATCATACTATAAAGTTAAAAATATTTATCATCATGGAAGATCATTGTACTTGCAAAAGTACATTTTTAAGGCACAAAGGACCTTTTTTATTCCTTCAATCTCAATAAATGTCCATTTTTCTTAAAATCATCATTTTTGTAAGAAACATTAATGCACTGATGTTTATCCAAGTATGACATTATCTTTAAACATTTTATTTCATAAAATGTTTAACACCAATATTGCTAGAAATTCCCATTTCATAAAAATAGCAACTTTCAATATTTCAAAACCTTGAAATATTTACTTATTCTTTAATTTTAACAAAAAATCACTTTATTTGCAAACATTTTATTTCTTAAAATGTTTTTCATCAAAATTACTAAGAAATACACCATTTTCATAAATCATCAACTTTAATTATTTCAAAACCTTAAAATAATTATGCATTTTTTTTAAGAAAAAATATTTTTTCAACATTTTTATTCCATAAAGATATTTATTGTCTTCTACAGAACAAATATACCATTTAACTAATTACATCCTACTCAAATAGTCTAAATACAAGACTACAATGCAAAAATAACATTCTAACACTAAGAGTAAAGTTACCCACCTCTAATGGCTCTAAAGGTAGTGTTGGTGCAGGAGGAGCAACCGCTACCTTCAAAGGTGGCCTTAAGGGATTACCAATGCATCCTCCAAATCTCCAAGCTAAGAAATCCTTCAAATCCATTAAAACTAACTCCATCTTCTCCAAGAAAACCCCTAAATATAACTCCCCAAATTCATAACTCTTCATTATCAATGGTGAAAATGGGTGTTTTTGGGTTGAATACACCATGGAAATGGTGCGAGAGTGGTGGTTTGGTGGTGGGTGGAGGTGGAAGACCACCCACCTCCCCCTTTCTCTCTCGCTTTCTTTCTCCTTCTTCCAACAACAATAAACCCAAATAACCCCAAACTACCCTTAATAAAACACCCCTTAAGCCCCAAAATCCCATTTTACCCTTACTGAACTGATCTAGGCTCGACAAAACATCAAATCAATGCTCTAAAATGTGACAACGCATAAGGGCAATCTGATCTAAAAACTCGATCAATGTGATGCGAACAACTTAACCTACGTCGTTCGAACGACTTAACTTATGGTGTTCGAAATATACTTTCGACGACCTGCTACTGTAAACCAGTAGCATGTCGTTAGAATCCCTGATTCCAACGATCCTTCTAATGACCTATGTACTGTCGTTCAAATGACATCCCTTATCGTTTGAACGACCCTATTTCTGTTTCTTTTCATTTTTCTCAAACCTTTCACCAATAGTTCCTCCATATTTATAATTGACCCATCCTCAATCATAATCAATCTATAATTTAATTAATTTATCGGGGCGAGATAATACAAATAATATCAAAACACAATCATAAACATAGAATGCACTAAACATATTTCAATTATTTATAAGAGTTATCAACATAATACCCACTATATTTTAATTTATAACTTATCATGTCAACGAGTCTTATCATTACCGAACTCGTGTAATAATAGGTCCATCCCTAATAACACAACTTCTTATAATTTCCCAACAAGGTTGTACACCCTCTAATGTTTCTTACAAATTTCCCAAAATGTATACTCCGTCCCAACTTAATCTAATACAATCAAAACTAACGTTCAAGTTGTGATTACATCTTATAAAAGACAATTCTCATTCCATTTTCATATCGAATTCGCGTTCAAGAATGCTTATTAAACTTCAAAATATGACCATCATAAATAGAAATTTACCACTCTTTTTCATAGAAACAAGTCCCAACTTTATCAATTTCATTCAAAGATACTAACACAAGAAATTTTATAATTCTTCCCCTAATTAAGTTTCCAACCATTTTGAAACTCAAATCATATGGGCTTTACACTTAATAATTATGGGAGAAAGTAAAAGTATAATTACCTCTTAGACACAAAATTCAGAAATGATGAAAATTATGGCACTAGATTTATACATCTCTAGAAATGAGATCGATGCAAAAAATCGAGTTGGGTTCGTGCTTTGTATTTTTCCTAAATCTTAAGAGAAAGTTCCCTAAATTGAAGTTGAAAAATCAAAATTATGTGAATCAAAACCCTCAAAAACTCCTCTTGTAATCCTCCTCGTGTCCCCTTCCAGTTGCTGTGGCGGCCTAGGGCACCATTATAATGGCCTGGGACCCCTCTATAGAGGCCTCGAGGTTGGTTATGGCAGCCCAAACTCTCCTTTCTATCATCTTTTGATTTTCTCTTTGTTTTCTCTCATTTTCCTTTCTTTTCTCTTCATTTCTTCACCACCCTCCTACTAAATATACATACTAGCGGAATGCCCATGCCTGAAGGCACAAAAATGTTTTTGCAAAGTAATGAATGTGTAAATAATTGAAGTCACAAATTATTTTTACAACATAAATGTTTAAACAATTTTGAAAATTTAGGCAGAGATTACCCTGTTTATAGGTTTATCCACCCAATTTCATAAATAAAAAAATATTTCAATAACAAACAATAATACTAATAGTCCGTAACAACAATATAAAAATACTAATACTAATAGTCCATAAAAAAGGGTCAATTTGTTTAGGTTTTACAACTAAACCAGAGTTGTAACCTCTAATGTCCATTAAACCAAACAAAAAATGACCTCTATAATTTACGTTAACCGACCAAATTTAAGGTAACAATTATATAAGTCATGAACAAGTAGGACTAAAGTAAAAATGATACAATAGTATTTCATTTTCAATCATTGGTTCGAAAGCCTTATATCCAAAATGGGACTCCACCATTCAAACAAAATAGATTATGAGTTTGATCCCATCAAATCTAATCTACAACTAAAACAAATAACATTAATAGGAAAATTTGAAGTAATTGCGTTATCAGGTGATGCCAAATATTTTGCATCCATTAAGCTATAATACTTTTCATTTCAAAAACATTTTCAATGAACTGAATAATATTTTGAAATGGTAAAAGAGGGCAGAGGTGACACATTCCACAACTCCCATGTCTGAAACGATAACCGTTTCAAGTTCTTGTAAAGTCTTGAATTGTTGGCTTACATAACTAAGAAGTTTAATATGTTGTTCATAATTACAAAAACACGTATTCTTCTTGATGCTAAAAATCTCTTGTATTCTTATCGATGCTAACAATATGATATTTATATTATTGGTGGATGTAGATATATGAAGAGAATATCTTCACTAAAAACTAAAATGTGGGACTTTTTCCTCGAGCAGTTAGAAATGTTACAACACCATTAAAGACACTATTACCAATAAAGAAACCGAAAATCAAACTCAAATGTCTTTAGTCCTTGAGAAATACATAAATATTAGCTATGTAAGATAACGTCAATTATATGGAAACATCTATAGCTTTGTTACATTCTACTTTGTTACCATTAAAAAAAATAGGTTGATAAAAATCAGTGAATTAGAAAATTCTTGTAAGCAAAAAAATTACAAAGAAATATGCTCTCTTCTATATTTTTTGTCAAACTCACACTCATGGTTATACCACAAAATCAAAGATTAAAATGTTACCAAATTGAGATATAAACAAAATGATTATTTGGTGCCATACCTTATGGAAAATCCTGCACCGCACTTCCACCAAATTTTCCAGGAAGACCAAAAAAATATTAGTAAGAATGGGAGAATTAGTAAGCAAATGTAAACAAAATAAAAAGACTGTCTAGTTCGATTCGTGTTCTAAAGTCACCATGGAGTACAACATGAGAGAGGAATAAGCTCTTTTCAACATCTCATTAGAGTTGCCAAACATTTTGTTAGTGTTACGAGACATTAATATAAAAGTAAAGGTTAAAAATCAAATTTGTGCACTGTTGGGAGAAAGGCCATAACTTTTTTAACCATAACTCGGAATTAGACGATTTTGGTGCCATTGGATTAGTATCGTTTTTAGATAGCTAATTAAGTTTTGGGCTGCTTTCGGCGTTGTTCAAGGGGTCAAAATCAAGTTCAAAGTCAACAATTTCATTTATCATTGCTAGATTTTGTTCGGGTTAGGGCTTACTCATTAACAGTGACTTTGGATCAAATACATCTCTAGTGTATTCTTATGTGGACTGCACTATAATCTTTTTATGTATTATCTGACGACCTATATCTATGCTATAGTTATATTCGGTCATCCATATAAGTGTTATTAATTACTGTTAATAACAATCATATTCAGTTATCCATAAGATAACTCATAAACTACCTTACCCAAATTGACCAACCAACTCCTGTCATACCTTATCACCTAAAACCTACTAGCCCCTCTCATGTACGTTGCAGAATAGTGTACTACCCAAACCAAACAAGACATATCTTTCTAATATTTTAGAGTATTATAAAACACCACTACATTTAGAGTCAACTGAATTCAATCAAATCCATCATATTTGATTTGCTAATGAACTAAAAAAGGACAAAGTGAAAATCTCAGATATAAAACAAACACATTGACCATTAGGTTGCATGGCAAATTACAAGATGTTATACTAAAGTTATATACTGAGATGCACAAATTTATGCAATGTGAAATGGCAACATAATAAAATCCAATCCTAAGATACAATTACTTCATTACAATAAAAGAATAAACCAATGCAAAAATGTAGAAGATTAGGTCTTCCAGAAAACATTAGAATAAAAAATTGAAACAATTACAAAAGGTAGACATGGACCATAACAAAATATTCCATAAAATTGAAAGAACCAAAAGTAGGCATGTCATAAAATTTGTCAAATAAATAAAACAATCTTGACATTGCATATAATATTAATAACCAACTTTTTGAGGTATTTCAACTGAATCCACTTATTTATAAAAAATAGATCCGATTTGGTGATAGTCAAGTAAAGTAGTCTACCCAACCCAACCCATGAGTCTTTTATACATACCGAGATTATTGAGGATCTCTCATTGATTGGAACAAAGATGATGTTTCCTTCGGGGCGGTCTTGGATCCCCAAAAACAAGTCTCCTCCAAAAGATCAACAACATACTTTCTCTGTGAAAGATAAATCCGATCTCCTTTTTGAGAAAGAAACTTCTATTCCTATGAAGTATCAAATTTATGGTGCAATAGATATTTTTACATAATATCAAATTTAAATAAAGATACTAAAACCATATTATATTTAAAATTATATCACATTGTAATTACTCATTTTCAAAGGTTCAGTAATATGTCTTTAATAACATTGCAACATCTTTGTTAGAAATTGATGGCAACACAAGGAATATTGATTTCTCATATGTAAAAAATTCCTTCTTGCTCTGTCCCATAAATTTCTTTGATTGTCAGCATAATGTAGGTGGAGTGAGATGGACAATTTTACATGGAAAATGATGGACAATTATGTTGGGTTGTTGCTGAGAGTGGGTACGGATTGTGTAGTAAGAGGGTGCACTCATCTCTTATAGATTAGACAACACACTGTTTTGCCTTCCATTCATATCTTCTTACTTATTTTAAATTATAATATATACAACCCAACATAAAAAAGGACATACATATGGGTGTTAAACCATTTCAAATTTAAGAAACTTAGAAAATGTCCAGAAAATGAAGATTGGCTCAAATAAATAAATAAATTGTCAAAGTTATTTTCAAGCAGTTCATTATTAAAAAGAAATGTTAATATAATATGTGACAACTAAACAATGTTGGAGAAGAAGGTTATGCGTTTCTTGGTAGATACAAAGTTGTACCATTGTCTTATGTAAATCCACCAACATTCAATTTTCTCCATTTTCTTACTAATCTTCCTCTTTCTACTAAAGAGAGTCACATGTTTTTCATAGAAAAATAAACCTCAACATGGTCAAAAACAAATAAAACTACCAAATAAAAAAAAATCACACTCCAAGATATAAAAATAATAAATTAAACTTTTCATATATAGCCAAAGTGTTCCTTATTATGAAAAATTGGAAAGTTGAGCATCAATAAAATTGAACAAACTAGAGAAAGAAAACATGAAAAATACCTTAAAATGCAAATGCTAACACCAAACCATATCCCAAGTTCCCATGTCCCTATCGATTTCCCATCTCCATCATTTGATTTGTAACAAAAAATAAACAATAAATATAGTGTAAATAGTCACAAAAAGATTAAAAATGGGAAAATGAGACAAAACCCATACAATATGGACTAAGCATACAAAATTGAAACCAAATCTCCTAAAATCACAAAATTCCAAACAGAAAAAATAAAAAGAATAGACAATTGGAGTACATCTCTTATTCTAGTAGCTTAATATTGACGGCGGTGTGACGAATCAAGTGGGAGAAAAGAGATGGTGAGGGAAAAAAGAGGATAGAAGTGATAGAGTTTTTTTTATGGGTAGTGATATTCCCACCCCAAAAATATCTCCATAACACTACTTTCTTAAAAACACCACCAAAGTCAATTATACATCTTACTAACACCAAAAAAACTCAACACCACAATGTCAAACTCCAATATTTAAACATAAAATTAAAATATACTTCATTTTCTCATCCCCCTCTCTTTCTCTTCTCTTTTCTCTCTACTACTAACACTCCAAACCCTAACTCCATAACTTCACAACCAACCACATCCTCACTCCATAACCCACAAAATACGCAGGTGTGTATTTTAATTCTATATACTTGTGTTTTTCTACATATTTTATTTATATACTTGTATTTATAGATGTCTAAATTATAAACTTGGTATTTATACATGTCCACTCCATAATCAAAACCTAGTTTTCGTCCAAAATGAACTCGAAGTTAATGTTGAAAACCAAACCTTAGTTTTTATACGTCTCTTAAAACTAAATTCCTCACGGTCTCCTGTAACCGTAAGTGGTTAATTTTCACGGAGAAGTTCAGCCATGGGACTCATATTCACGGTTGAAGTAGACCAACAAAGTTTCCATAACAACGACCTAAGTTAGCCGTGAATATTTAATAACTTATGATTTGGATTGGCCCTAATTTTCAATAACTCACGGCTTAACTAGGCCATTGATTGCACCAAATCACGGAATTGGGTGGCCGTGTACTCCTTCCCCATTTAATTTGTTATGTTCAGATTTTAAATTCGTATTCCCATATTTTATTGGAGATCCATTAAATTGAGATAACTGGTAGACCACATGTGACTACGTTTGTGAATGCATCGGTGATTAGGTTCTAGGTAACGAGGTGTGCTAGGTGTACTCGTTCAATATCTAATTATTCATCTGTAATCCCATTTGTTTAAAATTAATTTTTTACAATAGCGTGTCAATTATTATTTATCTAAAATTCCCTTTACAATACTAATCTGTCGAATATTAATAAATTTATTTATTAGTTTTGCTTTTTCTCTGGATGATCTTGCTCACTAAGTTGCATTTCGGACCCGATACTGTGTATAAATAATTACAGAATATCGGGTACGAAATGCATCTAAGTGAGCAAGATCATCCAGAGGACAAGCAAAAATAATACTTAAATTTATTAATATTTGACAGATTAGTATTGTAAAGGGAGTTCTAGATAACTAATAATTGACATGTTAGGGTAAGAAAAAATAAATTTAAAGAAATGGGATCACAGACGTAACTATAGATATGAACGAGTACACTTAGCAAAACCAAGTCACCTACCACGGAAGGAGAAGGACAAACCAGAACCTAGAACAAGATGTGCCCTTACAAATTTATGGAAAAAAGAGCACCCAACTTTATTACTTTGTTAAAAAATGTGATTTTTGGGTCTTTATGCTTATTAAAAAATGTGATTGTTAGTGTTTAGCTTTCATTATTATAATTTTATTACAAAAGAAATTAATGGAAATTTCGTATTTCGCTGTTTCATTCAGGTGTGTGTGTGTGTGTGTGTGTGTGTGTAATTAACGTGTGTAAATTCAGTGACATGTCAAATCATATTGTAATTCAACCATATTTTGTCGTGGAAACAAAATAAACTTGTCATGGATTATCGGGTGTCATGGAAGCTTTAAATGTCATTGAAACAAAATAAACATGTCATGATTATTGGCTTTAAATGTCATTGAAACAAAATAAACATGTCAAAGATTATCGGATGTCATGGAAGCTTTAAATCTCATTGAATAAACATGTCATGGATTATCGAATGTCATGAAAACAATATAAACACTTTAAATGTCATGGAAGCTAAAATGTACACTATCTATTAGAATCTTATAAAATGTAGTACTTAAATAAAAATATCTCGATATATACAAATTATCGGATGAAAACTAAGATCAACCAAAATCGTGATTATAATATTACGGCCAACCCAAACCGCGATGTGCCTTTTCACGGCCAGGTTAGGCCGTGATATACCTTATTTTTCGGCCAGACTAAATCCCCACATACCATATTTCACGGCCAGGCTAAGCCGTGATATACCTTATTTGGCAGCTAAACTAAGCCGTTATATTCCTTTACTCCAAAACACCAAAAAATTACAACTTATTTCTCACTAACACCACAAACCCCAACCCCACAATTTGAACGTCCATTACATAAACCAAAATTAAAAATCTACTCATTTTTTCCCTCCTTCGTCTCTCTCGCTAATCTTTTCTTTCTATTACCTTTTGCATCTCTACATACTCAAACTAAATCCTTATTCCATCCTTCCAAACATAACCTGGTATGTAATCTAAAACTCTCTCATTTTGCATTTATGTTCATACATGCTTTCATTATTCTAAGAACCCCCAATAAAACCCTAGTTGAAAAAAAAACTTAATAAAAACTTAAATCTGCTTAAGTAAAAAGGTAATCTAAATGTAACAAAACTTAATATAAACTTAAACCTGCTTAAAACCCTAATTTCTTGAAAAAAATCAAAATATAAAACTGAGATTTTAGTTGTACGGTCACCCGTCATCATAGAAGATGAACTCTTGCGGTTTACTTAGGCCGTATAGTCTAATTTCACGACTATAGTTCACTGTTCAGTTTGAAACATAACGACATAAGTAGACTGTGGAATGGCCTATATTTCGCAGTTATGAAGGGTCATGGGTATTGTTTTTCAAATCTATTAAACATGTTAAATGCATGCTCCCAAATTTATTGATTTATTTATCTATTTCAATAAGTATTCCAGATCATAAATGGGGAGAGGGGGTAGAAAACCCATGACTGTGTCAGAAAGGAAAAGAAAACAATATAGAATTGTAAGTAAAGATGTGATTGGTGATGGGGTGGTTGGCAAGGATGTGATTGGTGATGAGGTAGTTGGTGAGGGTGAGGGTACCGTGGGTGAGGATGTGATTGATGATGAGGTGGTTGTGGGTGGAGTGAATTTTGGTGAAGGGGTTGTGGGTGAGGGTACCGTGGGTGAGGATGTGATTGATGATGAGGTGGTTGTGGATGAGGGGAATGTTGTTGAAAGGGTTGTGGGTGAGGGGAATGTTGGTGAGAGTGTTATTGTTGGTGAGGGGAATGTTGGTGAGGGGAATGTTCGTGAGGGTGATGTTGATGAAGGTGCTAGAGGGGATGGTAGATCTAGCATGTCAAGCGGTTCATCTACATAATTATCATCTGATGACGATGACCTACTTAGAGGGGAATCTTCTTCGGCCTCGGTTGAAAAGAAAAAAACGTGGACAAAACCAACAAGATTCGATGCAGAGCCGTTAGAGAGGTCCTCTCCTAATAACCTCGAGTTGTTAAAGTTTTTTCTAACCATGTGTCATATGGTATTTGGAACCACGATGAAGAACGAGGTATAATGAAGTGTCTATACTATTATAAGAAATTCATTGAATGGAATATTGATGAAGAGGATGAGCGGGTGGTGAATGTGGTAAAGGCCTTAGGATTATGGCCTTTGATAAAAAATTCTTATCGGTTTATTGATCATGTCCTTGTATGTGCATTCATATAACGGTGACAATAAAAAACTAATACGTTTCATATGCCATTCGGTGAAATGACAATTACACTAAACGATGTTTATCATTTGTTGGGGATAGTGGTTGATGTATATAGTGCCTACGGGGTGATCCTGAAGACGGCTACAGAACAAGCTACATCAATTAGGAAGTTTACTAAGTTGATCGGGTTAACGGTGAAAGAGGTTGAGGAGGAGTGCAAGTCTTTTCATGCGATCCGTTTTGGCTGGTTGATGAAATTATGGAAGGATAGGGTGAAGGAAATGGGTGAGAATGCAAAGGGTAAACACATAGATCAGTGTGCGTGGTCATATCTTATATTCATAATAGGGTGCCTCCATTTTCCAGACAAGTTGGGGACCCGAGTACCGATATATTACATTCAATCTTTGAATAATTTGGGGGAAGTCAAGGACAAGCATTGGGGAGGTGCTCTCTTATCCCACTTATACCGCCAATTGGGGATCGTGTCCTAGGAAGACATACGACAAGTTGCTAGATATCTCCCCCTTCTAGTGGTAATGTGTATATATACACTTTATCCTAATATATTTTTATTTATCATATTCCTTTTCTAACTTAAGATTCATTGATACGTAGGCATGAATACACGATCACTTTGATCTAAAGCATAGAGTTTGTAGGTCTGATTATACCACCGTCGAGCCCCAAATTTGTAGGTGGAAGGCGTAAATGGTTTCGGGTGACTCGAAAGAGGAATTGCTTGCTATGAGGGAGACGTTGGATGATTTAAAAGTTCATGATGTGAGTATCACTACTAACATTTTACTTACTCGATATGTTTATAATGAAGTTTACTGTTTACTTACATGATGATTCAAAATGTAGGTTGTATGGGATCCATGCAAAGAAAATGTTGAGGCCTTTTCATTACAGTAGATATCGTGGTACGCCGGTATTCTCATATGCTATGACGTTATCGATCCATACTATCCTAAGAGAGTGCTTCATCAAGTCGGCAGGGTCCAAACTATTCCACGCCTTTCCATGCGCTCGATTAAAGAAGAGAGGGGTCGGACACAAGATAGGTACAAGGTGGCGTATGATAATGAGAAATGGTACCAGGAGAACTGGGTTGACCATGCCCTCAATGCTGGTAGACGATTTACACCCATACGCAACTACCCTTGGGAGTGTGTTGAAGGCTACTTGGAGTAGTACAGTGACAGATCGCATCCCTTGGTCTGCAATCCAATTCACCGAAAGAAAAACCCAAGAATGAACGCTACGAAAAAACTGGTATGATACCTCACATCAACATTTAAGTTTTTGTAACATGTATTCGTATTATTAATTACATTCGTTGTGGCAACGTGGACAGGAGTCGGGTGTCGACCTAGCCATTAATATCTTGGAAGAGGCACTTAAATATCCAAGGGAAGAACCCTCGATCGAAGATTATCAAACGCTCTCTGATGCTGCTTGGGCAGCATGTGATGCCCTTTTAGAGGCTAAAGGCGATTGTGGTAGGAAAGGAAAGCACAAGGAGAGCGATTAACAAGACCCGGAGCGAGGAACGAAACGCCGATTCGACCCTCATAAGAAATGTGTGCCTACAACTACAAGGAAAAGACCGGGAAAAAGGAAACAACTAAGGAAGAAATATTCATGTTGGTTGTTTGAATAATTTTAATGGATAAACAATTTGTGGTTAGTTGTTTGGTTGGTTATAGTAAACAATTATTGGTTTGTGGTTAGTGAGGATGTGGTTGTTTGTTGTACTAAACATTTATCGTAGCTTTATTTGTTTCATTCATAATCGTTTCATTCATAATGTTGGTTGTTTATTGTAGTTAATAATGTTGGTTGTTTGTTGTAGTTAACAATGTTGGCTGTTTCTTGTAGTTAACAATGTTGGTAATTTGTTGTAGTTGACCTTGGTTAACCGTGATATGAGGCATACGACCATAGGTAACAATGTAATAGATATACACCGCCAAAGATAACCGTACCCATGCCTTTAAAAATTATACAAGTACATTGTATGATTTCCATGACCTTGGTTGACCGTGACATGAGGCCTACGGCCATAGGTAACCGTGTAATTTATATACACGGCCAAAGATAACCGTACCCATGCCTTTGAAAATTATACAAGTACACTGGATGATTTCCACGACCACACATGGCTGTGATATGAGTTCTACGGCTATAGGTAATCGTGTAATAGATACACACAACCAAAGATAACTGTACCCTTGCCTTTAAAAATTATACAAGTATACTGTATGATTTCCATGACCTTGGTAGACCGTGACATGAGTCTTACGACCATAGGTAACCGTGTAATAGATATACACGACCAAAGATAACCATACAAATGCCTTTCACAACCACTCATGATCGTGATGTGAGTCCTACATCCATGATTAACCGTGTAGTAGATATACACGACTAAAGATAACTGTATTGTTCATTTCACAGCTAAAGATAACAGTACCAATGCCTTTGAAAATTTTGCACTGTACATTCATATCTAATATGAATATCCAACATTCATATCCAATATTCAACATGTAAATTTTCAAAGAGACATTATACAAATACACGGTTCATACCCAAATTCATATCCAATATTCAACATGTAAATAAAAAGAGACATTCAATATCCAACACGATTGTTTGTAATAATCATTCACAAAAAAATACATATAATGTTAGAATTGCTTTACATGTAATGTTATAAAAATTATAATTCCCCACCCTGGTTGCTCATGATTTAGTCAAATCAACTTCGTCATCCGATTCAATCAAAATCGATTCATCCCTTGTCGCTATGTCTTTTGGACACAATCCCTGGAATATATTCAGGCGTTGTTTGAATAGATCTTCCCAGCGTAGTGCATCGACCGATGCCTTTGACTTCCAATTTGATGCAATGGGGTGTATGGAGAAATATCGGGTGCACTTCATAGTCACCCAATGATAATTAGATATGTTCAGTAAGTAAATAATTTTGTTATCCTCCTGAATATGTTTTGGACCCTCATCAAACGGCACAAAATTTAGGCATTGGAGCTTCGATATCAATACCACCATTACTTTCATCGCATTCACATTTAGATAGCCAAAATACGACATTATGAACCAATGACTCATCGTGATGGACTGCTTGAGCATGTTCAATCTACTTTCATACTCATCGATGTTATATTGTTTCATGATAGAGGCATAGAATTCCTTATTTTAATGTAGCTCAGTTAACATTTGACTATGTATAGCATGAGAGTGACTAAGAGATTCCCCAATACCCATCCCCCGGGCCAAGGCGGAGAAGCCGCAATTACCATCCCACCTAACTTCGTATATGTCATCCACAAAAGATTGGAAGAATTCCGGTAAGTGCTTCATATATAGCCTCTTGTAGGTGGACCATAACTCCGGTTTCTTAGCTGTATAAGGTAGCCTCGCATCTAACCTCTTGCCACAAAGATCACTCATATTTGTAGGATCCTTTTTCCCACGCACATGGGAATCTCTTGGTAGATGTATTTTTCTTCAAGGACTTGGGCATTCCCTTAGCCTTAACTGAAGTGGGCTCCATTAACAATGTACAAGATGGTTAAGAAATCTCCATTAATTTTTCTTGCATCATTTTCCACTTGGCATCCTCCGCTTCATTCCACCTTTTCTTTAGCAAAATCATTTCGGGTGTATAATCAAGATCACAATATATTGGGACATCGAGGAATATAGCAAGCTTCTTCCAATGAACGTCTAACGCTCATGTTGGAATGGCGTCACCCGTCTTCTCCCATCTGGCCAAATCATAAGTGCACGGAAGGCCATAGATTGTACGGATTTTGTGCCTACATATAATAGCCGTTAATTGAGTATTACCCACAAATCTAAATAAAACCTTCCTCGTATAATATCTCCCCTAGAATCAAATCAAGAGCAAGGTGGGAGGTTCGTCAACGTATATCTCCTAGCAATGGTTCGTTGTGCGTATGCTTTTTTGATTGCAATGACTTTTCGAACTCCAATCTAATTTGAGTCTCTTAAAATTCAAGTAGTGCATGCATACCTTTCCACACCGTGGCAAATGTCCCCTTAGAGCTAAGCAAATATTTTTTCAATTGTGCATGGGTGCCCTCGACCCTATTTGTGGTGTGGTTCCCCCGATGTTGAATCTTATTCTTCCATGGATGCACATACATGAAACAGTACCGCAACCACGTATTTTCAAGGTACGCAATCATACGAGGACATTGATGCTTCCAAGTTGAAAGAAAACATGACCATGATCTATCATATTCGGCATGTGTTTCTGACTCGACAACCCCAATCCATCCAGACATAAAGGACATTTTATCCGGGTCTTTTAATCCAGCTTTCAAACAAGCCGCTTCAATATTCTTCTGTACATGGAATAAACATAACAAAAGTTTTGCACTTGGAAAGACTTGTCTTACGGCATTCATGCATGACAATTGTCTATCAGACACTATGACCCCAGGCAAAGCTTCTGGATCATAGAGAGATCTCCAGTGTTTAAATGCCCATTTGAAAATTATCCTCCTTCTCACACCTCAAAAATGCAAATGCAATACAAAATGATTTCCCTATAGAGGTGACCCCAATCATCTCGATCAAAGATATGTTGTATCTATTTGTTTTGTACGTGCAATCAATCACCATAACAGAAGGGAAGAACTTGGCAAGTAAAACAGAGGTCGTGTGTGCAAAAAATATGTCTTCGACGGTTTCATTTTTCTCATGACGACAATGCCAATGCACATAATGTCTATCGAAAAGCAAATGCATGAGTTGTTGCATTACGTTCCTCCCGGCATGCTCCTTTATTCTCATCTTGTGTTTCACGTTTTACACGGTTGTCACCGAGGTGCAATTGTACGGATTCAATTATTTCAATGTGTGCACGACCTCCTTCGGACGAATATTATTAGAAACTAACTCCTTTGTCACATTCCATTCCTCCTCATTTAACCGCTCGGCATATGGGTGTGCAACTAATGAATCAGAGACCTCGTGATTATGTGGACTATAAAAAACTTTTACACCCCACTTACCATCTTCCATCGGGACACCCTTAAGTCTAAATGGACAATCACACTTGCGGGTGACAACATTACGCTTTCTCTTCTTTTCTGTTTTCTGTGCAATGAGATTCTTTCACATCCAAGAATGATACCTGGCTTTCTTCCCGATTTCTCCTTCTCGGATTTGAGTATAATCACGATAGCTTTCATTTTTAAACCAATCATTTGGCACCATTCTACCATTTTACTTATACTCTGGAATACATGTGAAGATTGAAAATAAATAATTATCCATTGTGTGTATATGACTAAACACTACAACTTAAAAATGAGTAAGAAAAAAACCAACCTCTTCGGTAGAAAATTGGGAGGTATGATCGTGACAAATGGCACCATGAGAAGACACTGTATCATCCTATATTGAAGAAAATTGAAGAAAAATATTTAAACTTAATAACACATTATGTAATATTCACCGGACATCTTAGGACTTTCCGGAAAAATTACAATGGGTATAGTCAAGTCTGAAAATTCATCCCGCAGGCAAGGATCGGTTGTGTTATGCACTTTTACAAAAGGTTGTTCAACAGTAGATTGCTCACACATACCCCTTGGAACTTCATCCCCCCATGGTGTACCTGATGATGATCCATCATTCCAAGTCGCACTAGCACTTGGTACGACAAGATTATCAATCTCCCCCAATCAATTGAGTTTATTATTGAGTCATCTAGCTGCAATTCTAGATAATAATAAATTGAGTTTAATATTAAGTCAACCCAAAGGTAAACCGTGAATAAGGTGATCCCGACCACGATTAGCCGTGAAATGCTTGAATTAACATCCAAGGTTAACCGTGAAATACCATAATTCACAGTTATGATAAACCGGAAACATGCATATAATGGCCAATCATGGTCGTGAATTTTCATCTTCTTCGGTTACGGAAAACTGTGGAAAGGCATATCAGCTTTTTTTAGTACTTCTTTTATCATATTTTTTAGTGTGTAATGATTGAATACAATGTACGTAAGTATTTAGTACCTCAAATGAGTCCAATGTAGGAGTGAAGTTTACACTTTGACCATCTTTTGTTTCTTTGGTTTTTGGGTCATCTGTGGTCATTCTTGTTGGGGTAGACATGTAAACAATGCAACAAACAACCAAACAAACTATCCCAAATAAAATGTGGATGATAGAAACAAGTTTGGATTGAGAACAACAAGGTTGAGTTTTTTAGGGTTTTGGCCATGATATAGGGTTTCACGATTTGGGTTTGAATTTTTTAGTGTTTATTATGTTTAAGGTTTCCTTTAGTGTTATTATGTTTAAGGGCATTTTAGACATTTTAGTAAGATTTTAAGTGTTAAATTTGTGGTGTTTGATAGTAGGAAAAGTGGTTTTGTGGTGTTATGGAGATATTTTTAAGGTGGGAATATCACCTCCCTTTTTTTTATAATCAACGAAGTGAACAGATTTGAAAGAGTACCATCATAAAAAAAAAATCAGATATAGAGACAAAAAGATTCGTGTATAGATTATCTCGTGTGCGATGTGTTGTGCACTTTGGGAGGTGTGATTAATTTGAAATAAAGTGAAAGTTTGAACGGGATACAAGAATTTGGCATCTTACAGTCTTAACGGGATTGTAACTTTTGGGATCTCATCCCGACCATTTATTTTTTGTAAGAGAATCTCAGTCGTTATTGTGCTTTTACATTTTTCAAAATCAAAAACCATGATAATTTATTATATATATATACACACACACACACACACACACACACACACACACACACACACACGCGGATGCCCGTGCCGAGGGCACGGTGATAAATTCCCCCCGTGATAAAATTCAGTCCATAATAACCTGCATTTTTTAAAAAACAAAAAAAATATTTATTTAAAAAAATATTTATTATAAAAAAAATAAAAATTAAATTAATAAAAAAATAATATGATAATATATATATGTATGCATGTTTAACATGCATGACAAATAAAAATATAGTATATTATAGGATATTATATATACGTACGTAGTGATCCCCTCAAAACCCTCCAACATCTCAATTCTATTTTTTCAGAGTTTTGTCCTTTCTAAAATATAAAAAACCACGTGTCATGAATTAATGACTTTGCCCAGAGGGTTTACTTCACCCTCCCATTATCTCACAACATAAGGCCATCTCCAATCCTTATTTCTATTTGTCCGTTTTTCTACCGTATAAATAGCATAAGCAAAAACAGAACTCCAATGGAGGTTTCTATATACAGTTGGATTTGATGTGGCTAATGAGTCAGATGGAAATTTCTATCCAGATTTCTACACGTAAAAATGCAAGAACAGTTAGAAGAATCTGACATGGAAAAAAATCAACCACCCAACGCCTTCTTCAGTTACTTTTTCAATCTCCCACCCATACGACACTTCACGAGATGAACTTTTATCCTGACAACACCGTTAAGTTTGCATATCTAATGGGAGTGGGTATTTTTGTTTTCATGATGTTCATTCCTTCTTCAGTTTAATGTGCGTTGGTCTTGTTGAAAATTAAACTTGTTTTTGAAATTAAAATAATTGGGCTTTATTAGTTTGTATTTTTGGGTTAAATGTTTGGGTTGTCTAATTAGTTAGTATTGGGCCTCTATAAAGTTAGACCCATTAAGAGTGATATTTTGCCAAGAACATTCTAGATCCATCTTGTGTATTGTGGAGAGTGTAAGAAATGGTAGATAGATGTGGAAGGTTCTAGAGATTCAATCTTGACCCTTGATGTAAATTTAATCTCCACCATTCATTTGAGTTGGAGGATAGTATAAATAGGGGTGTTGTCTCCACATTTTGTATCAAGCAAAATTTAGTGAGTTCTAATAAAATAGTTCCTTTCACCAAATAGTTCTCCACTCTTTTTTCATATATTTTGCTCCCTCCCCTAAATATATAAACAACCTCTTCCAACAAAGTGGTATCAGAGCCAAGGTTCTAAAATGGCTAATGGTATGGTTCCTTTCCAAATTCCCCAACTCGCCAAAGACAACTACAACCATTGGAGTATCAAGATGAAGGTGTTACTCGCTTCTAAAGATGTTTGGGAGATCGTTGAAAAAGGCTATAATGAGCCTCAAGATGAAGCCACTCTATCTCAAGCTCAAAAGGATAGATTAAAAGAAGCAAGGAGGACAGATCAAAAGGCCCTCACTCTCATTCACCAAGCATTGGATGAAGGTACGTTTGAGAAAATTGCGTTTGCCACAACTGCCAAAGAAGCATGGGAGACTCTACAAAATTCTCATAAGGGGATTGAGAAGGTAAAGAAGGTTCGTCTCCAAACACTTAGAGGTGAGTTCGAGTCTTTGCATATGAAAGATTCCGAGTTACTTTCAGATTATTTTGCTAGAGTTTTGGCTATTGTCAATCAATTAAAAACTAATGGTGAAAATATGAGTGACACGCGGGTGGTAGAAAAAATCCTCCGCTGTTTAAGTTCCAAGTTTGACTATGTTGTTGTAGCAATTGAAGAATCTAAAGATACAGATTCTATGGGAATTGATGAACTCATGGGTTCCTTAAAAGCCCATGAAGAGAGACTTAACAGGAAAAGTCAGGAGACTTTAGAGCAAGCTCTTCAAACAAAGCTTACTCTAAAAGAAGGAAGAGAATACAACAACGAATGGAGCCAAAGAGGAAGAGGCAGATGCCAATTTCGAGGAAAAGGCGGTGTGAAGTATTTCAACAATGAAAGGCAAAACTCATATCCAGCAAGAGGACGTGGAAGAGAAGGCAACACGAGACCAAGGTACGAAAAATCTCAAATTAAGTGTTATAATTGTCAAAAATTCGGCCATTATGCTTCGGAATGCAGAAGTAATTCGAATATTGTGGAGGAGAAGGCTAACTATGTTGAAAAGGAAAAGCACAAGGATTCGACATTGTTATTAGCATACAAAGGAGAACATAATGGAGAAAGCAAGATGTGGTATCTTGACACGAGAGCAAGCAACCATATGTGTGGAAAAAAGGACATGTTTGTGGAACTTGATGAATCGGTAAAGGGCAATGTTACTTTTGGAGATGAATCAAAAGTGCCGGTGAAAGGAAAAGGTAAAATTTTGATTCGTATGAAAAATGGGAAGTACCAATTTATTTCAAATGTCTACTATGTGCCAAATATGAAAACAAATATCTTGAGTCTGGGGCAACTCTTAGAGAAAGGTTATGATATCCACATGAAAGATCATAGTCTTTCTTTAAGAGACCAAAGAATGAATTTAATTGCTAAAGTACCTATGGCAAGAAATAAAATGTTTTTGCTAAACATTCAAAGTGAAGGTGCAATGTGTTTAAATGCTTGCTTTAAAGACATGTCTTGGCTTTGGCACTTAAGGTTTGGGCATCTAAATTTTGGTGGCTTAAAATTATTGCATAACAAAGGAATGGTTAATGGGTTGCCTCCCATTAATCATCCGGATCAATTATGTGAAGGATGCTTACTTGGAAAACATTCTAGAATGAGTTTTCCAAAAGAGTCAATTACAAGAGCAAAGAAGCCCCTAGAACTCATTCATACCGATGTGTGTGGCCCTATTACTCCTTGTTCTTTTGGCAAAAATAGATACTTTCTACTTTTCATTGATGATTTTAGTAGAAAGACATGGGTCTATTTCTTAAAAGAAAAATCAGAAGTATTTTTTTCTTTTAAGAAATTTAAAGCACTTGTGGAAAAAGAAAGTGGTTATGAAATAAAATCTATGCGATCCGATAGAGGAGGCGAATTCACTTCTAAAGAGTTTGAAAAGTTTTGTGAAGAAAATGGGATACGCCGTCCTTTAACGGTTGCATACTCACCTCAACAAAATGGAGTTGCTGAAAGAAAAAATAGATCCATTTTAAATATGACTCGAAGCATGTTGAAAAGTAAAAGAATGCCAAAAGAATTTTGGGCCGAAGCTGTGGATTGTGCCGTTTATCTGTCAAATAGAAGCCCCACTAGAAGTGTGTGGAATAAAACTCCACAAGAAACATGGAGCGGGAGAAAACCCGGAATTTCTCATTTGAGAGTATTTGGGAGCATTGCATATGCTCATGTGCCAGATCAAAAGAGGACAAAGCTTGATGAAAAGAGTGAAAAATACGTATTTGTTGGCTACGATTCACGCTCCAAAGGTTACATGTTGTACAATCCAATCAGTGGAAAATTCATCACCAGTAGAGACGTCAAGTTTGATGAAGAAGGCTCGTGGAAGTGGGATGCCCAGGAGGAAAACTATGACTTTCTTCCTTTGTTTGAAGAAGAAGATGAAGATAGCAGCAATGGAGAGTTTGAAGAGCCTGTTACGCCACCTCCATCACCACCATCATCCACTCATGGAGATCCATCATCATCATCATCATCAAGTCAAAGTTCACATGAAAGAGCCCCACGTTTCAGAAGCTTGGATGAAATATACGAGGTAACTGAAAATCAAAATGATATAACTCTCTTTTGTCTTTTTGCCGATTGTGAACCTATAGGTTTTGAAGAGGCCATACAAAGCAAGAGATGGAAGGATGCAATGGATGATGAGATAAAAGCAATTAAGAAGAATGACACATGGGAGTTGACAAGTCTTCCCAAAGGGCACAAAGCTATTGGACTCAAATGGGTGTATAAAGCCAAGAAGAATGCTAAAGGAGAAGTGGAGCGGTACAAAGCAAGATTAGTCGCCAAAGGATTTAAGCAACGGTATGGAATTGACTATGAAGAGGTATTTGCTCCAGTTGCTCGTCTTGAAACTATAAGATTAATTATCTCTTTAGCAGCTCAAAATAGATGGAAAATCCATCAAATGGATGTGAAGTCTTCTTTCTTAAATGGCCATCTTGAAGAAGAAGTATATGTAGAGCAACCCATGGGGTATGTTGTGAAAGGCAACGAAGATAAGGTGTTAAAATTGAACAAGGCATTATACGGCCTAAAACAAGCACCAAGGGCATGGAATAGTAGAATTGATCAATATCTTCATAAAAATGGTTTCAAAAAATGCCCTTATGAGCATGCCCTATACACAAAGGTGAATGGAAATAAAGATATGTTAATTGTTTGCTTGTATGTGGATGATTTAATCTTCACAGGAAATGATGCAAAGATGATCGAGGAGTTTAAGAAGGTGATGACAAGAGAATTAGAGATGACCGATATTGGGCTCATGTCCTACTATCTTGGCATAGAAGTAAAGCAAGAGAAAGAAGGAATATTTATTTCTCAAGAAAGCTATGCAAAGGAAGTTCTCAAGAAATTCAAGATGAATGAATGTCAGCCCGTAAGCACTCCCGTGGAATGTGGAACCAAGCTGTCAAAGCATGAAGAAGGAGAAATAGTGGATCCAACATATTTTAAGAGCCTCGTTGGAAGCTTGCGATACTTAACATGCACAAGGCCCGATATCCTCTTTGGAGTTGGACTTATCAATCGTTATATGGAAACTCCAACAATAACACACTTGAAGGCTGCAAGAAGGATCCTTCGCTATGTTAAAGGAACGATTGACTATGGATTATTTTATGCAGTCTCTAACAGTTTCAAGCTTGTTGGCTACAGTGATAGTGATTGGGGAGGAGACTTAGATGACCGAAAAAGCACAAGTGGGTTCGTGTTCTACATGGGAGACGTTGCATTCACATGGAGTTCAAAGAAGCAACCTATTGTCACCCTTTCCACTTGTGAAGCTGAATACGTCGCCACAACAAATTGTGTATGTAATGCAATTTGGTTGAAGAATTTATTGAAAGAGCTTAACATACCTGAAGATACGGTTGAGATATGCGTCGACAATAAATCGGCGATTGCATTAGCAAAGAATCCAGTTTTCCATGACAGAAGCAAGCACATCGACACAAGGTATCACTACCTTCGTGAATGTGTGGAAAAGAAGGAGGTAAAACTGAAGTACGTAAAGTCTCATGATCAAGTTGCCGACATCTTTACCAAACCACTCAAGCATGAAGTGTTCCACAAGCTACGAAGACTACTTGGAGTTGCAAAACCAAGTTTAAGAGGGGGTGTTGAAAATTAAACTTGTTTTTGAAAATAAAATAATTGGGCTTTATTAGTTTGTATTTTTGGGTTAAATGTTTGGGTTGTCTAATTAGTTAGTATTGTGCCTCTATAAAGTTAGACCCATTAAGAGTGATATTTTGCCAAGAACATTCTAGATCCATCTTGTGTATTGTGGAGAGTGTAAGAAATGGTAGATAGATGTGGAAGGTTCTAGAGATTCAATCTTGACCCTTGATGTAAATTTAATCTCCACCATTCATTTGAGTTGGAGGATAGTATAAATAGGGGTGTTGTCTCCACATTTTGTATCAAGCAAAATTTAGTGAGTTCTAATAAAATAGTTCCTTTCACCAAATAGTTCTCCACTCTTTTTTCATATATTTTGCTCCCTCCCCTAAATATATAAACAACCTCTTCCAACAGGTCTACCACTTTAGTCTGTAAGTTCTCTAACTTTCTCACATTTTGTTTCACTCTTCTGATAGTAATTATCATGGTCAGATTTAGCACCAAAAATGAAATAAATCACATCCTTGAACTAAACCGTAGGTTTGTCGACTTTTCGTTTGAAACTGCAAGGGAGAAAAGACCCCAAATTCAATCACCAGATCCGATTCTGTTCCCGCCTTTACGATGCCCTCCTGAAGAAGCGCTTTTAAAGGTCATAGTCCTCGGTGACAGCGGGGTGGGGAAGACCACATTGATGAATCAATATGTAAATAAGAAGTTCAACAATCAATACAAGGATACCATAGAAGTTGATTTCTTGACCAAGGAAGTGCAGTTTGAAGATAGGCTTTTCACTTGACAAATTTGGGATACGACTCGACAAGAAAGGCTCCAATATCTGTATGGGTTGAAAACCCTATTTGTTTTGTTGCTGAGTTTTTTTAGGGTATCGTTAAAAGTAAACCATTATATTTGTATCACCTCCTTCTTGTAGTTAACCAATTATATGTTTGCTTTATATACATTTTTTGTTATTTTTTTTCGAAATGATATTTGGCGGCTGACATGTTTTTTTAAGTTGTTGTCAACAAAATGAGAGCATCAAGTTTGAATTATTAGTATGTTTTGTTGAATGAAAAAAAAAATATTTGGTACTTTATTTTTAAGTTATTATCTCATTAAATAAGTTGTGTCGGTTCAACTTTGCGTTTATTTGAGTCTAATTTTTCATCCCTATAGGATGCGTGTAATTTCCAAATTTGCCTCCCTTAATTGTACATATGCATTCATATTTTATTTTAGGTCTTCTTTTGATAGTGATTTTTTGACTGATTGTTGAATTATTTTTTACAATTAACCCTTTTATATCATATCAACCTATTTATTAGAGATTTGTTTGCTCAGTGAAAGAAAATATAGTAAGACACGATTGAGGTATAAATTTCTTTCTTTGCTTATTAATGATCTATATTTTCATGGTGTGTGTTTTAACATGCTTATACTGAATTATGTGTTTGTGACTTCGTGTCTATGTCTATTTTTCCATCATCATCATCATTATGCCCTCTTCTCTCTCACTCCTCACTAACTAGCATCTGTTTTGTCTTTCTTTTTGTTCTTTTTTATAACAATTATTATTTTACTAGAAAGAAAAATTGGTATTCATACCCTTTTTTTAAACCCATAAACTACGAATTTATATCATTGGACTGTTATTAGAGTTAATATATTATTTCATCTTATTATATATACCTATGTACTGGTCCGCTCAAAACCCTCTAATATATCAATCTTAAATTTTCAGAATTTTTTATTTTCTACAATCACAGAAATACACGTGTTAGAATTCGCATTTTTAACATCAAGACGTTTCCTTTTTAAATACTTGGACTTCTCGCTTTTCCCTCCCTCATCCTCAAACAGTCTTTACCCTATTCCTACAAAATCATAAAAAGCTTTCACACCTCCATTCCTATTTTCTCATGTTTTTTTATTTTGTTTACAGGAATATATATATATATATATGTATCTGGAAGAGCTTGCTACATGCCCGTACATTTATTAACGATATTAATCAATTATTTGTTGTCTTGTGTCATTAATTTTCAATCAAATAATAAGGTCTGTCAATAACATAAGTAAAATACCATACTTATTTGTAATAAAATTAAAATTAACAATGAAATAATTTAAGAATAGAATTATTAAAAACGAGAGTATAAACATAAATAGACAATTATTTATTTCTATACAAAAATCAAATTAATTAATAATAACATTATTTATAGAAAAACTTGACACATGCCCATAACTTTTTTGAATACTTAATTTTGATAGTAGGTATCTTGAAATTAGTGTTTTTATTTGTGAGAATGAATTTGTATTTAATTTGTTATGGATATTTTCGCACTTAATTTCATTCCACTATTTGAGGCTCATAAGTCAAACACATACTGTATGTTGTTCGTAATTCACATGTATCCATTTCAATCACCACACAATGTATGTCTCACACATCAACAAGATCGCCAAAAAGTGTTATGAAAAAAGTTCAACCTAAAAAAATTCTTAAAAATTGCTAAGTTATCGGATAATAGAAAAATGACACCAAAAAATATTTGAAGTTTTTTTTTTTAAATATTTACTATTAACAACATTGAGAATTATACATGTTCATGATTGTGCCTACGATCACTTTTTTAAATACTAATACTAATTATATATTAGATTACATATTAGAATAATATATTTCAAAACACGTTACACCCGACCGTGCTTCGGACGGGTCACCACTAGTGTATATATATATATATATATATATATATATATGGAGAAGGCTCACCTACATCATGCTATATACATCATCCATGCATCACGCTTAATTACATGCCCTAAAAAACTTTTTTTTTTCAAATTTTATATTTTTCCCTTAAAATTAACCTTCTAATCAACCCATATGCAAAAAATAGGCCAAAATACATTTTGTAACTATTTTAAAAAAATCCACAAAAAGTGCTAAAAATACCTTATTTATAAGGGTCTGCGCCAGTAGTTTTTTGTGAATTTTTTAAAAATAGCTACAAAATGTATATTGACCTAATTTTTTGCATATGTGTTGATTGGAAGGTTAATTTCAAGGAAAAAAATATAAAATTTGAAAAAAAAAGTTTTCTAGAGCCTAGAATTAGGTGTGATGTACGGTGTGATGTATAGTGCATGATGTAGGTGCGCCTTCCTCACACATATATATATATATTGTCAACTTACACTTTGACCTGGTTTGGAGCTCAAGATATGCTTAATTACTGTTTTATCCCTAATTAAGAATTAATTAAACAAGTGCCTCTTTTATCCTTTGAATTATTATTAATTATTAAAAAATCATAGTACTTCATCTAAAATGTCCCCAAAATTATATAAATTCATCTTGATTCGTTGAATCACATTATTAATCAAAATAAATTATTTTCCAACCTAATATTCATATTATTCAATTTATAACAGGTCTTGAATTACTTTTTAATGAACATAAAATCCCCAAAATTCGTGTAAATCACAATTGGATTATTTAATTCAATATCTTGACATAGTAATTCATTATCAATAATTTCATTTTTTATTTTATTCTTTTCTCATGATATATATATAGCATTTAATTATCTATTTATTTATTAAAAATACATGGTATTACATTTTTCTAGAGAGAGAAAGAGGGAGATTGGAAGGATTTTGGTGTGGGAAACAAGTTGCCTTCGCCCGTTTATATAAGAGGCCAAGGGGCTTGTCAGTCGGAACCCCATAGGACTACCTATTGGAAGTTACCTCTTGGAAATACGTGTGCCCCCTCATTTTAAGTGCCCATGTCAAAAGGTAGGTGCCAGACCCTATCGGAAGGTACCACCCCTTAACTTTCGTTACAAAAAATCCTCAAAAATTCTAAAACAATTCAAAAATTCATAAATCTTAAAAGCTCAAAATCCCCAAAAATGCGCATATGTCATAAAAAATAATCAAAAATCAATATTAAACAAACATTAAAAAATCATGAAAATGATCTAAATCTCTCAAAAAATAGGAAACCGTTTAAAATACTCTCATATCATCATATATCTTTTTCAAAGCCTCTATACACCCTTTCGGTCCTCATAATAAACCTTGGCCCTCAAAATTAGGTTACGATCCCCAAATTAGTCACATACGCTTAGGTTATAAGAATATACCTTGGACCTTAGAATTTGGTCACGATCACCATATTGGTCGCATACACTTAGGTCCTTCTAATAGACCTTGGCTCTCAAAATTAGGTTGTGATCCTTGTATTGGTCACATGGTCCTCATAATAAACCTTGGCCTTCAAAATTAGGTTATGATCCCCATATTGATTGTATACACTTAGATCATCATAATAGACCTTGGCCATTAGAATTATTCGTGATCCTCGTATTGGTCGCATATACTTAGGTCTTTAGAATACCTTGGACCTTATAATTACATTATGATACCCATATTGGCCATATATATATAGGTCCTCATAATGGACCTTAGCCCTTAGAATTAGGATACGATCCCCGTATTGGTCACATACACTTAGATCCTTAGAATATATCTTGGCCATCAGAATTAGGTCGTGATCCCCGTATTTGTCGCATACACTTAGGTCCTTAGAATAGACCTTGTCCCTTAGAATGAGGACACGATTCCCATATTGATCACATACACTTGGTCCTAAGAATAAACCTTAGCCCTTAGTATTAAGCCGAGATACCCATATTAATCACATACACTTAGATCCTCAAACTAGGCCTTGGACCTTAGAATTGGGCCACGTTCCCCATATTGATGGCATACACTTTGGTCCTATGAATATATCTTGTGCCTCACAAATAAGTAGTGATACGCATATTGGTCACATAAATTTAGTTTCTCAAAATATACCTAGGCCCTTAGAATTAGTCTATGATCCCTGATTAGAAATATGCCGACAAAATTAGGCTTTGACCCCCCAACATGGACATAACACACCTCACCTTTAAGAATTAGGCCTTAATATTCATATCACACTCTTTAAACCCTCTAAATTAGGCCATAATCATTGTCCCACACTTTTCAACCCCTCAAAATTAGGCCATATCCCTTATCCCAAACAATTTAAGCCCTTACAACATAGTCACAATCCTCATAACACACTCTCCAAGCCCTCAAATTTGGATTCAATCATCACATGAATCCTAAGCCCTCAGAATTAGGCTACAACCCTCGTATACATTATCTAGGTCCTCAGAATTAGGCAATAACCCTCAGCATTATCATGACTCACATTAGGCTCTCTAAAAATCCCCAATCCTTTTTGTAACTACTAATACCCATTAGACACTCATGACTCCTATCAAGGGTCTATCTTTCGATGACGACCTTTCACTTATCATAATCTTTCTCATAAAAGGGGATTTTTAGACACCCCATCCTAGCACCCAAACACTCTTCCATAGGTTTCAAACAAGGACCTTCAATATCGGGCTGTTATCCTCCTTCAAACCTTGACCAAAGAATAACAATACTTTCCCCAAGAGTATTTGATTTTGGTCAAATATCAAACCCGAAAGTCCTTTAATTAAAAAAGCATTGATATTTAAATCCTCTTTTCAATGGTCCTGAATGTGAACAAGTCAAACTTATGGTTCACAAGTAATGGTCAAAAAACCATTTATGTATACTTATAGGTAGGACACCACACTTGTCTATATGAAGGAAGGGTTTCCTTAGCCCACAAGTTAGTCCCACCAGCAGATAAGTAGGCGTAGGACCATTCCGATCGACAGGTCCCCAAGGGAAGAACTAACTTTTTTTTTTCTCTCTTTAGGGTTGTCCTATATAAGGAATTCATTAAATCATTTGCATAGGACCTCAATTTCAATGTGAAAACCATTCTGAATTTAGCATACATCACTTTCACAAAATCCTCTCATACATTGCCTTAGAGTAATTTTCCCCACCTTTAACCACCACTACTACACCATCATCCACATATTAGAAATCAGCAAACAAAAAGCTGAAAACAGATTCTGAAAGTGCTTAAAGGTCCAAATCCTTTTACATTTTATTAGTCCAATAAGTGTCATTTTGCATATTTTAGTGTTCTTATTCCAATTATAGTTATTATATTCCATTTCTATTAACAATACTACCTTTTTACTATTATATATATCTTCAAGTCTATTTTTATAAACCAAATGACCTAAAAAGGGGGTCTCAACTGTAATTCCCAAATTAGAGTCTTCTCTTGTTTTTCTACGCTTTCACCACATTTCACCTACTTTTCATAAATCAAAAGAGGCACCCTAGATTTGGATTATGGGTTAGACCCAACCTTGTTCATATTACGAACTATGTGGACTTTGATTCCATTTTTGGCTATGTAGGCATCCTGAAGTTATTTTAGGATTTAATTCCATTTTTATTTATTTCATTTAGTCTATTTACATATATTATTGTCTCACTCATGTATTTAGTTATATTAAATTTATCATCCCTTTATCAGCCCCATATACGTGTACTCACTTTCCCATAGTGAGATTACGATTTTGGGGCATGACTCACAATTTGAGTCATTCTATACATTTTTCTTAGCATGTTATTCATATTTAGTTAGTTTTTATCCTTAGTAGCATTCATACCCATCTTTCCCATGATGAGGATATGATGACTCCACACTTTTCTACCTTCCCCCTCCCCCCCCCCCCCCCCCCCCCCCCCCCCACACACACACACAATTATACATCCATGCATATATTCACCTTGTGCACTTTGCATGCACAATACACTTTCCACATATACATATATTCATGCATTTATGATAAGGAGAACATTTTGTATAACCCATGAGAGACCGAAAGGGTGGAGTGGGTACCTAACACTTCCTACTCCATAACATAGTACCCGATCCCATATCTCATTTGATTTCACATGCACTAGTTGCCTTTTTAGCTATCTCCATGGAGGCGACACCCTCCTTTTCTTGTTTTGGGTGAAATAGTATAACAACTCTGATCTCAACACATTTACACACCTCACATCGCCGACTATGGGCATTTATATCCTATTTCCACTATACACTCATGGGAGCACCACTATCAAAAGAGTGCATGCCTCGCTAAGAAGGCCTAAGATAGCCATGATGGTGACTCTCTTGGGGAGATTCCGAGAACTAGGATGTATTTACACATTTTTTTCTTATCTTATATCATTTTTACATATGTGTATATATCTTCTCACATATACACTTACTTATCTCATTTTCTCTTGTATATGCTCACATGTTTCATACACCATGTTCATATTATGTCACCCGTATATATTTATCTCCATCTCATGTGCATACTTATCTCTTTATCACATGTATGTTCCACTTTTTATTTCACATGCTTCATTTCACTTTTACATATTTCCATGTTTCACTTTACCTATACATTTTTCCAAGGCTTACTTGACCATGTATTTAAACAGTTCTCCCGCATCGTAACACTCGACCGAACTCATAATAGGAGGTATATAATAGGAACATGTTCATGTATATCGAGTATATCGAATTATCTCTCACACATACTTTTACCATGCGGTATATAGAGAGGAAATTTATGTATGCTCGGGTATATCAAATGGGTTCTCCACACGTATGGATGAATTATTTTCCCAATAGGAAAGAGGTATATCATGGAATTCACTCCAAAGAATGGAACCCTTATAATAGCCTCCCATGCATAGCCCTCATATATATGTCTTCTCTAGGACACTCATATCTAGATTACTGATTCCAACACAAAACTCTGCCGAAATTCTGGGTTATCTAAACGCTCAATTTTATGTTATCTTACATTTATTATCCTTAGAGCGGTCATATATACGCGTACTCACTAGAACATTTTGTATAGAATATGAGAGATCGAAAGGGCCGAGTAGGTGCCTAACACCTTCACATTCCGTAACATAGTCTATAAGCCCATGTCTCATTTGGTTTCACATGCACTAGTTGTCTTTCTATATATTTCCTTGGAAGTGGCTCTCTTTTTTCCTATTTTGAGTTAAATAGGATGGCGACTCCGATCTCTACACATTCACATACCTTATATCGACGACAATGGAAGTTTATATCCCTTTCCCACTATACACGCATAGGAGCATCCACCTTTGAGAGAGTGTGCACGCCATCAGAAAAGGCTGAGATGGTCACGCCTTGTATCCCTAAATCCTTTTGCAACCTCACTATCTTCAACCCAATTCGGTTGTATAAAAATACACACAATTAATTCTCATAAAACTTCCAAATCAAATCCCAAACAACATCTGATCAACCCTAAAGATGCCAAATTTAAATCCTCACATCTTAGAGTCAAGTTCTTATAGAAAATATAAATAAAAGTTATAACTTTTAACATGTCTTGATTACAGGTTCATTGTCAAATTTAGTTACACCATTATTACATATATTCCATATTAAGGGTGTTATCAAAGAATAAAAATCATTTCTACAAATGGGTTATAATATCAGTAATCATATTCACCAAAAATTTATTATACATTTCAATAATAACTCCCAAATATGATCAAATTCAATTCGAGATAACAATTCACATCTTCACTCCATATGAGGCCAATATAAAAACATGAATAATTACAAATTATCATCCTAGAATTATTTTAATCCCAAATAATTCCAATAACAATCAATACATATATTGGTTTTAAATTATACTATGATAAAGTAAGATATTTCTTGCTATGTTACGAAGGGTGTATGATCTCCCCTCTTCTGATATCTTAGTTCCTCCCAAAAGACCTCCTAAAGCTCTACCAAAATTCTGATTCTTCTAGGGTTTATGTTTTGAGTTTAATGTAATTAATTAATGAGGGAAAACATAATTTATATACCCTTAATACATAGTCATGCTACCCTACTAACCCAAAACTTACCCTAAGAGTATACATACCTTTTGGGTTTAATCCAAAGAAGTAAAAATACATCTTGAGGCCTTTGTACCGCCTTAGTGTCTGATCCAAATAATAATGTATTGCAGTATAAATTAAGTTACACAAATTAATATGAAAATACTGGCCTGCTGATCTGAAGTGAGGTCTTTCTGAAATGGAATAAAGTGCAATACCTAAGTCAAATGGTTCACGAACACACAGATGGAATCATATCCTCAATGTGACGTAGGCAATCGAGTAATAAAATCCATGGAAATGTTCTGCCATTTCCACACTTTTATCCCAATAGCTTGTAGAATACCCGTTGGTCTCTAATTATCTACTTTCATCATATAGCAAGTCATACACTTGGAAAAAAACATCACAATGTTCTTTTTCATGCCTGACCACTAATATTGGCGCTTCATGTTTTGATACATTATATCCCCTCCGAGATGTACTACAAATTACAACCCACGTGTCTCGATCAACACCACCTAATTTAACTCCTCATCCTCGGGTACCATGATAAGCACCCAAAAGTGTACATTTTATACCCCGAAAAGACGTATTTTAGTTACTAATTCTCGATAATTAGGGTCTTATATGCGTAAATATTTAATGTGCAGACTTGATCGTCATTTTTAGAGTTCAAACGCTTATTTTAGGGAAAATGGGCGATTTATGGAGCTAATTCCCCAATCTCGTACCTTACCTGAGCTTAAACTTAGCCCAAACTGTCACCCGAACCCCGTGTGTGCGTTATGTTTATACTTTCAGATTTTTATTTGATTCGTTTTTATTTTTACATTTATTTAGAAATTTCTAGGATTTATTTTCTATTTTTCTATTTCTTTATTTTTATTTTTATTTTTATTAGTTTTTACTTTTTATCTTTATTTTGTTTTATTTTATTAGGATTAGTTTTTAGGAATTTATTTTCTAGTTTTATTAGATTTTATCTTTCTTTAGTTTTATTATAGTAGGATTATATTTTTAGTTTTAATAGATTTTTATTTTTTTATTTTATGTCTTTTTATTTTTTATTTAGGATTTTTTTTATTTTTATTAGATTTTTAATGTTTATTTTTATTTCTTTTTAGTAGTTTACTAGATTTTTATTTTTTAGTTTAGTTTAGTTTTTATCTTTGTTTTACTTTTTTTTATTAGGTTTATTTTTATTATTTATTATTTTTTAGTTGGGTACAAACTAGTACACACACACACACACTTAGCTACACCTTACTCACACCCAAACAAATCACTCACACACACTATCCTAACCTACACTCACATACACCTCATCAAAACCCTCACGCTCACCTTATTATCATGCACTTCACATACACATAACACCACCCACTTCATCTTCAACCTTCACCCAAAACCCATCTTCTCTCTCTCAGCCACAACCCGAACCACCTGTCACGACTGCCCCAACCTGTGGCCTTAGTCCGATGACCTGAACCAAAAACCCGAAAAACTCAACCTGCGACTTCACCTTCGAACCCACCTCTTCCAAACCCGAACTCATCCTACCAGACCTGCTCAACCCCCACCCGAAACTGGGAACTTCCCTTGACCCATTTCATTCAACCTCTAAAGCCATACCCGATTCCACCTGCACAAACCCAAGACCCATACCCACTTTCAAACTCAAGACCCATTTCTCTTCTTCCATACATAACACGATTTTAGCTACCAAGACTAAAAGCCAACATCTCAATAAAATCCCACATGTTTTAAACCACCATTTAACCATATACCCAAAATACCCTCACCCCCCTCACACTCTCATGACCTCACACAATCCATGCACATTTGTGTATTTCCCTATTTTAATCCCAACTTAGCCTCACACCCCTCATGTCCATTTAATCCCTACCCAAATTACCCTTATCTCCATGGCTACTATAAAATGAATAAGAAGACCCATTTAAGAAGTATCTCCAAATCAGTTTTTAAACTTTGTGTGATAAATTTCTCCTTACTCCTTTATGCTGATTATTTGCATTTTTAGCACATATATCAATATAGAGGTGTGTGATGAGATTTATCTCTAGGATGAATTCCACTCCACCCCTCTATAGTGGGCTTTTGCATTTTTAGCAACTATTTCAAAATTGATTGATGTGGTTGAATTCATCCCTTATGAGAGGTAAATTCTAATGCATTCCTTTATGTTGAGTATTTACATTTTTAAAAGATATCTCAACATAAAGTGATGATGTAGAATTTATTTCCTTGGATTAGTTCTAATGTACAATTTTATAATATTAGGATTTGCATTTTTAGCAAATCTCTTTTATTATTTATGTGTCCATTATGAATCCATCCATTATCTTGTAATTAGTTTAGTTTTATTTCTTTTTACTTGTAGTTTTTATTTTAGATTCAATAAATATATTAGTAAGTGATTGTAATTGAGAGATTATTGATGTAATTTATGAGTACATTCCAATTCAAGGCTTAAATGAGTTTGATCTATTCCTCTCTTATTACTTTATTTTAATCATCACATGCTTTTATTTGTTTATCTTATATTTTTGGATAATGATTATTGAGGGCTAATCTCCCTTTCCAGGGAAGAAATTTTGAAGCCCTCATGAGTCCAATTTAGCTAGTTTACTCTTTAGCACAATTTTATTATCTCATTTTTCTTAAATTAGCTTTTACTTCTTAGTTAGTACTTTAAAAATTAGTATAGTTAGTTAATTAATAATCCCTTGAAAAATTCATAAAAAAAATATATAAAAAGAAAAAATAGAAAAGTCATAAAAAATAATAATATGCAAATGATTTCACACTATTCTCTTCTCATATTTTGTGTTTCACCCTTAGATTTAAATTGACTCCCTTACTTACCCTCTACACTAGTTTTGTTAAATTTTTGTAGGTTCAAGGGAATTTTGATGGAAAAGAAGTTGCAACAATGACAAAATACACAATATAGACGCAATTTTTTCTCTATCATACCACTAATCTATTGTGGAACTGTAAACCCCCATCCGATCCAATCGAATAAGATGGTTCCCCTCTGTTAACAACTCCCTGACCTTCTCCTGACAAGAAAGGCCCATTACTTGTGCCTTCACAAATCGAATAATGATCTCAGGTGTGATGGTAACAACTACCATATAGGGATGTCCCAACTAATCTGTTGTGCCAAGAGAACCCCAGTTCGACTTCTAAATATCCAATAACATAATTTTCAGCCTATGGCTCAATGCATATTCTACTACGTTCCCCTTTCTCTGGTGATATTGGATATCAAACTGATAATCCTTAATTGACTCTAGCCAATGGTGTCTTTTTCGTGTTCAAATCATTCTGATAATGCAAGATTTATGGTTCGTAAACGAATGAAGCCTCTCCCCAACAAATAGTGCATTTACACTTAAAAATTAAAAATAACTACTGCTAACTTCAAGTCTTGGGTGGGTTAATTCCCCTTATGAGGCTTAAGCTTTCAATAAGCATACGTTATATGCCTCTCTTCCTGCATTAAAACTCGCACTAAGTCCTTATAGCAAGACATCAGTGTAAACTAAACAGTCCATCCCATTATAAGGTAAAGAAAGTACGAGAGTTGAAGTCAACTTATTCTTTGACTTATCTAAATAATGTTGGATAAATTTATCACAAATAAAAATTACCACCTTCCTCCTTCAAGTTTGTCGAAGGTCCGACTATTTTTTAGAAGCCCTGGATAAATTGATAATAATTACCTTCCAGAGGGTTTTCATCTATCCAACATTACCGACACCTAACTCGGGTCCATTGACATCCCCCTCTAAATCATTATATGACCCAAAAGTTGCACCTCCCGTAATAAAAATCCACACTTCTCAAACTTAACATAAATTTGGTGGTCTCGTAGTGTTTGTAGGACTACCCACAAAATGCTGACCATGATTATTTGTAGTTGAATAATAAATAAGGATATCATCTATGAACACGATGATAAGCTGATCCAAATACTCCATGAACACTCAATTCATTAAGTCCATGAAAATATCAATTGCATTGGTCATCCTAAATGGCATAACCATAAACTCATGCGACCCATATTGTGTATGAAACAAAGTCTGGTATACCAAATACGACCTTGTCCTATAGTTGGACCCCCTGTCCAAGGCGACCAGTGGCAGACCATCAGTTTGTGAAAGTTATGACTCGGTTGTGGACCCATCACGAAGGTTCTCATCCTCATCCACAAACTTATCACAAGAAGTCTCATCCTCATCTCAAAACACGGTCAATGATATCAGTATCAGTGGTACTATGACTCAAGTCCCCTCGGCCTCGTCCATAACCTAGAGGTCGAGGGACGAATGAAGACTCTACTTAGCATGACAATTACTGTACCATCAGACCATCAAACTTGATAACTCGACCTCAGCCTAGCCCAGACGGCTGACAGTTGACAGCTGTCATAACGCGTGGATTGGGGCACGCATGGAAGAGCGTGCATGGGTTACAGATCCCATATACACAAAATTTTATAATCATATCTCCCTCACACATGAGGATATATTTCATCATCATGATCTACATGTGCCATTTATAGGTGGCTTTTCCTTATTGGCAAATACACTCTACACATGCTTACTACATGCTTGGGGGGCACAATACACCCCCCAAACACTATATATACTTGTCTTATTCATCAATATAAAGGATTGAAATATTGAAACCCTAGCCAGAGCTCTGTTACTATCACAGTAGAGAGAGAAAATAGTGAGAATTGTATCACTAAGGCGATTTGTGCCCATTTTATAGTAAAATTCTTACTATCTTGCATAGTGGAGTAGGTCAAATGACCAAAACACTTCTTTTATAGTCTCTTTCCTCATTACCTCACCTCCTTCTTCACTTATATACCTGTTTAAACACCATTGTTGCACTTTCAAAACTATTCTGGATTGAGCTCATATCAGATTACTTGTTGATACTATATCTGGTAACATCAGTTGGTGCCGTTTGTGGGAAGCATAAATTCTTCTTCTTCCTCTCATTTATAGTTTGTTCCTCACCAGATTCTCTGGTGGTGATCCAGGTCCACATTTGTCTGGACCTAAATCACCATTGAAAGAGCTCTGGCCGAGTTATCCAAGCTTTTCTCTAGTTTATTCAGCTCACTAGGTGCACCCATTTCCATTCTATTCATCTGTCGAAATTAATGGCTTCAGACATGCCACAAGGCGCTGGCCCAGTTCCATCTAGGCACTTCCTCAGTCAGAAATGGATGAGGTCGTCGTGGTGCTGCACTCCGTGGTGGCCAGCCAGGAGAAGATGCAGGAGAAAAATTTTCTTTTAGAAAAAATATCTTAACTAGACCCACTAGCACGGTAGGGGAGATGATAACTCCGATTGTTAGGGAGGGTGGTAGTCAGATGACAGGGGGACCACCCTCGGCCCCATAGTAGGAGGTACCGCAATTACAAAGATGAAGGGATGTGGCCGACCCTAGGTGACTGCGCCTAGGAAAACAAGGCCAAGAGTTTCAAGACGATCAATGTGATGATGAAGAGGAATACTGGGTGATAGAACTTTTTCTTTTTATCAAATGGCGCCATTGCCAATCTTTGGAGCTCGAAGCACTTAAGAGGATTTTCCCATTTTGTGATTCATTTGTATTCTATTTTTTATTTTCGTACCATTTTTTATTATTTTAGAAGGCTTGTATTAGGACTTTATTATTTGGCTTGTATTGCGGTGCTTGGAGACACCATTTATTTTTTATTTAAATTTGTAATAATTAATTGCGAAGAAAAGCGTGATAGGGAAACCGGACAAGGTAGAGAGAGGGCGTCCAAAAGTGAGGATTTAGAAGCCTCTCTACCTTGTGTTAGTAGGACTCCCGGGGCCGACTGCGATTGGCGTGATCTCCCCCCGGTCGATCCAAATTTTTCAGCACCCCACAGTGTAAAAACCGTGGGAGGTACATTTCGAAACCCTCACGCCTCTCCTCTTAGCGAGTCAATTATTGTGTGTGATTACATGCTCTTGTGTGATTTTATTCTCACATTTATCTTTTGAATGGTGTGATGAATTAAATTATTAAGACCTACACTCGGTCATTCACGTGAAGGGATTTCATCACCCGACTCACTTGCTTACCATTGTGTTCTACCCTAGCCATCACTAAATATATAATCCATCAACTAGGTAGCCCACTAGGAGAACATTTTTGAAAAAATGATCACTGAGATAAATTCCATGATTTTTATCTCCCGCGGATTTCATTAAAATTTGACTATCCCTTTCATTAATTTTCAAGATAAAAATTGGCTCTGTACTAGTTAGGATTTTTCCTTGACTTGTGTGTGTCCAAATCAATTTTTAGGTAGTCCATTTTTAGTGAGTTCGTTCAAAATTCAAGAGTCCACCTATTTTTCCCGCTCCTTTCTTTCAACAAAAAAAAATCCAAAAACATTTTCTTTATTTCATTTTCTAAAAGAAAAATCCAAAAACATTTTTTCCTTTATTTTTCAAAACTCACATAAATATTTTCTTTCTTTTTCAAAATATCCAAAAAAAAAGAAGGAGAAAAATCTAAACTCCAAAAATATTTTTCATTTTCTCTTACAATTTTCAACAAAAAATCCAAATATATTTTTCTTTTTCACCATATTTTTTTTAAAAAATCACAAAAGTATTTTCTTTTCTTTTTCACAATATTCAAAAACTCCAAAAATGAAAATCTTGAAAATAAGAATAAGGTCTGTGATCGATATTTCTTCACCCTCACCTTTGTCAATTTTATCCAACATGACTGACGCTTCAATCCTATTTTGGGATGATTATCATCACTCGATTTTTCTGTTGCCCCGTACTTTCCTAGTTCTTATCCTTAGCGTAAGATCCCTTCGGTCTGGATAACGATATTAAACTTAGCGCTACCAGGAGGTAGCCCGTTGTTTCTTGTATGAGTCTCATCCTATTTGGGAGTGGTGTTTCACACCACCCAATGCCGTACAATGTTTATAGACTTGTACACCTTTTTTTCTCTTATCATTTATTCATGTTTATTTTTGGTTATATCTGTCCACTTCATTAGCGGTTGATTCTGGTAATCTCTTTCCTACCTTCTGCTCTCAATTTTAAAATCATTTAATTTAACATCGAGGACGATGTTCTTTTTTGTGTGGGAGTGAGAAATTTTATCAAAATCGTACCTTGTTTGAAATTTTTTGATTTTTAAACCTGATTTTTAAAAAAAATTGTGCAGTTTCTTTCACCTCACTCATTGATGTGAATTTTCTATCATCCATCTTTTTAAGTCTAGGAATCAAGCTAGAGGATTCATTTTTTTCTAAATAGCTTATGTAATACATAACAAGGCATTTTGCACCATGAATTTTTAGACTCAACAAAATTTGCGCACTTATCAAGTCACTATGGTTTAGAGTTGAAGAGTACTATAATTCTCAAGAGAACCTTAAGGATCACTAGTAGAGACTTTAGCTTGTGAGATTCGTGCCTTTCACCTTTCAGAGTGTTTTACATAATCTCCGAGTCACAAGTTGATTCAACTTCGTTGGGTTTGCACTTTAAATCGTTGTATGATCTCATTATTTTTTCATAAAATTTTGGCTTGATCAACGAGAACGGCATCTTTTTCGATTTGTAAGAAACGCGTGTCTTAAAGTTTGTCCCGATCACTAGATTTTCTTCCATATCGCATTCTCATTCATTTCATCCATTACTTTCCCATATTATCCCATATTCACATATATTCCCCTCACCATCCATACACATTCCCCACTCTAGACATATATCATGCACCATTTTTTTGAGAAAAAAAAAATGTTTCCAAATTTAAAAAATCTTCAATGTTGAGAGGATAAAAAAAAAGAGAAAGAGAGAAAAAGAAAAAAAAAGTAAAAAAGGAGAAAATCCGTTAAAGAGAGTGTTTGCATTTTTAGCGAATATATCTCCCAAAATCGATTCAGATGGAGAAAAATTAAATACAAATCTATGTTGGGGTTATTTGTATTTTTAGCAAGATTTATCCCGTACATTGATGAGTATTTGGAAAAGAAGAAAAAGAGAAAGTTGCAGTCTAGAAATAAAGACATCAGTGCCTAAAGTGCTATACACTCTTACCATACATCCATCACTCATCATTCATATCATCCATACATTCCATCCTTACCTCATCATATCCTTCTCATATCATCTCATTTTCCCCTCACCCATATACATCCATATTTTTCCCTAGGTGTTCGGGTAAATGAAAGTCAACGTGGTTAATAACTCAATGTTCTCACTATAGTGATTAACATTCTTTTCATGAGATCAGTTTCTTTTTTAATGTTCGTTCTTTCTTATGTGTGTGTGAGACGTTTGACCCCGCTTACATTTACTCACCTCCTCACACACAAGAGCGATACACTTACCCAAATCTCGAGAGTTTGTTTGAGAGAGATATATCCAGTGAGATTTGAAGTTGAAGCGTTGATTCCAAAAAGGCAATCTAGGAATTACTCTTGTGATACTCGACCTGTTTTGACTGATTCACACTACATACGTTGAGTTCTGGGAAGGATGTGCCTTGAGTATTTACTTAACTACCCTTTTTCTACATTCTAGCTTGTATTTATCAAAACATTTCTCATGTGATGGATTGTACGATTATTCTACGTCTAATAAGAGATTGACTGCCTTTTGCAAATAAAAAATTTTGTGGGTATATTCCCTGCAAACCCTCACAAGACACAACTCGTCCAGTAGGGCAACCTATAGGTTTAAAGGCTTATTGCACATGCTAAGTGCAATCACAAGTGCCCGCAAAAGTGGTACACTTTTGGTTTCTTATCTTTCTCTTTCTCTTTAACTTTTTCCTCGAGGACTAGCAATGTTCTATTTGGGGGTGGTGTGATAAGCACCAAAAAGTGTACATTTTATACCCCGAATAAACGTATTTTAGTTGCTAATTCTCGACAATTTGGGTCTTATGCGAGTTAATGTTTATTTTGTAGGTCAATTGTGCGTTACGGAGTTCAAGCACTTATATCAAGGCAATTGCGCATAAATGGAGCGAATTCCCCATTTTCGTACCTTAGCTGAACCTAAACCTGTCACGAAACCTATCCCGAAGCCCGTGTGTTTAGAATGTGCTTTTTAAATTTTTCTTAGATTTTTAGTTTGAGTTGTTTTATTTTTACGATTTATTTTTTAATTATTTAGAATTTTCTAAATTTTATTTTCTATTTCTTTTTAATTAGTGTGATTTTATTTTGATTTTTAATTTTTATTAGTTTTTAGTTCTTAGTCTTATTTTATTAGGATTAGTTTTTTTAGGAATTCATTTATTTTTTAGTTTTATTAGATTTTACATTTTTTTAGGATTTTTGTTTTTGTTTTAATAGATTTTTATTTTTATTTATTTTTCTTTCATTTATTTTATTATTTGAATCTTTATTTTTTTTAAAGATTTTTAGTTTTGTTAGTTTTATTTTTTTAGTATTATTTGTTTTTAAAGGTCCAGCTTAAACACACACATAAACCCCCTAATACACACATACACCTCACTATCCTACACCTAACTTACACCTTAAACAAAACCCTTACCCTCACCTTATTATCATACACCTCCACTACACTCTATCACCCCTCACTCATCTTCTCCAACAAACCCCCTAACCATCTCTCTCTCTTCAAACCTCCATTAACCCACCTCCAACCACCTTTTCTCTCTTCTCTCATCACCCATAATCTCTCATTACAAACACCAACCATTAAATCCACCACACTACCTCCATTGGAGCCAAACCCGATCCTTCCTCGTGCCCTTCAATTCGAGACCTGAACTACCCGCCTCCGCTCTCCCTGAACCCGCAAACCCAAACTAAAAAAGAAAAAAAATGCAACCCGAACCCGTGAACAACCTGCCACGACGACCTGCCATACCCAAACCCGCAGACACCCACCTCCAAACCTGGATCTTACCCGCGACCACAACCAACCTATCGAACCCGGATCTTAGACCCAATTCGAGCCCAGCTGCGTCGAACCTCCCTTGTACCCATTTTTCGGCCCCATACCCATGTCCGACCACTAACTGAATCCACCCGAGTTATCCCAAAGCCAAGCCCCACAATTTTTCTTCACCTGCTTAAAACAAGAACAAAATCAAAATCAAACTAAATACCCACATGTGTTTTTAACCCTTTTATCCCCAATTCCTATTTTACCCCCAACTAACTTCTTATTCCAATTCCAAAAATACCCCCAATCACCATGCAACAAATATGATTTTCTCTCCCACATGCTCCTCTCACCATTTCCATGCACACCCCTAACCCATTTCCACATTTACCCCTTAGCTCCATGTGCACCATATAAATTGAAGACTTGGGCCATTTTCAAGGAGATCTTCAAATTAGTTTTTAAGTTTTGTGTGATAAATTTCTCTACACTCCTCTTTAGAGAATTTTTGCATTTTTAGCAAATATCTCAATATAGAGGTGTGTAGTGAAATTTATCTTTAGGATGAATTCCACCCCACCCATTTATAACGAATTTTTGCATTTTTAGCAATTATTTCATAATAGATTGATGTAGTTAAATTCATCCCTTATGGGAGGTAAATTCTAATCCATTCCTTTATGTTGAGATTTTGCTTTTTTAGCAATTATCTCAATATAAAGTAATGATCTAGAATTTATTTCTTTGGATGAGTTCTAACGTACAATTTTATAATGTTAGGATTTGCATTTTTAGCAAATCTTTTTTATTATTTAATTGTCCATTATGAATTCATCCATTATCTTTTTATTTTTTTATTTTGTAGTTTTTATTTTAGATTCAATAAATACATTAGGGAGGGATTGTGATTGAGAGAATTTTTATGTATAATCGAAGAGTTGCTCCAATTCAAGTACTAATGGGTTTGATATATTCCTCTTTAATTTCTCTTGATTTAATCCTCACATGCTCTTATTATTATTTTTTTTGGATGATGATTATTGAGGGCTAATCTCCCATTCATGGGATGTATTTTTAAGCCCTCATGAGTCTAATTTAGTTAGTTTACTTTTTAGCACAATTTTGTTTACCTCATATTTTTATTAGCTTTTACATCTTAGTTAGTACTTTAAAAATTAGTATATAGTTAGTTAATTTATAATCCTTTGAAAAAATCCATAAAAAATAGAAAAATATAATAAAATGCAAATGAATTTACACATGTCTTCTCATATTTTTTGTTTCATCCTTAGATTTGGATTGATACTACCTTACTTACCCTCTACACTAGTTTTGTTATATTTTTGTAGGTTCAAGGGAATTTTGATGGAAAAAGGAATTGCAACAACGACACAAAAATACAATAGAGGCATTTTCTTTTTATAATTGGGAACCTTATGAGATCTCAGGAGATATTATATGCCTAATTAAAGTCAGTATGGGAAATAGTGGCAGGTCAAGCCAAGATGGCTAACCTCATCCTTCATGTCTTGATAGACTCAGCAGAGCATCTACCTTTAATAGACTCAGCCCGATCGATAACCTATGAGACTGACTTTCTAGGTCCCGTAATAGGGCTACTTCCAGGAGGAATGGTGGGTATGATGACCGACGACCATCATATGGCCGAGACGAGGAACAATGCAAAGTTAATAGTCGTTAGAGGATGGCCGATCGAGAACCTTTGCAGCGTCCAGTCGATATGAAAGGGGCTGGTGACTATATTGTAACAGCTAGGGAGATAATGCAACAATGGCTGACAAGCCATGGAAAAATTCCATGTAGAGGCTTGAAGATAAAATTGGTGATATCTTAAATAGTTGAGACTTTGACAGAGAGGCTACATGGAGGGGTTGACATATATTACAAGAACTGTGAGCTACCCAACCCCGGCTAAGTTAAAGCGGCCAATTGTGATGCCAAAATATAATGGGAGCACAAATCCAATTCATAATGTGGAAATTTACCAGTTGGCAGCCGACATATATTCAGTTTTCGATGAAATCAGATGTCGAGCTTTCTCAAGAACCCTTACTGGTGTTGCACATGTATGGTACACCTCTCTCCCTAGGAACCCAATTGAGAATTTTAAATAGTTGGTCGAGAGTTTCATCCATAATTTTTTTTCGAAGTAAATCCGCGAAAGAAAACCACACATATGTTGTATGTCGAGCAAGGGAAAAATGAGTCTCTGAGAGACTATATAGCACGTTCAATAAAAAAAAGTTGGAAGAAGAAGACTATGATGAAAGCATCGCTATGACCGCCCTTATGGGAGGATTGTAGAAGGAGAAACTCCAATAGAATATGGCCGAAGATCCTCCATAAACCATGGTAGAACTCCTGTCCATGGCTAGACAAGTCATGAATGCGGAAGAGGCCATGGATGCTAAGGGAGAGGACGATAAAGGAGAGAGTGGAAATAAGCCCCAGAAGTTTAAAGAAAAAATAAGGTAAAAAGAGGTCGACGAACGACAAGTTCGCTGATTATACTCTCTTAACAACTGTTGATGCAAAAAACTGGACCGAATCCCATTTTTATGATCACAGATAAATAGATAAAAGCAATCCAATCAAGCAAATGAGAGACAAAGATTTTTAAAGTGGTTCGGCTATAAGGAAAAGCCTACGTCCACTGTTATTTTATTCCCAGAGGTTTACAATAGCACAATGTGGTGTAGAGAGAGAAAAAGGTGTGGATTTTGTGTATGGTGTCTCTCATCCTTGTCGGATCTCCTGCCTCTCTTTTGGCTAAGGGAATACATGTATTTATAGTGATGGGAGATAAAGAGATTCATTGTATGTAGACATTTATACATTATGTCTACATTCAACGAATCTAATTGTTGAATTGCTTGGTATGCTATGTGTTTTCATCTACAGTATAAATGTACATTAATGCTCATTAAATGCATAGTCATCTTCATTAATGCACATTAAATGCATAGTTATCCCTTGATCTTCCTGGTTGGTATGCCGACCAACTCTCCTCGGGTGCCGACTAACTCTCCTTGGGGGCCGACCAACTCTCCTCGAGTGCCGTCTAACACTCCTCGGATGCCGACCAACTCTCCTGGGTGTCGAATATTGCCACATAGGATGACATGTGTCCTTTTCTGATTGGTCCTCGTAGATGGAGAATTTTTACGTTAACAGAAGCCCCCAATGCTCCATGCTTGATGGTTTACTTGAAAGGATGGAGTATTTATTCTGCAGTGTTGCTCGGTGCTCGTGAAATTCTTGATCTACCTTTTTGATTTGTTCAACATAAAGTGCATTATCTCCTGGACGACAAATGATGTAGGCTGATCGATGGTTGATAATCTTTCTTTTGAGGAACTCCGTGTGCTATGTATCACCCCTGGGAATTTGGATGCATCCATGCCATAGTATGCAACTTGTAGCTTGTCATAATATTCAAGTATGTTGATTGGTTCGCTAGCCGACCAACTGCCTCCTGTGCCGAGCCACTGAGTGCTAACTTCACGTGCTTGTTTCTTCTGATTTATGATCCTCTGAATACTTTGTCGAGTAACATACTAGCTTTTGAACCCAACTCTTCAATCTGATTAGTACCAAGCTAGTGGTGTACTTCGAAACATTTTCATACAACTTCTTCTTCAATATTGGTCGGGATAGTAGTAGTAAAGATCTCAGTGCTGTAGATGCTAAATATGACTTCTGAACTTCAATAGTATGTGCATAATAACTCCTGAATATGCCTCCTGAACTTCTGAATGCACTTCCTGAACTTCTGAATACGCCTCCGTGTGAGTTTGTGAAGTTGAATTTGGTGCTCGACTGCATGATGTTATAAGAATGTGCCACCAAATGAACAAATATATCTGTAATAGAAGCCCCCAAATGAACAAAACTTTATCGAGCACCTCCTAGATCGACCATCTGTGACGAATATCAGGATGCTCAAAGATCTTAAGTTCATAAATTCTCCTCTTTCTTTAAATGATCCACCTGCTGGTGAGGAACCTATTTCAAAAGCAGAGGGGAAGAAACCAATAGAATGGGAATATTGATGTAATAAATTTGTATTTCATTCCTGATGTATTTTGTTTTTGATTTTAATGAAAGACTTTCATTTTTGTTCGCAATCTTAATTGCTATTGTCATGTAAAATACTTTACATCTGTGCATATGTATCTGTTAAAAAGATAACAATATTGTGTTGTTTGTCGATCAACTTATTGTCGACTAGTTTGAATTTGTGGTAACCATTTGATAAAAAATGATGTTTTGTTTGTCGACCAACTTAGTAAAAAAGTTACGAGTATAAAAAATGTTGCTCGATCACTTTCTCGTTTTCATATAATGTTTCTGATCAACCAAGGTCGGTAAATTTTCCTTTTCGACCAACTACAGTTAGTGAATTTTTATCCCCGACCAGCCATAGTTAGTGGATTTTTCCTCTACGAGCAACCTTGGCGCTTTCTGGAATAATCTTACCTCCCGACCAACATAAGTTGGCATTTTCGAGAATATATTTACCTCCCGACCAACATAAGTTGGAATTTTCGAGAATATATGTACTTCCTAACCAACATAAGTTGGCATTTTTAGGAATATTTTGTTTCCTAACCAAACAGGTTGGCATTTTTAGGAATATTTTGTTTCCTAACCAAACAGGTTGGCATTTTTAGGAATATTTTGTTTCCTAGCCAAACAGGTTGGCATTTTTAGGAATATTTTGTTTCCTAGCCAAACAGGTTGGCATTTTTAGGAATATTTTGTTTCCTAACCAACCGAGGTTGGCATTTTTAGGAATATTTTGTTTCCTAACAAACCGAGGTTGGAATTTTTAGGAATATTTTTGCTGAGTAGTCTGAGCTTTGCCGATTTTTGCCGAGTAGTGTGTAGCACTAGTATTCCACGAAATTTTTTCAATAAAAGGAGCAGGTATAACAGCTTCACTTCCAAACGCCAGCATATATGATGATTCTCCAGTTGCTGCTCGGGGAGTAATACGATAAGCCCACAGTACTGACTGTAACTTGTTGATCCAGTTTGCTTTTGCTTCACTTAGTCTTTTCTTCAATCCATTTAGCAGTGTTCTGTTCGTCACTTTAGTCTGTCCGTTGCTTTGAGGATGTCCTAGTGCCGAGTGGATCTTTAAGATATTGGACTGATGGCAATAGGCAGCGAACTCCTCGTTGTCAAATTGTGTTCCATGGACTGTGATGAAGGCATGAGGAAGACCATATCGACTGATGATATTCTTCCAGATAAATTGGTACACCTTGTCGTACGTGATATCAATGAGAGGCTCCGCTTCTACCGACTTAGTAAAATAATCCACTGTGACGACGAGGTATTTGAACCTTCTCCTGGTCGTTGGTAGTGGCCCGACCAGATCTACTCCCCCCATGGCAAATGTCCAAGGGGAAGTGATGGGTGTCAATAATGCTTGTGGAGTTCTTTGGATGGAGGAAAAGCGCTGGCACTTGTCACATTTCTTAGCATAGGCTATACAATCAGCTCTCATCGTTGGCCAGTAGTATCCCTACGTCATCATCCTTTGCAAAAGCGTATGAATTGCTACATGGGCTCCACAAGACCCTTGATGGTCCTCTTTAATCAAATCTTTTACCTCGGTGGGATGCACACATCTTTGCAAACCTTCCATAATTCCTCGTCTATATATAATACCGTTAATTAATACATACCGAGCAGCTTTAAACTTCAATTTCTTGGCTGCGAGCTTATCAATTGGTAATTCTCCCTCCTCAATATATGCCCTGATGGGATCCATCCAAGATGGTCCTAAATCAAGGGTAATAAAATTCATCGTCAGATCTTCATCTATACTGCGACCAACTAAAACTTCAATTGGGATTGTTCTTCGTAGCTCGGTACGAGTAGCTGATGCTAATCGAGCTAAGGCGACTACTCTCGCATTATCCATTCTTGGTATTCTGACCAGCTGAATAGCAACAAATTCTGATACCAACTCCATCACCTTTGCATGATACCTAATCATTGATTCTCCTTTGGCTGTATATATTCCTAACATTTGATTTACGATCAATTGAGAATCACTGAAGACAATAACCTGCCGCGCCTCCATAATTTTTGCCAAATTAAGACCTGCAATCATGGCCTCATACTCAACCTCATTATTGGAAGCTTTGAATTGGAATCATAGGGCGTATTCCATGTCGACCTCGTCCGGGCTGTTCAAAACGATCCCTGCCCCACAGCCTGTTGTTCAAAATGAGCCATCTACATATAGCCTCCATATAGGTAACTCGTCTTCAAATTTCTGATCTGACAGAGTTCCTTGGTAAAATATTTGTTGCTTCCTTTCATCCTCCCCTGATATTTTTTGCTCCTCGTCGATCATCTTTTCTTGCCCTTTTACCAACCGGAGTTGGCCTGAGCTCGAAATTGATGATCCTGTAACATCCACTCGCCCTTTTACCAACCGGAGTTGGTCTGAGCTTGTGTCTGTTGATTCTGTAACATCCACAGGTTGATCATCGATCAACTTTTGCTCCTCGGGGGTATCAGGATAGTTGAACTCTGCTATAAAATCTGCTACAGCCTGCCCTTTTAGCGATGATCTGGGTTCATAAACTATATCATATTCACCGAGCTCTATTGCCCAATACATCAATCTCCCTGATTTTTCTGGTTTATGAAAGGCTTGCCTCAACGACATATCAGTATATACTACTATGGTATGAGCCTGGAAGTATGGCCTCATTCTCCTACTTACCTCAATCAACGCTAGTGCCAATTTTTCTAGCCTCGGATATCTGATTTCTGCTCCTCGGAAGGCCTTACTCATGTAATAAATTAGTTTTTGCACTCCATTCTCCACTCTGATCAACGCCGAGCTAACTGCATTCTCCGATACTGCTAGATACAAGTACAATTTTTCCCATCACCGGCCTGGGCAACAGTGGAGGTGCTCCCAGGTATTTCTTCAAGTCTTGAAAGGCCTTCTCACATTCATCATTCCACTCAAAAGTCTTTCGGAGCGTTGTGAAGAATGGGAGACATCTATCAGTTGCTCGCGATACAAATCTGTTGAGTGCTACTACTCGTCCTGTGAGACTCTGTACTTCTTTCTTCGTCGTTGGAGATCGCAGCCCTAATAGGGCTTTGATCTTTTCAGGATTTGCTTCAATGCCTCATTGATTGACAATGTACCCGAGAAACTTGCCTTCACTACACCAAAAACAGGATTCTAGCCCAGTTCAAAACCGTGCCAGATCAAATCTGGCACGGTTTTGAACTGTGCCAGAATCAGGTGTTCCAAAATGGGAATTTTTTTCTGGCACGGTTTAAAAGTGTGCCAGAATCAGTCAAACATGAACACTTCTGGCACACTTTTAAACCGTGCCAGAATTTGATATTTCTGGCACACTTTTGGCACAGTTTTTAACTGTGCCAGATTCTTCAAAATAGGAACATTTCCGGCACACTTTTAAACCGTGCCAGAATTTGATATTTCTGGCACACTTTTGGCACAGTTTTTAACTGTGCCAGATTCAGCATAATTTAAAAAAAATTAGCACAGTTTAAAACCGTACCAAAATATGATACATTTTTGCCACGGTTTTGAACTGTGCCAATTTTTTTTAATTTAAAAAAAAATATTTGAAAGCACAAAATTCACAAATTAATAATATTGCGCGTTATTAATAAACTAATGTACATACAAACTTCAAAATATTACAAGTCTTTAACTGCTCGCATGCCAAAAAAAAATTGGGCAGAGTTTCCTCTATTTTCTGGACATTCCAAAACCTGTTAATACAAAACCTGCCTAACATAAAGCCCGCACGGCCACAAAATATAACAATTAACTTACAAAAGCCCTCATGGCCATAAATGTCAATAATAAAACAACAAAAGACCGTACGACCATGACACAAAAAAATGGATTCATTAATAAACCCCTTGTTGTAAACCATTGAGTTCTTTGTGTATTCCACGCGAATAAAAACCAATGATAAACTGTTATCCTGCAAAAAAAATAGAATACAAAAAAGATACGATATTAGTAACCCAATAATTTATAAAAAAAAAATACTCAAAACAAAAAAATTACATATATGAATGGAAATTAACGTCATACTCACAAACCGGAAGACCCGGGACTACGCGGTCAGTTCCTACAAGTTACATTGGTCCCGTGGGAGGTGTCCGTGCCTCCGACGGGGTCGTTTGGGGGATGGTTTGGGTTTTCAACCTTTAACGGCATGTTTTTAAGTTTAAGTGTTGATTTTTGCCAATTATCGTCCTATTCACAAACCGGGAGATCCGGGACTACGCGGTCAGTTCCTACAAGTTACATTGGTCCCGTGCGAGGTGTTCGTGCCCCCTACGGGATCGTTTGGGGGGTGTTTTGGGTTTTCACCCTTTAACGGCTTGTTTTTAAGTGTAAGTGTTGATTTTTGCAAATTATCGTCATACTCTCAAATCGAGAGACCCGGGACTACGCAATCAGTTCCTACAAGTTACATTGGTCCCGTGCGAGGTGTTCGTGCCTCCTACGGGGTCGTTTGGGGGTTGGTTTGGGTATTCACCCTTTGACGGCATGTTTTTAACTAAGTGTGATTTTTGCAAATTATCGTCATATTCACAAACCGGGAGACCCGGGACTACGCGATCAGTTCCTACAAGTTACATTGGTCCCGTGCGAGGTGTTGGTGCCCCTACAGGGTCATTTGGGGGGTGGTTTGGGTTTTCACCCTTTAACGGCTTGTTTTTAAGTTTAAGTGCTGATTTTTGCAAATTATCGTCATATTCACAAACCGGGAGACCCGGGACTACGCGGTCAGTTCCTACAAGTTACATTGGTCCCGTGCGAGGTGTTCGTGCCCCCTACGGGGTCGTTTGGGGGGTGGTTTGGGTTTTCACCCTTTAACGGCTTGTTTTTAAGTTTAAGTGCTGATTTTTGCAAATTATCGTCATATTCACAAATCGGGAGACCCGAGACTACGCGATCAGTTCCTACAAGTTACATTGGTCCCGTGTGAGGTGTTCGTGCCTCCTACGGGGTCGTTTGGGGGGTGGTTTGGGTTTTCACCCATTAACGGCTTGTTTTTAAGTTTAAGTGATGATTTTTGCAAATTATCGTCATATTCACAAACCAGGAGACCCGGGACTACGCGGTCAGTTCCTACAAGTTACATTGGTCCCGTGCGAGGTGTTCGTGCCCCCTACGGGGTCGTTTGGGGGATGGTTTGGGTATTCCCTTTGACGGCATGTTTTTAACTAAGTGTGATTTTTGCAAATTATCGTCATATTCACAAACCAGGAGACCCGGGACTACGCGGTTAGTTCCTACAAGTTGCATTGGTCCCGTGCGAGGTGTTCGTGCCCCCTACGGGGTCGTTTGGGGGGGTGGTTTGGGTTTTCACCCTTTAACGGCTTGTTTTTAAGTTTAAGTGCTGATTTTTTCAAATTATCGTCATATTCACAAATCAGGAGACCCGGGACTACGCGGTCAGTTCCTACAAGTTACATTGGTCCCGTGCGAGGTGTTCGTGCCTCCTACGGGGTCGTTTGGGGGGTGGTTTGGGTTTTCACCCATTAACGGCTTGTTTTTAAGTTTAAGTGCTGATTTTTGCAAATTATCGTCATATTCACAAACCGGGAGACCCGGGACTACGCGATCAGTTCCTACAAGTTACATTGGTCCCGTGCGAGGTGTTC